>CM038146.1:378047562-379290001 GCA_021437245.1 Aegilops speltoides
TAATATCATCAACATATATTTGGCACACAAACAGTTCACCATCATAAGATTTAGTAAAGAGAGTAGGATCGAGTGAACCGGGTGTGAAGCCATTCTTCACAAAGAATTCCTTCAATGTATCATACCACGCCCGAGGGGCTTGCTTGAGGCCATAGAGAGCCTTATTGAGTCTAAAGACTTTGTCAGGATTCTTTGGATCTTCAAAACCTGGGGGTTGAGCAACATATACTTCTTCCTCAAGCTTACCATTGAGGAATGCACTTTTCACATCCATTTGATATAAGATGATATCATGATGGTTAGCGTAAGCAAGTAATATCTGAATAGCCTCAAGTCTAGCAACAGTGCAAAAGTTTCATCGAAATCAATTCCTTGACTTTGTGTGTAGCCTTGAGCTACTAGTCGTGCCTTATTCCTCACCACAAGGCCATTTTCATCTTGCTTGTTGCGGTAGATCCACTTTGTGCCAATGATATTATGCTTGCGAGGATGCAGGCGATTGACCGGTTCCCAAACATTGTTAAGCTCGGTGATGTAATTCTTCTTGCATAGCTTTGAATCCTCTGGCTCGAAATGCTTCATCTACCTTAGTGGGCTCTGTGATAGAGACAAAAGCATAGTGCCCACAAAAGTTAGATAAATGTGAAGCTTTTGGCGTGTGAGAGGACACAGTGCGCTAATGTCATTGATGATCTTCTCCACTTGTACTTCTTTTGCAATGCGAGGATGAGCTGGTTGTCGTTGAGGAATTTGATCAACATTTTCTTGACACCATTTTCCTCATCATGTTCTTGGTGCATCGGCTCGGCGTTCTTCATGAGCAGGAATGAATTCTTGATGATTCTTGATGGGAATGACATCCTTAGTTGCCTTGAACTTGATAGAATCCTCAGGTGCTGATTCATCTAACACAGAAGGTAGGTGCTCTATTGGGTTTCTTGTCAGTGAGGATTTCATAGGCCGTCTTCTTGAAGAATCTGTGAAGATATACTCTGTTGATGATGTGGCACGCGGTATCAATTGCATCAATCCAAAAACGCTGAGGCGTTTTGTATTCATCAAGCATAGTGCGAGCCATCTCAACAAGAGTTCTGTTCTTGCGCTCCACGTCGCCATTTTGCTAAGGAGTATAAGGAGTATCAAGACCGGAATTCTTCAACTCAGTTCCATTGTCACTTCTGATGTGCTTGATCTTCACACCAAAGTTGGTTGAAGCCCTCGAGGAAAATCATTTGAAGACTTCCTGCACTTCATGTTTGTAAGTAACAATGTGTACCCATGTATATCGAGAGTAATCATCAACAATGACAAAACCATATAGAGATGCATCATTAGTGACTGCTGAGTAATGATTAGGTCCGAAGAGGTCCATGTGAAGCAATTCGAATGGACGGGTAGTGGTCATGATAGTCTTCGCAGGATGCTTGGCCTTGGTCATTTTTCCAGCTTCACAAGCTCCGCATAAGTGATCCTTGAGGAATTTGACATTCTCAATACCAATGACATGCTTCTTCTTCGCAAGCGTGTGCAAATTCCTCATGCCTGCGTGACCAAGTAAATCGATGCCATAGCCAGCCTACGAAGCTTTTGCAAGTAGACACACGGCTGGTTGTGGTCTGTAGAGAAATCAACAATATACAAATCTCCTCTCCTAAAGCCTTGAAGACTTTGGAATTGTCAGCTTCCATAATCACAACACAATGATACTTGCCAAAGACAACAACCATATCAAGATCACAAAGCATTGAGACTGACATGAGATTGTATCCTAAGGACTCAACAAGCATGACTTTGTCCAAGTGTTTATCCTTAGAGATCGCAACCTTACCAAGACCCAATACCTGACTTTTGCCTTTGTCAGCAAAGATGATATGCTTCAGAGGTGACGGTGATAAGGAAGCATCAATCAATAGATTCTTGTCACCAGTCATGTGATTCGTACATCCACTATCGAGGACCCATTCAGTAGTTTTGGGTTGATCATCCTGTAGATGAATTAGTGTAGCTTACAATCTCATGTGCTTCATCAGTGAAGAATATGATATCAAGTTCATCAGATGAATTTCATCAAGCGAGAAACAGATATAGCGATATGAGGGCGTGTGAAATGAGAGTTCATTTCATCATGATTCGCTGCGTCCTTTCAAGCATTATGTCGGGTCCCACCAAATTCTTGAGACGTTAAAGCACGCCCGGAGACCTGACCTGCAGAAGAGATTAGTTCTTTTCTTCACCACCCACATCGGAGGGGTTGCAAAGAATTCATCACTCTGCGGGCACCATATGAGAAAGGTGGCAAAGATGCCAAACCGTTTCGTTTCACATAAGAGGGGTTAGGGTAAGCATATGAATAAGCAGAGTAATTCTTCGAGGACTTATGAACATAATGGTTTGAAGAATAATGCACATATTCATAGCCCTTAGCTCTACCCTGCGAGACAGAGTTGTTAGCACGATGATAATAATATGATGACTTTGATCCTTTTGAGGAATTTGGTCCATATGAAGAATTCGATCTGGGGTTCCTGTTCTTCACAGGTGGTGTCATGAGGACATTCACCTGAAGACTTTCAATGTAACTTTTGGGAACCCAGATTTTCTTCATAGGGGAACCGTTCCTGCAGTTAGTGCCAACATATCTAGCAAATACTTCACCGTTCTAATTTTTGAACAGTTTATAGTTGGAGTCAAATGACTCATCAGAAGAATGAGGAGATTCACATGTAAATCCAGATAAGTTAGATGGATCAACTGGAGGTCCCTTTGCAGCAACCCATGAGGTTTTGAAGTCTTGCTCGGGCTTCAATATGTTCCATCGACATTGAGTTTCCTCTCAAAGGCAATACCCTCTTTCCTAGGGTTTCTGTTGAGGATCTGCTTTTTAAGCACATCATAAAGAGTCTGAGGCCCTTTGAGGATTTTGTACATGCCTGTCATGTACAATTCCTTCAACCCTGCATTGTCAGTGATACTAGCAATGTCCTCGGATGAGGAATTAGTGATAGCGAGAGCGGATGAAGAATTTGTAACAGTTGAAGCATTTGAACATTCAGGTGAAGAATTAGCAGATTCACGTTCAATGCACTTTAAGCATGGAGGAACAAATTCTTCCTGAGAAGCGTTGATTTGTTGAGCTATTAACGAATCGCACTCCTTCTGAAGATCTTCATAACACACTCTTAACTTTCAAGATCTTCCTTTCTTTGAAGAGATTCAGAGGAAAGCTTCTCGTGATCTTGCTTTTCTTGAAGAAATTCATAAGAAAGTTTCTCATGATCAGATAAGAGAGTGTTATGATGACTTTGAAGGTTATCAAACCTAGGTGAAGTCTCTGAAGATTTTCGATCGGGGCTTTAGTGCGATCCATTTCTTCACCCAACATATCATCACTTTTGTCTAGCATGTTTTGAACCTTTTCAAAAGCCCGTTGTTGCTTTACAGCAATCTTAGTGAGTTTAGAGTAGCTGGGTTTGAGATCCTCATCAGATTCATTTTCACTAGATTCAGAGGAGTTGTATTTGAGTACTTTTGCACCTTTCGCCATGAAGCAATAGGTGGGAGCGTAGCCATCGTTATCTTCATCAGGCTTGTCGGTGGGGTCAGTTTCTTGATGTTGAAGATGGACTTCTTGACGAAAGCGATGTGAAAGGCGGACCGCCACACAGATTCAGATTCTTGAGGCGCCTCCTCTTCATAATTTTCCTCAGATTCAGCTTGAGTCCATCTCCTTGCCAATGAATGCAGAGCCTTCTTGGAGCTGTTCTTCTTGTGAGATGAAGACTTGAGGATTTTGATGGCGAAGATTTTGACGATTTCTTCTTCTTCTTTGCATCATCAGGCTGTAATCCTTGTATTTCTTCTTCTTCATTTCCTTTTCCCCCGAGGACAATCTTGGATATAGTGACCAGGTTTCTTGTATTTGTGGCACAAACTTCTCTTATAGTCCTTTGGATGAGGAATCCTTTGCTTCTTGAGGATTTTCCAGCGACCACATCTTGAGAGCTTCGAATTTCTTCCTGGCGATGCTAGCTCTAGCTCAATTCTTGAGGATCACCAAGGCTACTACGAGAATCCTCATATTGAGTCGAGACACAGCCTTGGCCTTGAGGCACGTGGTTTGCCATAGTTTGAACCATAGAGATCTCTCTTTTAGCAAGCTGGAACTTCGTGAGTATTTAGCCTTCGAGGATATTAGCAAGATCAAGAGACTTGTAGTCAAGACGTTCTTGTATCATCGGTCCCGAAGAATCAAATGAGGAATCAGCGATCTCAACAGGTTTCTTCACCACCTAATGATCGGTGATGTCGGTGGCACCGAGGGCTTGAAGCTCATTTGAGATGTCGATGAGGCGATCAAAGGTTTGTTGGACATTTTCATTGTCGAGTCTTTTGAAGCGGTTGAAGAGATTCTGAAGAACATCAACTCGAGAGTCACGCTGAGTTGAGACTCCTTCATTCACTTTGGACAGCCTATCCCGGATAAACTTAGCGGTTTCCAAAGCACTCACTCTTCCATCTTGTCCTTTGCTCGGATGGCCACATATGATATTCTTCGCGAGAATCGAGTTGCTTGAATCTCTTCACATCGGTAGCATTCGGTGAGGGTGAGGCAGAGGGACACCATTTTCCACAACATACGAGATCGTTATCAATTGCCTCAAGATGCATTAGCATCTTGTTCTTCGATAAAGGGGTAGTCCGTGCCATCAAAGGTAGGACACCCGGCCGAGACCTTGATCATACTGCGGTCGACATAACTAAAACTCGGTGGTTAAACCAAAATCACAGAACAAGGAGTACCTTGCTTTGATACCAATTGAAAGTCGTTATATCGACAAGAGGGGGTGAATAGGCGATTTTATGAATTATTCAACGAGGAATTTCTTTGGTGAGGAAATTCCTTAGCGAAGAACTACTTGCAGCGGAATAAGTACTCGAAGTAAGCATAACAGAATACAAGCATGGTCATCATGATGAAATGAAAACTAGCACAGAGTCGAAAGCGTAATCACAGAATAACACAAGATGAAGACAAAGCGGTGAAGAAATTGAGGCGAGGAATTTGAGAAAGTCTTGATCAAAGTCTTCAAGCACAGAATCTGAACAAACATTCAACACGATAATGAGGAAATGGAAGGGTTGAGGAAATAGAAAGCGATAAGTTGGTGAAGACAATGATTTGGTAAACCAGTTCAAGCTGCTTTGTCTCGGTTATCGTCTGGTTGGAGCGGTGAGTATTTAAACTCGAGGACCGCAGATCCGGACACCCAATCAGCGAGCCGCAACTCAGGACACCCAGTTCTCACCGTATTCTCCTTGAACTAAGACCACGCGAGGCCTCGTCCAATCACTCGTGGTAAGTCTTGGTGACTTCCAAACCTTCACAGACTTGGTCACTCGGCGATCCACAATTCCTCTTGGATGCTCTAGACCTTGGCGCCTAACCGTCTGGAAGAAGCCACAGTCTTCAAAGGTAACAAGCGTCGGATCCACGGGATCAATTTCTTGATGATGCTCAATCACTTTGGGTTTGTGGGGGTTTGGTTTTGGATTTTCCTCACTTGATGATTTTCGCTCAAAGTCCTCGGAGGATGGGTTGCTCTCAAATGACAAGTGTCAAGTTCTCTCGGGCAGCCAACCAGCTAGTGGTTGTAGGAGGCGCCTATTTATAGCCTAGGAGCAGCCCGACATGATAAGACATAAATGCCCTTCAATGATATGACCGTTAGGTGGATAAGATATTTTGGGACAGCCGCGTAGCAGACTTGACCACGGTCGGAAACTTGACTCTCAAATTCCTCGGGGCTATCATGTTCCTCCTTTGTGTAGGCAATTTGCCTGTCAATTCCTAACTCCTCGGTCGAGCAAAGTCCTCGATGACCGGAAGAACTGCGTCTCATCCTTTGAAGAAAATGGTGAAGCTGTATGAGATTTCCAATAGCTTCACTCGAAGGGATTGGTAGGTGTAGGATTTTGAGTTGAGCATCACATGGAAATTTTTCCTTAATATTTCCTCGACCCCCTTTAACAGTACGGTGTTTCCTATGACTCAAGAAAGAGAAAATGTAACTACGAAAACAAAAGTCTTCACACTTCATGTTCCTCAAGTGAATATCAAGTTTTCAAGGTCACACAAATTTCTTCACTTTCAAAGTCTTCAGAAAGTCTTCAGAATATCAAAGTCTTCAGTCGAAGAACTTCATTTTTAAGGGTCGACTTTCTCTGTAAATATCAAACTCCTCATAGACTTATAGACATGTGTACACTCACAAACACATCAGTCCCTTAACCTATAAGTCTTCAATACACCAAAATCACTAAGGGGTACTAGATGCACTTACAGTTGACCTCCCCTGGGTCCGGACTAGTGGGCCCACAGCCCTGCTAATCTAGTTTAGTGCTAATTAACTTTTAGTTAGCCAGCTAAGTCACTGACATGTGGGCCCACGCCCTAATTAACTTAGGTTAGCATTTAACATAGCACTAATTAACTCCGTTAATTAGCTGTGACCTTGACAAGCGGACCCCCTTGGTCGATTTGACTGGCCGACCCAGTTGACCTCTTGACGTCACACCTATGTCATCTTGTGTGATGAAAGCTTTTACGGATTTAAATTTATTCAGGAAATTCCAGAAAATGATCTAAACTTCTAAAATTCATAGAAATTCAACCGTAACTCCAAATTAAATAATTTATATATGAAAAATGATCAGAAAAATCCAATCTATACATCTGTATCATTTTCATGCATGTTCGAACAACTTATAGCTGCTGTTTAGCACAAGTCATATAAATGGCATTTAAACCTTCACATATGGAGTTTGATTTTGAATCTAGGGTTCAAACCAACTTCATTTAACTTGCTGCTAGTTGCATTAGCTCAAACCACAGCATATTGACATGTCATGATCATGCAACATATTGTGCATTGCATTGATTGTGCTTCTTCTTTGTTTGTCGGTGTTTGTCCCCTCTCGATAGACGTGATACCGACAATGAGATCGATGACACCGATGAAGAACTATACTGTCTTGAGAAGTGCCAGGCAAGCAAAACCCCCTTGTTCATTCCGATACAATCCTACTCTCTCGCTCCTGCTCTATTTTACTGCATTAGGACAACAACGATTCTTCTGTTACTTGCTGCGGTAGCTGAACCCCTTTATCCTCTACATGACCTGTCATTGCCATAGTAAATAGATGAAACCCACTAGCATGAGTAGGAGTTGTTTGAGCCCTGATGTGCCTACTCATTCATGCTTGTTTGTCATGCCTGCTATTGCTTAGAGTTGTGTCAGGTCTGATTCATCCGGGATGAATCAGAGGTGTGTGAACATGTCGTACTGTGTGTGAGCTAAGAGTGTGAACACGATTTGGTAAAGGTATCGGTGAGAGGCCATGTAGGAGTACATGGTGGGTTGTCTCATTGAAGCCGTCCTCGGGAACTGAGTTCTGTGTTTGTGATCCATGATTCAGCTCCTACCATGCATTGGGCCCTGAAATATGACCCCGCTCGACTTCTTAACCACCCTAGTCCTCTATCCAGGAGTCGCAAGTAGTTTCGGTGTTTGTAGTATCTTTGGAGGCCGTCTTGTGCGCTTTGGAGGAGGGTGGGCTATGATCACGGTAGGCACGTGGCGGGTATACAGGCGCCTGTTTGGTGTCACGGAACCTGTACACATCGTTTGGGGCTGTGAGTGAAACTCGGCGAATCTCCTCATGGATGGAACCGAATAGGCGATAAACCTGGACTAGAGACTTGAGTGTTTAGGTAGGTCGTGGTCTACACCCACGTCGGCTTTCGCTTGAAGTCTGCCGAGCACATGTCGTGTGCAGACGCTAAGTGGTGGAAACATGTATGAAGAAGTACACCCCTGTAGGGTTAACATCATCTATTTGAATAGCCGTGTCCCCGGTAAAGGACTTCTGGGTTGCCTATAACAGTTCATAGACAAGTGAAAGTGGATACTCTAAAATGTGCAAGATAAGCGTGAGTGCTATGGATGGCGTTCTCGTAGGGAGACGGGAGCGGATCCATAGTGGTGTATTGGCTGGTGAATATGTGGACTCGTGTGCGCCACCTAAAAAGTGTTACTTCCAGTAGTAGTTCAGGATAGCCACTGAGTCAAAGCTGGCTTGCTGCAGTTAAACCCCACCATCCCTTTGTTGATAATGATGCTTATGTAGATAGTTCTGATGTAAGTCTTGCTGGGTACATTTGTACTCACGTTTGCCTATTTTATGTTTTTGCAGAGAGACTTCAGTCTCACCAGTAGTTCCACGTGGACTTCGACGTTTAGCTTGTTACCTCAGCTACGATCTTGTGCCCTCGGCGGGATCTAGTAGATAGTCAGGCTTCTCAGCCTTTTTCTTTTGTAGATGTCTGTACTCAGACATGTTTGAGCTTCCGCTTGTGCCTTGACTTGTATGTTCTGAATGTTGGGTCATGAGACCCATGATTGTAATATCTCGCTCCTCGGAGCCTATTGAATAAAATACTTGAGTTGTAGAGTCATGTTGTGATGCCATGCTGTATTTGCACATATCAAGCATATTGTGTGTATGTTATTGAAATGCTTGGTATGTGTGGGATCGACTATCTAGTTGTTTATCCTTAGTAGCCTCTCTTACGGAAATGTCTCCTAGTGCTTCCACCGAGCCACGGTAGCTTGCTTTGCTCGGAACACTTAGGCTGGCGGCATGTGTCCTTCTTCGTTATTGTATACGTCCCGGGAAATGTCACGTGATGAATACCGGAGTCTGTTAGCCCGCTACTGCCCGGTTCACGAGTCCTGCTAGCCCGTGCTACTGACCTGGATTCACTCGGCGATGATGAAACACGTTTGATGTTGGGTCATGGATGCTGTCCTGTAAGTTTGTGCCACTTTGGGTCTCGACTAGCCATGTCGGCCGGGCTTCTTATCATATGGATGCTAGCGACACTATCATATATGTGTGCCAAAAGGCATAAGCGGTCCCGAGCAAAGGTAAGGCGACACCGTGGGAATACCGTGCGTGAGGCGCAAAGTGATATGAGTTGTTACATGCTAGATCGATGTGGCATTGAGTCGGGGTCACGACATATCGCAACCCATATACCCAAGAGGGAGCGAGCGTGCGCAAGGGCGTATATGCGATGGAGCGATCGCCCAAGTTCAATCCATGGTCCTCTTGCCCGATCACTTTCGATCGAAGGACCACCCTACCGATATCCGTCATGGTGGGTTCGCGCATTGGTCTTAGACCCAATCGTCGATGGATTTCACCTCACTAGAGTCCCGATGGACGGCGGCGGCAACTGAACCTGCTTTATCGGGATACGGTCGCAAGATGGGCATAGACCCTCAAGATTAAACCTACAAAAGCGACCTTTAAAGCGTCATACCAGTGTTGAGGCCAATTATGCGAGCTCGATCCTGCTGGAAGTGGTCTTGGATCCCGGATAATTTCCGCGAGCGAGTTAATCTTGACATAGTCCCGTTCATGATGGCTATCACGCTCTACTCAGACGAACGCGTTTGCAAAATTCAACGATGTCGCATTATGCATACCTCAAGCTCAAGATTCCGAGGCCCTCATGGGGTCATCACGGTCAGCGGAAATCTTGAGCGCTCCTCGAGCGGAGAACACACAGCGACTCTCGCGGCGAAGTATAGAGCAGCCTTTTAAGGCAATTTTTGAGTCGGCCGTTAAACAACGGACATGGCCAAGCAGCGCCGAATGCGTCAATAAAGACCACTGGCGCGTTAGAGCATCGTAGCAATGCGGCTAACCCCAGCCCTTGCATGATTGCACGACCAGCTCTTCGCGTACACCATTACGCTCTGGAGATACCATGGGCATAGGGGGAAGGGCACGACCACGACAGGCCCAGAGCGCGGCTCAACCACACCAGGGGCTCCCAAGTGTGTCACTCTTTTTCTCCTTTTTTTTATTTTATTTTTCCACAGGACTCCGTTCACCAGAGGCCCTGTCCGGCAGTAGATCTGCCGAACTTACGATGCAACAACCAGGGAGGGACAAAGGCTACGACGAACACCCAGGTGGTCTCCATTATGAGCATTAAATTTGTTAAATACAACAGTCCGCAGCCCACCCCTGGAGGGTGACATGTTTAATTAGTCCAATCCCTTGCTTACCGCACTATTTGTATCGTTCTGCACTCATAGCAGAATTCCTTGAATAAACAATGCAGCACTTTTTGCTTATAATTGCATCTTTTTTTACATATATGTTCATTAATGACATCTTGCACCCGTATATTTTGGTACGCCAGAATACACCAGGGGCTTGTGTTCTCGCATTATGGTGTGATAAGTCCGAACACTTTCACAAGTGCGGCACCCCGAACTTATAGCATTATATGCATGGGATCCGAATCATGTCTTGGGTCAATAGTTGGGTTTGCCCGGCTCCCATGTTTTGGTACCTTACGTTCCGTTCCGTCGGCTAAGGTAGCACTGGGAGAACTACTGCGATTGCACCCCGGTTGAGCTGGGTGAGCGCCTCAGTGGAGAAAGCTAAAACTGACTGTCATGATAAGGCGAGAGACTGGTCGCTGTTCGAGAGGTCTTTTCGAGTCCCTAAAGACTTATCCGCTTCGAGCGAGGAACCGGCTGTGTCCGGCCCAGGCGTGGATAGCGCCCCGAACTCGGTCTTCCGAATACTAGGGGCTTCACCGAAATTTAAAATTATAGAATTTTATGGCTAAGTGAGAGTGTTCAAGCATTATAAGTCCGGTTGCCTTGTTACGTTGTGTTGGCGCCTCCTAGATGGACCCAAAATGGGAACAAGAGCGCTCAAGTTTATCCGAAGACCCTGCACTTTCGTGGTACGGGGCTGAAGCCGACGACTGCGATCTCTCAGATTTTATAAACGGCCGCACAGAAGGTAATATTTTAAATCAATAAGTGTTGCTTAGCGCATATGAACAAAGTTTTCAGCGCATAGGATAACACATTGCGAGTTTACTCAATAATTACATCTTTGGGGCACTCATCCGCAATCTTGCGAGCACCCTTGAGACACTCTTATAGTACATTTGGTGACGATACTCCTTGCCGCCCGGCGGCTGTCCGTGATAAGCCTATCAGCATCAGCCTGCCCAGTGCACCTTTGCGCGGGCAAGGGCCGACAGGCACCTTCAATGCGGCGGGCGCTTGATGACTTCCACCCGAGGCACGCATCCACCGCCCTGCCTGCAGGCGAAGTAGCTCCTGGGCATGGCCTCTCTAGGCCTGGCCGGACTATGAGGCCCTTCATGGCCTGCTCGGCTACCTTATGGAGCTCGACCAGCTGCTTTAGCTGGTCGCTAGGGGCACTGGGTGTCCGCCTCGACATCTTGAGACGAAGACCCGGTAGAATCTTGGCGGCGACGGACGCTGCTGAGGCAGATCTGCAAACGCCTACGAGAGCTCCGATTCGGGTAAGTGTTAGGTAATTTACATTCACATGCTTGCTTTGCATGAAAAATGCCTTACCGCCGCTATTTTCTTCACCGCCTCAATCTCTGGAGGGCCTTATGGGCCTCGGCCTTAGCGGCTTTGGCACTTTCAAGAGCCGAGGCAAGCTCGGACTCTCGAGTCTTCAAGTCGCGCTCCAAACTCTCATGCTTTTCCATGAGAGCCTAGAGCTCTTGCCGCACCTCTGCCACCCGCGCCTCCTGCTTCTCTCGCTCCGCCCGTTGCACGCGGCCGCGGACACGGCCTCCTTCAGGGCTGCCACCTCGTTCTTGGCCCCTGCAGTACCCACGTTATCCTTGTTATTTCTATTGCAACCAAAATCCTTTTCTGTAAGGTACAAATTTAAAAGTGGTGTTACTCACCTTCTTTGTCCTCAAGCTGCTTCTTGGCAAGGCCGAGCTCTTGCTCGGACTGCTCGAGGTGCTGCTTCAAAGCACCGACCTCCGCAGTCAGTGCGGCAGAGGTCAGCAGCGCAGCCTGCAAACCCATATTGACATAATTTTTAGCACTCCTGTGTATATCTTTTTTAGATCCTCAATCCGGTTTTTCTTTCCGAACACCGAACCGAGCATCAGGTGCTACTGTCTATGCGGTATTATATTACACGTTTTAAACTTCTTACCTCAAAGCCCGTTAGAAGGCTACTGCAGGCTTCGGTCAGCCCGCTCTTGGCGAGCTGAACCTTCTGAATCACCGCACTCATGATAGTGCGGTGTTCTTCCTCGATGGAAGCGCCATTAAGCGCCTCCAACAAGTTGTCCGGCGCCTCCGGCTGGATGGAGGCTGCCGGCATCACGGTCTTGCCCTTCTTATGAAGGGGCCGCCTGCCGGACTCCGGAACCACTGCGGGTTCCGGTATGGAATCCGGCGCAAAGTTCGGGAGGCTGCCTTGTGGCACCTCCGGAGCCTCCTCCTAATGGGTCCCTTCCTGGGATCCCACCTCGGCATCCTCAGCGTCGTGAGGGGTGGAGGCAGTCGGAATGGAATCCACATCCGACGGAGCCAATGACCCGCTCGATGAAGCGGGAAGATCATCATCGGCCGGACTACAAGTAGTGTGCGGCATTAGAAGGACACTATGTGACACACAAGAGAAATTATGAATCATTCAGGAATCCGGATACTTACGATCTTGCCAGAGGCCTGGCCCTTGAGGGCCACTCCTCATCGCCAACGTTGGTGTTGGCAGAGCTGTCCGGGGGAAGGGCCCTTCCCCTCTTGGACCCTTCGGCCTCCCCCGTTGGGGAAGCCTTCCTCTTCCTCTCTCCCCCCTACTGGGGAGAGTCCTCTTTCTCCTCCTCCTCATCTTCGGGGGAGGAGTCCGCCTCGGAGCAATCGGACGATGAGTCCGATACCACCTGGAGCCGGGAACTCCTTCGGGTTCCCGTGGCCTTCTTCTTGGCCTTCTTCTCCGGCACCACATAAAGTGCCGGGACCACCAGCCTCGTTAAACGGGCGTCCGCTGGGTCTTCGGGAAGGGGAGCCGGACAGTCTACCTGTCTAGACATCCTCTGCCAGTCCTGTTAAAGGCATCAGGGAGTTTTAGATCCCACAATAGAGTCAGACTATAAAAGAAATGAATGTCCCATAAAGGATGATATATCTTACCACACCGGCCGGGCGCTTGGTGCTGAATCCGCGATCTTCAGTCACGGACGCGGGGGCTTCTCCGCCCTTGAATAGCACCCTCCAGACGGCTTCGTACGTCGTGTCGAAGAGCCCGCTCAGAGTCTGGTGTTGTGCCGGGTTGAACTCCCACAAATTGAAGGCCCGATGTTGGCAAGGGAGAATCCGGCGGACGAGCATGACCTGGATCACATTGACAAGCCTAAGCTTCTTGTTCACTAGGGTCTGGAGACAGGACTGGAGTCCTATCAGCTCCTCCGAACTGCCCCATAGCAAGCCCTTCTCTTTCTAGGAGGTGAGCTGCATGGGGATACCTGATCTAAACTCGGGGGCCGCTGCCCATTTAGGGTCACGTGGCTCGCTGATGTAGAACTACCCCGATTGCCATCCCTTGATGGACTCCACGAAGGCCCCCTCGAGCCAGGTGACGTTGGGTATTTTGCCCACCATGGCGCCTCCGCACTCCGCTTGGACGCCCTTCACTACCTTCGGCTTGACAGCGTTCAAGGTCTTGAGCCACAAGCGAAGTGGGGCGGATCTGAGAGGAAGGCCTCGCACACGACAATAAACGCCGAGATGTTGAGGATGAAGTTTGGCGCCAGATCGTGGAAGTCCAGGCCGTAGTAGAACATGAGCCCCCGGACGAAGGGATGAAGTGGGAAGCCCAGTCTGTGGAGGAAGTGGGGAAGGAATACGACCCTCTCATGGGGCCTGGGGGTGGGGATGAGGTGCGCGATGTCGCTGGAAAGGTATCCGGCGCCGTGCAGCTTTTCAATGTGCTCCTCCATGACGGAGGAGGCCAGCCACTTGCCTCCCGCTCCGGACATGACTGGAGGAGGTTGAGCCGAGATGTGCGGACTTGGGCGCTGGAGCTCGAGTGCGCAGAGATGGATAAGCAAAGGAGGAAGAAGGCGTAGGTGAAAGGTGGATCCTTATCCCCTTATATATAGGCGGAAGAAGACTATGCGTCCCCACCAGCCTGGTAAAACTCGCTTATCTCCCAAGCGCCACCATCAATGGCGTGGTTGGGTTACCCATGTCCGTATTGATGGGAATCCCGGAATAAGGGGAACACAATCTCTGCTTCGACAAGATGTGCCAAGGAAACCGCTTCGCTAAATGCGCTGAGGTGGTATAATAAAAAACAATTCAAGTAAAGGCTTGGTGGTGGTATGACGTCATGCCACAAGATATGTCAGCAGATTGAACTTGTGTACATATTATTCTCTCTACGGTGGAATGTGGAAATTATTTTGCAGAGCCGGACACTATCCTAGTGTTCACAATCTTCTATGAATTATTCGGAGGAGGAACCCGCCTTGCAATGCCGAACAATATGTGCGCCGGACTCATCATCATTGAAGCCTGGTTCAGGGGCTAATATGTCGCCAGAAGCAGAGCCAAAGATCGACTTCAACCATTCACCGTCCATGATCAGAGGAGGAGCCCGGGGCAAGCTGATCACGTCCGGCAAGGTCGCGAAGGATTGGCGGCGATGACACGGGTCGAGGCACCGTGTGGGCCGGCTTGCCTCTCCGGACGAGTCCGCTTCAGGGGCGGCACGCAGGCTCGGGGCGCTCAAGGCCAGCTATGGAGGAGAGGCCTGAGGAGGTGGCTTCTCAGCTGGTTCTGCAGGCTTGGCAGGAGGAATCCTAAAGGGCCATAGTTAGCGAGGGGAACAACGAATGAAGAATTACAAGAAGGAGGGACTTACTCATCCATGGCGAAGTACTTCTTGTGCTTCAACGGGCGGCAGGGGCGATCACTGCCACCCGAAGCCTCTTTCCTTTTATGGAGGGCGTCGAAGTCTATGCAGAACCGACCCAAGCTCTCGACATGAGGGCCGGCGCGAGGCGTGGGTGAAGGAGCACCAGGGCGGCCTGCCTCAGGGGCGCCAGGCTGGTAGGAGCTGGGAGGTGCCAACTCTTGTTGGCCCGCCGAGGCCTTGGGGTTTCAGCCTCGGGAGCCGCAGGTGGCGTCCCTTCATGAACGACTGCCTTGGGACGGGCTTCGCAAGCTCCAGAGGATGACGCCTCGGGAGCCCCTCGCGATATCGGCGTCTCGACAACAGATCCCCCAGCCTCCAGTGATGCTTGCCTCCCTGCACCACCTCCTGAGGCAAGATCGACGTGGGCGACGGGGGGAGGAGCCACGGCGACGGGATTATCGCGGGGCCCCACGAGGTCAGCTGGGCGCAACCCCCATTAGTCAAAGCGGGGCATCTGCCTCGCAAACTCGGCCCTGCTCGAGCAAAGATACAAGAGGCCACCCCCATGCCGGATGCTGACCGGGAGGGGTCGCCAGTCAAGACCTTCAGCACCTTCCTCAGTGTTTCAGGTGCAAGATTCCCCTCCTGGAGCCTCATGCGGTCTTGATGCCCAGTAAGGGTCCACATCGGACGGGAGTGGCGTTGGAGAGGAGCGATGCGGCATTGAAGGAACTCCTTCACCACCTAGGACGCTGTTACGCCAAGCATCCTCAACCTCTCGAATCGGCTCCAGATAAAAGCGAGCTGGGGGCTGGTGAGCTCCTCGTGACCCCATACTGGATTGGGGATAGAAGGCAATGTCGGGTGCGTGGGCAGGGGGCTGGGCACCCCGACATCCACGTACAGCCACCGCTCTCGGAACCCGTTCATGGAAGGATGAAGGCCAAAATCAATCCCCGAGGCGGCCGTCTTTGGCATGGCCTGGAAGCTCACGCACCCCGAGCACTATGATGGGTCGGTCAGGCATAGGGAGAAGAAGTGGCGCAGGAGAGCAACGGAAGGGGCAATGCCCACCATGGCTTCGCAGACAAAGGCGAAGACAACAAGAAGAGTAATGGATTGGGGACCGGGATGCATCATATGGATCTGGTTGTGGGAAAGCATCACATTGAAGAAGGTAGAGAAAGGAGGAACTAGGCCCGCCCAATGGGCGTCGGCGAAGAATCAAACCTCCGTGACGACCCTATCAAAGGAGGCATGGGACACGGGCCAAGCCGTCGTCCTTCCGCACTCATTGAAGCTGGAGGCGAGGGTGGAGCGGACCTTGTCCAAGGCTTCCGGATTAAGTATCAGCGACCGGTCGACGGCGGGCGCGGTTGCCAGAGGCGAGCTGGACGAAGGCGCGGGCTTCTTCCCCTTTTCCTTTTTTGTTGGCGCCATGGCAACGGGAAGGGGGCAGAGCTCAATATGGATTGGAGGCAGAATCAGAGGCTCAAGGAAGAAAGGGGAACAAGAAGCACGCGGGCAGCAAGGAGAGAACAACTGTGTATAGTTTCGTGGCCACCTAGCCAGGCGGATATTTGGGGAGCGTGGGGAAGCGGAGACGCCCACGTCCAATCAACTGTCATGCGGCGCCCAAGGCCGCAGGCTGTTGGGGCCCGCAACACTCCGCACTAGCCCTTCGCTTCACTGCTAAGCCAAGTCCAAGCACGCCTTGGGCCTGGGGGCTACTGTCGGCATTCTGGGGACGGGGGTCCCCACACTTGCCTGCCTGCAACTTGCGACGTGGCTCAAGGGGTGGCCCATTCGGCCCATCTTCATCAACTCAAGCTCAAGACCCTCGTGACGGGCCAAGCCTCGCGAAGTGGATGACGCAAGGCTTCCTCAGGAACGGCCTCTCCAGGCAGGCTCGCGAGGAGGCGGAGAGATCAAGGCAAGGGTACCTCGCGAGGTGCTCGTGACGCATGCCATGACGATCGAGATCAGGCGGGCGCCAGGCGGGCGCCGGCCTGCGCAGTGTCCTTGCTTCCTCTTTGGTGCAAAGGGGTCAAGCGCAGGCGCGGAGTACCAAGGCATCAAGCAAAGGTTACCATTTCGGTGCAACGAGACCAAGACCAGCAGAGCGGCAGGACAGAGGTCACCGTGGAGCCCAAGGCGGCGTCACCGCCAGTGCCTTTGGCAGCCGAAGACCAACTTTAGTCAGGATAACTTGTACTGGATGTTCCCCTTCAAAATGGCCGTTGTTGGCTCCCTTCCCGCTCAATATTTGGGAAAAGGACCAGGGCCTCTATAAATGGATATAGCCACCACCAAAGAGAGAGAGATCACTTCATCTAGAGCCTAGAGAGATCCACCCAAGCGGAGCACCGCACCGGCTCAAGAACACCTCTCGCGAGGCTGTTCTTCCTCTTTACTGTTCATCATCAGCCCCTGAGGCAATCCACCATACCACACACTGGATTAGGGTATTACACCACAACAGTGGCCCGAACCAGTATAAACCTTGTGCCCCTTGTCTTGTTCACCGATTAGCTTAGATTCACAGCGAGGCATCGGGACGTGGATCGGTAGGGGAAAGATCTTCGCGCGCACCCCAGAGTTTGAACCTTAAGGGTTTTGCCGGAACCCGATATCCAACAATATGGTACTCAATGTATGATCAATCGACTGTTTTAAGTGAATGATGAAAGATTTTGACAGATAAGTGGTACTCCAAATCTGAAGTCTAGAATACCCGAACACGCCGCCAGGATTCTTGTGTCAACTCACGCGCAGCGTGTTGTCACGTCAATTCAATGTGTGGACATGATGAATAATTTGACTGACGTATAGTAGTATTGCTACTGTACTACTTACTAGTCGTATTTAGTGTCACATTTTAACCATATGTTTAACTAACAAGTACGCACTTGAAGCCTAATTGATGTATTTTTCCTCTATAGGACAAATTTTATCTACCACCAGTGGTAGTTACCACCACTTGCGTTTGGTATATTGTATGTAGTAGCTGTAAAAACCGAGAGTATGTACGCGTAGTATGTAGTATATAATGATGTTTAGGTAGTATATATACTACTTCTTAGGTAGTATGTACCATATTTTAAGCATGATCTTTTTTACGTACAAATATGTACATATTTCATAAATATAACAAAAACTAAGGGCTCATATGCAATTTTTTCGTGTAACTTACGTTCAAATATCTTAGATATAGTATACGAACATATTTAGAGTGATAAAGTAGTATATATATAGTACCACATGGTAGTATATGAGACATGTGGGGTAAATACCACTAGGTGGTAGGATGTATTTTTCATATATATCTGCGTGTGTGTGTGTGTGTGGAAAATCCATCCTACCACCCGGTGGTAGTTACCCCATATGTCTCATATACTACCATTTGGTACTATATATACTACTTTATCATTTTCAATATATTCGTATACTATATCTAAGATATTTCAAAGCAAGTTACATGAAAAAATTACATATGAACCCATATTTTTTGTTATATTTGTGAAATACGTACATATTTATACGTAAAAAAGAGTATACTCAAAACATGGTATATGCTACCTAAAAATTTGTATATATACTACCTAATCATTGTTATATACTATATACTACACGTACATACTCTCAATTTTGACAGATACTACATACAACATACAAAACGCAAGTGGTGGTAACTACCACTGCTTGTAGGAAATATTTGTCCTATATATATATATGGCTTCCGCACAACATCTCCATCATCATTATCAGTACATCCTACGTAGGTGAGTTAGTATGCACTTGATCTCAGAAAGGTATCTATCCTTTAAACCAGAGGAGTGCTTCAAACTAACAACAGTACATAATATCCAACAAAAGAGGCGCGCTTCTGTGCGAGAATACATGGCTCAGTCTAGATATCAGTACGAATCATGTTGTGCAAATTTGCTGTTGGCATGAACTACATCGCCACAGGTCGGGTTTGCAAAAGCCATCCATCGCATGGAAGCTTGATGCCTTTCACAAACTGAAGATTATCTGGCAGCAAGCTGTGTCGACGAATCTCTAGAAATGGTGATTCATGAAACCCATGGTATGATGTGTAAACACAGTCCCCCCCTGGCGAATGGAAGTTGCATAGCACGGTAATCATCACCGGTGATATGATTGATGATTGGTTGGATGATTGAATAATTGAGCCCGAGGAACATGGAGTGGTTCCCGAGGCTGTAAACCCGCCTCCAGTTGAATATGCCTGGCCCAACGGAGCTGGGATCTTTCTCGAACACGAAGCAGCCATAGCCATCAATGTCACAAACGCCCCAGGAATTGTATTGCATGTGGTTTTATGTAATGGTTTGGTCAATTTGGTATGTGCGAATGAGCATCAAATGACCGCCGTCAGCTGAACGAGCGATAAACCACCACCCATCGGCTGGTATGATTCCAGGTCCTCGAATCATGAAGGCTATCGCATTTGCGTCTGTTGCAACAATTCAAATTGGAGACCAAAAGGACAAAAATAAACAATCATGTTCAGAGTATGTGTGGAATTAAGATTATTATAATAGTGACACATATCGTAGACAGAGAATTGCAATGCCGTGGTCATAATCGTACCCCAAGTTAAAAAAATAAGCCAATGGCTTTCATATTCTAGCAATATGTCATGGTTCAAACATCATGTAACAATGAGAGGAAAACAACTATGACAGAGCCTACTCATATTCTACCATAGCACTTACTACTACTATTCTCATATCAACTCTAAGCAATAACCTGCGTTGTTATAAAAATCTTGGAAATGAGAGTAACATATAGCAATCATGATGTTATGCTCACAATATCTATTCTAACAATCATTAGATGCCAATTGTTCTCATATAAACTCTATCAATAATATGTGTGGTCATAAAAATCTCGGAAATGAGAGGAACATATAGCAATGATGTGGTTATGGACATACTATCTATTCTAAATTTGTAACAATGAACAGGCAGTCGTATTCATAAGGTAAATTTGAGATGAGATAGAACAATTACACGACGATAGATTCCACCAGTATAGGCAGCCAATCTGTGCGTCGACCCCGTAAATGATGCCATCGTGCACTATAGCATCTGACAGAAATGTTGCCTCAATAGGATTGATGATGAGCCATAACCATGTATGGCGACGATATTCCAGATAGACTAATCCCTTGTTGAACAAGGCAATGAGCTTGTAATCCATGTAGTCTTCTGATGGTGTGGGCACTTCGCGGATTACAACTTTCAGCAAATAGAGGTCGAGCCAGAAGCTTGACGCGTCTCGTGCATAGTAGGCTGGAGTGTCCGGTGGGCAGCGAGGCTCGATGGCGGCGGTATCCAACGATGGAAGGGTGATCTCTTGCTGGGTGTACATATCCACGAGACACCACGGACTACCGGATTGGTGGATGAGGACGATCCAGTTGGCCTTCATGCCCGCCCAGTAGTGGCCGCGCATGAAGGATATATGGACGCATAGTGGTAGGATGTCGAGGGGCACCACGACAACCTCCATTGGATCGTCAAGTCAGTGTCTGGGCCACCTGCGACGATCGGGCATCATCAAGCAGGGTGTCTTGAAAAGAGCCGGCCCGTTGCAGACGAGTAGACGGTACCAAGACACCAAGCATGCGGCGAGACGGACGGTGCTTAGTAGGTCCATACGATTACATATCTGCTCCAAGAGAACATTGGGGAGGGAATTCCAATCACGGCTCTGCGTGTCAGTCGATTCTGCCATTGGAGTTTTTGGTGCCTGCGAGCCAGCGGGGAAGTGGATTCGAGCGGGCGAGCGAAGAAGCTTCTCCTTGTGTGGCCAAGCAGTGAGCGGAGGGATATGGTACGCGCGAGCTACCTAGGAAGATGGCGCGGTCGGGCATGCAATGAGCGGGGGTAAATGGTGTGTGGTCGGCGATGGGGAAGAGAGGAGTAAGAAGAAGAGAGAAGGAAGAAGAGTGGAAGACGGGGAAGAAAGTGATTAAATCTCAATTCTACTAGTACTACTACCAGGAGATACCGTCCTTCAGAGTGTAAATAGTTACACCGATGACATGTGGGTCTTCCACAAGAGGGCCCATTTGTCAGTTAATGGAGGACAGAGGTGCGTAGGCGTATTTGCGGAAGCATGCTCCACTGGAAAACATGATGGCAATACTGGGGTAAGGCTGATTTAGTAACACCAACATGCTGGTTCAGCTTATTAATTAAGTGTTCTATATGATATAGCGTGTATTATCACTTCACTATGAAGACTAGTTGAATAGTTCTCTCTGACCAATATGGGGAATAATGGATCACGAAGACTTCCTTTCTACAGTATCCCTATGCCTCTATGTTCACTTCACTCATTTTGCTCCGTACGTAGTTACTTGTTGAAATCTATAGAAAGACAAATACTCCGTATTTGGGAACAGAGGGAGGCTTTTACTCCGTATTTGGGAATAGAGGGAGTATCACCATATGGAGGGAATAGAGGAAGCAAATATGAACATGTCAATGGGAGGGAGTAAGCCCCTTGCATGCATGCATGCAACGTGCAACACTCACACGTACACATGGACGCACGCAACACTCACGCACCCATGCAGCACACAACACACGACGCAACACACATGCTCACGCTCAAGTGCTCAACCTACTCCCTACGTTTGTGAAAGACTTTACATTTAGATATTTACACATTGACCAGGGCATAATTAACGCCCAAAAGTAGCAGACTTAAGTGTGCATGCGACCATTGAGAGAAGAAGATTAAATAAAGGTCGTTGCATGCTGTAATTAAGGATAGACATGTAGCCTATACCTAGAGCACAAGTTGGTGCATTAGTCAATCAATATCAATTTAGATTAAAGGCTAAATGCATTGGAAGTGTAGACGTACTACACTCTTTGTTTTTTAGCCGATGTACACTCTTTGTTGGACGACCGTGGGAGTACACGTGCATCCACTCACATACATAGCCAGGGTGGTTCGCGCGCAAGGGTTGGACTCGTGTCACGCCTGTGTAAATTTTGTTTAACTGATTTCTTTGCTCTACCAACTGATAGGTGGGACCCAGAAACCAGGTGACAATTTAACCAGTCAACAAAGGTCCACGTCGACTATGTGGCCGGTCAGTAGGGTGCAATACGGTGCTCTACGATGAGCTAGTTATCGTATAATCACCGCAAAACTATATATATATATAGTGACTGTAAAGAGCGTATTGTTACATACGTTGACCGCCAGTGTATTTTTCTCGTTTCAAATTAAGTCATATTAACCGGAAAGGACACATTATGGACTAGTACTAGTACTTCTTTGATGTGTCCCGTCAACTCGCCGAACAAGGAGAAGCTTGCTTACTACGCCTCTCCCTCGCCCACGCGGGCGGTGGCTCGTAGCACGAGGAGAGGGTTTTGACTATAGTGCCCTCTCCCTCTCCCTCTCCCTCGCTCTCGCCCTCGCGGTGGATGTGCAGCAGTTCAATCTGTTTCAGATTGCTAGAAGCATGTAGTATCATCGTTGTTGGACCTTCCGAAGAGGCGAAGAGCCAAGTGCAGGGTTCACACGAGTACGCACTGTTGAACCTCCCGAAGAGGCAAAAGAGCCAAGCGCAAGGTTTAATAGGAGTTGTAATCCTAGTAGGAGTGTACTACCACTATAGCGAACGATGCTACTGTATGATGCCGCCACATCACCTATATCCAAAGTTGTGCCACCTTTTTTTCTCAAAGAGCGTGTTGGAGCCCGTCCAACAACTACACAAGTTGCACGTACACATAACATATTTACTAGTAATAAATTCTAAAGGACAAATGCCAGTATGCCACACAAGTTCATCTCCAATTCATGTGATAAATTTGTGCACGACAAGTCTATATATATTCACAGCGCTACCATTCACAATTTATCGTACTCCACTTACACGTTATAGATGGGCTACATGTCCTCCTCCAGGTTCCAGTCCCAGGTGTTCTTCATGGATGGCACGATCCATAGTAGTGGGAAACGGGGATCATTATCGTAGCTTTCTAGTCCGGTTCCACATGATGGAGACTCATCCAAGCTAAAGCGGCATAAATCAGGGATAGCGTGTCCCAGCATGTCGTTCATCCGGCGGTGTGCACTGAAGACACAACCATGCTTCATGAACGGCAGGCCTTCTGTGTCGTGCACGAAAGGTGGCATCCGCTTCACAATGGGGTAGATGTCCCCAATGAAAAGTGTGTACTCTCCCAGAGTGTTCCTCGGCACCCACGTAGCATCACGGGGGTCGAACTCGGCGCCGTTCATCTGGTACATGCGACATCTCAGATAAGGACACATGCTGACGTACATAGTCAAGGTCCATGCGTAATAATGTTGTGCTCAAATACGGCGGTCAGTAATACTGTGCAACAAATAGTACTACTCCGGTATAGAGGAAGTAAAATAACCGTCTTCTTATATATAGCCACTCTTGGCTACATGGATGTGATGGTAAGACATGGAAAAACAAAAATGGTGGCAGCTAGTGGGTTCAAGTCTTCAAGGGCCTAGCTAGCTATATGCGTCCTCCAAGGTAAAAAGTAGTCCTACTAGTACTAGTAAGTAGTACAACAATGAAAGAGAAGGCGAGAGGGTTAAAAAATGGAATACCTAGGTAGATGGTGACGTTCCGATCGTTATAGATTGTGTCACCATGTTGCACATCAGTGGTACCATGGGTAACGATTGCTAAGATAGTTGATCCCAATATGCCAAAGTCGGCTACAAGGTTCCAAGTTAGACCGAATCGCGGATGCAAATGCACATCCAGGATCGGCGATCTTATTTTGATCGGGGGATGACTGGTCCCTGCAAAATAATGGAGTACCATTAGGGATGCAAATGATGGTTTGCGCATTCCATTTGTAATCGCCCGTACCATAGGATGGCAACTAGATGAAACAAGTCCCCTGGCTTGTCACCACGAAGATGCGGCCTAGAAGGCGCACGACGTCTTCAAACGTGTAGGGGTACAAATTTGCCGCCGCCAACATGCGCCAGCCTGTGTCGTTACTGCCTCTTGCATTGATGGCAATCCTTATGTTGAACACCGCGATGAGATAGTAATCATCGTAGACGCGTCGCTTTGTCAGCAGGTCCAAAATTGCTCTCTTCTTCAATCTCATGTAGGCATCATCATACGTATTCAAGCCCAGCCAGTCTGGAAGGCCGATCACAATGGTGGAGAAGGGGTCTACGGGAACGGCCGCACTTCTGTGGATGTTGTGCAAAATGATGGTGGTATTCGTCCGGAGGTATGCAAGCCAATCTTCCACTACTAGGGAAAACGCTAGCAGCAGCGCGGGTTTTAGATGTATCGATGGCGCGGTACCCGCTACTAATACTGGCCTTCTGACTAACTCATAGCGATGGCGCGTGCCCACCCGCGCTACTCCTATACAAGTGTAGCAGCAGCGCGGTTATGGGAAGCTCGCTACCGGTAGTAGTGCTAGCGCTCTTTTGCAGGACGCGCTACTGCTATTGTGGCGCTGCTGCTAACTTTTGTACACTCGCTACTGCTAATTTAAGTAGTTTTTTTGGCATATTTGTTTTGTATTTGAACCGGCTTTGTAGAAGAATCTTTAGCACATAGAAATGTCATCATGATACACATACAAATGCCTGCGAGGCAACAAATGTAATCATAGCATGTACATATAAATAGTCTCTTCATAATCATCATCCAACACAAAGTGATATCTTGTTATCATCTCGAAAATAGCAATACATGCAAGTCTCGAATACTTGCAACTACAACAACGTCATCCATCTAAACAAAGGCATACGCAAGAAGTGCTATCACTATGAGTGAGAGCGGAACCATGCAGTACATGAGGTGGCGGTTACGAGTCCTCTCTCGCGCTCGCGTCCTCAGCTGCTTTTTTCTCGACCGCAAGCTTCACCTCTGCGTCGATGTCCGCCTGACTAAACTTCTTTTTCTGCTTCTTGGCCTCTGGGCCGTCGTTGTAAAACACCTTCCACGTGGCGCCGTCTCCAGCGCCGTGCACACGACCATATTGCGGCCGCTGGTCCAACGGGAGTCCCTTAAGTTCATTCAAGGCCCGGTTGAGAGGGGTGTCCCACTTGGGCCTCATCGGAGAAGTAGGGCTTTCGGCTGCAAGCCGGTGTTGCTTCTCCAGTAGTCTAATCAATTTCCTCGTGATCTTGTCCGTGTAAAAAACCTTTTTCTCCTTGTCCCACTTGTAGTGGGCCCCGATGAAGTCATGCTCCAAGGGGTTCGTGAACTTGCGAAGGGGTGCAGGAGACCCGTGGCTTCACGTTCGCGTCCTCCTTATCCCATATGGGCCTTTTACCGAGGTAGCCACGGCTTCCGAGGCGATGCTTCCGTGTTCCTTTCTGAAGGCTTTTGAATTTCTCAGCCTTAGCCTTCGCTGCCTCGGTAGCGCAAGTGTCCTTGAACTTTTGAACTCCTCTTAGTAAGTGTCGGATTTTCCTCCGAATCTGGGACGGGGTTCATCAGCCTCAATAGCTCGTTTCACCCTCCCTTTCCGGGAGGCCAAATCATTCTTGAACATGCCCATGGCATGATTGTTAATCTTTTTCATCTTGGATCATCCCACGGTTGTTCTATGTTATCATCCCGGTCGGGAACTTGAATCTCTTGTGCAACCGTTAGGAGCAAGCTGCGTCAAATGTTCTTTACTCGTTAAGTCATAAATCGTTGATGCTCGCGCATTCCGTAGGATGCATCCTACTTGGTTCCCATAGCACTTGCGAGGTTCTTCGGCTCTAACGGCTCAAACTTGCCGGTGCCATCTTTGTGATCACAAGTCGTCCAATCCCTAGTTTGTTAGGTTTTCGTATCCTTTGCTTCTTATGCTTCCTCTTTTCGTATCGGCATCGGGGCGGTACCTTCCCGCCGATACCTTCCCCACGGTCTCGGCGCCGCCATCGGTGCCAAGACCGTCGGTGTCGATGTCGGCGTCGATACCATCATCGAGGCCGACCTGCAAACCTTGCTTAGCATCAAATAGTCGAGGTACTCTTGTTCACCCTCATAATCCATCTAAATCGCATCTTGGTCAAGGCCCAGTTTCTTCGTTGTTCGACATGTTTCCTATGATTAAGTGGCCTCATTTATTTCTAAAAGTATGAATAAATGAGAAATGACATAAAAGAAATCTATGTGCCAAGACTCGATATGCCAACTATGTAGCACAAATCATGCCTTTATTCACGGGAAATTTGGCATGACCTTTGCTAAAAATGGACATATCGGCGCTGAAATTCACCAAGCGGAAATGAATCAACATTCGGCGTAACATAGGCCACTCGGATCATTTTCCAAACATGACATGTCCAAAACATGACATATGCACATATCACATGTCCAGTTCAAATTTCCATATAAATTCAGCTAATTCATAACTAAATAGATAACCTAATTAATTAACATGAAGAACCCTAGCAGAGAGGGGGGTTTACAGAGAGTGCAGGGCGCGAGGCAGGCCCGGCATTTAACGGCAGGGAGAGGAGGAGGCGAGGGCCGACGGTCGGGGCGAGCGCCAGGTCGGGGAGCGCCGCCGAGTCGGGGCGAGCGGCTGGGTCGAGGCGAGCAGCGTGGTCGGGGCGAGCACGCCAGAGTCGGGTCGAGGGCCGACGGGTCGAGGCCGGCCTT
Organism: Aegilops speltoides; assembly: GCA_021437245.1. NCBI lineage: Eukaryota > Viridiplantae > Streptophyta > Magnoliopsida > Poales > Poaceae > Aegilops > Aegilops speltoides. The sequence goes on from CM038146.1 coordinate 378,074,033, forward strand.
GAGGCTAAGCGCCGGCGGAGTCGATCGAGCGCCGGGCCGGGTCGGCGGTGGCGGAGCGACGGGGCCGAGAGAGTGGGGATTTGGGGGAAATGGCGGGATGAAGCTGGGCGAGTGCAAAATTTGGGTTAAGTGGGCGTAAAGATGGCGCGTTATGTCAAAAGCAGCTGCTACTATATTCAGTAGCTGCAGCGGTTTCCGAGAAACGCGCTACTACTATGATCTGTAGCTGCAGCGCTTTACGGAAACTTCGCTACTACTATGGTGCGTAGCGGCAGCGGTTTATGAGAAACACGCTACTACTAAGATCTAGCAGCAGCGGTTTTGTGGAAACGCGCTGCTACTGCCGTCGCTACTGCCAGTTTTCCTTTTTCTTTTCCTTTATTTTATCCCACTTTTATTTCCCGAGGGCAGTGAACGAAGGGAGGGCGATATATATTGCATCATTTGATGGTTAAATATGTATGCAAAATAGGAACATATATATTACACATCATTGGACCCATGCATAATAATGGCTAAGTGTGTATACAAAATAGGAACATATATATATTACACATCATTGGACCCATAACATACGTTTCCTCAGTGCTGACGTTTTCGTTTTTGAGTCAGCTTCTTTCCCTTCTTGTTCGTCGAAAAATAATTGAGCCCCTCATTGTGACTTTGCCTTTTCCATGGAGTACGATTTTTCTTAGGTAATGTAGTATTGATTCGTCTTTTGACGTATACTTCATCATCATCGTCATCTTCCCTCATTGGGTTGCCGTACTGATCATAGTCTTCCTCGTTGGCGACTCCATCCATTCCAATGATGTTCCTTTTGCTTCTCCTCATGACAACACGGCTGGGATTTGCGGGTCGAGTTATGAAGAAGCATTGTGTCACGTGCTTAGCGTGTACCCGTGGCTCGCTTTTTTGCGATAGCGTTCACGGTGGCGCTCTTGGCGTCGGTATAGTCATGGTAGTGAACATCCGGCTTTCTCTTTCGACATTCTTAGCCCATCTGACACGGAACATCGTCGTGTTGTGCAGTCCAGAGTACTCAAGCTCCCAGATCTCCTCGACCCTTCCATAAAATCGTTCAGTTGTGCCGTTGTCGCTGCCGGTCATGCATTCCATCGTCACCCCGAGTTACGATCATCCTTGTCCATATCTTTTGCCTCCGTGTAGAATGTGTATCCGTTGATATCATATGCCTGATAGGTTACGAGGTTGGGCGAGGGGCCATGTGCTAAGGCGTATATGAGCAATCCGTCCTTAGAGCCCTCCTCCGGGGGATTAGCAATAATATGCTCTTTGAACCAATGCAGAAAGTGGAGTTGTGCTCTCTAGTAACCGGCGTCCGTCCTGCATACCCCCGGTCACGATACTTCTTTGCGATAATTTCTTTGTGCGATTGCCACGAAAGGATCTACCTCGTCTAGGTGTTGTAGCACTACCAGGTTTGCTCTGTCAAAGTCGCCGCATCAATCTGAGTATGCCACGTGCAGTTCCTGCGATATTCTGATGACCATCTCCTTGAGCCTCCCATCGTGCTTGTTAACGGGCAAACCAACACTAACACCAAAGCGGCTCGTCTGCGCCATATAGAAAATTCTCACGTAAAGAGATGCACTCTTGTGCCAAATAATACTGGATGATGCTTCCATCCGGACGGGACATGTTACTGAACGAATCCTTTGATGATCCCATTCATCCTCTCAAATGGCATCATGTTTTGCGGGAATGACGGCCCCGGTCTATTATGTCATCCACACTATGGACACACAGATGCACCATCACGTCAAGAACGCAGCGGAAGTACATCTCAAGCTCATTCAAGATCATCAACGATCTCTTCACTCGTAGCCTTTGGAGCTGCTTCACACCGATCGACTTTCGAGAGATGGCGTCAAAAAGTTGCAGAGACCAATAAGTGTGTCGCGGACGTGCTTGTCCATTATCCCTCTAAGGGCAACAGTAGTATCTGCGTCATCATCACATGACAGTCATGAGACTTCATCCCATGAACCTTTTCTTGTCCGTGTCTAGATATCCGCTTATCTTGCCACGAAGAATCGAACTAACTTTCACTCCGCTAAGGCACTTAAAGAATTGATTGATCTCAGCCTAACTTAAGGTGAAGCAAGAGGGGGGCAATAATCTTCTTTCTTTAATTTCTTGCCCTTCTTCTCCCATGCCTCTGTCTCCGTCTCTGTCTCGTCTGACATTTTACGGGGCGGCATGTGCAGATCTTCCCTGATTTTCAAATCTTGCAAGTCTTTTCTTGCCTTCGGCCCATCCTTGGTCTTATCCGGCATGTTCATCAGTGTTGCGAGCAACCTCTCAAGGACATTCTTACAGATATGCATTTGATCAAGGTAATGAGGTGTATCGAGTTTGTGCCAGTACTCCAAGTCCCAGAACACAGACCTCGTCTTCCATACCTTCAGCAGCGGCTCCGGCGCCTTTCTCATCGTCTTTCCCGGCGCGGGGCACTCATTCCAGTTTTTCAACAGCTCATCAATTTCGGCACCGCTCCGCTTACGTGGAGGTCCTCGATGCTCAGCGTGACCATTGAATAGATCTCCACGGTTTCTCCACGGGTCGTCCTGTTCAAGCCATCTTCGATGCCCCATGTACACGATTTTCCCTGACCGCCATCTTTCCTTGGCGTTAGCTGCTGAGACGTTGTATCATCCATGCACCGCGTGCATCCGCAATATCCATGGCACACGGCCCGCCACATATCCGTAATCGAGATAGTCCTGCCTTTATCGTGATCAGCTGCTCTCATGTTGAAATACTCACCTTTGTTGGCGTCCCATGTCTTGGCCGGTGTTTTCCATAACGTGTCTAACTCCTCTTGAAGTAGCCCCATATACAAATTAATATTATTTCCTGGTTGTTTTGGCCCTTGAATAAGCATGCTCATGTGAATGTACTTCAATTTCATGCACAACCAGGGGGGAGGTTGTACATCAATACAAACACGGGCCATGTACTATGGTTGGTGTTCTGGTTGCCAAACGGATTCATGCCATCGGTACACGCGCCGAGAACGATGTTCCTTGCATCACATTCAAAATACCGATAGAAGCTGTTCAACGCTCTCCACTGGCTTCCATCCTTCACGTGTCTCAGCTTCGGATCATCTCCATCATCGGGCTTCTTCCTCTCCGCGTGCGGCAGCATTAGCTTTGCTTCCTTGGGATTTACAAAATACCCGAGACGGGAGTGATCGGTAAGTACCATACAACTTTCTAGGGACATTTCTTCCGGCCTTCTTGTATCGAGAAGCATTGCACACCGGACAGCTTGTTTTTTCGCGTGCTCCTTCCGATAAATTATGCAATCGTTGATGCATGCATGGTATCTAACGTGTGGCAGATCAAGAGGGCACACGATCTTCTTGGCCTCATCAACACTAGTAGGACATAGATTACCCATGGGAAGAACATCCTTTAGGTACTTGAGATGCTCATCGAGGCTAGTGTCGGTCCATTTGTTTTAGCCTTCGTCTTCGTGGAGTTGGGCGTAAAACTCAACCGGTCACCTCAGATTGCAACCATCATACAATGGAGTGTTCGAGTCTACCACCGTTGCTCCGGCTTAGCCTCCTCTCTAGAAGCAGCTCTCTCAAGATTGTCTCCTTGTGAAGCAATGCTTGAACATGAGGATCCCGCACAATTGAACTTAGTACCGACGAAGCCTGCTGCGTGGAGTCCATGTCGTTCTCTCCGCCGCCATGTCCGGCCCCTTCTCCTCCGCCATGTCCGGCCCCTTCTTCGCCGCCATGTCCGCCTCTTCCCGCCGCCATTATCGATCATCTCTTCGTCTTGCCCGTGTCATCATTATCCGCCCGTCGGCATCCTCAACATCGTCATCCTCATCTTCAATTATCCACCGAGTATAGCCATCCATGAAACCAGTCATGAGCAGGTGCGCTTCGACACGACCATCGTCACGGGGGTCGAGCCAAACTATTCCTTTGCATTTTCGACACGGACATAAAACCTCTGTCCGGTTATTTTCTTTCATGTCTTGCACCGCCGACCGCAACCACCTGTCCACCATCGTTCCACTAACCATCGTCAACTCTGCATGGTAATAATAAAAAAATTGATTGTAAAAATGCATGCATGCATCAAAGTCATAAAAAAAAATTGGCATGACCTTCCCTAAAAATAGGACATATATGGATCTAGAGTTTGCCCATTCGCCGAAACGGAAATAAATCGACATTTCGGCAAAACATAGGCAACTCAAAAGCACAATTTGGCGGCATCAACTCATGCCACACACACAATTTCCACAAACATATCACACACACATAAACACATTTCCATTTTGCAAAAGCATGAAATTTTCATCACCTCTATCTCGATGGCGGAGATGATGTTTTAGGGAGATCAAAAGTGCACAAAGCTCTTCTTGACAAAGATAGATCTAGTTAGGGGCAAATAGGTCACTTAACTAAATCCTACATCTACCTAGCTACCTAATTTGGAAGGAGACAACTTCAACTAGTGGAGGGGAAGGAAAAGAGAAAGGAGATGCATTAATGGAGGTGGTGTAGTTATGTAGGAGTAATGAGAGAGAGAAAGTGGATAGAGAAGAGAGAGAGTAATGGGGAGAAGTATTGAGAAGAAGAAGAGTGAGAGTGGGAGCATGTGGTGGAGGGAAGAGAGGAGAGGGGAGGTAGGGGAAGGGAAAAGGAAGGGGAGGGAGGGACGGGTTGGGGGTTGGTGGGGTTAGCGATGGGCGGAGAGAAAAGCTGCTGCTGCTAAGAACTTAGCAGCAGCAAGGCTGAAGGCGCCATCGCTAATGGGACAAAAATTGTGGCAATTTGAAACTTACCAAAGCAGCGATCTCGAGGAAATCTGCGCTACTACTACGTGCTTAGCAAGAGCGCTGTTATTGCACAGCGCCATCTTGCTACTTAGAGTTGGGGAACACCGCCGGTCGATATTTGTAGCAGCGCGTTTCGGTCGGCGTGCTATTGCTAAATATTTATCAGCGAGTTTACGTAACCAGCGCTACAACTACTTAGCAGCAGCGCTCTATTTTGAACAGCGCTGCTGCTAAGATTCTGTGTATAGGCTTTTCCCTAGTAGTGTTCGTTGGCACCGACCCAGACCTATATATAAGACGGTGGGCAGCGGAGAAATTACGGGATGGAAATGGAATAACTAAGTACTACATGACCAAACTCCATTACTGACCTGCTCATCGGACAAAATCCAACTATGTCTCAATGTTGGCAACTCTAGCGGAGTCAACATGCATGCTAGGGAACGGTGGACTGTCCGAAGGATTGTCCCATAGAAGAACATTCTCCTTGGGGACGCATGGAAATTTTGGTGCAGGAAGGAACGAGTCTTGCGGTGGTGAGGACATCAAAGCGGCATGCGATTTCTCCCAGAGGATCGTCGTCCAAGGTCTCCCAGCCCCGACGAGGAGGAGAACCGCCTGGAGCATCCATGGGAGCAGCGACGAACTGCCTTCTCTTCAGGGGGAGGGGAACTGGCGAGGAGGAGATAAGAGCGTACTAACCGCAGGGGTGAGGCTATTACTTACTATTAGTACTAGCATTATGGGACGTTATGGGTTTGCATTATACTGTAAATGATATCACTAGTAAGAAATTTTTGGCAATAGGTAGTAGTTTTTGGCGTGGATTAAGAAATTTTGGGTATGTTTTTGCTATTTTTGTACACGCTAACTAGTGTCAAAAAACGTCTTACATTATGTGACGAAGGAGTACGTACTCGTACTGTAGCAGTACTAGTACTACTTTCTCAACTAGTAGTGTGATATACTGTACTTCTAGTATAGTGCACCAGTTTTGAACTCTTGAATCTCAGGGCCAAGGAGCTACAGTTGGAAGTGGAGAGTACTATTGTTCTCTACAACCATCACTATACTATCAATGCACGGAAAGTACAACTGCGTAGTGGCCTAGTGGGTACTCTCGGTGCTCTATTCAGCCGCTCCTCTCGTGTAGCTGGCCTATTCAGCCGTTCCTCTCACGCACACTCTAGCAGCCCGTTTATCAGCGACGGTTACTACAGGGGCAGAACATTTGAGTTATTTGATACAGCGAGACTAGGATTTTTGCTTCCATTTGTGTAGGTGTAATGGATCTCGTCGAACTTTGTTAGTAGTTCCTTCTTTATGAATGAGATGAGGCAAAGCTTTTGCCTCTGTTTCAAAAAAACACGTCAAGAGGAATTTCTTTTATAGAGCCGATAATGGAGTGAAGTCCATGCCTGCAATGCCACAAGCTACATAGTAGTAGTAGAGCACTTTACGTACAGAGCCATATTGCACAGTTCCCAATGCCCGGCCAGGCTTTTCCAGCTCCTCGGGCTTAATTGGGAGGCGCTAGTTTAAATATGCTACTAGCTAATGAGGAAGCTGCAAGCGAGGTGCGGCTAGGGCAAGCACGCGAGCCACGAGATGCTAGGAAGGAAAGCCCGTTCACGTGGCTAGGCTACCCAGTGCACCCAGATTGTGGTGCCGCACATCCGTTTGACTTCAAAACTCAAACTACCCGTATAAAATATTGGCTCGTAGCAAAGTTACTATTTAAAAAAAGACCGTCGTGCGTTCCGCCGGGATTGAACCCACAAAACAAGGTATACACTCCCATGACCACTAGTAGTACTCATTGGAGTACAACGCAACCTAGAATCAACTTTTGTCGCTAGTAGTACATTGTTCCTTACAAGAAACCCCTAATAATGCAAGAAACCACTAATAACGCCAAGAAACTACTACCACTTGCATACGTGGCAGACTTAAGATAAGACTACCTTATCAACCATTGTACAAGCCCTTACCAACCAGCCCTACCAAGAAACGACTACTCTACAAAGTGTCGTTATAGGCACGTTTCAACCCATGGCCCTGTTTGGATACATAGGTTAGAGTTAGTTTGGGTTAGTTTGGACTCAACTATCCCAAAAATATCCAAATAGGGAGGGTTAGTTTGGGTTAGATGCATCTAACCCACCCAAAAAAGTAACCCATCCAAGAGGTGCTTATTTGGGTTAGTTCCTCTCGGGACCATTAAAAAACACAATTTTCTCTCGCTCTCCCGGCAGCAGCCTTGCCCTATCATCCCGTTCCAACCCCGTCGTCTCCCCGCGGACCGTCCGCCCGCCAGTAAGCAGTCACGGCTCCTTGCGTGGCCCGTCCCTGTTGTCCTCGGCCAGCGCGGCTCCTTGCGCAGGGATGGCGGATTCGGCCAGCGGGCTGCGCGTGAGGCCAACGCGGCTCCTTGTCGGGCGCGTCCCCGTCTTCCTCGGACAGTGCAGCTCTCGGCCAGTTGATTGAGAATGAGCATTTGTTTTCAATCTAACCCTTCCATCCAAACACCACTTTGGTTAGAGTCAGTTCAGGGTTAGTTCAGGGTTAGAATCTAACTCTAACCTCTGACTTAGATTATCCAAACAGGACCCATGTCGCCCATTAAGTCAACGCCTTCTATTCGACTGGGCGTTATGACTAGTGGGACCTACATGTCAGTCTGCACAAAAATCCCCGAGTGAGCTCCTACCTCCGGCCCGTCCACCTAGTCATTCTCGGTCATGGGATGCAGCTACCGCCGCTGACAGAAGGCGAGGTCAAAACTGCCGGCCGTGCGGAACCCATCTTGCGGCAGACCGGATGCCAGCTCCGTCCGACGCTCGCGGCCACTAGCTAGCCAAGATAGCTCCGTCCAACTGCTTGTCTACAAGGCTTGCTAGCTAGATTGGCACGGCGGCGCGACGGCTTGCTGTCGTGCGCCACGCTAAGGCCAGCCACCTGGATCGAGTGAAGCCCAGTGCGGCGGCTCGCTCGTTCATGAGTCACGCTCGGGCCAGCCTGCCAACCCGTGTAGAGACCAGCGCAGCGTCCGGCCCGTCCAGCAAAGCGGCGGCCAACTCGCTCATCACCGGCGCCACCGACGAACACGCATCAGTACTGTTTGAAGTAATGTTCAGGAAAAATAATGATTTGAGGGGGACTAAGAGCAAGTATAATAAGGTGACGTAAGCGGGCTATAAGGATTTAAATACTATATCTTTGCTGACTTGGAAGAGAGAGAAGAGTAGAGAGAAGAGAAGCGGGCTGTAGACTTACAGCTGGCTATAGCACATGCTCCAAGAATCTATGTGAGAATGTATGGTGGGCCATATGATAGAAAAGTAGTACTTCCTTGTAGCTCATTATTATACGTGTTGGCTATTATATTGGCTATAGATGACATGGCAAGATGTTATAGCCAGCAACGAGCTATATTATCAACCATGCTCTAACATGATAGAAGGTCACATGTGGGTCCCTCGTGTCAACGGTCAAACAAAATGTGTTGGTTTAAGCTGCCTCGTCAGCACGGACGTGTGGGACAACCCTGTCATAAATGGGTTTAAACGAGCCTAATCAGTACTAGGTAGTAGTTTTTGGCGTGGTTATGAAATTTTGGTTATTTTTGCTATTTTTGTACAATAGATTCTTCCTAGGGCTGGTTGAAACTGGTAGTTTTTTGTTAAATATTCTACAAATTGTAAGTAGGAGTGGAAGTTAAGCTTTGGGAGCCAATAAGCAAGGCTAGTTACATAGTGCATATGTGTACATGATTGAAAGTAAATATCAACCATGAGTGACTAATATCTTGATGGAAACCTCGAAACTATAGAAATGCTAGGATTTTTTTTTGCATGGTTGGAAATACTAGCAATGTTCATGTGCGTTGCAACGGATCATAATTAGAATAATACTTATTCCCAAACTTGATACAAAATACTCTAATTTTGATATACATATATCCCTAGAGATATATTATGTTTCAATTAGAATATATTCCTTGGGCTGTTTTGCTGAGCTCAGGGAGGGATATGGTTGGTTTTAAGATAGTAATTATGGGTTTTTCTGCAAATTGGTAGACAAGTGGGATGTTGGTGAGAAAAGGCAACAACTTACCTCACAGTCGTTAGATGTAGATCTAATGGTCAGAAACGACGGATGGCAGACACACCATGATAACCAACTTAGTCTTCTGTAGGAGTACTAGCAAGATCCATGCATTGCACAGAACATCAAGATGCATTTTTTATAAAACACTTGTTGTCATTGACCATGCGGGAGTAATCCCATGTGTAAAAACTAATGATATCTCGAGAAATAGGAGATAAGGTGAAGAGGAGTGGGGCATGGTGGTGATTGGTGGTCGGACTAAACAGAGGCATGGGGATTGACGACGGCGACAGCGGCCACCGGGCCAGTTTGTTCCAGAGGCTTCCTTTCTTAATTGCTCAACAATGAGGTTGTTGGAGATAAGGATGAACGAGGGAAGGCCTTGTCTGCAAATGTGGAGAGGGGTGCTGGTATCTTTTAGTTTAATTTCCATCCATCAGATATAGATCGACGGTCTATATTGCAAGATGGCACGCGTACCATCATCACCAACTCGGTTTTTTATAAGAGAAGAAATATAAGTATGGAGATACAAACATATTATCGATACTTTTTTCCATAAACTAGCATCTACATTCTATTCAACGCCTCAGCATGTGGGGCCTTAGCACAATGACTTCTTGACTGTGTAAAACTATGGTTTTCCCGTCGCTGATAAGGAGGGGTGACAGCAGCGTGCTTTTTGGCTTGCTCTAGTCCTTGTAGTCATACTAGGTGGTCTAAGCACGTGTAGATTTATTCTTTTTCACGTCTCGTGTTCGCCGTACTGCCACGGCTGTTGATGAATAGATGGTAAGTTATTCACGGGGAAACCCTTCTTGGGTGTGTTTGCGAGAGAGAAAGACAGTGTGCGTGTGTGATATGTCTAGAGACTGAGGCAATGATAACATATTCTTTGTGTCTATGTGTGTGGAGGATAGAGAGAGACATGTACATGGGGCATTGTGTTGTGTAACGTGGAGACACATATACATGATTAGAGAGTGACTGTGTGAGATACACATGCGGACATGGGGAGAGATGAGGATCCAGATAAATGGGTGTTTGTGCGTGTCTGTATGTGTATGTGAGCGTGTTTGCGTGTGAGAGGGAGCGTGTGTGTGTGGAGTAGAGAGACCACTAATGATGTAAACGTAGTATAAGGGAAGGGGAATGGTGTGACATGTGTAGTAGCGGGATAGCATGGGTGCGGGCGTGGGGAGCAGACTATTTGGAAGAGACATAGAGTGTGTGTGGGAGAGGGGTGTATGTGTGTGTGTGTGTGTGTGTGTGTGTGTGTGTGTGTGTGTGTGTGTGTGTGTGAGAGAGAGAGAGAGAGAGAGGGGCGAGAGAGAGGGGTCGTTCATGTCCATTAATGGCGTATAGATAGGGAGACAATGTTGATGTTGTTCGAAATTGGCATATGTACGGAGCCGCAAGGGAAGCGAGTCATCGTGTGTGCGATAGGGACTTCATGAGAGATCTAGAATAGATGGTGTAGAGAACAATGTGCGAGACTGAGAATGATGATACATTATGGATCTATGGAAAGAGTCACGACATATATGTATACATGGAAGGAGCTGGGGCGGGTCCGCATGTGGGAGAAATAGAAAGAGGAGAGTGGTGCACAAGGAGACAAAGTGTGCTTATTTGCAGTGGGGGTGGTGTGTGAGGTGAGTGTGCGAGAACCACATAACTAGGGAGATAGACGTTTGGGGGCGACGTTTTGTGTGTATGGGAAAGATACACTCTACATAGTGCGTGTGCTTGGGAAAGAGAGATGCCGGGAGACCTAGAGAGTGGGGCAAGAGATGTGTGCATGCCCGAGAGACAAATTGATAGAGACCTATATTGGGGTCCAGACTTTATGTCACGCCCAATATGCGATACTATCCTAAAGAGACTCGAAGGTCCCACTGCTACCTCCTGAGCACTGTGTTGGATTTCTCCGAAGAGGAGAGGATGATGCAGTAAAGTAGCATAAGTATTTCCCTCACTTTTTGAGAACCAAGGTATCACTCCAGTAGGAGACCACGCACAAGTCCCTCGTACCTACACAAAACGATAGCTACTCGCAACCAACGCGATTAGGGGTTGTCAATCCCTTCACGGTCACTTACAAGGGTGAGATCTGATAGAGATGATAAATAATATTTTTGGTATCTTTGATAGATAGATGCAAAGTAAAAAGTAAAAGGCAAAGTAAAAACAAAGCAAGTAAATAAAGTGATAGAGATTGATATGATGAGAATAGACCCGGGGGCCATAGGTTTCACTAGTGGCTTCTCTCAAGAGCATAGATATTCTACGGTGGGTGAACAAATTACTGTTGAGCAATTGATAGAATTGAGCATAGTTATGAGTATATCTAGGCAATGATCATGTATATAGGCATCACGTCCAAGACAAGTAGATCGAAACGATTCTGCATCTACTACTATTACTCCACTCATCGACCGCTATCTAGCATGCATCTAGAGTATTAAGTTAAAAACAGAGTAACGCCTAAAGCAAGATGACATGATGTAGAGGGATAAATTCATGCAATATGATAAAAAACCCATCTTGTTATCCTCGATGGCAACAATACAATACGTGCCTTGCAACCCTTTCACATCCGGGTATGGACACCGCAAGATTGAACCCAAAGCTAAGCACTTCTCCCATTGCACGAACTACCAATCTAGTTGGCCAAACCAAAAAGGATAATTCGAAGAGACTTGCAAATATAACTCAATCATACATAAAAGAATTCAGAGAAGAATCAAATATTTTCCATAGATAGTACTGGATCATAAACTCACAATTCATCGGTCTCAACAAACACACTACAAAAAGAAGATTACATCGAATAGATCTCCGCAAGAGAGGGGGAGAACATTGTATTGAGATCCAAAAAGAGAGAAGAAGCCATCTAGCTACTAGCTATGGACCCGAAGGTCTGAAGTAAACTACTCACACTTCATCGGAGGGGCTATGGTGTTGATGTAGAAGCCCTCCGTGGTGGATGTCCCCTTGGGAGCTCGAACAGCCCCAAGATGGGATCTCGTGGATCTGTAAGGTTGCGGCGGTGGAATTAGGTTTTTGGCTCCTGTTCTGATCGTTCGGGGATACGTAGGTATATATAGGAGGAAGAAGTACGTCAGTGGGGCATCAGGGGGCCCACGAGGTAGGGGGCGCGCCCAGGGGGGCGCCCTCCACCCATGTGACCGCCTCTGGCACTTCTTGGAGTAGGGTCCATGTCTCCTAGATCACACTCCGTGAGAAAATCACGTTCCCGAAGGTTTCATTCCGTTCGGACTCCGATTGATATTCCGTTTCTTCGAAACGCTGAAATAGGCGAAAAAACAGCAATTCTGGGCTGGGCTCCGGTTAATAGGTTAGTCCCAAAAATAATATAAAAGTGGAAAATAAAGCCCAATATAGTCCAAAACAGTAGGTAAAGTAGCATGGAGCAATCAAAAATTATAGATACGTTGGAGACGACGCATCCCTAAGCTTAATTCTGCTTTCGTCCTCGAGTAGGTAAATGATAAAAAAGAATTTTTGATGCGGAGTGATACTTTGGCATAATTTCAATGTAAATCTTCTTAATTGTGATATGAATATTCAGATCCGAAAGATTCAAGACAAAAGTTCATATTGACATAAAAAATAATAATACATCAAGCATACTAATCAAAGCAATCATGTCTTCTCAAAATAACATGGGCAAAGAAAGTTATCCCTACAAAATCATATAGTCTGGCTATGCTCCATCTTTCCCACATAAAATATTTAAATCATGCACAACCCCGATGACAAGCCAAGCAATTGTTTCATACTTATGACATTCTCAAAACTTTTTCAATCTTCACGCAATACATGAGCGTGAGCCATGGATATAGCACTATATGTGGAATAGAAGGGTGGTTGTGGAGAAGACAAAAAGAGGGAAGATATTCTCACATCAACTAGGCGTATCAACTGGATATGGAGATGCCCATCAATAGATATCAATGTGAGTGAGTAGAGATTTCCATGCAACGGATGCACTAGAGCTATAAGTATATGAAAGCTCTACAAAAGAAACTAAGTGGATGTGCATCCAACTTGCTTGCTCACGAAGACCTAGGACATTTTGAGGAAGACCATCATTGGAATATACAAGCCAAGTTCTATAATAAAAAATTCCCACTAGTATATGAAAGTGACAAAATGCGAGACTCTCTATCATGAACATCTTGGTGCTACTTTGAAGCACAAGTGTGGTAAAAGGATAGTAGCATTGTCCCTTCTCTTTTTTCTCTCATTTTTTTGTTTGGGCCTTTCTCTTCTTTTTTTGGCCTCTTTTTTTTTATTTTTCGTCCGGAGTCTCATCCCGACTTATGGGGGAATCATAGTATCCATCATCCTTTCCTCACTTGGGAAAATGCTCTAATAATGATGATCATCACACTTTTATTTTTCTTACAACTCAACAATTACAACTCGATACTTAGAACAAAGTATGACTATATGAATGCCTCCAGCGTTGTACCGGTATATACAATGAATCATGAGTGATATGTATGAAAGAATTATGAATGATGGCCTTGCCACAAATACAATGTCAACTACATGATCATGCTAGCAATATGACAATGATGGAGCATGTTATAATAAACGGAACGGTGGAAAGTTGCATGGCAATATATCTCGGAATAGCTATGGAAATGCCATGATAGGTAGGTATGGTGGCTGTTTTGAGGAAGGTATATGGTGGGTGTATGATACCGCGAAAAGTAAAAGCGGTATTAGAGAGGCTAGCAAAGGTGGAAGGATGGGAAAAAGTGCGATAATTCATGGACTCAACATTAGTCATAAAGAACTCATATACTTGTTGCAAAAATCTAGAAGTTATCAAAGCAAAGTATTACGCGATGCTCCTAGGGGATAGATTGGTAGGAAAAGACCATCGCTCGTCCCCGATCGCCACTCATAAGGAAGACAATCAATAAATAGATCATGCTCCGAAGTTCATCACATAACGGTTCACCATACGTGCATGCTACGGGAATCACAAACTTCAACACAAGTATTCTTTGAATTCACAACTAATTAACTAGCATGACTCTAATATCACCATCTTCATATCTCACAACAATTATCAAGCATCAAACTTATCTTAGTATTCAACGACTCAAAAGAAAGTTTCACATATCTTGAACACCAAGTATATTAACATTGCTTAATTACCATGCTATTAACGACTCTCAAAATAATCTAAGTGAAGCATGAGAGATCAATAGTTTCTTTAAAACAAATCCACCACCGTGCTCTAAAAGATATAAGAGAATCACTAGAGCAAAAATTATCATGCTCAAAAGATATAAGTGAAGCACTATGAGCAAAGCTATCAAGCTCAAAAGATATAAGTGAAGCACATAGAGTATTCTAGCAAATTCCAATTCATGTATGGCTCTCTCAAAAGGTTTGTACAGCAAGGATGATTGTGGTAAACTAACAAGCAAAGACGCAAATATTACAAGACGCTCCAAGCAAAACACATATCATGTGGTGAATAAAAATATAGCTCCAAGTAAATTACCGATGGAAGTGGACGAAAGAGGGGATGCCTTCCGGGGCATCCCCAAGCTTTGACCTTTTGGTGTCCTTGGATTATCTTGGGGGTGCCATGGGAATCCCCAAGCTTAGGCTCTTGCCACTCCTTGTTCCATAATCCTTCAAAAGAATTCACCCAAAACTTGAAAACTTCACAACACAAAACTCAACAGAAATCTCGTGAGCTCCGTTAGAGAAAGAAAACAAAGAACTACTTAAGGTACTTTAATGAACTCATTCTTTTTTTATATTGGTGTTAAACCTACTGTATTCCAACTTCTCCATGGTTTATAAACTATTTTACTAGCCATAGATTCGTCAAAATAAGCAAACAGCACACGTAAAATAGAATCTGTCAAAAACAGAACAGTCTGTAGCAATCTGTAACTAACGCAAACTTCTGGAACTCGAAAAATTCTACCAAAACAGGAAGTCCTGGACAATTTGTTTATTGAATATCAGCAGAAAGAATCAACACAAAAGCACGTCCTGTGATTTATCAAAATTATATTCGTGCGCGCAAAGTTTCTGTTTTTCAGCAGAATCAAATCAACTATCATCGTAGGTTATCCTATAGGTTCTACTTGGCACAAACACTAATTAAAACATAAAACCACATCCAAACAGAAGGTAGATGGATTATTTATTCCTAAACAGAAGCAAAAACAAAAACACAAAATAAAATTGGGTTTCCTCCCAACAAGCGCTATCGTGTAACACCCCTAGCTAGGCATAGAAGTAAGGATAGATCTAGGTGCTGCCGTAATAATAGGATAGATCTTGAAAGCTCATCTCGTATTCTCTATGTTCGGCAGAAAGTTTCCTTTGAGGCAAGCAAAGATAATCAAAAGGGCTAAATTTAGCGGGACAAAAATCCCCAAGATCAATCACGGGAGGAACGGGTTCCTCCCTTGGCCCTTCATAGTGCACAACTATTTCATCACTGAAAGCATTCTTCTGGCAAAATCTTGTGAGCCTATACTCGAGAGAGTATCCTCGCTCATTATTTCTAAGGGCAAAATCATTATTAAGCTCGTTAATGCAATCAACCAAGACATTGATAGGGACCCTTTTTCTAAGGTTTTCATTGAAAGCGACATAGTTCGAAGATTGAAAACGTCTAATTTCCTCTTGATCTTAGAGGATTGCTTCTATGGGTGGACGACCAGCGTCCACCCTATAGTGCGCAAAGATTTCTTTGGCTTCTCTTATGATAAATCTAAATTCATGAGCCAAAAAGATAGTAACAGTGTGCTTAATAGAAGAGTGCTCAATATTAGAGAATTCTAAGGAAATTTTCTGTATGCAAGGGTGCATATGCATAAATTGTCTTTCAAGTTCAACCACAAGCATAGCTATAGCATCCACAAGACTACTAGTTCTATGAGGAATAGAACAACCCATGGAAGGTAAAGCACCGGCACAAGTAAAGAAATATTGAATAACACCTTTGCCAATGATGTTACCACTACCGATTCGAAACTTTTTAGTATGCAAGATAGGAGGTTCATCGGCCGGAGCCTTAGGATTTTCTGTGTTATCATTATTGGCCATATCAACGATAATCTCCCCAATTTCAGACATAGCGGCAATAGAAGCAAGGCGGAAGAAAGCAAACAAAAGGTAAAGGAGGAGAAGATTGGGAAAGAGAGGGCAAATAAAATGGCAAGGGTGAAGTGGGTGAGAGGAAAGCGAGAGGCAAATGGCAAATAAGGTAATGCAAGAGATAGGGATTGCGATGGGTACTTGGTATGGTTGACTTGCTTGCGTGAGCCTCCCCGGCAACGGCGCCAGAAATTCTTCTTGCTACCTCTTGAGCACTGCATTGGATTTCCCCGAAGAGGTGAGGATGATGCAGTAAAGTAGCGTAAGTATTTCCCTCAGTTTTTGAGAACCAAGGTATCAATCCAGTAGGAGACCACGCACAAGTCCCTCGTACCAACACAAAACGATAGCTACTCGCAACCAACGCGATTAGGGGTTGTCAATCCCTTCACGGTCACTTACGAGGGTGAGATCTGATAGAGATGATAAATAATATTTTTGGTATTTTTGATAGATAGATGCAAAGTAAAAAGTAAAAGGCAAAGTAAAAACAGAGCAAGTAAATAAAGTGATAGAGATTGATATGATGAGAATAGACCCGGGGGCCATAGGTTTCACTAGTGGCTTCTCTCAAGAGCAAAGATATTCTACGGCGGGTGAACAAGTTACTGTTGAGCAATTGACAGAACTGAGCATAGTTATGAGTATATCTAGGCAATGATCATGTATATAGGCATCACGTCCAATACAACTAGATCGAAACAATTCTGCATCTACTACTATTACTCCACTCGTTGACCTCTATCTAGCATGCATCTAGAGTATTAAGTTAAAAACAGAGTAACACCTTAAGCAAGATGACATGATGTAGAGGGATAAATTCATGCAATATGATAAAAGCCCCATCTTGTTATCCTCGATGGCAACAATACAATACGTGCCTTGCAACCCTTTCTGTCACTGGGTAAAGACACCGCAAGATTGAACCCAAAGCTAAGCACTTCTCCCATTGCAAGAACAACTAATCTAGTTGGCCAAACCAAAAAGGATAATTCGAAGAGACTTGCAAAGATAACTCAATCATACATAAAAGAATTTGGAGAAGAATCAAATATTTTCCATAGATAATACTGGATCATAAACCCACAATTCATCGGTCTCAACAAAAACACTGCAAAAAGAAGATTACATTGAATAGATCTCCGCAAGAGAGGGGGAGAACATTGTATTGAGATCCAAAAAGAGAGAAGAAGCCATCTAGCTACTAGCTATGGACCCGAAGGTCTGAAGTAAACTACTCACAGTTCATCGGAGGAGCTATGGTGATGATGTAGAAGCCCTCCATGGTGGATGCCCCCTCCGGCGGAGCTCCGGAATAGGCCCCAAGATGGGATCTCATGGATACGGAAGGTTGCGGCGGTGGAATTAGGTTTTTGGCTCCTGTTCGATCGCTCGGGATACGAGGTATATATAGGAGGAAGGAGAACGTCGGTGGAGCAACAGGGGCCCATGAGGTAGGGCGCACCTGGGGGCACCTCTACCTCGTGACCGCCTGCACTTCTTGGAGTAGGGTCCAAGTCTCCGGATCACGCTCGTGAGAAAATCACGTTCCCGAAGGTTTCATTCCGTTTGGACTCCGTTTGATATTCCGTTTCTTCGAAACACTGAAATAGGCAAAAAACAGCAATTCTGGGCTGGGCCTTCGGTTAATAGGTTAGTCCCAAAAATAATATAATAGTGGAAAATAAAGCCCAATATAGTCCAAAACAGTAGATAAAGTAGCATGGAGCAATCAAAAATTATAGATACGTTGGAGACGTATCACCCACCAAGGATAGAACCGCATATTGATACGCTTTTGCAAGGTGGATATCATTACATCAACATTACATAATAGAAGGTGATACATACAAAAGGCATACAATGCCACACGAATACAACAATACATCAACCATAAGATCAACATCCGACTACTGATGAAACACAAACAGAAACTCAAACGACATCCACCCTGCTAGCCCAGGCTGCCGACCTGGAACCTATCCCCTGATCAAAGAAGAAGCAGAAGAAGAACTCCAAAACAAGTAACATCGCTCTCGTGTCATGATCATCACATAACCTGTACCTGCAACTGTTGTTGTAGTAATCTGTGAGCCACGAGGACTCAGCAATCCCATTACCATGGGTATCAAGACTAGCAAAGCTTAATGGGAAAGGAAGGGGTAAAGTGGTGAGGTTGCAGCAGCGACTAATCATAATATGGTGGATATCATACGCAAATAAGAGTGAGAAGAGAAGCAAAGAAACGGTCGTGAAGCTAGCAATGATCAAGAAGTGATCCTCAAACTACTTACGTTCAAACATAACCCAAAAACCGTGTTCACTTCCCAGACTCCGCCGAAAACAGACCATCACGGCTACACACATGGTTGATGCGTTTTAATTCAAATCTGGTGTCAAGTTCTCTACAACAGGACATTAACAAATTCCCATCTGCCACATAACCGCGGGCACGACTCTCGAAAGTTTATACCCTGCAGGGGTGTCCCAAGTTAGCCCATCACAAGCTCTCACGGTCAATGAAGGATATTCCTTCTCCCAGGAAGACCCGGTCAGTCTCGGAATCCCGGTTTACAAGACATTTCGACAATGGTAAAACAAGACCAGCGAAGCTGGTTGATGTGCTGACAATCCCGATAGAAGCTGCACATATCTCGTTCTCAAGGCAACACCGGATAAGTCAAGCTACGAGTAAAACCAGCCCTCAAGTTTCCCCGAGGTGGCCCTGCCGATTGCTCGGTTCGGACCAGCACTTAGAGAAGCACTGGCCGGGGGGGGGGGGGCTAAAATAAAGATGACCCTCGGGTTGGCCGACCCAAGGGAAGGGTATTGGTGGTGGTGAGGCAAATGGTAAAACCAAGGTTGGGCCTTGCTGGAGGAGTTTTATTCAAAGCGAACTGTCAAGGGGGTCCCATAAATCACCCAACCGCGTAAGGAACGCAAAATCCGGGAATATAATACCGATATGACGGAAACTAGGGCGGCAAGAGTGGAACAAAACACCAGGCATAAGGCCGAGTCTTCCACCCTTTACCAAGTATATAGATGCATTAATTAAATAAGAGATATTGTGATATGCCAACATAATCCTGTCCACCATGGAGCAATCTTCAACTTCACCTGCAACTAACAACGCTATAAGAGGGTCTGAGCGAAGCGGTAACATAGCCAAACAACGGTTTGCTAGGAAGGGTGAAAAAGGTTAGAGGCTGACATGGCAAATTGGAAGGCTTGAAGAACAAGTGATAGGTAGCGCAGCAAAGCGATAGAACGAAGCAACTAGCATAGCAATGATAGTAGTGAGATCCAAGGTGAAGGTCATCTTGCCTGAAATCCCGCAAGGAAGAAGAATGATTCCATGAATAAGACGAACGGATGAAGCCGAACCAAGCGTAGATGAACGAATCCTCACGATCGCAACGAAACGGAAACTATCGAGAAGAAGCACACAACATGGTAAACACATCACACATAGACATGGCATGATGCTCAACCAAGTATGATGCATGAAAAAGCTAGATGAGGCTACTCATGGCAAGAGATGATGCAAACAAGAACACACATCAAAGCAAGTTTAAATGAGACCGGAAACAACATAGAACAATTCCGGTAAGTCCTCATATGCAAATTTAGAAATTGGTCCAGAACTGAATAAACCTTATGTTCAAGTTGTTAGAAATCAAGTTAAGATGCACCAAGATGATCTACACGAGATTCTAGTCAAGTTACATATAAAGTTCATTTAATTCGTAGCTACGGCCTAGAAGATATGAGCGAAACAAGCTAAACATGGCATTGATGCAAAATGCATACAAACATCAAGCAAACACTCTCAAAACATGGATGCAACATGATAATATCAAACTTCATGCAAAATCAAGCAAGTTTCATATAGAGCACACTCAAAACGGAGCAACGGTTCAACACATACACTCTATACAAGTTTAAAGGACAAGCTATCCAAAACAGCAACTAGGCATCTAGCAAGCAACAAAACAATATGCTACAACACCTCAACGTAAGAACAAAAGACACGGGCATGAAGTACAGGTAAAGCATGACAAAACATGAACACTGAGCTATCTCCAGAAAACACTAACATTCTCAAAAGGACATGGCAAGGTTGCAAATAATAATAGTTTACAGACAGCAGAAATAACATCAGGTTGCAATGTTTAGAGATGTCAAACAACATGCCACAGGAACTTAACATGGCAAACAAACTTATGGCATGCTATTACTAAAGACAAAGAACAAAACTCCCTTACTGAAGTAATTCCAAAGATCCATAGAAAACATGGTAGGATCCATGCAAACATGGCAAATGATATGACAGATTTAGACATGGCAGGAACAACAATAAGTAGGAATTTTGGCGAGCTTGAACAACTCACCATATACCAATACATGGCATGAAAAGGTGACCAACATTAAGACGACATATTTACGAAGCTAGGCATGGCAATATCAGGGTCATAGGGTGCATGGATCACTAGCAAAGCTCATGGCAAAACTGAACTTAATGTTAACAGGCTGACAGGAACATTATTTAGCAATTTGACAGCAAGATTACAACAAGCTACAACAGGCTATAAATGCAACCAGGGGCATGTACGGATATATCATGACATGTTTAACAAAACATCCTTAGTGAACATCTGCAGATTATGCTTAGAATGACTTGTAGTAGCAGATTTGCATAGCATCATGATATAGAAGATTAAGACTAGCAAAACAGTAACAACAAGTACTTCACGAGCTCGATGCACTCACTACAAGACTCACAAAACTACATGGATTGCACCACTTCAAATATGGCATGATGTATCTCAAAACTCATGTAGACATCAAACTCATAGGATGCACACAGAAAATGTAATGAAAAAGACAAATCATCAAGTTCTGTTAAACTACAGCAGACAACATCATATAGCACTCTTGCAACAATGATAAGGGCATCAAGATGGACACAAACAATCATGGCACAATAAAATGAAATGAAGAGCATCTCACAATGAACATTTCGATATATTATACATGCAAAACGGACCTACGGATGAGGAGATATGGCATGATGAACAAAGCTTGAAAATATTACAGAAAAAGGACTTGGACGAAAATGGAGTCAACCTCTCTCAGATCTAGGGGTCCAGCATGCTTCCCAAGGCAGGGCGCGGGCCCGCCGGAGTTCGCGAGGCAGCCGCCGGAGTTGGAGGGGGAGGCGGATCCGGCCGGCTCCTCACCGGATCTGACCGACAGGGAGGCGAGGGGGCCGGCGACGAGGCCAGGCGCGGGCGGCGAGGTGGCGCTGAAGGGACAGCGGCCGCAACGAGGTGCGGGCGGAGGCGGCGACCGGCGTGGCGAGGTGATGGCCGGCGCGGGTGAGGCGCTGGGCGGCGGCGATCGGGCGCGGTCTGGCAGGGAGCGGCGGGCGAAGAAGGGAGGCAAGGCGGCGGCGGCGCGGGCCGGCGGAGGCGCTGGATCGGCGGCAGAGGCGGGCGGCGGCAAGAGCTGGCCTGCCTCAAGGGCCCGCGAGTGGCTCCGTGGGCCGGCGGCGTGGGGACGGCGGCGGAGGACAGGTGGCGGCTCCGGATTGGGCAGAGGCGGCAGACACGTCAGGTGGCGCAAAAATTTGTCCCGGCGCGAGGTGGAAGAGGGCTAGGTTTTGGACTGCAGGAATTTCGGGGGAGGTGTATATTTATAGGTAGAGGGAGCTAGGAGACTCCAAATGGAGTGCGGTTTTCGCCCACACGATCATGATCGAATGACCGAGAGCCTGGAGATGACTTAGATGGGTTATTGGGCTGTTTTATAGGGGTGTTGGGCTGCAACACAATGAGGCTTTTGCGGTTATCCGGTTAACCGTTGGAGCATCAAACGACCTCCAAATGGAACGAAACTTGACAGGCGGTCTACCGGTGGTGTACGAAGGCCGCTTGGCAAACCTCGGTGCATTTCAAGAATGTTTAACACCCACTCACAACAAGAGACAAAAGGGGAACGCCGGAGGACACAGGAGTGCCGGATTGCAAAACGGACAACGGGGAAAATGCTCGAATGCATGAAATGAACGCGTATGCAATGCAATGCACATGATGACCTGGAAAAATTCAACAAGCAAGCATGTGACATGGCAAATACGGCGAATGATTGGCAGACACCTGGCGCATCAAATCCGGGGCGTTACAACTCTCCTCCACTAACAAGAGATCTCGTCCCGAGATCTTAGGAATGAGATTGAAGAGAAAGAGGAAGAGGTGAAGTAAGAATGCAAGAGAGAAGATGAACAAAGTGGAGAGCACTCGGGTAGAAAAGAGGAACAACGAATATGACGAGAATGAAAAGCTCAAGGAATAAGATAGACTCTGAAACCACTCCGGTTAGAACAAGATAGAAAAGGAATGAATAAAAGAATTTTGGCAACACTCCGACTGAAAATGGAAGGATTAGAACATGAACATTACCCAATGAGATTGCACTTGACAAGATGACCAATGTAATGCCTCCGGAAGAATTGCAAGAATTGAATGAAAAGAACTTAGGAGGAAGGATTGAACGGAGTTGTTGAGAAAATCAACAATGAAAAGAATAAGCTTGTTGTGATCTTATAGGTAACATCTCAAGATCATAAGGTGATAACCGGCCACAAACGGAAATGATTGGATAGCTGAGAAGAATGAAGAAATGCAAAACTCCACTTCAAAAGAATACGGAGAATTAATTACACTTCGAGACGCGAGAAGAAAGATACTTGAGCTCCTCCAACAAGAATCTTGATGAACTCTTGAAGAATGAATTAAATCATGAAGAACCACCATGAAGAACTCCGGTGGCAAAAAGGATGATGAGATAGAATGAAGGATGAAAGAATAAGATTAAAGCTTGCGGTGATTTAGATGGAGGTTTCGATGACATGGCCATGGAGATTTGAACTCCGGAAGAGAAAAGATGAAAACACTTGAAACTAGAATTTATTCCTCACGAACAAACTCCGAAGGAAGGGATTACTCACTTGGATGAACTAAAAATAAGATTTATTGTATGCTTATCCTTCATCAAATTTAATTGATGATAAACGAATTTTGCATACTACTTATTCTTCTTGAAAAGGATTGAGAAGTGACATATCGCAAACTTAAGAAGGTCTTCATGAACCACCGGTAAGATTGAAAAGAACGAATAAATTAATATGATAATCAAAGAAAAATAATCTTGAACAAACCACCATAAGAATTCGAAAATGACTGATGAAAGAGTATGAATCACCAGGAAGAATTAGAAGAACCAAATATGCTTGAGGGGATTCAGATACAAGAGAACGGGAAGAACTCGATCTGCTTAAAGAGCACTTGAACAAAGCGCCGGGATAATTGGATAACGGTAGCAGAAATGTGAAGTCAAAGAATTCTTATGGAACGATGGCCTCAGATGAAAGAAATGGAAAAAAAACTCCTGACATACTCCGGATGGGTAAGAAAAGAATATCTGACAAATGGAATAGTTCGAGACGATAGCATGAAACTAGAACCGCAAGTCTTCGAGAGAACGGGCAAGATTTAGAGGAATAACTCTTCTTCGGCCTTCAAATGACGACGAGAAACACCACCAAAATTGCTGAGATACTCCGGGAGAACAAAAAACGAAGAGGTTGAGGCAACAATGAAAATGATTTGAAATTGATCTTGGAAAAGATCTGATTGATGAAATTCATACTTACGTCAAACTTCGAAAAGGATTTGAGAATAGCTCCGGGAAATTAGAAGAGTCAGGTAAGATCCTAGGAAAAGACCTGTGGGTTAGGGCCTACTAAAGAGAAAAACACCGTTGGAAAGGGATGTTGAACAGATAGATGATGCACCGGAACAATTGAAATATTTGAATGAGGTGACAACCTCGACTTAATTGGAACACAGACGAATCTCCTGAGATCTCTTGAGCTCTCCGGAAAGATAGACTAGTGAGAGGCGAATGAACAGGGAAAACACTTGAACCAAGGAGAAGAATACGATAAACACCGAAAAATTTGAATTGAGTGCACCGGAAAAAGAAAAGGGATGAAGAATGACGAACGAGATGAGAATTCACCGGTTGAAATAATTGAGGGAAGACTGAAGAGGCTCCACACGAATGGAATTGAAGGTCGAAACAGACTCAAGCTCCGGGAATAAGAGGGTGGGAGGGTGGGAAAACAAAGGCAACTTGGAAGGGGAAAAACCGATGAATAACTTCAAGAGAAAACACCGGTTGAAAGAATGCAAATGCTTCGCACGAGTAGGATGGATACTCGATCACGGACTCCGGCTCGGAGATGAAAAAGGGGCATGGTGGGAAAAAGAAAACAACTGAGGATTGAACTCAAAGATGAAGAGGCTTGAGTCAACTTGACGAGAAATGTACCGGATAAAACAGCTGAGAACCAACGCCCGAAAAACCAACTGTGTGATCCTAAAGAAAATTTGAAGGGGAAGAGGAGTAATTCAAAACACCTACGTCAAGATTCCTGACCAGAGCGATGAAGGGGCTGACGAGTAAAAAGAATTCGCCCTCTCGGCACCCGGCGGTGAAGTACTCGATCGCCTGCACCTCGTGTACGCCCTCGTAGGAGTTGCGCAGCTCGGTCCAGCGCGTAAGATAGTCGCGAGTTGACTCCTTGGGCCCTTGGTTGCACAAGGAGAGTTGTCGAGGCTTGGGAGCTCGCTTGTAGGTGCTGGTGAAGTTGCGGATGAAGGCCTCGGTGAAATCAACCCAGCTGTTGATGCTGCGGGGCTTCAGGCTGTTGAGCCACGTCCGAGCAGTGCCTTGAAGCATGAGCGGGACGTATTTCACAGCAACACACTTGTTGCCGTTTGCTATACTGACGGCCATGGAGTAGTCAACCAGCCAATCCTCCGGCTTCATGGAGCCGGTGTACTTGGGCGTGTCTCGCGGGAGGGTGAACCCCTTGGGGAAGGGCTCATCTCGGATTCAGGGGCCAAAACAGGGCGGGCCCAGCGCATCTTCTTCTTCGAGTGCCAGGGATCGGTTGAGACGATCGATCCGATGGCGAGCATCGTTCTCTCCGACTCCCTCTCGGCGGCCAAGGCGGTCGCCGAGTGTCGGATGCGTGATGGGTGGCAGAGTGGGGTACCTCGCTCCACGAGGCGGGAGAGGCGGCGGGTCACCTCACCGCTCTACTGCGCGAGGGAGGCCGTCCTCATCCCGCTCGATGGAGAGGCGTGTCCGACTGCGGCTGGTAGCCGGCTCGTTGCCCTTTCCTCCACGGGCGCCACCAGTCGGCGTCCGGGAAGTTGCCCCATGATCTCGGCGTGGGGGCGGCTCATTGTTTCGTCCAGCTGGGACTTCAGCGCGGCAGGCGTCCTCGTGCTGCGTGGCAGCCGCATCTAGGAGCTGCTGGACTCGCTCCGTCATGTGGTGGCGCTCGTCGCCGTCATATTTGTCCAGCTCATCCGTTACCGCCTGGCAGGCTCGGATGTTCTCCGCAGGCGTGGTGTAGACGGGGCACTCTGCCCCGAACATGCTAGCGATGGTCGTGCCATGCTGCCGTACGGTGCCGCCTCCTCGTTCCCCATGCGTTGATGATCATCGGATCGGCTGAGCCGACGGACTCCAGGTCCACAGCAGGCTCGCTGGTGACATGGAGCTGGTCAAGGAGGCTGACGAGGCAGCTCTCAGGGCAGCTAGTGCCCGCGTCGGAGGCTGGCTCATCGGAGAGGTCGATCTCGCCGACGAGGTTAGTGAGGCAGCTCGCTGTGCAGGCGATCTCCGTGTCGCGCAGCGCTTCAGGGCTGACGCCGTCGGGCGTGCTGGGCTGGCTTCACTCGCCAGGAAGGAACAGGGTTCCCGTCCAGAGCAGATCTCCGGGAGACGGTGCACCTCGCCCGACGGTGGGCGCCAAATGTCGGGGGTTGGATGCGACATATGCCAATGGATGGCTTATCATGGTGGGAGCGGGTAGAACATTGCCGGTGCCTGGAAGCGGGACAAGGCGTAGACACGAACGCCGGTGTACTTTTCCCAGGTTCGGGGCTCTCCTAGGAGATAACACCCCTAGTCCTGCTCTGCGGGGTCTCTGCATGATCACTAAGGCACAAGTGATACAATGGTGCTCCTTGAGCTGTGTGCTAGAGGCAGAAGGAGGCAAGGCTAGCTCTCTTCCTGCTCTAGGGGAGTGGCTAGTTCTAATGGAGTGGGAACCATTTGCATGGGTGGCCTAGGGGTTTATATAGGCCTAGCCCCCAGGGGTACAATGGTAATTCATCCGGGTGCTGGGCCCGGCTGTCAGTGTCTCTAGCCTCCGGCTTCTCCGCCGACCGTTGGGGCCCGCCGCCTGGTGGGCCCCGCCGACTGGTTGGTGGCTGCTTACTGTAGCCGCGTCGTTGATGACGGGGGCTTGGTCATCTTAGTGTGGCTACAGTCTTGCCGCCAAGTAGGAGGACACTGTAGCCATACCTGGTCTTATCAGCATAATGGCGTGCTTGCCTCGGGGCAAGGGACGGCCGCCTGCTGGAGGACGGCGCCTCTCGAATCCGTCTGGTTGAGCTTCCGCCGTCTTCCTTGGGGTCACTGCCCGATAGGGCCCTCCTCCGGTGGGCCGTACCGACAGGCCGTCGTGGGGAACAGGGCTCCACCTGCCCGGAGCGACGTCAGGGGAGATATGGCACAGTGCCCCGTCGTGCGGAGATCTCCGTCTGTACGGAGCACTGTAGCCATGCCCGTCCTGAGCGTTGGAGGCGACGTGCTTCACTGTAGCCATGCTCTGATTTGTACTCTCGATGGGGGCTCGGCCGCACCGTAGTCGCGAGGTGGCCGCCTGCCCCTTACCGCCCTCTCTGGAGGGCGGCCGTGAGGTGCCGGTCACTCGGAGCGCCGTAGACTTGGATCGGCAGCCCTCTGGCAGCCGGCCGCTAAGCCAGCCGCCGCCAGAGGGCGGAGCTCCAGATTGGGGTCCAGCAAGGCGGAGCTAGCCCAAAGTCTTGATAAATCCAGGGACCCGGGTGAGCCTACCCATGGCCCATTACTCTGACACTTGGCCCACAACGATCGGGCTTTGAGGTAGCCACCTAACCCCATGTGATGGTGATGCTTCTTCTTCGCAGCATTTTTCTTGTTTGTCGCTGACATCTTCTTACTCTTGTCCGATGTCTTGTGGGCCACAAATGCGGGCCAGTGATCTCTGATCTTCTCATACCGACCGGTGAATTCTGGTTTCTTTTATTGGTCGACAAATGATGTTTTCAGCTCATTCTTCCACCTCCTGAATAGTTCTGCCATCTTCTTAAGAGCATGAGACTTGATCAATAGCTCTTTAACTGGCTTCTCCAGATCCTCCTCTAGCGGCAGGGTGAAATGTGCCTTAAGCGTTGTCCAAAGATCATCTTTCGGCATATCGGAGACATAAGACACCTCAGGGTCTTCATTCTTAGGCTTTAACCATTGGTGGATACTGATCGGGATCTCTCCCTAACAAGAACCCCGCACTGAGAAGCAAATGCTTCCTTTGTCCGGATGGGTTCAGTCGGCATGCCATCGCGCGCGATTGCTGTGATCTCAAACCTTTCATCCGAGCGCAACTTTTTCTCCGGGCCTCGTCTCTTTACCGAAGTTGTGCTCAGTCCGAAGGGCTAGAAAAAAGAAGAAAGACGAGAGTTAATTAATATGTGTACATACAAAAACAATGAATGCATCAATTAGCTAGTCAGCACAGGCTTAACTAATATATATACCTGGCCGGACTCGGTTCGGTCACCGGAGCCGTCATCACGGTCTCCTTCTTGTACCGGCATTGGGTCACCGGAGCCATCATAATCATAGCCTGCTTCTTCGCCCTGTCCTTCCAGACCATCAGTGTCGTTGAGAAATGACAAGACGGCATCACTTCCTTTTGCGATTATGTCCCCCAACATCGCTTCTGTTGCTTCGTCTCGGGTGTGCTCCATAGTTTCTACAAATATTTACAACATGTCAATTATTATTCAAACATGACAGATGGATATATTAGTGGCAAACGTAGAACTAGCTAGCTAATCACAATAAGGAATCATATTAGTTGCCTCGATGCTGCTTCTCTAGGGTTTGGAGTGGCCTCGGCAACGCTTCAAGGGTTTGGGGTGGCCTCGACAACGCTTCAAGGGTTTGGGGTGGCCTCGACGACAACACTCTATTAGCTTGGTAAATTTGGGTGGCCTCGAGAGAGTTTGTCGGGTAGGGGCTTGGGGGGAGGGGGTAGGAGACCGACATCGTTTTTTTCTAGGGTTTGGGTGTCCTCGAGAGTTTTGGTCGAGCGAGAGGGCCGGGGGGTGCTCCCGTGGTATAAGTTATCACGGTCGAGAGGGTGACCCTCGACCCTCTGCCCTAGTTTGCGATAAAAAGAAGAAGAAAAAAATAGGAGAAGAAGAGGAATAGAGGAGTAGAAGAAAAAAGTCTTCCACTCCTCTATTCCTTCTTCTTCTCCTTCTTTTTTCTTCTTCTCCCTCTTCTTATTTTTTCCGACGTCCACCCTCATGTAAATGCGGTGGAAACACTTTATGAAAATGTCGAGGTGGCCGAGCAGGGCAGTTTTCTTTTCCTTCTTCATTTTTTCCTTTGTTTTTTCTTATATGTTTGTTTTCGTTTTCACTCTACATTTTCATACATATGAAAAAAAAGTTTCTCTACAAAAGTGCACAATTTTTATAAACAAATTACAACATATAAATTAACTACACATCTAAATAAATATAACTACAGATCTGAAATTTTCTTAATCTTAAAACTAAACTAAACATAAACTAAAATAATCTAAAAAACATCTAAAAATGGCATCTCAAAACATCTAAAAACATCTAAAAATCTAATAACGAGCCCGGCGCAAGGGCGGAGGGGCCGGCGTCGACGCCTATGGGGCAGGGCAGGGGCGCAGGGGCACGGGACAGGGGAGGGGCGCGGGAGTAGGCTGGTGCTCATAGGAGGAGGCGGGGCACTGTGGCGGCGCATTGGGGTTGGCAGGGGCGAGAGGGTCAACACCGTCGTCGGCGCAGAGGCCGTCAGCGGCGGCAGCGACGTTGAGCAGCCTGACAGCATCGGTGGCGGCGGCGACATCGACGTCGAGCAGCCTGACGACGTCTGTGGCGGCGGCGACGGCAAGGTGGAGTAGGGGCGTCGGACGGTGATGGTGAGGAGGAGCAGGGGCGTCGGGGGAGAAGAAGTGATGGATTTGGTCGAAACTGCTAAGTGTTTTCTTATATACCCATGGCATTGGCACCGGTTCGTGGCACCCACCGGGACCAATGCCCCCTTTAGGCCTGGTTGGTGCCACCAACCGGGACCAAAGGTCACTTTTCAGTATCCCAAAGGGCGGGAAGCAGAGTTTGGTCGGTTGGTGGCACCAACGGGACTAAAGGGCATTGGTACCGGTTGGTGCCACGAACCGGTACCAATGCGCCCCTTTAGTCCCGGTTGGTGCCACCAACCGGGACAAAGGCCTTGCACAGCGGCGTGGTGGTGGGAGTTTAGTCCCTCCTCGCTAGTTGAGAGGGGCGCGCAGTGGTTTATAGGCCCCACTGCCGCACCCCTCTCGAGCTCCTCTCCATTGCAAGCTTACGGGCCTAATTGTGACTTCTATGCCTGATGGGCCTACTGGGCCTTCTGTGGGCCTGAATCCTGTCCCATGGATTGGTTTCTAGTCGTATTCAGGCCGTGGTGGCCCAGTAGGTGGCAAATTTTTATTTTTTCCCAGCTTCTCAATTTTCTTTTTTTCTTTATTTATTTTGTTTTGTTTCTACTTACAACAAAATAGTTATTTATTTGATTTTATTTTGTTTATAATTACTTATTTATTTTATTTCTTTTTGCTATTAAAGTTTCTAGCAAAAAAAGTTCTTTATGAAAATTCTTTTTGCTTTTAATGATTTTGAACAGAAAATACTTTGATAATTTTAGTTGCATCAATTTTATATAATTTTAGTTTCAATAATACTAGAGGTTGCTTATAATGTTTTGAGCAGAAAATACTTTGATAATTTTAGTTTCATAAATTTTATTTATGTTATTAAAGTTTATTTTATTTTATTTTGTTTCTACTTATATATTTTATTAAAGTTTATATTATTTGGTTTAAAATTACTTATTTAATTTATTTTATGATAATTCTTTTTAATATTAAAGTTTGTAACAAAAAAGTTATTTATGAACTCTGAAACAAAGGGATTTCATACGGAAACTCGTTTGTTACAATGAGATTTCATTTTTGTTATCAGGGTTTCATAAAGAAACTCGTATGTTACAAAGGGATTTCATTTTTTTGAACTTATTTGAACTCCATAGTTTTTATGTGTTCAAAATGCACCATTCAAAGCCACATCATCAATTTTCAACCCTTTCTGACTTCATTTGTTATTTTTCATGCATTTACTGATTATTTTGAGCTATAAGACCATGAAATTGAAAAGCATTTCAAATGAACTCTGAAAAAGTTGAAAGTTGGCATGGTATCATCATTTCACCCACATAGCATGTGCAAGAAAGTAGAGAGGGTTATGGCAAAAACTAGATGCACTTCATGTACAAAACGAACAATCTCTTTCGAAGTATCAGGGTTTCATACGGAAACTCGTCTGTTACAAAGGGATTTCATTTTTTTAAACTTATTTGAACTCCATAGTTTTTCTATGTTCAAAATGCACCATTCAAAGCCACATCATCAATTTTCAACCCTTTCTGACTTCATTTGTTATTTTTCATGCATTTACTGATTATTTTGAGCTATAAGACCATGAAATTGAAAATCCTTTCAAATGAACTCTGAAAAGGTTGAAAGTTGGCATGGTATCATCATTTCACCCACATAGCATGTGCAAGAAAGTACAGAGGGTTACGGCAAAAACTAGATGCACTTCGTGTACAAAACAGACAATCTCTTACAAAGTATCAGGGTTTCATACGGAAACTCGTCTGTTACAAAGGGATTTCATTTTTTTTAACTTATTTGAACTCCATAGTTTTTCTATGTTCAAAATGCACCATTCAAAGCCACATCATCAATTTTCAACCCTCTCATGAGTAGATAAGTGACCAAATTAATAGAAGTTCATCATCACACTAAAACCAAAGTACATACATAGTTCTCATTGAACAACATATAGCTCTCCAGAGCATCTAATTAAACCATACATTGAAATTATGTAAAACATTTCAATGCAACAACAAATTCGATCATAATCACAACCAAGGTAACAATAGATCCAACTTCATAATGATACCAAGGCTCGGTATGAATGACATATTTTCTATTCTTTCTAATCTTCAACCGCATTGCATCCATCTTGATCTTATGATCATCGACGACATCCGCAACATGCAACTCCAATATCATCTTCTCCTCCTCAATTTTTTTATTTTTTCCTTCAAGTAATTGTTTTCTTCTTCAACTAAATTTAACCTCTCGACAATAGGGTCGGTTGGAATTTCCGGTTCAACCACCTCCTAGATAAATAAAATCCATGTCATGTTCGTCGGCATAATTGTCATAAACAATAAATTAACCAAATAGTTATCAAAAGATAATATATACCACATCCAAATCATAGACAGGACGAGGGCTGACGGGAGCGGATACTAAAACCATCGCACTATATAATAACAAGGAGTAATAAAATTAAGAAAATTAGACAAGTATCTATCTAAAATAAGAATTTTTTTCTTTTAGAAAGAAGAACAAGAGGCTCACCATGGTGGTGCCGGCAACGAGATCGGCGCAGGCGATCGACGGCGGTCGAGACAGGGACAGGATGGGACGGACCGCTAAACCTAGACAAATCTCAGGGAAAATGGAGCTCGGAGGTCGAGTTTAGAGAGGAGAAAGATTAACTAGTGTGGCTCGGACATTTGATCGAACACCTCATGTGCATAGGAGGTGAGCTAGAGCACCCAAATGCCCTCCCCTCGCCGGCCAGAAAAACCAGAGCACTGTGGAGTGCTCTGCTATGGCGATGGGGAATATATAGGCAACTCATTTGTCCCGGTTCGTGGTAGAAACCGGGACTAAAGCCCAGCCTTCTATCCCGGTTCAAGCCACGAACCGGGACCAATGGTTGTGGGCGAGGAGCGACGGTCATTGGTCCCGGTTCATGCCTGGAACCGGGACAAATGGGTCCATACGAACCGGGACCAATGCCCACGAGGCCCTGACCGGCCCCCTGGGCTGACGAACCGGGACGAATTCCCCCATGGGTCCCGGTTCGTAACTGAACCGGGACTAATGGGCTGGCCAGGCCCGAACGAAAGCCCTGTTTTCTACTAGTGCCTTATCCTCCCTGACAGCTGGGACCCACTTGGTCAAAGCGTACGTAGCGTTGCCTGTCCTGTCGCGAATGTGTACGTACATACTGGTCGATCGATCGCTCTGCAACGACGAACCGTGGCCGAGTAAGTAGCTGCACATGCCATAGTAGATCCCCCCATGCAGTAGTTCAGGTTGTCTTGTCTAAACCGTGTACACGTACATACAGCCACACGCCAAAAATACGGCCACATACGTACATATGAGCGGGGTCTCAAAAAGCGTACTCGTGCATACGAACGGCCAGGGCTCGTGTACATGGAGAGGCAACAGACGGCAGCGACGTTGTCCTATTCATCTTCAGCTAACCGGTTGGGTCGAAATGGAGGAAACATCATCATGTTCGCAAGGAGCCAAGTGACTGGGTCGGAACGCATCCTGTTCGTCGGGAGGCAACGGACTGGCTCGGAATGGGTTGTGTTCAATGGGAGCCAACTGGCTTGGATGGATCAGCCAGAGCGGGGTCTGGCGTACCGCAAAACAGAGGAAAACGGTCTTGTGTTCAACCGCATACGGTCGAAACGGGGTCCTGTTCATAGGGAAGGGTCTGGCATACTGCGAAACATAGGAAACAGACTTGTGTTTGAGCTCGTACGGTCAAAATGGGGTGATGTTGATCGGGAGGGGTGTGGCGTACCGCAAAACGGGACTCCACAAGGCTACTGTTCATCCATCGTCTACTACCTCGCTCCAGCCTCCACGGGCTACTGTTCATCCACCGTCGACCTCCTCCAGCCTCCACCTGCGACTGTTCGTCCAAGGGGTCTCCCTCCCGCCTCCACAAGCTACTGTTCATCCATTGTCGACCTCCTCCAGCCTCCACCTGCGACTGTTCATCAACGGGTTCCTGTTCATCTAGCCTCCACAGGCTACTGTTTATCCAGCCCTCCATCGGCTACTGTTCAAACTGTTGGGGAACGTAGTAATTTCAAAAAAATTCCTACGCACACGCAAGATCATGGTGATGCATAGCAACAAGAGGGGAGAGTGTTGTCTACGTACCCTCGTAGACCGAAGCGGAAGCGATCACAACGTAGAGGAAGGAGTCGTACGTTCTCCTTGCGATCCAACCGATCCCAACGCCGTTACTCCAGCGCCCGAAGTTCTTGACACACGACAGCTCGGTGACGCTCCTCGGGCTCCGATCCAAAGCAAAGCTCCGGGAGAGAGTTCCACAAGACGACGGTGTGGTGACGATCTTGATGTTTTATCGACGCAGGCTTCGCCTAAGCACCGCAACGATATGACCGAGGTGGATTATGGTGGAGGGGGCACGCGACACGGCTAAGGAACGATCTCAAGGATCAACTTGTGTGTTCTAGGGTGCCCCCCTGCCCCGTTATATAAAGGAGCAAGGGGGAGGGCCGGCCGGCCTAGGGGCGCGCCAAGGGGGGAGTCCTCCTCCTAGTGGGAGTAGGACTCCCTTTCCTAGTCCAACTAGGAAGGAGGAAGGGGAAGGAAGGAGAGGAGAGGAGAGGGAAAGGGGCCGCCCCCTCCTTGTCCTACTCGGACTCCCACAGGGGCGCGCCACCTCCTGGTGCGGCCTCTCTCTCCCTCTCGGCCCAATAAGGCCCATTACTTCCCGGGGGTTCGGTAACCCCTCCGGCACTCCGATTTTCTCCGAAACTTCGGAACCTTTCCGTGTTGAATATAGCCGTCCAATATATCAATCTTTATGTCTCGACCATTTCGAGACTCCTCGTCATGTCCATGATCACATCCGGACTCGAACTCCTTGGTACATCAAAATACACAAACTCATAATATAACCGCCATCGAAGCCTTAAGCGTGCGGACCCTACGGTTCGAGAACAATGTAGACATGACCGAGACACGCCTCCGGTCAATAACCAATAGCGGGACCTGGATGCCCATATTGGCTCCTACATATTCTACGAAGATCTTTATCGGTCGACCGCATAACAACATATGTTGTTCCCTTTGTCATCGGTATGTTACTTGCCCGAGATTCGATCGTCGGTATCCAATACCTAGTTCAATCTCGTTATCGGCAAGTCTCTTTACTCGTTCCGTAATACATCATCTCACAGCTAACTCATTAGTTGTAATGCTTGCAAGGCTTAAGTGATGTGTATTACCGAGAGGGCCAGAGATACCTCTCGACAATCGGAGTGACAAATCCTAATCTCAAATACGCCAACCCAACATCCGCCTTTGGAGACACTGTAGTACTCCTTTATAATCACCCGATTCGTTGGACGTTTGGTAGTACCAAAGTGTTCCTCCGTAAACGGAGTTGCATAATCTCATAGTTATAGGAACATGTATAAGTCATGGATAAAAGCAATAGCAACATACTAAACGATCGGGTGCTAAGCTAATGGAATGGGTCATGTCAATCGATCATTCAACTAATGATGTGACCTTGTTAATCAAATAACAACTCCTTTGTCTATGGTTAGGAAACTTAACCATCTTTGATTAACAAGCTAGTCTAGTAGAGGCATACTAGTGACACTGCTTGTCTATGTATTCACACATGTATTATGTTTCCGGTTAATACAATTCTAGCATGAATAATAAACATTTATCATGAAATAAGGAAATAAATAATAACTTTATTATTGCCTCTAGGGCATATTTCCTTCAGTCTCCCACTTGCACTAGAGTCAATAATCTAGATTACATAGTAATGATTCTAACACCCATGGAGTCTTGGTGCTGATCATGTTTTGCTCGTGGAAGAGGCTTAGTCAACGGGTCTGCTAAATGTATCTTGCAAATCTCTATGTCTCCCACCTGGACCAAGTCCCGGATGGAATTGAAGCGTCTCTTGATGTGTTTGGTTCTCTTGTGAAATCTGGATTCCTTTGCTAAAGCAATTGCTCCAGTATTGTCACAAAAGATTTTCATTGGACCCGATGCACTAGGTATGACACCTAGATCGGATATGAACTCCTTCATCCAGACTCCTTCATTAGCTGCTTCTGAAGCCGCTATGTACTCCGCTTCACATGTAGATCCCGCTACGACACTTTGTAAATACGTATCCGGTTTGCGATTTAGAATCGTCCGGATCAGTGTCAAAGCTTGCATCAACGTAACCATTTACGATGAGCTCTTTGTCACCTCCATATACAAGAAACATATCCTTAGTCCTTTTCAGGTATTTCAGATGTTCTTGACCGCTGTCGATGATCCACTCTGGATTACTTTGGTACCTCCTGCTAAGCTTATAGCAAGGCACACATCAGTGTCAGTACACAACATTGCATACATGATAGAGCCTATGGTCAAGCATAGGAACATCTTTAATTTTCTCTCTATCTTCTGCGGTGGTCGGGCATTGAGTCTTACTCAACTTCACACCTTGTAACAGGCAAGAACCCTTTCTTTGCTTGATCCATTTTGAACTTCTTCAAAATTTTGTCAAGGTATGTGCTTTGTGAAAGTCCAATTAAGCGCCTTGATCTATCTCTATAGATTTTGATGCCCAATATGTAAGCAGCTTCACCGAGGTCCTTCATCGAAAAACTCTTATTCAAGTATCCCTTTATGCTATCCAGAATTCTATATCATTTCCGATTAGTAATATGTCATCTACATATAATATCGAAATGCTACTGAGCTCCCACTCACTTTCTTGTAAATACAAGCTTCTCCAAAAGTCTCAGATAAACCCAAATGCTTTGATCACACTATCAAAGCGCTTATTCCAACTCCGAGATGCTTGCACCAGTCCATAAATGGATCGCTGGAGTTTGCACACTTTGTTAGCTCCCTTTGGATCGATAAAACCTTCTCGTTGCATCATATACAACTCTTCTTCCGTAAATCCATTCAGAATGCGTCTTTACATCCATTTGCCAAATTTCATAATCATAAAATGCGGTAATTGCTAACATTATTCGGACGGACTTAAGCATCGCCACGGGTGAGAAGGTCTCATCATAGTCAATCCCTTGAACTTGTCGAAACCCTTTGCGATAAGTCGAGCTTTGTAGACGATAATATTACCGTCGGCGTCGGTCTTCTTCTTGAAGATCCACTTGTTTTCTATTGCTTGCCGACCCTCGGGCAAGTCAACCAAAGTCCACACTTTGTTTTCATACATGGATCCCATCTCGATTTCATGGCCTCAAGCCATTTTATGGAATCTGGGCTCACCATCGCTTCTTCATAGTTCGTAGGTTCATCATGATCTAGTAGCATGACTTCCGAACAGGATTACCGCATCACTGTGCGGATCTTACTCGTTGATCTACGAGGTTTCAGAGTAACTTGATCTCAAGTTTCATGATCAACATCATCAACTTCCTCACTATTTGGTGTAGATGTCTCAGAAACCGGTTTCTGCGATAAACTACTTTCCAATAAGGGAGAAGGTACAGTTACCTCATCAAGTTCTACTTTCCTCCCACTCACTTCTTTCGAGAGAAACTCCTTCTCTAGAAAGGATCCATGTTTAGCAACAAATGTCTTGCCTTCGGATCTGTGATAGAAGGTGTACCCAACTGTCTCCTTTGGGTATCCTATGAAGACACACTTCTCCGATTTGGGTTCGAGCTTATCAGGTTGAAGCTTTTTCACATAAGCATCGCATCCCCAAACTTTAAGAAACGACAACTTTGGTTTCTTGCCAAACCATAGTTCATGAGGTGTCGTTTCAACGGACTTTGACGGTGTTCCATTCAGCGTGAATGCGGCCGTCTCAAGAGCATAACCCCAAAACGATAGCGGTAAATCTGTAAGAGACATCATAGATCGCACCATATCTAGTAAAGTGCGATTCTGACGCTCGAACACACCATTACGCTGTGGTGTTCGGGTGGCGTGAGTTGCTAAACTATTCCGCATTGTTTCAAATGTAGACCAAACTCAGAACTCAAATATTCGCCTCCACGATCGGATCGTAGATACTTTATTTTCTTATTACGATGATTTTCAACTTCACTCTGAAATTCTTTGAACTTTTCAAATGTTTCAGACTTATGCTTCATTAAGTAGATATACCCATATCCGCTTAAATCATCTGTGAAGGTGAGAAAATAACGATATCCGCCACGAGCCTCAACATTCATTGGACGACATACATCAGTATGTATGATTTCCAACAAATCTGTTGCTCTTTCCATAGTACCGAGAACGGGTTCTAGTCATCTTGCCCATGAGGCACGGTTCGCAAGTGCCAAGTGATTCATAATCAAGTGACTCCAAAAGTCCATCAAGATGGAGTTTCTTCATGCGCTTTATACCGATATGACCTAAACGGCGATTGCCACAAATAAGTTGCACTATCATTATCAACTCTGCATCTTTTGGTTTCAACATTATGAATATGTGTATCACTACTATCGAGATTCATTAAAATAGACCACTCTTCAAGGGTGCATGACCATAAAAGATATTACTCATATAAATAGAACAACCATTATTCTCTCGATTTAAATGAATAACCGCCTCGCATCAAACAAGATCCAGATATAATGTTCATGCTCAACGCCGTCACCAAATAACAATTATTTAGGTCTAAAACTAATCCCAAGGTAGATGTAGAGGTAGCGTGTCGACAGCGATCACATCGACTTTGGAACCATTTCCCACGCGATCGTCACCTCGCCCTTTGCCGTTGTTCACTTAATCCGTAGTCCCTGCTTGAGTTGCAAATATTAGCAATGTAACCAGTATCAAATACCAGTGCTCTGCGAGCTCTAGTAAGGTACACATCAATAACATGTATATCACATATACCTTTGTTCACCTTGCCATCCTTCTTATCCGCCAAATACTTGGGGCAGTTCCGCTTCCAAAGGACTACCGCTTAAGAGAAGCACTTGATTTCAGGTTTAGGTCCGACTTGGGTTTCTTCTCCGAGCAAAGAACTTGTTTGCTGTTCTTCTTGAAGTTCCTTCTTCTTCCCTTTGCCTTTCTTCTTGAAACTAGTGGTCTTATTGACCATCAACACTTGATGCTCCTTCTTGATTTCTACCTCCACAGCCTTTAGCATTGCGAAGAGCTCTGCATAGTCTTTACTAACCCTTGCATATTATAGTTCATCACGAAGCCTTTGTAGCTTGGTGGCGTGATTGAAGAATTCATCAATGACACAATCATCCGGAAGATTAACTCCCGCTTGAGTCAAGTGATTGTAATACCCGGACATTCCGAGTATGTGCTCACCGACAGACTCCATTCTCCTCCATCTTGCAGCTATAGAACTTATTGGAGACTTCATATCTCTCAATCCGGGCATTCTGTTGAAATATCACCTTCAACTCTGGAACATCTCATATGCTCCATGACGCTCAAAACGCCGTTGAAGACCCGGTTCTAAGCCGTAAAGCATGGCACATCGAACTATAGAGTAGTCATCGCTTTGCTCGCCAGACGTTCTTAACGCCGTCGCCAGCATCAAGAAGAAGTTCGCACCTGTGGGTGCATCCAGACGTAACTCTTACGTGCAGCAATGAGGATAATCCTCAATTACGGACCCAATCCGTGTAATTGCTACCATCATCTTTCAACTTTGCTTTCTCAAGGAACGCATTAAAATTCAACGGAACAACAAAGACGAGCCATCTATCTACAAACAAACATAGACAAGCAAGATACTATCAGTACTAAGTTCATGATAAATTTAAGTTCAATTAATCATATTACTTAAGAACTCCCACTTAGGCAGACATCTCTCTAGTCATCTAAGTGATCACGTGATCCAAATCAACTAAACCATAACCGATCATCACGTGAGATGGAGTAGTTTTCAATGGTGAACATCTTATGTTGATCATATCTACTATATGATTCACGCCGACCTTTCGGTCTCCGTGTTCCGAGGCCATATCTCGCATATTCTAGGCTCGTCAAGTATAACCTGAGTATTCCACGTGTGCAAAACTGGCTTGCACCCGTTGTAGATGGACGAGAGCTTATCACACCCGATCATCACGTGGTGTCTCAAGCACGATTTAACTTTGGCAACGGTGCATACTCGTGGAGAACACTACTTGATAATTTTAGTGAGAGATCATCTTAAAATGCTACCGTCAATCAAAGCAAGATAAGATGCATAAAGGATAAACATCACATGCAATCAATATAAGTGATATGATATGGCCATCATCATCTTGTGCTTGTGATCTCCATCTCAAGCACCGTCGTGATCACCATCGCCACCGCGCGACACCTTGATCTCCATCGTAGCATCGTTGTCGTTTACACCATCTATTGCTTCTACGACTATCGCTACCGCTTAGTGATAAAGTAAAGCAATTATGTATGCTTGCATTTCATACAATAAAGCGACAACCATATGGCTCCAGCCGATTGCCGATAACTTCGGTTACAAAACATGATCATCTCATACAATAAAATATAGCATCACGTCTTGACCATATCACATCACAACATGCCCTGCAAAAACAAGTTAGACGTCCTCTACTTTGTTGTTGCAAATTTTACGTGGCTGCTACGGGCTTTAGCAAGAACCGTTCTTACCTACGCATCAAAACCACAACGATAGTTTGTCAAATAGACTCGTTTTAACCTTCACAAGGACCGGCGTAGCCACACTCGATTCAACTAAAGTGAGAGAGACAGACACCCGCCATCACCTTTAAGCAACGAGTGCTCGAGCGGTGAAACCAGTCTCGCGAAGCGCACGCGTAATGTCGGTCCGGGCCGCTTCATCTCACAATACCGCTGAACCAAAGTATGACATCTTTGGTAGGCAGTATGACTTATATCGCCCACAACTCACTTGTGTTCTACTCGTGCATATAACATCAACGCATAAAACCTAGGCTCGGATGCCTTTGTTGGGGAACGAGTAATTTCAAAAATTTCCCACGCACACGCAAGATCATGGTGATGCATAGCAACGAGAGGGAGAGTGTTGTCTATGTACCCTCGAGACCGAAGCGAAGCGATCACAACGTAGAGGAAGGAGTCGACGTTCTCCTCGCGATCCAACCGATCCCAGCGCCGTTACATTCGGCGCCCCGAGTTCTTGACACACGACAACTCGGTGACGCTCCTCGGGCTCCGATCCAGCAAAGCTCGGGAGAGAGTTCCACAAGACGACGACGGCGTGGGACGATCTTGATGTTCTACTAACGCAGGCTTCGCCTAAGCACCGCAACGATATGACCGAGGTGGATTATGGTGGAGGGGGCACCGACACGGCTAAGGAACGATCTCAAGGATCAACTTGTGTGTTCTAGGGTGCCCCCTGCCCCGTGATATAAAGGAGCAAGGGGAGGGCGGCCGGCCTAGGGCGCGCCAGGAGGGGGAGTCCTCCTCCTAGTGGGAGTAGGACTCCCTTTCCTAGTCCAACTAGGAAGGAGGAAGGGGGAGGAAGGAGAGGGAAGGGAGAGGAGAGGGAAAGGGGTCGCGCCTCCTTGTCTTATTCGACTCCCCTGGGGGGGGCGCCACCTCCCTGGTGCGGCCCCTCTCTCCCTCTCGGCCCAATAAGGCCCATTACTTCCCGGGGTTCGGTAACCCTCCGGCAAGGTTTTCTCCGAAACTTCCGGAACCTTTCCGTATCCGAATATAGCCGTCCAATATATCAATCTTTATGTCTCGACCATTTCGAGACTCCTCGTCATGTCCGTGATCACATCCGGGACTCCGAACTCCTTCGGTACATCAAAATACACAAACTCATAATATAACCGTATCCTAAACCTTAAGCGTGCGGACCCTATGGTTCGAGAACAATGTAGACATGACCGAGACACGTCTCCGGTCAATAACCAATAGCGGGACCTGGATGCCCATATTGGCTCCTACATATTCTACGAAGATCTTTATCGGTCAGACCGCATAACAACATACGTTGTTCCCTTTGTCATCGGTATGTTACTTGCCCGAGATTCGATCGTCGGTATCCAATACCTAGTTCAATCTCGTTACCGGCAAGTCTCTTTACTCGTTCCGTAATACATCATCTCACAGCTAACTCATTAGTTGTAATGCTTGCAAGGCTTAAGTGATGTGTATTACCGAGAGGGCCGAGAGATACCTCTCCGACAATCGGAGTGACAAATCCTAATCTCGAAATACGCCAACCCAACATCTACCTTTGGAGACACCTGTAGTACTCCTTTATAATCACCCAGTTACGTTGTGACGTTTGGTAGTACCCAAAGTGTTCCTCCGGTAAACGGGAGTTGCATAATATCATAGTTATAGGAACATGTATAAGTCATGGATAAAAGCAATAGCAACATACTAAACGATCGGGTGCTAAGCTAATGGAATGGGTCATGTCAATCAGATCATTCAACTAATGATGTGACCTTGTTAATCAAATAACAACTCCTTTGTCTATGGTTAGGAAACTTAACCATCTTTGATTAACAAGCTAGTCTAGTAGAGGCATACTAGTGACACTCTGTTTGTCTATGTATTCGCACATGTATTATGTTTCCGGTTAATACAATTCTAGCATGAATTATAAACATTTATCATGAAATAAGGAAATAAATAATAACTTTATTATTGCCTCTAGGGCATATTTCCTTCACAAACAGCCCTCCACGGGGTCCTGTACAACCAGCCCTCCACGGGGTCCTGTTCATCCAGCCACAACCGGCTCGACCTGGGTCCTGTTCATCCAACAGCAACAACCTCTACCCCCACGTTGTCTAGTTCATCCAACCCCCATCGGGACGCTCACTCTTCATCAAGAGGCAGCAATTCAGTCGGCTTTACTTAGCAGCAGTAGCAAAGGAATCGCTCGATCGGGTTCAGTTAACAGCCAGGGATCGATCGATCGCTCGGGTTCAGTATTGCGTAGCCAGTGCAATCGCTCGGGTTCAGTAGGCAGATGCCTCACTTAGGTTCTGTTAGAGTCCAATGCCTCGCACCCACGCGCGTACGTGTACGAGAGAAACACGCAATCCCTCTGTGCATCGCTCGGCCCCGACCACCCACTGTAACGGGAACTCCCTGATATTTTCCTTGCCCTCGCTTCTACCAAGGTTTTTTCCGTCATGGACGGCCCAAAGAATTTCATGCAGCCGCGTCTCCGGGCCTCCTAGGACGAAAAGCCCATTCTATGTCATAATTTTTTTGTCATAGAAGTGTCATAAGCATGACAGAAAAATAAATCGTTCAGCCCAAAATGTCACGGATGTGTCTTTTTTTTAGTGGAGGCGCCCACCTCCCATCAGGCGCTATGCATCATCTTGGCCCGCAGCCGATTGGGGCCTGCGGCGCTCCACCCTAGCCCTTTGGCTTCGCCTCGATGCCAAGACCGAACACGCCTTGGGCACGGGGGTTGTCAGTGTCAAAACCAGCAGATCTCGCGGAGGGGGGCCCAAGATTTGCGTCGAAGGATCAATGGTAATAGGAGGCCTAGAGACATGATGTTTACCCAGGTTCGGGCCCTCTTGATGGAGGTAAAACCCTACTCCTACTTGATTATGATTGTCGAGTATGAAGATTACAAGAGTTGATCTACCTCAAAATCGTGGTGGCTAACCCTAGATGGCTAGCCTATGAGGATTCCCATGATGGTGAAAGAGTTGGCCTCTACGGACTAACCCCTCTAGTTTATATACACACTGGAGGGGGTCTGTGGGTGGTACAAAGTCGGTTTATTAGGGAAGGGAACCTCCGGACTCTATTCTTGCCGTCCACGTGTTGAGAGATCCCATTCGGACATGGTAGATGATCTTCGACATGATCCTGTACGGCCCATGCAACCTGGCCCAAACTCCTAGGCCATATACCTGAGGACCCCCGAATCCCGGACTCCCTCAGTAACCCCCGAACTTGCCTTTAATGTCGATGTAGTATGTGTACATAAGTCTTCTGCTTTTCAAGACGGGTTCTCCATTGTTCTCCGGGTTGAAGACATTCCGGCATCGGCTTCCGTGTCCAGTCTTTATGGTTCCTCCCTGCCGTCGCCTCGATTTCCACGCATCTGAGTGAATGCGAATGGTCTATTATCCTTGTATTTTAATATTCATGGCAAGCACAAACCATGCTTATAAGGCGAGGCAAGGTATCTAAGTTGTCATCTTGCCTCACACAAGAAGCAACAAAGCAAACCACAAACAATCGACCATGGCGAGGGCCCCTGGTTCCTCCTCGCGTCCTCATGGACCTCAAGAGGGGGACTGGCAGAGTTGCTCCATATCGCACCTCCAGCTCAATCGACTCCAAACGCAAGGATATGTCCCCACTCCAGATCTAGTCTCCATAAGGGCGGGGTTAACCACTATAGGTACCGTCCCAGCCAAGGGGAGAGGGTGTGCTTCACCTCATTCCTTTTGAGGTGCGTGGGATTCCCAATCCACACCTTCCTCCGGGGTTTACTGGAGAACTACGGGATCGAGCTGCACAACCTCATGCCCGGATCCATTTTACATATCTGCGGCTTCGTCGCCCTTTGCGAATTTTTTTTGGGTTGCGAAGCTCACTTCGAGCTATGGAAAAAGTTCTTCTGCCTCGTCCCCTGCCATCAGGGTGGCGGGTATATTTTCAAGGTGGGTGGTGCTGAAGTATGGCATATAGCCGGATCCAGCTACCCCGTCGGTAATCCAAAGAAAGGATCTGCCGAATGGTCTTCGGAATTGTTTTATATTGATGATGTACCTCTTCTGGACCCTGTTCAGCGTGGACTGCTAGAATTTTCCAGTGCCCCTTGAAGAAGCTATACAGCTGGCGTCCCAATGCCTCCGCCCAGGAAGACAGCGCGGAGGTGATGATTTGGTAAATAAGATCAAAATATTGACCCATTCTAGACTCTCCATATATAAGTTATGGATATCGCGATAAAGAGATGCATCCAGCCACTTCAATCCCAAGTAACTCCCCTATGGAACTACAGAGGGGAGAACAACGCATCGCGCTACAGGAGAAAGGGTCCAGATGATCAAGCTGCATTAGCAGCAGCTCTGACCGACCTTTATAAGGGAGAAGAAGACTTCATGCGTGTAGGTTGCCGAGAAGCCTACTCCATGTACACTCCTATTGAATGGGTAAGTTTTTCAACCGCTCAATGGTCTTTTATACATAGGGATGTATTAGCCGAACATCCTGGCTATTTATGTTTTGAACAGTTGTGGAGGCAGGTTGTCGAGAACATTAACTGCCCCGCCCCCCAACCAGAGGATCATGATCGCAATGAAGACCCCAGATTCCATTAGGATCAGGACATATTTGTAGAGTTCGAAGATGGAGTTTACTATCAAGCGAGCCTTGACGGCTCAAAGGTGGCCATTATGGCTGACTACCCCGACCTCTATCCCTTCATGAAGGTAAGTGTTCGGAAACCTTATTCTCAAGGAAGAGGGATACTCCCCCTTGTCTCCTTATCCTCCACATTGGGCCATGTTTCACAGGATCGGCGCTCAGCGAGCCGTACTCAAGGGAGGGCAACCAAGCATCCTCGTGGAAGGGACATGCAAAACGAAAGGAGGCCGGCAACACTACTGAACCTGCCCCACTA
The DNA here is from genome assembly GCA_021437245.1 of Aegilops speltoides. Taxonomy (NCBI): domain Eukaryota; kingdom Viridiplantae; phylum Streptophyta; class Magnoliopsida; order Poales; family Poaceae; genus Aegilops; species Aegilops speltoides. The sequence goes on from CM038146.1 coordinate 378,118,882, forward strand.
TCGAAAAGGTATAGACTTCTTTGCTAATATTTGGTCGTGAAGTCGGAATGTCATTCAAATACTCCCTCTATAATTGCAGGAGGGGTGTACGACGCACCGTCGGTAAAGTCCTAGTCAGCCGAGCTGCGGCTAACCCGGCGCCGGATATACCAATCGGGACGGGGGCACATGCTGATGCAGCACGGGCTCGCTCGTATCACGGAGAGCCGGATGAGATGTCCGTGACCAACTCCGAAGTCGAGAGTGCGATGAACCATCGTCACTTAAAAGAAGCCTTACATGCCCCTGCACTACAAAAAAATACACTTCCGTGATGATACGTGTTTGTCACAGTAGGTCGCGTTTTTTTCATGCATGTACATCCATGACAAATTTATGACAGAATCAAGATAGTCATACCTGTGTTGTCGTAGAAGTGTTCCATGACATTACCAAAATTATCATCACGGAAGTGTCCACTTCCATGATGATAAATCGCGTGTCACAGAACTGCTTTCGTCAAGGCTGACCGACACGTGGCATCCACCGTAACGGAACGCCGTTAAGCTATCGGGTCGGGTTTTGGATCCGATAACCCGTTAACAGCCCCGACCAATGGGATTTTCCACGTGTCAAATCAACATTGGCTGGAGAAAACACGTGTCGGCTCACCGTTGGGACAGATGTCATCCGCTCATTGGACCGAATGTGCCTATGATACGGCGACACGTGGCACGGCCCAATAGAGGCCCATTCCTGTGAAAAGGCCGGCCCGTTTGACTTGGTCAAAAGGTGGCGGGCCGGCCCACAGAAAGCCTGTTAACGGCATGTTCGCATATAGCCCATTTACAGCCCGCTAACCCAGGGCCTATTACGCCCTATCCAAATTAGGCCCAGTAGCGTCATCTGGGCCGTCCAATATGATTCTCGCCTGCTTTAACCGCCCATGTGTGGCCCATGACTTCTTTCGCCCATATGAGGACCTTTGTAACTCTTGGCCCATTAATGGCCCGTGGTGAAACCGCCCGTAATGAACAAAGGTATCACTTTATACCCATTACCGCCCGTTATTCCATTGGGCCGCTTCGATCAAGTTATCTTCGCCTTCTCGTGGCCCATTGATTCTTGGGCTCATTTGCAAGATTCGGTTATATACGACCCCACATCGCTATTTTTCGCTTGTGGGCCAAATTCAGCCCGTCGTTACAGTCGGCCCGTTTGCGGACCGTTAATACGTTGGGCCATTTTCATGTCAAAAAAAACCTGTTGGGCTGTTTTCATAGGGTTATCAAATACGGCCTATTAACGTCTCATTATGGTCCACGAATAGTACGACCCATGATTGGCGAAATGATGATACGCCCGGTAGAAGGCCCATGGATCCTACGGCCCGTATGAGGCCCATGGATAGTACGGCCCATAGAAAGCCTATGGACCCTAAGGCCCATAGAAGGCCCATTGATCCCTAAGGCCCGTATAGAAGGCCGATGGATCCTACGGCCCGTATAGAAGGCCAATGGTCCTACGGCCGAACGAAGGCCCATGGATCATACTACTGAGGAGGCCCGTGGTTACAACAAATTGTGTGTTGCCATGATTATTTTGGCCTAGTTACCAAAAATAGGCTATTGTGGCTACTAGAAAAACACAAAGAAAAGAACTGCAAAGTGACTACAAGCAAACAACTAAACAAGACAATAAGGAAATAAATAAGCAAGCAATTAAGGCTAGCCTATTATCGCTATTAGACATATTACATCCAGTGGGCATCAAAGTTCGCCACCAGTGCAAATATAGGGAACAAAGCAACATATTACATACACTTGGCCGTCAAAATTGGCCACCAGTGCAAATAAACGTGGCAGCAAAACAAGAGCATAACTGAAACAACTTCAGAAGAGCTCAAGAAACGTTATCCTCGGTATCCACCATGTCTCGCTGGAAAATTATTTGTATAGTACATAAATTATGTAAATAAATGATGGAAGGTTGATAGCATTTCCAGAAGCCTCTTCATCATCTGGGTCCATGTGCCATGCACAAAATTATACTCCTTCGTTCCTAAATATTTGTCTTTTTACAAATTTCAAACGGGCATATTTTAGAGTGTAGATTCACTCATTTTGCTTCGTATGTGTATTCCCTCCGTTCCTAAATATTCTATTCATCTTTCTAGATATTTTAACAAGTGACTACATACGGAGCAAAATGAGCGAATCTACACTCTAAAATATCTATATACATCTCAGATGTGCCACCATTTGAAATCTCTAAAAGACAAATATTTGAGTAGTCACTGTTGAAATTCTAGAAAGACAAATATACTCCGGAGTATATTTAAGAACCGAGGGGTAGTGCACAACCGCATGGGAGACTCAGCCCGGTCGTGCGCCACATTAATAGTGAGTAATGAGCAACAAATCGTAAGCCCCACCTTTCCTAATCGTAAGTTGCTCTAAAGAAGCAACCATCAATACGCTCTTCTTTGAATCCGCTCATACTACTCCATCCGTCACTATTTATACAGCACGCTTTAGAAAAAAGAAAAAAGATCTATGGGACTAAGGCGACTAGCGATCGGCCTAAAAAATAGCATTGGTAGTTATAGCACGGCGTCTATTACTAGTTGAGGGAATAATGCGACACACATGCATGCAAAGGCTTCCACCCCGGTACACACATGCATGCACTTACTCCATTCCGTAGTTACATGGAGAGAAAATTGTGGACTTGATTGCGGTTACCACGCCCTAATTAATTGAGCATTAAATCAAACGCGTCTAAAGTCTCTCTGGTGGTGGAAATGCATTGAGAGAAATGCATCATAATGAAGCACGCCCTGTAAACTGTGACAGAGCGAGGAGTAGTATGAAGGTTCAAAAGCAAGTACGTGTATGGCCAGTCGGTCAATGCACCTTCTCTTGGCATATCACTGACATGTGGGACAGGAGTGTGAGCAAACCGATCTCAATTGACGGCAAAGAGCCAACCCGCCGTTCCTTGAGAGAGACGAGGAGCGAGAACACACAGACGGTTTCGCATGAAGGCCAAGATATATTCGAGCATGGTTGGTTGATCGATATCATTCATTACATGTTGTGCTGCCGTTTTCTGCCCTTCTCCGGAATAAATGTGTACTTTATCAAAGATAAAAAGAAATAAGAGTACAAATGCTCCACCATGCGGTTGTAGTAGTAGTAGTACTCGTACTACTGCGCTTGGCTCTTCGCCTCTTCGTGAAGTCGAACAATGATGGTACTCCGCATGTTGGGTACTACCGTATGCCTCGATAACTGACACCGAATGGATTGATGCATGTCCACCGAGGGTAGGTTGCATTAGTCAAAAGGGGTAAGCGAGCTTCACCTTGTCCTACAAGCTTCTCCTCGTTCTGCGAGTTGACGGGATACACCAAAAAGTAGTGCTAGTCCATACTCCCTCCTTTCTGGTTAATATGGCTCAATCCTTTTTGCGGGTAAATGAAAGAGCTTTATTCATATATAAGCATTCTTAGGACGATCAGCCAAGACACTGGCCACTAGGAAGCGAGGTACCCTGCAAAAAAATAAGTAGGAAGCGAGGTGTTTCATCAAGCCAGCTCTCGGCCACATTCAAAGTGCAGCAAGCACGGTTCGCACGAAGATGCACCGCAAGGTTTGCTGACCTGTTTACATGCTGAATAACAAAAAAATAGGAAATATTACCGAGCGCTACTATTTGTAACAGGATATGAGCGAGAATTAAGCGAGAATTGTGGCGAGTGTTCCATTCAATCAACTTCCATTATCACATGCGAGAACCCTCGGAGATAACCAACTGTGTTGAAGATTGCTTTATCACATTTTAAAATTATAATAAGAGTGTAGACGCTCCTCCATCCAGTTCCTAGTACTAGTATAGTACGTACCTTTATAGACTATATTAGTAAACTTTGCGCTTGGTTGTTCGCCTATTCGGGAAGTCGAACAATAGTAGCACTAGTAGTATAGTGTATGCTTCTGGCAATATGACACCGAATTAACTGTTGCACGTCCACCGTCTGAGCGAGGGAGAGATTGCATTAGTCAAAAGTTTCTCCTTGTCCCACGAGCCACCGCGCGCAAGTAATGCTAGTCCATACTGCCTCCTCTCCGGTTAATATGGATTAATTTCAAACGAGATAAATACACTGTCTGTCACTGTATATTTGTAAAAATACGGTGAGTGGACTTCATAATAAGCTCATTGCACTCAATATATTTATTTTCCGGTGTTTATACGGTCACTAGCTCACCCTGACTAAGTATGTGTGTGCATGCACGTGTAGGTTGAGCACTTAGCGTGACCATGTGTGTTCCGTTGTGTGCTCGAACATGCATGCATTAGGGAGTCGCGCGCGTTTTTGCGTCCATGTGTACATGTGACTGTTGCATACACGTAGGGGGAGTACGTGTTGGGGCCACTAAGGAGCAGTCAAATCACACAGTAAGTTAGTCGGAAGAAGCAACCATCATTTCACTCTTAAATGACACGTACGCAATATTAATTGGTTGATACGGAGAGAAAAAGAAAACCACTATATATACACTAGCAGGAGCCTAAGCTACAAGCCTTCTTGCTAAGGTTGCTCTCTTCACAAGCATAGAACGACGGGCCTGATCCCGCAGCTGGGGGAAGGGAACAATGTTCTGCGTAGATGCGGTCGACATTAGCGAGGAGAAACCCACAACGGCAAGGCCCCAATCGGGGTCACCGCGGTTTGGGCCGATGTCGCATCCCAACCACCCTTCTAGCTCCAGCCTGACGTCCCAGGTAGTCCATCTTCCTTTTGGAGCCGGCTTGCTCCACTGCCGTAGCTCCATCTCCATGTTGATCTTGCTCTACTTCTACCTGCTTCTACTTGTGATGAGTTTGTGTCTCATGAACTAGTGCTAGTACTATTATTCTAATCACACTTCTTCAATATCTTTGCCATCAGGGATGCTCAGGTCGATTTTAGTGGAACCGCACAAAAGCATCATATGATCCGAGGGTGCCAACTGCCTTTCCTTCGATGTGTTCTACCCGGCAGGGAATTAAATCATGTTTAGGGTTTAGGTTTTAGTCGTAGTGACCCCATCAGCAGTTTTTCTTTCGTACACGCTCTCACAACTTTTTTCTTTAGTTGTGAAGTAAATATTGGCTATGATCCGTGAATCATTGAGATGCATCAGCATGCGTGTTAGTTTTCCTTTGTATTTGATGGAATGTTTTAACGGGGCAACCTTGGAATAGGAATGAAAATGGAGTGGAAAGTTTCCGTTTTTCCGGAGAAAAAATGAAAACGGAGAGAAACCAATGTTTGGTTTCGTTGGATCGCGCCATCGAGAAAAACCAACGTTTAAATCATGTCTGTCGTGTTCGTGTCTCACCCTCCTCCCTGGCTCGACCCCACACGGTCGCTCGGCATGCCACTCACCGCAAACCGAGTATTTGATAGCTTTGCCCGCCTGCTTGTCGATGGATCACGCCATGGAGTACTACTAGCACTACTGGAAGAGATTGACGAGTTGGGGGAGGACAGCTAGCTGTAGCACGGACTCCCAAAAACTTTTTATATGCATGTTGTAGCCGGCTATTGCGACCTTTGAACGCGGAGCAGCCGCGTGCACCCGAAAGCGGCGCGGGCGATGCTCTCTCGGCCGGCGCACCGCTTCAATGCCGGTGCCAGTGAGAGGTCGCGTCCGCTCAGGCCGGGCATGAATGCGGCACTGACCGTTTAGGGCGGGACGCACGCGCGGCTGATGAAGAGGGTTCGGGTTGGTCAGGACCGGCTGTGGCAGTGGTCTAGACGTGCGCAAACAAGAGATGTTGTATGTTAATATTTCTGCGTATATAATTAACAACGTAAATAATGTGCCAGTTGGACAAATATGATTGGAGATGGAGATGGAAATGGAATTTTACGTAAACACGGATATGCATGTCTATGTCTATGTGTGAGCGCTGACGACTCGCGACCGAGGCGGGCGTGTTTTTGATCGAGTGTTCTTTCTTGGTACGTTAGAAAATCAGTTTGCCCAATTCACATCTAGATGTTATTTAAGGATATCACATCTAAGCTCCCACAACTATATAATGTAGCAACAAGAAACAAAAAAACTAGGACCTAAAAAAATAGACCACAAACAGAGTGGACATCAACTTAGATGTGACATAACTATGTCACATCTAGATGTGTCCTAGATGCACCTTAAAAATTGTCCGCCAGTTTTCGCTTTCATTTTTCCGGAACACACGATTCTATTTAAAACCACTGCTATGGAGAGATTTTTTATCTGATTATAGCCTCTTGTTTGATAGAGTTTCTCGCTACCGCGCTCTCTCCCTCTCCATATCAAAACAAGATGACAGTGTCCGGTCTATCTCTCTCCTCACCGATGGTCACAGATCCTACCGAATCCCGTCCGCTGCGGGAGGGAGGAGGTGCAGCGTTGACGTTGTCGCCGGCCGGCGACGGGGAGCCACGCGACCGCCCTCTTGAGCCGAGGCTGGCGCGGACGAAGATCCTCCGCGCCTTGTTCATTGCCGTCGTGTGGGCAGATCCCGCCTACCGCCTAAACGACATCTCGCCCACCGAGGAATAACTTCTTGACTGGTCCAGCTCCCTGTGTCGCTGCGTGCGGGTTTTATTCTATGCGACTACTCCCCAGCTCCCCATGCATAGTAGCTAGGGTTCGTCGGCTGGTCCAACATCACCTACTTGTACTATTATAGAGGAAATGCCACTCGAAAAATTGTCCTTATTTATGCCTCGGTGGAGGTATACATGTTGTTTTGACAAAAAGTACATGGTGGTTGTGCGGTCATTGTCCATATGGTGGTAGTACTATCACTGGTTAAATGAAGAAAAACTTTTTTTCTCAGGTATCCTGGTTTAGTTCCCATCAAGATATAATTATGATGCTTCTATTTATTGGTGTACTTTTCATTAACCCTTTTTTATATTTTTGGAAACAGTGATGCGTGTCTCCATACCCGGGCATGTCTTCCTCAATTTTAGTGGAACTGCACATAATTGGATGGCCATCGTTGTTCCGCCTCACTGTCCTCTCCCACGTGGTTCTTCCTTCCTCGATCTTGATTACTGAGAAGAAACAGACCATAGTGAGGATTTGTCGAACTTCATAGGTGCCTCACCCAAACTTGATGCTAAATGGATGATGCATCACCACGATGACCTATTGATGCTCATGGTCGCGCCTCATGGTTGCGTCGGCTAGTGAAGCTGATCGATTTTCAATGAAAAACAAGTTGTCTTCCATCAGTGCTCTTTGCTTGTTATGCACAAAGATGATATCCTTCGTCAGTTCACCTTGGTTGCGTTGGAGACGCAGTCGTCTTTCATGTTGGTGCAATTTTATCACACAATTGGCTATGAACCAAATGTTTCCTCGAAGAAGGATCGACGTTGGTACTAAGAGCATAACTTTTGTATTGATTTCTAAGCCTTCTCACAACTTTGTCTCCAGCTCTAGTGTAATTTTATTTGTCCAGCTATTCACTTTGATTTTAAACAATGGTGTGGACTAAAAACCCAGATGGACGTAGTAGCCCTCCATTTTTATTTACTCCACATATTAGATTTGACTAAATTCAAACTTTGTAATACTCTCAAACCTTTCCGATAATTCAAATTAAAATTGTTTATTTGTACACACTCTCACACATTTCTAATAATTTGGCGCATGTGTGGTTATTCACTTAAGGGAGGGTAGTGTACCACACATGAAGGACAGGAAGTGCGACCAGGACGCATGGGCGTGGATCGTTAGTTCATCGGAAGTAGTACTCCCTCTTTACATTAAATAAAGAGTTTCGTTTCGTACTACACAATTTAAAACAATTGTTATGGAGAGAATAAGAAAACCACTCCACTATATATTAGTCGTATACACACGAGAGTATTATATGGATGCAGCTTCATTGATTTAGTGCACCTGCCTTCGGGTTTATGACAGGTGGGCCCAAAATGTGGCTGGCTCACCTGTCATACAGCCAAAAGTAGATGGAGTGAAGGCACCGGAGCTCAGTCCGTACTACATTAGTAGAGTATATATATAAGCGGGAGCCTCGGCGCTTGTTCGCTAGGGTTTGCACTCTCCACACGCTCGCCGCAATACATATATGTTACACGCTGGAGGCTCAGCCTTAATTTGCTAGGGTTTGCTATATTCATAGTCTCTCACCCTCTCTTCACCAGATCTAAACAAGACTGCATTGGCCTCTTGTCTCTCTCCCCCCTCACAGCTGGTGAAGGAGGCGTCCGTATCCCGTCGCACCGGGAAGGGGAGGAGGTGCAGCGTTAACTCTATCGCCTTCGGCAAGGGAGGAAATCCACTGTCGGCTGCGCTGTTCTCTTTCACCCAGCGCCCGTGTTAGAGGGCCACCGACCCCTTCTTCTTCGCTGCCATACATAGTGTGGGTAGATCCGGCCTCCCGCCACATGCCTTGCCACATCCCGACGACCCTAAGGTATAAGTTTCTTTGAAACCATCGTTGCCCGAGCTGCATGTGGATCTTTTTTGATCTGTAGTCGAATCTAGGTCTTGGTTCAAAGAGGAAAGAAAGGTGCGGTGGGGTGGAGCATGAATCTAGGACGTGGTTCAATGAGGAAAGGAGGGAGGAAAAGTAGTATAGACTGGCTATCCAGCCGCTTTGTTGGTCGAAAAGGGAAAAAGGGGGTAACCCAGTACACACATCTGTAAGGAACCGATCTCTTTGTTGAAAAGGGAAAGAAACTGAGGGGGGGGGTCGGTAGTTTGTTCAGGACTAGATTTGCTGCCCTCACATAGGAAAAAAGTTCAAAGAGAACAAATATGGGACCAACACAGATATGCTGCTTGGCTACATACTCTGCATCACCCATTTATACGTGTGGATGCACATGGTGCTAGCATGTCCCATACAGCTATTTTGCGGTTGTTAATCTAAGAATGCCGCCGGAAAATTGAAGCAATGCCACTGTTAAAATTAAATTACATTTTTTAACGAATGTTGTTTCAAGAGAGTGTCTCTGTTAATATGAATCAATGCTACCATTTTAGAATGCTACTATCCTACTTTGTTTTCCATCCAAGATAAGTTAGATGCTTCTTTCTGTCACCGTTTGTTTCATCCTCCTTTATCGGCAAGTAATTGTTTCCTTTTTTGCCTCTGTTAAAACAGGGTATCGATTCAACTTGTTGCTATTGCAACATTTTGCTTCGCTACTCGAAACACTTATGTTTTAAGAGTGTTTTGTGCAGTTCAACTTGAATGTCACACCGGTGACTTTGGTTAATTTTGGTGGAACTGCACAAAAGGAGATCGAGATTTGTTTCCAGTGCTCCTGTCGAGTTGTTTCAAATCTTGGTTTCTACCACATGATATCTATTCAACTTGTTGCTATTGCAACATTTTGCTTCGCTACGCAAAACACTTTGCCTGATTTCAGTGCAACTGCACAAAATGAGATTGGATTTCCTATTCCTGTTAGCAGATTCGTATTTTATCCTGGTGTTCTCATGAAAGGTCTGTACAGGTCTTCATCCACATGATTGTGCAGTGTGCTTTGAGATGTTGTGCTACTTGTATTGGTACTGTTTTAAATAAATGTTGAATTGAAGCTATTTTATTGTTGTCTTTTCCCATTAAGTAGTGAACAAAAATGGGACCAACCCAGACATGATGTTTGTTGCTTTGTTACAACAAACTCTGCATCACCCCATTTATAAGTAGATAGAAGCACATATTGTTGTTGCGCCCACTCTCCCCTGGAACTGTTTATGCTTTTCGTTAATCTAATGCTGCTAGTAAAATTAAGCAATGCCACTCTCAGAATTAATTAACTAATGAATCTTAGTTCAAAACTGCAACACTTGTTAGGAATGGTACTATCCTGCTTTGTAGTTCTTTCTACATGTTTAACCAAGGTATTGTTAAGATAATGTCTCTTTAAAAATGAATCAGTTGCATTGTTTTAGGAATGGTACTTTTCTGCTTTGTCGTTCTTTATACAGGTTGAACCAAGGCTTGTTAAGATAATGTCTCAGTCAATATGAATGAATCACACTGAGGGAGAATTGCTCCTCTCCTGCTTTGTTTCCCATTAGGAAAAGTCATCAATCATTATTTCTCAGTAATTGTTTCCCTTATACCTATTGTTGCTTATAGGGATATCAAAATTAAAGCTCGATTTTATTCTGACTTCGATTTTAGTTGAATTGCACAAAAGGAGCCAATGTGTCCAAGGCAAACTGCTGCGTTACTAGGTCCAGTTGGTCATTCCACTTTGCGTAAAGAAGCGAACATCGGATGCGGTACATTATGTATGAATGACCGAGAAGCTTTACAAAGTATTATTAGACACCGGTGACATGACTAGTCTGCAGAGACCATTGGCAATTTAACAACACGTGGAGTGCCCTGGGCAAAAAGTGCCCAAACAAGTACAAGAAGCTAAGACAGGACATGATCATAGGCATTACATATTTTGAATGGGAAAAGCTTGTAAAAGTTTAATCATTGATGTTAGCAAGAAGACGTTAGTTTAATATATTGGAATTGGAAAACCTTGTCAAAATTTGCTCATTGATGTTAGCAAGATGACGTTAGTTTAATATATTGGAATTGTAAAACCTTGTCAAAATTTGCTCATTGATGTTAGCCAGAAGACATGCATTTGATATTTTTGAGTGGGATGCCCTTGCTGTGAGCAGCGTCGAGTGTTTTTTCCTATTCATGTGTTCAGTTTAGAAGTAAATAGTTACTCCGCTGAGATATACTTGTATTAAAAGTTTGTTCTGAATATTGTCTATGTAATGCCAAGCCTTTTGTTTGATTGCAAAGTTGAGCTTGGAATGTTGTGGCATGCGGCATCACGAGCTGTTCACCGTGCCTCCTGAGAATAATGCTTCGTATTGTTTTGCATGTCGATCTAATGCCAGTGATTTGCTTGTTAAGAAGATTATCCTCTTCTGTTGTTTCCGTGCGTAAGAAGTTCATCGTCTGATGTTTCATTCATAGCCTATACGACATGTCGGGTAGGTTAGACGTGAAACCATATGATCTTCCGACCAACTCATGATATTAGGCTGTGATTGGATAGTCGTTTTCCAACCAAAACCACTTGTAAAACTGACGCTTGTAAATTAAAGCAGATGGTCTCGGGCGAAGGCGCTTGGTTGGTCGATTTCGACTAGTAAAATATCGGAAGTACTTCACACACGGTAAAAACGCTGAACGACACTCGGACGATTGCTAATCCAGCCGTTGGCTGCTATTTCAGCCTTTCCCATGGATGGCATGATACACACGTCGTGCATGTATCGTCTGGTAATGTCGTCCATATAGCAATGCTCGTAAAATATACATTGGTCAATCAAATTACACGCGTAACCCGCCGGTTTTACTTATAGACCTCGGGCCTTCCGATGACGAGTAAATTACACTTGTATGTTAATAAAGGTTTGAAATAAACCAGAGCTCCCAAGCGCGGCCTTACTGTTACATGTCGTCTCAGTTTCTCGAAGGTGCTCATAGGTGTCCGATGATACTCGCTTCCTGAATGAGCAGCAGGCGCTGTATCAGACCTCCGTAGGGCCCGCGAGGCCCTCACCGTTGTCCTTCGAGTTGTTGCGCTCGCCGTGGCACCGAGCATTGTTAACAAGGTCAACAAACATGAGGATTCAGGAGATGACTTTATTTTGACTGGATGACACTAGGGACCCACTAGGGCCATAGCCGTACGTACGCAAGTGCCTCCTTATTATGTACAACAATATTTTTTGCTTTCTCCTAGTTTCCTGACATCACAGTCCCACACCATTGTCAACCTATGTAGTCAATATAAACGAGAGAATTGCACAAGGTGCGGCCAACAGCTGGGACCAAGCAGCTCGAGCAATATTTGTGTTTTTGAGGCATGAGCACTGCAGAGTTTTTCTTGGCGATGATTTCGCTGTTGTTCAGAGGAGAGCAGGGTATTAACTCTTCGGCGGTGTGGCCTGCCTAGCCCAGTGCCGATATCCAGCCCAGATACTACTTTTTTCAAGATGAAAATGGATAGCCCAGCTATACGTCTTTTGGAGGAATACCCAGGCAAGGTCAACTTGTTATTCTCCGCCCCGCTGTGCTGCAAATCTTTCCTAGTAGGGATGCATTAGGCCTAACAGGAAAATGGGCTTTAAAAATAGTAAATGGGATGTAATTATAAAAACTGGGCAGTAACTATAAAAAATGCACCAAACAAGAAATTTTCATTGTTGCGCGCGCAATGTTTCATTGGAATTTTACGTAATACAAATTTATATTTAATCTGAATAGAAATTTTGGGATAAAAATATTTCGGATCCCATCAAAATGTGGGAAATTTTATTGAATTCTATCTTCAACGGTTGGTTGAAATTATTAATCGTTGTCCTAGCTAGAAAATGGGTTGTACTTTTGACAAACTGTGAATGGGATGTTGTAAATTCCATTAGAATTCAAAAATGGACTGTACATTCTTACGAAACGCAAATGGGCTATAAGTTCTCCGCCACACACTTGTGGGCCTACTAAGTGACGCGTCCCCTAAAAAAATAAGTTGACGCGTATGCAAGGCTTTGTCAACTTATTATAGTCAACACACGGTTCTAGCAGCAGTGGCCGTTAGATGTCTATCCAACGCATGTCGAGCTTCTTCTTCAATCTCGGGTATTCTTAGCTTCGGCCGCCCAAAAAATGATTCCTGTGGCTGACATCTGGGGCGCACCATTTCGGAGGCTGACCTGTGGGCCTACTAAGTTGGAGCGTACCAAGGGCTTTGTCAACTTAGTCAATATAAACGATTCTAGCTTCAGTGACCGTACGATGTCCATCCAACGGTCGTAGTGCTTCTTCAACCTCTGGTCTTCTTGGTCCAGCCGCCCAAAGCAGCGCCGGTCGTGCTGCCTGCTCCTGCCTCCCGTGGCTGGCTGTGCTGCCGCGGAGGCCTCACCAACCCCATACTACTCCCACCGCTGGCCAGGCCATCCCACCAATCACCCACACCCCCTGTTATTCTGCGGCGACGGCAACCTCACACCGCAGCCGAACCAGTGAACCCTCGTACTCCTCTCCACGCAGGCTTCCACTGCGGTGTCTTCCCCGGCTCCGCATCGTCCCCTTCCTAGGCGTCGCCATCGTCCACCGCCCTGGTGCTCTCGACGGGGCGTGGTCAACATGGTCAATGACCGACTTCCATCGAAAGAGTATCAGACGTGGAGAGGCCGACAATTTGGGTCCACGGCGCCGCAAGGAAGTGCCTCCTTATTACGCACAAAATAATTATTCCTCCACGACAGCGAGGACCCACGGACGGGCCACCTTATTTCGTGAAAAACGTTTCCCCGATCGCTGGTACCCACTAGACGGGCCACCGATTTCTAAAAACGTTCCCCATTGTCGGCTCGGACCCATCGGAAGTGCCTCTTTATTACGCACAAAAAAAATGAATACTCCCCCTGCTAGCTGGGACTCACCTTGGTGGGAAGCTGACTTGTGGGCCTACGAAGTTGACGGGGACGCAGGGCTTTGTCAACCTAGTCAATATGAACGATTCTAGCTCTAGTGACCGTACGTTGTCCATCCAACGGCCATAGTGCTTCTTCAACCTCTGGTCTTCTTGCTCTAGCCGCCCAAAGCAGCGCTAGTCGTGCCGCCTGCTCCTGCCTCCCGTGGCCGGCTGTGCTGCCGCGAAGGCCTCACCGCCTCCATACTACTCCAACCGCTGGCCAAGCCATCCCTCCACTCCACTCACCCACACCCCCTGTTATTCTGCAGCGACGGCAGCGCAGCCGAACCAGTGAACCCACGTACTCCTCTCCGCGTGGGCATCCACTACCGCGTCTTCCCCGGCTCCGCGTCGTCCCCTTCCTAGGCCTCACCATCGTCCGCCACCATGGTGCTCTTGGCGCGGCGTGGTCAATGTGGTCAACGACCGAATTCCATCGGAAGAATACTGTACGTGAAGAGGCTGACAGCTGGGTCCACGGTAGCCCCAAGGAAGTGCCTCCTTATTATGCGGAAAATAATTATTCCTCCACCTGACAGTAGGGACCCACCGGACGGGCCACCAGTATTTTGCAAAAAAAACGTTTGCCCCTGACTGCTGGGACCCACCCGACAGGCCACCATATTTCACGAAAAAAACGTTCCCCCTGCTGTCAGCTCAGACCCACCGGAAGTGCCTCCTTATTACGCACAAAAAAATGAATACCCCTGCTAGCTGGGACACACCTTGGTGGGAGGCTGACTTGTGGGCCTACTAAGTTGACAGGGACGAAGGGATTTGTCAACTTGGTCAATATAAACGATTCTAGCTCCAGTGACCATACGATGTCCATCCAACGGCCGTAGTGCTTCTTCATCCTCTGGTGTTCTTGCTCCAGCCGCCCAAAGCAGCGCCGGTCGTGTCAAGATGCTCCCGCTTCCCGTGGCGGATGTGCTGCCACGGAGGCCTCACCGCCCTACTATTCCCACGGCTGGCCAGGCCTGCGGCGCGGCAGCCTCACACCGCAGCGAACGGTGAACCTCAGACTCCTCTCGCGCGGGCTTCGCTGCCGCGTCTTCCCTGCTCCCGTCATCCCTTCCTAGGCCTCGCCGTCGTCCACCGCCCTGGTGCTCTCGGTGCGGCGTGGTCAACGTGGTCAAGGAACGACTTCCATCGGACGTGGACTGTATGTGAAGAGGCTGACAGCTGGGTCTACAGCCGCAGCAAGGAAGTGCCTCCTTATTACGCGGAAAATAATTATTCCTCCACCTGACAGCAGGGACCCACCGGACGAGCCACAGTATTTCGCGAAAAAAACGTTTCCCCCTGACTGTTGGGACGCACCAGCTGCACCTTCGCACGCAAGGAAGTGCGTCCGGGCAAACAAAAATGATTCGCCCCCCTGACTGCTGGGACCCACCAGCTACATCTTCGCAGTAAGGAAGTGCTCGGTACCGACCCACTGGTCAAGCGCACGCACCGTTGTCATTCTGGTCGCGAATGTGTACGTACATACTGGTCAAGGCGTGCACGTGTCGTAGTAGAGGCGCACACGTAGCATGTACACGTACGTACAGTGGCGAGGGTGCAAGAAAGAAAATACGGCCACGTACGTACATACGGGTAGGGTCTCGAACGCCTACTCGCGCATACGTACATGGCTGGGTCGGAACAGAGAAACATCATCGTCGTCGTGTTCATGGGGAGGCTACGGAATGCGTCGTGTTCATCGGGAGGCAATGGAACGCGTGGGAGCCAACCGGCTGGGTCGGAACGGAATGCATGGCCGTGTTCATCGGGAGGGCTTGGACGGAACAGGCGATGGAAACGAGGCCTGGCGTACCGCACAACGGAGGAAACGGCCTTGTGTTCGACCGGCCACGTTCAGAACGGGGTCCTGTTGATCGGGAGGGGTGTGGCGTACCGCAAAACGGAGGAAACGGACCTCCTACGGTCAAAACGGTGGTCCTGCTGATTGGGAGGGGTGGCGTACCGCAAAATGGACGAAAAGACCTCCTACGGTCGAAATGGGGGTCCTGTTGATCGGGAGGGGTGTGGCGTACCGCAAAACGGACGAAACGGACTTGTGTTGGAGCGCTACGGTCGAAACGGAGGGTGGAGGGGTGCGGCGTACCGCAAAACGGGACTCCACGGGATACTGTTCATCTCCACCGTCGACGTCCTCCAGCCTCAACGGGCTACCGTCGACCTCCTCTAGCCTCCACGGGCTCCTGTTCATCCAGCCTCCACCGCGCGCTACTCCACCGGCTACTATTCAACCACCCCTCCACGGGCACCCTCCACCGCTTCTCTGCTCATCCAGCCCTCCACACCACGGGTCCTGTTCAACCACCCCTCCACGGCCACCCCTCCACCATCTACTGTTCATCTAGCCATCCACACCACGGGTTCCTGTTCATCCAGAGGCAACGCCACCGCTCACTGTTCATCCAAACCCCCCGCAACACTCACTATTCATCCCAGAGGCAGCATCGATCGGCTTCGATTAGCGGCG
Source organism: Aegilops speltoides (assembly GCA_021437245.1). NCBI lineage: Eukaryota > Viridiplantae > Streptophyta > Magnoliopsida > Poales > Poaceae > Aegilops > Aegilops speltoides. Next base: position 378,134,889 of record CM038146.1, read on the forward strand.
AGAGCGGCGAATCGCCCATCGGGTTCGATTAACAACCATCGATCGATCCCTCGGGTTCGAGAACGCGTAACTGCGGTCTGCAATCGCCGGGTTCATTAGAGCCCAACGCCTCGCCGGGTTTAGTTAGAGCCAACGCCTACACACACGCTGTACGTATGAGAGAAACGCGCATCGCTCCGCCCCCGACCTCCCACCGTAACCGGCAACTCCCCAAAATTTTCCTCCCCCTCGCTTCTACCATGGTTTTTTTTTCCGTCATGGACGGCCCAAAGAATGTCATGCAACTGCGTCTCGGGCCCGCCCAGGACGAAAAGCCCATTTTCTTTCATGATTTTTTGTCATAGAAGTAGGAGGCCACCACATCTATGATGATATCGGGTTTTGTCACAATTATCGTCATAGAAGTGTCATATGTATGACAGAAAAAAATTTTGTTCGGCCCAAAATGTGAGGATGTGTCATTTTTTTGTAGTGCTACCTTGATGGAACCGGAGTTTAACACCTTAAACATTGTAGGTGCATATGTTCGAGCTGTCCGGGAGGGACTCTCCAGGGTCGCTCGCCTGTTCTCAAAGGATATGCAGGTAAAAAATTTCAGGAACTTGATGAACGGATAGTAGTAGTAGCCCCCGAGACTTGAAGCGGCTGAACAAAACCGATTTAAGGATCGTTTGATGACCACAGGTTCTCAAGGAGAAGAATAGCACACTGACCCGAGAGCTTGAAGAAATAAAGAGTGCCCCAATGTACTATGACAATGATAAAAAACTGGAGGAAGAAGTAAAGGAATAGGCCGAAGAGATAAAGAGCTTGAAGGCTCAATTCTTAGAGGCACCACAAGAAAACTAGAAACTGAAGGGAGGCATATTCGGTATGTCTTGTGAACCGTCTGGATTACTCATAGTATCATATAATGCGGAATATGATAGTTTGGTTGATGCAGGTATGTTGACCGGTTGCCCCGAGGATGAAATGCCAGTTCATTAGAGCAACATTTTGAAGGAGCTGGGCAAGCTGCATGAACGTGCTCGGAAGGCGATGAATATGGCCAAAGCCTTATGGCCTTTCGACGTCCCTCCAGAAAGTATGGAGTGGTTGGCTGATCTATTCAAGGGTGCCCAACGTTAGTTCAACCTATGGAAGATATCGGCCTGCAGTGAAGGCGCTCGAGAGGCATGTGCCATGGTGAAGACATGCACGGTCAACTTCAGGGTGCCAAGGGTGGCGTCAGCGCTGTGGCACGACCAGTAGATCAACACTCGGCTTGTTGAGGATCCACGGGGCGCCGAAATGTGTGCGCGCCACAACGCGTCCGCGGAGTGTTGTAGCACAGCCAACTGCATCCCCAGAACCTGAGACCATGCCGGGTCATTTTGCTTTTTCAATGACTTTTGGGGATTGCATGTGAGAAAAGGGCATCTCGAATGTTTCCACGATTGCAGCTGACTACCCTGGCACACGAAAAACCCTCGTCCCTCACACTGTCACATGGTGCAACCCATGCGTCGCCAGCTGCCCGCATTCATGTCGTCCGTCCGTATGTCGTCATTAAGAGGCTCGGTACCCGAGGAACCAACTCCGGCGACTTAATGACGCACCCGAACGCTTGGCCTCACTGGAATGCACTACTTAAAGCAGCAACGCCCAGCTAAACTCCACATCATGGCGCATCCTCCTGCTATGTGGCACCACATCCACCATGACCGCGAGCGCGAACGCTCTGCGGGAGAGCTTGTCTTCGGGGATGAAGCTCGAGGTCGCCGCCCTCGCTCAAGTCGCCGCTCGCAATATAATAGCAGCGTAGCCAGACATGGACGCGACCGCACAAGCGGTGGCCACGCTGGTGGCCGATGATGGGAGCACCGTCAGCCACGCGTCCTACTTGTCACCGTCCAACGTTCGGTGGCGCATGTGGCAGGTGAAGCGACGGATCGTCCACGTCCATCACCATCGACCTCACGTCCACTGGCACCGCCGAGGCCGGGGACTCCTCCCAGGATGAGTAGGGCATGGGAGGCGGCAGGGCATGGTGTGCCAACTGGCTGGTCCGTCTCCCGTGTTCTACTCTTCCTCGCTGGAGACCACACCTTCACTTGACAGGTCTTGAACCACGCCCCCGTACATGGAGATCACAGATGGAGGACGTCGGTCGCCGCCGTAGAATAGGTTTAGGGTTGGGTTTCTTTTATTTTTTCTGTCCTATAAAAGTTCAAAATGTAATAAAAATATGTCGTGTTTCCATGGATCTCGTCCAGTGTATATAAACTTTCACAGTAATAGTAAGATATATTGTAGGAGTATGAAAATATATGGAATGATGATTCGTTTTTGTGTGTATAAACTTAGAATGTTTGACCCGAGACAAAGCTAACATGCAAAGTAAATAAACACATAGGGTCTGCATACACAATTTATCTTAGGCACTCCAATAGTACGTCCCCTACACATTCACGCATTTCACATCTTTCTACATCTACGGGCACCTACGAAAGGGTTAACGTAAATTGCCTCTCTCCCTCCTAATTTTCATGGTGGTGGGCCCCTCCCTCCACCCAATCTCCAATCAACAACTCACACGTTTCACATTACGTTAATTACATACCTGGAATTACGTTGGTGTAGCATTACTCGTCCTAAATAAACCAACTAAGCCAATCTCCCAGCATATCATGCGGGAAAAGACTCGGCCGCGCCGTTTTAGTCGGGATTACCGGATTACTAGTAGTAGTATCGATGGATCGCGCGAAGCACCAAGTTTTTTTAGGAGGCTAAGCACCAAGTTTAAAAGGAAAAAAAGGCGGTACACTCACAGCGCGCCTGTCGTGGTCGCATTGCACCCCTCACACGGTTGGTCTTGCACACGGCTCACAGAAACGGAACGCGCTTCGGCTTGCCTCTTCACTGACACGTGGGACTGCACTTGGAGAAACCGACCATGCGCCAAACTCCCCCGCACACAGCACGAAAATGCCCCCCAAACATTTCACCCAAATCCCAAATTCAACCGTCCATCGGCCAACTAGCCAATAATATTCCCAACCCCCCCCACCCCCGCCCCTCCACTCCATTCGCTCCGCCGAAGCCGCCCTCCCCTCCACACCGATACGTCGGCACCACGGTTCGTCGAGGGAACGCACGGCAATCCTCTCACTCCCATAGTATGCTCTCATAGACTGTCATCTTCTAGCCGTGCCGCCAGTGTCGGTGTCAAAACCGGCGGATCTCGGGTAAGGGGTTCCGAATTGTGTGTCTAAGGCTAATGGTAACAGGAGGTGGGGGACACAATGTTTACCCAGGTTCGAGCCCTCTCTATGGAGGTAATACCCTACTTCCTGCTTGATTGATCTTGATGAATATGAGTATTACAAGAGTTGATCTACCACGAGATCGTAATGGCTAAACCCTAGAAGCCTAGCCTATGAGATTATGATTGTTGTCCTACGGACTAAACCCTCCGGTTTATATAGACACAGGAGGGGCTAGGGTTACACAAAGTTGGTTACAAAGAAAGGAATCTACATATCCAAATCACCAAGCTTGCCTTCCACGCAAAGGAGAGTCCCATCCGGACACGGGACGAAGTCTTCTATCTTGTACCTTCATAGTCCAATAGTCCGGACCAAGTATATAGTCCGGTTGTCTAAGGACCCCCTAATCCAGGACTCCCTCAGTAGCCCCTGAATTAGGCTTCAATGATGATGAGTCCGGCGTGCAGATTGTCTTCGGCATTGCAAGGCGGGTTCCTTCTCCGAATACTTCAAAGTACCTGAGTTAAAAAGCGGTGTTCGGCCCTTCATTTATTCGCGCGCTCATCAGCTTCTGCACCTTCATGATTTCAGCTTCCACGTGTCGAGCGAATACGAGAGGTCCAGGCATTTTTGCATTTACCACCCTGACGAGATAAGAAAATTGTCTATTAAAGAGACGGGGATCTTCAGATCTAATCGACACCATCTCCCCCAAACGAGAAATCTTCAGAGCTTGCTCACAGAAACCACCCCAACATGGCTAGCGCTCCTAGCTCTTCCTCCTGCTCTCGCGGCCCCAAACAAGGTGATTGGGAAAAGGTTTCCTATCCGACAGCCAACTGGTGAAGCTGCTGACCCAGGGATTTCTTCCCCTCCCCCCCGCAAATCTAGTCCCCATTCGAGCCGGACTGGGTTCCTTCAACTGTGGGGAGCAGGCGGAGAAGTTCCCCAACCCATCCAGGGGGAATGAGTACGCTTTGTTCCATATTTGTTGAGAGGCATCGGATTTCCAATCCATTCGTTTTTCCAGGGGCTTCTGGAGCACTATGGCCTCCATATGCACAACTTTACACCTGCCCCCATCCTGCATATCGCAGGTTATGTCGCTCTTTGCGATCTATTTTTGGGCTGCGAGGCTCATTTCGAGTTATGGAAGAAGTTGTTCTGCCTCATCCCTCGTAATCAAGAGGAATCGATATTTCAAGTGGGCGGAGCCGAGATATGGAGCATCGGATCGGATACCTATCCGGTACACCGAAGAAGGCATCCGAAGAATGGCCTTCTGAATGGTTCTATATTGAAGATGTATCCCTTCCTGACCCAATCCGGGGGGTTTCTTCCTGAATATTCAAGTTCTCCATTAAAGAAGCGCCTCAGTTGGCGTCCTCGGAGACCCAGGGAAGAAGATAGCATGGAAGTCCTCCAACTAATGAGCAAGATTAAGGCGCTTGCTCAATCCAGATTGTCAATAGTCGAGGTTATGGCGATATCCATAATGCAAGGGGTTCAGCCACTCGAGTACCAAGGGCGCCCCATGTGGCACTTCAACAGAGAAGATGACGCCACCCGCTATGGTTGGAAGGGTCCGGACACTTACGCTGTGTTGGAGAAAATACTTATCAGATTATATAAAGGGGAGGAGGAGGAGTTCATCCATATTAAGCCCAGGGATGGATTTTCCATATATAATCCTCCCAGTTGGGTGAGTTTCCGTCTCACCACTCTACTTCGTCAACTCCCTGAATCCTTTTTCATAAATATTAATCCATCATTTATAACAGGAATGGCGAAAGGTCACCACGGAGATCCACAGCCCCGCACCACAGCCAGAAGACCACAACCAGGCCGTCGACCCCGGATTCGAAGAGGATCCGGATATATTCGTGGAGCTCGGCGAAGGGGGGTTTTACCAGGCGAGCTATGATGAAACCGAAGTGACCATCATTGCTGACTATCCCGGCCTTCTCCCTGCGATGCAGGTAAGTGATCTGGAGATTTGTCCTTTGATAGAATTCCCTCTTTCTACCTTACCCACCGCACTATATTAATCTCTAAAGGGGAGGCGATCAGCGCACAAGAAGGCGACGCCTATGATAGGCAGGCTTCCGAAGAGGAAGGCAAATAGAAATATGGCCGAGCCTTCATTGAAGAGGTATGGTTTTAAATACGCCCCACAGCCGTCATCCTGAAGTATGACATTACCTATTGTGGCTTATCGGGAAAAAAGTTCGCCGGACTGTGTCCGGGGATCCTGCCGGTCAAGCCTCTACTAGCCAAATTCCGGATCCTGCCACGAGGACAGAGGCTAATGTGGAAGTGACATCGGATTGTCCTTCTGCGGAGGATTCAGATAAAATATCCGCCACAAACTCCGAAGTGGAAAGCGCCATGAATCATCGGCGCCGTCGAGCCGCTCTTCGCGACCCTGGTTTTTCAGAAGAAGCTTTCAATGCCTTCAACTCGGGTGATGCATACATCCGAGCTGCTCGAGATGGGCTTTCCAGAGCCACAGATCAATATTTGAAAGATATGCGGTTAAGTACACATTTTGTGCACAACTAATATTCATATACTAGTATCCCCCGTGACTTGAAACTGTTGGTACAACTGATTTAAGTATCGTCATATGACCAGGTGCTCACATAGAAGAACAATCTGTTGTCTCAAGAGCTGGAAAAGTGACAGGCCCAACTGACTAAAGCTACCGCCGAACTGGAGAAATCCAAGAAGGTAGCATCTCGTTCCCCTCTATCGAGAAAACAAAATCATATACCAGTATTACTAATAAAAGCGCAACTCTTATAACAGAAGCACCCGATGTCGCACAAGCGGGAGGTTCAGGAGCTCAAAGGCAACTAGCCACGGGCGAACGTATCCTGACACAGGTCAGGGCGGATAAGAACAAACTCCAAAATTCCAACACCAAGCTTGGTGAAGAGCTTAAAGATGTGCGAGCCTAGCTAGCTGACTCCGTGAAGGAAAAAAAAGCTGCGAGGCGGCATATTTGGTATGTGTTCGGACTTACCTTTATACAGTTCAGCAAGTGAAGGAACTGACAGAATTATGTCTGTAGTCATATTGACGGGCCGTCCTGAAGAGGAGGTGTCTGGATTGTCGAGCGATCTGCTACAAGAGCTGTCGCAAATGCACGAGCGAGCTCGGAAAGCGATGCAAAGTGTTGCTAAGGCTTTATGGCCATCCGACTCCCCTCCAGGAAGTATGGAGGGGCTTGTACAGCTACTCCAGGGAGCGCGGTGGCGCTTCCGATTATGGAAGATATCGGCCTGCCATGAAGGTGCGCAAGAAGCCTGGGCAATGGTGAAGACCTGCTATACCAAGATCGACACGAATCACATGGCCCGGATCGGACCTGTAGGGTCAAATGGAGAAGAAATTCCCATTAGCTTGGTATATGACCAGGTACAAGCAGCCGCCATGTATTCCCAACAGGATTGTAGGCTAGATAGCTTGTTAGATGGCATAGAAGAAGAAGTGTTTGAGTCTAAGTGACTATGTACTTCATGTGACAATTTAATGTCTCTAGCTGAATTGAAAAAACGCTTGTGATGGCAGACCTTTTCGCTTCAACCTATGCTCCCAAAGGTGCAGAGTGCTTCCGGATACCCGCTCGGTAATGTAAACCGGGGTACGCGTAGAAGCCAGGTGTAGGGGTCATAGTTGCTTTAACAGAAAAGTATCCGGCTAGTTATGTTATATTACATTTTGATCGTAAGAAACATCTTCCAGAGAGAATAGTCCCGTTAAGGGTTCGTTTCCATGGGTAAGCATGTATTAATGTGCATGTCTGAACTGTGTTTGAAAAACCACAGCATACATACATGTGGGGGTTCATCAAATGACAAGTAAAAAACATCTTTAGTCCACTGACCAGATATTCCCTTAACTACGCTAGCTTTCGGCTTCACCTAGTTTGAGGTACACATCCGGATGACATGGCAGTAACAATCGAAGAGGTGCTCCCTTTATGCCCTATCCGAACTAACGGGAACGTAGGGCATAAGCACAGGAGCCAGGCAGCCCAGCTTGGCCAAAACTTAAGTCATATCGATGCATATAATGGCGAAGAAAAGGTACATACGTGGAAAAGACACATATGTGGTGAGCTTGATGCTCGGAAAATAATAGGAATAAGCTTCTGTACAAGAAGCCCCCAGCTATAATTGACATATATATATGAAGAATTGTATGCATTTGTAGGTGTACTGTCGAGCCGTACAAGAGCTTTACAGCTTAGTAAATAAAAGTAAAAAAGAGAGGAAAAGTAAAATAAAGGAAAAAAAGAAGGGGAAAAGGAGACGAATGAAGAGTCCGGCGCTAGGCATAGAATCTTCAAAGTCTGGCCGCGTTCCATGGGTTTGGCTCCAGGCGGTTGTCTGATGCATCACGCAGGCGGTATGCTCCTCCGGTGAGAACTTCATCGATGATGAAGGGACCCTCCGACTTGGGCTTGAGTTTTTCCTTTTTCTTCTCCCGCAAGCGTAGAATGAGTTCACCAATGTTATCAGTCTTGGCCCGTACTTCTCTACTTTGATATCTTCGAGCCTGTGCTACCTCTTGAGCACTGCGTTGGTTTTCCCTTGAAGAGGAAAGGGTGATGCAGCAAAGTAGCATAATTATTTCCCTTAGTTTTTGAGAACCAAGGTATCAATCCAGTAGGAGGCTCCACGCAAGTCCCTCGTACCTACACAAACAAACAAGAACCTCGCAACCAACGCGATAAAGGGATTGTCAATCCCTTCACGGCCACTTGAGAATGTGAGATCTGATAGAGATAATAAGATAAGATAAATATTTTTGGTATTTTTACGATATAGATTGGAAAGTAAAGATTGCAAAATAAAGTAGATTGGAAACTTATATGATGGAAGATAGACCCGGGGGCCATAGGTTTCACTAGTGGCTTCTCTCAAGATAGCATAAGTATTACGGTGGGTGAACAAAATAGTGTCGAGCAATTGGTAGAAAAGTGCATAGTTATGAGAATATCTAGGCATCACGTATATCGACATCACGTAGACCGACTCCTGCCTGCATCTACTACTATTACTCCACACATCAACCGCTATCTAGCATGCATCTAGAGTATTAAGTTCATAAGAACAGAGTAATGCGTTAGGCAAGATGACATGATGTAGAGGGATAAACTCAAACAATATGATATAAACCCCATCTTTTTATCCTCGATGGCAACAATACAATACGTGGCTTGCTGCCCCTGCTGTCACTAGGAAAGGACACCGCAAGACTGAACCCAAAGCTAAGCACTTCTCCCATTGCAAGAAAGATCAATCTAGTAGGCCAAACCAAACTGATAATTCAAAGAAACTTGCAAAGATAACCAATCATACATAAAAGAATTCAGAGGAGATTCAAATATTTCTCAAAGATAAACTTGATCATAAACCCACAATTCATCGGATCTCCACAAACACACCACAAAAAGAGCTACATCGAATAGATCTCCAAGAAGATCGAGGAGAACATTGTATTCAGATTTAAAGAGAGAGAAGAAGCCATCTAGCTAATAACTATGGACTCGAAGGTCTGTGGTAAACTACTCACAACTCATCGGAGATGCTATGGTGTTGATGTAGAAGCCCTCCATGGTCGATTCCCCCTCCGACAGAGCGCCGGCAAAGGCTCCAGATGGGATCTCGCGGATACAGAAGGTTGCGGCGGTGGAAATAGGGTTTCGTGGTTGTCGGTGTACTAAGGTAGGGGTACCTCAGCACCCCAACTTGTGCACGGGCAGTTGCAGCCCCCCGCGGCTGGATCTACTACACGCTTGCCGGAGACCATTCCTGCTCCATATCAAGCCATTCAAGAACAAAGTGTACAAGGCAGAAGGTCAAGACCCGGCAAGAGGAGCTTGCCGGGAAGGCCGCCCCTGTGCTCAAGATTACATCACTCACGCTGAGGCCTCTGGCGAGAGGAGCTCGCCGGGAGACTAGAAGACTACATCGAGAAAGCACGCCTCGGCGTTATCGCGCCCCGGCGAGGGCCCGAGAGCGGCAAGTTGCAAAGCCCGACAAGCTTCCGGTCCGCAAGATCAAGACCCGGCAAGATACTTGCGGAAAGCTGTCTTGTGTGCCCGACTCCAGCTCATCCGCCCACGCCGCCTTGAGCCCTCTCCAGAGACGCGTGGCGGATGGTCAGTGCAAACATGGGAGGTGCGGTGGCACTCCACGGTGGTGGATTCATCGCCGTGGCGGCGGAGACGACGGGCGGGAGCTTTTGGGCGACGGCGACGGGCATTAAATGCCCTTGTCCCCTCTGTCAAAAGTAGGTAGAATCCTTGTTCAAGCTAATCGTAGCCGCGCCTGTTCCCGAGACTGCTCCAACTACCACCTCTTTTACATTTTTACCCCTCTCTCCTACGTTGACACCTGTCGGTGACCCCTTGCCCTATAAAAGGAGGCCCATGCACAACGTAGAGGGGGTTGGGGGGGACTCATTTGCAACTCTCGTGCTCGGGTAGCCATTACGGTAGCTCTCGAAGCTCCCGAGCCCAATACAAGCACAAAGCAGCAGTAGGGTTTTACGCGTCCATCGCGGCCCGAAGCTGGGTAAAAATCCGCCCGCGTGCATCGCCTCGATCTGCTCTCTGTGCCTCCTCCGCCCTCGTACCGCACTCACGAAGGGGCCCCGGCCCCATAGGTGCTCGCGGCGGGCGGGACCGTCATCCCCCGCTCCGCCCCGACATCTTTGGCGCGCCAGGTAGGGGGCGTCGAGGTTGTGCGGACCTGATCCGGCGTTCGCGTAGGCGCGCGCTTCATCAACCTCTCCAGTTTCGTCAGCAACTCCATCGACAACTGCGTCATGGCCCCGAAGACGAGGGCTTCGAGGGTCGCAGACCCGTCTGCGTCTCACCCGCCGCCACTGGAACCAACGGTAGGCGGAGGAGACGCCAGCGGAAGGGTGGACACCGGCGAGGGCACTCGCGGCGCCACCAGATCCAGGGACAGGACGGATGACCGCGCCTCGGTCTCCGTGGATCCACGTCCATCTCAACGCCCGACGACCCAGCAGCGCCATGCTACGGGAGGTGGTGCTCGCATGCTGGGGCAAGAACATGCTGGAGGTTCGCGGGATGCTCCGGACCGCAGTCCGAGCATGAGCGAAGCGAAAGCGCCGAGGCAGGACTCTGCACCTCCTATCGCTACTAGGAGTCCGAGCATATCCTGTTCCTCGCGCCGCTCGCCCCCGCTCCCCTCCACTCCGGCAAGCGCATCTCCCTGGAGCGCTACACTGCCGTCGAGGACGCGCCATCGAGCTCCGAGTCCAGCGAGGACAGCTCTGGTGCTAACTCCGGCGAGCGCAGCTCCTCGGAGCGCTCTAAGCCCGGCGAGGGCAGCTCTGGTGCTCGTCTCGGCAAGCGCATCTCCCCGGAGCACTGCGCTGCCGTCGAGGACGCGCCGTCAAGCTCCACCGACAAGTGCAAGGAAACGAGAAAAAGAAAAGCTAAGTTGCTCGAGCCTTTTGTGCGGAGCATTCTTCGGTTCCATGCTTTTTTATGTTACATCCCTTGTGCGTTTGTCCTTTGTGCGCAAAGCCTGTGCGCGGAGGAGCCTGCATGTGAATAGCCGCACCCTTATCTTGCTTCGAGCACACTCAACGAGTTAAGAGTGAGCCGCGACAAGCTTCGCGCCCTCGTTTCGTTTTTGAGTCTGCTCAGCAGGTTAAGTCGCGCCTTGACCGACACGGCAAGGTTGCTTGCGGAAGCGACACCAGCCAGCGGGCTGCTGATGTTCCGCACTCAGCAAGTGTGTTAAGCACCGGCAAGTTCCCTAGAGGCGTAGGGTAAAAACGCACAAAGGGCGTAAAGTAGAGGGTGTAACGTGGCAAGCCTTGCCGTAATATGTCCTTCGTATGAGAGACTTGAGCGCGAGAGGAGCCAAGTCGTGGTTCAGCTGCGCCCTTGCCTTGTTTCCGAGTCCGCTCGGCAAACACAAGCGCGCTGCAGCTGGCCCGGCGAGGTTGTTTGCCGGAAGCAACACCAGCCAGCGGGCTGCTGATGTTCCGCACTCAGCAAGCGTGTTCGCGACCGGCAAGCTCCCCGAAAGCGTAAAGTACAAACATACGAAGGGCAAGGCACGGCATCGTATTGCAAAGTCAGGGTTTATGCACATATACGTGTAGCTGTTACAAGATCTATCTCAGCCGTTTCCATGGCTGGAATTGCAGCAACAAGAAGAAACCAGAAGAGCGCCCTAGCACCTGAGCCCCGGCAAGCTAGAATTGCCGGGGGCTACGAGCGCCAAGATTCGTCTCCGGCGAGCCAGCGTCGCTGGGGGCTGCGAGTACCAAGATTCGTCTCCGGCAAGCCAGAATTGCTGGGGGCTGCGGTATCAGATAAGTTTTTCATCCCTCGTCATGCATCCTCTCATGGACCGGGAAAAGCGGGACTGCGTCTTTGAACGAGCGTGTCTTGTAAAACCCGTACGTGGAGGAGCCGAGTCGTGGCCCAGTTGCGTACTTGGTTTGTTTCCGAGTCCGCTCAACAAACACAAGTGTGCTGCTGCACCCTTACCTTGCTTTCGAGCCTTTCGAGAAGTTAAGCGTCAGAGCGGCCCGGCGAGGTTGCTTGCCGGAAGCAACACCGCCAGCGGGCTGTCCCAACTCGGCAAGCGTGTCCGCCCCGGCAAGCTCCCGATAGCGTAAGAACACACAAGGCACGAAGTCAAGTAAAAGACTCAGTCCGGCAAGCTTTCCCCTCTTTTCATTAAAAACATCCTAGTTTAATACAAGTCCATAGAGGATGAAAAACATGATAGAGAGGATTACAAGTTTTAAATGCAACTAAGGCCCGAGGGCTTACAAGTTAAAAAGATAAGGTGCCGTGATCCCTCTCTGTTTCTCTGTTCGGGAGTTGGGAGGTAGGTCAGGAGCCCCGCAAGAGAAGCTTGCCGGGAGGGAGAAGGAGCGCCTAGGAGAGCATGGCGGGAGCGCCCCTGCGCGCCTTCGGGTGGCGTGCCCTCGGGAGCTGCGCATAAGGTGACGGGCATGGGGAGCGATCCCGAGAGGCTGAGGCGCCAGAAGACACCAAGAGAACACCCCGGGGGCCGGCCAGGAGCTTGGCGGAGACGGAAGGCGCCGGAGGCAGAGCCTGAAGACGGGGTGGCGGGACGTCAGTACGCTGTCAAGGGCTCCTCGCCCTCGTACTCCGACATGACGGCCTTGCCGCCATCCCCCTCTTCCTCTTCCGCAGCCTCCCGACGCCAGCCGCCCAAGGAGACGACCCCGGGGAGTTCAGAAGGCCGGCGACCCGGATTGTGGGGTCGCTGGTGGCGCGCGAGGCAGCGGTGTCCGACGCCTAGTCGGACCCGCCATCCCCCTCGTCGTCGCTGTCGCTCCCCTCCTCGTCACTCTCGCTCGAGGAGGAGCCTTCGCTATCCGAGGAGCTGTCCACACAGCATCTCACCCGGGTCCCGTAGTCGCCGAAGACCTTGACGGCGAGAAGGTCACCCTCCATTAACTTAAAATGGAGGGTAAACCCCGCCGTCAAGCTATGGATCCGGGCGAATGTCTTCCACCCTCGGTCGAAGAACATCACGCCGGGGGCTGGGGACACGACACTCACTCGAGTGCCGCTGATCCCGCAGCCCCTCGCGCATAACTCCATCACGTCGGGTGGATCCGGTCCCATCGCGTCCATAAGAACGGGCCGGCAGCCGAGGCGACGCCGAGGCGCCGCGAAGCTTGATGAAGAACTCCCAAGGGTCATCTCCGGTGTGGACCGCGCCATGGTCAGGAGACGTCGGGGGAGACGGGGGAGGCACATCACCACGACCGCCTCTCCCCCGACCGCCTCGGCCACGCCCTCGGCCTCGTCCGCGGCCACGCCCCCTCCCTCTCCCTCTCGGAGCCGGCTCCGCCGCCACGGGAGCAGGATAGGGAGCGGTGCGCTGCCTGGAAGCGACCCTCGCTGCCACCGTCGAAGAGCCGGGATTTCCTCCCTCCATGGCAGAGAGAAGAACGGAAGATGAAGACGAAGGGAGAAGAAGATGAGTGTGGCCATTGTGCTCCCCTTCTGCCCTTTTTAAAGGGGCGAGGTGGGGGCTCAACCGCCCCGCTCGACCAATCGAGAAGCGAGGAGGCCAGAGGAGCGGGGCCGGCTCGCCTTCTCCGCCCGTGACGGCTCGGTCTCCCACCTTCGCCGCCCACGACCCCTGTGCATGAGGGCCGCGTGGCGAAAAAGTGGAGCCGGAGCGACGGGTGAAGCGACCCCGCTCTGCGCCACGATCACGGGGTAGATGCCTTAAAGACTGCATGCGCCGCCCACGTCTCCCACGACGCCGCAATCGACGCGTGCCATTTCGGGGGAGGCGGCGGATGCAGAAGCAGATTCGGCGCGCCATGGGCCTCGCGTGCCCGTGCACTGTTTTGGGCCTGACCCAACAGCGCTTCGGCCGCAGTGTGGCCCAGCCGGGGCTCTGTCGGTGTACTAAGGTAGGGGTACCTCAGCACCCCAACTTGTGCATCGGGCGATTGCAGCCCCCGCGGCTGGATCTACTACACGCTTGTCAAGACCATTCTGCTCCATATCAAGCCATTCAAGAACAAAGTGTACAAGACAGAAGGTCAAGACCCCGGCAAGAGGAGCTTGCCGGGAAGGCCGTCCCAGGCTCAAGATTACATCACTCACGCGAGGCCCTGGCGAGAGGAGCTCGCCGGGGAGACTAGAAGACTACATCAGAGAAAGCACGCCTCGGCGTTATACGCGTCCCGGCGAGGGCCCGGAGAGCGGCAAGTTGCAAAGCCCGACAAGCTTCCGGGTCCGGCAAGATCAAGACCCCGGCAAGATACTTGCCGGGAAAGCTGTGCTGTGTGCCCGCACTCCAGCTCATCTGCCCACGCGTCGCCTTGAGCCCTCTCCAGAGACGCGTGGCGGATGGCTGTGCAGCATGGGAGGTGCGGTGGCACTCCACGGTGGTGGATTCATCGCCGTGGCAGACGGAGACGCACGGGCGGGAGCTTTTGGGGCGACGGCGACGGGCATTAAATGCCCTTGTCCCCCTCTGTCAAAAGTAGGTAGAATCCACTGTTCAAGCAATCAGAGCCGACTGCTCCCGTGACTGTTCCAACTACCACCTCTTTTACATTTTTACCCCTCTCTCCTACGTTGACACCTGTCGGTGACCCCTTGCCCTATAAAAGGAGGCCCATGCACAACGTAGAGGGGGTTGGGGGGGACTCATTTGCAACTCTCGCGCTCGGGTAGCCATTACGGTAGCTCTCCAAGCTCCCGAGCCCAATACAAGCACAAAGCAGCAGTAGGGTTTTACGCGTCCATCGCGGCCCGAAGCTGGGTAAAAATCCGCCCGCGTGCATCGCCTCGATCTGCTCTCTGTGCCTCCTCCGCCTCGTCAAGACTCACGAAGGGCCCGGCCCCATAGGTGCTTTCATGGCAAGGCGGGACCGTCATCCCCCGCTCCGCCCCGACAGTGGTGCTCCTGGATGTTTTCAGGGTACGTAGATATATATAGGCGAAGGAGGTCAGTCAGGGGAGCCACGAGGGGCCCACGAGGGTGGGGGCATGCCCACCCCCCTAGGGCGCTCCTTGCACCCTCGTGGCCGCCTCGGCTGCTTCTTGACGTCCACTCCAAGTCTCCTAGATTGCTTTTGTTCCAAAAAGATCACTCTTGAAGGTTTCATTCCGTTTGGAGTCCGTTTGATATTTCTTTTCTTCGAAACACTGAAATAGGCAAAAAAAACAGCAATTCGGGATGGGCCTCTGGTTAGTAGGTTAGTCCCAAAAATGACATAAAAGTGTAAAGTAAAGCCCATAAACATCCAAAACGGGTAATATAATAGCATCGAACAATCAAAAATTATAGATACGGTGGAGACGTATCAAGCATCTCCAAGCTTAATTCCTACTCGTCCTCGAGTAGGTAAATGATAAAACAGAATTTTTGATGTGGAATGCTACCTAGCATATTTCTCAATGTAATTTTCTTTATTGTGGCATGAATGTTCAGATCCAAATTATTTAAGATAGAAGTTCAAATTGACATGAAAACAATAATACTTCAAGCATACTAACAAAGTAATCATGTCTTCTCAAAATAACATGGCCAAAGAAAACTATCCCTACAAAATCATATAGTCTGGCTATGCTCTATCTTCATCACACAAAAAATTTAAACCATGCACAACCCCGGTTTTAGCCAAGCAATTGTTTCATACTGTAGTATTTTCAAACTTTTTCAATCTTCACACAATACATGAGCGTGAGCCATGGACATAGCACTAGTTGTGGAATAGAATGGTGGTTGTGGAGAAGACAAAAAGGAGAAGATAGCCTCACATCAACTAGGCGTACCAACGGGCTATGGAGATGCCCAGTAATAGATATCTATGTAAGTGAGTAGGGATTGCCATGCAACGGACGCACTAGAGCTATAAGTGTATGAAAGCTCAAAAAGAAACTAAGTGGGTGTTCATCCAACTTGCTTGCTCGCGAATACCTAGGGCATTTTGAGGAGGCCCATCATTGTAATATACAAGCCAAGTTCTATAGTGAAAAATTCCCACTAGTATATGAAAGTGACAACATAGGAGACTCTCTATCATGAAGATCATGGTGCTACTTTGAAGCACAAGTGTGGTAAAAGGATAGTAACATTGTCCCTTCTTAGTTTTTCTCTAACTTTTTTGGGCCTTTCTCTTTTTTTATGGCCTTTCCTTTTTATGGCCTTTTTTATATGGCATTTCTCATTTTTTAAGTCCGGAGTCTCATCCTGACTTGTGGGGGAATCATAGTCTCCAACATCCTTTCCTCACTTGGGACAATGCTCTGATAATGAAGATCATCACACTTTTATTTACTTACAACTCAATACTTAGAACAAAATATGACTCTATGTGGATGCCTTCGGTGATGTATCAGGATATGCAATGAATCAAGAGTGACATGTACGAAAGAATTATCAAAGTGGCTTTGCCACAAATACGATGTCAACTACATGATCATGCAAAAGCAATATGACAATGATGGAGCATGTCATAATTAACGGAATGGTGGAAAGTTGCATGGCAATATATCTCGGTATGGCTATGGAAATGCCATAATAGGTAGGTATGGTGGCTGTTTTGAGGAAGGTATAAGGTGGGTGTATGGTACCAGCGAAAGTTGCGCGGCACAAGAAAGGCTAGCAATGGTGGAAGGGTGAGAGTGCGTATAATCCATGGACTCAACATTAGTCATGACGAACTCATATACTTATTGCAAAAATCTACAAGTAATCAAAACAAAGTACTACACGCATGCTCCTAGGGGAAGGGTTGGTAGGAGTTAACCATCGCGCGATCCCGAACTCCACACATAAGGAAGACAATTAATATATAAATCATGCTCCAACTTCATCACATAACGGTTCACCATACGTGCATGCTACGGGAATCACAAACTTAAACACAAGTATTCCTCAAATTCACAATTACCCAACTAGCATGACTCTAATATTACCACCTTTATATCTCAAAACAATTGTCAAGCATCAAATTGATCATAGCATCCAATTCACTTTCTATGATAGTTTTTATTATACCCACTTGGATGCCCATCATATTATGACTAATTTTATAACCAAAGCAAATACCATGCTGTTCTAAAATACTCTCAGAATAATATAAGTTAAGCATGAGAGATCAATAATTTCTAGAAAATAAAGCCACCGTCATGCTCTAAAAAGATATAAGTGAAGCACTAGAGCAAAGCTGCCTAGCTCAAAAGATATAAGTGAAGCACATAGAGTATTCTAATAAATTCCGTCTCTCCCAAAAGTTGTGTACAGCAAGTATGAATGTGGTAAACTAAAAAGCAAAGACTCATATCATGCAAGATGCTCCAAGCAAACCACATGTCATGTGGTGAATAAAAATATAGCTCCAAGTAAAGTTACCAATAGACGAAGATGAAAGAGGGGATGCCTTCCGGGGCATTCCCAAGCTTAGGATTTTGGTTGGCCTTGAATTATCTTGGGGTGCCATGGGCATACCCAAGCTTAGGCTCTTTCCACTCCTAATTCCATAGTCCATCAAATCTTTACCCAAAACTTGAAAACTTCACAACACAAAACTCAACAGAAAATCTCATAAGCTCCATTAGTGCAAGAAAGAAAAAACCACCACTTAAGGTACTGTAATGAACTCATTATTTATTTATATTGGTGTTAAACCTACTGTATTCCAACTTCTCTATGGTTCATGCCATAGATTAATCAAAATAAGCAAACAACACACAAAAATAGAATCTGTCAAAAACAGAACAGTCTGTAGTAATCTGTAACTTTCCAATACTTATGGAACTCTAAAACTCCTACCAAAATAGGAAGTCCTAGGCAATTTGTCTATTGATCTACTTCAGAAAGAATCAACTCAAAAGCACATTTCCGTGATTTATTAAAATTACTCTCGTGCGCGCAAAAGTTTCTGTTTTTCAGCAAGATTAAATTAACTATCACCCAAGATGATCCTATAGGTTCTACTTGGCACAAACACTAATTAAAACATAAAACCACATCTAAAAAGAAGCTAGATGAATTATTTTTACTAAACAAAAGCAAAAATCAAGGAACAAAAATAAAATTGGGTTGCCTCCCAACAAGCGCTATTGTTTAACGCCCCTAGCTAGGCATAAAAGCGAGAATAGATCTAAGTATTGCCATCTTTGGTATTCAACTCTTCAATAGAGCACTTATAACCCTTAGGAGTTTCTTTTTTTAGTAATGATTAAACCTCTAGGCAAGAAATCAAGAGATTCATTTGTAGCAAAAGGTTCCTTAATGAAAGCGAAGAAATTGGGGTGAACACTTATTGATTTGAGATCCGCATTTTCCTTACTAGAAGATTCACCCTTATTTTTAGGAACATACACTAGTTTGGCAATTTTGGTAGGAGGAGTTGGAGTATTTTTCACGGATGAAAATGCAGACCCTAAGTTGGTAATAATATCCTCAAGTGTATTGATTCTTGCAGAATCTAGATCTATTCTTTCGTTAACTATAGGTTCCTTCTCTTTAAAAAAATTCAGAGTAACCCCAACCCTAGATCCATATTGGGTAATTTGGATCTTTTTATCCAAATTTTCAATTAACTCAACCGTCGCAACCTTATTTTCAATAATTTCAAGCCTTTGCATCACATGCTCTAAATTTAAAATAGTTCCATTAACCAAAAGAGGTTGTGGACCAAACAAATCTAACATAGCATTATAAGCATCAAAAGTATGGCAACCCAAGAAATTCCCTCCGGTAATAGTATCAAGGATATATCTATTCCAAGGAGTAATGCCGACATAAAAATTGCTAGATTTAGGGGGATGAAATTACTGAAGATTCAATTACTGATGATAGTGATGATGAAGGTCCCCCCAATGATTATGTTTTACCTGCAGTTCCTAAGGGTTATGTTATGCATGAAACAGCTGATATGGAAATTCTTGCTTGCAATGATAGAAATGATCTTAAGAAATTATTAGCTAAATGGAAGCAGCGGTCTCTTAATGCTAGAATGAAACCCGATCCTGCTTTTGCTACTTCACCTATCGTATTCTTGATAAGGATTATGAATTCTCTGTTGACCACGATATTATTACTTTAGTTGAATCTGATCCTTTTATGGCCTTGAATCAAACTGTTGTGGCGCATCTTACCAAGTTGAATGATATAGCCACCCTATTTACTCATGATGAGAAGTCTCGCTATTTATATATCC
This sequence comes from Aegilops speltoides, assembly GCA_021437245.1. NCBI lineage: Eukaryota > Viridiplantae > Streptophyta > Magnoliopsida > Poales > Poaceae > Aegilops > Aegilops speltoides. The sequence continues at coordinate 378,153,878 of CM038146.1, forward strand.
TTAAGATATTTACATTTCTCATTAAAGGGTGATGCTAAGACTTGGTATAATTCTCTTGCTCCTGGTTGTGTGCGTAGTCCCTGGACATGATTTATTACTTCTCTGCTAAATATTTCCCTGCTCATAAGAAACAAGCTGCCTTGAGGGAAATATATAATTTTGTGCAAATCAAAGAAGAGAGTCTCCCAGAAGCTTGGGGGAGGCTTCTCCGGTTACTTAATGTTTTGCCTGATCATCCTCTAAGAAAAATGAAATACTTGATATCTTTTATAATGGACTAACCGATGCTTCCAAGGACTACTTGGATAGTTGTGCTGGTTGTGTTTTCAGGGAAAGAACAGTCGATAAATCTAAAATATTACTGAATAATATGTTGACTAATGAAAATAATTGGACTCTTCCTGAGCCAGTTCTTGAAGTAATTCCTGAACCAATTGAGCCAACTGCTGAGCCTATTCCTAAACCCACTCCGAAGAAGAGAGGTGTTTTATTTCTCAGACCTGAAGATATGCAAGAGGCAAAGAAATCAATGAAAGAAAAATGTATTAAAGCTGAAGATGTTAAGAATTTACCTCCTATTGAAGAAATACATGGTCTTAATTTACCGCCTGAAGAACCACATTGTCTTGATAACCCGACACAGGTAGTAAAGGTAAATTCTCTCTATAGATATGATAAAGTTGAAATACCCTCTACTAAATTTCATAGCCCTTGTTTAGATGAATTTGATGACTTTATGGCTAGACAAGAAAGTTTTAATGCTTATGTTGGTAGAGAGTTAAAGAATAATGCTTTCGAGATAGGACACGTAGGTGATAATCTGGCTAGAGTTAAAGATGAACTTCACCGCGTTAGCAAATATGCTTCTATGGTTGCTACTCAAGCTGAGCAAGTACTTAAAGCTCAAAATGATTTGCTTGATGAATTAAATAATAAAAATGACTTTGTTGTTAGAGTGGCTGCTAGAACTAGTAGAATGACTCAGGAACCTTTGTATCCTGAAGGCCACCCTAAGAGAATCGAGCAAGATTCTCAGAGAAATAATTTAGAGGCACCTAGTTCTTCTAAAAAGAAGAAAATGAAAAATGATAGGACTTTGCATGCTTCTAGTGAACCTACTATAGACACACCTGAGAATCCCAATGATATTACTATTTCTGATGCTGAAACACAATCAGGTGATGAACATGAACCTAGTGATAATGTTAATGATAATGTACATGCTGATGCTCAACCTAGCAAAGACAATGATGTAGAGATTGAACCTACTGTTGATCTTGATAACCCACAATCAAAGAATCAATGTTATGATAAGAGAGATTTTGTTGCTAGGAAGCACGGTAAAGAAAGAGAACCGTGGGTTCAGAAACCCATGCCCTTTCCTCCTAAACCATCCAAGTCAAAGGATGATGAGGATTTTGAGCGCTTCGAAGAAATGATTAGACCTATTTTCTTACGTATGCGCTTAACTGATATGCTTAAAGTGAATCCTTATGCTAAGTATATGAAGGATATCATTACTAATAAAAGAAAGATACCGGAAGCTGAAATTTCCACCATGCTTGCTAATAACACTTTTAAGGGTGGAATACCAAAGAAACTTGGAGATCCGGGTGTACCAACTATACCATGCTCTATTAAAAGAAATTATGTTAGAACTGCTTTATGTGATCTTGGAGCCGGTGTTAGTGTTATGCCTCTCTCTTTATATGGTAGACTTGACTTGAATAAGTTGACACCTACTGAAATATCTTTGCAAATGGCTGATAAATCAACTACTATACCTGTCGGTATTTGTGAGGATGTGCCTGTTGTGGTTGCAAATGTCACTATCTTAACAGACTTTGTTATTCTTGATATTCCCGAGGACGATAGTATGTCTATTATCCTTGGTAGACCTTTTGTTAATACTGCAGGGGCTGTTATTGATTGCAACAAAGGCAACTTTTCATGGTAATGGTAATGAGCACACGGTACACTTTCCGAGGAAACAATCTCAAGTTCATAGCATCAATTCTATTGAAAAAGTTCCAACTATCATTTTTGGAGGTTTTGAATTTCCTCTCCCTACTGTCAGATATTCTTATTGTTGGGGATTTTTATATCCCCGTTGAGGTAACTTAGTGTTATTCGAAATTTCTCTGGTTCTGTGTTATTCGGAATGAGTTTGTTAACAAGACTTGATCAACCTTGTTAGTGGGTTCATTTTGATGATCACGAGATGGATGAAACTAGAAGGCAAAACCTTTTGTACCCTCTTTTTACTTTCTGTTCTTTAGATTAAATAAAGCAAAAATAGTATTATCTGTCTATTTTCTGAATTATCCGAGCATTAAAAAATAGTCCGAAAATAAAAGTGCTCCAAATGCCCTGTAAATTTAGTATGATTTTTTCTGGAATATTTAAGGATTTTAGGCACTGAAAACACTGCAAAAGGGCAAGCACCAGGCCACGAGAGAGGGGGGCGCCCCCCCCAATAGGGTGTGCCCCCTGTCTCATGGGCCCCTGGTGGCTCCCCTCCACTTATGCCAGCACCCACACACTTCATCCTCTACCCAAAAAAATCCCCATCCAGCTCAAGTCCGAGTTCTAGCTCGTTTTGCTACGATTTTCGATCTCCTAGCTCAAAGCTCCATTCGCAAAGCTGCTTTGGGAGATTGTTGCTTGGTATGTGACTCCTCCATTGGTCCAAATAATTTTTGTTCTAGTGCTTTATTCATTGGAGATTTTTGCTACATAGGTGACCATGTCCTTGAGCTTGCATGTTAAATTTTTGAGGTCCCAGGCAATTCCAATGCATGATATAGGCTCTAGGCACTTGTAGGAGTAGTTGCTATCAATCTTGTTTAGTTTTATTCACTTTTATTTTGAAGTTACTAAAATTTCAGACATTTTCAAAAAAAGAAATATGCTTAGAAGAATGTACCAAGGTGGTTCCTCGGCAAAGAAAGGGCCAAGGATTGCTATACGTGAACAAGATGTTAATTTGCCAAGGGACACAAATGTATGGGCTTGCGAGTGGCCATCCGATGATTTTATGGTTGAAGCAGGCTTCAAGGGGGAATTTGATGCGTATGTGCGTAATGCTGAGCTTGAGGACTTCTTACAAGATAAGTGTCCCCAATATTATCAATTGACTGATTCCTTTGTGCGAAGGTTCGAATATATTTCTTCGCGTAATTCTCCTAGTGTTATGTTTGATATTTATGATACATCTTATACCATGGATTTAGAGGATTTCACAACTACTTGCAAACTCCCGCAGTGGATAATATTAATGATCCTTCCAAATCTGAAGTTAGAGACTTTCTCGCTAATATTACTGCGGGAGAATCCAGGGACGTAACACAAGCTACCATAGGGAGCATTCATTTTCCAGCTATACATTACTTTGCTCTCTTTATTGGTAGATGCATTAACGGTTAGGACAAAGTATGTCACATGTGTGCCCCTGATCTTTGTGTCCTCAAGAGTGCTGTGTCAAGTTATAGAGGTTATAACTTGGGGGCAATAGTTGCACGTAGGTTGCATAATAATAATAGAAGGGGAGATTTCTTTGGAGGAATTTATGCAACCCGTGTGGCTAATTTTCTTAATATAGCTCCACGAGAGGGGGATATGATTGTACCTCCTGTTTATTTGGATAAAGAAGCTATGTTTGATCATCATTTTCTTGAGAGGAATGAACAATTCCTCCATTATCGACTAACCTATGACAGACACAACGTCGTCCCTGTTACTCTTCCTGCTCCCTACCTTTTTGATTATCAGACAAAAGGAAGATATGTTGTCACCAGGGAAGAAGCCACTGAATATGAGAGGGGAATGGAGGCAGCTTGCCAACACGCTGCTGTCAGGAGGCGGTCGCCTCTTCATCTCAGTACTACCCCAGTTTCACTTATGGATATCAGCTAGGCGGTCACTGGTATTAGACCAACTTAGGCCAAAAGCCTAAGCTTGGGGGAGTACGTATTTCTCTCCGACTTTACATTCATGTTCACACACTAGTCGTCGGTGCTCATACTCTTTCATTGTATTATCCATGCTAGTTTAAATTTCTTTTTATAGTTTTCTTCTTGTGTGTTTGATTAACCTTAAGAAAAACCAAAAAATTAGTTAGTTTAATTTCCTTTCTTATAGTAGAAATTAAAATGAAAAACCAAAAAGATTTCTCGTTCTTATTTTACTTGTTGGGAGCTTTCCCGTGTAAATAGTTTTATTTTCTTTTCTTTCTTTTGGGGGTCGAGAAGACCATATCGAAAATGCTTAGTGGCTCTTATATGCATGATTGTTTATTTAACATAGAGCCCATATTACTTGTCTTCTCTCTTGAGTTGAATGCTTGCAGATTCCAGCTTAGTCCAATGCATGTGCACTCTTATTATTATACACATCGTTTGGTCGTGCAAGTGAAAGGCAATAATGACGATATATGATGGACTTATTGGGATGAGAAAAGGTGGTATGAACTCGACCTCTCTTGTTTTTGTAAATATGATGAGTTCATCGTTCTTGAGTCAGCTATTATGAAGTAAACATATTTGCAATGACATTTAGAGATTATAGTTGCTTGTGCCATGCTTGATTAGCCATGAGTTATAATGGTTTACTTTGCGTGCCAACATGCTATTAGAATGATTATGATGTGGTATGATGGGATGGTATCCTCCTTTGAATGAATTGAGTGACTCGACTTGGCACATGTTCACGCATGTAGTTGAATCAAATCAACATAGCCTTCACGATATTTATGTTCATGGTAGATTATATCCTACTCATGCTTGTACTCGGTGTAAATTAATTTTAATGCATGTTTACGACTGTTGTCGCTCTCTCAGTTGGTCGCTCCCCAGTCTTTTGCTAGCCTTCACCTGTACTAAGCGGGAATACTGCTTGTGCATCCAAACTCCTTAAACCCCAAAGTTGTTCCATATGAGTCCACTATACCTTCCTATATGCAGTATTTACCTGCCGTTCCAAGTAAATTTGTATGTGCCAAACTCCAAACCTTCAAATGAAATTCTGTTTTGTATGCTCGAGCAGCTCATGTTTCAACTAGGGCTGCCTATATCTTCCATGCTAGGTGGGTTATTCTCTAGAGGAGTGGACTCCGCTCATTCACGAGAAAGGGCTGGTAACTGGGGTGCCACGTCCCATGATCCAAAAAGATCAAAGCAAATCAAAATAATTAAACAAAACTCCCCTAGGGCTATTGTATGTTGGAGGCACTCGTTGTTTCGAGCAAGCCATGGATTGAGGCTTGTTGGTGGTTGGGGGAGTATAAACCTTTACCATTCTGTTTGGGAACTGCCTATAATGCATGTAGTATGGAAGATATAGCCATCTCATAGTTGTTGCGTTGACAGCAAAAGTATGCCGCTCAAGATGTTATTCAATCTCTATTTTAAAATCGAGCTCTGGCACCTCTACAAATCCCTGCTTCCCTCTGTGAAGGGCCTATCTATTTACTTTTATGTTGAGTCATCACCCTTCTTATTAAAAAGCACCTGCTGGAGAGCACACTGTCATTTGCATTCATTATTATTGGTTTATATTGGGTATGACTTGACTGGATCACTTTTACCATGAATTACAATGTCTAGTCAGTCCTTGATCTTTAAAGGTGCTCTGCATTTATGTTTTGCGGTCTCAGAAAGGGCTAGCAAGATACCATTTTATTATATCATGTTATGATTATTTTGAGAAAGTGTTGTAATCCGAGTTTTATTATTATGGCTCGCTAGCTGATTATGTTATTGATATGAGTAATTGTGAGACCTATGTGTTATTGTGAGTATGGTTTTTTTGACCAGGAACAGTAGGAAAGGCTCCTACTGTGTTGCTATATTATATATATAATAGAAGAGTTTGTACAAGGGGTTTTTACATGATGGGGGGGGGGATAGTATACAAGTTGCCAACTTTGTGGCAAGCAGAACTAAGTAAAACAGAGTAAAACCACTACAGGAAGTGCACAAGGTTCAGCACAAGGAGTCTATGCTCCTCTTTGACTCTATGTTGGAGAAGACCAAAGTCCTTCTTGAATCTGTCCAGCCAGGAGGTTAGTGAAGGTGCTATCGCTCGAAAATGCCTGTTATTCCTTTCCTTCCAAATACTCCAAGCTGCCACAATGAATTTCTCTAGAAACAGTGGGGTGTGATGAGAGTTTCTGTGATCTTGTACAGCTTGTATGCGGCCCAGGAAAGGTTCCCAGTCAAGCCCAAGTTTGGCCCAACAAAGTTTACTGAAAGTGCATGTAAAGATCATGTGTTCCACTGTTTCCTCGATGTTCAAACCACATAGAAGGCAATTGTGGTCATCCCCTATGTTGTAGTGTCGCCGTTTCAACATGTTCCTCATATTGAGTCTGTCGTGGAAGAGCAACCAAGCGAAGACTTTCAACTTCATCGTGCATTTTGAGTCCCAAATCCATCCAAATATCTGCTGCACTTGGACATTTTTGAAAAAGAACTTATAGTAGTCCGATGATTTATAGATTGTCTTACCCCACACGTAATGCCAAATATCCGTGGATGATGCGGACGGTTGTAGATGAGCAGTGAGTGTTTGCAGGTCTGTAACCTCATCCAGTGCTTGAGGGGTTAATGGTAGGTGGAACGTTTCATGCAGGGAAGACATGCCCAGGAACTGTTGGACCGAAACATCCTTATTGAGAGAGTGGGAGAAGGCCCTAGGATGGGAGTCTTGCATGATTTGCTCTGACCATAGATCTTTCCAAAACAAAGCCGTGGTGCCACACACAATTTTGATTTGAGAAATCCCACGAAACTTAGGTGTGAGTTTGAGTATGTCCTTCCACCAGAATGAGCCGACTGGATCCGAGGCATGAGGTACTTTTTGGGTGTAATAAGAGTCCCAGGTGAGCTTCACCCACGGTATATCCAACTTGTTGTAGAACTTATGCAGAAACTTCATGAGTAAAGCTTCATTTTGGATACGCAAATTCAGCACTCCTAGCCCTCCCTTGTTTTTAGGTTTACACACCATATCCCAGGCTGCAAGCAAGTTTGACTTATCTCCTTGGTCAGTCTTTTTAATCCATAAGCATCGGCGCCTAATTTTGTCTAGGAGTTCAATGAGCTTCGGGGGGAAGGGTAGCGTGCACATGGCATAAATGAGCAGTGAGGTAACTGTGGAGTTGAGAAGAGTTAGTTTGCCAGCTTGTGACATTAGTGACCACGTTGATGACAAGCTTCTTTCCATCATGCTGACAAGTGGCATAAAGTCCTGAAGCATGGGTTTAGTCGTGCCCAGAGGTAAGCCCAAGTAAGTGAATGGCATGGAACCAACTGTGCACTGAAAGATAGCCGCAAGTTGGGTAGTTAGATCCGCATCCAAGTTTATGGGAATAAGTGTGGACTTGTGGAAGTTGATTTTTAGGCCGATGGACTGTGCATATTTGGTAAGTATGCCTTTGATGATCATGGCTTGTTGAGGGCACGCAGGCATAAGCAGGATTGTATCGTCTACATATTGGACAATCGGGTAGTCCATTTGACCCGTGGCTGGAAAGGGTAGTTGAATTCTGCCTTCACTGTAAGCTTCGTTGATGGCCGATTGCAGAAGGTCAGCTGCCAATACAAATATTAGCGGAGATAATGGGTCACCCTGGCGAACACCACGCTTGCAATGAAATTGTCGTCCGGGTACACCATTTAAGAGCACCGAGGATCGGCCGGAGGAGAAAATGGTCTTTATCCACGAAAGCCACCTATCATTAAAGCCCATATGCTTCATGATGTTGATCATGGGATCGTGCTCAATTGTATCGAAAGCCTTAGCAAAATCGAGCTTTAGCAGGACAATCGGTCGCTTGGAAGCTTGGCACTGGTGAATGTATTGAAAAGTCCACGCAAGACAGTCCTGTATAGATCTTCCACGGATGAATCCATATTGGTTACGGTGGATAATTTACAAGATGACTTTCTGTAAACGGTTAGCCAGCAATTTGGTAATGAGCTTAAGACAGCAGTTTAGTAGAGTGATTGGCCTGTAGTCATTAACTGTGGATGGGGATCCATTCTTTGGGATAAGAGTAATCAATCCCTCATTAATACTCTGGAGATTAAGTGTTCCTGCATGAAATTGATCACATAACGTGTAGAAATCATTTTTAATGATTGGCCAACAAGCTTTGAGGAATAGACCACTGAAACCATCTGGTCCAGGCGCCCGATCGCCTGGCATTTCTTTAACAACCAAATCAATCTCTTCATGCGTGAAGGGAAGCGCGAGATGATCTAAATTTGCATTGCGTCTGATTAAGGATGGGAGATCAAAGTGCATGTGAGTAGTGCTAGAAGAGCCCAATCTGTCTGAGTATGCATGAAAGAGCATGGCCTCCTTTCCATTATGATCTTCCACAACCAAGCCCTCCGGAGTTTGCAGTGTAGCAATGTTGTTTTTACGATATCTATCGGTAGCCATGGCCTGAAAGAACTTGGTATTTTCGTCACCAAACTTAACCCACCTGACAGTACATCTTTCTTTCCAATACTGTTTCTGGTACCCCAGGAGCTGGAGGAGATGGTTTTTAATGATCTTGCGAAAGTTGTTCTCAGGTATTGTGAGAGCCCTTAGATTTTCCAGTGCATCCAATTCCTCCAATGTTTTGTTAGTGTTTTCAATAGCCACCGATAAACGTGAGATACTTTTGCTCCAAGTTTTGAGCTCCTGTCGCAGCCGTTTGAATTTTCGGCAAAGCACAGTAGCAGCATTCTGCATTGCAATTGGTTTATCCCAAACACGTTTGACCACGTCCATAAAGCCTGGATGCAAAAGCCAGTATGAATGTTCATAATATTTACTAAAACTTGAATGTTGGCTTTTCATGTTACAACAACAAGAGCAACAGAGTTTGTAAAAGATTTTCTTTATCACTTTCAGTTTATCAACTGAATTGCTTGAGGACAAGCAAAGGTTTAAGCTTGGGCGAGTTGATACGTCTCCAATATATCTACTTTTCCAAACACTTTTGCACTTGTTTTGGACTCTTACTTGCATGATTTGAATGAAACTAACCCGGACTGACGCTGTTTTCAGCAGAACTGCCATGATGTTGTTTTATGTGTAGAAAAGAAAAGTTCTCGGAATGTCCTGGAAATCCATGGAGGCACTTTTCAGAATTAATAAGAATTTTTGGCGAAAGAATCAAGGCCAGGGGGCCCACGGGCTGTCCACGAGACAGAGGGGCGCGGCCCCTCCCCTAGGGCGCGCCCTCCTATCTTGTGAGCCCCCTGGACACCTCCCGACCTCAACTCCAACTCCATATATACCGTCTCGGGGAGAAAAAAATCAGGGAGAAAGTTTCATCGCGTTTCACGACACGGAGCCGCCGCCAAGCCCTAATCTTTCTCGGGAGGGCTGATCTAGAGTCCGTTCGGGGCTCCGGAGAGGGGGATTCGTCGCCGTCGTCATCACCAACCATCCTCCATCACCAATTTCATGATGCTCACCGCCGTGCGTGAGTATTTCCATCGTAGGCTTGCTGGGTGGTGATGGGTTGGATGAGATTTACCTTGTAATCAAGTTAGTTTTGTTAGGGTTTGATTCCTAGTATCCACTATGTTCTGAGATTGATGTTGCTATGACTTTGCTATGCTTAATGCTTGTCACTAGGGCCCGAGTGCCATGATTTCAGATCTGAACCTATTATGTTTTCATGAATATATGTGTGTTCTTGATCCTATCTTGCAAGTCGATAGTCACCTATTATGTGTTATGATCCGACAACCCCGAAGTGATAATAATCGGGATACTTCTCGGTGATGACCGTAGTTTGAGGAGTTCATGTATTCACTATGTGCTAATGCTTTGTTCCGGTTCTCTATTAAAAGGAGGCCTTAATATCCCTTAGTTTCCGTAAGGACCCCGCTGAACATGGGAGGGTAGGACAAAAGATGTCATACAAGTTCTTTTCCATAAGCACGTATGACTATTTACGGAATACATGCCTACATTACATTGATGAATTGGAGCTAGTTCTATATCACCCTATGTTATAACTATTGCATGAGGAATCGCATCCGGCATAATTATCCATCACTGATCCATTGCCTACGAGCTTTTCACATATTGTTCTTCGCTTATTTACTTTTCCGTTGCTACTGTTACAACTACTACAAAAACCCAAAAACATTTATCTTTACTTTTGCTACCTTTACTATTATTATCATACCACTTTTTCTACTAAATACTTTGCTGCAGATACTAAGTTATCCAGGTGTGGTTGAATTGACAACACAACTGCTAATACTCAAGAATATTCTTTGGCTCCCCTTGTGTCGAATCAATATATTTGGGTTGAATACTCTACCCTTGAAAGCTGTTGCGATCCCCTATACTTGTGGGTTATCAGGCTGCAGCACGCAGGGTGCCACAGCTTGGCCACCGGGGCTGAAGTTGAGGTGGTGCCACCTGGAGACGTCTTCATGATGCGAGGATGGGGCGAGATCGCCCGGGCTTGCCGCATGGAGGGAGCCCTGACGATCCGCTTCGAGTATGACGCTGTGGCCACCCTGTTCTTGAAGGTCTTCAACAAGCGGGGCGAGCGGCTAGAGTGCTACCCCGGAGGAGACAGCTTGAGGGACGCTGTAGCGGGTGCTGGATATGCCGCTGCCCCCTTCAGCGCTTCGTCCAGCAGCAGCGATGACTCCTGGGAATCCAGTGACTCTCCTAAGCCCAGTGATTCACTGGAGTCGAGCGACGACAGCTACGTGCCGTCGAGCACCCGCCGAGGCTGGAGTGCTGCTGTCGCTGCCGCTCGGCACCGTCGATGATGCCGTAGGACCTAGTAGTTGCCTTCCCTGTGCGGAATGGAGATCAGCCCCTATGGGGCTTGTAAGGATCAGAATGTATTTAATATCAACGCCGTTTCTTTTGATCTTGTGATGGATGCGCGTATTCTAGTTCGGCTAGGTTCCTCCCTTTTCTTTTCTCTAGATAGCGTGGTGATCTACGCCGGCAGGACCCAGTCCCCAGGCAGTCTTCAGCCGTCGCTAGTATGCCAGGTCACGATGCCGTGGTCAAGGCTAGGAGGTGAGCGGCCCAAGGTCCGGTAAGAGCTCATGAGACACGAAGCTCACAAGGTCCCCTTTGGCGTGCAAGCAGCCGCATAGAAAATCAAAAAGGGGAGATGAACCGCCCAAGTGGAACCACGAGGCGGGGCGCGTGGGGAGCGAAACTGGTGCTGTAGCGAGCCGAGACTTATCTTTTTGGTGTCTGGGTCCATTAGGGAGGTGATGCTTGCTGTCGCGCATGTGGTACCATCAGGTGCAGCCTGTCTTGGCCACCCTCCTGCCTCGCTTGCCAAAGTGCTCTACGTCCTCGAGACCCGGCCCTTGAGCGAGCTCATCCTCCGCTGGTATGCCAGGTCGCGATGCTATGGACAAGGCTAGGGGTGAGGGTTGGAGAGCCAGTAGGAGCTCCCGAGACGCGATGCTCGGGAGGCCCCCCCTTTCACGTGCAAGCGATTCACAAGGCTAGACGATGGTTGCCCAAGCCGACCTTTGGCCCATCGCCAGGTGAACCTGCAGGTTATATGACAAAGGAGGCCGAGAGGCCCAGGGGCGTGAGACGGAGGCACCCAGGACCATGCGAGGTGGTGTACGTGAGGCGGGCCGCGAACCAGAGCTCGATCCCGAGTTTATCGGCGTTGCAGGGACGGACCCGAGCACAAGCGCCATGCCGATGTGTGTGTTATGCAGCGATGCGGAAATGGCATTAGCCAGAACACGTGAGGGTCGTGATGCAGTGGTCACGAGGTGACAATCATAGATAGATTCACAGAAACGATTAGATAGTCATGTTGAATGCAAAACGATACATGTCATAGGGACAGACCCACACAGCCTGGGGATGATGCAGCCCGAGGGGCACCCCCAAACTGAACGGACTAGGGAGATGTCACCTGGTACCGTTGCTGAAGAGTTGTTGAAGTAGCCAAAAAGCACGCGCCGGAGAAGCCGTTCCTCATGAGCCGCTCCGGTGCCGAGCCTCGGGAGGCTTGGAGGGACCGGAAGGCTCGTGAAGGTGCTCCTCCATCAGAGTGTCCCTCATGCAGCGTTGGAACGCCTCAGCCGCACCCGTTAGGCTGAAGGACATGCGGATGTAGCTGTGAGGCGGACCCTCGCATCGGCCGACACGAGACGGCCACATGAGCTGCCGAGACGCGGCCCTTTTGAGCCCGGGGATGTCGATGCAGATGCGGAACTGCTTACCCTCGCCAGGGTAGTGAGCTATGCCATGCGGCAGGCGACGATCGCCTTGCAGAACCCTTCCTTCCTGAATCTCCCCTATTGCCTTGCTGATGAACTCCTGAACGCCTGGTGCCCCACGCCTGTTGCCTTCTCCTGGGAAGCGTGCTTTAAGAGAGCCTCCACATGTTGCCCGAGCGCCGCTCTCGCGACACTGGCTAGATCTAAGGACCTGCAAAGGAGAGCCCCTGAGCCCAGCCTGAGGGGAGCGCCGGGCGCGCCTCCCTATGCGATGGGTGAAGGTGCCGCGTCCGGAGACGTGAGACTCAGTGCTGCGTCCTCGAGTGATGCTCCCTCACGAGACCCCTGGCCCAGCTGCAGCTTCGTCTTGGGGGCGACCTCAGGAGGGAGGGCGCCATCTTCGTCCTCCGGGTTCTCAACTGTTGCAGCCTAGAAAGAAAGCTCGAGGGAGCATACTGCATCCTTCTCTTGGCAGGCAACCATGATGATGCTACCGCTTCCTGGCATCTTGAGGACATTGTAGCCGTGGTGTGTGGCCGCCATGAATTTGGCCAGTGTTGGGTACCCTAGGATGGCGTTGTAGGGAAGACAAATGTCGGCGACGTCGAAATCGATGAGCTTAGTGCAGTAGTTGTTGCGCTCGCTGTAACGCCCCGGTTTTGATGCACCAGGTGTCTGCCAGTTTTTCATCGTCGTTGCCATGTCATTTGCTTGCGTGTTGCATTTTATCATGTCATCATGTGCATCTCATTTTGCATACATGTTCGTTTCATGCATCCGAGCATTTTCCCCGTTGTCCGTTTTGCAATCCGGCACCCCTATGTTCCCCGGCGTTCCCCTTTTGTCTCCTATTGTGTGCGGGTGTTAAACTTTCTCGAAATGGCCCGAGGTTTGCCAAGCGGCCTTGTTATAGCACCGGTAGACCTCCTGTCAAGTTTCGTGCCATTCGGAGGTCGTTTGATACTCCAACGGTTAACCGGGTAACCGTAAAGGCCTCTTTTGTGTGCAGCCCAACACCCTTCCAGAGTGGCCCAAAAGCCACCAAACTCCCCTCCATGCTCTCGGTCGTTCGATCACGATCGCGTGGCCGAAAACCGCTCCTCATTTGGACTCTCCTAGCTCCCTCTACCTATAAATATGTGTGCCTTCCCCGAAATTCGCGGATGAAACCCTAGTCTTCTTCATCCCCGCGCCGCCGGACACGTCCGCGCCGCCGCCGGACATGTCCGCCCGTCGCCCCCGACCAACCCGTCCTCGCGACGTTGCCCCTGGCGGCCCTCTCTCTCCTTCCTCCATCGCCATGTGGCCCGCGCCACCACCGCCGCCGAGGCCCAGGCCAGCCCGCCGGCCGAACTGGCCCCGACCGCGCCAGTGGCGCCGAGCCGCCCGCTGCTCCCGAGCCCTCCCGCTCGATCCAATCGGGAGCGGGAGCGCTCGCCGCCTCCCCTGGCTCCGCAAGCCCACGGCGGCCGGCCACCGGAGCCCGCCGCCGGCGAGCACCTCCGTCCAGGTCGTGCCGCCCCTGCCTCTCCTCCCTCCTTCCATCCCGTGCTTCTCTCTCTCCCTCACGATCTATCTCTCAGTCCCGAGCTTTGCAGGCCGCCATGGATGGCCGCCTCGATCTACGCGCTCGCGCCTCCCCAAGCCGCCCCATCGTCGGGAATGGATTGCCCCGAGCCTGATCTACCCATTCAAGGCCTTCCCGGCGCTCGCCGGAGTCCCACGCCCCCTCCCCGCCACCGTTGACTTCCGCCGGAGTAGTTCTATACGAGGGTAGCAGCCAAACCCGACCTGCAAGTTTTTTTTCGCGAGGTGAAAATCCACCAAGTCCCGAGATATTTTGACATTATCATGCCATGTTAATCGCATCATAACTTGCTGCATACTGCTCCGTTTTGTGCGTATAATACGTCAAATTGTTCATCTCAACGAGTACTTCATTTCATTCGATTGCATCATTTTCGTTTGAGCTCATCTTGATGCCCAAAATGCTGTTGGAAGAGTGCATGTTGCTGTTAATCTGCTGAAACTGTTATAACATGCTCATTTGTCATTTTTACCATGGTTGATGTGTGCATCCTATGAGGTTGAGCTCTACATGTGTTTTGATTTATGCTATGCCATCTTTCCAGGGGTGCCAACCATGTATTTTTTTGAGTTGTGTGCTGAGTGCATCGAGCTTGTTAACTAGGGTACTTGTTGTTGCTGTTTTCCTGACAGATTCTATTATATTTTGTTGCTATGTAAACCTGCTGCTACAAGTCATTTCGTGCATTATTTTGGAGATGTTCACTAAGGATGTTTTGTTATACATGTCATGCTATATCCATTCATGCCCTTGGTTGCAATTATAGCCTGTTGTAGCATGTTGTTATCTTGCTCCAAAGTTTGCTAAATGATGTTTCTGTCAGCCTGTTAACTTTAAGTTCAATGTTTCCATGATTGTTTGCTAGTGATCCATGCACCCTATGAACTTGATCTTGCCATGCTCAGCTTCATAAACATGTCTTCTTACTATTGGTTGCCTTACCATGCCATGTATTGCTCTGTAGTGAGTGGTTCAAGCTCACCAACATGCTTACTTATCGTTGTTTCTGTCATGTATGAATCTGTAATATAACTTGCCATGTTTACATGGGTGCCATTGTATTTTCTGTGCCCTTTTAGCTCATGGTCAGTAAGGGAATTTTGATCTAAGATTTTAGTAGATTCATGCCATGCCTTTGTTTGCCATGATAAGTTCCTGTAACATGTTGTTTGATAGCTCTAAACATTGCAACCTGATGTTATTTCTGCAAAGTCTGAAAGTGTTATTATTTGCAATCTTTCCATGTGTGTTTGAGCATGTTCTAGTGATTTCTGGAGATAGCTCAGTGTTCATGTTTTGTTATGCTTTACCTGTACTTCATTCCCATGCCTTTTGTTATTATGTTGGGCTGCTTTAGATTGTTGTTTTGATGCTTGTAAGATGCCTAGTTGCTGTTATGGTCAGATTGTTGCTATGACTTGTAGTGTGTGTGTGTTGAACCGTTGCTCCGTTTTGGGTGTGCTCTATATGAAACTTGCTTGTTTTCGCATGTAGTTCCATATTATCATGTTGCATCCTTGTTTTGAGGTGTTTGCTTGATGTTTGTGTGCATTTTGCACCAATGCCATGTTTAACTTGATTTGCTCATATCTTCTAGGCCGTAGCTCCGAATCTAATGAACTTTATATGTAACTTGACTAGAATTTCGTGTAGATCCTCTTGGTACTCTTTAACTTGTTGTTTAAAAACTTGAACATAAGGTTTGTTCAGTTCTGGACAAATTTCGAAATATGCATATGAGGACTTACCGGAATTGTTATATGTTGTTTCCGGCCTCATTTAAACTTGCCTTGATGTGTTGTTCTTGTTTGCATCATCTCTTGCCATGAGTAGCCTCATCTAGCTTTGTCATGCATCATACTTGGTTGAGCATCATGTCTTGCCTATGTGTGGTGTGTTTACCATGTTGTGTGCTTCTTCTCGATAGTTCCCGTTTCGTTGCGGTCGTGAGGATTCGTTCGTCTACGTGTGGTTCGTCCTCGTGGCTTCATCTTCTTCATGGCCTCGTTCTTCTTGCTTGCGGGATTTCAGGCAAGATGACCGCTACCCTGGATCTCCCTACTATCATTGCTATGCTAGTTGATTCGTTCTATCGCTATGCTGCGTTATCTATCATTTGCTCTTCAAGCCTCCCAAATTGCCATGAACCTCTAACCTTTGACACCATTCCTAGCAAACCGTTGTTTGCCTATGTTACCGCTTTGCTCAGCCCCTCTCATTAGTGTTGCTAGTTGCAGGTGAAGTTGAAGATTGCTCCATGGTGGACAGGGCTATGTTGGGATATCACAGTATCTCTTATATTATTAATGCATCTATATATTTGGTAAAGGGTGGAAGGCTCGACCTTATGCCTGGTGTTTTGTTCCACTCTTGCCGCCCTAGTTTCCGTCATACCGGTATTATGTTCCCGGATTTTGCGTTCCTTACGCGGTCGGGTGATTTATGGGACCCCCCTGACAGTTCGCTTTGAATAAAACTCCTCCGGCAAGGCCCAACATTGATTTTACCATTTGCCTCACCACCGCCTACATTTCCCTTGGGAGTAATTAACCCAAGGGTCATCTTTATTTTAGCCCTCCCCCCCGGGCCAATGCTTGTCTAAGTGTTGGTCCGAACTGAGTAGACTGCGGGGCCCCCTCGGGGAAACTCGGGGTCTGGTTTTACTCGTAGGATGTCTCATCCGGTGTTGCCCTGAGAACGAGATATGTGCAGCTCCTATCGGGATGTCGGCACATCGGGCGGTCTTGCTGGTCTTGTTTTACCATTGTCGAAATTTCTTGTAAACCGGGATTCCGAGACTGATCGGGTCTTCCTGGGAGAAGGTATATCCTTCGTTGATCGCGAGAGCTTATCATGGGCTAAGTTGGGACACCCCGCAGGTATAAACTTTCGAGCCGTGCCCGCGATTATGTGGCAGATGGGAATTTGTTAATGTCCGGTTGTAGATAACTTGACACCAGATCCGAATTAAAACGCATCAACCGCGTCTGTAGCCGTGATGGTCTCTTCTCGGCGGAGTCCGAGAAGTGAACACGGTTTCTGGGTTATGTTTGACGTAAGTAGGTGTTCAGGATCACCTCTTGATCATTACTAGTTGACGACCGTTCCGTTTGCTCTCTTCTCGCTCTCATTTGCGTATGTTAGCCACCATATATGCTTAGTCGCTGCTGCAACCTCACCACTTTACCCCTTCCTTTCCCATTAAGCTTTGCTAGTCTTGATACCCATGGTAATGGGATTGCTGAGTCCTCGTGGCTCACAGATTACTACACCAACAGTTGCAGGTACAGGTTATGCGATGATCATGACGCGAGAGCGATGTTTGCTTGTTTGGAGTTCTTCTTCTGCTTCTTCTACGATCAGGGGATAGGTTCCCGGTCGGCAGCCTGGGCTAGCAGGGAGGATGTCGTTTGAGTTTCTGTTTGTGTTTCATCCGTAGTCGAATGATGCTCTTATGTATGATGATGTTGTATTCGTGTCGCATTGTATGCCTTTTGTATGTATCCCTATGTATTATGTAATGTTGATGTAATGATATCCACCTTGCAAAAGCGTCTTCAAGATGCGCTTCTATCCTTGGTGGGACCTTTGAGTTCCTTTAGGATAGGGTCGCATCTTGGGCGTGACAAGTTGGTATCAGAGCCTCGACCGACCCTAGGAGCCCCCCTTGATTGATCGTGTAGTTTGGCCGTTGTTGAGTCTAGAAGAAAACTATTTTCGGAGTCTAGTTATATCGGAGAGTAGGAATTCTTTTTACTCCCCAGCCTCTTCGTCGCTCTGGTAAGGAATATTGACGTAGGTGTTTTCAATTACTCCTCTTCCCGTTCAGATTTTTCTTTAGGATCACGCGGCTAGTTTTCGTTTGTTGTCCATCCTATTTTCAATCCGGTGCACCTCTCTTCGAGTGGTTTCGATCCTTGTCATCTTCTGCAGGATTAATCCTCAGCTCTTTTCAATCGTCGATGTTGTTTCCCTGTCCGAAGTTGCCCTTGTTTTTCCCACCCACCCTCCCTTCTTCTTCTCGGAACCGGAGTCCGTAATCGAGTATCCATCCTACTCGTGCGAAGCCTTTGCTTTCTCTCCTCAATGATTTTAACCGATGTTTTCTCTTCAAGATATTCGTCGGTTCCCCTTCCAAGTTTCCTTTGTTTTCCCGCCCTCCCACCCTCTTCTTCCCGGAGCTTGAGTCTGTTTCGAGCATCAATTTCATTCGTGCGGAGCCTCTTCAGTCTTCCCTCAATTATTTCTACCGGTGAATTCTCGTCTCGCCTGACATTCTTCATCTCTTTTTCTTTCCAGTGGATTTCAACTCAATTTTTCTCGGTTCGGTCATATTCTTTTCCCGTAGCTCAAGTGTTTTCCCTGCTCGTTCGCCTCTCGCCAGTTTATCCTTCCAGAATGTTCAAGACATCTCAGAAGATTCGACTGTGTTCCAATTAATTCGAGGTTGTCACCTCATTTAAATATTTCAATTGTTCCGGTGCATCATCTATCTGTTCAACAATCCTTTTCCAACGATGTTTTCTTTAGTGGGCCCTAACCCACAGGTCTTTTCCCAGGATCTTACCTGACTCTTCTAATTCTCCCGGAGGTATTCTCAATTCTTTTCAATTGTGACGTAAGAATGGATTTCATCAGTCACATGCCTTCTCCAAGATCGGTTTCAAATTCTCTTCATCGTCGGCTCAACCTCTTTGCTTTTCGTTCTCCCGGAGTATCTCAGTAATTTTGTTGGTGTTTCTCGTCATCATTTGAAGATTGAAGAAGAGTTTCCCTCTCAATCTTGCCCGTTCTCTCGAAGTTTCATGGTTCTAGCTTCATCTTACCCTCTCAAATTATTCCATTTGTCAGATATTCTTTTCTTACTCATCCGAAGTATGTCAGTAGTTGTTTTCCATTTCTTTTCACCAGAGGCCATCATTCCTGTTATCGTTCTTTATTTATCTCGGTGCTTCGTTCAAGTGTTCTTTAATCAGCTCATGATTTCTTTGTTCTTTGGCATCTAAATCCCCTCTTGCGTATTGGTTCCTTTAATTCTTCCCGGTGATTCATTCTCTTTCATCAGTCATTTCCGAATTCTCACGGTGGTTCTTTCAGATTCTTTTCCTTGTTTATCATATTAATCCATTCGTTCACTTCAATCCTATCCGGTGGTTCATGAAGACCTTCTCAAGTTTGTGATATGTCACTTCTCAATTCTTTTTCAAGAAGAATAAGTTGTATGCAAAATCCATTGCTTGTCATCAATTTAATTTGGTGAAGGATAAGCATACAATAAATCTTATTCTTATTTCATCCAAGTGATTAATCCCTTCCTTAAGACTTTGTTTTTGATGAATAAATTCTAGTTTTTAAGTGTTTTCATCTTTTCTTTTCCGGAGTTCAATTTTCTCGGTCATCTCGTCGGAACCTCCATCTAAATCACCGCAAGGCTCATCTTATTCTTTCATCCTTCAATTCTATCTCATTGTCTTTTGTTTACCGGTGTTCGTCATGGTGGTTTTCATGATTCAATTCATTCTTCAAGTGTTCATCAAGATTCCTGTTGGTGGAGTTCAAGTATCTTTCTTCTCGAGTCTCGAAGTATAATTAATTCTCCGTATTTCTTTTGAAGTGGAGTTTTGCATTTCTTCGTTCTTCTTAGATATTCAACTCCATTTAAACCTTCCTTCTAAAGATGCTTTCAATTTCATTCGTGGCACAAGTTGTCATTTTCTTCTCCGTTCTTTTCATTCAACTCTTTCAATTCTTTCCGGAGGTTTTATGTCATGTCTTCATCAAGTACCATTCCATCCTCTCGAGCTCGTGTTCTATTTCCCCATGTTTCAGCCGGAGTGTTGCCTAAATCCTTTCAGTCTTATTCGTTTCTTTTCTCATTCTAACCACTCTGGTTAGAACGAGTGGTTTCAGAGTCTATCTGAATCTGTGAGCTTTCGATTCTCGTCATTCTCAGCGTTCCTCTCTTCTTCTCGAGTGCTCTCGATTCTTTGCTTCTTCCCTTGAGTTCTTGTTTCGCCTCATCCCTTTTCCCTTCCGTCTGGGTCCTAAGATCTCGGGACGAGATCTCTTGTTAGTGGAGGAGTGTTGTAACGCCCCGGTTTCGATGCGCCAGGTATCTGCCAGTTTTTCGCTGTTGTTGCCATGTCATTTGCTTGCGTGTTGCATTTTATCATGTCATCATGTGCATCTCATTTTGCATACATGTTCGTTTTATGCATCCGAGCATTTTCCCCGTTGTCCGTTTTGCAATCCGACACTCCTATGTTCCCCGACGTTCCCCTTTTGTCTCCTATTGTGTGCGGGTGTTAAACTTTCTTGAAATGGCCCGAGGTTTGCCATGCGGCCTTGGTATAGCACCGGTAGACCGCCTGTCAAGTTTCGTGCCATTCGGAGGTCGTTTGATACTCCAACGGTTAACCGGGTAACCGTAAGGCCTCTTTTGTGTGCAGCCCAACACCCTTCCAGAGTGGCCCAAAACCCACCAAACTCCCCTCCATGCTCTCGGTCGTTCGATCACGATCGTGTGGCCGAAAACCGCCCCTCATTTGGACTCTCCTAGCTCCCTCTACCTATAAATATGTGTGCCTCCCCCGAAATTCGCGGATGAAACCCTAGTCTTCTTCATCCCCGCGCCGCCGGACACGTCCGCGCCGCCGCCGGACATGTCCGCCCGTCGCCCCCGACCAATCTGGCCTTGCCACGTCGCCTGGCGGCCCTCTCTCTCCTTCCTCCGTCGCCACGTGGCCCGCGCCGCCGCCATCGCCGCGCCGAGGCCAGGCAGACCCGCCCGGCCGAACCGGGCCCGACCGCGCCGTGGCGCCCGAGCCACCCCGCTGCTCCCGAGCCCTCCCGCTCGATCCAATCGGGAACGGGAGCGCTCGCCGCCTCCCCTGGCTCCGCAAGCCCATGCCAGCCGGCCACCGGAGCCCGCCGTCGGCGAGCACCTCCGTCCAGGTCTTGCCGCCCCTGCCTCTCCTCCCTCCTTCCATCCCGTGTTTCTCTCTCTCCCTCACGATCTATCTCTCTGTCCCGAGCTTTGCAGGCCGCCATGGATGGCCGCCTCAATCTACGCGCTCGCGCCGCCCCAAGCCGCCCCATCGCCGGGAATGGATTGCCCCGAGCCCGATCTACCCATTCAGGGCCTTCCCGGTGCTCGCCGGAGTCCCACGCCCCCTCCCCGCCGCCGTTGACTTCCGACGGAGTTTTTCTGTACGAGGGTAGCAGCCAACCCGGACCTGCGAGTTTTTTTTCGCGAGGTGAAAATCCACCAAGTCCCGAGATATTTTGACATTATCATGCCATGTTAATCGCATCATAACTTGCTGCATACTGCTCCGTTTCGTGCGTATAATATGTCAAATTGTTCGGCTCAACAAGTACTTCATTTCATTCCATTGCATCATTTTCGTCTGAGCTCATCTTGATGCCCAAAATGCTTTTGGAAGAGTGCATGTTGCTGTTAATCTACTGAAACTGTTATAACATGCTCATTTGTCATTTTTGCCATGGTTGATGTGTGCATCCTATGAGGTTGAGCTCTACATGTGTTTTGATCTATGCTATGCCATCTTTCCAGGGGTGACAACCATGTATTTTTGTGAGTTGTGTGCTGAGTGCATCGAGCTTGTTAAGTAGGGTACTTGTTGTTGCTGTTTTCCTGACAGATTCTGTTATATTTTGTTGCTATGTAAACCTGCTGCTATAAGTCATTTCGTGCATTATTTTGGAGATGTTCACTAAGGATGTTTTGTTATACATGTCATGCTCTATCCATTCATGCCCTTGGTTGCAAATATAGCCTGCTGTAGCATGTTGTTATCTTGCTCCAAAGTTTGCTAAATGATGTTTCTGTCAGCCTGTTAACTTTAAGTTCAATGTTTCCATGATTGTTTGCTAGTGATCCATGCACCCTATGAACTTGATCTTGCCATGCTTAGCTTCATAAACATGTCTTCTTACTGTTGGTTGCCTTACCATGCCATGTATTGCTCTGTAGTGAGTGGTTCAAGCTCACCAACATGCTTACTTATCATTGTTTCTGTCATGTATGAATCTGTAATATAACTTGCCATGTTTACATGGGTGCCATCGTATTTTCTGTGCCCTTTTGGCTCATGGTCAATAAGGGACTTTTGGTCTATGATTTTAGTAGATTCATGCCATGCCTTTGTTTTACCATTTGCCTCACCACCACCTACATTTCCCTTGGGAGTAATTAACCCAAGGGTCATCTTTATTTTAGCCCCCCCGGGCCAATGCTTGTCTAAGTGTTGGTCCGAACCGAGTAGATCGGGGCCCCTCGGGAAACTTCGAGGTCTGGTTTTACTCGTAGGATGTATCATCCGGTGTTGCCACGAGAAGCGAGATATGTGCAGCTCCTATCGGGATGTCGGTATGCCAGGCGGTCTTGCTGGTCTTGTTTTACCATTGTCGAAATGTCTTGTAAACCGGGATTCCAAGACTGATCGGGTCTTCTGGGAGAAGGTATATCCTTCGTTGATCGCGAGAGCTTATCATGGGCTAAGTTGGGACACCCTGCAGGTATAAACTTTCGAGAGCCGTGCCCACGGTTATGTGGCGATGGGAATTTGTTAATGTCGGTTGTAGATAACTTGACACAGATCCGAATTAAAACGCATCAACCGTGTGTGTAGCCGTGATGGTCTCTTCTTGGCGGAGTCCGGGAAGTGAACACGGTTTCTGGGTTATGTTTGACGTAAGTAGGTGTTCAGGGTCACCTCTTGATCATTACTAGTTGACGATCGTTCCGTTTGCTCTCTTCTCGCTCTCATTTGCGTATGTTAGCCACCATATATGCTTAGTCGCTGCTGCAACCTCACCACTTTACCCCTTCCTTTCCCATTAAGCTTTGCTAGTCTTGATACCCATGGTAATGGGATTGCTGAGTCCTCGTGGCTCACAGATTACTACACCAATAGTTGCAGGTACAGGTTATGCGATGATCATGACGCGAGAGCGATGTTTGCTTGTTTGGAGTTCTTCTTCTGCTTCTTCTACAATCAGGGGATAGTTTCCCGGTCGGCAGCCTGGGCTAGCAGGGTGGATGTCGTTTGAGTTTCTGTTTGTGTTTCATCCATAGTCGAATGATGCTCTTATGTATGATGATGTTGTATTCGTGTGGCATTGTATGCCTTTTGTATGTATCCCTACGTATTATGTAATGTTGATGTAATGATATCCACCTTGCAAAAGCGTCTTCAAGATGCGCTTCTATCCTTGGTGGGACCTTTGAGTTCCTTTAGGATAGGGTCGCGTCTTGGGCGTGACACTCGCCGAAGGTGGCAGGGAGGCGAACTTGCCCGATCGAGTGTGTTGATCCGTCTGTCACTCCTGAGAACGGCTTGGTGGGTTGCAGCTGGTAGTATGGCACCTGAAGCCTGTCGAACGTCTGAACAAAGAGAACATTGAGCCCTGCCCCGCCATCGATGAGAGTCTTGGTTACAGTCACGTTGCTGATGACGGGGGAGCAGAGCATGGGGAGTGCCTCTGTGGTGGCGGCACACTTGAGCTGGTCTGAGGAGTCGAATGTGATGGCGCACATGGACCACTTAAGAGGGCGAATCGCTTCGGGCTTTGGGGGCGTTGCATTCTCTTCGCGCGCAAACTGCTTGAAGACACGGTGGGAAGCCGGGGCCTGCGAGCCGACCTAGATGCAGGCAATGGCCCAAGGCTCCTAGAAGCCCACAGCCCCCTTGTTGTGGTGGTGATCATTGTTCCTTCTTGGCGGTGGAGGTAGAGGAAGCAAAGTTGCATTGCCCTGAGGGCGGTCCTCACGAGGCTGCTCCCTCCAGTTGCCCTTGCGAGGCTGGTCCTGCCAACAGTCCTCACGAGGGTGGTCGCGCCACTCCTGACGGCGGTCGCGTCCATCCAAGCGCCCTCCACGTCGGCCACCTCCGCGACCGTAGCCCCGATCGTTGTGCTCGGGGCATCGACCGAGGCGCCTATCACAGAGAGCCCTGAGCTCCTAGCAGTCGCTGGTGTTGTGGCTGTAGACGTTGTGGAAGGCGCAGGACAGCCGCTTGCGCTTGGACGACTCAGGGTGGTCGCAGCCACGCTTGGTTTTTGACTCGACCGCAAGCATGGCTGGCCCCTTGCGCTTTGTGTCCTTGGTCTTCTTGTCTTCTAGGTCAGCATCAGGGAGCTCGAGGAGGGAGAGGCGTCCCTCCTCAGCCCTCGCACACTTGTTCACCATGTTGAACATCTCCAGAGCGGTGCAGAGATCCTCGTGGATGGCAAGCTCCTCCTTCATCTTGACATCACGGACGCCATCGATGAACGCGGAGATGATGGCCTCATCAGACACCTTGGGGATCTTGAGGCGAATGTTGTTGAAGCGCTGGATATACTTATGCAGGGTCTCTCGAGTTCTTTGCTGACGAGGCGCAGTGCTTGCCATATTGTGACGGATCCGCAGGTACCACGGAAGTTGGCTATAAAGCGGCTGCGCATCTCCTCCTAGGAAGAAACCGACCCCTCGGTTAGCTTCAGGAGCCAATAACGTGTGCCATCCTTGAGGGCCATCGGGAACTAGTTTTCCATGATCTTCTTGTCGCCGTTGGCCGCCTTGATGCTCAGCTCGCAGAGCTGTAGGAACTCGGTAGGGTCTGCAGTGCCGTCGTAGCGTGGAGGTAGGTCAGGCTTGAACTTGTTCGGTCAAACGATGTTGCGGAGCTCCGCAGTGAACGCGCAGCACCCTGCTGATACGTCTCCAACGTATCTATAATTTTTGATTGTTCCATGCTATTATATTACCTGTTTTGGATGTTTATGGGCTTTACTTTACACTTTTATATAATTTTTGGGACTAACCTACTAAGCGGAGGCCCAGCCCAAATTGTTGTTTTCTTGCCTATTTCAGTGTAAAGTCCCACATCTGATGGGAATCTTTGTGCCCCGCAAAGTCCCACATCTGATGGGAATGGTGCTGGAGAGGAGCAATGTGGCGTTGGATGAACTCCTTCACCACCTTGGGCACCATCACATCGAGCCCCCTCAAACTCTGGAAGCGGTGCCAGACGAAGGCGAGCCGGGGGCTCACGAGCGTCTCATGATCCCAGCCTGAGTTGGGAATAGCAGGCAAGGTTGGGAGCGAGAGCAGGGGGATGGGTACTCTGACATCCATGTACAGCCACCGCTCTCTGAACCTGGCGTCAGGAGGAGGAAGGCCGAAATCGATCCCTGAAGCAGCCGTCTCCGGCATAGCGAGGAAGCTCACACACCCCAAGCATTGAGTGGGGTCCCTCAGGCGTAGAGAGAAGAAATGGCGCAGCAGGGCAACGGAAGGAGGAATGCCCACCATTTCCTCGCAAACAAAAGCGAAGGCAGCCAGGAGGGTAATGGACTCAGGCCCGAGGTGCATCATGTGGATCTGATAATGGGAGAGCACCGCATTGAAGAAAGCGGAAAAGGGGGGAACCAGACCCGCCCATAGGGCATCGGCAAAGAACCGGACTTCCGTGACGACCCTATCAAAGGAGGCATGGGACGCAGGCCAGACCATGGTCCTGCCGCATTCGTTGAAGATGGTGGCAAGGGCAGAGCGGACCTTTTTCAAGGCTTCGGGATTGAGTATGATGGACCGGTCAACGGCGGGGGCCACCGCTGGAGGCAAGCGAGACGAAGGCGCGGGCTTCTTCCCCCTTTCCTTCTTCGTTGGCGCCATTGCAATGGGAAGGGGGAGAGTTCGAGTTGGATTGGAGGCGGAGGTTGGAGTCTGAGGAAGAAGGAAGGGCAGGAAGCACGCGGGCGGCAAAAGGGGAATGGCTGTGTGCAACCGCGGGTCCGCCTAGCCGGGCGTGTAATGAGGCGTCGTGGGGAAGCGGAGACGCCCACGTCCAATCAATTTCCACGCGGCGCCCAAGGCCGCAGGCTATTGGGGCTCGTGGCGCTTCGCACTTGCCCCTTCGCTTCTCTGCTAAGCCAAGCCCGGGCGCGCCTTGGGCCCGGGGGCTACTGTCGGCGTTCTAGGAACGGGGGTCCCCAGACTTGCATGCCTGCGGCCTGCGGCGTGGCTCAAGTGGGGGCCCAGTGCGGGCCAGCTTCATCAGCTCAAGCTCAAGACCCTCGCGAAGGGGCCAAGCCTCGCGGGGCGGAGGACAGGAAGCTTCCTTAGGAGCGGCCTCATGAGGCAGGCTCGCGAGGAGGCGGAGAGATCAAGGCAGGGTACCTCGCGAGGAACCCGTGACGCAAGCCATGATGATCGAGACCAGACGGGCGCCAGGCGGGCGCCGGCCTGCGCAATGTCCTTGTTTCCCCTTCGGTGCAAAGGGGGCAAGCACAGGCCAAGGACTCAGGCAAAGGTTACCGTTTCGGTGCAACAAGACCAAGACCGGCAAAACGGCAGGATGGAGGTCATCGTGGAGCCCAGGACAGCGTCACTGCCAAATCCTTTGGCAGCCAAAGACCAACTTTAGTCAGCATAAGTGTACTAGATGTTCCCCTTCAAAATGGTCAATTGTTGGCGCCCTTCCCGCTCAATATTTGGGAAGACGCCCAGGGCCTCCCTCTATAAATCAGAGAGAAAGAGAGAGAGAGAGAAGCGACTGAACTCACCCAAGCAGTTCATCGCACCAGCTCAAGAACAGCCCCTCGCGAGGCTGTTCCCCTTTGTACTATTCATCATCAGCCCTGAGGCAATCCACCACACCACACACTGGAGTAGGGTATTACACCACAATGGTGGCCTGAACCAGTATAAACCTCGTGTCCCTTGTGTGTTCTTCTTTCTAGCTTAGATTCCTAGTGAGCCTCGAAAATGTGAGCTGGTAGGGGAAAGATCTTTGTGCGTACCCCAGTGTTCGAACCTCAAGGGTCTGCAGGAACCAAAAATCCAACAGAGGGTATGTACCAGTAGCTATGTGTTTGATCTCTCTCTCTCTCTCTCGTGTTCTTGAGGTGATACGATCTTGATGTATCGCGAGCTTTGCTTTTATAGTTGGATCTTATGATGTTTCTCCCCCTCTACTCTCTTGTAATGGATTGAGTTTTGCCTTTGAAGTTATCTTATCGGATTGAGTCTTTAAGGATTTGAGAACACTTGATGTATGTCTTAAGTGGGATACCTATAGTGACAATGGACTATTCTATTGATCTACTTGATGTATGTTTTGGTGATCAACTTGCGGGTTCAATGAACTTATGCATAGGGGTTGGCACACGTTTTCATCTTGACTCTTCGGTGAAACTTTGGGGCACTCTTTGAAGTACTTTGTGTTGGTTGAATAGATGAATCTGAGATTGTGTGATGCATATCGTATAATCATGCCCACGGATACTTGAGGTGACATTGGAGTATCTAGGTGACATTAGGGTTTTGGTTGATTTTTGTCTTAAGGTGTTATTCTAGTACAAACTCTATGATAGATCGAACGGAAAGAATAGCTTTGAGAGAGACCATCTTCGTCCCACACCTCCCACGGATTGATAAACCTTAGGTCATCCACTTGAGGGAAATTTGCTACTGTCCTACAAACCTCTACACTTGGAGGCCCAACAACGTCTACAAGAAGAAGGTTGTGTAGTAGACATCACCTGCCGTGTCCACCAAAGGTCGTCCAGGGGGTGGAACGTGGTCCTGGTGCTCGCGCACCGCCACCTCCTGTGGCTGCGCGCGAGCCTGGTGCTGGGGTGCTGGAAGCACGTGTGCTTCTCCTCGGGGATGCTGCACCACCTGGCAGCTCACGTCATCTCGAGCCGGCGCTGGGCGCTGCGGGTCACGGCGTGGAGCCATACGCCTTGGCTCGATGATGGTGCCCCCGGCCGGAGGTGGAGGAGGAGCCCCGTGCGCGACATTGCCCGCCGCAGGCGGTTGCTGAGGCAGCGAGCGAGCTGGCCCGTCAAAGCCCCCATGCGCGACGCAGATGAGCTCGGCGATCCGTTTGAGCCACTCCTCGTAGAGATCACCCACCGGACAGTAGCGAAGAATCTCCCGCGCCATGAGCAGAGCGGCCTGCGTGTCCACCTGGCAGCGGTGTGCGTGGGATGACCAAGCTGCTGGGGTCGGTAACGGGGTAGCGGTGCGGCCGTCACGATGCACCGACGGGTGCAGCGATGAAGCTTGTTGCTCGTGGCTGGCAGGGCCCGTGGCGGTGTTGGCCACCGGAGAAGGAGCACGGCACGCGCAGCCGTCACCCGCCAGAGCCGTCTGAGCGACGTGTGCGGCGACCGCAGCCCGACGCATGGCTCGAGCCCAGCGCACGTCGGCCATGGAGATGTTAGAGCGGAGACGGATCGAGCGACGAAAGAGAGGATCCGACGCACCCCTACCTGGCGCGCCAAATGTCGGATTTAGGGATCCGACAACCCTTGAGAGGTTCGAACTCTGTGGTGCGTGCGGAGATCTCAACCTGCCTAGCCTGCCTACTCGCGATCCTCCCCAGCCTAGCACGTGGAGCTCAAGGAGACACAAGGCACAGAGATTTATACTGGCTTAGGCCACCGTTGTGGTGTAATACCCTAATCCAGTGTGGTGTGGTGGATTGCCTCGAGGGGCTATGGATGAGCTAGTACAAAGGATGAACAAGCCTCAGGAGGTGAGGTGTTCTTGAGCTGGTGTGGTGCTCTACTTGTTCTGATTTCGGTCCTCTCTATGGTGGTGGTTAGGTCCTATATATAGTGGCCTTGGTCCTTGTCGGTGTCAAAACCGGCGGATCTCGGGTAGGGGGTCCCAAACTGTGCGTCTAGGCGGATGGTAACAGGAGACAAGGGACACGATGTTTTTACCCAGGTTCGGGCCCTCACGGTGGAGGTAAAACCCTACTCCTGCTTGATTGATATTGATGATACGGGTAGTACAAGAGTATATCTACCACGAGATCAAGGAGGCTAAACCCTAGAAGCTAGCCTATGGTATGATTGTTGTTCGTCCTACGGACTAAAACCCTCCTGTTTATATAGACACCGCAGACGGCTAGGGTTACACTGGTTACAATGGTAGGAGATCTACATATCTGTATTGCCAAGCTTGCCTTCCATGCCAAGGAAAGTCCCATTCGGACACGGGATGAAGTCTTCAATCTTGTATCTTCATAGTCTTGGAGTCCGGCCAATGATGATAGTTCGGCTATCCAGACACCCCCTACTCCAGGACTCCCTCAGTAGCCCCTGAACCAGGCTTCAACGATGATGAGTCCGGCGCGCATATTGTCTTCGGCATTGCAAGGCAGGTTCCTCCTCCGAATAATTCATAGAAGATTGTCAACACCAGGATAGTGTCCGGCTCTGCAAAATAAATTCCACATACCACCGTAGAGTGAATAATATTTACACAAGTTCAATCTGCTGACGTATTTCGCGGCATGACGTCACACCACGGCCAAGCCTTTATTTGAATTGTTTTTATCGTTCCACCATAGCGCGTTTAGCGAAGCGGTTTCCTTGGCACGTCTTATCACAGCAGAGATCGTGTCCCCTTATTCCGGGATTCTCATCAATACGGATGTGGGTAACCCAACCACGCCATTGATTGCGGCGCTTGGGAGATAAGTTTCTTGGGCGATGGGGACGCATAAGCGTCGCTCATATATAAGGGGATAAGGATCCACCTTTTCACCTATGCCTTCTTCCTCCTTTGCTTATCCATCTCCGCGCACTCGAGCTCCAGCGCCCAAGTTCGTACATCTCACCTCAACCTTCTCCAACCATGTTCGGAGCGGGAGGCAAGTGGATGGCCTCCTCTGTCATGGAGGGGCACATCAAGAAGCTGCGCAAGGCCGGATATTTATCCAGTGATATCGCGCACCGGCTCCCTGACGAGGGGCAGCTCGTCCCCACCCCCGGGCCCCATGAGAGGGTGGTATTCCTTCCCCATTTCCTTCGCGGACTGGGCTTCCCACTCCACCCCTTTGTCCGCGGGCTCATGTTCTACTATGGCCTGGATTTCCATGATCTAGCCCTGAATTTTATCCTCAACATCTTGGCGTTTATCATCCTGTGCGAGGCCTTCCTCTGCATCCAGCCCCACTTCGGCTTATGGCTAAAGACCTTCAATGTCAAGCTGAAGGTAGTGGACGGCAGCCAAGTGGAGTGCGGAAGCGCCATGGTGGGCAAGATGCCCAACGTCACCTGGCTCGAGGGCGCCTTCGTGGAAACCATCAAAGGGTGGCAATCGGGGTGGTTCTACATCACCGAGCCGCGTGACCCTGAATGGGCAGCGGCCCCCCGAATTCAGATCTGGCATCCCCACGCGGCTCACCTCCTAGAAAGAGAAGGGACTGTTGTGGGGCGATTCAGAGGAGCTGACCGGACTCCAATCCTGTCTCCAAACCCTGGTAACAAGAAGCTCAAGCTTGTCAATGTGGTCCAGGTCATGCTCATCCGCCGGATTCGCCCGTGCCAACAGCGGGATTTCAACCCGTGGGAGTTCGATCCGGCACAGCACCAGACCTTGAGCAGGCTCCTCAACACTATGTATGAAGAGGCCTGGAGGGTGCTGTTCAAGGGCGCCGAGGCACCCGCATCCGCTACCAAAGATCGCGGATTCAGCTCTGTCGGCGCGGGGATGGTCGCGTCGGCACCTATGGGGCCGGGGCCCCTTCGTGTGTTCGGTAGGAGGGCGGAGGCTGCGCGGAGAGCAGATCGAGGCGATGCACGCGGGGGATTTTTACCCAGCTTCGGGCCGCGATTGTCGCGTAAAACCCTACTGCTGCATTGTGTTGTATTTGATCTTGCTCGAGAATGCGAGCAAAAGCGGTGGAGTGGTGTCTGAAACCCTCTGTGGGAGTAGCCGATTGTTCGAACCCCCTCTACGTTGTGCATGGGCCTCCTTTTATAGGGCAAGGGGTCACCGACAGGTGTCAACGTGAGGTAGAGGGGTAAAGCGTAAAAAGGTGGTAGTTGGAGCAAAGGCGAGAACGGTGCGACTACAAGTGCTTTACCTACTTTTGACGAGAGGGGACAAGGGCATTAAATGCCCGTCGCCGTCGCCAAAGCTCCGCCATTCGTCTTCTTTACGCCACGGCGGCGGCCACCACCGTGGAGTGCCACCGCATTCTTCATGCAGCCTGACCACCGCCCGCGTCTCTGGAGAAGGCTGGAGGCGGCGTGGGCAGATGAGCTGGAATGCGGAGCACGAGCATAGCTCTCCCGGCAAGTACCTTGCCGGGCCTTGATCTTGCGGGCCGGGGCTTGCCGGGCTCTGTGACTTACCGCCCGGGTCCTCGCCTGGGCGCTTTGGTGCCGAGGCGTGTCTTCGTGATGTGGTCTTGGTCCTCCCGACGAGCCTCTCGGCTGGGATCTGCAGGATTAATGTGGCCTTGAGCCTGGAATGGATTTCCGGCAAGCTCCTCTTGCTTGGGGTCTTGGGTTTCTATCTCATATATTTTGTTCTTGAATGGCTTGGTAGGGAGCCGGAATGGTCTCCGGCAAGCACACGGTGGATCTTGCTGTGGGGAGCTGCGGCTACCCGTGCACAAGTTGGGGTACTGAGGTACCCCTACCTTAGTACACCGACAGGAGCCCCCGGGCCTGGGCCATACACGGTGCCGAGCGCTGTTGGGCCAGGCCCAAGACAGTGCACGGGTACGCGAAGCCCATGGCGCGTCGAATCTATTTCTGCGTCTGCCGCCTCCCCTCCCGTGACGGCACGCGTCGGTCGCGGCGTCGTGGGAGACGTGGGGCAGCGCATGCAGTCTTTAAGGCGTCCACCCCGTGACCGTGGTGCAGAGCGGGGGTCGCTTCACCCGTCGCTCCGGCTCCGCTTTTTCGCCACGCGGCCCTCATGCACGGGGGTCGTGGGCGGCGAAGGTGGGAGACCGAGCCGTCACGGGCGGAGAAGGCGGTCGGCCCCGCCTCTGGCCTCCTCGCTTCTGATTGGCCGAAGGGGCGGTTGAGCCCCACCCCGCCTTTAAATAGAGGCAGAAGGGTGCCCAACAGCCGTACTCATCCACTTCTTCTTTTGCCTTCGTCTTGTTCTTCTTGCCGTCATGGAAGGAGGGAATCCGGTTCCTCGGCGGTGGCGGCGCTGGTCGCTTCTAGGCAGCGATCGCTCCCCATCCGCTCCCGTGGCGGAGCCGCCACGAGAGGGAGAGGAGGGGGCGTGGCATGAGGCCGAGGGCGTGGCCGAGGCGGTCGAGGAGGCGGCCGCGGCGTGCCTCCCGTCGCCCGGCGTCTCGACCTGGCGCGCGTCCACACCGAGACGACCCACAGGAGTTCTTCATCAAGCCGCCGGGCGCCTCGCGCGCCGCGCCGTTGCGGCCCCGTTAGCGGGCGCAATGGGGCCGGATCCGCCCGGACGTGATGGAGCTACGCGCATGAGGGGCTGCGGGATCAGCGGCACTCGGGTGAGTGTCGTGTCCCCAGCCCCGGCGTGATGTTCTTCGACCGAGGTGGAAGACATTCGCTCGGATCCATAGCTTGACGGCGGGGTTCACCCTCCATTTCAAGTTATTGGATGGTGACCTCCTCGCCGTCAAGGTCTTGGCGACTATGGAACCCGGTGCGCTGCTGTGTGGACAGCTCCTCGGATAGCGAAGACCCTCCTCGGCGAGAGGCGAGGAGGGAGCGGCAGCGACGACGAGGGATGGCGGGCCCGACTAGGCGTCGGACACCGCTGCTCTCGCGCCACCGCAACCCCTCCTTCGGGTTGCGGGCTCCTCAACTCCGGGGCCGTCTTCTTGGCGGCGGGCGTGGGAGGCTGCGAAGAGGAAGAGGGGTGGCGGCAAGGCCTTCTCGTCGCAGCACGAGGGCGAGTAGCCTTCGACAGCGTGCTGACGTCCCACTACCCCGTCTTCAAGCTCTGCCTCCTACGCCTCCGACTCCGCCAAGCTCCTGGCCGGCCCCCGGGGTGTTCTCTTGGGATCTTCTGGCGCCCGTGGCTCTTCGCGGGCTTCAGAGGCTTGCCGCTGGTTCTTCGGGCATGCGTTCCCCATGCCCGTCACCTTGCGCAGCTCCTGGGGCACGGCGGCGTCTCCGCCACGCCCTCCTAGTCGCTCCTTTCGCCCTTCCCCGACAAGCTCTTCTTGCCGGGGTCTTCTCTCCCCGGCAAGCCTGTCTTGCCGGGGGCTCCTTGATCTACCTCCTGAACTCCTGAACAGAGAAACAGGAGAGGGATCACGGGCACCTTATCTTTTCAGATTGTAAGCCCTCGGGCATTAGCTGTATTTAAGAACTTGTAATCCTCTCTATCATGTTTTTCATCCTCCATGGACTTGTACTAAATTGGATGTTTTTAATGAAAAGAAAGGAAAGCTTGCCGGACTGAATCTTTTACTTAATTCTGTGTCTTGTATGTTCCTACGCTTTCGGGGAGCTTGCCGGGGCGAACATGCAGCGCCGAAAAGGGACAGCCAGCTGGCGGTGTTGCTCCCGCAAGCAACCTTGTCGAGCGATTCTGGCGCTTATCTTGCTGAGCGGACTCGAAAGCAAGATAAAGGGTGCAGCAGCACACTTGTGTTTGTGGAGCGGACTCGGACACAAAACAAGCACGCATAAGCGGGTCACGACTCAGCTCCTCCACGTATGGGTTTTACAAGACACGCTTGTTCAAAGACGCAGTCCCGCAGCTCCCGGTCCATGAAAGGATGCATGACGAGGATGAAAAACTTATCTGAAATAGCAGCCCCAGCAACTCTAGCTTGCCGAGGCGAATCTTGGCGTTCATGAGCCCAATGAGGCTGGCTTGCCGAGGAAGAGCCTTACTTTTCGCAGCCTCCGTGACCGGACTTGCCGGATCTTAGTCGTTGGCGAGGTCTTTTGGTTCTCCCCTGTTGCTGCAATTTTAGCCATGAAAATAGCTGAGGTAGATATGCGATTGCTCAATGCACATGTATGTGTATATAAATCTTGGCTATGCAAAACAATGCCGTGCCTTGCCCCTTGTATGTTTGTACTCTACGCTCTCGGGGGGCTTGCCGGGCGAACACGCTTGCATGGGACAGCCCGCCTGGTGGCGTCGCTTCGCAAGCCACCTTGTCGGGCCAGCGATTCTGACGCTTAACTTGCGAGCGTGGCTCGAAGCAAGATAAGGGTGCTGCATCACACTTGTGTTTGTTGAGCGGACTCGGAAACAAAACAAGCACGAATCGGGCCACGACTTGGCTCCTCTCGCGCACAAGCCTCCCATACCAAGGACATCTCACGGCAAGGCTTGCGGCGTTACACCCTCTACCCAGCATCTTTGTGCACTTTCGCCTTACGCTTTTAGGAACTTGCGGTGCTTAACGCTTGTTGAGTACGGGACATCAGCAGCCCGGTTTGGCGTCGCTTCGGCAAGCAACCTTGCCGTGTCTAGTTCGCGACGTGCTTAACTTGCTGAGCGGACTTCGAACGAAAGCGAGGGTGCGGCTGGTCGCCGCCGCTCTTTTACTCGCTGAGTGTGTTGAAGCAAAGTAGGGTGCGGCTATCCACAGGCAGGCTCCTCGGTAGCAAGCAGTGTTTCGCACAAACGACAAATGCGAGAGGGACTAACGAATAAAAGCATGAGATTAAGGAGTGTTTCTCGCACGGCTACGCGAGCGACTTAGCTTTTCTCTTTCTTTGCGCTTCGCTGGAGGTGCTCAATGGTGCGTTCTCGACGGCAGCGCAGCACTCCGGGAGGTGCGTTTGCCGAACGAACACCAAAGTTGTCTTCGCCCGGGCTTAGAGCGCCCGAGAGCTGCGCTGCCGGAGTAAGCACTGAGCCGCCCTCGCCGGACTTAGAGCTCGATGGCGCGGCCCTCGGCGATCGCGAAGCGCCCAGGAGACACGCTTGCCGGAGCGTAGGGGGGAGCGGGAGCGAGCAGCGCGAGGAACGGGCCGTGCTCGGACTCCTAGTAGCGATAGGAGGAGCTGGGTCTCGTCTCGGCGCTTTCGCTTTGCTCACGCTCGGACAGCAGTCCGGAGCATCCCGCGAGCCCCGGCATGTTCTAGCCCCAAAGATGCGGGCACCATCTCCGTGGCGCGCGCCGCAGGGATGGACGTGGGTCTACGGAGGCCGAGGCGTGGTCCTCCGCCCTGTCCCTGGATCTGGTGGCACCGCGAGCGCCCTCGCCGGTGTCCACCCTTCCACCGGCGTCTCCTCCGCCTGCCGCCGGCTCCGGTGGCGGCGGGGAAGACGGAGATGGGTCTGCGACCCTCGAAGCTCTCGTCTTCGGGGCCATGACGCAGTTGTCGATGAAGCTGCTGACGAAGCTGGAGGGGTTGATGAAGAGTGCTGGCGCGCGAACGCCGGATCAGGTTCGCACAACCTCGACGCCCCCTACCTGGCGCGCCAGAGATGTCGGGGCGGGATGGTCGCGTCGGCACCTATGGGGCCGGGGCCCCTTCGTGTGTTCGGTACGGGGCGGAGGCTGCGCGGAGAGCAGATCGAGGCGATGCACGCTGGGATTTTACCCAGCTTGGACGCGATTGTCGCAGAAACCCTCTGGCTGCATTGTGTTGTATTTGATCTTGCTCGAGAATGCGAGCAAAAGCGGTGGAGTGGTGTCGAAACCTCTCGTGGGAGTAGCCGATTGTTCAACCCCCCTACGCAGTGCATGGGCCTCCTTTTATAGGGCAAGGGTCACGGCATGTGTCAACGTGAGGTAGAGGGGTAAAAGCGTAAAAAGGTGGTAGTTGGAACAGTGCGGGAACAAAGTGCAGACTACAAAGTGCTTTCTACCTACTTTTGCGAGAGGGGACAAGGGCATTAAATGCCCGTCGCCGCCGCCAAAAGCTCCGCCATTGCGTCTTCTTTCGCCACGGCGCGGCCACCACCGCGGAGTGCCACCGCATTCTTCATGCAAAGCCAGCCCACCCGCCACGGCGTCTCGGGAGAAATTTGGAGGCGACGCTGCGGGCAGATGGCTGGAATGCAGGCACGTAGCATAGCTCTCCCCGCAAGTACCTTGCCGGCCTTGATCTTGCTGCCCGGGCTTGTCGGGCTCAGTGACTGCCGCCTCGGGTCTCTCGCCGGGCGCGGAGGTGCCGAGGCGTGTCTTCGTGATGTGGTCTTCGGTCCTCCCGAGCTCCTCTCATTTGGGATCTGCAGGATTAATGTGGCCTTGAGCACAGGAATGGCCTTCGGCAAGCTCCTCTTGCCGGGTCTTGGGTTTCTATCTCATATATTTTGTTCTTGAATGGCTTGGTAGGGAGCCGAATGGTCTCCGCAAGCACACGCAGTGAATCTTCTTTGTGGGGAGCTGCGGCTACCTGCACAAGAAGTACCGAGGTACCCCTACCTTAGTACACCGACAAGCTCGCAGCGTCCGGCTGGCGAGGTAAGCTATATTATCCTTTACGGGACACTTGCTTTCCATAGTTTGACTCTACGTGGGATCTAAACTCCCAATACCTTTAACAGGCCTGGCAGAAGACGTCCGGACAGGTTAACTGTCCGGCTCCCCTTCCAGAAAACCCAGCGGATGCCCGTTTGACAGGGCTGCTAGTCCTGGCGCCTTACGTGGTGCCGGAGAAGAAGGCCAAGAAGAAGGCCACGGGAACCCGGAGGAGTTCCCGGCGCCAGGTGTTATCAGACTCATTGTCCGATGACTCCGAGGCGGACTCCTCCCACGAAGATGAGGAGGAGAAGAAAGAGGCCTCTCCCCCAGCGGGGGGAGAGAAGAAGAGGAAGGCTTCCCCAACGGGGGAGGCCGAAGGGTCCAAGAAAGAAAGGACCCTTCCTCCGGACTGTTCCACCAACACCGACGACGGCGAAGAGGAGTAGCCCTCGAGGGCCAAGCCCCTGGCGAGACCGTAAGTATCCGGATTCCAGAATAACTTATATTTTTCCTTTCATCGCATAGCGTCTTCTAACGCCGAATACAACCATGTAGTCCGCCCAAGGACGATCTCCCCGCTTCGTCGAGCGGGTCCCTGGGTTCGTCGGATGTGAATAGCGCTTCACTTCCGACCGCCTCCTCCCCTCATGATGCAGATGACGCCGAGGTGGGGTCCTAGAATGGGACCAGCCAGGAGGGGGAGGTGCCGGAGGTGCCACAGGGCAACCTCCCGGACCTTGGACCGAACTCCACACCAGAACCTTTGGTGGTTCCGGAGTCCGGCAGGCGGCCCCTTCATGAGAAGGGCAAGACAGCGACGCCGGCGGCCTCCATCCAACCAGAGGCGCCGGATAACTTGCTGGAGGCGCTCAACAGCGCTTCCATCGACGAAGGACACCGCACTGTAATGAGTGCGGTGATTCAGAAGGTTTAGCTCGCCAAGAGCGGGCTGACCGAAGCCTGCACCAGCCTTCTAACAGGCTTTGAGGTATGTGATTAGGATGTGTAAAAAAAATACCGCATAGACAGTAGCCCCTGATGCTTAGTTCAGTGTTCGGAAAGAAAAGCCGAACTGAGGATCTAAAAAGATATGCGCAGGAGTCTAACAAAAATATGTCAATATGGGAATGCAGGCGCCATCGACCTCTCGCCAAGACTCGATTGTGGAGGTCAATTCTGAAGCAGAGCCTCGAGCGGTCCGAGATCGAGCCTCGCCGTGCAAGAAGCAGCTCGAGGACAAGGAATGTGAGTAACACCTTATTAAAGTTGTACCTTATAGAAAAGGATTTGGTTGCAAGAAAAAATGACAAGAATAACGTGGGTACTCCAGGGGCTACAAACGAGGTGGCGACCCTGAAGGAGGCGGTGTCTGCGGCCGAACGCAATGCGGCCGCAGAACGTGCCAAGCGAGAGAAGTAGGAGGCGCGGGTGGTGTAGGTACGGCAAGAGCTCCAGGCTCTCGTGGAAAAACACGAGAGTTTGGAGCGTGACTCGAGAGTCCGAGCTAGGCCGGCTCTGAGAGTGCCAAACAGCTAAGGCCAAGCCCTAAGGCCCTCCAGAAATCGAGGCAAGAAAGAATATAGCGGGGGTAAGGCATTCTTCATGCAAAGCAAGCATGTAAAAGTGAATTACCTGTTACTTACCCGACTGAGCTCTCCAGAGCTTTCACAGATCTCGCCTCAGAAGCGTGGTCCGATGCTGCCACATTCTACAGAGCCGAGGAGGGAGCTCTGACGGAGAAGGTGTTCTGGTCTCAAAGATGTCGAGGCCGCGACATCCGGTGTTTCGAGCGACAAATGAAGCAGCTGGTCGAGCTCACAAGGTGGCCGAACAAGCCATGAAGGGCCTCATAGTTCGCTGTGGGCCCAAAGAAGCCATGCCGAGAGCTACTTCACCGTGTGGCGCTGGTGGATGCATGTCCATGGGTTGACGCCATCAAGCACTCGCCTATATTGAAGGTGCCTGCCGGGCCCTTGCCGCGCTTAAGGTGCATGGGCAAGATGGACGCCGAGAAGCTTATGACGGATGCGCCACCGACGGGCAAGGAGTATCGCACGCCCGAGATGTACTATAAGGGCGTCCTGAAGGGTGCCCGCATTATTGCGGGTGAATGCTCCAAAGATGTAATTTTTTAGTAGACTCGCATTTTGTTATCCTGTGCGCTAAAAACTTTGTTCATATGCGCTAAGCAATGCTTTTTAATTTAAAATATTACCTTCTGTGCGGCCGTTTATCAAATCTAAGAGATGGCAAGTCGTTGGCTTCGGCCCCCATGCCATGAGTGCTGGGGTGTTTGGGATAAACTTGAGCGCTCTTGTTCCCATTTTTGGGTCCTTCTTGGGAGGCGCTCAACACAACGAACGAGGCAACCGGACTTATAGTGCTTGAACACTCTCACTTAGCCATAGAATTCTATAATTTTAAATTTCAGCAAAGCCCCTAGTGTTTGGAAGGCCAAACTCGGGGCGCTATCCATGCCTGGCCTGGACAAAGCCGGTTCCTCGCTCTAAGCGGCATAAGTCTTTAGGGACTAGAAAAAACCTCTCGAACATCGACCGGCTCTCGCCCCATCATGACGGCCGCTTTAGCTTTTCCATTGAGGTGCTCAGTCCAGCTCAACCGGGCACAATCGCAGATGGTTCTCCCAAGGCTACCTTAGCCGATATAACGGAACGTAAGGTACCAAAACATGGGAGCCGGCAAACCCAACTATTGACCCAAGACATGATTCGAGCCGATGCATATAATGCTATAAGTTCGGTGCCGACTTGTGAAAGTGTTCGGACTTATCACACCATAATTTGGGGAACTTAAACCCCTGGTGTATTTGGCCATACCAAAGCGTACGGGTGCAACATGTCATAAGTGAACATATATAAAAAGGAATGCAATGATAGGCAAAAAGCGATGCATTGTTTATTCAACAGATACTACGATGAATGCAGAATGATACAAATAGTGCGATAAGCAAGGGGTGGGACTATTTAACATGTCCCCCTCCAGGGGTAGGCTGCGGAATGGTATGTAAAATGGGTATAATGCTCGTAAAGGGGACCACCTAGATACTGCCGAGCTTTTCTCGCTTCCCCGCTGTTGATCGTTAGTTCGCAGATCTATCTGCCCGCAGTGCCTTCTCGAAAATGGAGTCCTGAGAATAAGAAAAGAAAAGGAATGACAAATTTGGGAGCCCCCGTGTGGTTGATCCGACTGGCATGGCGTGGTCGTGCTCTCCCTCCCTATGCCCATGGTATCTCCAGAGCGAGTGATGTACGCGGTGGTACCGCCTCGCGATTTCGTTAGGGCTGGGGTTTAGCCGCATTGCTACACGCGGTTCAACGTGCAGTGTGGTCTTCTATTAGGTTACTCGGGCGCGCTTTTGATGGTGTCCGGTCGCTAACGGCCGGATCTCGAGAATTGCCTTAGGAGGCTACTCAGATTCCGCCGCTAGAGTCCGCCAGGTGCTCCTCCGCTCGGAGAGAGCGCTCGTGTTTCCGCTGACCGTGATGACTCGAGGGCCTGGCATCTTGAGCTTGAGGTATGCGAAAGCGGCACCGCATTGAACTTTGCAATGCAGTTCGTCCGAGCAAAGGCGTGATAGCCGCGCTAAACGGACTATGTCAAGATTAACTCCTTGCTTCGAAGTTATCCGGGATACGTAAGACCACTTGAAGTGTAATCTGAGCCTGCATAGCTTGGCCTCTACACTCGGTATGACGCCTTGAAGGTCGCTTTTGTGGGTTTAATCCTTGAGGGTCTATGCCCATCTTGCACATCAGATCCCGATAAAGCAGCTTGAAGCCGCCGCCGCCGCCCATCGTGACTCTAGTGAGGTGAAATCCATCGACGATTGGGTCTAAAACCACGCGCGAATCCGCCATGGCGGATACTCGTGGGTGGTCCTTCGATCAAAAGTGATCCGCAGGAGGACCACGGATTGAACTTTGGGGCGACTCGCTCCATCGCAGATACATCCCTCGAGCGCACGCCCACTTTTTGGGTATGTGGGTTATGATATCATGTTCATCGTCCGCACTTGTGGGGGAATCCTTCGTCCTCTATTGTTCGGGCGGGCGTGTTCCTTCTTGTCGTCGCTATGCAGCCCCTTGTCCTTGACATCGGCGATTAACTTGCCTGCTCGCTTGAACACCCAACAATCTGCTGGTGTGATTAGTCTGGTTTTTCGGGTGCCGTATCCGCACAAGCGATCGAGTATCCGGGTCAAAATTGGACGGGCCCGGAGTAGTTCTTTTGACTGGCCTTTTCCGCTGATCGGGTTTAGAGCCTCTAAATCCGGCGTTGACTGCCATATCTTCAGTATTATCTCCATTAATGCGGCGCTTGTGCTTATTGCGACGCGACCTGCCATTGCTATCTTTGGTATCCGAACTACCAGAGTTTTTGGTTAGGTTGTTACTGCGGGCTAGCCACCTGTCTTCTCCCGCAAAGAAGCGGGTCATGAGCGGCGTGAGGGCTGCCATTGATTTCGCTTTTCCCGTCCCTAGGTGCCGGGCAAGCCATTCGCTATGGATGTTGTGTTTGAAGGATGCAAGGGTCTCGATCCGGACAACCGATTTATTTGATTTTTCTTGGTTAAGAACCGTGTCCGAATTTTTCGCCGATTCGTTCGGCTGCTGAATTATGTGGCTTAGGTCATCGGCGTCTGGTGGTCGCACATATGTGCCTCGAAGTTATCAAGGAATGCGGCATCCGTGTCTTCCCAACACCTAATTGATTCTGCCGGCGCTGTTGAGCCAATGCCGAGCTGGTCCTTTAAGCTTGAGGGAGGTATTTGATGGCGTGAAGAACATCGCCAAGGGCCATGTGGATATGAAGGAGATAGTCTTCGATCCAAACCGCGGGATCTGTTGTGCCATCGTGAGGATTCAATGTTCACGGGTTTGAACCCTTCGGGATTTGATGATCCATTACTTCATCCGTGAAGCATAGTGGGCGGCGCCTCGGTTGGGCTATATCACGACGCAGCTCAAGCGAGCATTGTCATCCGGTTCGACCCAGCCCGAGTTGTTATATCCGCGGACGGGTTGTCGTCAGCAGATCATGGGCGCCCACGCGATCCGTAGATCGATCTTGTTTGTCTTGCCTTATCCTCCAATATGTCTCGCAAGTCCGGCGATTCCCCGTGGCTTTGTACTTTTCGAGCGATGTCGGGTGCGGCTTTAGTGGAGGGCCTAGAGGCCTCTTCCGTCAAGGGTTACCGCAGGTGGCCGGTCGGCCGTGGTTGCAAGCGCGGTGATGTAGGTTTATATGCTTCTCCTCTAATCGGGCAGCAACTTGCGCTTGGGGTAGCTTTTGAGGGGCGCTCGAGTTCAGATTTTCGCCGCGAGGACTTCAGTCCATTTGTCGGCTAGCAAATCTTGATCAGCTCTAAGCTGTTGCTGCTTTTTCTTGAGGCTGCTTGCCGTGGCCATAAGCCTACGTTTAAAACGCTCTTGTTCGACGGGATCCTCAGGTACGACAAATTCGTCGTCGTCAAGGCTTGCCTCGTCTCCAGAGGGAGGCATGTAATTATCGTCGTCTACCTCTTTGTCTGCCCCTCTCTCGCGAGGGTTGGCTTCTCCATCCTCCAGTGCTGAATCTTGCTGGAGGGGGTTGTCTTCGGCACTGTCCGGGGTTTTATTGTCTCCAGAGCCGGAATCTCCATTTTTGCTGTGGCGGGATTTAGAGCGGCGCCGCTGACGCCGGCGCTTAGGGTGTTTCTTGGAGGGGTCATCCTTCGATGTTCCATCGCCATTCCCATCCTTTGGGATGTCCACCATGTATATGTCGTATGACGAGGTGGCTTTCCAGTGCCCCGCTGGTTCTTGGTTGTCTCCGCATCGCCGCCCATACCATCGATGTCTTCGGAGTCAAGTTCAGCATGTTGGTTAAGTCGCCGTTAAAGGGCTACAAAGTGGGTGGTGGGTGGGCTTTGAATTTCTTCGTCCGTCTCTGATCCCAACCATCCCGACCATAATCCGCCAGGCTCTCCGACAAAGAGAGATACTTTGGCAATTTTGATGTCGCCAAAAGGCGAAAATAAAGATGTCTCAGCAGCGATGAAATCCATGATCGGCGCCCAATCGGATTCGATTGAAGGGGCGCTGGAGGTTCGAGTCCGCGAGGAGTCCGCACCTCGAGTCACGAAGCTTCACAAGGGACAGGGTCGGTATTCGCCTTTATCGCCAGAGGTAGCAGCCCCGAGGTGGTGTCCAGCCACCCATCTCGACATACGCCGCCGGGTTCAACTAAGGGTCGGAGCGACTCTTGTGCGGCCTCCATGGCACCGCTCGGGCAAAGAGCCAAATCATGCCCATCGTGACAAAGGCGGCACGCTCGTTGTGGCTCAACCGGCCAAGATCAAGTCTCCGCGGATGTCGGGCGATAGTTTAAACTTCCGACCGACCGATGGCAGGGGCGAAGCTGATCTGCTCCAGATGGCTGCTTTAATTGGCCCACAGCAAAGCCGCCGAATACAAAGATCTGTCCGGGAGTAAAGTCTCACCGACCGCGCCGTTGTTGATGATCAAGGAGCCATCGGGCCTATATGTGACGACACAGAGGAACTCTCAATGAAAGCACCAATGTCAGTGTCAAAACCGGCGGATCTCGGGTAGGGGGTCCCGAACTGTGCGTCTAGGCTGATCCGCCTAGCCCGGCCAAGGCCTCAGATAAACCGGCTAGCCCACAAGCAACTGATGATGTTGTAATCACTGGGTTTGGCCATACTTCTCCTGGTAATCATGTCACTTTGTCAAAGCACAAAGTGACAAAGTGGAATCTAGTGTCAAGGAAAGGCAAATGGAAGATCGATCCGCTGCTTATGCTCATCTTCTTGCTCAAGAACTTCAATCTGGATACCTAAACCGCCTATGTACAAGCCGTGACTAT
This sequence comes from Aegilops speltoides, assembly GCA_021437245.1. Classification (NCBI taxonomy): domain Eukaryota; kingdom Viridiplantae; phylum Streptophyta; class Magnoliopsida; order Poales; family Poaceae; genus Aegilops; species Aegilops speltoides. The sequence continues at coordinate 378,196,783 of CM038146.1, forward strand.
GAGGCCGGTTTAGTCAGCATGATGAAGGAGCGCTATGAGGTAACTCCCAAACACTTTAAGTTTTCTTGTATTGTATGTCAACTCCATTGCAGCCCCCAAGGGCCGGTTTATCTCTTCAAGATGAACCGGGACTTTGGATAAAAAAGACTTCAACTGTGTAACCCCCAAGGGCCAGTTTATCTCTGCAATGATGAACCGAAACTTTCTGTTCAAAACCTGTCCTTGTTGAATTTCTTCACTTTTGATTTGTCTGATCAATTACACATTAGCCCCCAAGTGCCAAGATTAATACTTGTATTGATCCTTGGGACTTTGAATAATAGTAAAAAAAAGAAGCAATCTGCATTAGCCCCCAAGTGTCAAGCGTATAACTTGTTATGTGCTTGGGACTTTGAGAAACATTCTTAACATTTTCATCATATGTCTTTTGCAGGCTGACTTGAGCAACAAAGATTCCCAAATTGCTGATCTTCAAGAAAACATTAAGTCCCAGCAAGCAGAAACCTCCAAGGCCAAGGATGAACTGAAGGGCGCTTTAACTGCCATGGAGCAATTAAAGCATGGTTTCAAAAATGAGCGGGTGGATTGGGAAACCAAGAAAGCTGCTCTATTAAAGCGGGCTGAAGATGCCGAAGTAGCTCTTAAAACGGTGGCAGATGAGCTAACTGGGTTAAAGCATCAATTCAATGCAATGACTTCAGCAATATTTGGTAAGTACCCTTTGTAAGAATCTTTCTTAAACATCTTTGACATTGCCGTTTAATAAAGAAATTCTTAAACTGCTGCGTGTAGTCAGATTTTCATTTGCGCTCGGATATGCGGATGAAATTAAAAGCGGCCTATACATTGATAGAGCAATTGTATACTGGTGCTCAGCGAGTCATCTGTGCGGCCTCCTTTAACAAACTGGCACCAACCTTGATCAAGGATACATTGGCCAAATTATCTATGACTCCGGCCCACATGGAAGAGGTAAAGCGATCTGCTGCAAGAGCCGGGCGCTTAACAGAAGACCGACTCGTCCAAAGCGTGATTGCTGATCTTGATCCGGTAGATATCGCAAAGGACTATCCCGGTCAACAAGAAGACGGATCAGACTTTGATAATAAAGCCCTCAAAGCCCTGACAAAAGAGATGCGCCCACTGGCAAGCCAATTGGCTGAAGAGGTTGACTTGTCTGTCTATCAGTCCAGCTATGACGCAGACAACAAGCGGGTTGACGCAACTTTGAAGGAAGCACAGAATCTTATCCTTCCAATCCGTAAGCACACCTATGCCCCTGACGTTGAACCTTCCAACCTTATAAGCAACGAAGCTGTCTTTCAAGCCTTAACCAGGATTGATTGGACCACCCTTGACTTCCAACCACTAGGTGAGGAGGAGGAGGTTGAACCGGTGCAAGATGATCCGTCAACTTCACGTCAGCCTGGTGATGAATCATAATCCGGCATCCAGTTTGATTTTCTCATTTACCATTGTGGGCAACAAACAATTATTCTTTTGGGGAGCAAAGCGCCTTGTAGTAGGCTAGTTGAAATACTTTGATCTTCTGCCATCATGCACTGCTACCTGATATTGTAATCCGGCATGATTGTTGCTATGCTTGCTTTATTTGCCTTGATATTTCTTATAAAATCCTGCCTTCTGCATTTGAAAAACTTAAACATGTCCTGGCGGTTTACCGCCGGACGGGATATGATATCCCATACAGAACCAGAATTCTTATAACCAAGGTTATAAAGTAATGAAATATGAAATATATCATACCTGCGATATGAAATCACTTTTGTTGGTTTACCAACTTGATATAATAAGGGTGATAACCCAAACCTTGAGTGTTTGAAAACGCCCATCACATTGTGCTGGTGCGTAATAAGCCATGCCGGGTTATGATAAACACTGGATGATCATCCTGGCGACTTATAGTCAATGCCAGATCGGATTAAGAGATGCCGGTTCATAATTGATTATGTGCTAACAGCTGATAACTGTAAGCCATGCCGGGTTAAGAAACACCGAGTTGATGTGAAGACATATAGTATGGCCGGGTCAATAGACACCGATTTAACTTAGAACTTTATCAAAAGAGATGAAACTTTGCAAAAACAAAATCAAATAAAACTTGTAGTCGAGGCTTTTCGAGGGCTGCCAGGCCCAAATTCGAGGCTTTTCGTGGGCTGCCAGGCTGCTGAGTTAAACCATTTGACAAAGCCTTTTAAGGTGGGCCTCCAACTAACCAATCGTTGTTTTAACTTTGACAAGTTCAGGGTCTGTAGAAGATTGACTTGTCAAATGTTCGGCGGGTCATGCCAGGATTACCTGGATAGGAGTGGCTTACTTGATGAAGGCAGGTTAAACCGGGGTTTTAGGTGAATACACGAGGCTTCCAAGTCGTGGCTTGATAGCCAATTACAAGGGTCCTTTCAAAGTCTTTGTATTTTGCACAAGGGGCCCCCAAGTAACTTCGTGAGCGGTGCTCAATGGGTGCCTATGTTTGAGTTGTGTTTTTAGCAACAATACTCTCTTTGGCCCCTTGGGTGTGAAGCTCCCAAGCTTTATTGTGGCATGATAGCCGGTTTACTGGACAAATGGGACGTCGCTTTGTAAGCAGAAGCCCTCTTGTAACCAAGAAATATTGGAAGAAATGGCAGAGGCCCTGCGTGTAGCAAGGATGCCGGTTTATTATATTGATCATAATATATACATTGTCAAAATATGTACATAATGAGAGCCTATGGCTCAGGTGTAGTAAGGCCGTAGAAGGGCGATATTCCATGGCCGATGGGTCTCTTCCTCCGATTTGCTTGAGTCTTTGTGCTCGCCAACGTCGATGAGGTAGCCTGATCCGTTGTGCAAATTCTTGCTGGCCACAAAGGGCCCTTCCCAAGGTGGGGATAACTTGTGCATATCAATCTGTCCCTGGATGAGCCGGAGCACAAAGTCGCCTTCTTGAAAGGTTCTTGTTTTAACCCGACGGCTGTGATAACGCCGCAGGTCTTGCTGATAAACCGTCGAACAAGTCAACACCATGTCCCGTTTTTCATCTAACAGGTCCAGTGCTTCTTGATGTGCTTGCTCCTTGTCCGCTTCAACATAATTGGCAACACGGGGCGAGTCATGACGAATATCACTTGGGAGTACTGCCTCTGCCCAGTAAACCATGAAGAAAGGTGTATAACATGTAGATCAGTTTGGGGTGGTTTTTATGCTCCATAACACAGATGGTAGCTCCTCCACCCAACAACCCGGCGTCCTCTTCAAAGGAACCATAAGCCGGGGCATGATACCCTTCAAGATTTCCCGATTGGCTCTCTCAGCTTGGCCATTAGATTGGGGGTGAGCCACCGATGACACATCAAGCCGGATGTGCTCTCGTTGACAAAAGTCCTCCATCTTGCCTTTGGAGAGGTTCGTGCCATTATCTGTGATAATGTTGTGTGTAAAGCCAAAACGGAAGATCACCTTTTTGATGAATTGAACCGCCGTGGCTGCATCACATTTTCTTACTGGCTCCGCTTCAACCCATTTAGTAAACTTGTCAACCGCCACCAACAGGTGAGTCTTCTTATCTTTGGGTCGCTTGAAAGGCCCTACCATGTCAAGCCCCCAAGTAGCAAACGGCCAAGTAATGGGAATCATCCGTAGCTCCTGAGCCGGAACATGAGCTCGTCATGAGAATTTCTGACAACCATCACACCGCCTCACCAAGTCTTCAGCATCAGCATGAGCCATCAGCCAATAAAACCATGATGAAAAGCTTTAGAAACCAAGGATTTTGAACCGGCGTGATGACCACAGTCTCCTTCGTGGATCTCTCGTAAAATCTCACGGCCTTCTTCAGGAGAAACACAGCGCTGGAACACACCAGAAATACTGCAATGGTGTAACTCGCCGTTGTGAACAACTATAGACTTGGATCGCCGGATTATCTGTCCGGCCAAAACTGCATCCTCTCGCAGCTCGCCCCGGCTCAAATACGCCAAGTATGGAACCGTCCAATCTAGAATAATGTGTAAATTGGCCACCAATTGTGCCTTCGGATCAGGAATAGCGAGGTCCTCCTCTGTAGGCCACTGAACGGACGGGTTGTGTAAGACATCCAGAAAGGTATTGGGCGGCCGATTTTTACCGAGATCCCACCGCTTAAAGCATCAGCTGCCTCATTTTCGCGCCGATCAATGTCCTCCACTTGATAACCCTTGAAATGACCAGCAATAATATCCACCTCTCGTTGGTAAGCCGCCATGAGTGGATCCTTGGAATCCCAAGTACCTGAAACATGCTGGGCCACCAGATCCGAATGTCCAAAGCATCGTACTCGGCTTAAGTTCATTTCCTTAGCCACTCGAAGACCATGAAGTAAGGCCTCGTACTCAGCTACATTGTTAGTACAAGGGAACATTAAGCGAAGAACATAATGAATTTTATCACCTCAAGGGGAAGTAAGGACAACTCCAGCCCCCGAGCCCTCCAATTACCTGGACCCATCAAAGTGGATAGTCAAGTATGTGCTGTCCGGTTTGTCTTCCGGTATCTGCAACTTTGTCCAATCATTTATGAAATCCACAAGTGATTGGGATTTGATAGTTGTTCGAGGCATATACTTCAAACCATGTGGTCCAAGCTCAATAGCCCACTTAGCAACCCGGCCAGTTGCCTCCCTGTTCTGGATTATATCCCCCAAAGGAGCAGAACTGACCACTGTGATGGGATGACCTTGAAAGTACTGTTTAAGCTTCCGACTTGCCATGAAAACCCCATATACCAGCTTCTGCCAATGCAGGTATATTTGCTTTGACTCAATGAGCACTTCGCTGATATAATAAACCGGCCTTTGAACCGGGTACTCCTTCCCAGCCTCCTTGCACTCCACCACAATAGCTACGCTGACAGCATGGGCATTAGCAGCCACGTATAACAATAGTGGCTCCTTATCAATTGGAGCAGCAAGAACCGGTGGTTCAGCCAACTTCTTCAAGTCCTCAAACGCTGCATCAGCAGCATCGGTCTAGACAAAACTGTCTGTCTTCTTCAACATCTGATACAGAGGGATCGCCTTTTCTCCCAACCTGCTGATAAACCGGCTCAAAGCCGCAATACGACCCGCCAAACATTGAACATCATTGATACATGCCGGTTTAGCCAGGGATGTGATAGCATTGATCTTTTCCGGATTAGCCTCAATGCCCCGGTTGGACACCAGAAAACCCAAGAGTTTGCCAGCCGGTACACCAAAGACACACTTAGCCGGATTGAGCATCATTTTATAAACTCTCAGATTATCAAAGGTTTCTTGTAAATCAGTTATGAGTGTCTCTGCTTTCCTGGACTTCACCACAATATCATCCACATAGGCATGAAGATTGCGCCCAATCTGAGTATGAAGGCAATTTTGCACACGACTCTGATAAGTTGCCTGGGCACTCTTGAGCCCAAAGGGCATAGACACATAACAGAAGGCTCCAAAGGGAGTGATGAAAGTTGTCTTCTCCTAGTCCTTAAGTGCCATCTTGATCTGATGATAACCAGAATAAGCATCCAAGAAACTCAAATGCTCACAACCCGTCGTAGCATCAATGATTTGATTAATACGAGGGAGGGCAAAGGAATCAGCTGGGCAAGCTTTGTTTAAATCTGTGTAATCCACACACATCTGCCAAGTGCCATTTTTCTTAAGTACCAGCACCGGATAGCCAACCACTCTGGGTGAAACACTTCCACAATAAACCCTGCTGCCAACAGCCAGGCTACCTCTTCACCAATGGACTTGCGCCGCTCTTCATTAAAACGGCAAAGAAACTGCTTGACCGGTTTGAACTTCGGATCAATATTAAGAGTGTGCTCAGCAAGTTCCCTCGGTACACCTGGCATGTCAGAAGGTTTCCATGCAAAGATGTCCCGGTTCTCACGGTTGAACTCGCTGAGCGCGCTTTCCTATTTTGGATCCAAGTTGACGCTGATGCCGAACTGCTTGGATGAATCGCCAGGAACAAAATCAACCAATTTAGTCTCATCAGCCGATTTAAACTTCAAAGACGGATCATGCTCTGTAGTTGGCTTCTTTAGAGAAGTCATGTCTGCCGGATCAACATTGTCCTTATAAAACTTCAACTCCTCCCTTGCACAAACCGATTCAGCATAAGCCGCATCACCTTCCTCGCATTCCAGCGCAATCTTACGGCTACCATGAACCATGATGGTCCCCTTAAGACCCGGCATCTTGAGCTGCAGATAAACATAACACGGCCTTGCCATGAATTTAGCATAAACCGGCCGTCCAAACAAGGCATGATACGGACTTCTGATCTTGGCCACTTCAAAGGTCACCGTCTCGGATGTTGAATCATGATCATCTCCAAAAACCACCTCCAGAGCTATCTTACCAACCGGGTAAGCCGATTTACTAGGCACCACACCGTGAAAATGGTGTTTGACGGTCTAAGGTTCTTATCTGTCAACCCCATACGCCGGAAGGTTTCGTAATACAAGATATTGATACTGCTCCCTACATCCATGAGTACCTTGGTGAACTTATAACCTCCAACCTGCAGTGCAACCACCAAAGCTAGGTGGCCCGGATAGTCAACCCGGGCGGATGATCCTCTCGACCTGGATAATAGGCTGCTCGCATCAACGAGATAACGGGCAACGCCGCTCAACAGAAGTTTATCGCCTTTTATGGAGCTTCTGATCGCGCTTGCCCAAACTAGTAGTGAAGACATGATAATGTCTACCGTTTAACTGCTTCAGGTTGCTCGATAACTCGATCGCCGCTGATTCCCCGACACTCTGCATTGATTGTGACCACCTTGGTTGTTCTGATTGCTCTGATTATTACGAACTCGAGTTTGAACCGCCATCGCCAGAATCCGCCCGTGAAACCCTGGACCGGAACCACCGGATGGACCATGATCATACCGGAAGAGATCAGAGTTTTTGAATTCCCTCATGATGTGACAATCCTTCCAGAGGTGCGTGGCCGGAACCTCCTTTGTACTGTGCTTTGGGCAGGGCTGGTTTAACAAGCGTTCCAGATTCATACCTCCATCGCGCTGGGGCGGTTTACCCTTACGGTGCTGCATATTGCCCTGCATATTGGTGTTAGCCACAAAATTTGAATTGTCCGCTTTACGCTTACCATTGTTCCCGTGACTCGCCTGGTTATGTTGTCCTTTTGTACCGGCATTCTTCTTTCCCTTCTCCTGTTTTTCCTCATTAGAATCGGGGTCCTTGGTATTATCAGAATCAGCATACTTGACCAGAGCCACCATGAGCGTTCCCATATCATTGCAGTGACGCTTGAGCCGTCCCAACTTCATCTTTAGGGACTTAAACTGGCAATTACCAACCAAGGTCACGATTGTCGTATCAGGATTAATTCGGCCTGACGAATGCAAGATTTTTGAAACCCGGTGCACCCAACGAGTTGTTGACTCGTTCTCTCCTTGGACACAAGCCGCCAGATCCACAATGGACATGGGTTGCTTGCATGTATCCTTGAAGTTCGCAATAAACTTCGCCTTCAACTCATCCCATGAACTGATCGAGTTAACAGGCAGGCTCTTCAGCCAAGTAGGAGTCGTTCCTTCTAACATCATGGTGAAGTATTTTGCACACGACACTTCATCCACATCTAGCATCTCCATTGCCATCTCATAACTTTCAACCCACGCCTTGGGGGGTTGATCGGCGGTATAATTAGGCACTTTACACGGACTCTTGAAATCCTTGGGCAACCGCACATTACGCAGAGCCAGGGTGAGGCACGGTACTCCCCAAGAGCTAAAGGCCAAACCACGTTCAACTGATGTCACTGGCTGAACCGGAGCGGGTTGATTCTGGTACTGTGTCGTCAACTACACTGCTAACGCTGCTTCGCGCCGTACTTTGCCGTTGTTCACTACATCATGAGCATTTAAACCACCGTGCACCGGATTAAGTCCTTGAGGGGCATCAGAATGCCGCGCACTGCTTGACACGGCCGGTTCGTCCATATGCCTGCTAAAACTCTTGCTCGGATGGGGGGTTGAATGTATTCTATCTCGGCTGTCGGAATAAGCCTACTATTGCACAACAGCGGTTTGAAGAAGATCCCTGGCCCGTCGTGTCTCAACTGCCATGAGTGAGTCACCCTCCATCGGAATAGCTGCCAAACGTGACGCTGCATCAATCATGTTATCCAAAGGGCTAGAGAAGTGACCTGGTGGCATTGTCACGTATTGCGGCGGGTTATCCGTCTGTCGAGGCGGATCCATCACCCGTGGCTGATCCGGCGCCACCCCAGGTGCCTCGGTCTGGTTTACTACTGTCGGATTACTGGGCCCGGCTCCTGGCATATTAAAGAGATTCATACCCTCATAAACTGGTGGCAGACGAGACCGGTACTTCCTTCTCATTACTTCGTTTGATGCGTTCTGATCATACATAAGCCGGTAATTCTGCGCCTGGATCTGTTGTGATTGGGCATCTAAAGCGGCCTGCTCTTCAGCCATCCTGGTCTCCTCAGCCGCCAAGTCCACCTTGGCCTGAGTTATCTGATCCTTTAGTTTCGTAACATCCGCATTGTGCTGATCTTGGGTCTCTGGGGTGACTGCTGAGGGAGTCCTGGACTAGGTGGTGTCCGGATAGCCGGACTACCGATATCCGCCGAACTCCCAGACTACGAAGATAGAAGATTGAAGACTCCGGCTCGTGTCCGGAAGGTACTTTACTTGGCGTGGAAGGCAAGCTTGACAATACGGATATGTAGATCTCCTACCATTGTAACCGACTCTGTGTAACCCTAGCCTCTCAAGTGTCTATATAAACCGGAGGGCCGTAGTCCGTAGGACACAACATTACATCTCAACAATCATACCATAGGCTAGCTTCTAGGGTTTAGCCTCATTGATCTCGTGGTAGATCTACTCTTGTACTACCCATATCATCAATATTAATCAAGCAGACGAGGGTATTACCTCCATCGAGAGGGCTCGAACACAGGTAAAAACATTGTGTCCCTCGTCTCCGTTACCATCCGCCTAGACGCACGCTCGGGACCCCTACCCGAGATCCGCCGGTTTTGACACCGACATTGGTTCTTTCATTGAGAGTTCCTCCTGTCGCTGCCGATAGAGCGGATGCCTTCACCCGCCTTCAAAGACGGTGTTCTCACCGAAGGCCCTGGCCGCCGGTCGACAATCCGCTCGGCGGTTTTTTATGACCGCTTTGTCCGCCGCCGCTTCGCAATGACTTCTCGTGTCGTCGAAAGCAATCTTCGAGTCAGCCCTAAAGCTGCCGAACAGCTTAGATCCAATCGAGCTCGCTTGTTAGCGAGCTCTTGGATCGCATCGCCGCCTCGAGTCGCAACAGACTACAATCGATTGGGCTTAAACCGATCCGAGAGAGATTAACTCTCCCAGATTACCCACCACATCAAGTGGTAGAAGAACAACTCGCAACTCATTGCCATTGTTGAAAACAATCAGGTCCGGACTCCCAACCTCCACGCCGGATTCCCGCGGAGGTACGGACTCGATCGAGCATTGAACCTAAAGTCATGCGTCGCTCCGACTCGTGGGCTGTTTCAGAAATCAAGCTTCCAAATCGAAGTCCTCGCCATTGAGCCCAAAGATGGGCAGGGATCCGGATTTTATTCCACCCTCCTGCCCGGATATATGCGACTTATCTCTAGTTCGCAAGAGCCCTCGGAAAAAGTACATCATTCTATGGGCGATTCCTCCGGTTATGGACGGGATAAAGGACTGCCGAGAGGAGAATAATCTCAATATTCGCAATAATCGCACGGACAAGGGAATCCTGAACGCCATCGATCGTCGCAAGATTACGCGTTTTACCGATCCGGCCCATAGTGCGAAGTATCAGGCGACGGAAAGTTTCCGGAAAACTGAAAATAAATTTTGGGATAATCCGGCCCCAAACCCAGTCCGCGGCAAAAGGGTGCCTCACAATCAGGCCCCAGATGCAAAGATCAAAAATCAAAAACCCAGAAGGGAAACGGAACCTGCATCGAGGGATGGCTCAATGGACCTGTAAACTTCACAATACGGGGAGCTATCCCAACGCATAGCCTTCGAGCATGTTGGATATTACGGCGGTGGCCAAAAGTGGCGAAGAGCTTCGGCCGGAAACCACTCCAACAATACCAAGACGGTGTCGGCAGTCTTTGAGACTTTCGCATCAAATAGTATGCAAAACGAACAATCCGCGAACTCGCCAAGTCTACCAAGTAGCAACAAATCCATGGAGCGACACAGCTATCACCTTCAGCGCTAGTGACGAGCCCACATCTCGAACTACAGAGCCCGGCCAAGACCGGTACTTAGTCCCATAGTGGACGGCTTCGACCGACAAAGGTCCTCATGGACGGCGGCAGCGGACTAAACCTCATTTACGAGGAAACCTGCGGAAAATGGAAATCGATTGAGCCGATGAGCGAAGCAAAGACGACCTTCAGAGGAATAATCCCTAGCCGGAAGCGCTGCACCGGAAAAATCACACTCGATGTGGTGTTCGCCTCCGGATAATTACAGATCCGAAGAAGTCACATTCCTGTAGCCCTGCTCAGCAGCGGCTATCACGCCATATTAGGACGAGAGGCATTCACAATTTTCAAGCAATACCTCATTACGGGTACATGAAGCTCAAAATGCCCGGCCCAGCGGAATAATCAATCTCGCCGTGATCCGGACACAAAGACTCGCGCCAAAAATAAGACAGCCGACTAGCCCTCGAGGCACTATCCAAGCCTTAGCGGCAGAGGAACTCACAGCGCCACGCTCACGGTAAGCAGGACGACGTGATACTTGATAAAGATCCAAGTCCACCTCCTTCAAACCAGCAGATGAGATAGTTAAATTTCAGGTCCACCCAACGGACCCAACAAAGACGTCCTCCATCGGGCACGCTTGAACCTCGAAGTCGACGCCAAGATTGCGTGAATTCCTTCGGGAAAATTGGGATATCTTTGCCGGCACCTTCGGACATGCCCGAATCCTCGCAGTTGGCGAGAACACAGCCTAAACATCCTAAAAGGATTCAAACCAATCAAACAGGCTCTTCGACGATTTTCCGAGCCCAAAAGACAAGCAATGGGAGAAGAGCTAGCTGTTATTGGGAGCCGGATTCATCAGAGATATCAAACATCCGGATGGCTAGCAAATTTGGTGATGGTACCAAAGAAGGACAAATCTGGCGCCTCTGCGTCGACTTCAAAGACCTCAATAAGGCTTGCCTAAAGGTTCCTTTTCTCCCCGCATCGATCAAATTATCGATGCCACGGCAGGACACGATTCGTTGTGCTTCCGGATGCATACTCGCTATCATCAAATCAAGATGGCGGAAGCGCACCAAGCCGCAACGGCATTCATCACTCCATATGGACCATTCGCTTCAACACGATGCCCTTCGGACTCAAAAATGCGGCGCAACATATCAGCGATGATTCAAACATGTCCGCTACCCAGATAGGCAAAACAATCGAGGCATACGTAGACGACGTAGTCGTCAAAACAAAACACGTCGAAACTTTAGTAGACGATTTGAGGCTCACATTCGACAACCTCAGGGCATATGACATTAAGTTGAATCCGGAGAAATGTGTTTTCGGCGTACCAGCCGGAAAGCTACTGGGCTTCAATGTATCCGGTAGAGGAATCAAAGCAAATCCGGCCAAGATCCGAGCTCTGTCACAGTTGGATATCCCAAAGGACCTCAAGCAAATACAAAAATTAACAGGATGCGTGGCAGCCTTAAGCCGTTTTATCTCCCGTTTAGGAGAGAAGGCGTTGCCTCTTTATCGCCTCCTAAGGCGACCAACACTTCGAGTGGACGGATGCGCTCGCCGACTCAAGAAATAAAGGCCATATTGGCAACAAATCCGGTCCTGGCTGCGCCCACTCAAGGCGAACCGATGTTGTTATACATCGCCGCAACACATCAAGTTGTGAGCGCTGTCCTCGTCGTCGAACGAGCAACAGAAGGGCATAAATTCCCTCTTCAAAAACCAGTGTATTATGTATCCACTGTGTTAACCCCCTGCAAATCCCGTTACCCGCACTATCAAAAGATAGCATATGCGGTGTTCATGGCGTCCCGGAAGCTCCGGCACTACTTTCAAGAGTGTTCGATAACAGTGGCTTCTGAAGTACCACTCAATGACATTATAAATAACCGCGATGCAACGGGCAGGATTGCAAAATGGGCCATTGAGCTCTTGACATTCGACATAACTTACAAACCTCGACGAGCCATAAAGTTGCAAGTCTTGGCTGACTTCGTCGCTGAATGGATTGAAGCCGAACTACCTAAGGAGTACGGCGCATACTCCAATTGGACTATGCACTTCGACGGCTCCAAAATGTTGGCCGGATCGGGGATTTGGCGTTGTACTTACGCCCCCACCGGAGATACTGATCCAAAGATGTACTTCAAATAATGTACACGGACTCCAACAACGTAGCTTAATATGAGGCCTTGTTACATGGTCTCCGGATGGCGTCTCCATGGGCATTCAACGCCTAGAGGTGCGTGGGATTCAAACCTCGCAATATCCCAAATAAATGGAGACTTTGACGCCAAGGATCCAAAATGGCAGCATATCGTAATGCTGTCCTAAAATGTCACCGGTTTGAAGGACTCAATTCCATCACATAGCCCAAGATAACAACCAAGCGGCCGACATTTCGCACGATCGGTGCGAAACGTGATGTTGTCCCTCCAAATATCTTCCCGAACGGCTCTTCAAGCCATCCGCATTGTGGGAAGAGGAGTCCGTAGCGACAAACCGAGAAAGCCGCACTAATTGGTGACTCAGCAGACAACGTAACACAATCCGCCCACGACATAATGGCGTAATCGCCGCGTGGATGAACCTTTCTGGCCTACTTACTTAGGCAGGAGCTCCCCAAGACCAAAATGAGGCCCGCTGCATTGTCCGCGATCGAAGGCCTACAAGGTTCATGAGGGAGAACTTTATAAGAAAAGTACTACCGAGTCCTTCAAAGGTGTATCTCCAAGAAGAAGGGCGAAACCTCTGGCTGAAATCCATGCGGACTAGGTGGACACCACGCAGCAGCCCGGCCCCGTAGGAAAGGCGTTCCGCATCGGATTTTATTGGCCAAAAGCTCGGGCAGATGCACAGACTTGGTCCAGCGATGCGTCGGTTGCCGCTCTTCGCTAATCGAGCCATATGCCACCCACCGCCTCAAAACCATACCCATTACCCGCCGTTCGCGATGCAGGGGCTTGACATGGTGGGGCCCTTAAAGGGGGAACCCACAAGAAAAAATACCTGTTGGTCATGGTGGATAAATTCACCAAATGGATAGAGGCCAAACCGGTCAAAACGGCAGAGCCCGGACCAGTGATAGACTTTATATCAGAGGTGGTACACCGTTACGGAGTCCCCCATAGCATCATCACCGATAACGGCACGAACTTCACAGCCGATGAGGTCAAGGAATGGTGCAAAAATATGGGCATTAAGCTCGACTATGCGTCAGTCTATCACCCCCAAACCAACGGTCAAGTGGAAAGAGCAAACGGTCTAATAATGAGCGGCATTAAACCCGCACTAGTGAGGTCACTCACTAAATCAGACACCCAATGGGTCGAGGAGCTCGACCAGACTGGGGCTGCGGACAACGCCTAACCGTACTCACGGATTCACACCATTTTTATGGTATACGGCGCAGAGGCAGATCGCCTGCGACATTATTCATGACTCACCTCGAAAGCGCATGTACGAGGAAAGAGAAGCCGAGCTTGATCGGCAGGACAGCTTGGACACATTGAGGAAGAACGTGACGTCGCGAAGGCTTGTTCCGCATTTTACCAACAGCAGGCTCGAAGATATCAAAGCAGAGAAGTACGGGCCAAGACCTATAACGTTGGTGAACTAGTTCTACGCCTGCCGGACAAGAAAAAGGACAAGCTCAAACCCGGATGGGAAGGCCCTTCATCATTGACCAAGCATCGATCAAGGGCGCATTGTTTACAAATGCGCCGGACAACCGACTCGAGCCGAACCCATGGAACGCAGCCCGCCTCCGACGATTCTATGCCTAGCGCCGACTAAGAGTTCGCCCCTTCCCCGCCCAATCTTTTATACTTCGCTGTCTTTTATCTCCTTTTATCCTTTTAAAATTAACAAATCCCTTCGGGCCTATTTTCGCATTTTTGCATACATACGACGTACACCAGACTCGTTATTCCTAGGGGCTTCTTTACGAAGCTCAACTATACGGGTTTTATACCCAACACATGTGTCATGCTTCCACATGTACCTTTTACTCGCCATTATATGCATCGATATGACTTAAGTTTTGGCCAAGCTGGGTTGCTCGCTCTCGTGGCTTACCCCACGCTCCCGATTGTTCGCTAGGTGGTAAAGGAGCACCTCTGCGATTGTTATCGCGGGTCAACCGGATGTGTACCTCGACGGGTGAAGCCGAAAGCTAGCGTTCTTAAGGGAATATTGGTCGGTGATTTAAAAGATGACTTTTACCTATTTTTTCCATCTGCCCCAGATGTTTAATCGCTCCATTGGCAGTCCGGACATGCACTTTAGGGCATGCCACCCCAAATAAAGGAACCCTTAACGGAACTATTCTCCTCAGAAGATGTTTCTTACTAACCATGTAATATAACATAACTAGTTGGGCACTTGCCCGATAAAGCACTGATGACCCCTACGCCTAGTCTCCATGCATACCACGATTATTTATTAACCAAAAAGGTATTCGGACACACTCCGGACTCTAGGGTCCCGAGGTCGAAACGAAAAGGTCGGCAACGGCAAACGATCTACAATCCGGCTAGAAGGCATTTCACATGTCATTTTTAAGGATAACATACATTGTCAAGTTTATTGATTGTATTCCTCCTCAATCCCGCCTAACAGCTGTCTAGCTTACAGCCCCGCTGGGAAAATTTAGCAGCCAGTTCTACCGGTTGTACACTAAACTCACAGGATCTCCTTCCGCCGGGCCCCACCGTCCAACTCGCCATATGGTTGGGATCCGCCTTCTTGTACCGCTGCCTTGACCATGGCCCAAGCCTCCTCGCACCTTGACGGCAGGCGAAACCTTCCACAAATGGAACGCTGCCGCACTCCCGCAGCTTCTCTGCAAGCTCCCCGAGGCTCTCGGGCGGGACGAGGGATGGCCATAAAGCCCGTACGACGCCACTCATTGCCTGTCGAACTCGTTCGCACAGCTGCAACAGTTTGGGAAGTTGATCACCCATTGATACGGGCATCTCCTCCGCAGGATGGCCCGTGAGTACACCTACAAGACATATCACGTCAAATCGCTTCCTCGCCGAACTCTTCTTCCTGAGAGAGTTCGCTCAAGCACTTACTATAGATGCTGCGACGAAGCCGCTGATTCTCCTTAACGGAGCCGGACAGCTCGGCTTGTGCGCCTTTCAGCTCTTCTCCGAGCTTGGCATTGGCATCTTGAAGCTTGTTCCTCTCTGCTGAACTCGTTCAACACATTTTCGCCGCTTTTAGTCGGGCGGCGTAGCGATTGCCTATCCGGATCTTGTCCGCAGCACCTCTGATGTCATTATTAGACTCACGCGCACGCCAAGACAGCGCTTATATTCATTTATACAAATGTGTTACCAGGAGGGTCTTTCCGTCTCCTCCGCGGCAAAGTGCGGCCTCAAGTTGGGCCTTGCAATCTTGCAGCTCCGGGACAGCCGGGCGTTCTTCTCGTTAAGAGCTCGAAAGTTTCCATGATCCTTAAATCAGTTAACATAACTAATTTAAGTCTCGGGGCTACTTGGTGTATACAACCATTAAATTTCCCTTACCCGTATGTCTTTAACATACCGCTCGCGGGCTCGTAAAACCATTTTGGGCAGCCCGAGATGCGCGCCCTCGCTTTAAAGGCATCCAATGCCTCGGGAAAAGCACTCTTGAAGAACTGTCCGTGGCGTCTATGATTCATAGCGCTTTCCACCTCCGACGTTGTGGCGGACAGTCTGTCGGTATCCTCCGTTGGAGTAGGATCCGGTTCACGTCTTGTGCTTGCCCCCCCTCCAGTCCGGGCGTTGGAGCCTGGCGGGAGTTGATTGGGGGGCAATTCCTGTGCTCACAGTCCGCCGAGCGCTTTTTCTCCTATGAAGATCATGAGCACTTAGAAGTTTCTTTGGAACGTTGCTCAGAAAGGTCAAAAGCGAGCTATACCTCTGCGGCGATGTTTCCGCCCGCACGGCGCTCCTTTTCCTCCTGTTGGTTCGGCCTAACCCCTGTAAGTCGGCCGCCGCAGGCTCGGCTTCCTGCCGTAATGGCGCTTCCTGTAAAATACCATCGTTTGCGAAGGTCAGAATAGGCAAGGATAAAATAACAGTGTCCGGACTTGGTCTTGGTCACTGGGATGCGAAATCAGCCGGGGTAGTCCGCCAGAATGGCGACTAGCGATCATCAATACTTAGCTGGTGATACACCCGCCGATTAGCTCCACCCCAAGGTCCAGATCCTCTTGAGGTCGGACCTGTGGACCCTTCGGGTCCTCGGGCTGTGGCGGGACTCACCATGTCCATCACAGTCCGGCGAGACTCTGCACCAAGACATAACATGAGAAGCTTAAACTTCAAAATACGGTAAAAGCCCTCTTGAGGCATTCACTTACCCATCCTCGTGGATTGACCATAGAAAACCCGTTCACGGGTTCGACGAAGAAGTCCTCCTTCTCCCCTTGTACAGCCGGATAGGATCTTCACCAGATCCTCGATCGAATCCGCCCTTACGGCCGTGCCGGTAGCGTCGTCTTCCCGCTGAAATCCCACATGGGTGGCCTCTATATTGCAGCGCTGCACTTCGCTTGATGCACGTCCCCATGACTCGAACATGGTCAAACCGAATGAGCCATTAATCTTATCCGCCCATCGTAATGGACGCTTTTGTCTTCCTCCGCACGGGGGCTCATGGGCGCCACCGAGGCGTTTCTTCAAGGGAGCGGCATCAAACTCCGGGAGGCCGATCCGGACTGGGTCGGGTAACGGAGCGCCTACTATATAAACCACCCGAGGGCCGGTCTTGGACGCCCTCTTGGGGTGCGGATAGGTATCCGTCCCAGCAATGCGCCATATTTCGGCGCCGCCCACTTGATATATGGACCCCTCGTGAGAACGGGGTACGAGGCAGAATAGCCTCTTCCACAATGCGAAATGGGGCTCGATGCCAAGGAATAGCTCGCAAAGAGCTACGTAGCCCGCGATGTGGAACACAGAAGCGGGCGTGAGGTGGTGGAGCTGAAGTCCATAGAACTTCAGGAGCCCGCGGAGGAACGGGTGTATTGGAAACCCGAGCCCCCTTATTAGATAAGGGACAAAGCACACCCGCTCCCCTTTGTTGGGGTTTGGGTTGTCCTCCACCTGGCTCCCTCCACGATAAGTAACCAGTCCGGCTCGGACCGGAACCATGAAGTCTGGAGGGAGCCATCCCTCTTTTTGGAGCTTTACTAGCTCGTTGTGCGAGATAGAGCACCTCCTCCAATCACCCGGCGATGGGCTGGGAGCGCGTGAGGAAGAGCCGCGTTGACGATCCATGGTGGAATGGATTTTGAGTCGAGGCGCTCGATGGGTACACGCAGGAGGAGGATGGTGCGGTTTGGATCTGGATCCTCGTCCCTTTAATAGGCTGGTGACCCGCACAACCAGGGGTGAAATGTAAAGGCTCCTCGGCTTTTCGCATTCGTGCGACGCGTGGAAGAGGGCCGTAATTTGGCGAGAAGCCAAGAAGCACAAGATTCGAGGTAAAGCCGGACATTGTTCGGCAGAACATGGAATTCAAGGAGAACCCGCCTTGCAACGCCAAGACTACAAGCACGCTGGACTTATCGCCATTGAAGCCTGGTTCGGGGCTACCGAGGAGTCTCGACTAGGGGTGTCCGGATAGCCGGACTATCGATATCCGCCGGACTCCTGCATCACGAAGATAGAAGATTGAAGACTCGGCTCGTGTCAGGAAGGTACTTTACTTGGCGTGGAAGGCAAGCTTGACAATACGGATATGTAGATCTCCTACCATTGTAACCGACTGTAACCCTAGCCTCTCCGGTGTCTATATAAACCGGAGGGTCAGAGTCCGTAGGGACACAACATTACATCTCAACAATCATACCATAGGCTAGCTTCTAGGGTTTAGCTTCATTGATCTCGTGGTAGATCTACTCTTGTACTACCCATATCATCAATATTAATCAAGCAGGACGTAGGGTATTACCTCCATCGAGAGGGCCTGAACCTGGTTAAAAACATTGTGTCCCTCGTCTCCTGTTACCATCCGCCTAGACGCACAGTTCGGGACCCCCTACCCGAGATCCGCCGGTTTTGACACCGACAACTGCAGTGGTCAACAATGTCGTCAAAGTGTCCAGCAAACCGGCAAGAACTTGAGCCGGCCGGCGGGCCGGGCCTCCTGCCGCAGCTGCCGATCCGGAGATCATTGCTGCTGTAGATGAAGATTGCATGATGGGCTGCGTATCGGCCATGAAGACTGCAACCCGGTTTGGCGGTTCAAAGGGGCCCGGAATACTGCGGCCATCGGAATATCCCCCAATCCGGCCATCTTGCAATTGGTACAGTGACTCGGTTTTGCCAGTGGATGATTCACCATCTGAGTAGATGGCCGTCTCACCGTCGGACACCGGTTCAGATTCCCCACCATGAATGAACCCTACGAATGCAAGCTTCACGGCAGGCTAAACCTGGGTAGGACTTGCACGCTGAGCCGTTTCACGAGGTCGGTGGAGATGTCCGGCTCAGGGCCCGGTTCGCCGATCTTGCCGATTAAAACGTGAGTTCCGCCAAAGGGGATTCGATACCCGTACTCGATTGAGCCGGCCTCGGGGCCCCAGCCTGCATCGTCGATGTAGAGCTTACCGCGATGACTCTTGCTCATCCGGCCAACCGCGTACCCTTTGAGTCCTTCAAAGTTGCCCTTTAAGAACTCGAAACCATCGTGCGATAGCCCCACGGTGGGCGCCAACTGTCGTGGAATTAACACGTCAGATATCCTAGCAGAAGGACTTAGTCGTGGAGCCATCGCAATGAGATTAGCTTAAAGGGATTAAACCGGACAAGGGACACGAGAGTTTTATACTACTTCGGCCCCTTACGATGAAGGTAAAAGCCTATGTCTAGTTGTGATGGAATTACTGGGGTCTCGATGACCAGGGAGCGAATACGCTTTGCCTGAGTCTCGAGTTGTTGTTTCTTGTCCCTGAACCGCCGTCGGGTCATCCCTTTACATACGCAGGTTGACGCCCGGCCGGTTTACAGAGTCCCGAGGCCGGCTCATACAAGTGTCCGGTTCGGTCTCTTCCTTCCCCTAACTTACAATACAAGTTATATGACTATGGCGGTTTACAACTATGGGCCCTAATCCGCCTTTGGGCTCTGGGCCTCTAAGCTTTAATAGTAGAGCGCCATCTTCTTTGTCTTCATGAGCTTCTATGTAAATGAGCGTGAACCGGCCCCTCCTGGGCGGTTTACACTCAGTAGTTATATCCTCAATAGAGTTACTGCCACAAAATCCAAGAAACATTGACAAACTGGTTATGGCGGGATTTGGAAATGGTTCAAGAGCCATGTAAGCTTTTGAATTGCATTGTCAGTTTTTTAATATATTCAGTACATAAGATGATCAGCTTGTCTATTTTCTAACCATAGGTTAAAAAGATGCGGGAGGATGGGCAGGTAGTTGATGATGCCCTCTATGCACTAGCAATGGGTCCTGATACTAGGGTAAGACATTATGAATCTTGCATTGTTGGAGATGTGCGCTACAACACCCTTGCACGCGACGAAGGCAGGAAGACACAAAACAGTGCCATCATGAGCATGGATACGTACGGCAAAGAGACAACCGAAATGTATGCTAACATGACAGACATTGTTCAGTTGCAGTATATCTCCATTTTCGAGGTTCATCGGTGTGTGGTTCTGTTGTCTTGTCGTTGGTATAACCTGTTCTCCAAGATCGCAAAACCCAGAGCTGATGATTATTTCAAATCCACCAATGTCAAGGCGGCGTACGAGACCGATGAGCCTTTTATTTCGGCAAATCAAGCAACAGAGATATTTTTCTTGGAACACACATCTGCACGCAGCAATGACTCGAGAGTATTGCAAAGGTTTGAGCATAGGAATTCGTTTAATGAAGTTGCACAACAAGATGATGCTTACACTGCTCCTGATGTACAAGATTCCACAGATGTTCCTAATATCTTTGAGAACCATCACGTCAATGACGTTGGTGAAAAGATTGACTGTCGGGTTGTGGACATACGAGAGTTGATCAATAAGCCAATGTTCGAGGACATTGATGATGAAGAAGAAGATGACACTGGGGGAATTATGATTTGGACTGATACACATGGCGAAGATGTTGACGCTGCTGCTGTGGATGATGATTAGATTGCTTTTGTCGTATTTGCCTGTCAGAAGACGTTTTTTATCTCCTATGTGAAATTGTGTTTGCTATGACAACTGAAACCTGATGAACTTGTTGTTTAGTATTTTGCTGTGAGAACATCACTTATTATGGATGTTAATTTGGGTTTGGTGATTGTATGACGACTAAAACATGATGACATTGTTGTTTAGTTGTACTCATATTTGGCTCTGAAACTTGTATTTGATGACATAGTTTGCTGTTGGACTGCAATTTGCTCGACCTTTTTGAATGGGAACAAAGCTGACCCTACATGGCCTCTGCTAATTTATTTATTTATTAGCAAAAGGGCCTCTGTTATTTATTTAGTTATGAGCAAAAGGGGATACCCCCCATTTCCGTTAATAGAAATCATTAGATGTTCACAACACTACGCCCAGCCTGCTAAACAGGTTTCATTCATTACTAGTTTTAGCAAAGTGCTCATGTCATAGCCACTGAATACATCACGAGTGCTACATACACTGCAAATAAAGAGACAATCATCCTACATAGCACATCGATTTTGCCAATTATCTTCACAAGCTCTTTCATCTCCTCATTGCTGTCAAGGTCGTTCAGCAGCTGTTGCTTGGCCATGATCAAAGGAACTTCATCTTTAACCTTCTGCTCTGCATCTTCCTCTTCTGTCGTTCCTTTAGTTACTTGTCCTACACCCCAACCTACTGGTATTGGGATTCCTCGGCTAACCAAATAATCAGCATAGTTGCATTCCCCCACATTAGCAACTTTCCAGAAATACAGATCACACGAATCTTCCCTTTTCTACATGAATCAAATTGGAAGATCATCAACAAAACTATTAAAAAATCAGCAACTGAAAGCAGCAGAACAACACTTAAAAACATATTAGTACCACATGATTCGGGCATATGTAGAAGACTCAGCTAGGGTTGCGGATTGTGGTTGAGACATGACGGATGACTCTGCGTGATTTGCAGCAGTGGCACCACACCAACGGCAGCGGGTTGCGATGAGCAACCAGCTGCGGTGCGTGTGCCGGCAGGGGTGTGATGAGACCCACAGGCAATGGTACAGGTGGCGACTTGGCGCATATCTGGTTCTTACCGGCTGAAGAGCAGGTGGACGAGCAGCCAGCGGACATGGTTGTTGCGGCCAGAGCTTATGATGCTAGGCAGAGTAAGTAGAGAAGAGGAGAAGTGAAGGTTGGATATGTCAGTTTCATTACTTGCAGAGTAGCATAGCACGAGATATATTCATAGTCTAGGTTTGGATTCGAACCAGCTATAAGAGCACGTCTCTCTTTTTTCAAAAACTTGGCAACGTCTCTTTACATGTACACTAGCTTGTTCTGTACACCTTCTCAAGTGTTTGATTTTATTTATTTTTTTGCGAGGAAGGAAGGAGGACAAAATTGAGAGTTCCGCCTTGGTTCGCTCGCCGCAGTGCCTCCCTCCGGTGTTGTCAACATGGTCAACAACCAAGAGGAATAGATGACTGTACATGGTGAGGATGACAGTACGGACCCACCAGGATCATTGCAGTAGGCAAGCAAGTGCCTCCTTTATTACAAGAAAAAAAGGGTTCCTCCTGATGGTTTCCTGACATCTGGTTCGCACACCACTGTCAACATAGTCAATAAGCGAGATAATTGCACAAGGAGCGGCAGACACCTGGGACCCAGCAGCGCGCTGATGACCCACAACTATAGGGGATCTATCGTAGTCCTTTTGATAAGTAAGAGTGTCGAACCCAACAAGGAGCAGAAGGGAATGATAAGCGGTTTTCAGTAAGGTTTTCTCTGCAAGCACTGAAATAGTAGGTGATACATAGTTTTGTGATAAGATAAATAGTAACGAGCAAAACTAAATAAAGTAAATAAAGTGCAGAAAGGTGGCCCAATCCTTTATGTAGCAAAGGATAAGCCTGGACAAATTCTAATAATGAAGAAGGAGCTCCCGAGGACACATTGGGAATTATCGTCAAGCTAGTTTTCATCACGTTCATATGATTCGCGTTCGGTACTTTGATAATTTGATATGTGGGTGGACCAACACTTGGGTACTGTCCTACATGGACAAGCATCCCACTTATGATTAACCCCTATTGCAAGCATCCGCAACTAAAAAAAGGAGTATTAAGGTAATCCTAACCACAGCATTAAACATATGGGTCCATATCAACCCCTAACGAAGCAACGCATAAACTAGGGTTTAAGCTTCTATCACTCTAGCAACCCATCATCTATGTCGGCGTTCTGGGAACGGGGTCCCAGACTTGCACTGCGGCCTTGGCGTGGCTAAAAGGGGCCCAAAGACGCCCATCTTCATCAACACAAGCTCAAGACCCTCGCGAGGGGCCAAGCCTCGCGGGGTGGACGACAAGGAGCTTCCTCAAGCATGGCCTCATCAGGCTGGCTCACGAGGAGGCGGAGAGATCAAGGCGGGGTACCTCATGAGGTTCCCATGACGCAAGCCATGACGACCAAGGGCGCCAGGCGGGCGCCAGTCCGCGCAGTTTCCTCCTTTCCTCTTTGGTGCAAAGGGAGCAAGTGCAGGCGAGAGAACAAGTAAAGGCATCCATTTCGGTGCAACAAGACCAAGACCAGCCCAACAGCAGGAAGGAAGTCATTGTGGAGCCCAAGCAGGCGTCACCACCAGAGCCTTTGGCAGGCGAGGACCAACTTTAGTCAGGATAAGTGTACCAGATGTTCCCCTTCAAAATGGCCAATTGTTGGCGCCCTTCCCGCTCAATATTTGGGAAGAGGCCCAGGGCCTTTGCCTATAAATAGGACTAGCCACCCCAGAGGGAGAGGGGGATCTAGGATCCAGGAGCTAGAATCAAGTAGCATCATAGCAAGAGAGAAGGGCAACTGAACTCCTCCTAGCAGTTCATCGCCCCAGCCGAGAATAGGCCGTTGCGAGGCTATTCTTCCTTGTATTGTTCATCATCATCATCCCAAGAGGCAATCCACCACACCACAAACTAGAGTAGGGTATTACACCACAATGGTGGCCCGAACTAGTATAAACCTTGTGTCTCTTGTGTTGTTCCTTTCATAGTTTAGATCTTTGCAAGGCGGTGGGGTGCAGGTAGGTAGAGGGCAAAATCTCCGCATGCACCCCAGTGTTCGAACCTCAAGGGTCTGCCGGAACTCGAAATCCGACATTTGGAGCACCAGGTAGGAGGTGCGCCGGGATCCGCCTTCTGCCACTTCGCGTCCCGTCGCGTCGTCATCAGCATGTCCGCCGACCAGGCGGGCAACCCAGATCCCTGGGCGGCTTGACCCGCCCGCGCAGAGCCGCTCGCCTCGGGCGACCCCGTGCCCCAGGCGGCTCGCGGTCCGCAGGGCGCTGCGGGCCGCGGGTGACGCAGACAGGCTTCAACAGCTCTCATGCCGCGATAGGTGCGGTCGGCAGCAAGGGCCTCCAACCACGCCGCGGCCACGACGCCGTACACCCGCCGGGAGCAGGAGAACTCAAGGGTCGCGCTCACGGTGGCCCGAGAGTTACTGCAGTGCAGGCTGCTGGAGGGCGGCCGCGACGTGCTGCTAGAGTGGGTGGCAGAGGTGCAGGCCGCCACAGCGAGCAGCTGCCCCGCTCCCGCAATCTCCTACCCCTCAGGAGGAGGGCGTCGGGGGCTGCAGGAGAGGGGCCGAGATCCGGCATCACCACCGCGGCGTTCGGAGCAAGGCGTTCTCAGGAGGTAGGCCCTCTGCTGGGGAGGTGCCCTAGGGCCTGCCCCTCGCGGAGGACCCGTGGTCGTCGGGGGAACCGCTGGCGACCGCTCTACCCCATCAGCGGCGTCCTGGTTTCCCGTCGTTGTTGATGGCACTAGAGTGTGGCGCAAGGCAGGGCCCTCGTCTGGCGATATGAAGCAAGGCCGGTACCTGTGAAGAAGGCCCAGTGCCTGTGAAGCTCGCTGCCCCGTGACACTCTCACGTAATAATGAGTGGGGCTGTACACGCCCCGGAGTCTCAGGGGTTCCGGCCTCAGGCCCTGGGGCTCCCTCCCACGCCCAGTGGCAGCACTTAGCTCCGCGCTGGTGAGAAGACGTCCAAGACTAGACTAGGTGTCGGGCGCGGCCTTTTTATCTGCTTTCATTGCCTTTCCCTTGGTTGTCGCTTTCCCCCGCTGGATTTAAGTCGGACTTGAATTTGAGATTTGCGTGTGTTTGGGGAAGGGGTGCTTAGTCTTGTTCGAGCAATCTCTCGCGTTTCGGTTACCACTTCGCCTCAGCTGCATCCCCTCGTGAGCCGGGTCTGGCCTAGCTTGCGTGCAGCCCAGACTGCCGCCGTCGTATCCTCTCAGGAGGTTTTTACTGCAGATCCTATGGATTTAATCAGGAGACACTCGAGACACCACAGCCCCCCACAAGCTATCTCAGGGCCCGCACGGGACAAAGGTAAACTAGCCAACCGGCTCGTCGCCTAGCCAACCACTTGGCGCGGGCGTACGGGTGATGTAGCATCCACTAATACGCTGAACATAAATCTTACATGAGGGGCACCCCCTCCCAAAATGCTCTTACAACCATCAGGTCAAAACTTGAGTTCTATTCATGCAGGGTAAGGAAACAGGAACGATGCACGGTCAGTCGGATAAATCCCCCAATGCATCCTCAGGAGCACCACCCGAACTGTTGTTGGCGTCGCTGGCCTCGCCATTGCTCTATGCGTTGCCATCAGCAGCGTCAGGGCCATTCACCACGCCGCCCTCATCGGCGGCCACGATCACGCCATCGTTATCTAAAGCGAAGACCCTGACGAGAGCGTCCATGTTGTCTTCCACCCAGTGCGCCAGGTCGTCCCAGACGGCCTGGGGTTCTAGGGCGATGGCAACATCGAAGTCAAAGTGGGGTCCATGTTTCGGAGATGGCTGAAGACGCGAGAAAAGGCGCGCTCGAGCAGGGCACGGCTCCTCTCCTCCACCAACCTGTCGGCTCTGACCGACCGCGCCTCCAGCTGCATCACCACGTCGGTGAAGAACTGAAGGTTGCCGGCGTAGTTAACTGCGTGTGGCTCGCCAACAGCCGCCTCGCAGATGTTACCCAAGGCTGTGTTGGCTCTCTCCAGAAGCGTGGTGAGCATGGGGCCGTGCTCATGATCCAGGATCCACCGCTGGTGTATCTCGTCCACATTCTAGCGCGCGACGGCCTCAGCCTCGTCCACCCGTTGGCGAAGGAGAAGCACCTCGGCCCGGGAGGTAGTTAACTCCCCCTGTGCCACCTCAAGTGCGGCCCGCAAAGCATCGGCCCGCCGCGTCGCTTCCTCCAGCTTGACCCTCAAGGCAGTGGTCCTACAATCAGCCTCGGCCCGGATCATCCCCAGCCTCTCCTCGAACTCGCGCTCAAGGCTCAAGCACGCCGTCGCCACCCGATGTCCGACCTCCTCCAGGACACGGGCTTCCCGCGCAGCGACATCATCCTCCGCCTGCGTCACCAAGCGCTCCCTTGTCTCCAGGCATTCATACTCGCGTGCGCGCTTGGCGGCTTCCAGCGTCAGCGCCTCCTCACGCTTCTGGAGCTCTGCTGGGTTGCCTGAAGCCACCTTCATCCACGCGAGGGCCGCCTCGCGCAGCTCCACCTGCTCCTCCAGTGAACGGCACCGGACCAGGAGTTCCTGCGCCCGCTCCTCCGTCGCCTCTCGCCGCCGGTCAGCTTCACGGGCCTCCTCGACGGCCCGGGAAAGGACCTCCCGAGAGATAGCCAGCGACGCCTTGGCCTCCTCATCATCAAGATCGCGCTGATAGCGCGCTAGGGCAACAACCGACTTCAGCTTGCGCCTCTCTGCAGCCAGGCGCAGGCCCTCGGCCTCAAGGCGCGCGTCCTCATCGGCGAGCTCTTCACCAAGCAAGCTCACCGCGTCAGCCGCCCTCCGAAGAAACCCCTGGCGAAGAGCGCGACGCTCCCGGGCGCGCTCGAGTACGTCTTCCACAGCATCTTCTGTCCCAAGCGAGCGTCGGGGGACACAGATCAGCACTCCCCCTCCGGGTAGGGGGCTGGGGGCTGACACCCTTGCGGCGGCCGGGCACGCCTCGCCAGAAGCCCGGCCTGGAGCCAGTCCATCCCCAAATGAAGAGCGCGGGGAGTACCCCAGCCAATCACGGTCCACGACCAGACAAGAAGCCCACGGCAAGCTGGCTATGCCACGGGAAGGCTCGCAAAGGAAGGTCGCGAGGCGCGCGGGGTCGCGATGCGCCTCAGGATGGTTCGTCTCTCCAACCAGCCTCACCACAAGGGCTCTGCTACTCGGAGTTCTCAAAGACGGTGGGAAGGGCGGAGACAAGGGGGATGGCTCCTCAGTCATCTCCGTGAGCTCGGCGGGAAGGGCCTTGCGGAGCAAGGATCAGGAAAAGCAACAGAAGGATCAGGAGCTGGGAAGGGAGAAGGCTTACTCATCGGTGGCGAAGTACTTCCTATACTTCAGCAGGCGACAAGGGTAATCGTCACCCAGGGCCTCCCTTCTCTTCCGGAGGGCCTCAAAGTCCACGCGGAAGCGACCCAGTAGTTGAGCGCAGGGGTCAGCCTGCGACGAGGAAGAAGCGTCAAGGCGACCCGCGTCAGGGGCGTCTGCGTGATGCACGTTGCCGGTCGCCTCACCAAGAAGAGTAGCTGGGGCCTCAGGGGCCCCAGCCGTAGGCGCTGCAGGCGGCTGCTCGCCGCCCTCAGCTATAGCAGCATGGGCCTCAGAGGCTGCTCCCTCATGATCGCCGCCCAGCGCTGTCACCTCGGCGGGGGCACCCTCGGCCTCCGGCGGCTCATACCTCCCTGCTCCGCCACTTGAGGAAGAGTCGCCTTGGCCGACTGCAAGGGCGGCCACCACCACTGGGTTCTCGTGAGGCCCCTGGAGGCCAGCGGGGCGCAGCCCCCACTCGTCAAAGATGGGCATCTGATTCACAAAGTCGCTTCTGTTCGGGCAGAGGTAAAGCAAGGCCCCCCTTGCCGGATGCTGTCGGGGGTGGGGTCCCCAGTCAAGACCAAGAGCACCTTCCTCAGCGCTTCAGGCGTCAGGTCCTCTTCCTGGAGCCTCATGCGATCCTCACGCCCGCTGAAGGACCACATCCGGTGGGAATGGCGTTGGAGAGGGGCAACACGGTGTAGCAGGAACTCCTTCACCACCTTGGGCGCCGTCAGGCCGAGCGCCCTCAAGAACGCAAAGCGACGCGAGACGAAGACGAGACGGAAACTCATGAGCGTCTCCTGGCCCCAGCCTGAGTTGGGGACAGCAGGCGAAGATGGCTCCGACAGCAGGGGGCTGGGCACCCCTACGTCCACATACAGCCATCGCTCACGAAACCCAGGTGCGGGCGGAGGAAGACTGAAGTCGATCCCTGAGGCCGCAGTCTCTGGTGCAGCAATGAAGCTCACGCACCCTGAGCATTGGGTGGGGTCGACAAGGCGTAGAGGGAAGAAGTGCGCAGCAAGGCAACCGAAGCAAGGATGCCCATCATTGCTTTGCAAACGAAGGCGAAGACCGCAAGAAGAGTGATGGATCTGATAGTGGGAGAGCACAGTGTTGAAGAAATCGGAAAAGGGGGGAACCAGTCCCGCCCACAGGGCGTCGGCGTAATACCGGACCTCAGTGACTATCCTGTCGATGGAGAAGCGAGACGCGGGCCAGGACATCGTCCTCCCGCATTCGTTGAAGATGGTGGCCAGAGCCAAGCTGACCTTGCCCAAGCCCTCTTGATTGATTATGATCGACCGGTCGACAGCGGGGGCCGCCAACGACGGCGAGCGAGGCGGAGGCATGGGTTTCTTCCCTCTTCCCTTCTTCATCGGAGCCATGGCGACGGAAGTGGAGGGGGAAGGTTCGAGATTGGATTGGATGCGGAAGCTGGAGTTTGAGAGGAGAAAGGACAGAGAGCTCTCGAGCAACGGAAAGGGGAGCGGCTGTGTACGACTACGAGTTAACCTAGCATGGCACGAAACGAGGAGGCGTGGGGGAACGGTGCCGCCCACGTCCAATTAACCGCCATGCGGCACCCAAGGCCGCAGGCTGTTAGGGCCCGCGGCGCTTCGCACTTTCCCTTTCGCCTCTCTGCTCGGCCAAGTCCGGGCGCGCCTTGGGACCGGGGGCTACTGTCGGTGTTCTGGGAACGGGGGTCCCCAGACTTGCCTACCTGCGGCCTGCGGCGTGGCTAAAAGGGGGCCAGCACGGCCCATCTTCATACACACAAGCTCAAGACCCTCGCGAGGGGCCAAGCCTCGCGGGGTGGACGACAAGGAGCTTCCTCAAGCATGGCCTCATCAGGCTGGCTCACGAGGAGGCGGAGAGATCAAGGCGGGGTACCTCATGAGGTTCCCATGACACAAGCCATGACGACCAAGGGCGCCAGGCGGGCGCCAGTCCGCGCAGTTTCCTCCTTTCCTCTTTGGTGCAAAGGGAGCAAGTGCAGGCAAGAGCATCAAGTAAAGGCATCCATTTCGGTGCAACAAGACCAAGACCAGCCCAACGGTAGGAAGGAAGTCATTGTGGAGCCCAAGCAGGCGTCACCACCAGAGCCTTTGGCAGGCAAGGACCAACTTTAGTCAGGATAAGTGTACCAGATGTTCCCCTTCAAAATGGCCAATTGTTGGCACCCTTCCCGCTCAATATTTGGGAAGAGGCCCAGGGCCTTTGCCTATAAATAGGACTAGCCACCCCCAAAGGGAGAGGGGGATCCAGGATCCAGGAGCTAGAATCAAGTAGCATCATAGCAAGAGAGAAGGGAAACTGTACTCCTCCTAGCAGTTCATCGCCCTGGCCAAGAACAGGCCCTCGCGAGGCTGTTCTTCCTTGTATTGTTCATCATCATCAGCCCAAGAGGCAATCCACCACACCACAAACTAGAGTAGGGTATTACACCACAATGGTGGCCCGAACTAGTATAAACCTTGTGTCTCTTGTGTTGTTCCTTTCGTAGTTTAGATCTTTGCAAGGCGGCGGGGTACAGGTAGGTAGAGGGTGAAATCTCCGCGCGCACCCTAGTGTTCGAACCTCAAGGGTCTGCCGGAACCCGAAATCCGACAATCTACTTATTACTTCCCTATGCCTTCCTCTAGGCCCAAATAATGGTGAAGTGTCATGTAGTCGACGCTCACAGAACACCACTAGAGGAGAGACAACATACATCTCATCAAAATATTGAACGAATACCAAATTCACATGACTACTAATGGCAAGACTTCACCCATGTCCTCAGGAACAAAGGTAACTACTCACAAAGCATATTCATGTTCATAATCAGAGGAGTAGTAATATGCATAAAGGATCTGAACATATGATCTTCCACCAAGTAAACATAATAGCATCAACTACAAGGAGTAATCAACACTACTAGCAACCCACGAGTACCAATTTGTGGTTTTGATACAAGATTGGAT
This sequence comes from Aegilops speltoides, assembly GCA_021437245.1. Classification (NCBI taxonomy): domain Eukaryota; kingdom Viridiplantae; phylum Streptophyta; class Magnoliopsida; order Poales; family Poaceae; genus Aegilops; species Aegilops speltoides. The sequence goes on from CM038146.1 coordinate 378,226,574, forward strand.
ACAAGAGATGAACTAGGGTTTTGAGATGAGATGGTGCTGGCGAAGATGTTGATGGAGATTGACCCCCTCGCGATGAGAGGATCATTGGTGATGACGTTGGTGATGATTTCACCCTCCCAGAGAGAAGTGTCCCCGGCAAAACAGCTCTGCCAGAGCCCTAGATTGATTCTGCCAAGGTTCCGCCTCGTGGCGGCGGAGTTTCATCCCGTAAGCTTGCCCACGATTTTTTGTTGGTGAAAACCCTTCATATAGCAGAAGATGGACGCCGGAGGCCCACCAGGGAGCCCAGGAGATAGGGGGCGCCCCCTGTCTCCTAGACAGGGTGTGGGCCCCCTAGCCTATTTCTTTTGCCCAAAAATTCTTATTAAATCTAAAAAGTTGTTTTGTGGAGTCTCAAGTCTTTTGGAGTTGTGCAGAATAGGTTTCCAACGTTTGCTCCTTTTTCAGCCAGAATTCCAGCTGTCGGCATCCCCCCTCTTCATGGTAAACCTTGTAAAATAAGAGAGAATAGCCATAAGTATTGAGATATAATATGTAATAACAGCCCATATTGCAATAAATATTGATATAAAAGCATGATGCAAAATGGACGTATCAACTTCCCCAAGCTTAGACCTCGCTTGTCCTCAAGCGGAAGCCAAAATCGAAAAATATGTCCACATGTTTAGAGATAGAGGTGTCGATAAAAATAAAATACAGACATGAGGGCATCATGATCATTCTAATAACAGCAACATATATGGATTTTGTCATATGATTTCCTATGTTCAAGTAATAAGCAATTCACAATGTCAAGTATGGTTCAAAAACTTCATTGGGAACTAATAAACTATAATCTCAGTCATTGAAGCAATTGCAATTTATCGTAACATCAGAAAGAGTCAATAATAGAGCTTTTCAGCAAGCTCACATACTCAACTATCTCATAGTCCCCTATAATTGTTAACACTCACGCAATACTTGTGGTTATAGAGTTTCAGCCGGACACTGAGAAAGATAGGGGCTTATTGTGTTGCCTCCCAACGTATTCACCTTTAGGTGATGTCAACAATAATAGCCTATGCCAACTTACATCCAATTCGATATATGCATCATAATCTTTCAAACACGAGGAGCTTGCCAAAGGATAAAATGAAAAAGGAAAAGGTGAGGATCACCTAGACTCAAGCCTAAAGTGAAACATAAAGTAAAAATAGGCCCTTCGCAGAGGGAAGCAGAGGTTGTCATGTGCGTTTAGGGTTGATGCACAAAATCTTAATGCAAAAGAATGTCACTTTATATTGCCCCTTGTATGTGGACCTTTATTATGCAGTCCGTCGCTTTTATTACTTCCACAACAAGTTCGTACAAAGCTTATTTTCTCTGCACTAATAAGTCATACATATTTAGAGAGCAATTTTTATTGCTTGCACCGATGACAACTTACTTGAAGGATCTTACTCAATCCATGGGTAGGTATGGTGGACTCTCATGACAAAACTGGGTTTAAGGATATTTGGAAGCACAAGTAGTATCTCTACTTGGTGCAAGGAATTTCGCTAGCATGAGGGGAAAGGCAAGCTCAACATGTTTGGAAGGTCAATGACAATATACTTTAACTCAGATGTCGGAAAACATAGACTATTATGTTGTCTTCCTTGTCCAACGTCAACTCTTTTAGCATGTCATACTTAATGAGTGCTTCACAATCATAAAAGATGTCCAAGATAATATATTTATATGTGGACCCCTCTTTCCTTATCACTTCCTATTAATTGCAACGATGACCAAGGCTACGTTCATCAACCCTCAACAATTTTTATGCATCATACTTTCTATGTGTGAAGTTATCACTATCCATAAGATCAATATGAACTCTTTTGTTCTTTCTACTTTCTCATGATCATAGCAACAAAGTAAAGCCCTTGACTCAACACTAATCTTTATTATAGATAGCACACGGACTCAATTGCAAAAAGAGATCACAAAGCAAAACTCAAAACTACTTGATATCTAAAACTTCAACTACTAATAGATCAAGATACTACTAAAAGGGTCGAACTAAATAAAGCGGTAAAGATAGGAGTGTGATGGTGATACGATACCGGGGCACCTCCCCCAAGCTTGGCAGTTGCCAAGGGGAGTGCCCATACCAATGTGATTAGTTCTTCGGAGGTGATGGAGGTGGTGATGATGAAGGTGGATAATCGCACATCGAGCGTAAAAGCTCCTCCAACTTGCGGATAATGCCCTTCAGCCCAGTAATATGATCTTTCAACAAAATATTCTCCTCTGTGAGGTACTTGTTCTGTATGCGGGCTAACTCGATCATATTGAAAGCTTCAATCTCTGTTGGAGTGAAAAGGTTAGGTAAAGGTTGGGGGATGTCTTCTTCTTTTACCACCGAAGCTTGAGCCTCCATGGCCTCCTTGATCCCTCCATCCTTGTTGATATCCTCTGGTTCCTCTCTTTTCAACTCTATCTTCAATAGCCAAGCATCCTTGTCTTTGTTGTTGGAGGAGGGAGAAGTCATGGTGCTCTAAATCTGCAACAGAAACAGCTCGAAACAAAAACAAAGGATATTTGCATGATACGGTGGTCAAAACCTTCGGGAGTATATATAATGAATTTTTACCGACCAAAATACGTAACATACAAGAAAACGGAGTCCGGGAGGCACAGGAGGTGCCCACGAGACAGGGGCGCGCCCTACAGGGGGGCGCCCTCCTCACTCGTGGGAGCCTCGTGTCCCTTTCGGACTACTTCTTTCTTCCTAAAATCCATAAATAATCCAAAACTGATAAAAATTGCCATTAGAGCTGTTTTGGAGTCGGTTTACTTGCCATACCACGTACCTATGCCTTTTTGGAGTCTGGAACGTTCTGGAAAGTGTGTCTTATGTATTCCTCAGGGGTTATGGTTTCAATAATATTAGTTTCAACGTCGATAGGATTACCTGAAATATAATGTTTAATTCTTTGACCGTTTACCACCCTCGGATTTGTGCCTTCAAAGTTGTTGATTTTTATAGCACCAGAACGATAGACCTCCTCGATAACATAGGGACCTTCCCATTTTGAGAGAAGTTTCCCTGCAAAAAATCTTAAACGAGAGTTGAACAATAACACATAATCTCCTACGTTAAACTCACGCTTCTGTATCCTCTTATCATGCCAGCGTTTGACTTTTTCTTTGAAAAGCTTGGCATTCTCATATGGTTGGGTTCTCCATTCATCAAGTGAGCTAATATCAAATAACCTTTTCTCACCGGCAAGTTTGAAGTCATAATTGAGCTCTTTAATAGCCCAATAAGCTTTATGTTCAAGTTCAAGAGGTAAATGACATGCTTTTGCATAAACCATCTTATATGAGACATACCCATAGGATTTTTGTATGCAGTTCTATAGGCCCATAATGCATCATCAAGTTTTTTGGACCAGTTCTTTCTAGATCTATTCACAGTCTTTTGCAAAATTAATTTGAGCTCTCTATTGCTCAACTCTACTTGACCACTAGACTGCGGGTGATAAGGATATGCGATTCTATGATTGACATCATACTTAGCGAGCATATAACGGAAAGCACCATGAATTAAGTGTGAACCACCATCAGTCATAAGATATCTAGGGACTCCAAACCTCGGGAAAATAACTTCTATAAGCATTTTAATGGAAGTGTTATGATCAGCACTACTAGTTGGAATAGCTTCTACCCACTTAGTAACGTAATCAACAGCAACTAAAATATGTGTATAACCATTGGAGGCAGGAAAAGGTCCCATATAATCAAAGCCCCATACATCAAATGGTTCAATAACAATAGAATAATTCATAGGCATTACTTGACGTCTACTTGAAGGAAATATGCCCTAGAGGCAATAATAAAGTTATTATTTATTTCCTTATTTCATGATAAATGTTTATCATTCATGCTAGAGTTGTATTAACCGGAAACATGATACATGTGTGAATGCATAAACAAACAACATGTCACTAGTATGCCTCTACTAGACTAGCTTGTTAATCAAAGATGGTTATGTTTCCTAACCATGAACAAAGAGTTGTTATTTGATTAACAAGGTCACATCATTAGTAGAATGATCTGATTGACATGACCCATTCCATTAGCTTAGCACTCGATCGCTTAGTATGTTGCTACTGCTTTTATCCATGACTTATACATGTTCCTGTAACTATGAGATTATGCAACTCCGTTTACGAGGAACACTTTGGGTGCTACCAAACGTCACAACATAACTCGGGTGATTATAAAGGAGTACTACTGGTGTCTCCAAAGGCAGATGTTGGGTTGGCGATTTCGAGATTAGGTTTTGTCACTCCGATTGTCGGAGAGGTATCTCTGGGCCCTCTCGGTAATACACATCATGAAGCCTTGCAAGCAATACAACTAATGAGTTAGCTGTGAGATGATGTATTACGGAACGAGTAAAGAGACTTGCCGTAACGAGATTGAACTAGGTATTGGATACCGACGATCGAATCTCGGGCAAGTAACATACCGATGACAAAGGGAACAACGATGTTGTTATGCGGTCCGACCGATAAAGGTCTTCAGAGAATATGTAGGAACCAATATGGGCATCCAGGTCCGTTGTTGGTTATTGACCGAGACGTGTCTCGGTCATGTCTACATTGTTCTCGAACCGTAGGGTCCGCACGCTTAAGGTTTCGATGGCGATTATTGTGAGTTTATGTATTTTGATGTACCAAAGAAGTTCGAGTCCCGGATGTGATCACGGACATGACGAGGAGTCTCGAAATGGTCGAGACATAAAGATTGATATATTGGAAGCCTATATTTGGAGTCCGGAATGGTTCGGTGAAATCGAATTTATCGGAGTACCGGAGGTTACCGAACCCCGGAACTAAATGGGCCTTAGTGGGCCTCGAGGGAGAAGAGGAGGGCCGGCCAGGGCAGGCCGCGCCCCTCCCCTAGTCCGAATAGGACAAGGAGGGGGCGGCGCCCCTTTCCTCTTCCCCTCCCCAATCCTACTCCAACTAGGAAGGGGGAGTCCTACTCCGGTGGGAGTAGGACTCCTCAGCCACGCCTCCTCTAGGCCGGCCGCACCTCCCCCTCCCTCCTTTATATACGGGGCAGGGGCACCCTAGAACACACAAGTTTGATCTACGGATCGTTATTTAGCCGTGCAGCGGTGCCCCCTCCACCATATTCCACCTCGGTCATATCGTCGCGAAGCTTAGGCGAAGCCCTGCGCCGGTAGAACATCAAGATCGTCACCACGCCGTCGTGCTGACGGAACTCTCCCTCGACACTCGGCTGGATCGGAGTACGAGGGACGTCATCGAGCTGTACGTGTGTCAAGAACTCGGGGGCGCCGGAGTAACGGCGCCGGGATCGGTCGGATCGCGAGGAGAACGTACGACTACTTCCTCTACGTTGTGATCGCTTCCGCTTTGGGTCTACGAGGGTACGTAGACAACACTCTCCCCTCTCGTTGCTATACATCACCATGATCTTGCGTGTGCGTAGGAAAATTTTTGAAATTACTACGTTCCCCAACAAAGTGGCATCCGAGCCTAGGTTTTTCTATGGATTGATGTTTTGCACGAGTAGAACACAAGTGAGTTGTGGGCGATACAAGTCATACTACCTACCAGCATGTCATACTTTGGTTCAGCGGTATTGTGAGATGAAGCGGCCTGACCGACATTACGCCAGACGCTTACGCGAGACTGGTTTCACCGCCACGAGCACTCGTTGCTTAAAGGTGACTGGCGGGTGTCTGTCTCTCTCACTTTAGTTGAACTGAGTGTGGCTACGCCCGGTCCTTGAGAAGGTTAAAACGAGTCTATTTGACGAAGTATCATTGTGGTTTTGATGCGAGGTGAGACTGGTTCTTGCTTAAGCCCGTAGCAGCCACGTAAAATTTGCAACAACAAAGTAGAGGACGCCTAACTTGTTTTTGCAGGGCATGTTGTGATGTGATATGGTCAAGACGTGATGCTATATTTTATTGTATGAGATGATCATGTTTTGTAACCGGTTATCGGCAATCGGCAGGAGCCATATGGTTGTTGCTTTATTGTATGCAATGCAATCGCTTCGTAATGCTTTACTTTATCACTAAGCGGTAGCGATAGTCGAGAAGCATAAGTTTGGCGAGACGACAACGATGCTACGATGGAGATCAAGGTGTCGCTACGGTGACGATGGTGATCATGGTGGTGCTGCAGAGATGGAGATCACGAAGCACAAGATGATGATGACCATATCATATCACTTATATTGATTTGCATGTGATGTTTATCCTTTATGCGTCTTATCTTGCTTTGATTGACGGTAGCATTATAAGATGATCTCTCACTAAATTATCAAGAAGTGTTCTCCCGAGTATGCACCGCTGCCAAAGTTCGTCGTGCCTGCACACCACGTGATGATCGGGTGTGATAAGCTCCACGTCCATCTACAACGGGTGCAAGCCAGTTTTGCACACGCAGAATACTCGGGTTATACTTGACGAGCCTAGCATATGCAGATATGGCCTTGGAACACGGAGACCGAAAGGTCGAGCGTGAATCATATAGTAGATATGATCAACATAAGATGTTCACCATTGAAAACTACTCCATTTCACGTGATGATCGGTTATGGTTTAGTTGATTTGGATCACGTGATCACTTAAGATGACTAGAGGGATGTCTGTCTAAGTGGGAGTTTTTAAATAATATGATTAATTGAACTTAAATTTATCATGAACTTAGTACCTGATAGTATCTTGCTTGTTTATGTTTGTTTGTAGATAGATGGCTCGTCTTTGTTGTTCCGTTGAATTTTAATGCGTTCCTTGAGAAAGCAAAGTTGAAAGATGATGGTAGCAATTACACGGATCGGGTCCGAACTCGAGGATTATCCTCATTGCTGCACGTAAGAGTTACGCCCTGGATGCACCGCTAGGTGCCAGTGCCTCTTTGGAGCAACACCGGATGTTGTGAACGTCCGCGAGCAAAGCTGATGACTACTCTATAGTTCGATGTGCCATGCTTTACGGCTTAGAACCGGGACTTCAACGACGTTTTGAACGTCATGGAGCATATGAGATGTTCCAGAGTTGAAGTTAATATTCCAAATGAATGCCCGGATTGAGAGATATGAAGTCTCCAATAAGTTCTATAGCTGCAAGATGGAGGAGAATAGTTCGTTAGTGAGCACATACTCGTAATGTCCGGGTACTACAATCACTTGACGCAATTGGGAGTTAATCTTCCGGATGATTGTGTCATTGATGAATTCTTCAATCAACGCCACCAAGCTACAAAGGCTTCGTGATGAACTATAATATGCAAGGGTTAGTAAAGACTATACCTGAGCTCTTCGCAATGCTAAAGGCTGCGGAGGTAGAAATCAAGAAGGAGCATCAAGTGTTGATGGTCAATAAGACCACTAGTTTCAAGAAGAAAGGCAAAGGGAAGAAAGAGGGGAACTTCAAGAAGAACAACAAGCAAGTTGCTGCTCAGGAGAAGAAACCCAAGTCTGGACCTAAGCCTGAAACTCGAGTGCTTTTACCGCAAGCGATCGTCTTTGAAGCGGAACTGCCCCAAGTATTTGGCGGATAAGAAGGATGGCAAGGTGAACAAAGGTATATGTGATATACATGTTATTGATGTGTACCTTACTAGAGCTCGTAGTAGCACTGGTATTTGATCTGGTTCATTGCTAATATTTGCAACTCAAGCAGGGACTACGGATTGCTTAACTCGCAAAGGACGAGGTGACGATCGCGCGTGGGAAATGGTTCCAAAGTCAATGTGATCGCGGTCGGCACGCTACCTCTACATCTACCTTCGGATTAGTTTTAGACCTAAATAATTGTTATTTGGTGCTGCGTTGAGCATGAACATTATATCTGGATCTTGTTTGATGCGAGACGGTTATTCATTTAAATCGAGAGAATAATGGTTGTTCTATTTATATGAGTAATATCTTTTATGGTCATGCACCCTTGAAGAGTGGTCTATTTTGATGAATCTCGATAGTAGTGATACACATATTCATAATGTTGAAACCAAAAGATGCAGAGTTGATAATGATAGTGCAACTTATTTGTGGCAATCGCCGTTTAGGTCATATCGGTGTAAAGCGCATGAAGAAACTCCATCTCGATGGACTTTTGGAGTCACTTGATTATGAATCACTTGGCACTTGCGAACCGTGCCTCATGGGCAAGATGACTAAAACCCGTTCTCGGTACTATGGAGAGAGCAACAGATTTGTTGGAGATCATACATATGGATGTATGTGGTCCGATGAATGTTGAGGCTCGTGGCGGATATCGTTATTTTCTCACCTTCACAGATGACTTAAGCAGATATGGGTATATCTACTTAATGAAACATAAGTCTGAAACATTTGAAAAGTTCAAAGAATTTCAGAGTGAAGTTGAAAATCATCGTAACAAGAAAATTAAGTTTCGTGATCCGATCGTGGAGGTGAATATTTGAGTTACGAGTTTGGTCTACATTTGAAACAATGCGAATAGTTTAGCAACTCACGCCACCCGAACACCACAACGTAATGGTGTGTCCGAACGTCGTAATCGTACTTTACTAGATATGGTGCGATCTATGATGTCCCTTACAGATTTACCGCTATCATTTTGGGGTTATGCTCTAGAGACGGCCGCATTCACACTGAATAGAACACCGTCGAAATCCGTTGAGACGACACCTTTTGAACTGTGGTTTAGCAAGAAACCAAAGTTGTCGTTTCTTAAAGTTTGGGGATGCGATGCTTATGTGAAAAAGCTTCAACCTGATAAGCTCGAACCCAAATCGGAGAAATGTGTCTTCATAGGATACCCAAAGGAGACAGTTGGGTATACCTTCTATCACAGATCCGAAGGCAAGACATTCGTTGCTAAGAATGGATCCTTTCTAGAGAAGGAGTTTCTCTCGAAAGAAGTGAGTGGGAGGAAAGTAGAACTTGATGAGGTAATTGTACCTTCTCCCTTACTTGAAAGTAGTTTGTCGCAGAAACCGGTTTCGAGACACCTACACCAAGTAGTGAGGAAGTTGATGATGTTGATCATGAAACTTCAGATCAAGTTGCTACTGTAACCTCGTAGATCAACCAGAGTAAGATCCGCACTGAGTGGTACGGTAATCCTGTTCGGAAATCATGCTACTAGATCATGATGAACCTACGAACTATGAAGAAGCGATGGTGAGCCCAGATTCATAAAATGGCTTGAGGCCATGAAATCGAGATGGGATCCATGTATGAAAACAAAGTATGGACTTTGGTTGACTTGCCCGAGGGTAGGCAAGCAATAGAAAACAAGTGGATCTTCAAGAAGAAGACCGACGCCGACGGTAATATTATCGTCTATTAAAGCTCGACTTGTCGCAAAGGGTTTTCGACAAGTTCAAGGGATTGACTACGATGAGACCTTCTCACCAGAAGCGATGCTTAAGTCTGTCCGAATCATGTTAGCAATTGCCGCATTTTATGATAATGAAATTTGGCAAATGGATGTAAAGACAGCATTCCTAAATGGATTTCGGAAGAAGAGTTGTATATGATGCAACCGAAGGTTTTATCGATCCAAAGGAGCTAACAAAGTGTGCAAGCTCCAGCGATCCATTTATGGACTGGTGCAAGCATCTCGAGTTGGAATAAACGCTTTGATAGTGTGATCACAGCATTTGGGTTTATCTGAGACTTTTGGAGAAGCTCTGATTTACAAGAAAGTGAGTGGGAGCTCAGAGCATTTCGATATTATATGTAGATGACATATTGCTGATCGGAAATGATATAGAATTTCTGGATAGCATAAAGGGATACTTGAATAAGAGTTTTTCAATGAAAGACCTCGGTGAAGCTGCTTACATATTGGGCATTAAGATCTATAGAGATAGATCAAGACGCTTAATTGACTTTCACAAAGCACATACCTTGACAAAATTTTGAAGAAGTTCAAAATGGATCAAGCAAAGAAAGGGTTCTTGCTGTGTTACAAGGTGTGAAGTTGAGTAAGACTCAATGCCCGACCACCGCAGAAGAAAGAGAGAAAATGAAAGATGTTCCTATGCTTCAGCCATAGGCACATGTATGCAATTGTGTACTGGACTGATGTGTGCCTTGCTATAAGCCTAGCAGGAGGTACCAAAGTAATCCAGAGTGGATCATCGACAGCGGTCAAGAACATCTGAAATACCGAAAAGGACTAAGGATATGTTTCTTGTATATGGAGGTGACAAAGAGCTCATCGTAAATGGTTACGTTGATGCAAGCTTTGACACTGATCCGGACGATTCTAAATCGCAGACCGGATACGTATTTACACTAAACGGAGGAGCTGTCAGTTGGTGCAGTTCTAAACAAAGCGTCGTAGCGGGATCTACATGTGAAGCGGAGTACATAGCAGCTTCGGAAGCAGCTAATGAAGGAGTCTGGATGAAGGAGTTCATATCCGATCTAGGTGTCATACCTAGTGCATCGGGTCCAATGAAAATCTTCGTGACAATATCGAGCAATTGCCTTAGCGAAGGAATCCAGATTTCACAAGAGGACCAAACACATCAAGAGACGCTTCAATTCCATCCGGACTTAGTCCGTGGGAGACATAGAGATTTGCAAGATACATACGGATCTGAATGTTGCGCACCGTTGACTAAGCCTCTTCCACGAGCAAAACATGATCAGCACCAAGACTCCATGGGTGTTAGAATCATTACTATGTAATCTAGATTATTGACTCTAGTGCAAGTGGGAGACTCAAGGAAATATGCCCTAGAGGCAATAATAAAGTTATTATTTATTTCCTTATTTCATGATAAATGTTTATCATTCATGCTAGAATTGTATTAACCGGAAACATGATACATGTGTGAATGCATAAACAAACAACATGTCACTAGTATGCCTCTACTAGACTAGCTTGTTAATCAAAGATGGTTATGTTTCCTAACCATGAACAAAGAGTTGTTATTTGATTAACAAGGTCACATCATTAGTAGAATGATCTGATTGACATGACCCATTCCATTAGCTTAGCACTCGATCGCTTAGTATGTTGCTACTGCTTTTATCCATGACTTATACATGTTCCCGTAACTATGAGATTATGCAACTCCGTTTACGAGGAACACTTTGGTGCTACCAAACGTCACAACGTAATCGGGTGATTATAAAGGAGTACTACAGGTGTCTCCAAAGGCGATGTTGGGTTGGCGATTTCGAGATTAGGTTTTGTCACTCCGATTGTCGGAGAGGTATCTCTGGGCCCTCTCGGTAATACACATCATGAAGCCTTGCAAGCAATACAACTAATGAGTTAGCTGTGAGATGATGTATTACGGAACGAGTAAAGAGACTTGCGGTAACGAGATTGAACTAGGTATTGGATACCGACGATCGAATCTCGGGCAAGTAACATACCGATGACAAAGGAACAACGATGTTGTTATGCGGTCTGACCGATAAAGATCTTCGTAGAATATGTAGGAACCAATATGGGCATCCAGGTCCCGCTGTTGGTTATTGACCGGAGACGTGTCTCGGTCATGTCTACATTGTTCTCGAACCGTAGGGTCCGCATGCTTAAGGTTTCGATGACAGTTATTATGAGTTTATGTATTTTGATGTACCGAAGAAGTTCGGAGTCCCGGATGTGATCACGGACATGACGAGGAGTCTCGAAATGGTCGAGACATAAAGATTGATATATTGGAAGCCTATATTTGGAGTCCGGAATGGTTCCGTGAAATCGAATTTATCGAGTACCGGAGGTTACCGAACCCCGGGAACTAAATGGGCCTTAGTGGGCCTCGAGGGAGAAGAGGAGGGGCGGCCGGGGCAGGCCGCATGCCCCTCCCCTAGTCCGAATAGGACAAGGAGGCGGCGCCCCCCCTTTCCTCTTCCCCCTCCCCCAATCCTACTCCAACTAGGAAAGGGGGGGGAGTCCTACTCCCGGTGGGAGTAGGACTCCTCCGGCGCGCCTCCTCTAGGCCGGCCGCACCTCCCCCCTCCCTCCTTTATATACGGGGGCAGGGGGGCACCCTAGAACACACAAGTTTGATCTACGGATCGTTCTTTAGCCGTGTGCGGTACCCCCCCTCCACCATATTCCACCTCGGTCATATCATCGCGAAGCTTAGGCGAAGCCCTGCGCCGGTAGAACATCAAGATCGTCACCACACCGTCGTGCTGACGGAAATCTCCCTCAACACTTGCTGGATCGGAGTACGAGGGACGTCATCGAGCTGTACGTGTGTCAAGAACTCGGGGGCGCCGGAGTAACGGCGCCGGGATCGGTCGGATCGCGAGGAGAACGTACGACTACTTCCTCTACGCCAGATCGCTTCGCTTGGGGTCTACGAGGGTACGTAGACAACACTCTCCCCTCTCGTTGCTATACATCACCATGATCTTGCGTGTGCGTAGGAAATTTTTTGAAATTACTACGTTCCCCAACACTACTAATGTTACCTATTCTTTGACATTCATCACAAGATACGACAAACATACGAGCATCTTTGAAAATAGTAGGCCAATAAAAACCAGATTGTAATACCTTGTGTGTAGTTCTATCTCCAGCATGGTGTCCTCCATAGGATTCGGAGTGACACTTGCATAGGATTTGTTCCTATTCATGCTCAGGCACACAACGTCTAATAATACCATCTACTCCTTTTTATAAAGGTGTGGATCATCCCAGAAGTAATGTCTTAAATCATAAAAGAACTTTTTCTTTTGCTGGTATGTGAAACTAGGAGGTATATATTTAGCAACAATGTAATTAATATAATCAGCATACCAAGGAGCAGTACGAGAAGCATTGACAATCGCTAATTGTTCATCAAGAAAACTATCATTAATAGGCAGTGGGTCATCAAGAACATTCTCTAGCCTAGACAAGTTGTCTGCAACGGGGTTCTCAGGTCCCTTTCTATCAATAATATGCAAGTCAAATTCTTGGAGCAAGAGAACCCATCTAATGAGTCTAGGCTTAGCATCTTTCTTTTCCATAAAATATTTAATAGCAGCATGATCGGTGTGAATAGTAACTTTGGAATCAACAACATAAGGTCTAAACTTATCACATGCAAACACAACTGCTAAGAATTCTTTTTTAGTGGTAGCATAATTTCTCTGGGCAGTATCAAGAGTCTTGCTAGCATAATGGATAACATTCAATTTCTTATCGACTCTTTGCCCTAAAACAGCACCTACAGCATAATCACTAGCATCGCACATAATTTCAAAAGGTAAATTCCAATCATGTGGTTGAACAATAGGTGAAGTGATCAAAGCCTTCTTAAGTGTTTCAAATGCTTCTACACAATCATCATCAAAGACAAAAGGAATACCTTTTTGCAATAAATTAGTCAGAGGCCTGGAAATTTTAGAGAAGTCCTTAATGAACCTCCTATGAAAACCGACATGACCCAGGAAACTTATTATACCTTTTATGTCCTTGGGACACGACATCTTTTCAATAGCATCAACTTTGGCTTTATCAACTTCAATACCTCTCTCGGAGATCTTGTGCCCCAAGACAATGCCTTCATTAACCATAAAGTGACACTTTTCCCAATTCAGGACGAGACTAGTGTCTTCGCATCTCTGCAAAACTTGATCAAGGTTGCTCGAACAATCATCAAAAGAGGATACATGGACGGAGAAGTCATCCATGAACACCTCACAAATCTTTTTACAAAAATCAAAAAATATAGCCATCATGCATCTTTGAAAGGTAGCAGGTGCATTACATAAACCAAAAGGCATACGTCTATAAGCAAAGGTACCAAAAGGGCAATTAAAAGTAGTTTTAGATTGATCCCCCGCTGAAACAGGTATCTGAGAGAAACTAGAATAACCATCTAGGAAGCAAAAATGTGTGTTTTTTGATAGCCTTTCTAGCATTTGATCAATAAAAGGTAAAGGGTAATGATCTTTCTTAGTGGCTTTATTTAACTTACGGAAATCAAATACCATCCTATAACCTGTAATAATTCTTTGCGGGATCAATTCATCTTTATCATTAGGAACAACGGTAATACCTCCCTTTTTGGGGACAAAATGGACAGGGCTTACCCATTCACTATCAGCAATGGGATAAATAATACCTGCCTCAAGGAGTTTTAGTATCTCCTTTCTTACCACTTCCTTCATTTTGGGATTTAATCGTCTTTGAGGATCTCTAACTGGTTTGGCATCTTTTTACACTGAGATTTTGTGTTGACATAATGTGGGGCTAATGCCCTTAAGATCATCCAGAGTATATCCAATAGCAGCTCGGTGCTTCTTCAGAGTTTTCAATAATCTTTCTTCCTCTTTCTCTAAAAGGTTAGCACTAATAATAATAGGATATATTTCTTTTTCATCAAGATAAGCATACTTAAGATTATCAGGTAACAATTTGAGTTCAAACACGGGATCACCCTTGGGTGGAGGGGGATCCCCAAGAATTTCACGGGAAGGTTATGTTTCAGCATAGGTTCTTGTTTAAGGAACACTTCATCTATTTCTTCCCTTTCCTTCATAAACATATCATTTTCATGGTCTAGCAAATATTGTTCTAATGGATCAGTTGGAGGAATAGCAATGGAAGCAAGACCAATAATTTCATCCTTACTAGATGGTTCCTCTTCATGGTGTTGTCTACGAAATTTAGAAAAGTTGAACTCATGAGACATATCACCTAGACCAATAGTAAGGACATCCTTTTCGCAATCTATCCTAGCATTAACGGTGTTCAAGAAGGATCTATCAAATATAATGGGACAACACCTATCTCGTGGGGAGCCAAGAACAAGAAAATCAGCAGGATATTTAGTTTTCCCACACAAGACTTCAACATCCCTAACAATTCCCATTGGTGAAATAGTATCTCTATTGGCAAGTTCAATTGTGACATCAATATCTTCTAACTCAGCAGGTGCAATATTGTGCTTAATTTCTTTGTATAAGTCAATAGGTATTGCACTAGCACTAGCACCCATATCACATAAGCCATGATAACAATGATCTCCTATTTTAACATAAATAACAGGCATGCCTACCACAGGTCTATGTTTATCTTTAGCACAAGGTTTGGAAATTCTAGCAGTTTCATCACAGAAATAAATAACATGCCCATCAATATTATCAGACAAGAGATCTTTAACAATAGCAACATTAGGTTCAACTTCGATTTGCTCAGAGGTGTATAAGTTCTAACATTGCTCGATTTAACAACAAATGAAGCTTTAGCATGATCTTTTATCCTAACAGAAAAGGAGGTTTTTCAACATAAGCAGAGGAATAATAGGATCACTATATGTAATAGTCTTTCTTCGATTGTAATAGGTGCAACTACTTTCACTTCAACAGGAGGATTATATTTAAACCACTTCTCTTTAGGGAGATCAACGTGAGTAGAAAAAGTTTCACAAAAAGTAGCTACTATCTCAGAGTCAAGTCCATACTTAGAGCTAAATCCACGGAAAGCATTGGTATCCATAAAAGATTTAACACAGTCAAACTTAGGTGTCATACGACTCCTTACCATCGTCGGAACCCCAATCTTTGAGTTGCGTTTAATTCTTTCCAATAAGTCCCATTTGAAATCAATAGTCTTGACATATAGGAACCAAAGACAGAAGTATCAAGCAGGTTGCGATTATCAAGAGAAAGCCAAACATAAAAATTCTGAATAATCATTTCCCGAGAGAGCTCATGATTGGGGCATGAATACAACATTGACTTAAGCCTCCCCCAAGCTTGACCGATGCTTTCTCCTTCGCGAGGCCAGAAATTATATATGTAATTACAATCACGATGAACAAGATGCATAGGATAGAACTTCTGGTGAAATTCCAACTTCAATCGCTTATAATTCCAATATCTCGTATCATCACATAGCCTATACCATGTTATTGCATCTCCCTTCAAAGATAAAGGGAACACCTTCCTTTTGACAACATCATCGGGAACACCTGCAAGCTTAAATAATCCACAAACTTCATCCACAAAGATGAGGTGTAAGTCGGGATGCAATGTTATGTTTCCTGCAAAAGGATTAGCTAGCAGTTTTTCTATCATACATGAAGGAATCTCAAAGTGAATATTTTCATAAGGTTCAGTAGGTTGAGGAGCATCTCTTTGCTCTTCTGGTTGGGGTGAAGATACCCCAAACAAGCCCCTCAAAGGATTAGTTTCCATAGTGACAAGTAACAGAAAATTTCAGCACACTATATAAATGTTTCCTTACCAAGTTACACTCACCAAGAGCGCTACAATCCCCGGCAACGGCGCCAGAAAAGAGTCTTGATAACCCACAAGTATAGGGGATCTATCGTAGTCCTTTAGATTAGTAAGAGTGTCGAACCCAACGAGGAGCAGAAGGAAATGATAAGCGGTTTTCAGTAAGGTTTTCTCTGCAAGCACTGAAATAGTAGGTGATAGATAGTTTTGTGATAAGATAAATAGTAACGAGCAAAAGTAAATAAAGTAAATAATGTGCAGCAAGGTGGCCCAATCCTTTATGTAGCAAAGGATAAGCCTGGACAAATTCTAATAATGAAGAAGGAGCTCCCGAGGACATATTGGGAATTATCGTCAACCTGTTTTCATCACGTTCATATGATTCGCGTTCGGTACTTTGATAATTTGATATGTGGGTGGACCAACACTTGGGTACTGTCCTAACATGGACAAGCATCCCACTTATGATTAACCCCTATTTCAAGCATCCGCAACTACAAAAAGGAGTATTAAGGTAAACCTAACCACAGCATTAAACATATGGGTCCATATCAACCCCTAACGAAGCAACGCATAAACTAGGGTTTAAGCTTCTATCACTCTAGCAACCCATCATCTACTTACTACTTCCCTATGCCTTCCTCTAGGCCCAAATAATGGTGAAGTGTCATGTAGTCGACGTTCACATAACACCACTAGAGGAGAGACAACATACATCTCATCAAAATATCGAACGAATACCAAATTCACATGACTACTAATAGCAAGACTTCACCCATGTCCTCAGGAACAAACGTAACTACTCACAAAGCATATTCATGTTCATAATCAGAGGAGTAATAATATGCATAAAGGATTTGAACATATGATCTTCCACTAAGTAAACCAAATAGCATCAACTACAAGGAGTAATCAATACTACTAGCAACCCACAGGTACCAATTTGTGGTTTTGATACAAGATTGGATACAAGAGATGAACTAGGGTTTTGAGATGAGATGGTGCTAGTGAAGATGTTGATAGAGATTGACCCCCTCCCGATGAGAGGATCGTTGGTGATGACGTTGGTGATGATTTCCCCCTCCCGGAGGGAAGTGTCCCCGGCAGAACAGCTCCGCCAGAGCCCTAGATTGATTCCGCCAAGGTTCCGCCTCGTGGCGGTGGAGTTTCGTCCCGTAAGCTTGCCCACGATTTTTTCCTTGGGAAAACCCTTCATATAGCAGAAGATGGACGCCGTAGGCCCACCAGGGAGCCCAGGAGATAGGGGACGCGCCCTAGGGGAGCGCGCCCCCTGTCTCCTGGACTAGGTGTGGGCCCCCTGGCCAATTACTTTTGCCCAAAAATTCTTATTAAATCTGAAAAGTTGTTTCGTGGAGTCTCAGGTCTTTTGGAGTTGTGCAGAATAGGTTTCCAACGTTTGCTCCTTTTTCAGCCAGAATTCCAGCTGCCGGCATCCCCCCTCTTCATGGTAAACCTTGTAAAATAAGAGAGAATAGCCATAAGTATTGAGATATAATGTGTAATAACGGCCCATAATGCAATAAATATTGATATAAAAGCATGATGCAAAATGGACGTATCACGCGCGCAGTAAAAAAAATTTCGGGACAGAGAAGGGTATCAACTGGGTTGTGCGGGAGCTTTGTCCCATCTAGCCTAGTCTTTTATTTCATATGTTTACCACATGACCAGCCCATTTTTTTCCTTTCTGAAAATGGCTAGCCCAGCTATTTTTGTTTTTTGTACAATAACCAACGTATGCCTACTTGCTTTTCTACACCCTGCTGGGCCGGAATTCTTTCAAGACGAGGAGGGATGCATTCGGGCTTGCCCAGAAAATGGGCTATAAGTAATAAAAAATGGGCTATAAGTAATAATAAATGGGCTGTAAAATGAAAAAATACAGCAAACAGGCAATTAGTTCCAAAATAATTTTTTCTTTCGGATTTTGATATTTTAAATTTCATTGTTTTTGTGCTGGTAAAATTTCATTGGATTTAAATTAAGGTATGTTTAGTTTTTAAATTAATTTGAATCTGGCTAGAAATTTTGTGTTGTATGGTGTTTGGGACAGATTTGGAGGCTGACTTGTGGGTCTACTAGGTTGACGTGTATGAAAGGCTGTGTCAACTTAGTCCACAAACGATTCCAGCAGCACTGATTGTGGGATGTTAATCCAACGGCCATGTTGCTTGTTCAATATCTGATCTTCTTGCTCCAGCCGCCCAAACTAGCGTCGGTGGGACCTCCTGCTCCCACCTCCTGTGGCTGGTTGTGCTGCCGCACAGGCCGCACCACCCTATCCTACTCCATTGATGGCTAGGCCATTCCTCTACTCACGCACACCTCCTATTATTTTCTGGCGACGGCAGCCGAACCAGTAAACCCTCATACTCCCCACCGCGTGGGCAACCACTGTCGAGTCTTCCCCAGCTCCGGGTCATTCCCTTCCTAGGCCTCTCCATTGTCCATCGCATTGGTGCTCTCAGCGCGGCTGGTCAACATTGTCAATGAGCGACATCCATCGGAAGAGGACTGTACATGGAGAGGCTGACAGCTGGTTCCACGGCCGCACACAAGGAAGTGCCTCCTTATTACGCGCGAAATAATTATTCCTCCACCTGACAGCTAGGACCCACCGGAAGGGCCTTTGTATTTCGCAAAAAAAACATCCCTCCCGCTGACAGCTTGGACCCACCAGCTATATCTTCGCACGCAGGGAAGTGCCTCCTTATTACGCACAAAAAAATGAACACTCCCCCTGCTAGCCTGGACCCACCATAGTGGGAGGCCGACTTGTGGGCCTACTAACTTGACGCGGACGAAGGGCTTTGTCAACTTAGTCAATATGAACGATTCTAGCTCCATTGACCGTACGATGTCCATCCAACGACCATAGTGCTTCTTCAACCTCTGGTCTTCTTGCTCCAGCCGCCCAAACCAGCGTCGGTCAAGCCGCCTGCTCCTGCCTCCCGTGGCCGGCTCTGCTGCCGCGCAGGCCTCACCGCCCCACTCTACTCCAACCTCTAGCCAGGCCATCCCTCTACTCACCCACAACCCCTGTTATTTTGCGGTGACGGCAGCCTCACACTGCAGCTGAACCAGTCAACCCTCGTACTCCTCTCCGCGTGGGCATCCACTGCTGCGTCTTCCCCGGCTCCGCGCCGTCCCCTTCCTCGGCCTCGCCATCGCCAACGCTTGGTGCTCTCAGCGCAACATGGTCAATGTGGTCAAGGAACGACTTCCATTGAGAGAGTACTATACGTGGAGAAGCTGACAGCTGGGTCCACGGCCACATCAAGGAAGTGCCTCCTCATTACGTGCAAAATAATGATTCCTCCACCTGACAGCGGGGACCCACCTGACGAGCCATTGTATTTCACAAAAAAAATGTTTCCCCCCTGACTGTTGGGACCCACCAGCTACATCTTTGCACGCAAGGAAGTGCATCCTTATTACGGGAAAAAAATGATTCCCCCTTGACAGCTGGGACCTAGCAGCTATATCTTCGCAAGCAAGGAAGTGCGTCCTTATCGTCCCTGACAGCTAGGACCCACCCAGTCGAAGCATACGTAGCGTTGTCTGTCTTGTCGTGAACGTGTACATACATACTGGTCGATTGGTCGCTCTACAACGATGAACCGTGGACGAGTAAGTAGCGGCACATGTCAAAGTAGAGCCCCCCACGTAGCAGTTCATGTTGTCCCGTCTAAACTGCGTACACGTACAGACGGCCACACGCCAAAAAATACAGCCACGTACGTACATATGAGAGAGGTCTCGAAACGCGTACTCACGCATACGGACGGCCAGGGATCGTCTACATGGAGAGGCAACGGACGACATCGATGTTGTCATGTTCATCTTCAGCTAACCGGCTGGGTTGGAACGGAGGAAACAACGCCGTGTTCGCCGGGAGCCAAGTGACTGGGTCGGAACGCGTCCTGTTCATCGGGAGGCAACAGACTGGACCAGAATGCATTGTGTGTTCATCGAGAGCCAACCGGCTTGGACGGAACAACCGAAATAAGGCCTGGCGTACCGCAGAATGGAGGAAACAGCCTTTTGTTCGACCGCCTATGGTCAAAATGGATCCAGTTCACCGGGAGGGGTCTGGCGTACCGCAAAACGGAGGAAACGGACTTCTCTTCGACCTCCTATGGTCAAAACGGGGTCCTATTGATGAGGAGGCGTGTGGCGTACCGCAAAACAGAGGAAACGGACTTCTCTTCGACCTCCTACGGTCGAAACAGGGGTCCTGTTCACCGGGAGGGGTGTGGCGTACTGCAAAACGGGACTCCACGGGCTATTGTTCATCCACCGTCGACCTCCTCCTGCCTCCACCTGCGACTATTGATCCACCGTCGACTTTCTCCAGCCTCCACCAGCAACTTTTCATCCACGGGGATCATGTTCATCCAGCCTCCACCGGCTACTGTTCATCCAACCCTCCAAGGGGTCATGTTCATCCAGCCTCCATCGGCTACTGTTCAACCAGCCCTCCACGTACGGGGTCCCTCCACCGGCTACTGTTCATCAACCCCCCACCTCTTTGATTAGGGTCCTATTCATCCAACGGCAACGGCCTCTACTACCACGGGATCCTGTTCATCCAACCCCCACCAGGAACTGTTCATCCAACCCCAACCACGTATGTCTCGACTCGTTCAACCAACCCCCACGTTCATTGTTCATCAAGAGGCAGCAGGTTCGATCGGCTTCAGTTAGCAGTAGTTGCGAAGGAATCACTCGGGTTCATTTAACAGCAAGGGATCGATCGGGATTTAGTAACATAGCTAGTGCAATCGCTCGGGTTCAGTTACAACCCAACGCCTCGCTCGGGTTCAGTTAGAGCACAATGCCTCGCACACACATGCGTATGTGTACGAGAGAAATGTGTAAACCTTCGTGCATCGCTCGGCCCCGACCACCCACCGTAACCGGGACGAAATTTTCCTCGCCCTTGCTTCTACCACGATTTTTCCGTCATGGACAGCCCAAAGAATGTCATGCAGGTGCGTCTCCGGCCCGCCTAGGACGAAAAGCCCATTTTCCGTCATGATTTTTTTCATAGAAGTAGGAGCCCACACATCTATGATGATACCGGGTTTTGTCATAATTATCATCATAGAAGTGTCATAAGTATGACAGAAAAAAATTCGTTTGGCCCAGAATGTCACGGATGTGTCTTTTTTGTAGTGTGTGTAAGGGATGTAGTATAGTAAAAAGTCTAGGATAGCGTGTACCATGTCTCTAAGCTTAAAATCGTTGGAGTCGGCTCCATGCTATGAGGTCATCTTGAAGCATTTTTTATACCCTACCTGTCATCCTGGTGATTGTAGTTTGCACGCTGATTTGGTCAAGAGAGGAATATATATTTTAGTTTGTAGTGGGGTAGATGTTAGAGGTTGCAACAAATATTGCACACTGCGTGTCTCTTAGCCAAGTTTAGAGGCAAGGATGTGGGGCCCGTGCTATGATATGTCGCGTCAACTCATACAACAAGGAGAAGCTTGATTACTAGTACGCCCTCTCCCTCGCCCATGCGTGCGGTGGCTTGCAGACGAGGAGAAGATTTTGCTTACTACTCCTACAACAAGCTCTCCCTCCCCCATGCAGTTGGATGGACATGTAGCAGTTGATTCGCAATGTAGAAGTAGCAATATTATTGTTCGACTTCTTGAAGAGGTGAAGAGCCAAGCTCACCCCGAACATGGCAGTTGCGAATGCTCGGGTGGCAGTTTAATGTGTAGGGGTGGGGCATGGTGTGGCAGTTTTGTGGCAATTCTTTTCTATTGTTGTTTGCATCCAATAGGTGCCACCGTTGGATGCACATCTTACGGTTATTGTGGCGATTGCTAGTTATATTCATCTTATGAAAATCAAATAATCTCAAAACAAACCCGACCATGTTTCTTGTTTCTAGTCATGAATAGGAATCAACCAATAAGAGACGTGGGCCGTGTATGTTTTTAATGCCTTGAGACGTACCTAGCACGGCATGCAGCGGTCAGTTCATTGCATGCAATGGTATTAATTAGCAAATACTCCTTCCGTTCCTAAATATTTGTCTTTCTAGATAATTCAACAAGCGACTACACGTAAATGAGTACACACGGAGCAAAAATAGTGAATCTACACCGTATATATTTAGTAATGGAGGGAGAGAATATTGAGTTCCCTCGTTTTCCTCTCCGCCTTGGTCGCGGTGCACAATATTGAGTACTACTACTGACTAGTCTCTTTTTGACACGCATTTACGTTGATACGGCTTGAGTGCCAACGAGGGAGAGGGTAGTGGTTTCCGAAACGTTGAATGGTTAATGATGCCTCCTCATTCAATTAGCATGCAGAGGGAAGTAATTGGAGAAGCAGAATGGAGCCAGCACGATGTGAATGCAACACAATTTTGACTCTCATATAAAGGTGCCCCACCACACCAATCCATCTACTCCTAGTCTCTGCGCAACACTGCTCACTCCAATCCAAGACCAAGACCAAGTGACCAGAAGCCACAAGCACCCATGGCATCGATGGACGCAAGTGGCAATCGGATGTGCCAGATCATCTAAGATGACGGCCAGCCGCCCCGCACCACGCTGCGTTTCTAGACAGTGCTGGTGATCGCCGGTGTCATAACCCTTGTTAACGCCGGCTTCGCATCTTGCATGGGAAAGGTGATGGTCCGCTCCATCTGCAAGTTCACCGCCGTCAAGAAGCATGCGGATGACCTTGCCATACTCCTCCAGCCCGCACGCCCCGACTCCTGATTGCCTGCCACCCTCATCAGCATCCAAGGTGACGAACTCTTTGAAGGACTGGTGGTCCTGCAGCTGTCAGAGGTCACGAAGAAGAATGTGCACCTCTAGGCCACGCTCACCGTGCAACACCACGCCATGCAAGAAACTGTCGGCCTGCACATCCACATCTACAAGGAAATCATCTACATAGGCCACTATAGGACCAGCGAGGCCAGAAAGACATTGGCATGCTTCCACCGGCTGGAATCTTTGGACGCCATTGTTCAGAAGTACGTTGACCTGGCCACGAAAGCCGCTGCTACTTAGCCGCCGTTCGGTTGGTCGGTGCCCTGAGTCGAGGAGGAGGAGGTCGTCGGTGGATGCATCTTTCTTCTTGCCTCATGTAACCAGCACTGCGTCACCTCGTGGCCTTAATGTGTTAGTGTATGGCATTTTTATTCCAGTTGTAAATAACATGTGTGATCCCTTGCTCTTATTTGGCGTTAATTATATGTAGTATCATTGTCTTCGTCCTGGTTTGGTTTATTAGTCCCTTTTCTAAGTTGTGCTAAATTTTTACCATAGATTTAACTGAAAAAATGTTAGCGCATGTCAACAAAAATTATATCGTTGGATTCGTATTTGAACACTGTTTTTAATGATATAATTTTGGTGACATGCTTGAACATTTGTTAGTCAAATTTATGGTCAAAATTTGGCACAGATTACGATGGGGACCAATAAACCAGGACAGAGGTAGACTTGTCACCATCGCGTGTTGCGCCAAATTTTTACTTCGGCTTTAAGTACGAGACCCAAACTACATGGAGGGAGTATATGCGACAACCAAATTTATATACGGAGTATTCAAAACTGAGCATTACTACATGTCACGAGTTCAAAACAAGAAAGTGGAACAAGTACAGCACGCCTTTGCCATTGGCATCGCACCCCACACTATCATTCCGGCCCGCCGCTCAGCATGCTTGGCTTGGCATTTTCTATCTACAAGTTAAAAAGGTAAAGACAGTCGCATTCGCGTCGCACCCCACATGGTCTGTCGAGAACGCCGCTCATGCTAGGGAATGCTTGTTATCTTAGCATTTTCACTGTCAGGTGGGGCCGCAGTTGAGCAAACCGACTATCGGCAAATCCCCACCCCGCCCACCGCACATTGGCTGAGTTAGAATTAGAAGAGAGAAATGAGGTAGAAGAGCTAGCTGTAGCACGGACGCTGTTGTCAGATGGGACTCATGTTGATAGAATAGGAGTACTGGATACTGATACATCTAGTACCACTAGTTGGGTGCGTGCGACCAATACCTGTCATCACTTTAGGTCTCCTATTCAAACCGCAGCTATGTTTCATTGTACATAATTTTTCATGCATTTTTCCTCCTATATGTACTCCTAGGCTATTTCCACGTGCTTTCTTTCGTCGACATGTGGGACATAGAGCATCTGGGTCATAGTGTTGACGGTGCTGCAACAAGATATCACATAAGGTGTATCACGGTATGCTCATTGAGGACACACCTTCACTTGAGAGATTACTTGTAGTTGATCAACAAGGTCCAACAAGAATCAATGTCATTTCTACACCGAAATTGACAGTGGTGGGCTACTCGTCTGTCAAATACTCCGAACTTGTTATTGGATCCACACACGTTCAGGTACAACAGTCGCCTTCTTCCTTTCCTTCTTGAAATTAACATTATTTCTAATTTGGAAGATGTATGTTCGTCTGTCATCCAGAAAATGATTCCGACAAGCTTGACCCTGAATCTGCGCATATTGAAGGTCTTGGCACTAGAATCTATCGACCCCAACCTAGACCAATTTGTCTGTTTCCTGAGATGCTTTCCGTTCCTAGAGAAGCTATATATCGAGGTGATGATCCTTTCCTGTTAAATGTTAACCATTAGGGAGTTCAATTTTTGGTACATTTTCCCAAGTTTACAAAGGCAATGTACTACAATTTTTGAAGGAATTTTGGAGGATTTTAGTACATGCATGTTTTCCCTATATTGGTTGCTTGATTCATATGGTTACAATCCATAAGCATTTCTCCTTTGGATTCATCTGTACTAGTTTTCGTAGGGAAATTTCCATCCACTCCAACCTCTTGTGAAGAAGCCTACATTTTTCTAGATTGTAATCAAATGCACATGTTAATCATGTAGGATCAAAGATGGCATGTCACTCTACTAGTGTATTTTAGAAATCCTGCAAACCAAATAGGCCTGTAGTAGTGTTCAAAATTGCATGTCAGCACTAATACGTTCTTTCTTTTGCAGATAAGATTAGGCTCGGTAGTGAATAATGTTATATAATATAACAATCACATCGGATGCATGTTCTGTATCTCTCGAAAATTACTTTTAACTCCTACCGAGGGACCTTACCAGAGATTATATTTGCCAGGTTCTTTGTTGTAAAAAGCAAGGGTGCTAAAGGTAATGGCGTTTGCCCCACATTTATTTCACAAAAATGAATGGTTTGTTGGTCAGTGCCGGCGGCTGCGGTAGTATGGAAAAGGCTCTAAAGAAGTTGAATTTCATTTTGGAACTTCAGTTGACAGAGTAATCGGAAGTCATGTCAAGCCCATATATGACTTTTCAGTGGCTGGTCCCTTTGCAGAAATGATGAGTTTTTGAAACAAGCGTTACGAATGGTAATATCAGTTTGAACCTCTCTTATGTCCTTGTTCAGTTGATCAGCGCGGGCGTCTGCAGCTGCATGAGCTTAATTACATTCCTAATATCAGTTTGAACCTTGTAAGCTTCAAATTTGAGTAATCTAACTCTAGAGTTTGAACCTTGTAATATTTCGGGTTTTTGTGGTACAATCGATGAAATGGCATCATATGAGACTCGTATATTGGTAGTACTATTTTGACCTTAATATGCAATGGACTTGGAGTTTATTTACCATTCTCGAATGTGTTTCCCCTATAGATCCCAACGCAAACGATCTGTATAGCAAACTCGATCGAGATCTTCGACATTATTGCACATAGTTGGTTTCTTGAAACTGTGTGCCCTCTAGATCGCAAAATTAATTATCGAACTCAAGTGTGCATCATTACCCTTCTCTATAACTTTAACCTCATCACCCACGGGTAAACTTACTATTGAACGTGTGTGCTGCTCTAAGTCATTCCACACACTTCATTTTTCCATAGCTTTATGCCAATAAATTCCCATGATTTGCCCCTCTTCTAGCCGACGCGTGGCCAAACTAGCTGGGCGGGAAGTTTGCACGGTTGCGCGTGGTAAACTGCCTGGTTGCGCGAGAATAGGCTCACAAAGATACATTTGGCGCCTCTTCGAGCCCACGTGTGGTCTAACGAAACGCCTGTGGGGTCCTTAAGCGTGCACTGGAATCCTTCGCTAGGAACACGATGACAAGACGTGACGATTACAGGCCAGCTGGCCCCCATTTATTACAGTGGCCATTTAACCCTTGTGTCTCATCAATATTTCGATCATGCCCCAGTATTGCAAGATGCACACCCACGACAACAAATTCTTAGAGGGCATCCTGCGTGGCTCCAATGGCGCTCCGAGCAGTTGCCGACACGAGTAGCAATTCACCATGCATGCCATACTGGACATCCACAGAAGGTTCGCGAAGCTCTCGGTGGTGTACACCAACAACTCGATCGGGGTGGAGAACTCCATCCACACCATGGAGTTGTTGCTTCCTGCGGAGAAGTACAAGGTGGTCGGGTTCGACCATGATTACACTCGCGCTCCTGTCGGGTCTCATCACAAGGTCGTCGTCACACACATGTGCGTGCACAATCACGTCCTCATCTACCACCACTGCCTGGCCACAAGGCCTTCCGAGCATTTTGCCAGGTTTTTCAATGGCCCCCACTACATGTTCGCTATGGTGGACATCACCAATGATGTAAAGGTGCTCAAGAATTCGGGCATCGTCTACCAGAATCTTGTCGACATCCAGGGATAGAAGATCTGGGGTAGCAAGACGCATGAGAAGGACTCACTTGTTCACCTCGTTGAGGCCATCATCGACCCCTACTACAGAGACATGAAGGGTTCCTGCAATAAGGACAAGCGTGCCTAGCAATCAGCCTAGATGGAGAAACTCGACAAAGCTCACATCATTTATGCGGCCAAGGAGGCGTACACGAGCTACGAGATGTACAGGCGGATCATTGACCTGAGGAAATGCCTCCTTCCGCAAAACGACCAATGTTCCAGCTGGAAGCAGAGCAATGGCAAGCATCATCACAACAAGAAGTAGATCATCAAAACAGATCATAGATGTTGTGCGGACAGAGAAAATTACATCGCACATGGACTAAACTAGGAAACTCAACGGTGATGATTTCATCAATCATCGAAAATTGCATACCAGCAAGCGTTTTCCCACAACACACGCACTGCTTGTTAGAAGGTCTTCCCCACACATTTCTGATTACTAACATGTTTGTCGCATATCACACACATCTTGTCAAATTAACCCGTTTCTGTTGTTTTGCCCATCACAAACAGTTCACTGAGTGAGTTGTATGTCGTCTATTGCAAACACCTTGATCTGGCTGACTGTTTCTGTTGTCTTTTCTCATCGCAAACAATTCATTCGAGTGAATTGTATGCCGTCTATCGCACACACCATGATCTGGCTGACTGTTTCTGTTGTGTTGCCTAATCACTAACAGTTCATCCGAGTGAACTGTATGTCGTATATTGCACACACCTTCATCTGGCTGACCATTTCTGTTGGTATGCTTATCCCAAACAGTTCGTATGGATCAACTGCTTGCCACGTATCGCACACGCAACTCTAATCTGAATCGTGTTTGATGTCTCCGCCATCGCAAACAGTTCGTATTATTTTTGATGATTTTCTTAGAACAACGTTTGTGATTAATGCATCGCATACAGTTTCGTCGAAGGGTCTTTAATTGTAGTGTCGCGTTAGCAGCATCCTATAGTAGTGGATGAGTGGCCGAGGCCCATCACAATGGCGCATCTGATGGCCAGTGATTATGCCATGGGGGGGGGGAGACCGCTCGGGCAGCTCAGCGGCCTACATTTGTGGTTATTAAGTTACTGGAGACATTTCAGACTAAAAACCACTAATGGGTTAGAGTCCTTAAAGGCGGTTTCCTTTTTAGGACTGAGTCAATGAGTTCTTATAGACGGTTTTGTTTTATTAATCACCTAACTTAGCTTCTCTTAAAAAACTTACGTTAGGTTGTTAGAGCATCTCCAGCCGCCCCCAGGGGCTAGAAAAAGTGCCACTTAGGGGCGAACCGGCGATATTTTCGCCATGGGGCGACCGGGTTCCCAGCCGCCGCCCCCAGGGTCGCCCCCAAACGCCCCTTTTTAATCATTTTGTAAAAGATATTTATATAAAATTCGGCAAACAAGACAAAGATTCGGCAAACAAGACATAAAATTCGGCATTCCATAGTTTTTTACATAGAAAACATAAAATTTACTTAAAAACAAAGGGCTGCACCTACAGGCCGAAGAACTCACTGAACGCGGTGTAGTCGCCGTCGTCGTCACCGTCGTTGTCCTTCTCCTTCTTCACATGGCCGTCCCTGCTGGATCCTTACCCGGGGTCGCCCTGGTGGACAGGTTTGGCTAGCGGCGACACGTCGTCGTCGCTGTCCTCAAGCACGATGACACCCTCCTCGTCGCACCCGTGGCGGCGCGTGGCGATCTCCTCTAGGGCGTGGTGCTGGCGCTCTATCTCCAGCCGGGCCCAATCTTCCCGCGCCGACTTCATGGCCGCCTCGTCGTCGAGTGCGTCATCGTGCTTGGTCTTCACGATGGCGAGCCCCGGCTTCGTCTTCGGGTTAACGAGGCGGGGAGGAGCCGAGGAGGAGACATGGCCGCCCTCATTGATGACGATGTCGGTGCTGCGGGTGCGCCAGCCGAGCGGCGTTTCCACGGGCTCGAGCTTGACGCTGACGAGCGCCAGCGACCCGGAGGACTGGGAGGACGATCTGGAGGAGAAGGAGGAGGAAGACCCGCCCAGCATTCGCCGCGGCAGCCACGGGCCGACACTCCAACGGCGGGCCGGGGCCCTGGGTACTAGAGTGGCGGATCGTTGCCACCCTCGAGGTACTCGAGGACGGCGTGCAGAGTGCAGCCGGGGGCGCCCTACCACAGGTGGTGGCCGTCACTGTTGTTGTGCCCCCTGACCACCGGCACGTTGTTGATGGAGGCAAGCCGCTCCGCCTGCTGGCATTTGAAGTACACCGCCCACGCCTCGTGGTTGCCAGCGTCGTACTACGGGAGGGCGCGCTCCTCCTCTGACAGGGAGGCCCGCACACGCTCGATCTTGGCGTGGAATATTCCGGGGTGCTCGACGTCGGGCAGAGGGGGGACTGGGACGCCCCCGGCGCTGAACCTCCACCGTCCTGGTGCGCGCATGTCGAGAGGCGCCGGGTAGTTCACCACGTGGAGGAGTTGAGCTTCCCACTTGTGAAGAGAGCGGCGGCCGAAGCTGTTGGCCGTCTCCGCGTTGCCAGGGAACCGTTCACCCATCGAGGGTGTGCATGCACGCGGTGGATAGACGGGGAGAGAGAGCGCCGACGGTGAGAGAAGTGGGATGCATGCGGGTGATTCCACCGGCGAGGGAGGGGCGGCAACCCGTGTGTACGTGTGGCGGGAGGGGGTGCATTGCCGCACCACGCCGCCCGTGAGGAATCAATGGAAGGCTGACTGGCGACAGCCTTGGTATTGATTCCCCGCGGGAAACCGAGGTGATGAGGACGACGAGGCACGGGGTCACTGACTTGGCGGGCCCGCCGTTCTTTTGCGCCAGAACGATTGCCCGGCGCCCGGAGCCCCCAGTAGCCGGGTTTTTCGAACAGAGCCCCGGCGCCATTGGGCCATTTTTAGACATGGCGCCAAAAAGGGGCTGAGGGGCTGTTGGGGTGCGGTGAAGATGATCTTAAAGGCAAAAGGACTTTTCGAGTGAAAATTTGTGTGTAGGCGATGAACCGACTCTATAGCTCTGTTTTGTAGTGGTGCTCTTTCATTGTGTGAGAGTCTGTCTATGAGTCAAACTCAAAGCATATAAAAACACAAATGATAAGGGCTACACGCCATGTGTATGGCATTTCGGCCCTGACGTTTTTCGATGGCAATTCCAGTCGTACAAGGATGGCAATTTTCAGTGTCACATGGCAAGTTTCTGTCAAAAATAAACTGAAACACGAAAGTTGCCATGCTTACAAACAAAAGTTTTCATCCTTGATGGACTATGGATGGGCTTAGGCCCATATAAGACAATAATCCCTAGTTAATCTCTAAGGCCCATGCATGTATACGACAAGTGGTGGGAAGTGTGGGAAGTTTAGCCCCATATTGCTACAGTAAGAAGAGTGAGACCTCTTTATAAGGGCTGCTCTACCACTTGCTATTGGGAGCATGGGAATAGGAGCTGTACACGCGCGCTCCTCCTCCGCCGCCGCCTGCCTCGCCTCGCCTCGCCTCGCCACGCCTCGTCACGATGCGCGCGCCGCGGGTTGCGGGAATGAGCCGAGCTGAAGCTTATTTTTGCCGCTCAGGAATGGTTAATTAATTGTTAATTAATTAACGAGTCGCTTACGTAAGTGCCGCTGTCCGAGACGTTGGACCGTGGGCTGTTCGCGGACTCGGTCGTGGGCCAGGCCCAGGCCCATCTACCTGACGGCCTATATAAGAAGGCGCTGGCCATTGAAGTGAACCCTAAGTCAGTTCACTCACTCCCTCTCGTACAACCCTAGCCGTCATCTATTGTTCCTCTTGTTGTGCTGCTTCTGGCGATCCCATCCCAACGACCGCGTGCACGGTTGGTCGAGAGAGCAGGTGCCTCTGGAACCCTATCGTTCGAGATCCTACCCGGGAGAACGGCAATAAGGTTTTTGGGGAGTGTCTCGACGCGACTACTCCCCATCCGTCCCCGTCTTCATCCACCTCTGCTTACACTACTTTCCCTAAATCGACTCCATGGCTGACGACGACGCCGCCAAGAAGAAGGCCTCGGCCGATGCCAAGGCTGCCGCTGCCGCCGCCGCGTTGGCCTGGCCAACCGGAGGATATGACTCGTTCATCCCCTATTTGCTCGTTCATATGCTAGCCGTATATATGCTGTTCATAGATGTTTCGGTTCTATGTACTGTACGTGCTCACATGCTTAGGTGTCGGTATGAGATGCATACCATATTTGCCATGCTTACTGTTTACTCGTGGATTTGATTAGTCGGAAAAGTGCTAATATTTCCAACAATCCAAAAACCTTATTTTAGGCACTTTTTGACTCATGGCTTTGCCGCCACTC
This sequence comes from Aegilops speltoides, assembly GCA_021437245.1. Classification (NCBI taxonomy): domain Eukaryota; kingdom Viridiplantae; phylum Streptophyta; class Magnoliopsida; order Poales; family Poaceae; genus Aegilops; species Aegilops speltoides. The sequence goes on from CM038146.1 coordinate 378,257,833, forward strand.
TGAAACCGGAAAAGTTTACTGGAACGCATTTTAAGCGTTGGCAGACGAGGACTACCTTGTAGCTCACAGCAATGAACGTGTTCTGGGTTGGCGGTGTGTCTCCCACGGTAACGATTGCTCCTGAACAGGAGAATCCGTTTAGGGAGGCAACCACCATCTTTGTTGGAGCCGTTCTTATTGTGATCGGAGACAAGCTAGTCGACGCATATCTCCATATGTGCATTGCCAAGAATTTGTGGGATGCGCTCAAAGCTAAGTTCGGCGCAACCGATGCTGGAAGCGAGTTGTATGCTATGGAGCAGTTCCATGATTACAAAATGCTTGATAACCATTCTGTATTGGACCAGGCCCATGAGATACAATGCATCGCTAAGGAGCTGGAGCTCCTAAAGTGTGAGTTACCGGACAAGTTTGTCGCGGGTTGCATTATTGCAAAACTCCCTCCTGGATGGAGGAACTTTGCTACTTCTCTCAAGCACTTGAGACGTGAATTCTCTGTTGAGGATGTCATTGGTCATCTGAGTGTTGAGCAGAACTCGAGAGCAAAGGACTCACACGTGAAAGGGGTAGAGGGTTCTTCTAGCGCCAATGTGGTGTAGAGGAACTCCCACAAGTTCAAGGGAAAGAACTTTGTCCAGCAGAACACTACCTTCAAGAAGAAGGGTAAGAAGAAAGATAAGAAGAAATATGGCTGCTTCACTTGTGGTTCAGAGGAACATTGGGCAAACAAGTGCCCAAACAAGTATAAGAAGCCAAGACAGGACGCAAAGTCTGTCAATGTGACTCTGAGCAACAATGATGCGGCATCAGGGTATGGTAATTTGTTTACCGTACTTTCAGTTTGTCAGTCCACCGATTGGAGGGTTGACACTGGGGCCAATATTCATCTGTGTGCTGATGTGTCTTTGTTTTCTTCTTACCAGGTCACACGAGATTGTTCCGTCCTGATGGGGAACGGCTCGCATGCTTCTGTTCATGGTGTTGGCACGGTAGATCTGAAGTTTACTTCAGGAAAGATCGTGCAACTGAAGAACGTGCAGCATTTCCCGCCATCAAGAAGAATCTCATTAGTGGCTCCCTTCTATGTAAAGAAGGGTTTAAGTTAGTATTTGAGTCCAACAAAGTAGTCATATCTCGGTATGGACTATTTGTTGGAAAAGGATATGATTGTGGTGGTTTGTTCCGCCTTTCCCTAGAGGATTTCTGTAATAAAGTCGTGAACCAAATTCACTCTAATGTGAACAAATGTGAGGTTTGGCATTCACGTCTTTGTCACATAAATTTTGGTTTTATGACGCTAATTCCGAGTTTCACTTTAGCCAAAGGCTCTAAGTGCCATGCGTGTGTGCAAGCAAAGCAACCTCGTAAGCCTCACAAGCATGCGAAGGAGAGACACCTGGCACCACTAGAGCTCATACATTCAGGTCTCTGTGAGATGAATGGTGTGTTGACTAAAGGTGGAAAGAAATACTTCATGACTTTGATTGATGATTCCACTAGGTTCTGTTATGTGTATTTGTTAAATACAAAGGATGAGGCTCTACACTACTTTAAAATCTATAAGGCTGAAGTTGAGAACCAACTTGAGAAGAAAATAAAACGAGTCCGGTCTGATCGTGGTGGAGAGTACTTTTCTAGTGAGTTTGATTTATTGTGTTCAGAACATGGTATTATTCATGAAAGGACGCCTCCCTATTCACCCCAGTCAAACGGGGTTGCCGAACAAAAAAACGTACTCTAACAGATTTGGCTAACGCCATGTTAGATACATCGGGTTTATCCAAGGCATGGTGGGGGGAAGTTGTATTGACATCATGTCATGTCCTGAATAAAGTTCCCGCGAAGGATAATGAGACTACTCCCTATGAGCAATGGGAAAAAAGAACTACACTCTCTTACTTGCGCACTTGGGGCTATTTGGCGAAAGTCAATGTGTCGATCCCCAAAAAGCGTAAGCTTGGACCAAAGACCGTGGACTGCGTTAATTTGGGCTACGCTAAGAATAGCGTTGGCTATAGATTTCTACCTGACCAGAAGGTCGGTACAATTATGGAGTCTAAGGATGCTACATTCTTTGAGGATATTTTCCCCATGAGAGATATGCAAAGCAGTTCTAGACTAGAATCTGATGAGACTCTTGAACCTACCATTCCGATGGAATATTATGAACACAAAAGTGATGAAAGTGTTGGTGAACGTAGTAATTTCAAAAAAAATCCTACGCACACGCAAGATCATGGTGATGCATAGCAACGAGAGGGGAGAGTGTTGTCTACGTACCCTCGAGACCCGAAGCGAAGCGTTGGACATAACGTAGAGGAAGTAGTCGTCGTCCTCCGGTCCAACCGATCCAAGCACCATTAATCCGGCACCTCCGAGTTCTTGACACACGTACAGCTCGATGGCGCTTTTGAACTCCGATCCAGCAGAGGCACGGGGAGGAGTTCCGTCAGCACGACGGTGTGGTGACGATCTTGATGTTCTCTGTCGCAGGCTTCGCCTAAGCACCACTACAATATGACCGAGGTGTAATATCATGGAGGGGGCACCGCACACAGCTAAGGAGCGATCTCAATGATCAACTTGTGTGTCTATGGGGTGCCCCCACCCCGTATATAAAGGAGGGAGGAGGAGGATGCCGGCCCAAGGGGAGGCGCCCTAGGGGGGCAAACCTACTCCAAGTAGGTTTGGCCCCCTTCCTATTAGGAGTAGGAGAGGGAAGGAAGAGGGGAGGAGAGAAGAAAGGGGGCGGCCCCTTCCCAATTCGGATTGGGCTTGGGGGGGCGCGCCCCCTCCCTTGCTCCTTCTCCCTCCCTTCCACTAAGGCCCAATAAGGCGCATATACTTACCGGGGGGTTCCGGTAACCTCCTGGAACTCTGGTATAATCCCAATCTCATCCGGAACCTTTCCGATGTCCAAATATATCCGTCCAATATATCAATCTTTATGTCTCGACCATTTCGAGTCTCCTCGTCATGTCCGTGATCAAATCCGGGACTCCGAACAACCTTTGGTACATCAAAATACATAAACTCATAATATAACTGTCATCGAAACCTTAAGCGTGCGGACCCTACGGTTCGAGAACAATGTAGACATGACCGAGACACGTCTCCGGTCAATAACCAATAGCGGGACCTGGATGCCCATATTGGTTCCTACATATTCTACGAAGATCTTTATCGGTCAAACCGCACAGCAACATACGTTGTTCCCTTTGTCATCGGTATGTTACTTGCCCGAGATTCGATCGTCGGTATCTAATACCTAGTTCAATCTCGTTACCGGAAAGTCTCTTTACTCGTTCCGTAATACATCATCTCGCAACTAACTCATTAGTTGAAGTGCTTGCAAGGCTTAAGTGATGTGTATTACCGAGAGGGCCCAGAGATACCTCTCCGACATTCGGAGTGACAAATCCTAATCTCGAAATACGCCAACCCAACAAGTACCTTCGGAGACACCTGTAGAGCACCTTTATAATCACCCGATTCGTTGTGACGTTTGGTAGCACACAAAGTGTTCCTCCGTAAGCGGAGTTGCATAATCTCATAGTCACAGGAACATGTATAAGTTATGAAGGAAGCAGTAGCAACATACTAAACGATCGGGTGCTAAGCTAACGGAATGGGTCATGTCAATCAGATCATTCAACTAATGATGTGACCTTGTTAATCAAATAACAACTCCTTGTTCATGGTTAGGAAACATAACCATCTTTGATTAACAAGCTAGTCAAGTAGAGGCATACTAGTGATACTCTGTTTGTCTATATATTCACACATGTATTATGTTTCCGGTTAATACAATTCTAGCATGAATAATAAACATTTATCATGATATAAGGAAATAAATAATAACTTTATTATTGACTCTAGGGCATATTTCCTTCAGTCTCCCACTTGCACTAGAGTCAATAATCTAGATTACATAGTAATGATTCTAACACCCATGGAGTCTTGGTGTTGATCATGTTTTGCTCGTGGAAGAGGCTTAGTCAACGGGTCTGCAACATTCAGATCCGTATGTATCTTGCAAATCTCTATGTCTCCCACCTGGACTAGATCCTGGATGGAATTGAAGCGTCTCTTGATGTGTTTGGTTCTCTTGTGAAATCTGGATTCCTTCGCTAAGGCAATCGCTCCAGTATTGTCACCAAAGATTTTCATTGGACCCGATGCACTAGGTATGACACCTAGATCGGATATGAACTCCTTCATCCAGACTCCTTCATTGGCTGCTTCCGAAGCAGCTATGTATTCCGCTTCACACGTAGATCCCGCCACGACGCTTTGCTTTGAACTGCACCAACTGACAGCTCCACCATTTAATGTAAATACGTATCCGGTTTGCGATTTAGAATCGTCCGGATCAGTGTCAAAGCTTGCATCAACGTAACCATTTACGATGAGCTCTTTGTCACCTCCATATATGAGAAACATATCCTTAGTCCTTTTCAGGTATTTCAGGATGTTCTTGACCGCTGTCCAGTGATCCACTCCTGGATTACTTTGGTACCTCCCTACTAGACTTATAGCAAGGCACACATCAGGTCTGGTACACAACATTGCATACATGATAGAGTCTATGGCTGAAGCATAGGGAAGACTTTTCATTTTCTCTCTATCTTCTGCAGTGGTCGGGCTTTGAGTCATACACAACATCACACCTTGCAATACAGACAAGAACCCTTTCTTTGCTTGATCCATTTTGAACTTCTTCAAAACTTTGTCAAGGTATGTGCTTTGTGAAAGTCCAATTAAGCGTCTTGATCTGTCTTTATAGATCTTAATGCCCAATATGTAAGCAGCTTCACCGAGGTCTTTCATTGAAAAACTTTTATTCAAGTATCCCTTTATGCTATCCAGAAATTCTATATCATTTCCAATCAATAATATGCCATCCACATATAATATTAGAAATGCTACTGAGCTCCCACTCACTTTCTTGTAAATACTGAGCTTCTCCAAAAGTCTCATATAAAACCAAATGCTTTGATCACACTATCAAAATGTTTATTCCAACTCCGAGAGGCTTGCACCAGTCCGTAAATGGATCATTTGGAGCTTGCACACTTTGTTAGCCCCTTTGGTTCGATAAAACCTTCGGTTGCATCATATACAACTCTTCCTCCGTAAATCCATTCAGAATGCAGTTTTACATCCATTTGCCAAATTTCATAATCATAAAATGCGGCAATTGCTAACATGATTCGGACAGACTTAAGCCTCGCTACGGGTGAGAAGGTCTCATCATAGTCAACCCCTTGAACTTGTCGAAAACCTTTTGCAACAAGTCGAGCTTTGTAGATAGTAACATTACCATCAGCGTCAGTCTTCTTCTTGAAGATCCATTTATTCTCAATTGCTTGCCGACCATCGGGCAAGTCAATCAAAGTCCATACTTTGTTCTTATACATGGATCCCATCTCAGATTTCATGGCTTCAAGCCATTTAGCGGAATCTGGGCTCACCATCGCTTCTTCATAGTTCGTAGGTTCATCATGATCCATTAGCATGACTTCCAGAATAGGATTACCGTACCACTCTGGTGCGGATCTTACTCTGTTCGACCTACGAGGTTCTGTATTAACTTGATCTAAAGTTCTATGATCATCATCATTAACTTCCTCACTAGTTGGTTTTGACGTCACAGAAACCAATTCCTGTGATGTATTATTTTCCAACAAGGGAGTAGGTACAGTTACCTCATCAAGTTCTACTTTCCTCCCACTCACTTCTTTCGAGAGAAACTCCTTCTCTAGAAAGGATCCATTCTTAGCAACGAATGTCTTGCCTTCGGATCTGTGATAGAAGGTGTACCCAACTGTCTCCTTTGGGTATCCTATGAAGACACATTTCTCCGATTTGGGTTCGATCTTATCAGGTTGAAGTTTTTTCACATAAGCATCGCAGCCCCAAACTTTAAGAAACGACAACTTTGGTTTCTTGCCAAACCATAGTTCATAAGGTGTCGTCTCAACGTATTTTGACGGTGCCCTATTTAACGTGAATGTGGCCGTCTCTAAAGCATAACCCCAAAACGATAGCGGTAAATCTGTAAGAGACATCATAGACCGCACCATATCAAGTAAAGTACGATTGCGACGTTCAGACACACCATTATGTGTTCCGGGTGGCGTGAGTTGTGAAACTATTCCACATTGTTTTAAGTGTAGACCAAACTCATAACTCAAATATTCTCCTCCACGATCAGATCGTAGAAACTTTATTTTCTTGTTACGATGATTTTCAACTTCACTCTGAAATTCTTTGAACTTTTCAAATGTTTCAGACTTATGCTTCATTAAGTAGATATACCCATATCTGCTTAAATCATCTGTGAAGGTGAGAAAATAACGATAACCGCCACGAGCCTCAACATTCATCGGACCACATACATCTGTATGTATGATTTCCAACAAGTCTGTTGCTCTCTCCATAGTACCGGAGAACGGTGTTTTGGTCATCTTGCCCATGAGGCACGGTTCGCAAGTACCAAGTGATTCATAATCAAGTGGTTCCAAAAGACCATCAGTATGGAGTTTCTTCATGCGCTTTACACCGATATGACCTAAACGGCAGTGCCACAAATAAGTTGCACTATCATTATCAACTCTGCATCTTTTGGCTTCAACACTATGAATATGTGTATCACTACTATCGAGATTCATCAAAAATAGACCACTCTTCAAGGGTGCATGACCATAAAAGATATTACTCATATAAATAGAACAACCATTATTCTCGATTTAAATGAATAACCGTCTCGCATCAAACAAGATCCAGATATAATGTTCATGCTCAACGCGGCACCAAATAACAATTATTTAGGTCTAATACTAATCCCGAAGGTAGATGTAGAGGTAGCGTGCCGACAGCGATCACATCGACTTTGGAACCATTTCCACGCGCATCGTCACCTCGTCCTTTGCGGTGTTTGCTTAATCCGTAGTCCCCTGCTTTGAGTTGCAAATATTAGCTACAGAACCGATATCAAATACCCAGTGCTCTGCGAGCTCTAGTAAGGTACACATCAATAACATGTATATCACATATACCTTTGTTCACCTTGCCATCCTTCTTATCCGCCAAATACTTGGGGCAGTTCCACTTCGGTGACGACCGCTTGCAGTAGAAGCACTCAGTTTCAGGCTTAGGTCCAGACTTGGGTTTCTTCTCTTGAGAAGCAACTTGTTTGCTGTTCTTCTTGAAGTTCCCCTTCTTCTTCCCTTTGCCCTTCTTCTCGAAACTAGTGGTCTTGTTGACCATCAACACTTGATGCTCCTTCTTGATTTCTACCTCCGCAGCCTTTAGCATTGCGTAGAGCTCGAGAATCGTCTTATCCATCCCTTGCATATTATAGTTCATCACGAAGCTCTTGTAGCTTGGTGGAAGTGATTGGAGAATTCTGTCAATGACGCTATCATCTGGAAGAGTAACTCCCAGTTGAATCAAGTGATTACAATACCCAGACATCTTGAGTATGTGCTCACTAACAGAACTATTCTCCTCAATCTTGCAGCTTTAGAACTTATTGGAGACTTCGTATCTCTCAATCCGGGCATTCTTCTGGAATATTAACTTCAACTCCTGGAACATCTCATATGCTCCATGACGTTCAAAACGTCGTTGAAGTCCCGGTTCTAAGCCGTAAAGCATGGCACATTGAACTATCGAGTAGTCATCAGCTTTGCTCTGCCAGACGTTCTTAACGTCATCAGTTGCATCAGCAGCAGGCCTGACACCCAGCGGTGCTTCCAGGACATAATTTTTCTGTGCAGCAATGAGGATAATCCTCAAGTTACGGACCCAGTCTGCGTAGTTGCTACCATCATCTTTCAACTTAGCTTTCTCAAGGAACGCATTAAAATTCAACGGAACAACAGCACGGGCCATCTATCTACAATCAACATAGACAAGCAAGATGAAGGAAATATGCCCTAGAGGCAATAATAAAGTTATTATTTATTTCCTCATATCATGATAAATGTTTATTATTCATGCTAGAATTGTATTAACCGGAAACATAATACATGTGTGAATATATAGACAAACAGAGTGTCACTAGTATGCCTCTACTTGACTAGCTTGTTAATCAAAGATGGTTATGTTTCCTAACCATGAACAAGGAGTTGTTATTTGATTAACAAGGTCACATCATTAGTTGGTGATCGATTGACATGACCCATTCCGTTAGCTTAGCACACGATCGTTTAGTATGTTGCTATTGCTTCCTTCATGACTTATACATGTTCCTATGACTATGAGATTATGCAACTCCGTTTACGGAGGAACACTTTGTGTCCTACCAAGCGTCACAACGTAATCGGGTGATTATAAAGGTGCTCTCTGGTGTCTCGAAGGTACTTGTTGAGTTGGCGTATTTCGAGATTAGGATTTGTCACTCCGAATGTCGGAGAGGTATCTCTAGGCCCTCTCGGTAATACACATCACTTAAGCCTTGCAAGCATTTCAACTAATGAGTTAGTTGTGAGATGATGTATTACGGAACGAGTAAAGAGACTTGCCGGTAACAAGATTGAACTAGGTATTGGATACCGACGATCGAATCTCGGGCAAGTAACATACCGATGACAAAGGGAACACCATATGTTGTTGTGCGGTTTGACCGATAAAGATCTTCGTAGAATATGTAGGAACCAATATGGGCATCCAGGTCCGCTATTGGTTATTGACCGAGACAGTCTCGGTCATGTCTACATTGTTCTCAAACCGTAGGGTCCGCACGCTTAAGGTTTCGATGGCGGTTATATTATGAGTTTATGTATTTTGATGTACGAAGGTTGTTGAGTCCGGATATGATCACGGACATGATGAGGAGTCTCTAAATGGTCGAGACATAAAGATTGATATATTGGACGGATATATTTGGACACCGAAAAGGTTCCGGAGAAGTTTGGAGCTCCGGGAGGTTACCGGAAACCCCCGGGAGGTATATGGGCCTTATTGGGCCCATGTAGGAGGAAGAGAGAAGGAGCAAGGGAGGGGGGCGCCCCCCCCCCCAAGCCCAATCCGAATTGGGGAGGGGGGTCGGCCCCCCCTTTCCTTTCTCCTTCCCCCTCTCTTCTTTCCTACTACTAGTACTACTTCCTAATACTAGTACTCCTTCCTTCCCCCTTTATATACGGGGGTAGGGGGCACCCTAGGACACACAAGTTGATCATTGATCGTTCCTTAGCCATGTGCGGTGCCCCCCTCCACGATATTACACCTCGATCATATTGTAGCGGTGCTTAGGCGAAGCCTGCGGCAGAGAGAAAAAGATCGTCACCTGCGCCGTCGTCTTGTGGAACTCCCCTCGGAGCCTCTCTTGGATTGGAGATCGGCGTGCGTCATCGAGCTGTCGCGTGTCAAGAACTCGGAGGTGCCGGAGTATGCGGTGCTTGGATTAGTTGGACCGGAGGACGTCGACTACTTCCTCTACGTTGCGTTAACGCTTCGCTTGGTCACGAGGGTGCGTAGACAACACTCTCCCTCTCGTTGCTATGCATCACCATGATCTTGCGTGTGCGAGGAAATTTTTGAAATTACTAGTTCCCCAACGGTGGCATCGAGCCTAGGTTTTTATGGTTTGATGTTATATGCACGAGTAGAACACAAGTGAGTTGTGGGCGATATAAGTCATCTTGCTTACCAAAGCATGTCATACTTTGGTTGGCGGTATTGTTGGATGAAGCGCCCGGACCGACATTACGCGACGCTTACGCGAGACTGGTTTACCGCCGTGCTTTGCACACGGTGACTAGCGGTGTCGGTTTCTCCAACTTTAGTTGAACCGAGTGTGGCTACGCCCGGTCCTGCGAAGGTTAAAACAGCATCAACTTGACAAACTATCGTTGTGGTTTTGATGCGTAGGTGAGATTGGTTCTTGCTTAAGCCCGTAGCAGCCACGTAAAACTTGCAACAACAAAGTAGAGGGCGTCTAACTTGTTTTTGCAGGGCAGGTTGTGATGTGATATGGCCAAGACATGATGCTGTATTTTATTGTATGAGATGATCATGTTTTGTAACGAAGTTATCGGCAATGGCAGGAGCCATATGGTTGTCGCTTTATTGTATGAAATGCAACGCATGTAATTGCTTTACTTTATCACTAAGCGGTAGCGATAGTCGAGAAGCAATAGATGGCGAAGCGACAACGATGCTACGATGGAGATCAAGGTGTCGCACCGGTGGCGATGGTGATCATGATGGTGCTTGGAGATGGAGATCACAAGCACAAGAAGATGATGGCCATATCATATCTCTTATATTGATTGCATGTGATGTTTATCCTTTATGCATCTTATCTTGCTTTGATTGGCGGTAGCATTTTAAGATGATCTCTCACTAAAAAATTATCAAGTAGTGTTATCCCTGAGTATGCACCGTTGCCAAAGTTAAATCGTGCCCGGACACCACGTGATGATCGGGTGTGATAAGCTCTCGTCCATCTACAACGGGTGCAAGCCAGTTTTGCACACGCAGAATACTCGAGTTAAACTTGACGAGCCTAGCATATGCAGATATGGCCTCGGAACACGGAGACCGAAAGGCGGCGTGAATCATATAGTAGATATGATCAACATAAGATGTTCACCATTGAAAACTACTCCATCTCACGTGATGATCGGTTATGGTTTAGTTGATTTGGATCACGTGATCACTTAGATGACTAGAGAGATGTCTGTCCAAGTGGGAGTTCTTAAGTAATATGATTAATTGAACTAAAATTTATCATGAACTTAGTACTGCTAGTATCTTGCTTGTCTATGTTGTTTGTAGATAGATGGCCCGTCTTTGTTGTTCCGTTGAATTTTAATGCGTTCCTTGAAAGCTAAGTTGAAAGATGATGGTAGCAACTACGCGGATCGGGTCCGTAATTTGAGGATTATCCTCATTGCTGCACGAGAAAAATTACGCCTGGAAGCACCGCTGGGTGCTAGGCTGCTTGCTTGATGTAACCGACGACGTTAAGAACGTCTGGCGAGCAAAGTCGATGACTACTCGATAGTTCAATGTGCCATGCTTTACGGCTTAGAACGGGACTTCAACGACGTTTTGAGCGTCATGGAGCATATGAGATGTTTCAGAGTTGAAGTTGATATTCGGAAGAATGCCCGAATTGAGAGATATGAAGTCTCCAATAAGTTCTATAGCTGCAAGATGGAGGAGAATAGTTACGTCGGTGAGCACATACTCAAGATGTCCGGGTATTGTAATCACTTGATTCAAGCGGGAGTTACTCTTAGGATGATAGCGTCATTGATGAATTCTCCAATCACTTCCACCAAGCTACAAGAGCTTCGTGATGAACTATAATATGCAAGGGATGGATAAGGCGATTCGAGCTCTTCGCAATGCTAAAGGCTGCGGAGGTAGAAACCAGAAGGAGCATCAAGTGTTGATGGTTAACAAGACCACTAGTTTCAAGAAAAGGGCAAGGGAAGAAGAAGGAACTTCAAGAAGAACAGCAAACAAGTTGCTGCTCAAGAGAAGAAACCCAAGTGCGGACCTAAACCTGAAAGCCGAGTGCTTTCTCGCAAGCGATGGTCATTGAAGCGGAACTGCCCCAAGTATTTGGCGGATAAGAAGGATGGCAAAGTGAACAAAGGTATATGTGATATACATGTTATTGATGTGTACCTTACTAGAGCTCGCAGATAGCACTGGTATTTGATCTGGTTACGTAGCTAATATTTGCAACTCAAGCAGGGACTACGGATTAGCGAACACCGCAAAGGGCGAGGTGACGATCTTGGCGTGGGAAATGGTTCTAAAGTCGATGTGATCGCGGCCGCACGCTACCTCTACATCTACCTTGGGATTAGTATTAGACCTAAATAATTGTTATTTGGTGCGGCGTTGAGCATGAACATTATATCTGGATCTTGTTTGATGCGAGACGGTTATTCATTTAAATCAGAGAATAATGGTTGTTCTATTTATATGAGTAATATCTTTTATGGTCATGCACCCCTGAAGAGTGGTCTATTTTTGATGAATCTCGATAGTAGTGATACACCTATTCATAGTGTTGAAACCAAAAGATGCAAAGTTGATAATGATAGTGCAACGTATTTGTGGCACTGCCGTTTGGGTCTTATTGGTATAAAGCGCATGAAGAAACTCCATACTGATGGACTTTTGGAACCACTTGATTATGAATCACTTGGTACTTGCGAACCGTGCCTCATGGGCAAGATGACCAAAACGCCGTTCTCCGGTACTATGGAGAGAGCAACAGATTTGTTGGAAATCATACATGGATGTATGTGGTCCAATGAATGTTGAGGCTCATGGCGGATATCGTTATTTTCTCACCTTCACAGATGATTTAGCAGATATGGGTATATCTACTTAATGAAGCATAAGTGCGAAACATTTGAAAAGTTCAAAGAATTTGAGTGAAGTTGAAAATCATCGTAACAAGAAAATAAAGTTTCTACGATCGATCGTGGAGGAGAATATTTGAGTTCGAGTTTGGTTTACACTTAAAACAATGTGGAATAGTTTCACAACTCACGCCACGGAACACCACAAGTAATGGTGTGTCCGAACGTCGTGTCGTACTTTACTTGATATGGTGCGGTCTATGATGTCTCTTACAGATTTACCGCTATCGTTTTGGGGTTATGCTCTAGAGACAGCCACATTCACGTTAAATAGGGCACCGTCGAAATCCGTTGAGAGAACACCTTATGAACTATGGTTTGGCAAGAAACCAAAGTTGTCGTTTCTTAAAGTTTGGGGTTGCGATGCTTATGTGAAAAAGCTTCAACCCGATAAGCTCGAACCCAAATCGAATGTGTCTTCATAGGATACCCAAAGGAGACAGTTGGGTACACCTTCTATCACAGATCCGAAGGCAAGACATTCGTTGCTAAGAATGGATCCTTTCTAGAGAAGGAGTTTCTCTCAAAAGAAGTGAGTGGGAGGAAAGTAGAACTTGATGAGGTAACTGTACCTACTCCATTGTTGGAAAATAATACATCACAGGAACCGGTTTCTGTGACGTCAAAACCAACTAGTGAGGAAGTTGATGCTAATGATCATAGAACTTCAGATCAAGTTAATACAGAACCACGTAGGTCGAACAGAGTAAGATCCGCACCAGAGTGGTACGGTAATCCTATTATGGAAGTCATGCTACTAGATCATGATGAACCTACGAACTATGAAGAAGCGATGGTGAGCCCAGATTCCGCAAAATGGCTTGAAGCCATGAAATCTGAGATGGGATCCATGTATGAGAACAAAGTATGGACTTTGGTTGACTTGCCCGATGTTCGGCAAGCAATTGAGAATAAATGGATATTCAAGAAGAAGACTGACGCTGACTGTAATGTTACTGTCTACAAAGCTCGACTTGTTGCAAAAGGTTTTCGACAAGTTCAAGGAGTTGACTACGATGACACCTTCTCATCCATAGCGATGCTTAAGTCTGTCCGAATCATGTTAGCAATTGCCGCATTTTATGATTATGAAATTTGGCAAATGGATGTAAAAACTGCATTCCTGAATGGATTTCTGGAAGAAGAATTGTATATGATTTATGGATCGCAAAGCTCTCGAGTTGGAATGACCAACGGTTTTATCGATCCAAAGGAGCTAACAAAGTGTGCAAGCTCCAACGCTCCATTTATGGATCGTGCAAGCCTCTGAGTTGGAATAAATGTTTTGATAGTATGCTTTTGGAGAAGCCCCAGATTTACAAGAAAGTGAGAGGAGCTCAGAGCATTTCTAATATTAGGACCCCTGGCCCAACCTCCCACCTTTCCGGGCACCAGGGTTTACAAGAACCAACACTTTCCCTCCGGGCGGGAGGATTCCACCAAGACCAAGGTGGGGAAATTTTTGAAATTTCTTCCGCTCCCCCAAGAACCATACAAGCCTGTAAATTTAATTCAATTAACAAACTTTAAGGAACCCCACTTCAATGATAACTTTGTTCTATGGGTCCCCCAACCCTAAAATAAAGGAGGGAGGAGGAGGTTTCCCCAAGGGGAACCCTTAGGGGCAACCTACCAATAGGTTTGGCCCCCTTTCCTTTGGGTTGGAGGGAAGGAAGAGGGGAAGGAAAGGAAAGGGGCCGCCCCCAATTGTTTTGGGGCCCCCCTTGTTTTTCCCCCTTCCACAACCCAAATCAATTTCACGGGTTCCAAACCTCCCGAACCTTTCCCAATTCATCCTTAAACCTTTCCTGAAAGTGTGCAAGCTTAAATGTTTTGATAGTCTCGAGTTGGAATAAATGTTTGATAGTGTGATCAAAGCATTTGGTTTATACAGACTTTGGAGAAGCCTACAAGAAAGTGAGTGGAGCTCAGAAGCATTTCTAATATGTGATCAAAGCATTTGGTTTTATCTGATGACATATGTGGATGACATATTATTGATTGGAAATGATATAGAATTTCTCGGATAGCATAAAAGGATACTTGAATAAATGTTTTTCAATGAAAGACCTCGTGAAGCTGCTCTTGGAAGGCACCACAACTCCAAGGAACCCACCTCCAAATGGAAACAACCTTGTTTGTGTTTTCAGGGTTCCCCACCCCCAATATGGAAAGGGGACCCCCAAGGGGACCTTTAGGGGGGCAAACCATCCAAAGGTTTGGCCCCCTTCCTAATTAGGAGTTAGGAAGAAGGAAGGAAAGAGGGGGGGAGATAAAACCCCCCTTCCCAAACGGCATTTGGGGCCCCTTTGCTTTCCTTTTCTTCCTTCCTTTTCCAACTAAAGGCCCAAAAGGCCCCTTGTCTTATTTCCTTAAATCCCTTAATCCCAAAGGTTAATTCCCAATCTTTCATTCCGAACCTTTTGTTCCAAATTTATATTTCCAATTCAATAATATCCAATCCCTTTATTGTTCGAACCATTTTGAAAAAGTTTCCCGTAAGTCCCGGATAAAACCAAAACCTTGTACACATCAAAAACCATTAACTCCAAATTAACCGTCCATAAAACCTTGGAGTTGGGATTACATATTGGGCATTAAGATTAAGATCTATAGAGATAGATCAAGACGCTTTAATTGACTTTCTACAAAGCACATACTCGACAAAGTACCAAGTTATTTGGAGAAGCTTTGTATTTACAAGACGGATCAAGCAAAGAAAGGGTTCTTGGGAAGAAGACAACATCTCGATTTGGGTTAACTTAAGGGAAGGGTTTTTTCAATCATTCACCCAAACTTTAAGAAAGGACCTTTGGTTTTAAACCAAATAACCCAACCTTTTTTATTGGTTTAAAACTAACCTTTTGATTAAAAACAAGCTTAAATCAAGTGAGTGGGAGCTGTAGCATTTCTAATATTATATGTGGATGACATATTATTGATTGGAAATGATATAGAATTTCTGGATAGCATAAAGGATACTTGAATAAATGTTTTTCAATGAAAGACCTCGGCTTGAAGCAAAACCCAAAATCCGCAAATTTTTGGTGAAGGTGGAAATGATAACCCCAGCCCCATTTCGAACATCATCCGGGATGTTTCCAACCAAGGCCCCGTCCAGAACTAGATGGTTCCATTGGCCCAATGGGCAGGGAAGTACCAATATTCTTATGGTTCCAAAAGGGAATTAAGTGGGTTTCCCGGGGCTAACAGGTATGCCTTAAATAAAGGCCCTAAGGAATTTAACCCAAGGTTTAACCTAAAAGGAAAAGAGGATTTCTTCAAAATAACCACCTTCCAAGGGTGCAACCATTAAAGTTTACTTTTGGCCCTATTCTTCTCGATAAATGGAATTAAACCGCCTTTCCCAATTCAAACAAGACCAGGAAATTTTAACCCGGCACCAAATAACCAATTTTTGGTTAATAAATGGCGGAAAGAAAGGGTAAGGAAATCCTTTTTGGCCTTTCCAAACAAGCGCCCCTTGCCCTTTGGCTGGGTTTAAACCAAATTTAAATTCTGTTGGCTTTGTTGTCCAAAGGTTTAAAAATGTATATTTGGAAGGGGCAAATTAATAACAGGTTTCCAATTATTGTTATGATTAATCCGAAATATTTTGGAACCCGCTCAAAGAAGAGGAAAGGGTCCGATTTTTCTTCTCTTTGAGAAGAAAACTTGGGTTTGTGTTTCTTGAACCCCTTCCCGCCCTTCCCAAAATAGGGTTTGGAATTAACACTTTTGAATCCCCTTTTGGGATTTTACCCGCTTTTGGAAATTCGGCGGAAACCCTTTTCCCAACCCTTGATATAGTTATTCAAAGGTTTGTAGGCAAGGTTATAATCAATTGAGTATTCTCAAGGGTTAGTTAATCGATTAAACCTGCAATTGGGTTGCTACTTCCTTAATCTTCATTTTGTTAGGTTTTCCCCAAAAAGGGTTTAAAACCGGGGTTTTTTTTAAAAAACCTTCCCCCTTTTTTTTTAAAAAAAAATTCCCCCCGGGGGCCCCTTTTTTGGGGTTTTTTTTAAAAAATTTGGGGGAAAAAAAACCAAGGGGTTTTCCAATTGGTTTCCCCCTTTTTTTTCCCCCTTTTTTTAAAACCCAAAAAAAAAACCCCTTTTTAAAGGTTTTTTTTTTTTTAAACCAAGGGGGGGAAAACCTTTTTAAAAAATTTTAAAAGGCCCGGGAAAAAAAAAAAAAGGGGAAAAAAAAGTTTTTTCCAAAAAAGAATTTTTTTAAATTTTTTTAAAGGGGCCCCAAAAAACCCCTTTTTTTCCCCATTTTTTTAAAAAACCGGGAAAGGGGGCCCCAAAAAAAACCAAAAAAAGGGGGAAAAAAAAAATAAGGGCCCCCAAAAATTTTCCCTTTAAACCCCCCGTTTTGGAAAAAAAAAATTTTTTAAAAAAAATTTTTTTTTTTTTAAAAAAAAAAATTTTTCTTTTTAAAAAAAAACCCCCCCAAAAGGGGGGAAAAAAAGGGGTTTTTTAAAACCCAAAAGGTTGGGTTTAAAAATTTTCCCCCGGGGGGGTTTTTTTTAAAAAAAAATTTTTTCCCCGAAAAAAAATTTTTTGGGGAAAAGGCCAAAATTGGGGGTTTTTTTTTTTAAAAAATTTTTCCCCAAATTTTTGGAAAAAATTTAAATTTCCCCCAAAAAGGTTAAACCCCCAAAAAAAAAAACCAAAAAATTTTTAAATTTCCCCCTTATTTTTAAAATGGGGGGGTTTTTTGGGTTTGGGGAAAAATAAAAAAAAAAAAAGGGGGCCGGGGGGAAAAAAGGGGGCCCCCCCCCCCCGGTTTTTTTCCCCCCTTTCCTTTTTCCCCAAACCAAAAAAAAAAAAACCCCCCCCCTTTTAAAAACCTTTTCCCTTTTTTTTCCCCCGGGTTTCCCCCAAAAAACCCCCTTGGGCCCCTTTTTTGGGGGGTTTTTTTTTTTTTTTCCCCTTTTTTTTGGGCCCCCCCTTTTTTTTTTTTTCCCTTTCAAAAACCCGGGAAATTTTAAAAGGGGCGTTTTCCCCCTTGGGAAATGGCCCCCGGGAAAGGGGGGGGTTTTTTTAAAAAAATTTTGGGGTTTTTTTTGGGTTTTTTTAGGTTTTTTTTAAAAATTTTTCCTTTTTCCCCCCTTTTTTTAATCCCCCCTTTTTTTTTTTAAAACCCTTTTTTGGGCCCAAATTTTTTCCCCAAAAAAAAAAAGAGGGTTTTTTCCCCTTTTAACCCCTTTTAAAAAAAAAAACCCCCAAAAAAAACCAAAAATTTTTTAAAAAACCTTTTCCCTTCTTTCCCAAATTTCCCAAAAAAAAAACCCCCCTTTTTATTAAACCCAAATTTTTTAAGGGGGGGTTTTTTTTCCTTTTTAAATTTTTAATTTTTAAAATTTTCCTTAAAAAATTTTGGGGGGTTTTTTTTCCCCCCCGGGAAAAAATTTTTTTTAAAAAACCCAAAAAATTTTTTGTTGGTTAAAAAAAATTTCCCCTTGTTTTTTTGGGGGTTTTTAAAACCTTTAAAAATTTTTTTTTTTTTTTTTTAAAAAAAACCCTTTAAAAATTTCCTTTTTTTTTGGGGGGTTTTGGGTTTTTTGTCCCAAAGGGAAGGGTTTTTTCCCCCCCCGGGGTTTTTTAAAAGGGGGTTAAAAAAAATTTTTTAAAAAATTTTCCCCCCCCAAAAAACCGAAACCCCTTTTTGGGGCCCGGGGGTCCAAATTTTTTCCCAAACCCCCCTTTTTTTAAAAAAAATTTTAAATTTTTAAAAAAGGGGGCCCCTTAATTTTTTTTTTTTTCCCCCCAAATTTTTTTTCCCCCCGGGGAAACCAAATTAAAAAGTTTTAAATTTAAAAATTTAAACCCAAAATTTCCCCAAATTTTGGGGGGGGGTTTTTTTTAAGGGTTTTTTTTAAAAAATTTTAACCCAAATTCCCGGGGGGGGCCCCCCTTTTTCCCTTAAATTTTTTGGGTTTTTTAAAAAAAAGGGGGGGAAAAAACCCCCTTTTTTTTTTTCCAAATTTGTTTCCCCCCAAAAAACCCCAAAATTTTTTTGGGGGGGGTTTAAAAAGGGGGGGTTTAAAAAAAATTTGGGTTTTTTTTTAAAACCCGGGAAAACCCCGGGGGAAAAAAATTTTTTGGGCCCAAAACCCAATTTTTTTTTTTTAAATGGGAAAAACCCCCAAAAAATTTTCCCAAAAAAAATTTGGGTTCCCAACCCCAAAAATTTTTTTTAAAAAAAAAACCCTTTTTTTAAAAAAACCCCTTTTAAAAAAAGGTTTTTTTTAAACCCCCCCAAAAAATTTTTTTTTTGGGGGGGGTTAAATTAAAGGGGGGGCCCCTTTTAATCGAAAGGAACCTTTTTTTTTTTAAAGCCCCTTTTTTTAAAATTTTTTTTAAAACCCGGAAAAAAAAAAACCCAAAGTGGGAAACCCCTTTTTTGAAAAAATTTTTAACCCCCCTTTTTTAAATTTTTTTAAAAAGGTTTTCCCCGGGTTTTGGGAAAAGCCCCGGGGTTTTTTTTGGGGTTTTTTTTTTTTAAAAAGGGGGTTTTTTCGCCCTTAAAACCCCCCGCCCCCAAAATTGGTTTTTTAAAAAACCCCAAAAGGGGCCCTTCAATTTTAATTTTGGGTTTTTTTTTTCAACCCCCCCAAAAAATTTTCTATAGAGATAGATCAAGACGCTTAATTGGACTTTCACAAAGCACATACCTTGACAAAGTTGTTTAAACCCCAGGATTTGGGTTGACTTTTCCGTGGAAGAGGCCTGTTTGTTCACCTTCAAACGAGGTAATTGCAAATTTACCGACTATCGAAATGGAATTGAGCCTTTAATTTTTGTTCCAATTGGATTCTGAAACAATTCCCATGTTTGTACCAAAATTTCAAATTACCCTCCAGGATGAATAGAGGAAATTATTATTTTACATGATTTTCAACTTCCTCCCAATTTTCGTTCAATGTTCGCAAGTTTCTATAGAGATAGATCAAGACGCTTAATGGACTTTCACAAAGCACATACCTTGACAAAGTCTGTCACCTCCATATAGAAACTCCTTGTCTTTTGTATTAGGAGGTTCAGTACCAAGTGCTTACATATTGGGCATTAAGATCTATTTTGAAGAAGTTCAAAATGGATCAAGCAAAGAAAGGGTTCTTGCCTATATTGCAAGGTGTGAAGTTGAGTAAGACTCAAAGCCCACCCACCGCAGAAGAAAGAGAGAAAATGAAATCAAGTCGAAGTTCCTCTTCTCCCTTTGCCTTCTCTCAAACTTGGCTTGTCGAACCTTTTGATCCTCTGATTTTAATGAACTTACATTGCGGGCCTCGAAACCCTTATCCATCCTTGCAAATAGTCATCAAAGTCTTACTTTGTTTATTAAGGAATTTCCAACCGTTATCTCAAGGAATTTAGCGAATCGGTTACCAATCCGCTATCTTAGTAGTTCTCACCAATTAACTACTTCAATGGATTTGAACCTTATTGAGCTTCGATCTCTCATCCGGCATTTTCCATATTAACTTCAATCCAAATCTCATATTCCTTCCTCAAAGTGGAGTCCGTTCAAACCAATGCCATTGATATTATTTTCAACAATTTGTAGACGCTTTAACCATCAACCCACTATCTTCGAAACCCCTTTGGGATATTTTACAAGAAGTCTTTTCACATGAAGGTGTACCCAACCTCCTTTGGGTTCCTAAACAATTCCCGGGGCATTATATTAACCTTCAAGGGTGCATGACCATAAAAGATATTACTCATATAAATAGAACAACCATTATTCTCTGATTTAAATGAATAACGTCTGCATCAAACAAGATCGAGATATAATGTTCATGCTCAGCGTGGCACCAAATAACAATTATTTAGGTCTAATACTAATCCCGAAGGTAGATGTAGAGGTAAGCGTCCGAGCCGCGATCACATCGACTTTGGAACCATTCCACACGCATAGTCACCTCGTCCTTTGCCGGTGTTTGCTTAATCCGTAGTCCTGTTTTGAGTTGCAAATATTAGCTACTGAACCGATTATCAAATACCAGTGCTCTCTGCGAGCTCTAGTAAGGTACACATCAATAACATGTATATCACATATACCTTTGTTCACCTTGCCATCCTTCTTATCCGCCAAATACTTGGGGGTTCCACTTCGATGACGATCGCTTGCGGTGAAGCACTCGGTTCAGGCTTAGGTCGAGTTGGGTTTCTTCTCTTGAGAAGCAACTTGTTTCTGTTCTTCTTGAAGTTCCTTCTTCTTCCCTTTGCCCTTCTTCTCGAAACTAGTGGTCTTGTTGACCATCAACACTTGATGCTCCTTCTTGATTTCTACCTCTTGCATTAGCATTTACGTAGAGCTCGGGAATCGTCTTATCCATCCCTTGCATATTATAGTTCATCACGAAGCTCTTGTAGCTTGGTGGAAGTGATTGGAGAATTGCATCGTCATGGCTATCATACGGAAGAGTAACTCCAGTTGAATCAAGTGATTACAATACCCGGACATCTTGAGTATGTGCTCACTAACGAACTATTCTCCTCAATCTTGCAGCTTTAGAACTTATTGGAACTTCGTATCTCTCAATCCGGGCATTCTTACAGAATATTAACTTCAACTCTGGAACATCTCATATGCTCCATGGCGTTCAAGCGTCGTTGAAGTCCGGTTCTAGCTTATAAAAGCATAGCACATTGAACTGTCGAGTAGTCATCTGCTGCTTTCGCAGGGCGTTCTTAACGTCATCGGTTACATCGGCGGCGAACTGACACCCGGTGGTGCTTCCGGGACATAATTTTTACGTGCGGCCAATGAGGATAATCCTCAAATTCTGGACCCGATCTGCGTAGTTACTACCATCATCTTTCAACTTAGCTTTCTCAAGGCAGCATTAAAATTCAACGGAACAACAACGCGGGCCATCTATCTACAATCAACATAGACAAGAAAGATGAATGAAATGTTCCCTAGAGGCAATAATAAAGTTATTATTTATTTCCTCATATCATGATAAATGTTTATTATTCATGCTAGAATTGTATGCAGGAAACATAATACATGTGTGAATATATAGACAAGCAGTGTCACTAGTATGCCTCTACTTGACTAGCTTGTTAATCAAAGATGGTTATGTTTCCTAACCATGAACAAGGAGTTGTTATTTGATTAACAAGGTCACATCATTAGTTGATGATCGATTGACGCGACCCATTCCGTTAGCTTAGCACCCCGAAGTGTTCTATTATGCTTCAGCCATAGGCTCTATCATGTATGCAATCTTTGTGTACACTTTGTGACCTGATGTGTGCCTTGCTATAAGTCTAGCAGGAGGTACCAAAGTAATCCAGAGTGGATCGGACGGCAAGCATTTCAACGGTCAAGAACATCCAGCGGTAAATAACCAGTAAAAGGACTAAGGATATGTTTCGATGACTAAGGATATGGAGGTGATAAAGAGCTCATCGTAAATGGTTACGTGTCTACGTGTTCTCAAACCGTAGGGTCCATAATAAGGTTTCGATGTGCAGGTTATATTATGAGTTTATGTATTTTGATGTACGAAAGGTTGTTAGAGTCCGGATATGATCACGGACATGATGAGGAGTCTCTAAATGGTCGAGACATAAAGATTGATATATTGGACGGATATATTTGGACACGAAGAAGGTTAGGAGAAGTTTAGACTCAGGAGATTCTAGGAACCCAGGAGGTATATGGGCCTTATTGGGCCCATGGTAGGAAGAGAGAAGGAAGGGAGGAGGCCCTTCGCCCAATCGAATTGGGGAGGGTGGCCCCCTTTCTTTCTCCTTCCCTCTCTTCTTTCCTACTAGTACTACTTCCTAATACTAGTACTCCTTCCTTCCCCCCTTATATCATACGGGGTAGAGGCACCCTAGGACACACAAGTTGATCATTGATCGTTCCTTAGCCATGTCACGGTGCCCCCTCACGATATACACCTCCCGATCATATTGTGGCGGTGCTTAGGCGAAGCCTGCAGCAGGAGAACATCAAAGATCGTCACTGCACGCCGTCGTCTTGTGGAACTCCCCTCGGAGACCTCTCTTTGGATTGGAGATCGGCGTGCGTCATCGAGCTATCTGGCGTGTCAAGAACTTCGGAGGTGCGGAATGCTTGGTGCTTGGATCAGTTGGACCGGGAGGGCGTGCGACTACTTCCTCTACGTTGCGTTAACGCTTCCGCTTGATCTACGGTACATAGACAACCTCTCCCCTCTCGTTGCTATGCATCACCATGATCTTGCGTTATGCGTAGGGAAATTTTTGAAATTACTAGTTCCCCAACGATGGCATCGAGCCTAGGTTTTTATGGTTTGATGTTATATGCAGAGTAGAACACAAGTGAGTTGTGGGCGATATAAGTCATCTGCTTACTGACATATGTCATACTTTGGTTGGCGGTATTGTTGGATGAAGCGGCCCGGACCGACGATACTTACAGCGTAACGCGAGACTGGTTTTACCGCCGTGCTTTGCACACGGTGACTAAGCGGGTGTCGGTTTCTCCAACTTTAGTTGAGCCAGAGTGTGGCTTTCACGCGGTCCTGCGAAGGTTAAAACAGCATCAACTTGACAAACTATCGTTGTGGTTTTGATGCGTAGGTGAGATTGGTTCTTGCTTAAGCCCGTAGCAGCACGTAAAACTTAACAACAACAAAGTAGAAGGCGTCTAACTTGTTTTTGCGGGGCATGTTAATGATGTGATATGGCCAAGACATGATGCTGTATTTTATTGTATGAGATGATCATGTTTTGTAACGAAGTTATCGACAATTGGCGAGAGCCATATGGTTGTCGCTTTTATTGTATGAAATGCAAGCATACTGTAATTGCTTTACTTTATCACTAAGCGGTGGCGATAGTAATGAAAGCAATAGATGGCGTAACGACAACGATGCTACGATGGAGATCAGGTGTCGCTGCCGGTGGCGATGGTGATCATGATGGTGCTTGAGATGGAGATCACAAGCACAAGAAGATGATGGCCATATCATATCACTTATATTGATTGCATGTGATGTTTATCCTTTATGCATCTTATCTTGCTTTGATTAATGGTAGCATTTTAAGATGATCTCTCACTAAAAATTATCAAGTAGTGTTCTCCCCAGTATGCACCGTTGCCAAAGTTAAATCGTGCCCGGACACCCGCGTGATGATCGGGTGTGATAAGCTCTCACGTCCATCTACAGGTGCAAGCCAGTTTTGCAGCGCAGAATACTCAGAGTTAAACTTGGCGAGCCTAGCATATGCAGATATGGCCTCGGAACACGGAGAGCCGAGGCGGCGTGAATCATATAGTAGATATGATCAACATAAGATGTTCACCATTGAAAACTTCTCCATCTCACGTGATGATCGGTTATGGTTTAGTTGATTTGGATCACGTGATCCTTAGATGACTAGAGAGATGTACATCTAAGTGGGAGTTCTTAAGTAATATGATTAATTGAACTAAAATTTATCATGAACTTAGTACACTGCTGCGTATCTTGCTTGTCTATATTGTTTGTAGATAGATGGCCCGTCTTTGTTGTTCCGTTGAATTTTAATGCGTTCCTTGAGAAGCTAAGTTGAAAGATGATGGTAGCAACTAAAGCGGACTGGGTCCGTAACGAGATTATCCTCATTCTTTGCCACAGAAAAATTAAATCTGGAAGCACCGCTGAGGTGCTAAACTGCTTCTTGATACAGCCGGCGGCGTTAAGAGCGTCTGGCGAGCAAAAGCGATGACTACTCGATAGTTCAATGTGCCATGCTTTACTGACGACCGGGACTTCAACGGCGTTTTGAGCGTCATGGAGCATATGAGATGTTTGGGAGTTGAAGTTGATATTCCGGAAGAATGCCGGAATTGGAGATATGAAGTCTCCAATAAGTTCTATAGCTGCAAGATGGAGGAGAATAGTTATCGGTGAGCACATACTCAAGATATGCAGGTATTGTAATCACTTGATTCAAGCTGGGAGTTACTCTTAGGATGATGGCGTCATTGACGAATTCTCCAATCACTTCCACCAAGCTACAAGAGCTTCGTGATGAACTATAATATGCAAGGGATGGATAAGGCGATTCCCGGAGCTCTTACATAATGCTAAAGGCTGCGGAGGTAGAAACCAGAAGGAGCATCAAGTGTTGATGGTTAACAAACCACTAGTTTCAAGAAAAGGGCAAGGGAAGAAGAGAACTTCAAGAAGAGCGGCAAACAAGTTCTTTGCTCAAAGAAAAGAAAAATGCGGACCTAAACACAGCCAGAATGCTTCTATAAGCATTTGGTCATTGGGCGGAGCTGCCCCAAGTATTTGGCGGATAAGAAGGATGGCAAAGTGAACAAAAGGTATATGTGATATACATTGTTATTGATGTGTACCTTACTAGAGCTGGCGGTAGCACACAGTATTTGATCTTTGGTTACATTGCTAATATTTGCAACTCAAGCGAGGACTCTGGATTAGCGAACAACGGCAAAGGGCGAGGTGGCGATCTGGCGTGGGAAATGGTTCTAAAGTCGATGTGATCATGGCCATTACGCTACCTCTACATCTACCTTCCGAGTTAGTATGGAGACCTAAATAATTGTTATTTGGTGCCAGCGTTGAGCATGAACATTATATCTGGATCTTGTTTGATCTGAGGCGGTTATTCATTAAATCGAAGAATAATGGTTGTTCTATTTATATGAGTAATATCTTTTATGGTCATGCACCCACGAAGTGGTCTATTTTGATGAATCTCGATAGTAGTGATACACCTATTCATAGTGTTGAAACCAAAGATGCAAAGTTGATAATGATAGTGCAGCGTGTTTGTGCTTGCCGTTTGGGTCTTATTAATTATAAAGCGCATGAAGAAACTCCATCTTGATGGACTTTGGAACCACTTGATTATGAATCACTTGGTACTTGAACCCGTGCCTCATGGGCAAGATGTTAGCATAGTTCTCGGTTACTATGGATTGATGCAAGCTTTGACACCGATCCGGACTATTCTAAATCGCAAACCGGATACGTGTTTACATTAAACGGTGGAGCTGTCGGTTAGTGCAGTTCAAAGCAAAGCGCCGTGGCGGGATCTACATGTGAAGCGGAATACATAGCTGCTTCGAAGCAGCCAATGAAGGAGTTTGGATGAAGGAGTTCATATCCGATCTAGGTGTCATACCTAGTGCATCGGGTCAATGAAAATCTTTTGTGACAATATCGAGCGATTGCCTTAGCGAAGGAATCCAGATTTCACAAGAGAACCAAGCACATCAAGAGACGCTTCAATTCCATCCGGATCTAGTCCGTGGGAGACATAGAGATTTGCAAGATACATACGGATCTGAATGTTGCGAGACCGTTGACTAAGCCTCTTCCACGAGCAAAACATGATCAACACCAAGACTCCATGGGTGTTAGAATCATTACATGTAATCTAGATTATTGACTCTAGTGCAAGTGGGAGATCAAGGAAATATGCCCTAGAGGCAATAATAAAGTTATTATTTATTTCCTCATATCATGATAAATGTTTATTATTCATGCTAGAATTGTATTAACCGGAAACATAATACATGTGTGAATATATAGACAAACAGAGTGTCACTAGTATGCCTCCACTTGACTAGCTTGTTAATCAAAGATGGTTATGTTTCCTAACCATGAACAAGGAGTTGTTATTTTATTAACAAGGTCACATCATTAGTTGAATGATCTGATTGACATGACCCATTCCGTTAGCTTAGCACACGAACGTTTAGTATGTTGCTATTGCTTCCTTCATGACTTATACATGTTCCTATGACTATGAGATTATGCAACTCCCGTTTACCGGAGGAACACTTTGTGTGCTACCAAATGTCACAACGAATCGGGTGATTATAAAGGTGCTCTCTGTGTGTCTCGAAGGTACTTGTTGAGTTGGCGATTTTGAGATTAGGATTTGTCACTCCGAATGTCGGAGAGGTATCTCTGGGCCCTCTCGGTAATACACATCACTTAAGCCTTGCAAGCATTTCAACTAATGAGTTAGTTGTGAGATGATGTATTACGAACGAGTAAAGAGACTTGCCGGTAACGAGATTGAACTAGGTATTGGATACCGATGATCGAATCTCGGGCAAGTAACATACCGATGACAAAGGGAACAACGATGTTGTTGTGCGGTTTGACCGATAAAGATCTTCAGAGAATATGTAGGAACCAATATGGGCATCCGTGTCCCGCTATTGGTTATTGACCGAGACATGTCTCGGTCATGTCTACATTGTTCTCGAACCGTAGGGTCCGCACGCTTAAGGTTTCGATGACAGCTTATATTATGAGTTTATGTATTTTGATGTACCGAAGGTTGTTCTGAGTCCCGGATATGATCACGGACATGACGAGGAGTCTCGAAATGGTCGAGACATAAAGATTGATATATTGGACGGATATATTTGGACACCCGAAAGGTACCGGAGAAGTTTGGAGCTCCGGGAGGTTACCTGAACCCCCCGGGAGGTATATGGGCCTTATTGGGCCCATGTAGGAGGAAGAGAGAAGGAGAAAGGGAGGGGGGCGCGCCCCCCCAAGCCCAATCCGAATTGGGGAGGGGGGCCGGCCCCCCGTTTCCTTTCACCTTCCCCCTCTCTTCTTTCCTACTACTAGTACTACTTCCTAATACTAGTACTCCTTCCTTCCCACTTTATATACGGGGGTAGGGGGCACCCTAGGACACACCAGTTGATCATTGATCGTTCCTTAGCCATGTGCGGTGCCCCCTCCACGATATTACACCTCGATCATATTGTAGCGGTGCTTAGGCAAAGCCCTGCGACAGGAGAACATCAAAGATCGCCACCACGCCGCAGGTCTTGTGGAACTCCCCTCGAGCCTCTCTTGGATTGGAGATCGAGGGTGCGCCATCGAGCTGTACGCGTGTCAAGAACTCGGAGGTGCCGAGTAACGGTGCTTGGATCGGTTGGACCGGAGGACGACGACTACTTCCTCTACGCTGCGCCAACGCTTCCACTTGATCTCACGAGGGTACATAGACAACACTCTCCCCTCTCGTTGCTATGCATCACCATGATCTTGCGTGTGCGTAGGAAATTTTTTGAAATTACTACGTTCCCCAACACAAGATACTATCAGGTACTAAGTTCATGATAAATTTAAGTTCAATTAATCATATTACTTAAGAACTCCCACTTAGACAGACATCTCTCTAGTCATCTAAGTGATCACGTGACCCAAATCAACTAAACCATAACCGATCATCACGTGAGATGGAGTAGTTTTCAATGGTGAACATCTTATGTTGATCATATCTACTATATGATTCACGCTCGACCTTTCGGTCTCCGTGTTCCGAGGCCATATCTGTATATGCTAGGCTCGTCAAGTATAACCTGAGTATTCCGCGTGTGCAACTGTTTTGCACCCATTGTATTTGAACGTAGAGCCTATCACACCCGATCATCACGTGGTGTCTCAGCACGAAGAACTTTCGCAATGGTGCATACTCAGGGAGAACACTTCTTGATAATTAGTGAGAGATCATCTTAAAATGCTACCGTCAATCAAAGCAAGATAAGATGCATAAAGGATAAACATCACATGCAATCAATATAAGTGATATGATATGGCCATCATCATCTTGTGCTTGTGATCTACATCTTCGAAGGACCATCATGATCACCATCGTCACCGGCGCGACACCTTGATCTCCATCGTAGCATCATTGTCGTTTACGCCATCTATTGCTTCTACGACTATCGCTACCGCTTAGTGATAAAGTAAAGCAATTACAGGGCGTTTGCATTTCATACAATAAAGCGACAACCATATGGCTCCTGCCAGTTGCCGATAACTTCGGTTACAAAGTATGATCATCTCATACAATAAAATATAGCATCATGTCTTGGCCATATCACATCACAACATGCCCTGCAAAAACAAGTTAGATGTCCTCTACTTTGTTGTTGCAAGTTTTACGTGGCTGCTACGGGCTTAAGCAAGAACCAATCTCACCTACGCATCAAAACCACAACGATAGTTTGTCAAGTTGATGCTGTTTTAACCTTCGCAAGGACCGGGCGTAGCCACACTTGGTTCAACTAAAGTTGGAGAAACCGACACCGCTAGTCACCTGTGTGCAAAGCACGGCAAGTAAAACCAGTCTCGCGTAAGCGTCACGTAATGTCGGTCCGGCCGCTTCATCCAACAATACCGCCAACCAAAGTATGACATCTTTGGTAAGCAAGATGACTTATATCGCCCACAACTCACTTGTGTTCTACTCGTGCATATAACATCAAACCATAAAACCTAGGCTCGGATGCCATGTTGGGGAACGAGTAATTTCAAAAAATTCCTACGCACACGCAAGATCATGGTGATGCATAGCAACGAGAGGGGAGAGTGTTGTCACGCACCCTCGTGAGACCAAGCGGAAGCGCTGACGCAACGTAGAGGAAGTAGTCGACGTCCTCCCGGTCCAACCGATCCAAGCACCGTTATTCGCACCTCCGAGTTCTTGACACACGACAGCTCGATGACGCACTTCGAACTCCGATCCAGCAGAGGCACGGGAGGAGTTCCGTCAAGACGACGGCGTGGTGGACGATCTTGATGTTCTCTCTCGCCGCAGGCTTCGCCTAAGCACCGCTACAATATGACCGAGGTGTAATATCATGGAGGAGGGCACCGCACACGGCTAAGGAACGATCTCAATGATCAACTTGTGTGTCTATGGGGTGCCCCCACCCCCGTATATAAAGGAGGGAGGAGGAGGAGGCCAGCCCAAGGGGGAGGCGCGCCCTAGGGGGGGCAAACCTACTCCAAGTAGGTTTGGCCCCCCTTTCCTATTAGGAGTAGGAGAGGAAGGAAGAGGGGAGGAGAGAAGGAAAGGGGCCGCCCCTTCCCAGTCGGATTGGGCTTGGGGCGCGCCTCCCTTGCTCCTTCTCCCTCCTTCCACTAAGGCCCAATAAGGCCCATGTACTTACCGGGGTTCGGTAACCTCCGGAACTCCCAGATAATCCCAATCTCATCCGAACCTTTCCGTGTCCAAATATATCCGCCCAATATATCAATCTTTATGTCTCGACCATTTTGAGTCTCCTCGTCATGTCCGTGATCAAATCCGGACTCAACAACCTTCGTACATCAAAATACATAAACTCATAATATAACTGCATCGAAACCTTAAGCGTGCGGACCCTACGGTTCGAGAACAATGTAGACATGACCGAGACACGTCTCCGTCAATAACCAATAGCGGGACCTAGATGCCCATATTGGTTCCTACATATTCTACGAAGATCTTTATCGGTCAAACCGCACAACAACATACGTTGTTCCTTTGTCATCGGTATGTTACTTGCCCGAGATTCGATCGTCGGTATCTAATACCTAGTTCAATCTCGTTACGGCAAGTCTCTTTACTCGCTCCGTAAGACATCATCTCGCAACTAACTCATTAGTTGAAGTGCTTGCAAGGCTTAAGTGATGTGTATTACCGAGAGGGCCAGAGATACCTCTCCGACCTTCGGAGTGACAAATCCTAATCTCAAATACGCCAACCCAACAAGTACCTTCGGAGACACCTATAGAGCACCTTTATAATCACCCGCCACGCCAGACGTTTGGTAGCACACAAAGTGTTCCTCCGTAAACGGAGTTGCATAATCGCATAGTCATAGGAACATGTATAAGTTATGAAGGAAGCAAGAGCAACATACTAAACGATCGGGTGCTAAGCTAACGGAATGGGTCATGTCAATCAGATCATTCAACTAATGATGTGACCTTGTTAATCAAATAACAACTCCTTGTTCATGGTTAGGAAACATAACCATCTTTGATTAACAAGCTAGTCAAGTAGAGGCATACTAGTGATACTCTGTTTGTCTATATATTCACACATGTATTATGTTTCTGGTTAATACAATTCTAGCATGAATAATAAACATTTATCATGATATAAGGAAATAAATAATAACTTTATTATTGCCTCTAGAGCATATTTCCTTCAGAAAGTTCATCAGAGGATGACGAGGAAGCTCCTGTTTGGAGCAAGAGACAAAGGACTGCAAAGTCTTTTGGTGATGATTTCCTCGTGTACCTCGTGGATGATGACACTCCCAGTTCCATTTCAGAAGCTTATGCATCTCAGGATGCTGACTACTGGAAGGACGCGGTCCGTAGCGAGATGGATTCCATATGGCTAATGGGACATGGGAGATCACCGATCGTCCTTATGGTTGCCAACCATTGGGATGTAAGTGGGTGTTCAAGAGGAAGCTTAGGCCCGATGGTACTGTTGAGAAGTACAAGGCTAGGATTGTGGCCAAGGGTTATACCCAAAAGGAAGAAGAGGATTTCTTCGATACTTACTCACCTGTCGCTAGGCTGACAACCATTCGAGTGTTACTCGCTTTGGCTGCCTCGCATGGTCTTCTCGTTCATCAAATGGACGTTAAGACGGCTTTCCTTAACGGAGAGCTAGACGAGGAAATTTACATGCAACAGCCAGATGGCTTTGTAGTAAATGGTCAGGAAAGAAAGGTGTGTAAGTTAGTGAAATCTTTGTATGGCCTGAAACAAGCGCCTAAGCAATGGCATGAGAAGTTTAATACAAGTTTGAAATCTGCTGGCTTTGTTGTCAACGAAGCTGACAAATATGTATACTATCGCTATGGTGGGGGCGAAGGAGTTATACTGTGTCTGTATGTTGATGACATACTGATATTTTGGACCGAACTCAAAGTAATTGAGGAGGTCAAGGATTTCCTATCTCATAACTTTGAGATGAAAGACCTGGGCGTGGCTGATGTTATCTTGAACATCAAGCTACTGAGAAATACTGAGGGTGGAATTACACTTTTGCAATCCCACTATGTTGAGAAGATTTTGAGCCGCTTTGGATATTCGGACTGCAAACCTTCTGCAACACCATATGATACTAGTGTGCGGATTCGAAAGTTTGTAGGCACGGCTATAGATCAATTGAGATATTCTCAAGTGGTTGGTTCACTGATGTACCTAGCATGTGCTACTCGTCTTGACATCTCATTTGTTGTGTGCAAACTGAGCCGGTTTGTTTCCAATCCGGGAGATGTGCATTGGCATGCTGTTGAGCGAGTGATGCGTTACTTGCAAGGTACTGTAAAATATGGGATTCACTATTCTGGGTACCCGACGGTACTTGAGGGGTATAGTGATTCAAATTAGATATCTGATGCTGATGAGATGAAATTCACAAGTGGACATGTCTTCACACTTGGTGGTGGTGCTGTTTCCTGGAAATCTTGCAAGCAGACGATCTTAACCAGATCGACTATGGAAGCAGAACTCACAGCATTAGACACATCATGCGTCGAAGCAGAATGGCTTCAAGAGCTTTTGATGGATTTGCTGGTGGTTGCCAAACCAGTGCCGACTGTCCTTATGAACTGTGACAATCAAATGGTGATTGCCAAGGCTAAGAGTTCAAAGGACAACATGAAATCCACAAAGCACATAAGAAGAAGATTGAAATCTGTCAGAAAATCAAGAAGCTCCGGAGTAATAGCGTTGGATTATATCCAGACGGCTAAGAATCTGGCAGACCCTTTTACGAAAGGGCTATCATGGATTGTGATAGAAAATGCATCGAAGGAGATGGGTATGAGACCCACGTAAGTTGCCATGGGGGTAACTCAACCTATGTGATCGGAGATCCCGTGAATTAGGACCTGGGAAAACAATCAAGCGGTCAACTGAGGAGAGTATCCTTAATTAACCCACTCCGTTGGAGATGCAATAATACTCTCAATTCTGTAAGGCAGGCTGACTTTTGTCTTAATGTGTTCCAAAGCTTATGTAAGCAAGATGCTAACCTGCAGAGCATTCTTTGGAGGAACACACCTATGTTTGCCCGACTGCTGGTCACAGTCTATGAGATTGGGTGATCTCTAGGAAACTCATGAGAAGGTACGGAGTATGACTAATAAGCTCCACCCGTGGGGTTTAGCCTTCGGCAGCCACGTATCAGCGACAATAGGCGAAACTTCTACACGCCAAACTGACAATTCAAGCCATAGTCCATTGTTCAGTTGTGAAGAAGTCTAATCCTATTGCTCTAGGTGAAAGTTCAACCTAACAGTCTCCACTGAAAATTCTGGTATATTAAACATTGTTTGGAACAGTTGACAAACTTATGTGACTCGAGATCTGGTGGGGGATTGATGGATTATGGATGGGCTTAGGCCCATATAAGACAATAATCCTTAGTTAATCTCTAAGGCCCATGTATGTGCACGACAAGTGGTGGGAAGTGTGGGAAGTTTAGTCCCATACTGCTACAGTAAGAAGAGTGAGACCTCTTTATAAGGGCTGCTCTACCACTTGCTATTGGGAGCATGGGAATAGGAGCTGTACATGCGCTCCTCCTCCGCCGCCCGCCTCGCCCGCCTCGCCTCGCCGCCACGCCTGTCACAACGCCAAGGCCATGGGTTGCGGGTTATGGAATGAGCCGAGCCAAGCTTATTTTTGCCGCCAGAATGGTTACACTAGTAGAAAACCACCCATTAGTCCGGTTCAGAGGGTTTTAGTCCCGGTTCATGAATCGGACTAATGGGTCGTTATTAATGCCATCAGACATTAGTCCCGGTTCAAAGACGAACCGGGACCAATGTAACTCCACGTGGCGATGTGCACCGAGCCCATCGGAGGTCTTTGGTCCGGTTGGTGGCACCAACGGGACCAAAAGTCTTTTTTTAAGAAAGTGGCTGCTTTAGGGTTTTGTGGTTTATTTTAGGTTGTTATTTATAGCTAGCTAATAGAGAGAAGTGTCCTCTTATCTTCGCCCTTGGTTTATCAACGCTGCTGCTATATATATGTTCATTGCACCATGCAGATATATATATGACATGGCTCATGCATATGCTTTGCATCATACATCATCATATATATGTATATAATAAAGTCCTACTAATCATGCATCATCATACTACTTCTACTAGCTCGTTATTAATAATAAGTCATACGATGATCATCCTCGATATAGTCATCGAACCCAACCCTACATATATAATTGTTCTTAGCACATGATCATCGATTACGTGTATAGGACCTAAAACACCCTTAAGGTAAAATAGCATAAAACAATATAGACCCCGACTCTCCATTATGAAGAATGGCGATCATCCTGTCTCCAATTCTTGCCTTTCGCTGCTTATTGCTTCCAAGAAGCTCCTTACGATCTGTCCATACATTTTTTCCATTCTTTGATTGTTATGTCTCCACTTCTTTTAGAAACCCGATATGGACAGTTGAGATTCAGAGGACGACCTGGTAGTATGTTCAAAACATGAAGGCTACCACGCAGTATACATCGATGAGGAACACACTCATTCGGGATTATCTGTTGAAAAACATAGTAATAACTTCGTAGTTAGCAATGATGTACTAGTTTAGAAGTGTGCAAAAGATGCACGGATGTTGTAATAGTAAAAATAATCGTACCAAGGTATCTCCATGGTAGTTATCAGAGTTCAACACGTGCACTAGTGGCACGTATTGACCATAATGTTGAGGAGTTTGATTGTAGATATTGTAATTCTCAAGATCTCTACAAAATCCGACTAGATGTCGCTTTCTCCCGATAAGTTAATTCGCAGCCTTCGTGTAGTATGTTCTGTCTACCATCTTCCGCACATTCTTTGAAGAATGAAAATAAGCTGTCAATGGAGATAAGTTGTCAACTATATATTTTGAAATAAACAATATAAATTACTTAATAACTATGTTTAGCTCACATGAGGGAAGAACTGGAGGTGTATGCACAAAGACCCAAATCGTAGGTGTCTCTTGCTCGATTGTAGGATCACCAAGATCCATGGTGATAATCATACCCTCATCAAGACCATACATCTTGCAAAATGCATCCCAATTTTTGCAACCAAAATGGGTTACACTCGAGCATTGTACAGCTTTACTTGAAAATCCACATCATGTTCGGTACTTAGGACAATTTTTTTGTTTCAAATTTTCATGGTCTTCAAAATCCATCCTCTCCAAGACATAGCGTCTTGCAAAGCATGGGATAAGCTAGTCGAATTGAAAAGATGAAAATTACACGTTAAAATAGTTGAAGTCGTGCTTAATTACGAAAAAAACTATTGTCGCTGCTATGCATCGTATGAACATCGCAAGTCTCCTCGAGCTTAATGCTGAATCGCCGATCTTCCTCCAGCTCAATGAATTGTCGCACATACCTCGGTCATCGTGGCACCAACGCACTTCAGCGATTTTCGTGCGCCGATGAGGACGACATTTCCGCCTACGCTCATAATTCAAATATTAAACTAGATCATTATTATAAATCACGGGTTGACTATAGATGATCGATGTACATACGGGTTGAATACTACATCATCTCTTGGTGTCCGTACATCATCGAATATTATCACTAATAAAACTAGAACCGTAGCGCCCGACGGTATCGACGCTGGCGGTGTCCGGATGCCTCACCACCGCCATCGCCCACGCGATCGCCACTCAAACAAGGATCGGTCAACAACGGGTTGCCTCCTCACCAACCTACTACGCCCCCGAAGGTAACACCTCCCAATACCAACCCGCGGAGCCAGGTCCTAACATGACCTCGATCAAGCAGGCCTCCATCGCCGACTTCGACGACAGACGAGGATGCGGGATAGGCATCGCCGACGTCGACGCGAGAACTACTTATATATAGTTAAATAAAAGTAGTCTTATTAATTAAATCTATCTAGCTCAACTACTAAACACTTACTATAAATAAATAAGTAGTACTTACTAAAAACAAACTACTTCATATATAATACATATCTAAATTACTACACATCTAATCCTACAAAAGATCTAAATTACACAATATGAACAAATATTACAGAAAAGAATCTAACATAAAGAAACTAACATAAAAAATTCTTACATAATATGAACAAATCTTTTACAGAAAAAAATCTAACATAAAAACTAACTAAAAATCTTTTACAGAAAAAAATCTAACATAAAGAAACTAACATAAAAAACTAACATAAAAAATCTAACATAAAAACCTTACATAAAAAATCTAACATAATATGAACAAATTTTACAGAAAAAACTAACATAAAGAAACTAACATAAAGAAACTAACATAAAAAATCTAACATAAAAAATCTTACATAATATGCACAAATCTTTTTACAGAAAAAAAATCTAACATAAAAACTAACAAATTAATTACACAATCTACATTAACTACATATCTAAATTACACAATCTAATCTAACAAAAATATCTATGAACTAAAAAAATCTAAAACAAATCTAAGAAAAAAAAAAAAGGCGACCTGCCGGCGACGGCGACGGCGAGGTGTGTGGGCGGGCAGGGCGTCTGGGCGTCGACGGCGTGGCGCGGGCGGGGGGCGGCGCGGCGTCGGGGCGGGTCGGTCGGCGGGCGGCGACGACGGTGTCGGGCGTGGCCGGAGCGGGACAGCGACGGCGACGCAGCAAGAGGCGGCGACGCGCTGCGTGTAGGCAGGGCGGATGCGGCGTTGGGCGGGCGGCGACGGTGTCGGGCGGCAGGGGGCAAGCGAGGAGCAGGAGATCGAAGTGGGGATGCGGTTCAAATCCTAAGTGCTACTTATAGAAAAAGCTTTTGTCGGTTACAGCCACAAACGGGACCAATGCACTCTTTTAGTCCGGTTGGTGCCTCCAACCGACCAAAGACTTTTTTCAAAGAGCCCAAAGGGCGGAAACGAGATTTTGGTCCCGGTTGGTGGCACAAACCGACAAAAGAGGGCATTGGTCC
Source organism: Aegilops speltoides (assembly GCA_021437245.1). Classification (NCBI taxonomy): domain Eukaryota; kingdom Viridiplantae; phylum Streptophyta; class Magnoliopsida; order Poales; family Poaceae; genus Aegilops; species Aegilops speltoides. Next base: position 378,294,010 of record CM038146.1, read on the forward strand.
GATTGCGCCACTTAACCGACAAAGCCGAAGATTGGTCCCTGTTGGAGCCACCAACCGACCAATGGACTCTGCAACTGTTTTTTTTTATTCTTCCAGCAGCTTTCGTTTTAGTCCCACCTCGCCAAGCGAGAGGCACTCGCAGCTGTTTATAAGCCCCGAGTGCAGATACAATGACGAAGATGCTCAATGCTCCTCAAGACGTTAGTCGGCTTCAACCCTTGCGGATACGGTGAGACCCGCGAGCTATGTGCGGTGCGATTGACACTATCCCGAAAGGGTTGAAGCAGATTAACGAGCATTGCGTCTCTTTTTATTTGTAATGACTTATTATAACTCGAAAAAATAAAAGGAGCATATATGCTTATTTTTAATGGCTTATTACAACACGTAAATAAAAAAAATATAGCAGAAAAAGAAAAACTATATAAAAACTACTCATAAATGAATAGAAGCAAAAAATAGTTGTGATTAACTATAGTAAAAAGGAGCATATATGCTTATTTTTAATGGCTTATTACAACACAGAAATAAAAAGAAAAAATAAATATAGCAGAAAAGAAAAACTATATAAAAACTACTCATAAATGAATAGAAGCAAAAAATAGTTGTGATTAACTATAGTAAAAAGGAGCATATATGCTTATTTTTAATGGCTTATTACAACTCAGAAATAAAAAGAAAAAATAAATATAGCAGAAAAAGAAAAACTATATAAAAACTACTCATAAATGAATAGAAGCAAAAAATAGTTGTGATTAACTATAGTAAAAAAGAGCATATATGCTTATTTTTAATGGCTTATTACAACTTAGAAATAAAAAGAAAAAATAAATATAGCAGAAAAAGAAAAACTATATAAAAACTACTCATAAATGAATAGAAGCAAAAATAGTTGTGATTAACTATAGTAAAAAGGAGCATATATGCTTATTTTTAATGGCTTATTACAACACAGAAATAAAAAGAAAAATAAATATAGCAGAAAAGAAAAACTATATAAAAACTACTCATAAATGAATAGAAGCAAAAAATAGTTGTGATTAACTATAGTAAAAAGGAGCATATATGCTTATTTTTAATGGCTTATTACAACTCAGAAATAAAAAGAAAAATAAATATAGCAGAAAAGAAAAACTATATAAAAACTACTCATAAATGAATAGAAGCAAAAAATAGTTGTGATTAACTATAGTAAAAAGGAGCATATATGCTTATTTTTAATGGCTTATTACAACTCAGAAATAAAAAGAAAAAATAAATATAGCAGAAAAAGAAAAACTATATAAAAACTACTCATAAATGAATAGAAGCAAAAATAGTTGTGATTAACTATAGTAAAAAGGAGCATATATATAGCAGAAAAAGAAAAAAACTACTCGTAATGAGACAGATATGCTTATAGAGGAATTAACTTAAATTCATAACGAATTTCAAGAGAAACTGTATGAATTTATGCTAAATTACCTATATAAGCGCATCTATTTTCATTATCGGAGGAGCTCAATAAAGTAGAGAGGAGGGCTTATAAACCAGTCCTGTTCCCCTTGATTGGCGAGGTGGGACTAAACTCCGTCGCAACGGCATTAAACTTTTAGTCCCGGTTGATGGCACTAACCGACTAAATGAGCTCATTGGTCCCTGCTCAAGCAACCAACCGACCAATAGGTTTGGGCTCGAGCAAGCACCAATGGTCCCTGTTCGTCCCACCAACCGACCAATAGGTCAGACGAACCGGGACCAATGGCCCACGTGGCCCGGCCGCCCTCGGGCTCACGAACCGGTCCGATGTTTCATTGGTCCTGATTCGATTGAACCGGGACTAATAAATTGGACCGCCCGACCATTGCCCCTTTTCTACTAGTGTTAATTAATTGTTAATTAATTAACGAAGTCGCCACGTAAGTGCCATCGTCCGAGACGTTGGACCGTGGGCTGTTCGCGACTTCGATCGTGGGCGTGCCCAGCCCATCTACCGACGGCCTATATAAGAAGGCGCTGGCCAGTAAAGTGAACCCTAACTCAGTTCACTCACTCCCTCTCGTACAACCCTAGCCGTCATCTACTGTTCCTCTCGTTGTGCTGCTTCCAGCGATCCCATCCCGATGACCGCGTGCACGGTTGGTTGGAAGAGCAGGTGCCTCCGGAACCCTGTCGTTCGAGATCCTGCCCGGGAGAACGGCAATAAGGTTTTTGGGGAGCGTCTCGACGCGACTGCTCCCGATCCGTCCCCGTCTTCATCCGCCTCTGCTTCCACTACTTCCTCTACATCGACTCCATGGCTGACGATGACGATGCCAAGAAGAAGGCCTCGGCCGATGCCGAGGCTGCCGCTGCCGCCGCCGCGTTGGCCTGGCCAACCGGAGGGTATGACTCGTTCATCTCATATTTGCTCGTTCATGTGCTAGCCGTATATATGATGTTCATAGATGTTTCGGTTTTATGTATTGTATGTGCTCACATGCTTAGGTGTCGGTATGAGATGCATACCGTATTTGCCATACTTACTGTTTACTCGTGGATTAGATTAGTTGGAAAAGTGCTAATATTTCCAACAATCCTCGCGTAACTAAACTTGCTATCGAAAATGTTCGGAATTGTCATGTGCTCGTACCTGACGTTCGGCACTTATCAGGTCGTGTAAAAAGACCTGGAGGCCACGGTGAAACAAGAGCAACTGATATTGTGCAAGACGCATGCCAACCATATCAATATCGAGAAGCACCATCACCATTGCTAGCTCGAGAGAGCAAAAATTAGATGCAAGTCGATCGACTGGGTCTTTCTGTCGCGTATTTAACCTACTGTCAACATGTATACCCTCCTATACGCGATTGATGTAATTTCAACGTGGACACAGAGGAAATTCTTCTTCTTCTAGTGGTACATGATATACCAGGCGACAAAGGAGCACCTGCTTGTATATCACTTTGTCAATCAGCATGATTCTGAACTACTCCTATATCTATATTCAGGCAAACAATAGCTGTGAAGTTTCTAAGGGTACATGCAGTCACGCGCAGGACTAGATTTTCATGCTAGACAAACAGTACAACATCAGAGATGCTTCTTTCCCGGCCCCTCACATGATCCATCCCCTCTCGGCCGTCGTCAACAATACTAAAGACAAGAATAATTCCCATATGATCTTATCAGTCAACCATCAGACAGGTGTATTTTCCTGTCATTCGATGGCCCAACACGAAAATTTTCCCTGTCAGTTTTTATTTACTCGTGGGATACATGGGATGGCACTGTATCTGCGATTCTCGCGCTGTTGCCGGTTGCCACTGCACTCGACTAAGATCAAGAAGTACTGACGGTATTAAACCGAGGCAAAGGGACATTCTGATAGGGTGTACTCCCTGGTAATAAAAAACCTGAGCCGTCCAAGTAAGCGAGAACAAAAGCTCATAAATGGTCATATGCAGCGCTCAAAAGTTAAGTTTAAAGGACCACTACGGCGCGGGACATGTCCGGTTTTGTTGGTATAAAAGCAGAACATAATGCCACCCCGCGTGAGCAGACCAAAAGGAAAAGAGGAGAAAATTCAAACATTTGCTTCTGAACACTACACTATTAATGGTTGAACTGAACCTTGAAGGCGTGATCGAGATCCTCTGAGCTGGTTGCTGGACTGTTCTATTTTGCTATCCAATGGATAGTGGTACTGTTATCCTGTCGTTTAGACTTGTCCTCTATGGTGATAGTACATTTTTTGCCTCGTAGGATATCTATCGACAACGATGATATCGTAGCGGGTTTCCTACTAGTGCCCCAACTCGCTTTACTACTTTCCTTTCTCCTTTTGTCATGTTTTGACTGTGGTGTAGAAGACTCGGTTATATTTCCGCTGAGCCATTAATGAAAAGGGGTGATAGTGTTGCAAAAAAAAAAAAAACACCCAGTCACGATCCATAAGAGTTCACAATAAGAGCGAAGTGAGCATAACTCAGATGGCTAGATTCCTTATGATGGAACTAGTCCTCCTAAATTTATTTTAGACTTTCAGGTGATGTTCATTCAATGGGAGGTGACGTTTCCATGAACTAGGAAGGCGCATGTGGTGATTTCATCAATCCTAAGATATTGTGTCAGCTAGGTATCTCGGAGGTGCTCATAGGGATAGGTTACCCACGCGTGCGTTCATATGAGTGAGTGTATGTGCATGTGTGTGGCATCTGTATTGTACTATGTTAAAAAAAAAAGTTCACAAGAGGACAGCTGAAAGTCATGTACTCCATAAAGCGAAAGACAATTACACTCAAAAAACAGTTAGTTTACAACTAATTTGTTGTTAAATTCAGCATCACGAGCAGTAATACTCAAGACTGGCGGCATCTATTTTCCTCGAAGAAAGGCTTCAAAGGTCTGCCACTATATATGTGCACGTCAGATCAGAGAGACAAGACACTCGGAGCGAAAAGCTTCCCCGTGAATGCGCATGGTACGACTACTCCCTCCTTGTCAAGAAAGCGATCAAGCGCGTGCGTGCATGCATGCACGCACTCTCACGCGCTACAAATTCCTCAGCTTTGGGCAGGCGGCACACTATTACTACATGCATGCTTTTTTTTTGCGGGTTGGAAAATACTATGCATGTTGGGCTAGAATCATTTGAACTTTCTGCATGGACAAATCTGAAGTTTACACGTCTTTCGCAGCAGGGAACACATGACTTTAAAGCACCAAGTTTGGGAAGCCCGGCCGGCCAGCAGGCATTTCTCACTCATCATGTACCATATCACACACCCATCCCCTAGCTAGTCTCGTTTTGATGCTTCACGTAGAGAGGGAGGGAGATGGCGGGGTGGTCCAAGAGAGAGAGAGAGAGAGAGAGAGAGAGAGAGAGAGAGAGAGAGAGAGAGAGAGAGAGAGGTGTCAGTGACTGCGACTGTGAGCTGGATGCATGGCATGGCGCTGCTCACGTTCATGTGGACAAACAGGGTTAGCGAATGCGGTCTGAGATCACGCCCAACTCCCATCTAGGGTTTCCTTGCCTCTCGCCGGCGCCGCCGGTCCGCCTTATCTTCTATGGTCCTCGGATCATGGAGGCACGGTGGATCCTGCCCTGCCACGGCGGAGGGCTCCGTTTTAGATGCTTTTCGAGTTTTGTTAGGGTTTGTGCCACGCCAAGAAGATGAGGCGGGGCGGCTTCTTGAAGATGGAATAAGGTCCTCCCGCCAGCCCCGCCCCGGTGATGTTTCAAGCATCGTTGGAAGGCGTGTGGAGGTTTGTCTCGGCGGATCTCATGGGATCCGGTCGGCGTTGTCTTCGTGGATCCGATCGATCCGGTCTTCGCCGTCTCACGCCTATGTGTTCGCAGGTTGGATCCTTCCGGTCTATGCTTTCTTCATCGCGGCGGTTGTCGTTTTCGTGCGCTGGTCCTATGGGGCCTTAGCACGACGACTTCCCGATCGTCTACTACAACAATGTTTGCCCGGCTCCGACGAGGAGGGGCGATGACGGGCGCGCTTTCGGCTCGCTCCGAGATTGTAGTCGTCGCTAGGTGGTCTCTGACTGGATGTAATTTTACTTCTAGTGTTCTTTGTACTACCTTGACAGTTGATGAATAGATCGGAAGTTTTCACGCAAAAAAAAAAAAAGAATGCGGTCTGAGATCAACCGGTGGTTAACTTTCGGCCAAAACCAACGCGGTGATACTATACGTACGTGAAAAGTATATTCCGGGCGACAGTACGTGAAAAGTATATTCTCCAAAAAAAAACAACGCGGTGATATACTATACGTACGTGAAAAGTATATTCCGGGCGACAGTACGTACCTTCCCGCCCTATTAATTCAGCGCGTGCACACACTCGGGTGAGTGCATGCATACATGCATCTACTTAAGTTCGGCACCGTATAACTTTTCCTGCGAATCATTTGCCAGTACCGTACACTTTACGTCGTGATTTAATGTTACAGACACGATATAATCGAATATTGGATTGTACACTGGTGCTGTACCCACCGGAGATTTAATGTTACCGGTGGTGCGCAACACATCGATCGTCAGGGGCATCCGTATATGCACGCACACACGCACGCGGCCATGCAGAAGGTCTCGATCATTCATTGTCGCCATGAGATCCGAACAGGGTGAGCAGCAGGACGACGCATGGCATCTCCCAGGCCTGCAGAGGCTTCTGATTCCACACCTGACCAATGCATCATGATGTTGCTTAATCATTTTATCTGCACGATATTGGCCGGTGGAGCTAGCAAAGGCCTAAAGATAGGAACCGCGACCGCGAACAATTGGGCACGCAAACATGAACGACACGCGCATGTATGAGACTATGAGAGGAGAGGTGACATTGAGTGGCATGGGCAGTGGCAGCCAAGGAAAAAAGCTCGATCAATCTGACGGGAGGCCATCCAAAGCGGAGGCCGGCCGGGGCAGCTTTTTGTTACCCCGTAGAACATGCAAACGAAAGGCCCCCTTCCCTTTTCCAGAGCGTGCGACAGAAGATAGGCGTTCCGGGCAGGACGCTTTCCAGTCCCAGGAAGCTCCTCCGTCCATATTCCATAACCTCAGCTCAGCTGGCTCCTCGCTAATTCCTTCTTCCCCTAGAAAAGCGCTCATTAATTCCGTCTTGCATGGAGATAGATCTGCTCCGAAATAAACACGACAAGGATCATCGATCCACCGTACGTACTACGTGCAAGGGCCACGACAAGCCATCAGTGCGTAGTAATGCCTATGCTAGATGCAAATTGACTGCATTGCTCCTGGCAAGCCTAAACTATTTATGGGAGCACTATCTGGTAGCTAGCTGCGTGAATGCATGTTCGCTCATTCATCGGCATTCGGATGTACCGTCAGATCAATCCATTGGCAGCATAAAGATCACCGTAGGAATAAGTGGCACATGGCACAGCTTGGTTGTTTCTCAGAAAGGGAATGGTATATATGCGCTGTACTCAAGATCAGCTATAATGTGCTTGTTGGTTAATTCAGTACAACCTGCCATATGTAGGTTGTGGGCACGGCCATCACATTGAACATTGGCATTATGCTAATAAAACAGTCTCCCACGGATTCAGCAAAAATAAGTCACCACTCGCAAGTTAAAAGTGAGGCCTGTCGGCGGTGACATCGTTACTTAAGGGCATCTCCAACATGGACCCCTAAAACGGACACAGTATCTATTCGTGGACGTGCTCGAACGTGTCCGCGGACATGGATACACGAGGCGGACACCCAATCATGTACATCAAATATCTGCATACATTTCAAACGAAATTTGAACAAACCAGACGATTTTCTTGTTAACCGGGTGATTTTCATTTAGACCCGACCACAATCATGACATTTTCGACATATTTCATTAATAAAAGTACCTGAAAGTTAACCTAGTTTAACTCTTCTCCGGTGACTGTGCTTCAAGTCCTTGTTGTTCCCCATGTCCGACATCTCCGCCGGCCGTGAGCTCCAGCAAGTGAAGCTGCAGGTCGCCAATGAGGAAGAGTAAGACATGGGACATGGAAGTGCCCACATGGGACACATACGCCTCCGTCACCCATATCCTACTCTTCCTTCTCGCAGTTCGTAGCCTAGACATCGTCGGTCAAGGCGAGGTTCACGATAGATGTGTACATGTCGGCCTAGTGGTCGTACACATGGGACACGGACGCCTCCGTCTCCCATATCCTATGCTTCCTTCTCGCAGTCCGTAGCCTAGACGTCGTCGGTCGAGGTGAGGTTCACGATAGACGTGGATACTTTGTAGTCGTACCTGGCACGAACCGCACGGACGGCGCGAACGAAGCGGAGCTGCCGGCGTTCCTGTCTGTGATCGCATGCACCGCCAGCACCCCCTCCACGTCCGGCACGAGCACTAAGCGCGGCCTCATAGAGCGTCTGCTGCTTGATGGCGAAGTTTGGGTTCTCCCGTTTCCTCTGCCTCCATTGTGCATGTCATAGAATTAGCAGGAGCAGGTGATGATCGCGGCCGCGACTAGGTGGAGCTCGCACCACCCATCCCGTAGCCGATGTTGGGTTCCGTCGGCCAGCCGGCGAGAGGAGGAGGATTGATGACGAGGAGCGGCATCACACACGGTGCGGGGGTTATGCGGTCTTCGTCACCACTCTAGAGCGGCTAGCTAGCTTAGTAGTAGTGCATGTGGAAAACACGAAGGAGAACCTGGGTACCAGCGCACCCTATATGCAAAAAAAATTAGTAATTCAAAAAAAGTTCAAAAAAATTCAAATCTTTTTGGTATCAAACATGACCAAATATTGTAGTCGTATAAAAAGATTCGTCAGAGGATGACTTTTGTTGCATCCTGGGTTGAAGATTTGGTAAAAAAAAGCTATATACAAGTACTATACATGCTATATTATCGTCATAAACTTGTTTTTTTTTTGCCCTGAAGTCAATAGAAATCATTTCTTGTTCAAACCTTTTTTTACGAATACAATACCTGGTTATCTTTGATTCCAAACAAGATTTGGAATTTTTTAACCTTTTTGAATTACTCGAATTTTTTGCACATATAGGGTGCGCGGGTACCCGAGAGCACCAAGTTCCCGTCCTAGTGCATGTATTGTAGTCTAGATATGACACATTTTGGAGCTACGATCACGACGCGAAGTCTTGATCAAAATGGTCACACGTCATATATTTTGGGGCCGATCAATGTAATAAACTATGAGTTATATGTGTCTATATAATCGAGTTTAACTTCATTCCGTACATGTGCATGTGTCAAAATTTAAATTTACAGCGATATATTCAAGAATTGTGAGAATTTCTGCCAAATTTGACGGGCAGTTTAACAAAGGCGTTCCGCTATATGTCCAGTGCGACTGGTAATTTCTGGATGTAGTGCGGCAAAGCATATGATTGTACTGCTGGTAGCCGCTGGTATTTGGCGTTCGAAATTTTATCGGCTCCACTCAATCATAAGGATTTTTCTACCGGTGCATACAGAATTCGGTTGAATGGCGTTTTTTGTGTGGGCCGTGTGGAACGAATCAGAAGTGTGGTTGGGTTGAAGATGCTCTGACCAGCGTTTTACCCCCGTCGTTTGATAGGTAGGAGTAGGTTTAAATGAACATACGCCCACGTAGCTAGGGTAATTTATTGTGCGGCCGCTGGTAATTAGATCGGCCTCGTCAACGTATAAATGGATCACATGCATGTGTTCTTACAGATACGCAAAACTGGGGCTGGACCCCTGTCCTCTCTCCCTCATCCCGCAGCGTGGCGGCTGCAGAGGAGCAGAACGCAGGCGCGGCATGGACAGCAGAAAGGCCTACAGCCTCGGCGCGCACCCCGCATGGCGGGTGGGAGACGACCCACGCCTCCGGCCAACACCAAACAAGACACGCACATCTCTCTCTCTCTCTCTCTCTCTCTCTCTCTCCATGGATGTACAGTGCGTGCTACGAATGTACACCTTGTCTGGCCAATGGTCAGACCAGGTCAGGCTTGTTGGCTTGCTTCCAAGCCATCTCGTTACTCGTTAGTGCAAGGACCCGAGACTTTATCAGCGCATACGCGAGCATGCTTCCGTGGTCCACTCGTGATCAATATTCCTTCGGTCCTTCCATTAAAAAAATTGAACCTCTGGTTGTTTAATGCATTGCAGCTAACTACTACTACGCAAAGTAGAAATATGTTCGGTTGGTAGCACAATCAATTCCACACTAAGTGAATTGTGTCTGTGTGGGTACATGTCAGTTTTCAAACCAAAATAGGGAAAATAGAAAGTGCATGTAGAAGGTTCATGTACAGATGTCACCTATTTCGAAATTGGGAGGTGGGCAGATTAATTAATTTGTCTTGCTCAATCTTAGGGGAATTTGTTTTGCCTCAAAATTAACTGTGCTCCAAAGTCCAAACAACAGACACGCGTAAATCAGGTAGTACTCCCTCCGTCCCAAAATTCTTGTCTTAAATTTGTCTAAATACGGATGTATCTAATACTAAAACATGACTTGATACATCATATTTAGACAAATTTAAGACAAGAACTTTGGGACGGAGGGAGTATCAAACCAGACATAACTTTACAACTATATTCGCTAGAACAAGCATATATGTTTGGTGCCGAGGATATTAAGGACAGCCGGCATGTGCTATAGAAGTTCTTCTTAAGCGAAAAGGTAGCCCTTATAGCATCTACAACCACAATTACTTAATTTGACTCCCCATATGTTGAAGAGAGAGAAAAGAAAGAAAGAAAGAATAAAGAAATAGAAAAGGTGGTCCGCAGTTGGCCAAATTCTACATGGCACCATGCCCGGATACACCTAGACATCCACATATCCTCCTCATATTTGACTTGGATATGGGGATTTGTGGACTGCCCGGACACGTCCAAACAAAGTGAGGATTACGGTTCGGTTGCTTTTTCTTATCCTCTCTCCTGTCCGGACATTGGCCAGGCTATCCGATGAGATGTTTGAGGACTCCGATTGTAGATGCTCTTACAACATGAACAATGTGGAGCGTTAGTACCAGCGTAGACTACTACAATGTCCCCAAGGGTCTAAGTGAAAAAACATGTACTAGTATCTTTTTACCACACAATTGGTCATGCCGGATTTCAGCAACCAATACAACCCCTCCCCCCTCCCTCTGAACCAGATCCACTTTCCCCCCTTAGACTTTCCAGCAAACGGGGCACTAGTGCCAAGAACTTTTTACTTAGACACTCATGTGGCAATGGAGAAACCAACTTGGTACCGAGCTAGGTTATGGATAGGGTTATGTGCAGAAATAAACGAGAAGAATGTTGCACTCACACCAACACCACGAGCATAACTCACACAACGTCTACTTAAGACTGGAGTCGCGGTGCTTCAAGATTGACGAAGCCACCACATGCCTTTCATCAACAAGTATCTTGCCTCTCATTGGAAGGATATTCCACCTTGATGAAACACGCAAGGCATCAATCACACCTGATGTTTGATCCTATTGTATTAAGGATACAATCATCCTCCTATCATCCAAACTACAAGTTAATTCTCCCAACAAAAATTTGGGTGTTAGAATAATTCGAGGGACGTAGACGATCTACCGAGGAACAAGCAATCACACAAGGCAGGACACTGAGATTTGTTAACGAGGTTCACCATTATTGCTACATCCCCGGGGCCTGACTATGGGCAGTACTGCCCCTGATGCGCCTCGGATAAATTCTAATAGTGGGGACAAATTACCCCCTAAACTATTGAATTCCACCCGACCAGTTTTTGAAAAGGACAAAATTGTGCATGTATGGTTCTTGTTAATACTTAATAATATTAAAAGGAGGAAGGTTTCGTACGCCGTTCATCAGTTTTAGTTTGTCATCCATCTGGGTCTTGGTCCGTCACGCCCTATTGCGTTCAACTAATCTAGATGATGTTTATGTAAAAGAAAAAGGTTCTTATATCATCAATAGTCCCACCTCGCCCCCTTACACACAATCCCACCAATTCAATTATGTGCTCGAGTTGAAATCAATAACACACCTCACAAAAAGGAGGAACTAATGGGGGAGAGAGAGACCCTATATGTTGGCTAATTAAACGGAATGCATATGTGATTTGCATGGACCACAGAGGACTTGTGTGTTGGCTAATGAAACGGGATGCATATGTGACTTGCATGTGAGAGATATGTTGGCTAATTAAGCGGATGCATATGGAGAACATCATTTTGGAGCTCTGCCTCCATGGAGGCCGAATTTTTGGAAAAATTCAAAATTCATACTTTTCGGTTTCAAAAAAATCTGAAAAAAATTATACAAATATACAAAGATGTGATGTGTATGTGTATAAAATTTCAGGATGAAATACCTTGAGATGCGATCATGCAAAAAGAACAAATTCATGGACTTTTAGGATGAATAGTAGCATGTGTTGAAAAGCCACATATTTTGTCTTTTTTGCACGGTCCTCATTTGAAAGTATCACATCCTGAAAATTTACACACATGTGTGTTATGCCTCCATGTATGTCTGTATTTTTTCAGAATTTTTCGAAATGTAAAAATATGAATTTTTGGATTTTTGAATTTTTCAAAACCGGCCTCCATGAAGGCCGAGCTCCAAAATTAATTTTCAATATATGTGATTTGCATGGGAGAGAGACTCTATATGTTGGTTAATTTAAACAGATACATATGTGACTATGGGAGAAAGACCCTATATGTTGGCTAATTAAGCGGATGCATATGTGACTTGCATGTGAGAGAGGCCCTATATGTTGCCTAATTAAACGGTTGCATATTGACTTGCATTTGCCTAAAATAATATGTGACTTACATGGGTGGCCAGGTGGGGAAGAGAGACCCTAACTATATGTTAGCTCTTTAAACAAATGCATGTGACATGCATGGAAGAGAGAGACCACTTGGGATATTTGTAATTTTTTTAAGAAATTATGCGACGAAGAAATTATGTCACATGCAATTCTCTTAAATTGAGTACATGTCAAAAAAAAATCATTACAACCCACGGACATATGCACTGGTTTTTCTAAAGGCAAAAGACATACAGCTCTTGGTATCCCAATATTTCTCCTCATTAGCCATTAGTAGAAAAAGGGTCATTTGTCCCGGTTCATAAGGGCCTTCTGTCCCAGTTTAAGAACCGGGACTAAAAGGTTGGTACTAATGCCCTTGGCCTTTAGTCCCGGTTCTTACATGAACCAGGACAGATGGGGTCTCCACGTGGCCGCTGCGGCCAGCCCAGGCAGGGGGGCCTTTGGTCCCGGTTGGTGACATAAACCGGGACCAAAAGGCATCCACGCATCAGCAGCTGGTTGGAGCTGAGGTTTTTTCTGAAAGGGGCTGGTTTAGGGGTCTTGGGGGTTAATTTAGGTTGTTATTAGTTAGCTAATAGAGAGAAGTGTCCTCTCTTATATCTTCGTGCTTGGTTTACCAATGCTACTGCTATATTCATTTCACCCGCTGATATGTAATAACTCTTCATGCTCGCATCATGCATCATCATATATAATAACAAGTCCTACTAATCACACATCATCATACAACTTCTACTCGTTATTAATAACAAGTCATACGATCATCATCCTCATAGTCATCGAACCAACCCTACTTAATTGTTCTTAGCACATGATCATCAGTATCAGGTAGGACCTAAATACCCTTAAGGTAAAATAGCATAAAACAATATAGACCAAGACTCTCCATTATGGAGAATGGAGAGCATCCTGTCTCCAATTCTTGCGCTTCGCTTCCTTTTGCTTCTAAGAACCTCCTTACAACTGTCCATACATTTTTTCCATTTTTTGATTGTCATGTCTCCACTTCTTTTAGAAATCCGGTATGGATAGTTGAGATTCGTAGGATGACCTGGTTGTATGTTCAAAACATCAAGGTGATGGATAGTTGAGATTCGTAGGATGACCTGGTTGTATGTTCAAAACATCAAGGTGACCATGCGTATACATCAGATGAGGCACACAATCATTCAGGATTATCTATTAAAAAACATAGTAATACCTTCGTAGTTAGCAATGATGTACTAGTTTTAGAAGTATGCAAAAGATGCACGGATGTTGTAATAGTAAAAAATCTTACCAGGGTATCTCCATGGTAGTTACCGTAGTTCAACACGTGCACTAGTGGCATGTATTGACCATAATGTTGAGGAGTTCGATTGTAGATATTGTAATTCTCAAGATCAGTACAAAATGCGATCAGATGATTTTTTCTCCTTATAAGTTAATTCGGAGCCATCGGTGTAGTGGGTTTTGTCTACCATCTTCCGCAAATTCTTTGAAGAATGAAAATAAGCTGTCAATGGAAATAAGCTGTCAACTATTTTGAAATAAACAATATAAATTATTTAATAACTATGTTTGAAAAGCTCACATAAGGGAAGAATTGGAAGTGTATCAACAAGGACCCAAATGTCCATATTGTTTTGCTTGATTTTAGGATCACCAAGATCCAAGGTGGCAAGCATACCCTCATCAAACCATACATCTTGCAAAGTGCTTCCCAATTTTTGCAAGCAGAATGGGTTACACTCTCAGAATTGTACAGCTTTACTTCAAAATCCACACCATGATGGGTCCTTAGGTGAATTTTCTTTGTTTCCATACTTTCATGGTCTTCAAAACCCATCCTCTCCAAGACATAGCGTCTTGCATAGCATGGAATAAGCTAGTCGAACTGGAAAAGATGAAAAGTACACGTTAAAATAGTTGAAGTTGTTCTTAATTACAAAAAAAAACTATTGTCGTCATTGCGTACCGTTTCAACATCGAATGTCTCCTCGAGCTTAATGTTGAAGCGCCGATCTTCGTCCAGCTCAAGGAACCTGTCGCACATACCTCGGTCGTCGTGGCACCGATCGACTCCCGGCGGTTTTCGTCGTCTGAGTCGACATTTCCTATGTTCATAATTCAAATATTAAACTTGTACAATTAAATATATGTACTAAAAACCTAAATTAGATCATTATTATTCATCACGGGTTGACTATCGGTCTGTCGAGCCTTTTCTTGAAAACTCTCAGCTCATGTGGTGTACATATTCGACCGTCGGTGATGGTAGCTCCTCCTTTCATTCCCAAGTGCATTACACCAAATTGTCTAGCACACGGGAATGAAGGAGAAGCTACCCCCACGAAAACAGTCGGGATTCTTCATCCTCTCATATATATATATATATATATATATATATATATATATATATATATATATATATATATATATATATATATATATATATATATATATATATATATATATATATATATATATATATATATATATATATATATATATATATATATATATATATATATATATATATATATATATATATATATATATATATATATATATATATATATATATATATATATATATATATATATTGGAGACTCTCCTCACTGATTCTTCTCTGACATTTGCGACTGTCGGTAATGGTAGCTCCTCCTTTCGTTCCCTAGTGCATTACACCAAATTGTGTCTTTACAGTCAGGATTCTTCGTCCTCTCATATATATATGGTTGGTGCTCTTTTGATCTTGGGCGATCGTGTAAAATGTATTCCCATTTATCTCAGATCCTTTGTAAGTCATTACAATGAAGATGGTCCTCGGACAACGAGTACAGCTCATCACAAACAGTGTTTTCACCTCGTAGACGTGTTTCCAACCAAGCTGCTGAAAGTCCCGATGTGTTCACATGTAATCCGATCGTCGCGACCGCTCCGGTGTTTGAATCGCAGATCGTTCTTGTGTTCATCGACATACGGGTCACCAAGGTAGAGTTATGTAGAACTGTAGTGTGCTTGAGACCAAGAATATCTGTCCTCTGCATATTATTGAGTCCCCGCGAACGTGTTTTTCCAATCGGTCTTCCTCATCTGCGATTTAGGAAGACCTATCTTCTTAAGGCCAGGAATGAAGTCAACACAAAACCGAATGACATCCTCTGTTTGATGGCCCATTGAGATGCTTCCTTCTGGCCTAGCGCGGTTACAGACATATTTCTTTAGGACTCCCATGACCTCTTAAAGGGTACATATTGTGTAGAAATACGGGGCCCAGAATGACAATCTCGTCAACTAGATGAACTAGGACGTGTGTCATGATATTGAAGAAGGATGGTGAGAACACCATTTAAACCGACAAGACATTGCACCACATCACTCCTTAGCCTTGTTATGATTTCGGATCGATCACCTTCGAGAGATTGCATTGGGAATGCACATAGCTTCACAATGGCTAATCGGACGTTTTCGGTAGAAGCCCCTCAATGCAACCGAAGCGATTGCGTCATAATCACGTGGCGATCATGAGACTTTAGGTTCGGAACTTTTTCTCGACATATTTATTATTTCCTTTATATTCAACGAGAAGCCGTCGGGACCTTCATACTAAGCGGGCATTCAAAGAAGATTTCCTTCTCTTCTTTGGTAAGAGCGTAGTGGCGGGACCTTCATATCGCTTTGGAGGCATGCCGCCTTTTTTCGTGCAAACGTTGCAGGTCCTCCCATGCCTCATTGTATCTTTTGTCTTCCCATACACGCCCAAGAAGCCTAGCGAGTTCATGCAAAGGTCTTCGCCACGTGCATCACGTCGATCGAAGAGCGGACCTCTAGGTCTTTCCAAGAGGGTAGGTCCCAAAATATATATTTCTTCTTCCACATGGGTGCGTGTCCTCGGCGTCACTTGGAACAGCTAGTCCGCGGGACCCTTTCCAAAGATTACGTGTAAATCATTGACCATAGCAAGTACATGATCACCGATACGCATGGCGGGCTTCTTCCGGTGATCTGCCTCGCCTTTGAAATGCTTGCCTTTCTTTCGACATTGATGGTTGGTCGGACGAAATCGACGATGGCCCAGGTACACATTCTTCCTGCATTTGTCCAGGTATATACTTTCGGTGTCAGCTAAACAGTGCGTGCATGCGTGGTATCCCTTGTTTGTTTGTCCTGAAAGGTTACTGAGAGCGGGCCAATCATTGATGGTTACAAACAGCAATGCGTGCAAGTTAAATTCCTCCTGTCTGTGCTCATCACACGCACGTACACCGTTTCCATTCCACAGCTGTAAAAGTTCTTCAACTAATAGCCTTAGGTACACATCAATATCGTTGCCGGGTTGCTTAGGGCCTTGGATGAGAACTGGCATCATAATGAACTTTCGCTTCATGCACATCCAAGGAGGAAGGTTATACATACATAGAGTCACGGCCAGGTGTTGTGATTGCTGCTCTGTTCCCTGAAAGGATTAATGCCATCCGTGCTTAAACCAAACCATACGTTCCTTGGGTCACGTGCAAACTCAGCCCAGTACTCTCTCTCGATTTTTCTTCACTGCGACCCGTCAGCGGGTGCTCTCAACTTCCCGTCTTTTTTACGGTCCTCACTGTGCCATCACATCAACTTGGCATGCTCTTTGTTTCTGAACAGTCGTTTCAACCGAGGTATTATAGGAGCATACCACATCACCTTCACAGGAACTCTCTTCCTGCGAGGCTCGCCGTCAACATACCCAGGGTCATCTCGTCTGATCTTATACCGCAATGCACCGCATACCGGGCATGCATTCAAATCCAGACGCACCGCGAGAGAGGATGCATCATTAGGGCATGCATGTATCTTCGCACCTCCAATCCTAGAGGGTATATGACCTTCTTTGTCGCGTCACGCATCGTCGGGCATTCGTTATCCTTTGGAAGCTTCTTCTTTAATATTTTCAGTAGCTTCTCAAATCCTTTGTTAGGCACAACATTCTCTGCCTTCCACTGCAGCAATTTCAGTACGGTACCCAGCTTTGTGTTGCCATCTTAGCAATTGGGGTACAACCCTTTTTTGTGATCCTCTAACATGCGATCGAACTTCAGCTTCTCCTTTTGACTTTCGCATTGCGTTCTTGTATCGACAATGACCCGGCGGAGATCATCATCATCGAGCACATCGTCGATTCCTCTTGATCTTGAGAGCTTCCCCGTTAAAGATCATCCGCACATCGTCCGTTCCTCTTGATCTTCAGCAGCTCCTCCGCTGCAAAGATCACCGTATTCAGGGGGCACATAGTTGTCATCGTCCTCTTCTTCTTCGCCATCTTCCATCATAACCCCTATTTCTCCATGCCTCGTCCAAACATTATAGTGTGACATGAAACCCTTGTAAAGCAGGTGGGTGTGAAGGATTTTTCGGTCAGAGTAAGACTTCGTATTCCCACATTTAGGGCATGGACAACACATAAAACCATTCTGCTTGTTTGCCTCAGTCACTTCGAGAAAATTATGCACGCCCTTAATGTACTCGGAGGTGTGTCTGTCACCATACATCCATTACCGGTTCATCTGCGTGCATTATATATAATTATGTATGTCAAAAGTAAGAAAATCAGACAAATATCTATGTAAAGTAAGAAAATCAGACAAGTATCTATCTAAAGTAAGAAAATCAGAAAGAAGATAAGAACAAGAGGCTCACCACGGTGGTGCCGGCGATCAACGGCGGTGAAAACGGGGACGGGACGTGACGGACCGCTAAATCTAGACAAATCTCAGAAAAAATGAAGCTTTGAGGTCGAGCTTTGAGAGGAGAAAGCTTAACTAGTGTGGCGCTGGCATTTCATCGGACACCTCATGTGCATAGGTGAACTAGAGCACCCAAATGCCCTCCCCTCGTCGGCTTGAAAAAACAGAGCACTCTAGAGTGCTCTGCCGCGGCGATGGGTATATATAGGAAAATTATTTGTCCCGGTTCGTGGCATGAACCGGGACTAAAGCCCCCCTTCTACACCGGTTTAAGGCATGAACCAAGATCGATGGTCAGGGTCAGAGCTGCCCATTGGTCCCGGTTCGTGCCTAAAACCGGGACAAATGGATCCACACGAACCGGGACCAATGCCCACGAGGCCCCGGCCGATCCCCTGGGCTCATGAACCGGGTCTAATCCCTCCTATGGGTCCCGGTTCGTGAAGAACCGGGACTAATGGGCTGGCCAGGCCCGAACGAAAGACCTTTTTTCTACTAGTGAGCGATCCATGCACGGCCATACGCCTGCAGCTCATCACTCGATTCACCCGGCCCCTTGGTGCTTAATTGGCGCATGTGAGATAGAACCGCCCATATCCAACCAGAACGCAACACGCTGCATTAGGGCGCGCTCGATACCCTCGATTAGAGCATCTCCAACAGACGCACAAAAACTAGACCGCGCACTAAAATTCGGATTTTTTTGGGCGCCGGAAAGCTCCAGTAGAAGCTGCAAAACAGTGCGTGCGCAAAAAAGTGTTGGGCGCGCACTGAAAAACACTATCGAAAGCGGCAAATTTGAAGCGCCCGATTGCACGCGCTTCACAATTTACACTGTGTGTTTTTTTTGGGCGCGTGTTTTTTGGCATCTGCTAAAGCAATGTTGGGTCCTGCGCATTAAAAGTGCTACAGTGACGCGCTAAAACTATTTTTATGCGCGGAATTTTTGTGCAACTGCTGGAGATGCTCATAAATAAAGGCAAGGTGCCAGATTCATGCTTGTGTGGCATTTACAACAGGAGGAAGAAAGATGACGAACCAACAAACATGTATGCCACGGATCTCGCCGTCGGACGAAACGAAACAAAGATGGCCACCGCACCGGAGGGGTGAGTGCGAGCACCAGTGATCAGTTGATGATTAGTAGGGTGCACTGGCGACGGGTGCATGCAGCAGCATCATTGCATGATGCATGGGAGCGAGAAGGGTGTCAAGCGCACTCGGTTCGTCATCCTGTCCAAACCGTTGGGATCCCCTCGTCCCGTCGCTTTCGACGGCCCTTCCCTCCCATTATCCGTCTCCTCCTCTGTCTCTATCCTCTCCGCCCCAATCACCGCGGCGCATGTGCTTCCGTTGGAGCGATCCGCACCCGGCCCTTCCCCAACCCCAACCCCAACCCCAACCACAGCCCCAAGCGTACGTGACAA
The DNA here is from genome assembly GCA_021437245.1 of Aegilops speltoides. Taxonomy (NCBI): domain Eukaryota; kingdom Viridiplantae; phylum Streptophyta; class Magnoliopsida; order Poales; family Poaceae; genus Aegilops; species Aegilops speltoides. The sequence continues at coordinate 378,313,413 of CM038146.1, forward strand.
ACCGACAACGACACAACCGCTACATGGCCGGCCGGCAGCTAGTCGTGGACGGAGAATATCCACACGCACGCCGCTGGCTGCCGAGCGAATGTAAAGTGGAACCATGGAGCGGTAGCATGCAGCTTGCTAGCTCTATACGTATACTCTCCGTGTAGTCTAGTGCAAAGTGCAAAGTAGTGCTCCTGTATGTAAATGTGGTTGGGGGCTTCGCCTTGCTCCTTTTACAGAGTTCAGTATATGTGTATTCAGTATTCTCGCACATATGATGCAAGTATTGCACAGAAACTATGGAATACGAACCATATGCACGCAGCTAGCTATAGCCTGGAAGCGTACATTATATTAGCTACTCTCTCTGATCCATATTACTTGTAGAAGTTTAGTACAAAATTGTACTAAAGCTGTGACTAAACAGGTGGGAGAACTCTCGCACGGTGATTCCTCAAAAAAAAAAAAATACTGTGAGTAGAAAAAAGTTGGAAGAGGCCGAGCTACAGTATCGTGCAGTTGGGTACGCTCTCTCCCTGAGCTGTGTAATAGGGTCGCTGACGCTTATGATCATCTGCATAGCAAGTAGGATGTGTTGTTGCTGCTGCTGCTACAGCAGTACTATGCATATAAGACAGAAGAGAATTGGGCGTTGGCTCCTGTTCCGTGTGCCGGAACAGTGAAAATGCCATTTTGTTTGTTTAGATAAAATAGCCAAATGTTTTCTTGTCTACTTTTTTATGTACATTGTACATTTTTTGTAGATCTAAAAAATTTCTATATATGTTTAACATTCCTAAATACAGGACTTCACATTTTATTTAAATACTTATTTTGAACAATTTTTTATCTGCAATGAAACATTTTTATTAACTGTGCAAACATTCTTTTACATTGGATAAATATTTTTTTCCAAACATTTTTTATCTGATTATAACGCAAATTGTTTTTATTACATGAAGATTGTCACACTTTTTTTAATGGTAGGTTTTTTTTTCTAAAAGTGGGGCAAACTTTTTTTGTCCACTGCATTTACTATTGTTTTTCATAATATATTTTCTGAAAATATAAAAAAGAAAAAGGAAAAAATGCACATGACATCAGCATGATGGTGCCATGTCATAACTAGATTGGTCCATTACCAGCTATCTGCAGACAACGATACCGGGCAACTCGCTGCGGGCGGCACTCCGCCGCAACCCATACCCAGTCCATCGTGTCAGTTTGTCATACAAGACGAAAGCCATTTAGGGAGCTCCTATGTGTCACTCTGTGCGGCAGATTGTCGCACGTACCCTTAGGCGAATCCCCAACTGGGCCGGCCCATGAAAGTAGCACCGGTCTACTGTAGAGCAAGCCTGTAGAAGTGCAAAAGATAGAGACCTCATGAGGATTCGAACTCAAAATCGGGATCACATAGGACAGAGGTTCGTGAGACTACAATTTTAGATAGCCAGCGTTAATGTTACAAAGCAGCGCTAAAACTTTAAGAACACATTCCACCATAGAACGGAATATTTGAAATATCCAACGGAAAAGTTTTTTTTTTGAAAAAACGTGAATTTTTTATGAAACGGTGTCCATTTTAAAAACTTTTACCAAACTAAAAATATGAAACTCCAAAAATTCCAATGCGAACATTTTTTTCTTAAAACAGGAAAAAAAATTCCAAAAATTCCAATACAAAGATTTAAAAAAAATGAAAAACTAATTTTGCATCTCGTACATAATTTTGAAAACAGTAATGTTTCGAGATTTCTGAACAATTTCTGAAAAAGTGGAACAGTTTACCAAGCTCCCAATAAAAATTAAAGACACGAACATTTTTTCAAATTTGCAAACAGTTTTTAAAAGGTAAAATCTTCAGGAAATCTTGGAAAAAAGATTGTGAACATTTTAAAGAAAAAATTTATGATCAATTTCTGAATAATCACAAAAAAAAATGAAATTCATGAACAGTATTTGAAAAGTATGCAGGTTTTAAATTTTTTGAAACATATTTAAAAATGGGAACATTTTTAGAAATTTAAAACTTGAACATATTTTCAAATTTCTGAACATTTTTGGAAAAGGGCAACATTTTTTCAAGCTCCCAAAAAACTTTTAGACGCGAACATTTTTCCAAATTTGGAAACTATTTTTACGACAGAAACATTTTTCAAAATATTGAGAAAACTGTAGTGCAATATTAAAAAAGGATTATGAACAATTTTTTAAATTCCTGAACAATATTAGAAAAATGCAAACATTTTTCAAATTTAAAAACAAAATTTGAAATTTCAAATGTTTTTACAAATTGAAACATGAAAGCACAAGTGCTCCCAGGGTGATTTTGGTATTAATGTCAACATATCTCCTGTTGGACTAATGTTTTTATCTAGTGTATTTCAGACAAGTTCAACAATGGTGTGGAAAGGACAAGAGGATGTGAAACCCCTTCAAAATGCTAAGGACACACATTGGCAAAAGATCAAGACTCTTCATTTCATTTTTGGTGATCCAAGATCACAAGTCCATAGAAAAACCAATACTATTAAAAGGGGATGAGGTGTTGCTTAATGGCTTGCTTGCTCAAATGCTTAGTGATATTGCTCCAAATCCCTCAACCACTTTCTCAATAAAAAATTGTCAAAACCCTAAACTCCACTCGGCCCCACCGGTTCATCCTATCCAGAGCCACCGAGTTCATATGGTATAGCCACTGTCAGAAACCCTAATAGTTCGGTTACACCGATACGGATCTCGATCTCACCGAGATGGCCTCGCCAACTCTCTATTGCCTGTTGCAATTATTTTGGTCTCATCGAAATAGCGATCGGTCTCACCGAGATGGCTTGACCAACTCTCCGTTGCCCTATTGCTTCATTCGTCTCACCGAGTTAATGCAATCGGCGCCACCGAGATGTGGTTTGCCCTAAGCCCTAGCACATCGGTCCCACCGAGTTGTTCCAGTCGGTCCCACCGAGATTCCTAACGTTCACATTTTGAACTAAATCGGTCTCACCGAGTTCATCTATTCGGTCTGACCGAGTAGGGTCAAATGTGTGTAACAGTTGGATTTTGTGTGGAGGCTATATATACCCCTCCACCCCCTCTCCATATGTGAGAGAGCCATCAGAACGTGACTACACTTCCAGCATACATTTTCTGAGAGAGAACCACCTACTCATGTGTTGGGACCAAGATATACCAATCCTACCACAAGAATCTTTATTTCTAGCCTTCCCCAAGTTGCTTTCCACTCAAATCATCTTTCCACCATATCCAAATATGTGAGAGAGAGTTGAGTGTCGGGGAGACTATCATTTGAAGCACAAGAGCAAGGAGTTCATCATCAACACACCATCTATTACCTTTTGGAGAGTGGTGTCTCCTAGATTGGTTAGGTATCACTTGGGAGCCTCCGTCAAGTTGTGGAGTTGAACCAAGAAGTTTGTAAGGGCAAGGAGATCGCCTACTTCATGAAGATCTACCCGAGTGAGGCAAGTCCTTCATGAGTGAGACAAGGTTGCTTCTTCGTGGACACTTCGTGGGTGGAACCCTCGTGGACTCGTGCAACCGTTACCCTTCGTGGGTTGAAGTCTCCATCAACGTGGTTGTACGATAGCACCACCTATCGAAACCACGACAAAAATCTCCATGTCTTCATTGCGTTTGCACACTCCAATCCCATCCCTTTACTTTCTTGCAATTAACATGCTTTACTCTTTCCGCTACATTGTTTGACACGAGAAAAATCTTATAAGCACTCCATGAGAAGGGAAGAGGAGTGTAGATTTCTCTCATGCGACGGAGAAGAAAATGCGGCGTGCTGCAAAGGTACCGTAGTACACAAAGGAAACAAAGAGATGTGAACAGTATTTTATTAATCTCAAGGATAACAAATACAATTCCCGATATGTGCTCCGTGGCCTACTAGCGCGGCCTACCTGACTAGCGTTGTGCGGTCTCCTAGTTCCCGGGGCCTCGGAAGGCTCCTGGTTAATTACTCCTGCGGGTTGCTCCGCGAGATACCTCCGATTAAGCTGTGTGGTCGTCTTCGTCGTCTTTGCTTCGCGTTCTCCATGCATGATGATGATGGTGTGTGTAGGTGTGGGTGGCGGCAAAGCCCGTGTCCTCGTTGGTACACGTGCCGCTCAAAACATGGCTTTGTGCTGGCCACGTCCGCCCTCGCCGTCGCGCCTCGTCGGTGTTGACAGCGTTGATGTAGTCGGTGTTGAAGTTGCATGGGTCCTACTCGGCTCAGACTTCTTGACGATGCAGCGGCTTCGTCGGGGTACGCAAGGGGTTGCCTCACGAGAGTATTCTTTTGTGGAGACTGTTGTCAGTGTAAAACCAACGCACACTCGCATCGGCATGGCCGGTGTGGTTGGCGTCTCGTCTCGACTAGATGTCGAGGTTACGACAGTCTGCGGAGACAAAGACTCCGCCTCACAGGGCCGTGAGAGGTAACGCCTTAGAGGGGCGTGGTGGATGCCTCGTCTTGGCTAGACGCCGTATTCGATGGTCACCAAAACAAAGATCATGCCGCGGGGCCGAAGAAAAGTGGCATCATGCAGAGGCACGGTTGATGCCTCGTCCCAGCTAGACGCCGTACTCGGTGGTCTGCTAAGACAAGTATCACACCGCATGTAAGACGATGAGACCTGTATGCAACAAAGGGTGCACCTCGTCTTGGCTGGACGCCGTATTCGGTGGTCCACCAGGACAAAGACGAACATCGCGGGGCCGAAGAAGGATGACATGGAGGGGCGTGATTGATGCCCTGACCCAGCTAGACGCCGTATTCGGTGGTCTGCTAAGACAAGGAGCACGCCGCCTATATGACAATGAGACCCGTGCAACGAAGGGTGCGCCTCGTCTCGGCTGGACGCCATATTCGGTGGTCCACCAAGACAAGGGTGAAACATTGTGATGTTGAAGAAGGATGGCTTCATGGAGGGGCGTGGTTGATGCCTCGTCTCAGCTAGACGCCGTATTCGGTGGTCTGCTAAGACAAGGAGCACACCGCCTGTATGCCGAGGCCTATAAGCCATGAAGAGTGCACCCCGTCTTGCTCAGACGCCGTATTCGGTGGTCCGCCAAGACAAGTGCGCTGCCTCACAAGACCAAGGAAGGTGACTTTGTAGATGGGCGTGGTTGGGCTCCGTCGTTGGCGAGCTCCGGCCGCACCTGATCACGACGTGCACAGATGAAGGGCTCGGTGTGGACAAACTCCAGCGGTGTTGGTGTAATCTCCTTGTTCGATGAAGTCCTCTCTGGTGCCGGCGGCGGAATTGAATGAGCGTTGTCTTCGGCGACGAGTACGTACCCTCCGTGTAGTGCATGCATGCTGGATGTAAGGAGGAGACAAAAAAATTAGACATTAGTCTCACCTTCCGGAAACATGACCATTGCGTTCATCGCCACCGAGGTTCTTTGCGCACATGAGGTTACGCCGAGTCGCCGATCTCCTGTCAACGTGCGTAGGCTGCGTGCATTTTGCCTCTTGATGGATGTGGCATTGCGTGGACTTGCTTGATGGATGGATGCGTGATGAGTTTGCTGGGTGCGTGCGTGAGTGGCGTGAGATTTCTCTCGTGGGTTTGCTGCGTGTCGTCCCCTCAATGTTGAGACTTTGCCTCTATATATAGGCGTCCGGCCAGTGCAGAAGAAAGGAAACGTGACAAGGAATGAATCAGATTTCTTGGACTGTACTCTTGCTTTGTTCGGCAAGTCATCTTTCCGTATTTGTTTCCAAATTTTGGTGACTCCTCAATTGTGTATTGCTCCTTTGTGAGCTAACTAAATCCTAATGTTGCTTCTACACCTTCCTTCTGCTAGCATCTTTTCTTTTGAGCCTGCAAAAAGAAAGGAAACCATCTTGCGTACATGGCTGCCGCGTATAATCTACCAAAAATACATGCATGTATGCTATTTTACGTGTGCATGCAAAAGGGTAACCAAAGACCAGCTAGTAGTACACGTATATGCTTAGTTTGAGTACTGCGGGTATTTGGAAATATACACAGGCTTGCCGGCCGGCTGAGATACCCAAATACGTACATATATAGCATATAAATACCAAGTGCAAGGCAAGCTTGTCACCTACATGCAAAACCTCTTTATTTTTATTTTTGAACGAGCATGCAAAAGCTACGTACATATGATTATAAGCCCAAACTCAAGTACATTACCTGTGCATTACCTGTGCCGAGCTCGAAGTTGAGATTGATACGGTGAAGCATGTCGGACAGCTCCATACAATGCAAGTTCACTTCAAATCTTCATACAAGGAAGCAAAGTCCTCAACATAGTCCAAAGCTCCCGATCGATGCAATCCCTTGCCGCATCCGACCAGGGTTCTTGCATAGGTCTTGCCATGTATGCATCATCTATGCTGCTATAAAGATGAGACCCTGGGTAGCGTCCAAAAGCACACAAGTTTGATCATCGCCTACAACACATCCAATCAGAACAGAAAAAGGTACAATTTTGTTATCTCTTTTTTGAAGCTAATGCGTCGCCTGGACCTTGCATGTTCTGTGTGCATGCCCAGTAGATAAACTTGCATCTTTTGTCTCCTGCTAACTTTGTATTTGTTGTTTCAACCGTATCATCAGGACACCATGGGACGGGGCGACAAGTTAAAGAAGTACGGATCAAGAGATGTTGAAGGCTCGACGAGCGGCAGCAGGAACGGCAAAGGCGGCTCAACTCCTGCACCACCTCCAAGCAAGTCGGGAAACCATTCCAAGGGCGTGGAGTACACACGCCGGTCACCGCCGTTGCCTAGCGCCCCGCCGCTTGTACTGAAGTCGCATAGCACAGTGCCACGGACTACGCGTAGCTACCCGAACCGCAACTCAAAGAATTCTGACGAGACATCCATCTCTCTTGATGCCGACGCTCCACCACTAGGGAACCTCGAGGTAGAGAAAATAATAAAGAAACAGAGCTCGATTGAATGTATTCTTTTCTTACTTCTACGTATATCCTGTATGCATGCATGACAAACTTGACGACGTGTTGCCGTTCGTGCCTATGAGCCGCGGTATGGAGCAACTCTTAGACGAGGTGATGGAAAACATGGACCAAGATGAGCCGGCCTCAAAATCCGCACCTCCGGCCAAGTCTAGTTCAGTGGCGAAGCACATGCCCCCGGCGGCGAGTGATCCAGCTGCGAATTCTTCAAGTGTGGCAGGGAGCGACCTCGTCGTAAATCCCGCCTCCCTGGTGACAAAGCCAGCTTTTTTAACCACATCAACAAGCACCCCTGAAGTGGACAAAAAGCGGTCATCGGGTGCTATCAGTGACAAGGATGTTGGGATGACTGCAAAGAAACCAAAGCCGTCTGCTTGTGGTACGTGTATAGTACCTCCGCCACCTTTGCATGAATTTTCTTTTGATGCTTTCTTGACTCTTTCTCTTTTTGTCGCCTTTCTAGATGTTTCCAGCAAATCAACTAATCTAGAAGGCTTTTATTCCCCTGAGGCAAAGGAGCTCCGTGTATTAATTGAGCAACACCAAAATATCCTTGCTAGAGAAAACACTCTGATCGAGAAGCTCAAAGTCCCTCTGACTAATAACATCTCAATGCCAAGCCTTGTTCTCCCGCCCGGAATAGCAGCAAAGTACATCTCAATAGGACTCAAGGATATACAAGAGGCGCTAAGGGAGCAGACGATCAATGAGGAGCTAACCATAACTAAAACCGAGTCTGTGATAAGTATGTGGAAGATCCCGTATGCGAACGAGGTCCCGCCAGACCTTGAAATTCTGATTCGAGACCTTGAAGCAGTGGTGGCTCATCTAGGCGGAAAAGGTGGTCTTGACACTTCCCACACATCGGCACCCGCGCCGGCACAAGTGTCATCTCTGTTGGAGAAACTCGATGCAGCTCATGCGGGGATCACTCAAGGACTTTGCCGCCTTGAGAAGGAAGGGCCGCGCCTAGAGGGGCGCCTTGCCGACCTTGCCTCCATCTGCAACAGACAAAAGAAGTTGGCCGAAGCACATTGGATGCTTGCCAACAAACATCAATAGCTTGCCGAGGAGTACAAGGCCCTCTGCGAGAAGGAAATCGAGATGGCGGCACTGACTGAAAAGCACACGTGTGTCCTAGCTGACATGATGACTTCTAGCTCCCGCCATCTTGAAGCTCATGAGGATGCATTCCGGAGTTCGTCATAGGTGGCCGAGTCATACACAAGACGCCGTGCGGAGGCGGCTGCCTTCCTGGCCGCCGGCGGAATGCTTCCAGAGATCGCGACGATCCTAGCATATAAAGCTCCTGAGTGAGGGAGCGGGCTAGAGATCATGGACTGCTCTACAAAAGCTGCACTTAAAAATAGGTTCTATCTTAGTTAAATATAATTTGTCTTAGCTCATCCAGAAAAAAGTTTGATTAGTCCCAGTGAACTTTTGTATCATCGATCAATAAAATGATAGCTTTGTGATATATCTCCTTTTTTACTTTTACTCGCCGGGTCTTTGCTTCATACTGGCCATGGAGCTGCGTTGTATCAGCTTCCCACAACGATGAGGCCGCGACACCTTCTTGTCTTGCACCAGCCGCGACACCTTTGAGTGCACATCTAGACCTCAAAAATATATCGATCGATCCATCATATATGTGTGGGTGTTCGTATGCTTATTTGTATGTCCGTCGTCGCGGCCTCCATGTATAGCCGAGGCATATTTTTCCGATGTACATATTGCCGCCCTCATGCATGCATGTATGTACGTAGGCAAAATTGCCATGCACCATGTACAAGATCAATCAAGAGATTAACTAGTTCGTGCATGCACTAGTCCACCATGTGTGTACATATACTCTTCCCTGTGTAACCTGCACTCCCGAAATTCATTTTTGTTCAAAAAATAATAATAATAACAATTAAATGATTATTCACGTAAGAGAGAGAGGAAAAAGAGTTGGTCCGTATCTTTTTTAGTACTTATTTAACCTCTCTTCTTTAGTACAAAATTGCGTCAAACAAATGCCCCCTCATCAAATAAAGTTCGAGCGTGAAGCGATCGAACTTAGTTTGGTGAAAACATTTTTTGTAACGAATTGGCGCATCAACATGTGTTTAGCCTAGAGAGGTATTGACCCGAGGCTCGTGATATTGAGGGTCGTCCCGAAGATGATTGATTGATAGTAATGTAAATTAGTGTAGGCATGTCCATCCACATCTGTGTTTCTCTAGGGTGCTCATTGGATCGTATAACACGCACGATGCCAGCCAACGGAGGAACCCTATCATGTCTTCGTTCCATGGCGAAACATCATGCCTTGTCCTGAAAACAAAAATAATTTTTTTACCAATCTTGTCGCGACCGTCTAGCTGCTACGGTGCCAGCTGACTTGATTGGAGGGTTTCACAGATTCACGCTTGCCGCACTGGCGCGTTGTACTGCTCCCGTGATCTCTTGGTGTTGATGTAGGTGAGGCATTGGTAGACCGTCGATAGCTCCCCTTCGTTGAGCGAACTGTCACACCATCCATGGTGTGATAATTCTGGTGGTGCGCCGGGACGCCATCGGCCTTACGAATAATCGAGGGGTTGACTTTTCCCCCACGCTTCATTGTTGTTGGAGACGAGGTTGCGGAGACGAACCGGCTCCACCTTCGTGAGCGCCGGTGTTGCCTTCTGGCGCCCATCGTGCGTGTCGGTGTAGATCATTGGTTGTCGGGCTGTCATCAATGTTGTCAGGGACGCATGGGTATTGCTGCACCCAGGACGTAGTTCGATGTAGTGCTTGTTGTCGGAAAGTCGTCGACGATGACAGAGAGTGCCTCTCCATGGCTTCAAAGATGTTGGAAGAGCACGACTAGGAACACCAACGAAAACAGGCGAAAAAGAGAAAGGGAAAAAATTGCGGGTTTTAAAATGTTGGCTTTCCCGTTATACACGAGTTATAGGCGTGATATCCGAGAAGGCTGCCGAAGGACTTGTCATTGGGAACCGTCGAAAGCCCTTGACGATTGCAACTCAACAACCTGCCGTGTTTCGGGATGCTTCCGAGAGGCAACAAAAATTCACACTCTAGCCCATCATCATACTAAGGGCCCCACAGCTCAACATGCCCCCTGCACACCCCCCATGAGCCTAGAGACTTGGGTGTGATAAGTTCAGTGTAAATGGTTTTGGGACAACAGCTTGGCGATTTTCCTTCATGCATCTTGAGGGGTGGTGAACAGCTACCTCCCGCCTTCCTTCCAGTGGGTTCCTTACTGCTTGGGAATGCTTGATTGCTTCTCGGACTGTTGGGATTTTCTTTCTTGAATTTGCTTCATGGACTTCGGAATTTCCTCTTATTGCTCACGCGGATGATTGATTGGCCGCGGACTTCACGGACTTGTTTTGACATTCGGCTCGAGCTTCTTGGGGACTCTTCTTCCAGGATTCTTTGGGACCCACCTTGGGAACTTGGAAGGGAACTATTCACCTCTGTGGACTAGGAAAAACCCGCTAGCACTTTATCTGGGGCTTCTGGTGGCACACCTCAGGGTTGCCATGTGACTACACACCAAACCAACTTGTGTTGGGTCAGGCAACCCTCCATGATCTTTTCCTATAGTCTTCCCTGGAGTGCGAGCCTCTGTGAACACGAGGCATGCCGGGAAACATGAAGAGCGCGGGGTCTCAATACTCAGAAGTGCCCAAGTAATCATCTCCGTGACCTCTGGAAGCATACACCTAGTATGTGTCGTGCGTTGTGGGTGTAGGAGCTGCTCCACCCGCGAATCGACCCATTGTGCCGCCCTCCAGCAAGTCCTTGGGTAGCCGAAACTTCAATCAACAGCTTAGTGCGATAGGGGAAAGCCATTTTTTTGTTGGACTTAGTCCGTAAAAATTGGGGAAAACTAGATATATCCACGAAATGCAAAGGAGAATGCATCATGGCTCCGATAGCCCACAGAAAAAGTTTCCCCAATGAAAAAGCAAAAGAGGCAAATATTTAAGAAAAATATTTTTTGAGGAACCTTCCGTTGATTGGGGGAATAGGTCGGACTCCTTGGGAATCGATGAGCTGATATGCTCCCCCGTCGTAGACTTGCTCGATGACGTATGGCCCTTCCCACTTTGGCTCGAACTTGCCCTTCATCTTGTGCATCACAACGATGGGTCGCCTGAGCACGAGAACCAACTCGTCTTTTCGAAAGACGCATTGCTTGAGAGCTTGTCGTAAGCTCTCACCATATTCTGGCGGTAAAGCTCCAGGTTCTGTAGGGCATGAAGTCGCCCCTCTTCAAGGGCGTTGAGCTCCTGAAACCGTAGTTGTGCCTGTTCGTCGTGGGTGATTTCATCTTGGATAGCCACCCTCAAAGAGGGTAGTTGGACCTCCAGTGGTGGGACTGCCTCACTCCCGTGCACGAGAGAAAACAGAGTCGCCTGTGTTGGGGTACGGACTGTGACGCGGTACGCCCATAAGGCCTCGAAGAGACGGTCATGCCAGTATCTCCTATTTCTTGTCATCGTCTTCTTGAGTATCTTGCCGAGCGTCTTGTTGAAAGCCTCGATCGCACCGTTAGCTTGAGGGTAGTAGCCGGTGGAGTTGTTCCACTTGACCTTGTACTTCTCCGTGAACCTATACATCTTGTTAGACTTGAAGGCCTTGCTGTTGTCAGAGGTGATTCGATGAGGTATCCCAAAGGGATATATGATGTTTCGCTCTAAGAAGTTGATGACGTTGTCACTCTTCACCTCCTGTAGCGGAACAGCTTCCGCGCACTTTAAGAAGTAGTCCGTTGCGGCGAGGATGAAGCGATGCCCCCTGGAAGATGGAGGGTCGATAGGGCCGATGACGTCGATTCCCCAAGTATCGAATGTCCAAGAGGGAATGGTAGGGTGAAGAGGGACTAGCGGCTGGTGCTTGAAATCGCCATGGACTTGGCAATTGTGGCATGACTTCGCCACCCGAAGGCAGTCCGCCATAATTCCGGGCCAGTAGTATCCTGCTAGACGTATACTATGATACATTTTTGCTCCTCCTTGGTGCCCGCCACAGACCCCATGATGCATCTCCTGCAAGATCTTGTCGGCTTCACTTCAGTTGACGCATCGAAGTAGGACCTCCTGTCCATGTGAACGCTCAGATAGGACACCCGCTTCAAAAAGATAGAAAGGGAGTAAATCGTTGTAGTTGGCGCCGAGACGGGTCATCCGAAGGCTCCCATGCTTGAAGTAGTCGAGGAAGGGTTGCAGCCACTCGCCCTCCTCTACGGCATTCGTCATGACGTTATTGACTTCGTACTCTGCCGGGATGAGGTCCAAGATAGCCAGGAGTAGCCACCTTTCTTCCACGTTCATCTGCATTGTTTTATTATCTGGAAGCACCAATGCCGCTGCTAGTTTTGCCAAGGCATCAGCAGTCGCATTCCTACTTCGCGGGACATGATGCACTTCAACATGTTGAAAATTTTCCATTAGATTCTGGGCCGTGGCATAGTACGGCACCAGTTCAGGCTTGCGAACTTCATAGATGTTGTTGACTTGACAGATGATGAGTTGAGAGTCTCCATAAGCCTGCAAGGAATGAACCTCCATGGAGAGCGCCAAGAGGAGGCCGAAGATGAGTGCCTCGTACTCCGCTTCGTTGTTGGAGCATTCTTCCTTGAGGAGGGAGAATGAGTGATACATCACCCCTCCTTGCGGCGTTTTGAACACCAAACCCGCACCTGCTCTTCGTCTTGAGGTACCATCGGGGTTGGCGTCCATGCGGGAGGCACCATCAAAGTAGAGCTCCCACGACGCGTCGAGGTTAACGTTGAAAACCTTCTCATTAGGAAGGTCCGTGACAAGAGGCGAGTTGTCTGGAATTGGGTGCGCCGCAAGAAATTCTGCCAAGGCTTGACCCTTGATTGCTTTTTGAGGCACAAAGGTGATGTCAAACTCCATCATGATAAGTGCCCATTTTCCAAGTCGCCCCATGAGTGCGGGCTGACTTAAAACGTACCTCACGGGGTCCGCCCTCGCGACGAGCTGGACTTCATGCTTCAACGTGTAGTGCCTGAGCTTCTTCAAAGCGAAGATTAGGGCCAAGCACAACTTCTCTATAGAAGAGTAGTTTCGCTCAGCCCCCACCATGGTGCGGCTTAAGTAACATGCCACCTCCTTCCGCTCGTCATTGTTTTGGGCGAGCAAAGCGCCTATCGAAGGAGGTTGTGCTGCAATGTATAGGATGAGTGGACGCCCCTTTACGGGAGCTGCCAAGATAGGCGGATTAAGGAGGTACCTTTTGATTTCATCGAATCCCCGTTGGCATCCTTTATCCCACACGAATGATGCTCCTTTCTTCATGAGGCTTGAGAAGGGCTGGATGCGTCCGGAGAGGTTGGAGATGAAGCGCCGGATGTACGCTAGCTTCCCCTACAATGACCTCAATTCCTTGAGATCTTGAGGTGGCGGCATGTCGAGGATGGCCTTGATCTTCTTAGGCTCGATCTCTATGCCTCGGTGACGAACGACAAAACTGAGGAAGAGGCCTGACTGAACAACAAAGGCACACTTCATCGGGTTCATCTTGAGTTGATGTTGACGCAGCCGCTCAAAGACGACCCGAAGATCCTCCTGGTGGTGCTTGCGATCCTTGGTTTTGACTACCATGTCATCAACATAGCATTCCACCTAATGATGTATCAAATCACCAAGAACGCATGTCATAGCACGCTGGTACGTTGCACCGGCATTCTTCAGTCCGAATGGCATGACGGTGTAGTATAAGTTGCCCTTCGGGGTCCTGAAAGCGGTGTCGATGGCGTCATCAGGATCCATCTTGATCTGGTTGTATCCTGATGAACCGTCCATGAAGGAAAGTGCGCCATGGCCTGTGGTGGAGTCGATGATGGTTTCTGGGATTGGGAGAGGAAAGTCATCCTTTGGGCAAGCCCGATTCAGGTCGCGGAAGTCCTGGCAGATTCGTATCTGCCCATTCTTCTTCTTCACCGGGACAATATTGGCGAGCCACCCTGGATACTTTGTCTCCTTGATGAAACCTACAACGATTAACTTGTCGACCTCCGCAATGACATCGTCTTTGAGTTCTGGACGTAACCGTCGTGATTGCTGCTTGATGGGACAGAATCATGGGTCAATCGCCAACATGTGCGTGGCAACACGAGGGTCCAAACCTAGCATCTCCTTGTAACTCCAGGCGAAGCAGTCTCGATACTCCATCAAAAAGCTTCGGTAGTCCTCTCGCTCCTCTTCTGTCAGTGGCGCTACAAAAGTGGACGGTGGGTCGTCCTCTGTTCCAAGGTTGACTTGGATGAGGTCATCGATGGTGGGCTGCCCTCCGTCTTCTAACTCCTGTGGTGCTGATATGGAGCTAAGTTTCTCGGCGTTACTTGGCTCACCGTTGGCAGAGTGTTGTTGATGAGGAACGATGGACAAAGTGTCGGAGTCAATGCTCGATGAGTTGGAAGTGGCGTGGCAGTCGACTCGTGTTCCACCATCGTGCTCCTCCTCTTCATCGGGGACGTCATAGGTGCAGCATCCCATCGTATGGTGTATCGGATTGCCAAGGACGGATATCATGGCATGCTGGTATGTTGCACCCGCATTCTTCAACCCAAAAGGCATGCCGGTGTTGTAGAAGTCTCCTTCTGGCAATGGTCGCCCTTTGTCTTCTGGTTCTTGTGGTGCTGGCGCAGAGCTGAGCTTCCCCTCATTGCTTGGGCCGCCGAGGTTGATGTAGCCAAGCCCAAACTTTGGTTGAGCTTTGCCTTTCTTCTTGATGAGTTCTTCCGCTTGTCTCCACCATTCCTCGCATATTGAGGGTGGCAGAGGCATCCTGTTGTTCCGCCCAAGAGTGATCCCGGCCTTCTCCAACAAGCGAACCATCTTGGCCTCCGCCTTCATCGTCGATAGTACCTCCTCTGGATCACTGCAAGTTTGGGGAAATTCAAATACAAAATCACATTGTTTTACCTGCGGGACCTTGTAGAAAATGGTCTGGACTCTAGATCCAAACACATTGGGGATAGCCCAAACCTCCAATGGGGAAGTCACTGAGACATAGAGCGATGGGGGATGTACACCTTGAGCTCCCCTTGCGACTTCCTCCACTTCTTTTATTGTTCTTCTATCGGATATCGGTATGGGTGCGTGTTCTTCCTTCCGAGGGTTGCGAGCCCGTAGCGTGATGGGTGGTGGTGCATCATTGCTTCGTGTTAGCATCTTGGAGCCTTCCTGGGCACCTGCAGAGCTTCCAAGTGTTAAACAAATGGGCTCTCGGCGCACCAAAGCAGATGAAGAAGTGGCAGCCTCTTGAGAAATTTTTGTAGCCGACCTCAGCGTGAATGGCGTTGACGTCGGGAACCTTGCCTTCAACAGTAATGGGGTCAGTGGACCAGGCATAGAAGATCCTGTTCCACATGATGTCAAAGTAGAGCCCCCTACCTGCAATTGGGAAGAGGGGCTATAGTCGTACCATGCAGATGAAGATGATCGCCTATGGACTTGGCTCCTTTGACTCCAAGAGGAGGAGCCCTTTGCATCGGCAGGTGAGCTCGACATGATGGGGAGCTTCATGTCAGCTACTGGCCCAAAACTTGGTTTGGTCAAGAGACCCACCCGGGGTGTTGTACGCCCCAACTGTTGGTCGCTATCTACAATGGGGAAGTAGTACTTCGCATCTGCATGGTGAGACTCCTGCATAGTATAAGGAGATATGTTGCCGATGATGCGCTTTTGTGTGCCGCTAGCGTCGAGGAACTTCAGGCATTGATGGAGGGTGGATTGCATGATGCGGTACTTGTGGATCCACGATCTTCCTAGAAGGGAGGAGTAGGAGGTATTCGCCTCGATGACGAAGAACCGCACCTTGAAGCTAAAAGTTGACATCTAGATCTTCAATGTAATGGCACCTAGCGTAGGCTTCCCTTGGTTGTCGAAGCCACAGATCATCAGTCAGTAGCCTCCAAGTTGTCCACCGTAAAACCTGCCCACGTCAAACTCCGAAGAGGGAGAATGTTCACGGCAGACCCTGGGTCTATGAGGATCCTGCGAAGATGTGCAACACCAATATTACCTTCCACATACAGTGGCCGCTTGTGGTCACCATCATCTATGAGCTTGTCCTCTTCATCGAATGTGATCTCGTTCACAAACAAGGGGCTGGAGCAAAGACGGTGTTTCGCCATGGACACCTCGTTCCAGGGCTTGGAGCGCCTTGATAAGGGCCTCGTGAAGGTCGGGCACCATCATGAGCGCGTCATGCACACTTAAAAGTGCTGGAATCCGCTTGAGGTGGGCGATGATGTTGTAGTCGATGTCACGTGCCTTCATCTTCTCTTGGCCTTGGTGTTGGTATTCCTCCCCCTGCAAAGGCGCCTCCTTTGGGGCGGCTGGCTTCTGCACCCTTGTCGACTTGATATTTAGTGGTTCAGGTAGGACCTTGCCCCCACGTAGGTTCATGTTCACCTCTTCCAATGGCACTTCCTTTGTTGCCTCTTCGGCGTGGACGACCGCCTGCTCTTCAGAAGTAAACACGTCATCGGAAGGAGTGTTGCTGTAGTCATGAATGACATTGCAACTTTCTATGCTTGGTGATTGGGGTGAGCTGGCTCCTTCTTGAACTTGCTCCACCTCCTTTGCCGGTGCTTGCCCCCAGCCGGGTGGCAAGAACTGCGCCAAGGTGAAGGAAATATGCCCTAGAGGCAATAATAAAGTTATTATTTATTTCCTTATTTCACGATAAATGTTTATTATTCATGCTAGAATTGTATTAACCGGAAACATAATACATGTGTGAATACATAGACAAACATAGTGTCACTAGTATGCCTCTACTTGACTAGCTCATTAATCAAACATGGTTAAGTTTCCTAACCATAGACATGAGTTGTCATTTGATTAACGGGATCACATCATTTGGAGAATGATGTGATTGACTTGACCCATTCTGTTAGCTCAGCACTTGATCGTTTAGTATGTTGCTATTGCTTTCTTCATGACTTATACATGTTCCTATGACTATGAGATTATGCAACTCCCGTTTACCGGAGGAACACTTTGTGTGCTACCAAACGTCACAACATAACTGGGTGATTATAAAGGAGCTCTATATGTGTCTCCGAAGGTACATTTTGAGTTGGCATATTTCGAGATTAGGATTTGTCACTCCAGTTGTCGGAGAGGTATCTCTGGGCCCTCTCGGTAATGCACATCACTATAAGCCTTGCAAGCAATGCAGCTAATGAGTTAGTTGCGGGATGATACACTACATAACGAGTAAAGAGACTTGTCGGTAACGAGATTGAACTAGGTATTGAGATACCGATGATCGAATCTCGGGCAAGTAACATACCGATGACAAAGGGACGACTATATTCGGATATCGGAAAGGTTCCGAGTGATTCGGGTATTTTTCGGAGTACCGGAGAGTTACGGGAATTCACTGGGGAGTATATGGGCCTTATTGGGCTTTAGAGGAAAGAGAGAGGAGCGGTTGGGCGCCCCCCAAGGCCTAGTCCGAATTGGACTAGGGGAGGGCTCGCCCCTCCTTCTTCTCTTCTCTTTCCCTTTCCTTGACTCCTACTCCTACTACTTGGAAGGGGGGAATCCTACTCCCGGTGGGAGTAGGACTCCTCCTAGGGCGCGCCATAGAGAGGGCCGACCCTCCCCTCCTCCACTCCTTTATATACGGGGAGGGGGGCACCCCTTGGAGATACAACAATTGATCCCTTGGATCTCTTAGCCGTGTGCGGTGCCCCCCTCCACCATAATCCACCTCGATAATATCATAGCGGTGCTTAGGCAAAGCCCTGCGTCGGTAGAACATCATCTTCGTCACCACGCCGTCATGCTGACGGAACTCTCCCTCAAATCTCGGCTGGATCGGAGTTGGAGGGACGTCATCGAGCTGAACGTGTGCTGAACACAGAGGTGTCGTGCATTCGGTACTTGATCGGTCGGATCATGAAGACGTACGACTACATCAACCGCGTTGTGCTAACGCTTCCGCTTACGGTCTACGAGGGTACGTAGACAACACTCTCCCCTCTCGTTGCTATGTATCACCATGATCTTGCGTGTCCGTAGGAAACTTTTTGAAATTACTACATTCCCCAACAGTGGAATCCGAGCCTAGGTTTTATGCGTTGATGTTATATGCACGAGTAGAACACAAGTGAGTTATGGGCGATACAAGTCATACTGCTTACCAGCATGTCATACTTCGGTTCGGCGGTATTGTTGGATGAAGCGGCTCGGACCAACATTACGCGTACGCTTACGCGAGATTGGTTCTACCGACGTGCTTTGCACATAGGTGGCTGGCGCGTGTCAGTTTCTCCAACTTTAGTTGAACCAAGTATGGCTACGCCCGGTCCTTGAGAAGGTTTAAACAGCACTAACTTGACGAACTATCGTTGTGGTTTTGATGCGTAGGTAAGAACGGTTCTTGCTCAGCCTGTAGCAGCCACGTAAAACTTGCAACAACAAAGTAGAGGACGTCTAACTTGTTTTTCAGGGCATGATGTGATGTGATATGGTCAAGATGTGATGCTATATTTTATTGTATGAGATGATCATGTTTTGTAACCAAGTTATGAGCAACTGGCAGGAGCCATATGGTTGTCGCTTTATTGTATGCAATGCAAACGCCCTGTAATTGCTTTACTTTATCACTAAGAGGTAGCAATAGTCGTATAAGCAATAGGTGGCGAAATGACAACGATGCTATGATGGGGATCAAGGTGTCGCGCTGGTGACGATGGTGATCATGACGGTGCTTCGGAGATGGAGATCACAAGCACAAGATGATGATGGCCATATCATATCACTTATATTGATTGCATGTGATGTTTATCCTTTATGCATCTTATTTTGCTTTGATTGACGGTAGCATTATAAGATGATCTCTCACTAAATTTCAAGGTATAATTGTTCTCCCTAAGTATGCACCGTTGCGAAAGTTCTTCGTGCTGAGACACCATGTGATGATTGGGTGTGATAGGATCTACGTTCAAATACAACGGGTGCAAAATAGTTGCACACACGGACTACTCACGTTAAACTTGACGAGCCTAGCATATACAGATATGGCCTCGGAACAATGAGACCGAAAGGTCGAGCGTGAATCATATAGTAGATATGATCAACATAGTGATGTTCACCATTGAAAACTACTCCATCTCACGTGATGATTAGACATGGTTTAGTTGATTTGGATCACGTGATCACTTAGATGATTAGAGAGATGTCTATCTAAGTGGGAGTTCTTAGGTAATATGATTAATTGAACTTAAATTTATCATGAACTTAGTCCTGGTAGTATTTTGCAAATTATGTTGTAGATCAATAGCTCGCGTTGTTGCTTTCATATGTTTATTTTAATATGTTCTTAGAGAAAACTGTGTTGAAAGATGTTAGTAGCAATGATGCGGATTGGATCCATGATCTGAGGATTGTCCTCATTGCTGCACAGAAGAATTATGTCCTTGATGCACCGCTAGGTAACAGACCTATTGCAGGAGCAGATGCAGACGTTATGAATGTTTGGCTAGCTCAATATGATGACTACTTGATAGTTTAGTGCACCATGCTTAACGGCTTAGAATCGGGACTTCAAAGACATTTTGAACGTCATGGGCCATATGAGATGTTCCAGGAGTTGAAGTTAATATTTCAAGCAAATACCCGAGTTGAGAGATATGAAGTCTCCAACAAGTTCTATAGCTAAAAGATGGAGGAGAATTCCTCAACTAGTGAGCATGTGCTTAGATTGTCTGGGTACTACAATCGCTTGAATCAAGTGGGAGTTAATCTTCCAGATAAGATAGTGATTGACAGAGTTCTCTAGTCACCATCACCAAGTTAGTAGAACTTCGTGATGAACTATAGTATGCAAAGGATGACGAAAACAATTCCCGAGCTCTTCGCGATGTTGAAATCAACGAAGGTAGAAATCAAGAAAAGAGCATCAAGTGTTGATGATTGACAAGACCACTAGTTTCTAGAAAAGGGCAAAGGGAAATAAAGGGAACTTCAAGTAGAATGACAAGCAAGTTGCCACTCCCTTGAAGAAGCTCAAAGCTAGACCAAAGCTCAAACCGAGTGCTTACTAATCGCAAAGGAAATGGTCACCGAAGCGGAAATGCCCTGAATATTTGGTGGATAAGAAGGATGGCAAAGTAAACAAGGGTATATTTGATATACATGTTATTGATGTGTGCCTTACTAGTGTTTATAGTAGCCCCGAGTATTTGATACTTGTTAGGTTGCTAAGATTAGTAACTCAAATAGGAGTTCTGAGAATAAGCAGAGACTAGTTGAAGGGAAGTGACGATGAGTGTTGGAAGTAGTTCCCAGATTGATATGATCATCATCACATACTCCCTATACTTTCGGGATTAGTGTTAAACCTAAATAAATGTTATTTGGCGTTTGCGTTGAGCATGAATATGATTTGATCATGTTTATTGCAATAGGGTTATTCATTTAAAATCAGAGAATAATTGTTGTTCTATTTACATGAATAAAACCTTCAATGGTCATACACCCAATGAAAATAGTTTATTGGATCTCGATCGTAGTGATACACATATTCATAATATTGATGCCAAAAGATGCAAACTTAATAATGATAGTGCAACTTATTTGTGGCGCTGCCATTTGGGTCATATCGGTGTAAAGCGCATGAAGAAACTCCATAAAGATGGATTTTCAGAATCACTTGGTTATGAATCATTTGATGCTTGCGAATCGTGCCTTTTGGGCAAAATGACTAAAACTCCGTTCTTCGGAACAATGGAACGAGCAACAAACTTGTTGGAAATAATAAATACTGATGTATGTAGACCAATGAGTATTAAGGCTCGTGGCGGGTATTATTATTTTCTGACCTTCACAGATGATTTGAGAAGATATGGGTATATCTACTTGATGAAACATAAGTCTGAAACAATTGAAAGGTTCAAAAAATTTCAGAGTGAAGTGCAAAATCGTCGTAACAAGAAAATAAAATTTTCTGCGATCTGATCATGGGGATGAATATTTGAGTTACGAGTTTGGCCTTCAGTTAAAACAATGTCGAATAGTTTCACAGCTCACGACACATGGAACACCACAGCGTAATGGTGTGTCCAAACATCGTAACCGCACTTTATTGGATATGGTGCGATCTATGATGTATCTTACCGATTTACCACTATCATTTTGGGGTTATGCATTAGAGACAGCTGCATTCACTTCAAATAGGGCAGCATCTAAATCCGTTGAGACGACACCGTATGAACTATGGTTTAGCAATAAACCTAAGATGTCGTTTCTTAAAGTTTGGAGTTGCAATGCTTATGTGAAAAAGGTTTCAACCTGATAAGCTTGAACCCAAATCGGAGAAGTGCGTCTTCATAGAATACCCAAAGGAAACTGTTGGGTACACCTTGTATCACAGATCCGAAGGCAAAACATTTGTTGCTAAGAATGGATCCTTTCTAGAGAAGGAGTTTGTCTCGAAAGAAGTGAGTGGAAGGAAAGTAGAACTTGATGAGGTAACTGTACCTGCTCCCTTATTGGAAAGTAGTTCATCATAGGAATCTATTTCTGTGACACCACCAATTAGTCAGGAAGCTAATGGTATTGATCATGAAACTTCAGATCAAGTTACTACCAAACCTCGTAGGTCAACCAGAGTGAGATCCGCACCAGAGTGGTACGGTAATTCTATTCTGGAAGTCATGTTACTAGACCATGATGAACCTACGAACTATGAGGAAGCGATGATGAGCCCAGATTCCGTGAAATGGCTTGAGGCCATGAAATCTGAGATGGGATCCATGTATGAGAACAAAGTGTGGACTTTGATTTACTTGCCCGATGATCGGCAAGCCATAGAAAATAAATGGATCTTCAAGAGGAAGACAGACGCTGATAGTAGTGTTACTATCTACAAAGCTCGACTTGTCGCAAAAAGTTTTTCGACAAGTTCAAGGTGTTGAATACAATGATATTTTCTCACTCGTATCGATGCTTAAAAGTCTGTCTAAATCATGTTAGCAATTGCCACATTTTATGAAATATGGCAAATGGATGTCAAAACTGCATTCCTTATTGGATTTATTAATGAAGAGTTGTATATGATGCAACCAGAAGGTTTTGTCAATCCTAAAGGTGCTAACAAAATGTGCAAGCTCCAGCGATCCATCTATTGACTGGTGCAAGCATCTCGGAGTTGGAATATATGCTTTGATGAGTTGATCAAAGCATATGGTTTTATACGGACTTGTGGTGAAGCCTGTATTTACAGGAAAGTGAGTGGGAGCACTACAACCTTTCCAATAAATATATGTGAGTGACCTATTGTTGATCAGAAATGATGTAGAATTTTCTGGAAAGCATAAAGGAGTGTTTAAAAGGATTTCTTCAAAGAAAGACCTCAGTAAAGCTACTTACATATTAAGCATCAAGATCTATTGAGATAGATCAAGACGCTTGATAAGATTTTCAATGAGTACATACCTTGACAAGATTTTGAAATAGTTCAAAATGGATCAATCAAAGAAGGAGTTCTTGCCTGTGTTGCAAGGTGTGAAGTTGAGTAAGACTCAAAGCCCGACCACGGCAGAAAATAGAAAGTGAATGAAAGTCATTCCCTATGCCATAGTCATAGGTCCTATAAAGTATGCTATGCTATGTACCAGACATGTTGTAGACCTTGCTCAGAGTTAGGAAAGGGAGTACAATAGTGATCTAGGAGTAGATCACTGGACATTGGTCAAAAATATCCTTAGTGGAATAAGGAAATATTTCTCGATTATGGAGGTGATAAAAGAGCTCGTCGTAAAGAGCTACATCGGTGCAAGATTTTACACCGATCCAGATGACTCTAAGTCTCAATTTGGATACATATTGAAAGTGGGAACAATTAGCTAGAGTTGCTCCATGCAGAGCATTGTAGACATAGAATTTTTGCAAAATACATACGGCTCTGAATGTGACAGACCCGTTGACTAAACTTTTCTCACGAGCAAAACGTGATCACACCTTAGTACTCTTTGGGTGTTAATCACATAACAATGTGAACTAGATTATTGACTCTAGTAAACCCTTTGGGTGTTGGTCACATGACGATGTGAACTATGGGTGTTAATCATATACAGATATGAATGTTGGTGTTAAATCACATGGCGATATGAACTAGATTATTGACTCTAGTGCAAGTGGGAGACTGAAGGAAATATGCCCTTGAGGCAATAATAAAGTTATTATTTATTTCCTTATTTCATGATAAATGTTTATTATTCATGCTAGAATTGTATTAACCGAAAGCATAATACATGTGTGAATACATAGACAAACATAGTGTCACTAGTATGCCTCTACTTGACTAGCTCATTAATCAAACATGGTTAAGTTTCCTAACCATAGACATGAGTTGTCATTTGATTAACGGGATCACATCATTAGGAGAATGATGTGATTGACTTGACCCATTCTGTTAGCTTAGCACTTGATCATTTAGTATGTTGCTATTGCTTTCTTCATGACTTATACATGTTCCTATGACTATGAGATTATGCAACTCCCGTTTACCGGAGGAACACTTTGTGTGCTACCAAACGTCACAGCATAACTGGGTGATTATAAAGCAGCTCTACAGGTGTCTCTGAAGGTACATGTTGAGTTGGCATATTTCGAGATTAGGATTTGTCACTCCGATTGTCGCAGATGTATCTCTGGGCCCTCTCGGTAATGCACATCACTATAAGCCTTGCAAGCAATGTAGCTAACGAGTTAGTTGCGGGATGAGGCATTACATAATGAATAAAGAGACTTGTCGGTAACGAGATTGAACTAGGTATTGAGATACCGACGATCGAATCTCGGGCAAGTAACATACCGATGACAAAGGGAACAACGTATGTTGTTATGTGGTTTGACCGATAAAGATCTTCGTAGAATATGTGGGAGCCAATATGAGCATCCAGGTTCCGCTATTGGTTATTGACCGAAAATGTGTCTCGGTCATCTCTACATAGTTCTCGAACCTGTAGGGTCCGCGCGCTTAAAGTTCGATGACAGTTATATTATGAGTTTATGTGTTTTGATGTACCGAAGGAGTTCGGAGTCCCGGATGAGATCGGGGACATGACTAGGAGTCTCGAAATGGTCGAGACGTAAAGATTGATATATTGGACAACTATATTCGGACAGTGGAAAGGTTCCGAGTGATTCGGGTATTTTTCGGAGTACCGGAGAGTTACGGGAATTCGCCGGGGAGTATATGGGCCTTATTGCGCTTTAGGGGAAAGAGAGAGGAGAGGTTGGGCGCCCCCCAAGGCCTAGTCCGAATTGTACTAGGGGGAGGGGCTGCGCCCCCTCCTTCCGTCTCTTCTCTTTCCCCTTTCCTTGACTCCTACTCCTACTACTTGGAAGGGGGAATCCTACTCCCGGTGGGAGTAGGACTCCTCCTAGGGTGCGCCATAGAGAGGCCGGCCCTCCCCCTCCTCCACTCCTTTATATACGGGGAGGGGGGCACCCCTTGGAGACACAACAATTGATCCCTTGGATCTCTTAGCCGTGTGCGGTGCTCCCCTCCACCATAATCCACCTCGATAATATCGTAGCGGTGCTTAGGCAAAACCCTGCGTTGGTAGAACATCATCATCGTCACCATGCCGTCGTGCTGACGGAACTCTCCCTCAAAGCTCAGCTAGATCGGAGTTCGAGGGACGTCATCGAGCTGAACGTGTGCTGAACTCGGAGGTGTCGTGTGTTCGGTACTTGATCGGTCGGATCGTGAAGACGTACGACTACATCAACCGCGTTGTGCTAACGCTTCCGCTTACGGTCTACGAGGGTACATAGATAACACTCTCCCCTCTCGTTGCTATGTATCACCATGATCTTGCGTGTCCGTAGGAATTTTGTTGAAATTACTACGTTCCCCAACACAAGGTTGGTAGCACACGCCCCGGTCGAGGAAAAGGCTCGTCTCTCTCTGACATAGGGACAAATCTTGGCGGAGGCTGACGTTGACTTGGATTTAACCGCCTTAGAATTCTTGGGGGAGCACGTTCTGGTGAAACCGGGCGAGGACGTCGAGGTTGAAGCCTCCTTGCGTATGTCCTTCAGCGCACCATCCTCCAAGGCTCCTCTTCGGGAATGGCTAGGGTCACCTGGGGCCAAAAGGGAGATGCTTGCGTCTTGGAGAGGACGAGGTTGGATAGCTAGTCTTCAACTTGGGCCAGTGGCACCCATGTTTCTTCGAGCTCCGTGGCTTCACTTGGCGGAAACGGTAACTTCATGCTCACCATGTTTACTGCATGGTAATCTGCGTTGATAGCTTCTGGGTCGAGGTTGATCCTTCTCTCATTAATGGCTCTTTGGAGCCATTCTTTGAACGCGACACAATCGTCAATGACATGTCCCACATACCTGTGATATGGGCAAAATAAAGGATTATCTGTCATCCTCACCTGACCAGGCCTCCGAGGCTCTGGTAAGTTCAAGGCTCGATGCTCCATAACCTGGTCGAACATGTCCTTGATGAGCTCCCGGCGGAAGACGTACTGCATCTTGAGGAGCTCTTGCATCGACGGGCGTTGCCTCCCTCCGGCTTGTTCGCCTCTTGCACCCAAGATGGGCACATGGCCTTGCGGTGCAGACGAGAAGACCTTGGTGGTGTTTGTTTTAGCTAGTGTCTTCGCCCTGCTACCATTGTTGATTTGTTTGGACACTGAGGCAAAGCGCTTGGCGGGATCAAATGCGCTAGCATTCTTATAGAGCTCCATTATCTGCGGCGATTTCTCAATCTCAAGCTTCATGGCTGCTACCGCCGTGCTGAGGGCACTATAAGTTCTAGGCTCACGCCGAGAGACTTCAGGTGACCAATGTTGCTGCATCCCATGGACGCACATCTCAATGGCATCCTCGAGGTGCATCTCCCTGGCGAGATGCACATAACTATTGCGGAAGCGGATGATGTAGTCATCAGTGGACTCGTCTCATCGTTGTCGGACTTGCGCCAGCTCGACAACGGAGAAGTCCTTCATGGCGACAAAGTGCTTCTTGAAAAACTCTTTCATGGCCGCCCAACTCCTAAAGGACCCAACGGGTAAACGGCTGTACCAATGGAAGGCGGGCCCGGTTAATGACCCTAAAAATTGGCGAAGAGAAGTGACGGGCTGTTTGCTGTGTCGCCGCATGCCGCCTCGAAGTATGCCAAGTGCTCCCTCGCATCACCGGTTCCATCAAATTGACGAAACTTTGGTGGGTGCCACCCTGTGGGATACGCCACCATGTCATGCCACGCCTCATAAGGCTTCTCCAGCTCACTCTCGGAGGTGCGAGGGGCTTGATCGCCATTTGCTTCAAATTCTTGTCCACCATATCCCCAACCATGTCGTGGTAGTCCTTCAGCATAACCGCGAGTGGTACTACGTTGGCAGAACCAACAGGGCTAACCCAAGGCCGAACTTGTGTGTTAGGGTCGTGTTGAGGCACATCATTTAAGGGCACCCTAGCAGGAGGGCCCACCTGAAGTTCCTCCTCTTGCGGATAGACCACTCGCTGCAGCATGCCTTGTGGAGGGACGCCTTGGTTGTTCATCATGAGCTCAATAAACTGGTCAAGCTTTGACGCCAACTGGTTAATCGTCTGGCACTGGCTTCTGACTTCTTCTTCTAGAGACACTTCTTGTGGTGCTACTGTGTTTTCAGCACTTGGGCCATGGATGCCATCAACGGGTGACTTGGCAGCAGGATCTTGATCCACAAGGTTATCACCATGATTCACCATGCGAACGGGCATGGTGTGGAGGTCTTCATCACCGCCCTCATAATCTGACAAAACCGATGAAGCTAGTTCATGGTAACGAGGGGAGTGTGGACGAATCTCCAACGATGGCATGGAGGACGAGTCGGAGAAACCTTCATCATCATCAAGGTGGTCTTGGCGTTCTCCATCTCCGGGAAACCCATCTGTCACGCCTTGACCAGTGATAGATTTTAATCTTGTATTGGCCCCTGGCCGGTTTGCAACTTGTCGTCGTCCTTCAAGGTCTTGAGGAAGCCTTGATGTAATGTTGGTGTAGTGTCGCTTGTATATATCTTCATTTTGTGAAGTGCTCCCTCCACCTAATGAGCCTTTCCCTGTTGTCACAGGAAGACACGTGGCTCTAGATCTTGCAGCTTCTTGTGACATTGATGAGCTTGTCTTGGCATCCCCTTCGGCACCCCTGAACCATGCACGAACATGGCCAAGGCGCGGTAGGAAGGTCCTCTGGAAGTCCGCCTTTGGGTTCGGCACAATCTCTTCTTAAGAAGGATAGTCGAACTCCTCGGTGATGGCGGGAGGTCGCCATCCATTACTTGACCCTTCGCATGGCTGCACTCCAAGAGTACCGCACAAGGCAAGGTTCTCCTTAGTTGATTCCTTCGCTTTTTCAGCCTCCTGCTGGGAGCTTCTCCATCTTGGTCCATCCTTTTAGAGGGAACAAGAGGAAACTCCATGGGAAGTGTTGTGTCTGGTGGGAGGGCGGCGTTGGCTGCACCCTCGGGAGCTACTTCATTGTTGGAGGAGAACGTATGCTTGGCTTCTTCGACGCCTTCCATCGGTGTGGCCGTCGGCGCTGGCATCTTCTGATTCTCTAGTTGGGGTGTTGGTGCAGTAGCCTTTACCTGTTCATCATTCTTCTGGGGAAGGGATGAAGAACGAACCGCCTTGCTCCCTTGCTCAGTGCTTCTCGTGGACGTCTTGCGTGATTTCGGCGCCAACCGGCTGAGCAGGTAGCTATATCGCTCATGCCGCTCCAAGTCGGGGGAGATGCGCAATTTGATCCTGTCATTTTCTTGAACGACCCCACCATCGGGTCGTAAAAGTACCTAAGTGTGTCAAAGGACTAAGTCCTCAAGTTATTTATAAAGAACATGGCGGTTTCTCTGATGCCTCTTGCGCTTGCGCTGATTCTCCATTGGAAAGATACCATCCCTTTGCACCGGTGGCGTGCGTAGGAGTGTTGGTGCAGGGCGCCTCGTGGATGATGAAGTCCTGTCCGTCATCGCCTGCAGCTGTGGCCGATCTCCCCGCCTAGGAGGGGACGAAGGTCGTGGTGGAAGTGTCGGTCGCAAAGGCTCCCGCGGTTGCCACTGTTGAGTGGGCCGAGGGTCCCTCTCATCGTCTTGATGTCCCCGCCTGGGAGGTGACGAAGGTCGTGATGGAAGTGTCTGTTGCAAAGGTTCCTGTGGTTGCCACTGTTGAGTGGGCTGGGGGTCCCTCCCATTATCTTGATGTCTTGACCATCGGTTCCAACGTGGAGGCATGTTGGGATATCTCCGTTGTGGGAAGTGTCGAGTTGGTGAAGGTTGTCGCTGAGGCGCCAAAGTCTGGCGCTCATGTTGAGGACGATGGCTTGGGGCTTGATGCCTCATCCTTCCCGCAGCTTGAGCTGCCGATGCACTTGGCGCCGTTGGATCTTGGAGCCTCCTCTGGATATTGTTCATCTGCTCTTGGAGTTGGCAAAATTCTCGTCGTAGGTTGTCGTCACGTGGCACGGGTGCTTCATGCCGAAGGGTGGAAAACCTATTGTTGTTGGGGAGAGACCTTCCGCCGACCGCCGAGTTGTGGAGACATGGTGCCCATGCACCCCTCCGAGTGTCGCCAATGTTGAGGGAGACAGCAGGGCCTTGTACAATAGGCTCTTTGCATGAGCGCTGCTTCCAAAAATCCTTCATGATGGTGCGTCTCACCAGCTCCTTGACCTTGCATGGCTTCTATGCCCAATCATCAGGGAACAAGTCATATGGAGGGGTTAAGGTGCTTCGGTAAGTGAACACCTTATCAGCTAGGTCCATGGCGCCGAGGGACCAATCCTCCTCCGGCACCACGCTCTGAGCGATGCGGGAAGCTATCTGTTGGTGGAGTAATTGTACCTTGCGGTACTTCCTCCTGTAGTTGCGTAGGGGATGAGGGCTATGAGACAAACGAGCATTGGCCATGAGCCTACGCAAGTTATGGGACATGGCCTCCAAACCCTCGAGAAGCTCTACCTCGGTGCGCCGCGGAGTTGGTTTCGACGGCTCCGAGTGCGTAGTCGTGTGTAACGCCCCGGATTTGATGCGCCAGTTGTTTGCCAGTTATTCGCCGTCGTTGCCATGTCATTTGGTTGCGTGTTGCAGTTTGCCATGGCATCATATGCATTTCATATCATGTCATCATGTGCATCTCATTTTGCATACATGTTCGTTTCATGCATCCGAGTATTTTCCGCGTTGTCCGTTTTGCTATCCGGCACTCCTATGTCCTCCGGCGTCCCCTTCTTCTCTTCTATTGAAAGCGGGTGTTAAACCTTCTCGGAATGTCCCGAGGTTTTCCAAGCGGCCTTGGTACACCACCGGTAGACCGCCTGTCAAGTTTCGTGCCATTTGGAGGTCGTTTGGTACTCCAACGGTTAACCGGGTAACCGCAGAGCCTCTTTTGTTGCAGCCCAACACCCCTCCAAAGTGGCCTAAAACCCATCTAACTCCCCTCCATGCTCTCGGTCGTACGATCACGATCGCGTGGCCGAAAACCGCTCCTCATTTGGACTCTCCTAGCCCCCTCTACCTATATAAACACCTCCCCCTCCAAAAATCCCGGTCTAACCCTAGCCCCCTTCTTCCTCCATACGGACGCGTCCGCCTGGCGCCGGACATGTCCGCGCCGCTTCCCGCAGCCGCGGCATCGCGCCACGTGGCACGCCGCCACCTGACGCCGCCATGCCGCTGAGCCTGTCGCGGGCCCCGCGCGCGCCGCCGCCGGCCAGCGCCCGCGCCTCCCGGCCACAGCGCCCGTCCTCAAGGCTGGACCCCGTGGTTGCAAGCGCTTTTCCCCTGCCGCCGCCCGAACCCCGCTGCGCCGCCTCCGCCGTCGCCGGAACCTCCACCCGCCGCCACCTCGCCGGCGTGGTTTCGAAGCGCCGCCGCCCGACGCCGGCGAGATTCGCCGCCCGGCCGCGCCCGCCGCCGCCCGATAGCCCCGCCGGTGCCGCCCGGCCAGCGCCCGAGCTGCGGCCGCCGCCGCCCTCCGCGCCCGCGGCGCCTGAAGCGCCGCCCGTGCCCTCCTCCAGCCAGATCCGGCGAAGGACCGGCCGGATCCGGTCGCCCCGCACCTCCCCGGCCTCTTCCTCCTGCTCCGGCGGCCTTCTACGGCGAGATCCGCCGCTGCCTCGTGATGCGTGCCCGGTCAACCCTAGATCCGGATGGTAATTTCCACTAAGTCTCTGAATCCCTGACATAATCATGCCATGTTCATCATGCTGTATCTCTGCATCCGTAGCTCCGTTTCGTGCGTATAATATGTCAAATTGTTCGTCTCAACGAGTACTTCATTTCATTCCATTGCATCATTTTCATTTGAGTCCATCTTGATGCCTGAAATGCTGTTGGAAGAGTGCATGTTGATGTTAACTCTTAAACTGTTATAACTTGCTCATTTGTCATTTTGCCATGATTGATGTGTGCATCCTATGAGGTTGATGTCTACATGTGTTTTGATCTATGCTATGCCATCTTTCCAGGGGTGTATGCCATGTATTTTTATGATCAATGTGGTGACTAGCACGAGCATGCAAACTAGGCTTCGTGATATTGCTGATTTTAGTCCTGCTCATTGTTATTTTGATGCCATGTAAACTTCATGCTACAGAGAGATCCATGCATATTTAGAGATACTTCAGTAAGGGTGTTTTGAACATATGGTTATTATATATCCATTCATTCCCTTGTTTGCAATTGTGGAGTAGTCTAGCATGTCATTTGAGTGCTCTACTTTTGCTTCAAAATGTTTCTTGGCAGATTGTTTACATGTTATTCAATATGGCCAAGCTTGCTATAGTTGATCCTTGCATGCTATGGACTTGTTCTTGCCTTGGTTTGTTTCAAAAACATGTCTTCTTGATGATGCTATGCTTATCTTGTCATGTAATGACTTGTGGTGAGTGAATCGAGCTTGTTAAGTAGTGTACTTGCTGTTACTGTTTTGCTAGGCTGATTCTGTTATATTTTGTTGCTATATAAACATGTTGCTACTAATCATTCTATGCATAATATGGAGATGTTCTATAAACATGTTTTGATCTACATGTTATGCCCTATCCATCCATGCCCCTGGTTGCATTTATAGCTTGCTGTAGATTGTTCATATTTTGCTCCAAAGTTGCTTGATAATGTTGCTATCAGTCTGTTAACATTAAGTTCAATGTTTCCATGATTGTTCCTAGTGATCCATGCACCCTATGACCTTGCTCTTGCCATGTATAGCTTCACAAACATTCCTTCTTACTGTTGGTTGCCTTTCCATGCCATGTATTGCTCTATGGTGAGTGGTTCAAGCTCACCAACATGCCTACTTATTGTTGTTCCTGCCATGTATGAATCTGTAATATAACTTGCCATGTTTACATGGGTGCCATCATATTTTCTGATCCTTTTTGGCTCATGGTCAGTAAGGGACTTTTGATCTATGCAATTAGTAGATTCATGCCATGCGCTTTTTTGCCATGATATCTTCCTGTAACATGTTGTTTGCTTGCTCTAAACATTGCAACCTGATGTTATTTCTGCTAAAGTCTGAAACTGTTATTATTTGCAATCTTCCCATGTCCTTTTGAGCATGTTCTAGTGATTTCTGGAGTTAGCTCAGTGTTCATGTTTTGTTATGCTTTACCTGTACTTCATGCCCATGCCTTTTGTTATTAAGTTGAGATGCTGTAGCATGTTGTTTTGATGCTTGCAAGATGCCTAGTTGCTGTTATGGACAGATTGTTGCTATGACTTGTATAGAGTGTATGTGTTGAACCGTTGCTCCGTTTTGAGTGTGCTGTATATGAAACTTGCTTGTTTTTGCA
Organism: Aegilops speltoides; assembly: GCA_021437245.1. Classification (NCBI taxonomy): domain Eukaryota; kingdom Viridiplantae; phylum Streptophyta; class Magnoliopsida; order Poales; family Poaceae; genus Aegilops; species Aegilops speltoides. The sequence goes on from CM038146.1 coordinate 378,345,219, forward strand.
TGTAGCTTCATATTATCTTGTTGCATCCTTGTTTTGAGGTGTTTGCTTGATGTTTTTATGCATTTTGCATCAATGCCATGTTTAACTTGTTTTGCTCGTATCTTCTAGACCGTAGCTCCGATTCTAATGAACTTTATATGTAACTTGACTAGAATTTCGTGTAGATCATCTTGGTGCATTTTAACTTGCTGTTTAACAACTTGAACATAAGGTTTGTTCAGATCTGGACCAATTTCGAAATTTGCATATGAGGACTTCTTTGGAATTGTTATATGTTATTCGGCCGCATTTAAACTTGCCTTGATGTGTTGTTCTTGTTTGCATCATCTCTTGCCATGAGTAGCTTCATGTAGCCTTGTCATGCATCATGCTTGTTGTGCATCATGTCTTGCCTATGTGTGGTGTGTTTACCATGTTGTGTGCTTCTTCTCGATAGTTCCTGTTTCGTTGCGATCGTGAGGATCCGTTCGTCTACGTGTGGTTCGCCTTCGTGGCTTCATCTTCTTCATGGACTCGTTCTTCTTCCTAGCGGGATTTCAGGCAAGATGACCGCTACCCTGGATCTCACTATTATCATTGCTATGCTAGTTGCTTCGTTCTATCGCTATGCTGCGCTACCTATCACCTGTTTATCAAGCCATCCCAAATTGCCATGAACCTCTAACCTTTGACACCTTTCCTATGCAAACCGTTGTTTGGCTATGTTACCGCTTTGCTCAGCCCCTCTTATAGCGTTGCTAGTTGCAGGTGAAGTTGAAGATTGCTCCATGGTGGACAGGGTTATGTTGGGATATCACAATATCTCTTATATTATTAATGCACCTATATACTTGGTAAAGGGTGGAAGGCTCGGCCTTATGCCTGGTGTTTTGTTCCACTCTTGCCGCCCTAGTTTCCGTCATACCGGTGTTATGTTCCCGGATTTTGCGTTCCTTACGCGGTCGGGTGATTTATGGGACCCCCCTGACAGTTTGCTTTGAATAAAACTCCTCCAGCAAGGCCCAACCTTGGTTTTACCATTTGCCTCACCTCCACCTACTTTTCCCTTGGGAGTAATTAACCCAAGGGTCATCTTTATTATAGCCCCCCCGGGCCAATGCTTGTCTAAGTGTTGGTCCAAACCAGAGCCACTTGCGGTGCCGCCCCTAGGCAACTTGGGGTATCGTCGGTTGCCGTACGTAGTGTTCATCCGGTGTTGCCCTGAGAACGAGATATGTGCAGCTCCTATCGGGATTGTCGGCGCATCGGGCGGTTTTGCTGGTCTTGTTTTACCATTGTCAAAATTTCTTGTAAACCGGATTCGAGATCGATCGGTCTTCACGGAGAAGGTCTATTCTTCGTTGATCGCGAGAGCTTGTCATGGGCTTGTTGGGACACCCTGCGCAGGTTTAAACTTTCGAGAGCCGTGCCCGCGGTTATGTGGCAGATGGGAATTTGTTAATGTTCGGTTGTAGATAACTTGACACCAGATCCGATTTAAAACGCATCAACCGTGTGTGTAGCCGTGATGGTCTCTTTTCGGCGAAGTCCGGGAAGTGAACACGGTTTCTGGGTTATGTTTGACGTAAGTAGGTGTTCAGGATCACCTGTTGATCATTGCTAGTTGAAGACCGTTCCTTTGTTTCTCTTCTCGCTCTCATTTGCGTATGTTAGCCACCATATCATGCTTAGTCGCTGCTGCAACCTCACCACTTTACCCCTTCCTTTCCAATTGAGCTTTGCTAGTCTTGATGCCCATGGTAATGGGATTGCTGAGTCCTCGTGGCTCACAGATTACTACAACAACAGTTGCAGGTACAGGTTATGCGATGATCATGACGCGAGAGCAATGTTTGCTTGTTTTGGAGTTCTTCTTCTGCTTCTTCTTCGATCGGGGATAGGTTCCGTGTCGGCAGCCTGGGCTAGCAGAGGTGGATGTCGTTTGAGCTTGTTTGTGTTTCATCCGTAGTCGGATGTTGGTCTTTTGTATGATGATGTTGTATTCGTGTGGCATTGTATGCCTTATGTATGTATCCCCATCTATTATGTAATGTTGATGTAATGATATCCACCTTGCAAAAGCGTCTTCAAGATGCGCTTCTATCCTTGGTGGGACCTTCGAGTTCCTTTAGGATAGGGTCGCATCTTGGGCGTGATAAGTTGGTATCAGAGCCTCGACCGACCTTAGGAGCCCCCTTGATTGATTGTGTAGTTTGGCCGTTGTTGAGTCTAGAAGAAAACTGTTTTCGGAGTCTAGTTATATCGGTGAGTAGGAATTCTTTTTACTCCTCTGCCCCTTCGTCGCTCTGGTGAGGAATCTTGACGTAGGTGTTTTGAACTACCCGTCCTCCCCTTCAAATTTTTTGTATAGGATCACGCGGTTAGTTTTTCGTTCGTTGTCCATCCTCTTTTGTCCGGCGCATTCCTCGTCAAGCTGATTCGAACCTCTCTCTCTTTGGGAGATCAATCCTCAGTTCTTTTCGATCGAAGTTGTTTTTTCCATCCTCAGTTGTTTTCTTTTCCCACCCGCCCACCCTTCTTATTCTCGGAACCGGAGTCCGTAATCGAGCATCCATCCTACTCGTGCGAAGTCTTTGTTTTCTTCCTCAATGATTTCAACCGGTGTTTTCTCTTCAAGATATTCGTCGGTTCCCCTTCCAAGTTGTCTTTGTTTTCCCGCCCTCCCACCCTTTTTCTTCCCGGAGTCTGAGTCTGTTTAGAGCATCAATTTCATTCGTGCAAAGCCTCTTCAGCCTTTTGTAAATTATTTTAACCGGTGAATTCTCGTTTTGTTCGGCATTCTTCATCTCCTTTTCTTCTCTGGTGGATTCAATTCAAGTTTTTTGGATTGATCATATTCTTTTCCTCGACTCAAGTGTTTTTCCTTGCTCGTTCGCCTCTCGCCAGTTTATCCTTCCGGAGTGTTCAAGACATCTCAGGAGATTTGTCTGTGTTCCAATTAATTCGAGGTTGTCACCTCATTCAAATATTTCAATTGTTCCGGTGCATCATCTATCTGTTCAACATCCCTTTCCAACGGTGTTATCTTTTCAGTGGGCCCTAACCCACAAGTCTTTTCCCAGGATCTTACCTGACTCTTCTAATTCCCCCGGAGTTATTCGCAATTCTTTTCAAGTGTGATGTAAGAATGAGTTTCATCAGTCACATGCCTTCTCCAAGATCGCTTTCAAATTCTTTTCATTGTTGGCTCAACCTCTTCGTTTTTCATTCTCCCGGAGTATCTCAGTAATTTTGGTGGTGTTTCTCGTCTTCATTTGAACACCGAAGAAGAGTTTTTCCTCTAAATCTTGTCCGTTCTCTCGGAGATTCGTGGTGCTAGCTCGATGTTATCCTGTCAAATTGTTTCAAGTCATACAAATTCTTTTCATCCATCCGGAGCATTTCAGGAGTTGCTTTCTCTCTCGATCATCCGGAGGCCATCTTTTCGGAAGATTTCTTCGTTCTAAGTTTTCAGCTTCGGTCGTCTCAATATTCTTCCGGTGCTTTGTTCAAGTGCTCTTTAATCAGATCGAGTTCTTCCCGTTCTCTTGTATCTAAATCCCCTCGAGCATATTGGTTCTTCTAATTCTTCCCGGTGATTCATACTCTTTCGTCAGTCATTTCCGAATTCTTACGGTGGTTCGTTCAAGATTCTTTTTCCGTGATTATCATATTTATTCATTCGTTCATTTCAATCCTACCGGTGGTTCATGAAGACCTTCTCAAGTTTGCGATATTTCCCTTCTCAATCCTTTCTCAAGAAGAATAAGTAGTATGCTAAATCCATTGCTTGTCATCAATTTAATTTGATGAAGGATAAGCATGCAATAAATCTTATTCTTATTTCATCCAAGTGTTTAATCCCTTCCATCAGAGTTTCTTCTTGATGAATATTCTAGTTCCAAGTGTTTCATCTTTTCTTTTCCGGAGTTCAAATTTTCCTCGGCCATCTCGTCGGAACCTCCATCTAAATCTTCGCAAGCTTTAATCTTATTCTTTCTTCCTTCATTCTTTCTCTTCATCCTTTTGTTACCGGAGTTCTTCATGGTGGTTCTTCATGATTTATTTCATTCTTCAAGAGTTCATCAAGTATCATTCCATCCTCTCAAGTTCGTTCTAATCCTTCCATTTTCAGCCGGAGTGCTGCCTAAATCCTTTCAGTCTTATTCGTTTCTTTTCTCATTCTAACCACTCCAGTTAGAATGAGTCGTTTCATAGTCTATCCGATTCCGTGAGCTTTCGATTCTCATCATTCTCGTCATTCCTCTCTTCTTCTCGAGTGCTCTATATTCTTTGATTCTTCTCTTGAGTTCTTGTTTCACCTCATCCCTTTTTCCCTTCCGTCTCGGTCCTAAGATCTTGGGACGAGATCTCTTGTTAGTGGAGGAGTGTTGTAACGCCCCGGATTTGATGCGCCAGTTGTTTGCCAGTTATTCGCCGTCGTTGCCAAGTCATTTGCTTGTGTGTTGCAGTTTGCCATGGCATCATATGCATTTCATATCATGTCATCATGTGCATCTCATTTTGCATACATGTTCGTTTCATGCATCCGAGTATTTTCCCCGTTGTCCGTTTTGCAATCCGGCACTCCTATGTCCTCCGGCGTCCCCTTCTTCTCTTTTTTTGTGAGCGGGTGTTAAACCTTCTCGGAATGGCCCGAGGTTTGCCAAGAGGCCTTGGTACACCACCGGTAGACCGCCTGTCAAGTTTCGTGCCAATTGGAGGTCGTTTGGTACTCCAACGGTTAACCGAGTAACCGTAGAGCCTCTTTTGTTGCAGCCCAACACCCCCTCCAAAGTGGCCCAAAACCCATCTAACTCCCCTCCATGCTCTCGGTCGTAGAATCACGATCGCGTGGCCGAAAACCGCTCCTCATTTGGACTCTCCTAGCCCCCTCTACCTATATAAACACCTCCCCCTCCAAAAATCCTGGTCTAACCCTAGCCCCTTTCTTCCTCCGCGCGCCGGACGCGTCCACCCGGCGCCGGACATGTCCGCAGCCGCTCCTCGCAGCCACTGGCATCGCGCCACGTGGCACACCGCCACCCGCCGTCGCCGCTGCCCACCTGAGCCATTCGCGGCCCACGCGCCGCCGCCGCCGCCCAGCGCCCAGCGCCTCGGCCAGCAGCGCCCGTCCCTCACTGGACCCCTCACGCGCCTGCGCTTCCCGCCGCCGAACCCTTGCGCCGCCTGCCCGCCCGTCGCCGGAACCTCCACCCGCCGCCTCGCTCGCCGGCGTTTCGAAGCGCCGCTGCCGACGCCCGGCGAGATCCGGCCGCCGCCGCCGCGCCCGCTCGCGCAGCCTTCCCCGGTGCCGCCCGGCCAGCGCCCAAGGCGCGGAAGCCGGCTGCCGCCCTCGCCATGGCGCTGAGCGCCGCGTGCCTCCTCGGCCAGATCCGGCGAAGGACCGGCGGATCCGTCGCCCGCACCTCCCGGCCTCTTCCTCCTGCTCCGGCGGCCTTCTCCGGCGAGATCCGCCGCCGCCTCGTGATGCGTGCCCGGTCAACCCTAGATCCGGATGGTAATTTCCACTAAGTCTCTGAATCCCTGACATAATCATGCCATGTTCATCATGCTATATCTCTGCATCCGTAGCTCCGTTTCGTGCGTATAATATGTCAAATTGTTCGTCTCAACGAGTACTTCTTTTCATTCCATTGCATCATTTTCATTTGAGTCCATCTTGATGCCCGAAATGCTGTTGGAAGAGTGCATGTTGATGTTAACATGCTGAAACTGTTATAACTTGCTCATTTGTCATTTTTGCCATGATTGATGTGTGCATCCTATGAGGTTGATGTCTACATGTGTTTTGATCTATGCTATGCCATCTTTCCAGGGGTGTATGCCATGTATTTTTATGATCAATGTGGTGACTAGCACGAGCATGCAAACTAGGCTTCGTGATATTGCTGATTTTAGTCCCCGTTCTGCTGTTATTTTGATGCCATGTAAACTTCATGCTACAGAGAGATCCATGCATATTTAGAGATACTTCAGTAAGGGTGTTTTGAACATATGGTTATTGTATATCCATTCATGCCCTTGTTTGCAATTGTGGAGTAGTCTAGCATGTCATTTGAGTGCTCTACTTTTGCTTCAAAATGTTTCCTGGCAGATTGTTTACATGTTATTCAATATGGCCAAGCTTGCTATAGTTGATCCTTGCATGCTATGGACTTGTTCTTGCCTTGGTTTGTTTCACAAACATGTCTTCTTGATGATGCCATGCTTATCTTGTCATGTAATGACTTGTGGTGAGTGAATCGAGCTTGTTAAGTAGTGTACTTGCTGTTACTGTTTTGCTAGGCTGATTCTGTTATATTTTGTTGCTATATAAACATGTTAGTACTAATCATTCTATGCATAATCTGGAGATGTTCTATAAACTTGTTTTGATCTACATGTTATGCCCTATCCATACATGCCCCTGGTTGCATTTATAGCTTGCTGTAGATTGTTCATATCTTGCTCCAAAGTTGCTTGATAATGTTGCTATCAGTCTGTTAACATTAAGTTCAATGTTTCCATGATTGTTTCCTAGTGATCCATGCACCCTATGACCTTGCTCTTGCCATGTATAGCTTCACAAACATGCCTTCTTACTGTTGGTTGTCTTTCCATGCCATGTATTGCTCTGTGATGAGTGGTTCAAGCTCACCAACATGCCTACTTATTGTTGTTCCTGCCATGTATGAATCTGTAATATAACTTGCCATGTTTAAATCGGTGCCAACATATTTTCTGATCCTTTTTGGCTCATGGCCAGTAAGGGACTATTGATATATGCAATTAGTAGATTCATGCCATGCCTTTGTTTGCCATGATATGTTCCTGTAACATGTTGTTTGCTTGCTCTAAACATTGCAACCTGATGTTATTTCTGCTAAAGTCTGAAACTGTTATTATTTGCAATCTTCCCATGTCCTTTTGAGCATGTTCTAGTGATTTCTGGAGTTAGCTCAGTGTTCATGTTTTGTTATGCTTTACCTGTACTTCATGCCCAGGTGAAAGCACATTTGCTCCCTGGGTGGTTTTGGTAATTAATGACAACATACTTTGTGGTTGGACTAATGCTTTTATCAAGTATGTTTCAGGAAAGTCAATCACATTGGCATGGCAAAAGGACTGAAGAGGTGGACCCCTAAGATGCTAAGGCAAGCATTGGCAAAAGCTCAAGACTCCATTTTTGGTTTAGTGATCCAAGATCACATTGAGTCTATAGGAAAGCCAATACTATTAAAAGGGGATGAGGTTATGTTAATGATCTGGTTGCTCAAAGTGCTTAGTGATACATCTCCTAAACTATCAGCACCTCTCACTCCAAATATACACTCATAAGTAATCTCGGTCCCACCGATTTCCTAAACTCAGTCACACCGAGATGAACCACCTCAGCCATAAAGCCAAACCCTAGAAATTTCGGATTTTCCGATTTTGAACTCGGTCTCACCGAAACTAGTGTTGCCAAGCTTCTGTAACCTTCTGTCATCAAATCGGTGTCACCGAGATGATGAAGTCGGTCCCACCGAGATTGGCAAACCCTAGTCTTTGGAAGAATCGGACTCACCGAGATTGTATTTTCGGTCCCACCGAAAATCCCAACGTTCACAAGATTTGAACTTTCGGTCTCATCGAGTTGTCAACTTCGGTCTGACCGAGATTGGTCAAATGTGTGTAACGGTTGGATTTTGTGTGGAGGCTATAAATACCCCTCCACCTCCGCTTCATTCGTGGAGAGAGCCATCAGAAAGAACTACCACTCCTACCTTACATTTCTGAGAAGAAAACTACCTACCCTTGTGTTGAGATCAAGTTGCTCCACTCCCACCATATGAAGCTTGATCTCTAGCCTTCCCAAGTTGCTTTCCACTCAATCCTTTCTTCCACCACAGCCAAATCAGTGAAGAGAGTTGAGTGTTGGGGAGATTATCATTTGAAGCACAAGAGCAAGGAGTTCATCATCATCAACACCATCTATTACCTTTTGGAGGGTGGTGCCTCCTAGATTGGTTAGGTGTCGCTTGGGAGCCTCCGTCAAGATGTGGAGTTGAACCAAGAAGTTTGTAAGGGCAAGGAGATCGCCTACTTCGTGAAGATCTACCCCAGTAAGGCTAGTCCTCCGTGGGCGATGCCATGATGGCATAGACAAGGTTGCTTCTTCGTGGACCCTTCGTGGGTGGAGCCCTCCGTGGACTCTCGCAGCCGTTACCCTCCGTGGGTTGAAGTCTCCATCAACGTGGATTGACGATAGCACCACCTATCGGAACCACGAGAAAAATCTCCGTGTCTCCAAATTGCGTTTGATCTTCTCCACCTCTCTTTACTACTTGTGCAATTTACTTTCCGCTGCCCATACTCTAGAATTGCATGTGTAGTATGCTACTTGACTTGTGTGATATGCAAAATCTGCCAAAAACTTGTCTTTGTCAAAAGGCATAATTTTTATCTTGTCGAGTAGTCTAATCACCCCCCCTCTAGACACTCTCACCTTCTTCAATCCTACAATTGGTATCAGAGCATTGGTCTCCATTGCTTTGGTTTACACACCATTGGAGGAAGATGGACGTTCACGTTTGGGAGTGTTAGCCATAGAGTGCCTATTCTTGATGGAGTGTCCTATAACTCGTGGAGGATTGAAATGCTTATTATCTTTAAGATGTATAACTTATGCAAAAATGTTGAAACCCCATATGTACCTCCATTTGACCCTTGCACCCTACCATGGATGAAGAGCTTGATTTGCTTCAGAACCTTAGAACTGTAAATCTTATCATTAGAGGTTTGCCCGATAACTTGCTTAAGCTTGTCACAAACTTTGAGTGCGCCTATGCTTTGTGGAAGTTCTTGGAAGAACTTTATCCGGACTACTCTTTGAGAGGTCTTGATGAAATTCTATACAAGACTATTGAATTTGATATGATGCGCCCCAATGATCCCAACTTTGATAAATGCTTCTTTGAGCTTCGTGATCTTATGAAAGAGAAGGGTGATCCTTGTCTTATAAATGATCTAGTTAGAAATGCTCTTGTATTGCATTCCGATGATTATTGTCACATTGACAAAACTAATGCAAGTCGTTGTCAAATTGACCTAGGAGTTGATGATGAACTATCTATGGGTCAATATGATGATGAGCGTGAGCATGATGATGATTACTCCGATTCGGACACCGAGCTAGACAAGATCATGAAGAGTCTCAATCTTATGGCAAATTTAGAGGACTACATATCCGTGGAAAAGAGTGGATTCTTGATAGTGGATGCACCGATCACATGACCGGAGACGAAGACATGTTTCGAGAGCTTGCAAAGAACGATGGTCCACGCAAGTATGTGACTTTTGGAGACAACTCCAAGGGTAAGGTACTTGGCCTTGGTAAGGTGGCCATATCTCATGATAGCTCTATTCAAAATGTCATGCTTGTTGAATCACTTGGATACAATTTACTTTCCGTGTCTAGATTAGCTGACTTTGGATTCAATGTGCTATTCACCGAAGTAGATTGCCAAGTCTTTCGTCGTGACAATCATAACATGGTTTTTACCGGTATCCGTAGAGGTGATCTATATATAGTTGATTTCACTAAGAAAGCTCAACCTAGAACTTGCTTCATTGCTAAATCTGCTAAAGGTTGGTTATGGCATAGAAGGCTTGGACATGTTGGTATGCGTAATCTAGACAAGCTAATCAAAGGTGATCATATTCTTGGTGTTAAAGATGTTCTCTTTGACAAAGATAGACTTTGTAGTGCTTGTCAGGCAGGAAAACAAGTAGGTGGAAGTCATCCCGTGAAGAACATCATGACCACAAGGAGACCGCTTGAGCTTCTTCATATGGATCTCTTCGGTCCCAATGCTTACAAAAGCCTTGGTGGTAACTCCTTTGGTCTAGTTATAGTTGATGATTATTCCAGATTTACGTGGGTATTTTTCCTTGATGACAAATCACAGGTTCAGAGGATCTTCAAAGCCTTTGCCAGAAAGGCCCAAAATCAATTTGAGGTGAAGATCAAGAAAGTTCGGAGTGACAATGGAACGGAGTTCAAGAACGTCCATGTGGACTCTTTTCTCGATGAGGAAGGAATTCTACATGAGTTCTCGGCTACGTACACACCTCAACAAAATGGAGTTGTTGAGAGGAAGAACCGAATGCTCATAGAGATGGCGAGAACGATGCTTGACGAATACAAGACACCGAAGCACTTTTGGGGTGAAGCGGTCGAGACAGCTTGTCATGCTATCAACAGGCTTTATCTTCATAAGCTCCTCGGCAAGACTTCATACGAGCTCCTCACCGGTAACAAACCCCAAGTGGGATACTTTCGTGTCTTTGGTTCAAAATTCTATATCCTTGATAAGCATCGTCGGTCTAAATTTGCTCCTAAAACTCATGAAGGCTTTTTCCTCGGTTATGGATCAAACTCCCACACCTACCGTGTCTACAATAATTTCACCCGCAAGGTTGAAGAGACGGTAGATGTGAAGTTTGATGAATCTAATGGCTCGCAAGTAGAGCAAATGCCTATTGATGTAGGAGACAAGGACCCATCGGAAGCCATTCAAGACTTATCTATTGGAAAGATCCGTCCCATGGAAGTGAAGGAGAGTACCTCATCTACATATGTGGAGCCCCCTACCTCACGGCAAGATGAACCTCAAGGCAACATGGAGGCCTCCACAAGTGGAACTCACCAAGATGAGGAAGTGCGACAAGAAGATCCACCACAACCTCCTTCTCCACCGCCTCAAGACAACACCAACAACAATGAAGAAGAAGAGGAAGATGAGGATGATGAGGAAGCTCAGCCACAACCACAACAAAAGCTATCTCGAGTTCGAGCAAGAGTCAAGAAGGATCATCCTGTGGAACAAATGATGAATGACATCGACTCCGGGAGAATTACTCGCTCTAAAACTCGCTTAGCTAACTTTTGTGAGCATTACTCATTTATCTCTAGTCTTGAACCTATGAAGGTAGAAGAAGCACTTGAAGACCCGGATTGGGTGAACGCTATGCACGAAGAGCTACACAACTTCGAGAGGAACAATGTATGGACTTTGGTAGAGAAGCCCAAGGATGATCAAAACGTCATTGGAACCAAATGGGTGTTTCGGAACAAGCAAGATGAAGATGGACAAGTCATCCGCAACAAGGCTCGTCTCGTAGCTCAAGGTTACACACAAGTCGAAGGTATGGACTATGGTGAGACCTATGCCCCCGTTGCTAGACTTGAGTCCATTCGCATTCTTCTTGCTTATGCCAACCACCATGACATTACTCTCTATCAAATGGACATTAAAAGTGCTTTCCTAAATGGTGAAATTGAGGAGGAAGTATTTGTGAAACAACCTCCGGATTTGTGAATCCTAAAAGCCTAATCATGTTTACAAGTTGCACAAAGCTCTTTATGGTCTTAAACAAGCTCCTAGAGCTTGGTACAAATGCTTGACTAGCTTTCTTCTTGAAAAAGGATTTGAGATTGGAAAAATAGACTCAACGCTATTCATGAAAAGGGTTGATGGTGAACTATTTGTGTGCCAAATATATGTTGATGATATTATCTTTGGTTCAACTAACCCTCATTTTAGCGAGAAGTTTGGAAAGCTCATGTCGGAGAAGTATGAGATGTCCATGATGAGTGAACTCAAATTCTTCCTTGGGTTACAAATCAAGCAATCTAAGGAGGGTACCTTTGTCTCACAAACAAAGTACACTAAGGATCTCTTCAAGAAGTTCAACATGCAAGAAAGCAAAGGTATGAGAACCCCATGCCTACTAGTGGACATAATGACTTGACAAAGATGGAGAACCCGTTGATCAAAAGGTTTACCGATCTATGATTGGTTCTCTACTATATCTCTGTGCTTCTCGTCCTGACATAATGTTGAGTGTATGCATGTGTGCTCGATATCAAGCAGCCCCTAAAGAATGTCATCTTAAAGCTGTTAAAAGAATTGTGAGATATTTGATACACACACCAAACTTTGGCATTTGGTATCCTAAGAGGGCCTCTTTCGATCTTGTTGGCTATTCCGACTCGGACTATGCCGGAGATAGGGTTGATAGAAAGTCAACTTCGGGTACGTGTCAATTCCTTGGTCGATCCCTTGTATCTTGGTCCTCCAAGAAACAAAATTGATATCATTATCTCTCGCCAAGCAGAATATATTGCTGCTGGATCATGTTGTGCTCAGTTGCTATGGATGACACAAACGCTTAAGGATTATGGGATACATGTGAGACATGTTCCTTTGCTTTGTGACAATGAGAGTGCGATTAAGATTGGACACAATCCCGTGCAACACTCTCGCACGAAACACATTGAAGTTCGTCACCATTTTATTCGTGATCACATTGCCAAGGGTGACATCAATCTTAAGCATGTTCGTACTGACAAACAACTTGCTGATATATTTAGAAAACCACTTGATGAGAAAGTGTTTTGTCGCTTAAGGAGTGAGTTGAACATCATTGATGCTTCAAACTTGGAGTGAAAACTCCATTGATGCATGCAAGGCATGAGCCTACTTGACTAATCCTTGATATTTCTATTATGATGATGATCACATGTCTTGGACACATTTGCCCCCTTGTATTGCATCTAACTCCTTGCAGGTACTTGGATGATCTGCATTCCACAAGATTACCACACACTCAAATCTTGAGTAATCTTGTCATTGACCAAGTATCTAGCCCTTTGGGATGTTGAGTTCAAGGAACAAAATTCCACATATCCTTTTTGACACCTTATACATCAAGTATTTCACTCTTGTCAACTTGGATATTCTTGAGTATTTCCTTGCTTGCCTAACCCATGTAGGAAGATGAACTACACAAGTGGAAATGGTGCTCCAACTTCACATTCTATGAGCAACTACATCAAGTTCACCTACATGAGTAAAGCAACAACAAGCCCAAGGTATGTTCATCACATCTTGAATGAGCTTTGCTCAAAGTCATGAGTACAAGCAGCTTCATAAGACGTGATCACATCAAATGCTTAATCGAAAAATGGCAACCCCATTTTGAGCTTAAACGATGAGTATGACCTATGATCAAATGTTCTCATTTGACTCCTAAGTCAAAATACTCAAACATAGGTGACCTAGTCGCCGACCCCTATCTAGATGAAGTACATATGTTTTTGTAGTCTTTCTAATTGCTCTTAGGTTCTCTCATTATGTTTTCTTTAAAAAAAAAACTTCATCTAGCAATCTTTTTCATTTCTATTCTTCTGTCTTTGTGAATATCCTTTTGGCTCTGATCAATTCCTTGCAAATCATTTACAAATTCATTGCAAATCTTTCGAAACATTCCTTGCAAAGTGAGCTGAATTATTTCTGCATTTCCTTGGAATTAAACTCGGCGTCACCGATTTATATATTTCGGTCTGACCGAAAAAGGATCTGCCCTAAGTCCCAGACTTTCGGACCCACCGATCCATCTCACTTCGGTGTCACCGATTTTCCTTCAGGATATCATCTTCTGCAGCTCTACTCAATGATTCTCTATGCATATTTCTTTTTGCCCAGTTGTGATTCTTAAGGATCCCACTTCTTTCTTGCATCTTTCCTGACCTTCCTAGTTGGCTGTCCTTTTCGGCACTTGATGTCAAAGGGGGAGAAGATTTAGGGGGAGTTAAGGGGAGAAGAGAAGATTTAGGAAGAAGAGCAATCTTATCTTAAGGGGGAGAGAATCACATCAAAGCTTTGTCCACATTGGTTATTACTTTTGGCATCATTCTTTTGATTTTGCTCCTTCCATCACCTTTGCAATTGATATCTTATGGAAAGCAAAATCTCTCAGAGTTCATTGAAAAATCTTTTAGCTTCGGAGACATGTTTGCTGAGTCACGCTAGTGCTCAACATGAGACACTCATCATACATGTCATCCCTGGCTTGGTACTCTTGATATTCTTGCAGTTGGTTGAAGAAATACTCTTGTGTTATCTAACCCTGTTTTCCCAAGTCTATTTCTTCAGGTATAATGCCAAGGAACCTCAAGGTAAGTATATGCATCTTGCAGAATGTGCATGATGGTGACTTGCTTGTGAATATCTGTTTGCAAGAAATCACCATGCACATATGCACTTTCACTCACTTATTTTCATCTGCTCTGATGCATATAGCCAAGCTGCATGTAGCACATCTTGTTTTCTCTCTTGTGTGCTTGTGGTAGCCCAAAACCATAATCTATGAAAATCTTGCACACTTGTAGGGGGAGCCTGTGTACTACATGCTTGTCAAAGCTTTAGTGATAATTCTGTCCTTCTTTCAGTAAGCTTTGATGTCTTGTTTTGTGTGTTGCCATCAAGTACCAAAAAGGGGGAGATTGAAAGCACATTTGCTCCCTGGGTGGTTTTGGTAATTAATGACAACATACTTTGTGGTTGGACTAATGCTTTTATCAAGTATGTTTCAGGAAAGTCAATCACATTGGCATGGCAAAAGGACTGAAGAGGTGGACCCCTAAGATGCTAAGGCAAGCATTGGCAAAAGCTCAAGACTCCATTTTTGGTTTAGTGATCCAAGATCACATTGAGTCTATAGGAAAGCCAATACTATTAAAAGGGGATGAGGTTATGTTAATGATCTGGTTGCTCAAAGTGCTTAGTGATACATCTCCTAAACTATCAGCACCTCTCACTCCAAATATACACTCATAAGTGATCTCGGTCCCACCGATTTCCTAAACTCAGTCACACCGAGATGAACCACCTCATCCATAAAGCCAAACCCTAGAAATTTCGGATTTTCCGATTTTGAACTCGGTCTCACCGAAACTAGTGTTGCCAAGCTTCTGTAACCTTCTGTCATCAAATCGGTGTCACCGAGATGATGAAGTCGGTCCCACCGAGATTGGCAAACCCTAGTCTTTGGAAGAATCGGACTCACCGAGATTGTATTTTCGGTCCCACGAAAATCCCAACGTTCACAAGATTTGAACTTTCGGTCTCACCGAGTTGTCAACTTCGGTCCGACCGAGATTGGTCAAATGTGTGTAACAGTTGGATTTTGTGTGGAGGCTATAAATACCCTCCACCTCCTCTTCATTCGTGGAGAGAGCCATCGAAAGAACTACCACTCCTACCTTACATTTCGAGAAGAAAACTACCTACCCTTGTGTTGAGATCAAGTTGCTCCACTCCCACCATATGAAGCTTGATCTCTAGCCTTCCCAAGTTGCTTTCCACTCAATCCTTTCTTCCACCACAGCCAAATCAGTGAGGAGAGTTGAGTGTTGGGGAGATTATCATTTGAAGCACAAGAGCAAGGAGTTCATCATCATCAACACCATCTATTACCTTTTGGAGGTGGTGCCTCCTAGATTGGTTAGGTGTCGCTTGGGAGCCTCCGTCAAGATGTGGAGTTGAACCAAGAAGTTTGTAAGGGCAAGGAGATTGCCTACTTCGTGAAGATCTACCCGAGTAAGGCTAGTCCTCCGTGGGCGTATGCCATGATGGCATAGACAAGGTTGCTTCTTCGTGGACCCTTCGTGGGTGGAGCCCTCCGTGGACTCTCGCAGCCGTTACCCTCCGTGGGTTGAAGTCTCCATCAACGTGGACTGACGATAGCACCACCTATCGGAACCACGAGAAAAATCTCCGTGTCTCCAAATTGCGTTTGATCTTCTCCACCTCTCTTTACTACTTGTGCAATTTACTTTCCGCTGCCCATACTCTAGAATTGCATGTGTAGTATGCTACTTGACTTGTGTGATATGCAAAATCTGCCAAAAACTTGTCTTTGTCAAAAGGCATAATTTTTATCTTGTCGAGTAGTCTAATCACCCCCCCTCTAGACACTCTCACCCTCTTCGATCCTACACCAGGCCTTTTGTTATTATGTTGAGATGCTGTAGTATGTTGTTTTGATGCTTGCAAGATGCCTAGTTGCTGTTATGGACAGATTGTTGCTATGACTTGTATAGAGTGTATGTGTTGAACCGTTGCTCCGTTTTGAGTGTGTTCTATATGAAACTTGCTTGTTTTTGCATGTAGCTTCATATTATCTTGTTGCATCCTTGTTTTGAGGTGTTTACTTGATGTTTGTATGCATTTTGCATCAATGCCATGTTTAACTTGTTTTGCTCATATCTTCTAGGTCGTAGCTCCGATTCTAATGAACTTTATATGTAACTTGACTAGAATTTCGTGTAGATCATCTTGGTGCATTTTAACTTGCCGTTTAACAACTTGAACATAAGGTTTGTTCAGATCTGGATCAATTTCGAAATTTTCATATGAGGACTTACCGGAATTGTTATATGTTGTTCCCGGCCGCATTTAAACTTGCCTTGATGTGTTGTTCTTGTTTGCATCATCTCTTGCCATGAGTAGCTTCATGTAGCCTTGTCATGCATCATGCTTGTTGTGCATCATGTCTTGCCTATGTGTGGTGTGTTTACCATGTTGTGTGCTTCTTCTCGATAGTTCCCGTTTCGTTGCGATCGTGAGGATTCGTTCGTCTACGTGTGGTTCGTCTTCGTGGCTTCATCTTCTTCATGGACTCGTTCTTCTTCCTAGCGGGATTTCAGGCAAGATGACCGCTACCCTGGATCTCACTACTATCATTGCTATACTAGTTGCTTTGTTCTATCGCTATGCTGCGCTACCTATCACCTGTTTATCAAGCCATCCCAAATTGCCATGAACCTCTAACCTTTGACACCTTTCCTATGCAAACCGTTGTTTGGCTATGTTACCGCTTTGCTCAGCCCCTCTTATAGCATTGCTAGTTGCAGGTGAAGTTGAAGATTGCTCCATGGTGGACAGGGTTATGTTGGGATATCACAATATCTCTTATATTATTAATGCACCTATATACTTGGTAAAGGGTGGAAGGCTCGGCCTTATGCCTGGTGTTTTGTTCCACTCTTGCCGCCCTAGTTTTCGTCATACCAGTGTTATGTTCCCGGATTTTGCGTTCCTTACGCGGTCGGGTGATTTATGGGACCCCCCTGACAGTTCGCTTTGAATAAAACTCCTCCAGCAAGGCCCAACCTTGGTTTTACCATTTGCCTCACAACCACCTACTTTTCCCCTGGGAGTAATTAACCCAAGGGTCATCTTTATTATAGCCCCCCGGGCCAATGCTTGTCTAAGTGTTGGTCCAAACCAGAGCCACTTGCAGTGCCGCCCCTAGGCAACTTGGGGTATCGTCGGTTGCCGTACGTAGTATTCATCTGGTGTCGCCCTGAGAACGAGATATGTGCAGCTCCTATCGGGATTGTCGGTGCATCGGGCGGTTTTGCTGGTCTTGTTTTACCATTATCGAAATGTCTTGTAAACCGGGATTCCGAGACTGATCGGGTCTTCCTGGGAGAAGGTCTATTCCTTCGTTGATCGCGAGAGCTTGTCATGGGCTAAGTTGGGACACCCCTGCAGGGTTTAAACTTTCGAGAGCCGTGCCCGCAGTTATGTGGCAGATGGGAATTTGTTAATGTCCGGTTGTAGATAACTTGACACCAGATCCGATTTAAAACGCATCAACCGTGTGTGTAGCCGTGATGGTCTCTTTTCGGCGGAGTCCGGGAAGTGAACACGGTTTCTGGGTTATGTTTGACGTAAGTAGGTGTTCAGGATCACCTCTTGATCATTGCTAGTTGACGACCGTTCCTTTGTTTCTCTTCTCGCTCTCATTTGCGTATGTTAGCCACCATATCATGCTTAGTCGCTGCTGCAACCTCACCACTTTACCCCTTCCTTTCCCATTGAGCTTTGCTAGTCTTGATACCCATGGTAATGGGATTCTTTGAGTCCTCGTGGCTCCTGATTACTACAACAACGATTCTTGAGTACAGGTTATGCGATGATCATGACGCGAGAGCGATGTTTGCTTGTTTTGGAGTTCTTCTTCTGCTTCTTCTTCGATCAGGGGATAGGTTCCAGGTCGGCAGCCTGGGCTAGCAGGGTGGATATCGTTTGAGCTTCTGTTTGTGTTTCATCCGTAGTCGGATGTTGGTCTTTTGTATGATGATGTTGTATTCGTGTGGCATTGTATGCCTTATGTATGTATCCCCATCTATTATGTAATGTTGATGTAATGATATCCACCTTGCAAAAGCGTCTTCAAGATGCGCTTCTATCCTTGGTGTGACCTTCGAGTTCCTTTAGGATAGGGTCGCATCTTGGGCGTGACATCGTGGTAGGGGTGTGGAGGGACGCTGCACTAGCCCGCCTGTTGGCGGCTCTGGTGCGGAGGCGTTGAGCTGCCTCCACATCTCCTTTCAAATCTGCCCTTGTCGACTCCTTCAACAGGGCGCACGCCTCAAGCATTAGCTCACGACGCTCCTTCTTCACCTTGGCAACCTCCCGCCTTAGTGCCTTCTTCGACTGCATGGTTTGGAACTGTGTAGAATCTTGAGCTTGATGCATGTAGACCTTGTCGCCAAGCTCTATGACGACCATGGGCGGCATCGATCCAAACTGGATCATTACCGGCTCCAAGTTGCTGCCACGGGAGATTCCACCTGCATGAAAGGGATCTTGATGAGCGGAAACCCTCACTGACGCCTTGTCATGCAGCATGCTGTGCAGGTTGGGAGACGATCGAAGACGATTCAGACGACCACAGCATTGCGAAGATGGGAGGTGAACCATGTTCCACTGGGCGTGCCAATTTGTTTGACACGAGAAAAATCTTATAAGCACTCCGTGAGAAGGGAAGAGAAGGAGTGTTGATTTCTCTCGTGCGACGGGAGAATAAAATGCGGGGGTGCCAGTGTACCGTAGTACACAAAGAAAACAAAGAGATGGGAACAGTATTTTATTAATCTCAAGGATAACAAATACAATTCCCGATATGCGCTCTGTGGCCTACTAGCGCGGCTTGCCTAACTAGCATTTTGCGGTCTCCTGGTTCCCGGGGCCTCGGAAGGCTCCCGGTTAATTACTCCCGCGGGTTGCTCCGCGAGATACTTCTGATTAAGCTGTGTGGTAGTCTTCGTCGTCTTCGCTTCGCGTTCTCCATGCATGATGATGATGGTGTGTGTAGGTGTGGGCGGCGGCAAAGCCCGTGTCCTCCTCGGTACACGTGCCGCTCAAAACATGGCTTTATGCTGGCCACGTGCACCCTCGCCATCGCGCCTCATCGGTGTTGACAACGTTCATGTAGTCGGTGTTGAAGTTGCATGGGTCCTGCTCGGCTCAGACTTCTTGATGATGTAGCGGCTTCGTCGGGGTACGCAATGGGTTGCCTCGCGGGAGTATTCTTTTGTGGAGAATGTCATCAGTGTAAAACCAACGCACACTCGCATAGGCATGGCCAGTGTGGTTGGCGTCTCGTCTCGACAAGATGTCGAGGTTACGACAGTCTGCGGAGACAAAGACTCCGCCTCACAGGGCCGTGAGAGGTAACGCCTTAGAGGGGCGTGGTGGACGCCGTATTCGGTGGTCTGCCAAAACAAAGATCATGCCGCGGGGCCGATGAAAAGTGGCATCATGCAGAGGCACGGTTGATGCCTCGTCTCAGCTAGACGCGGTACTCGGTGGTCTGCTAAGACAACGATCATGTCGCATGTACGATGATGAGACCTATATGCAACAAAGGGTGCACCTCTTCTTGGCTGGACGCCGTATTTGGTGGTCCACCAGGACAAAGGCGAACATCGCGGGGCCGAAGAAGGATGACATGGAGGGGCGTGATTGATGCCCTGTCCCAGCTAGATGCCGTATTCGGTGGTCTGCTAAGACAAGGAGCACGCCGCCTGTATGACAATGAGACCTGTGCAACGAAGGGCGCGCCTCGTCTCGGCTGGACGCTGTATTTGGTGGTCCACCAAGACAAGGGTGAAACATTGTGGTGTTGAAGAATGATGGCTTCATGGAGGGGCGTGGTTGATTCCTCGTCTCAGCTAGACGCCGTATTTGGTGGTCTGCTAAGACAAGGAGCACACCACCTGTACGCCGAGGCCTATAAGCCATGAAGAGTGCACCTCGTCTTGGTCAGACGACGTATTCGGTGGTCTGCCAAGACAAGGGCGCTGCCTCACAAGACCAAGGAAGGTGACTTTGTAGATGGGCGTGGTTGGGCTCCATCGTTGGCGACCTCCGTCCGCACCCGATCACGACGTGCAAAGATGAAGGGCTCGGTGTGGACAAACTGCAGCGGTGTTGGTGTAATCTCCTTGTTCGATGAAGTCCTCTCTGGTTCCGATGGCGGAATTGAATGAGCGTTTTCTTCGGCGACGAGCACGTACCCTCCGTGTAGTGCATGCATGCTGGATGTAAGGAGGAGACAAAAAATTAGACATTAGTCTCACCTTCTGGAAACATGACCATTGCGTTCATCGCCACCGAGGTTTTTTGCACGGATGAGGGTATGTCGAGCTGCCGATCTCCTGTCAACGTGCGTCGGATGCGTGGCGTTGCGTGGACTTGCTTGATGGATGGATGCGTGATGAGTTTGTTGGGTGCGTGCGTGAGTGGCGTGAGATTTCTCTCGTGGGTTTGCTGCGTGTTGTCCCCTCAATGTTGAGACTTTGCCTCTATATATAGGCGTCCGTCTGGTGCAGAAGAAAGGAAACGTGACAAGGAACGAATTAGATTTCTTGGACTGTACTCTTGCTTCGTTCGGCAAGTCATCTTTCCTTTTGTATTTGTTTCCAAATTTTGGTGACTCCCTGATTGTGTATTGCTCCTTCGTTAGCTAAGTAAATTTTAATGCTGCTTCTACACCTTCCTTCTGCTAGCATCTTTCCATTTGAGCTTGCAAAAAGAAAGGAAACCATCTTGCGTACATGGCTGCCGCGTATAATCTACCAAAAATACATGCATGTATGCTACTTTACGTGTGCATGCAAAAAGGTAACCAAAGACCATCTAGGAGTACACGTATATGCTTGGTTTGAGTACTGCGGGTATTCACAAATATACACGGGCTTGCCTGCCGGCCGAGATACCCGAATACGTCCATATAGCATATAAATCCCAAGTGCAAGGCAAGCTTGTCACGTACATGCAAAATCCCTTTTTTATTTTTGAACGAGCATGCAAAAGCTACATACATATGATTATAAGCCCAAACTCAAGTACATTACCTGTGCATTACCTGTGTCGAGCTCGAAGTTGAGATTGATACGGTGAAGCACGTCGGACATCTCCATACAAGGCAAGTTCACTTCAACTCTTCATACAAGGAAGCAAAGTTCTCAACATAGTCCAAAGCTCCCGATCGATGCAATCCCTTGCCGCATCCGACCAGGGTTCTTGCATAGGTCTTGCCATGTATGCATCATCTATGCTGCTATAAAGATGAGACCCTGGGTAGCGTCCAAAAGCACACAAGTTTGATCATCGCCTACAACACATCCGATCAGAAGAGAAAAAGGTACAATTTCGTTATCTCTTTTCTGAAGCTAATGCGTCTCCTAGACTTTGCATGTTCTGTGTGCATGCCCAGTAGATAAACTTACATCTTCTGTCTCCTGCTAACTTTGTATTTGTTGTTTCAACCGTATCATTAGGACACCATGGGACGGGGCGACAAGTTAAAGAAGTACGGATCAAGAGATGTTGAAGGCTCGACGAGCGGCAACAGGAATGACAAAGGCGGCTCAAATCCTCCACCACCTTCAAGCAAGTCGGGAAACCATTCCAAGGGCATGGAGTACACACGCCGGTCACCGCCATTGCCTAGCGCCCCGCCGCTTGTACTGAAGTCGCATCGCACAGCGCCACGGACTACGCGTAGCTAGCAGCAACTCAAAGAATTCTGACGTGATATCCATCTCTCTTGATGCCGACGCTCCACCACTAGGGAACCTCGAGGTAACGAAAATAATAAAGAAACAGAGCTCGACTGAATGTATTCTTTTCTTACTTCTACGTATATCCTGTATGCATGCAGGACAAACTTGACGACGTGTTGCCGTTCGTGCCTATGAGCGCGGTATGGAGCAACTCTTAGACGAGGTGATGGAAAACATGGACCAAGATGAGCCGGCCTCAAAATCCGCACCTCCGGCCAAGTCTAGTTCGGTGGCAAAGCACACGCCCCCAGCGGCGAGTGATCCAGCTGCGAATTCTTCAAGTGTGGCAGGGAGCGATCTCGTCGTAAAACCCGCCTCCTTGGTGACAAAGCCCGCTTTTTTAACCACATCAACAAGTACCCCTGAAGTGGACAAAACGCGGTCATCGGGTGCTATCAGTGACAAGGATGTTGGGATAACTGCAAAGAAACCAAAGCCGTCTGCTTGCGGTACGCGTATAGTACCCCCGCCACATTTGCATGAATTTTCTTTTGATGCTTTCTTAACTCTTTCTCTTTTTGTCGCCTTTCTAGATGTTTCCAGCAAATCAACTAATCTAGAAGGCTTTTATTCCCCTGAGGCAATGGAGCTCCGTGTATTAATTGAGCAACACCAAAATATCCTTGCTAGAGAAAACACTCTGCTCGAGAAGCTCAAAGTCCCTCCGACTAATAACATCTCAACACCAACCCTTGTTCTCCCGCCCGGAATAGCAGCAAAGTACATCTCAATAGGACCCAAGGATTACAAGAGGCGCTAAGGGAGCAGCCGATCAATGAGGAGCTAACCATAACTAAAATCGAGTCTGTGATAAGTATGTGGAAGATCCCATATGCGAACGAGGTCCTGCCAGACCTTGAGATTCTGATTTGACACCTTGAAGGAGTGGTGGCTCGTCTAGGCAGAAAAGGTGGTCTTGCCACTTCCCACACATCGGCACCCGCGCCGGCGCAAGTGTCATCTCTGTTGGAGAAACTCGATGCAGGTCATGCGAGGATCACTCAAGGACTTTGCCGCCTCGAGAAGGAAGGGCAGCGCCTAGAGGGGCGCCTTGCCGACCTTGCCTCCATCTACAACAGACAAAAGAAGTTGGCCGAAGAACATCGGATGCTTGCCGGCAAACATCAATAGCTTGCCGAGCAGTACAAGGCCCTCTGCGAGAAGGAAATCGAGATGGCGGCACTGGCTGAAAAGCGCACGTGCGTCCTAGCTGACATGATGACTTCTAGCTCCCGCCATCTTGAAGCTCATGAGGATGCAGTCCGGAGTTAAATCACAGTGGCGAGTCATACACAAGACGCCGTGCGGAGGCGGCTGCCTTCCTGGCCGCCAGCGGAATGCTTCCGGAGATCGCGACGATCCTAGCATATAAAGCTCCTGAGTGAGGGAGCGGGCTAGAGGTCATGGACTGCTCTGCAAAAGCTGCACTTAAAAATAGGTTCTATCTTAGTTAAATATAATTTGTCTTAGCTCATCCAAAAAAAAGTTTGAGTAGTCCCAGTGAAATTTTGTATCATCGATCAATAAAATGATAGCTTTTGTGATATATCTCCTATTTTACTTTTACTCGCCGGGTCTTTGCTTCATACTGGCCATGGAGCTGCGTTGTATCAGCTTCCCACAACGATGAGGCTAGCTAACCACAACCTCCATAGTATATATGCTGCAATCCTTCCGGCTTGGTTTCTGTTGGACTCCACCAATGCTTTATGTAACAGCTTCAACTTGTCTTGCACCAGCCGCGACACCTTCGAGTGCACATCTAGACCTCAAAAATATATCGATTGACCCATCATATGTGTGGGTGTTCGTATGCTTATTTGTATGTCCGTCATCGCGGCCTCCACGTATAACCAAGGAATATATTTCCGATGTACATATTGCCGCCCTCATGCATGCATGTATGTATGTAGGAAAAATTGCGATGCACCATGTACAAGATCAATCAAGAGATTAACTAGTTCGTGCATGCACTAGTTCACCATATGTGTACATATACTCTTCCCTGTGTAACCCGCACTCCCGAAATTCATTTTTGTTCAAAAAATAATAATAATAACAATTAAGTGATTAGCCATGTAAGAGAGAGAGGAAAAAGAGTTGGTCCGTATCTTTTTTAGTACTTATTTAACCTCTCTTCTTTAGTACAAAACTGCGTCAAACATACATATACTCTCGCCATGCGTGCTTAAACTTGTGCTAAAACACCACCTTAACTTGAAAAAAATAAAAAAATTGCCACTTTTACCTGTTGAGAGTCTAATCACTCCCCCCCCCTCTAGACCCCTCTTCTCGATCTTTTCAATTGGTATCAGAGCATTTGTATCCATTGCTTTGGTTTAATCACCATTGGAGGAAGATGGATGAGCCTATGATCGGGAGTATTAGACATAGAGTGCCTATGCTTAACGAAGAGTTCTATAGCTCTTGGAAGAATGAGATTCTTGAGATTTTCAATGAATATGATTTGAACAAGTATATTGCTAGCCCTTATGCGCCCCCATTGATCCTTTGCATCCTACACCCGATGAGTATCTTGACATGACCTGCAATCTTAGAACTATTGATCTTATGATTAGAGGATTGCCTAGAAATTTACTTGTATGCTTACCTACATTTGAATGTGCTTATACCTCTCCGATAGGGGGATTCGATCATGGAGGGCTTCTTCATCAATACCATTACCTCTCCGATGAAGCATGAGTAGTTTACCACAAACCTACGGGTCCATAGTTATTAGCTAGATGGCTTCTTCTCTCTCTTTGATTCTCAATACCATGTTCTCCTCGATGTCCTTGGAGATCTATTCGATGGAATATTCTTTTGCAAAGTTTTGTCGAGATCCGATGAATTGCGGATTTATGATCAAATTATCTATGAATATTATTTGGTTCCTCTCTGAATTCTTATATGCATGATTTGATATCTTTGCAAGTCCCTTTGAATTATCGGCTTAGTTTGGCCTACTAGATTGATCTTTCTTGCAAGGGAGAAGTGCTTAACTTTGGGTTCAATCTTGCGGTGTCCTTTCCCAGTGACAGCAGGGGCAGCAAGGCACGTATTGTATTGTTGCCATTGAGGATAAAAAGATGGGGTTTTCATCATATTGCTTGAGTTCATTCCTCTACATCATGTCATGTTACTTAATGCGTTACACCGTTCTTTATGAACTTAATACTCTAGATGCATGCAGGATAGCGGTCGATGTGTGGAGTAATAGTAGTAGATGCAGAATCATTTCGGTCTACTTGACACGGACGTGATAGCTATGTTCATGATCATTGCCTTAGATATCATCATAACTATGCGCTTTTCTATCAATTGCTCGGCAGTAATTTGTTCACCCACCATAATATTTGCTATCTTGTGAGAAGCCACTAGTGAAACCTATGGCCCCCGGGTCTCTTTTCCATTATACTAAATCTCTTTTACTTCATACTAGTTTCCGATCTACTATTTTGCAATCTTTTACTTTCCGATCTATAAACCAAAAATACCAAAAATATTTACTTTACCATTTATCTATCTCTATCAGATCTCACTTTTGCAAGTGACTGTGAAGGGATTGACAACCCCTTTATCGCATTGGGTGCAATTTGTTGATTGTTTGTTCAGGTATTCGGTGACTTGTGCGTTGTCTCCTACTGGATTGATACCTTGGTTCTCAAAACTGAGGGAAAATACTTACGCTACTTTGTTGCATCACCCTTTCCTCTTCAAGGGAAAACCAACGCAAGCTCAAGAGGTAGCAAGAAGGATTTCTGGCACCGTTGCTGGGGAGATCTACGTCAATTCAAGATGTTACAAGTACACATCATAAACTCTTATCCCTTGCATTACATTATTCGCCATTCGCCTCTCATTTTCCTCTCCCCCACTTCTAAAACAATTTTTGAAATATTGCCTTTTCTTCGCCTCTCTTCCGTTCGTCTCTTTTCTCTTGCTTCTTGTGTGCTCGTGTGTTAGATCGCTTGATTCGCCTTCATGGCTAGTCCTCCTATCATTGTCATTACTCCTGATAATGAAGTCCTCAATTTTAAACAAAGGGAGGGAGAAACTCTAAAAGATGTTTGGTATAGAATTTGCAATGCTCAAAATAGATCTACTAGAAAGCAATCTACTTCCGTTCTTCTCCGCAATTTTTATGTGGGCATTACTCCTTGGAATAGATATGTTCTTGACACCATTACCGGAGGGAATTTTTTGGGAAGCCATACTTTTGATTCTTATATTGCCATGATAGATTTGTTAGGCCCACCACCTATTTTGGTCAATGGAACTATTTTAACCTTGGAACATGTGATGCCAAGACTTGATATTATTGAGAATAAAATTGCTACTGTAGAATTGATTGAAAATTTGGATAAAAAGATTCATAATCAAATTACTCAATATGGATCTATGGTAGGAGTTACTCTAAAGAATCTTAGAGAAAAGGAACCCATAGTTAATGAAAAAATAGATCAAGATTCCACTAGAATTGATAAACTCGAAGATACTATTACCAACTTGGGTTCCGCTTTTTTCTGTTAAAATACTTCAAATCTTCCTCCTGCCAAAGTTGCCAAGTTTATCTATGTTCCTAAGAATAAGGGTGAATCTTCCATTAAGGAAAATGAAGATCTCAAATCAGTAAGTGTTCACCCCAACCTTTTTGATATTATTAAGGAACCTTTTGCCACGAATGAATTTCTCGACTTTTTGCATAGGAGTTTGATCATTAAAACCAAAGAGTCTCCTAAGGATTCTATGTGTTCAATTAAAGAATTGCATACCGAAGATGGCAATACCTAGATCTATTCGTGTTTTTATGCCTAGCTAAGGGCGTTAAACGATAGCGCTTGTTTGGAGGCAACCCAATTTTATTTTTTTGTTCTTTGATTTTGATCCTGTTTAGTAATAAATAATTCATCTTTCCTCTGGTTAGATGTGTTTTTATGTTTTAATTAGTGTTTGTGCCAAGTAGAACCTTTAGGATAGGCTACGTTGCTAGTCGTGTTGATCCTGCTGAAAAACAGAAACTTTTGCACTTAGTAAATTAGTTTTGAAAATTAACAGAAACATGATTTTTATCTGATTATTTTTATATGTATTGGCACACAAATTTCTAAGGTTTTCCTAATTTGGATGGATTTTTGGAGTTACAGAAGTATTCGGGAGTTACAGATTACTACAGACTGTTCTGTTTTTGACAGATTCTGTTTTTCGCGTGTTGTTTGCTTATTTTGATGAATCTATGGGTAGTATCGGGGGGTATGAACCATTGAGAAGTTGGAATACAGTAGATATTACATCAATATAAATAAAGAATGAGTTTACAACAGTACCTTAAAGTGGTGATTTATTTTCTTATACTAACGGAGTTCATGAGATTTTCTGTCGAGTTTTGTGTTGTGAAGTTTTCAAGTTTTGGGTAAGGATTTGATGGACTATGGAATAAGGAGTGACAAGAGCCTAAGCTTGGGGATGCCAAAGGCATCCCAAGGTAATATTCAAGGACAACCAAAATCCTAAGATTGGGGATGCCCCGGAAGGCATCGCCTCTTTCGTCTTCATCTATTGGTAACTTTACTTGAGGCTATATTTTTATTCACCACATGATATGTGTTTTGCTTGGAGCGTCTTGTATGATTTGAGTCTTTGCTTTTTATTTTACCACAATAGGCCTTGCTTTACACACCTTTTGGGAGAGACACGCATGAATCATGATTTGTTAGAATACTCTATGTGCTTCACTTATATCTTTTGAGCTAGGCAATATTGCTCTAGTGCTTCACTTATATATTTTTAGAGCACGACGGTGGCTTTATTTTATAGAAATTATTGAACTCTCATGCTTCACTTATATTATTTTGAGAGTCTTTTAGAACAGCATGCCAATTTGCTTGGGTTATAAAACAAGTCCTAATATGATGGGCATCCAAGAGGGATATAATAAAAACGTTTATATAAAGTGTGTTGAATACTATGAGAAGTTTGATTCTTTATGATTGCTTTGAGATATAAAGATGGTGATATTGGAGTCATGCTAGTGGAGTAATTGTGAATTTGAGAGATACTTGTGTTAAAGTTTGTGATTCCCGTAGCATGCACGTATGGTGAACCATTATGTGATGAAGTTGGAGCATGATTTATTTATTGATTGTCTTCCTTATGAGTGGAGGTCGGGATCGCGCGATGATTTACTCCTACCAACTCTTCCCCTAGGAGCATGCACGTAGTACTTTTTTTGATGACTTGTAGATTTTTGCAATAACTATATGAGTTCTTTATGACTAATGTAGAGTCCATGAATTATACGCACTCTCACCCTTCCACCATCGCTAGCCTCTCTTGTGCCGCGCAACTTTCGCTGGTACCATACACCCACCATTGCCTTCCTCAAAACAGCCACCATACCTACCTATTATGGCATTTCCATAGCCATTCTGAGATATATTTGTCAGGACCCCGACTCAATGCCACATCGATCTAGCATGTAAAACCTCATATCACTTTCCGGCCTCACGCACGGTATCCCCACGGGTGTCGCCTTACCTTTTCCCGGGACCGTTTGCGCCTTTTGGCACACGTATATGATAGTGTCGCTACCATCCATATGATAAGGAGCCCGGGCTGTCATGGCTAGTCGTAAATCCAAAGTGGCACAAAATTATAGGGACAGGCATCCATGACCCAGCATCGAACGTGTCGGTCATCAGCGAGTGAATCTAGGCTGTAGCACTGGGCTAGCAGGACTCCGGTGAACTGGGCTGTAGCGGGCTAACAGGACTCCGGTATTCATCGCATGACATTTCCCCGAAGGGACAAACACAGGAACGAAGAAGGACACATGCCGGCCAGCCTAAGTGTTCCGGAGAAGTAGCAAGCTACCATGGCTCAGTGGAAGCACTAGGAGACATTTCCCGGTAAGAGAGGCTACTAAGGATAAACAACTAGATAGTCAGATCCCACACATACCAAGCATTTCAATAACATACACACAATATGCTCGATATGTGCAAATACAACATGGCATCACAACATGACTCTACAACTCAAGTATTTATTCAATAGGCTCCGAGGAGCGAGATATTACAAACATGGGTCTCTCGACCCAGCATTCAGAGCATACAAGTCAAAGCACATGCGGAAGCTTAACATGTCTAAGTACAAACATCTACAAAAGAAAAAGGCTGAGAAGCTTGACTATCTACCAGATGCTGCCGAGGGCACAAGATCGTAGCTGAGGTAACAAGTTAAACGTCGAAGTCCACACGGAACTACTAGTGAGACTAAAGTCTCTCTGCAAAACATAAAATAGGCAAACATGAGTACAAATGTACCCAGCAAGACTTACATCAGAACTATCTACATATGCATCATTATCAACAAAAGGCATGGTGGTGGAGTTTGACTGCAGCCAGCCAGCTTTGACTCAGTGGCTATCCTGAACTATGACTGCAAGTAACTCTTTTGAGGTGGCGCACACGAGTCTACATATTTACCAACCAATACACCACTATGGATCCGCTCCCGTCTCCCTACGAGAACGCCATCCATAGCACTCACGCTTATCTTGCGTATTTTAGAGTATCCACTTTCACTTGTCTATGAACTGTACAAGCAACCCAAAAGTCCTTTACTGCGGACACGGCTATTCGAATAGATGATGTTAACCCTGCAGGGGCGTACTTCTTCACACACGCTCTCGACACTTACCGCCATATACACGTCATGTATCTCGGCAACCTTCAAGCGGAAGCCTGGCGAGGGTGTCGGCCACGGCCTACCTGAACACTCAAGTCTCTCGTCCAGGTTTGTCGCCTATTCGGGTTCCATCCGCAAGGAGATCCGCCGGGTGTCGCCACGGCCCCAAACGATGTGAGCAGGGTTCCCAAGCCCACCATCCGGTGCCACTTGGTACACCGTACATCAGACTCGTCGTCCCAAGACCACCTGTACCAGGTGCCACTTGGTAGACTACTAGCACTACCTACAAACACCAAAAACTAGTTGCAACTCTGGACAGAGAACAAGGGTGATTAAGAAACCGAGAGGGTCAATTAAGGATCCCAATGAGTGGTAGTAGCTGTTCATGGATCACAAACACAGAACTCAGTTCCTGAGGACGGTTTCAATGAGACAACCCACCATGTACTCCTACATGGCCTCTCACTGCTACCTTTACCAAATCGTGTTCACACACTTAGCTCACACAGTAGGACATGTTCGCACACCATTTAAATTCATCCCCGATGAATCAGACCTGACTCAACTCTAAGCAGTAGCAGGCATGACAAACAAACATGAATGAGTAGGCACATCAGGGCTCAAACAACTCCTACTCATGCTAGTGGGTTTCATCTATTTACTGTGGCAATGACAGGTCATGCAGAGGAAAAGGGGTTCAACTACCACAGCATGTAACAGTTGAATCGTTGTTGTCCTAATGCAGTAAAAGAGAGTAGAGCAAGAGAATGGGATTGTATTGGAATGAACAAGGGGGGTTTGCGTGCCTGGCACTTCTGAAGATAGTATAGCTCTACATCGGTGTCATCGAATAATCGTCGGAACCACGTTTACTGAGAGGGAACAAACACCGACAACAGAGAAAGAACACACGATCAATGCAATGCACAATATGATGCATGATCATGACATGGCAATATGCTGTGATTTGAGCTAATGCAACTAGCAACAAGTTAAATGAAGTTGGTTTGAACCCTAGGTTCAAATTCAAACTCCATATGTGGAAATTCAAATGCCATTATTTATTTTGCCCAATTCAGCAACTATATGTTGTTCTAACATGCGTCAAAACAGTACAGATGGATAGATTGGATTTTTCTGATCATTTTTGATATATAAATTATTTCATTTGGAGTTACGATTGAATTTCTATGATTTTTAGAAGTTTAGGACATTTTCTGGATTTTCCTGGTTATTTCGAAATAAACAAATCCAGAAAATGACTTATTGCGTCAGCATGACGTCACTGTGATGTCAGCGGTCAACAGGAGCCGGTCGAGGTCAAACTGACATGTGGGGCCCACTGTTCAGTGACTCAGGGCTGGCTTGAGTGAATGACAGGTGGGACCGGTCAACGATGACTGGGCCTGAGTCAAAGCTGACACGTGGGGTCCACGGCATTAACACTAATTTAACAGAAAAATTATACTAACCTAATTAAGCGTGGGGGCCCACATGGCAGTGGCTCATGGGGGTGCTTATAGTGGTCATTAGCACTAACTAACCGGCGCCACGTCAGCAGGTGACGCCGGCGACCACAGCAGCGGCGGAAACTCGCCGGAGTTGGTCGGGGAGGCGCTACATGCCGCGGCTAGGCGCGCTGAGGGCATCTACGTGGAGCTGGAACTCGCGCACATCCAACGGTGCAAGCAGCACCTGCTGGGGCGGCCGGAAACGACGACGGCGTCGAGGTCAGCGGCGACCGGAGCTTGGGCTTCGACGGATTCGTCGCTACGGTGGGCAAGGCGTGCGTTGCGTGGCATCTACGGCGGCTGCACGTGCTAACAAGGCTATTGGGCATGCTAGCATGACCGAAGGGTCACCGGACTGACGCGGCGATGAGCTCGGGCGGAGGTGAGCTTCGGCCTCAATGAACACGACGGCTACGGCGTGCAAAAGGACGAGGCGTTAGGGGGAAAATGATCGGAGGCTCACAGCGCGTCGATTGAAGTACTCGTCTGGCTCGGGGAAGGCCTGCAGACGACGGAGCGACAACGGTGATCGCCGGAGTTCGAGGAAGAAGACGGAGCCGATGGCGGCGTTGTAGGGTCTCCGCGGGGCATGGCTCGATGAGGGGGAGGATTGGGTCGAGGCGGTTCTTCTGGACAGCTCAGGGGAGAGATGCGACGGCGGTGGGCGCGGTGGTGGTGAGCGGCGTCAACGGCAGCGCTCGGTTGTGAGAGGGAGAGAGAGCAGAGGAGGGGAGAAGGCACGAGAGAGAGTGAGAGGGCCTGAGGGGGCGCGTGGCGATGCCAGAGAAGGCCAGGGCGAAGCGGGAAGCAGGAGGTGGCCGTCGGTGGTCGTGCGCGTGCTGGCGCGCCGCAGGCACACGCCCTCGTCCTTCTAGCGCAAGGAGGAGGACGACTGGCAGCGCCAGGTGGGCTGGGCCGGCTGGCCTGTGGTTAGGTTTCCAGGTAAGTGGCCCAGGTGTTGGTCTCTCTCTCTGTTAATTCTGTTATTGTTTTCTATTTTTTATTCCTCTGTTTTGAATTAGTAAAAATACTAATTCATTTTGTAAAATCCTGAAAATAATTGTGGGCACTTTTGAAATATATGCAACAGCCCACATTTAGTTTCAGAATTATTTGAGCATTTAAATTATTTATAGCATTCAAATGCCCAAATTCAAATACTTTATGAGTTAATTCAAAAATCCATAAATGGCTAAGAAATATGCTCATCATTTTTGGCAGAGGTTTTCACCTTTATCAAAAATCATGAACATTTCCAAAGGCATTTTGGGTTCATTGAAGATTATTTTAGGTTGAACCTATTTGATTTGATCTGGTGCTAGGGTTTGAACAATCCCTATTTCAGGTTTAAATGAAATTTAAACATGATGCAGCAACCAAGCTAGTCCAAGTGCATAGCAAGGCTAGGGACGTGACAACTCACCCCCACTAAACAAGAATCTCGACCTGAGATTCAAGACGTGAGGTAAGAAGACAGAGGGGACACAAGGCTAGCACAATCTATCTTAGAATGATGATTCAATACCAACACGCTAAGAATGAGATAATTGTCCATTAACTACCAAGCAATGGGGTTGCTAGCAGTATTGATTTCACACATCACGATTCACTTGTAGGCATTCTGGTTGCGACAACATGGAACCGAGGAATGAATAATGAGGGCGAGAAGTATCACTGTATCAAGAGTTCATAGAATGGTGTGCAATTCCCATGACATTCTTGATATAAAGATGGTAATACTCCAAGGTAGAGCAGAACAAGAGCTAGATTAGCATTTTGATCTGCGGAACACAACGACTTTGACCCAATCCTGGATATGGATGAGGTTCTGGAGTTTGTTTCTCCTAGTCATTCCGAATAGAATGGCTTGATGGACCACAAGATTAATAGGCATCGATGAACGAATGCACGCATACTCTTGACTATCTATTGATAGACGAGGGTCGGAAGACAACTAAGAGGGACAACTCAAAAGAACATATCATTTTCTGAGTTGTGGATGCATGGATTAGAATTTCGAACGAGTTCAACATATTTCTTCCGGACAATTCATGCAGAGAGGTAGGACTGACAGAGTCACAACATAGAATCGAGAACACTTTTGTTGTGATCTTTTGGTTCAAAGAACTTCTGCCATAAACGGTTCATAGTATTTGGAAGAAGGAAATACCACGGACCTCGAGGACTATCGCAAAGGTTACTAACATCCTAAAGGAACTAGAAAACACTATCAACATGAAGTAGGTGGGGTGAATCTCTGGTTCAAAAACCCAGGAGTAGAATACCTACTACTAAGTTGCATCACGGGATGCTTCCGAGAATGAAGGCCAGAATCATCACAATGGGACACAAAACGTGGCTAGATTGCTAGGTGCTACTCTAGACACCTAGGGTCATAATAATAAAAGCTCCAACATAAATGCTGGGGCAATGAAGTACCCCAACACACTAGTTAGTGTGGTTGATCTGGCAGAAGGAAACTTCGGGAACGAAAAGAAGGGATTTGCAAATGCATAAGATTGTTTAGAAACCTGGGACGACTCGGACAACATAACGACTGTAAATGCTCAAAAGGATTGGAGACATGCTACAAAAATGGTGGCATAACCACTCAATCATCATAATATCCAAGTTCCGAGATCAATTGTGAATACACGGAGATAGTAGGAACTGAACTGAGACTTAAGTCCAACAATCTTATAAGTCTACTGATTAGTAACACATGATCCTCATAGAAATAAGAGAAAGCCTAGTTTCTTAACCCCGTAGGAAAGATAACATGACTCGGATCAGAAGGGCATAAGGTATAAGGAGTAAAAAGAGCCTTACGTTCCATCCCACAATCAATTCCCGTATATAACTAAAGAATTTCTAGACTCAACTTCAACCAGTTTGGCTTGGTAATCCTATAGGCAGTCAGGCTCTGATACCAAAGCTGTCAGGACCCCGACTTAATGCCACATCGATCTAGCATGTAACACCTCATATCACTTTGCTGCCTCACGCACGGTATCCCCACGGGTGTCGCCTTACCTTTGCCCGGGACCGTTTGAGCCTTTTGGCACATGTATATGATAGTGTCGCTAGCATCCATATGATAAGGAGCCCGGGCTGACATGGCTAGTCGTAAACCCAAAGTGGCACAAACTTACAGGGACAGGCATCCATGACCCAGCATCGAACGTGTCGGTCATCCGTGAGTGAATCCAGGCTATAGCACTGGGCTAGCAGGACTCCGGTGAACCGGGCTATAGCGGGCTAACAGGACTCCGGTATTCATCGCGTGACATTTCCCCGAAGGGACAGACACAGGAACGAAGAAGGACACATGCCGGCCAGCCTAAGTGTTCCGGAGCAGTAGCAAGCTACCATGGCTCAGTGGAAGCACTAGGAGACATTTCCCGGTAAGAGAGGCTACTAAGGATAAACAACTAGATAGTCAGATCCCACACATACCAAGCATTTCAATAACATACACACAATATGCTCGATATGTGCAAATACAACATGGCATCACAACATGACTCTACAACTCAAGTATTTATTCAATAGGCTCCGAGGAGCGAGATATTACAAACATGGGTCTCTCGACCCGGCATTGAAACATACAAGTCAAAGCACATGCGGAAGCTTAACATGTCTAAGTCTGAGACATCTACAAAAGAAAAAGGTGAGAAGCGACTATCTACCAGATCCTGCCGAGGGCACAAGATCGTAGCTGAGGTAACAAGCTAAACGTCGAAGTCCACACGGAACTACTAGTGAGAATGAAGTCTCTTTGCAAAACATAAAATAGGCAAACGTGAGTACAAATGTACCTAGCAAGACTTACATCAGAACTATCTACATATGCATCATTATCAACAAAAGGGGGGTGGAGTTTGACTGCAGCAAGCCAGCTTTGACTCAGTGGCTATCCTGAACTACGACTGCAAGTAACTCTTTTGAGGTGGCGCACACGAGTCCACATATTCACCAACCAATACACCACTATGGATCCGCTCCCGTCTCCCTACGAGAACGCCATCCATAACACTGACGCTTATCTTGCGTATTTTAGAGTATCCACTTTCACTTGTCTATGAACTGTACAGGCAACCCAGAAGTCCTTTACCGTGGACACGGCTATCCGAATAGATGATGTTAACCCTGCAGGGGCGTACTTCTTCACACATGCTCTCGCCACTTACCACCATATACACGTCATGTATCTCGGCAACCTTCAAGCGGAAGCCTGGCGAGGGTGTCGGCCACGGCCTACCTGAACACTCAAGTCTCTCGTCCAGGTTTGTCGCCTATTCGGGTTCCATCCGCAAGGAGATCCGGCCGGGGTGTCGCTCACGGCCCCAAACGATGTGAGCAGGGTTCCCAAGCCCACCATCCGGGTGCCACTTGGTACACCGTGCCACTGCACCTCGTCTGTCCCAAGACCACCTGTACCGGGTGCCACTTGGTAGACTACTAGCACTACCTACAAACACCAAAAACTAGTTGCAACTCTGGACAGAGAACAAGGGTGATTAAGAAGCGGAGAGGGTCAATTAAG
This sequence comes from Aegilops speltoides, assembly GCA_021437245.1. Taxonomy (NCBI): domain Eukaryota; kingdom Viridiplantae; phylum Streptophyta; class Magnoliopsida; order Poales; family Poaceae; genus Aegilops; species Aegilops speltoides. Next base: position 378,380,701 of record CM038146.1, read on the forward strand.
GATCCCAATGAGTGGTAGTAGCTATTCATGGATCACAAACACAGAACTCAGTTCCTGAGGACGGTTTCAATGAGACAACCCAGCATGTACTCCTACATGGCCTCTCACCGCTACCTTTACCAAATCGTGTTCACACACTTAGCTCACACATAGTAGGACATGTTTGCACACCATTCCAATTCATCCCCGATGAATCAGACCTGACTCAACTCTAAGCAGTAGCAGGCATGAAAACAAACATGAATGAGTAGGCACATCAGGGCTCAAACAACTCCTACTCATGCTAGTGGGTTTCATCTATTTGTTGTGGCAATGACAGGTCATGCCGAGGAAAAGGGGTTCAACTACCGCAGCATGTAACAGTTGAATCGTTGTTGTCCTAATGCAGTAAAAGAGAGCAGAGCGAGAGAATGGGATTGTATCGGAATGAACAAGGGGGGTTTGCTTGCCTGGCACTTCTGAAGATAGTATAGCTCTTCATCGGTGTGATCGAATAATTGTCGGAACCATGTTTACTGAGAGGGAGCAAACACCGACAACAGAGAAAGAACACACGATCAATGCAATGCACAATATGATGCATGATCATGACATGGCAATATGCTGTGATTTGAGCTAATGCAACTAGCAACAAGTTAAATGAAGTTGGTTTGAACCCTAGGTTTAAATTCAAACTCCATATGTGGATATTCAAATGCCATTATTTGTTTTTCCCAATTTAGCAACTATATGTTGTTCTAACATGCGTCAAAACAGTACAGATGGATAGATTGGATTTTTCTGATCATTTTTGATATATAAATTATTTCATTTGGAGTTATGGTTGAATTTCTATGATTTTTAGAAGTTTATGACATTTTCTGGATTTTCCTGGTTATTTCGAAATAAACAAATCCAGAAAATGACTTATTGCGTCAGCATGACCTCACTATGATGTCAGCGGTCAACAGGAGCCGGTCGAGGTCAAATTGACATGTGGGGACCACTGTTCGGTGACTCAGGGCTGGCTTGAGTGAATGACAGGTGGGACCGGTCAACGATGACTGGGCCAGAGTCAAAGCTGACACGTGGGGTCCACGGCATTAACACTAATTTAACAGAAAAATTATACTAACCTAATTAAGCGCAGGGGCCCACATGGCAGTGGCTCATGGGGGTGCTTATAGTGGTCATTAGCACTAACTAACCAGCGCCACGTCAGCAGGTGACGCCGGCGACCACAGCAGCGGCGGAAACTCGCCGGAGTTGGTCGGGGAGGCGTGCTGAGGGCATCTACGCGGAGCTGGAACTCGCGCACATCCAACGGTGCAAGCAGCACCTGCTAGGGCAGCCGGAAAGGACGACGGCGTCGAGGTCAGCGGCGACCGGAGGTCGGGCTTCGACGGATTCGTCGCTACGGTGAGCAAGGCGTGCGTTGCATGGCATCTACGGCGGCTGCACGTGCTAACAAGGCTATTGGGCATGCTAGCATGACCAAAGGGTCACCGGACTGACGCCGGCGACGAGCTCGGGCGGAGGTGAGCTTCGGCCTCGATGAACACGACGGCTACGGTGTGCAAAAGGACGAGGTGTTAGGGTGAAAATGACCGGAGGCTCACAGAGCGTCGATTGAAGTACTCGTCGGGCTCGGGGAAGGCCTGCACACGACGGAGCGACGACGGCAATCGCCGGAGTCCGAGGAAGAAGACGGAGCCGATGGCGGCGTTGTAGGGTCTCCCGCGGGGCATGGCTCGGTGAGGGGGAGGAGTGGGTCGAGGCGGTTCTTCTAGACAGCTCAGGGGAGAGATGCAACGGCGATGGGCGCGGTGGTGGTGAGCGGCGTCGACGGCAGCGCTCGGTTGCGAGAGGGAGAGAGAGCAGAGGAGGGAGAAGCACGGGAGAGAGTGAGAGGGCCTAAGGGGGCGCGTGGCGATGCTAGAGAAGGCCAGGGCGAAGCGGCAAGCAGGAGGTGGCCGTCGGTGGCCGTCTTGGCGTCTTTGGCGCCATGGCACACACCCTCGTCCTTCTGGCACAAGGAGGAGGACGACTGGCAGCGCCAGGTTGGCTGGGCCGGCTGGCCTGCGGTTAGGTTGCCAGGTAAGTGGCCGAGGTGCTGGTCTCTCTCTCTGTTAATTCTGTTATTATCTCAAAAAAAATGTAATTGTTTTCTATTTTTTTATTCCTCTGTTTTGAATTAGTAAAAATACTAATTCATTTTGTAAAATCCTGAAAATAATTGTGGGCACTTTTGAAATATATGCAACAGCCCATATTTAGTTTCAGAATTATTTGAGCATTTAAATTATTTATAGCATTCAAATGCCCAAATTCAAATACTTTAGGAGTTAATTCAAAAATCCATAAATGGCTAAGAAATATGCTCATCATTTTTGGTAGAGGTTTTCACCTTTATCAAAAATCATGTACATTTCCAAAGGCATTTTGGGTTCATTGAAGATTATTTTAGGTTGAACCTATTTGATTTGATCTGGTGCTAGGGTTTGAACAATCCCTATTTCAGGTTAAATGAAATTTAAACATGATGCAGCAACCAAGCTAGTCCAAGTGCATAGCAAGGCTAGGGACGTGAAAATATTGCCATGCAACTCTCCACCGTTTCATTTATTATGACACGCTTCATCATTGTCATATTGCTTTGCATGATCATATAGTTGACATCGTATTTGTGTCAAAGCCACCGTTCATAATTCTTTCATACTTGTCACTCTTGAATCATTGCACATCCCGGTACACTGCCGGAGGCATTCACATAGAGTCATATTTTGTTCTAAGTATTGAGTTGTAAGTAAATAAAAGTGTGATGATCTTCATTATTAGAGCATTGTCCCATGTGAGGAAAGGGTGATGGAGACTATGATTCCCCCACAAGTCGGGATGAGACTCCGGACGAAAAAAAAGAAAAAAAGAGGCCACAAAAAAAAGAGAATGCCCAAATAAAAAAATGAGAGAAAAAGAGAGAAGGGACAATGTTACTATCCTTTTTCCACACTTGTGCTTCAAAGTAGCACCATGATCTTCATGATAGAGAGTCTCCTATGTTGTCACTTTCATATACTAGTGGGAGTTTTACATTACAGAACTTGGCTTGTATATTCCAATGATGGGCTTCCTCAAAATGCCTTAGCTCTTCGTGAGAAAGCGAGTTGGATGCACACCCACTTAGTTTCTTTTTGAGCTTTCATACACTTATAGCTCTAGTGCATCCGTTGCGTGGCAATACCTACTCACTCACATTGATATATATTGATGGGCATCTCCGTAGCCCATTGATATGCCTAGTTGATGTGAGACTATCTTCTCCTTTTTTTCATCTCCACAACCACCATTCTATTCCACCTTTAGTGCTATGTCCATGGCTCACACTCATGTATTGCGTGAAAGTTGAAAAAGTTTGAAATACTAAAGTATGAAACAATTGCTTGGCTGAAACCGGGGTTGTGCATGATTTAAATATTTTATGCGATGAAGATAGAGCATAGCTAGACTATATGATTTTGTAGGGATAGCTTTCTTTGGCCATATTATTTTGAGAAGACATGATTGCTTTGTTAGTATGCTTGAAGTATTTTTTATGTCAATATTAAACTTTTGTTTTGAATCTTTAGGATCTGAACATTCATGCCACAATAAACAAAATTACATTGATAAATATGTTAGGTGGCATTCCACATCAAAAATTCTCTTTTTATCATTTACCTACTCAAGGACGAGTAGGAATTAAGCTTGGGGATGCTTGATACGTCTCCAACGTATCTATAATTTTTGATTGTTCCATGCTATTTTATTATCTGTTTTGGATGTTTAATAGGCATTTATATGCTATTTTATATTATTTTTCGGACTAACCTATTAACTGAGGGTCCTGTGCCAGTTTCTATTTTTTGTGCCTATTTTAGAGTTTCACAGAAAACGAATACCAAACGGAGTCCAAACGGAATGAAACCTTCGTGATGATCTTTCTTGGACCGAAAGGAAACCAGGAGACTTGGAGATGAAGTCGGAGACACAACGATTGGGCCACGAGGCAGGAGGGCACGCCAGGGGGTAGGGCATGCCCCTACCTCCTGGGCCCCTCATAGCTCCCCTGACCGAGTTCCTTCACCTATATATACTCTTATACCCTGAAAACATCCAGGAGAGCCACGAAACCACTTCTCCACCGCCACAACCTTCTGTACCCATGAGATACCATCTAGGGGCCTTTTCCAGCATCCTGTCGTAGGGGGATTCGATCACGGAGGGCTTGTTCATCAACACCATTACCTCTATGATGAAGCATGAGTAGTTTACCACAAACCTACGGGTCCATAGTTATTATCTAGATGGCTTCTTCTCTCTCTTTGATTCTCAATACCATGTTCTCCTCGATGTTCTTGGAGATTTGTTCGATGTAATATTCTTTTGCGGTGTGTTTGCCGAGATCCGATGAATAAGTGGATTTATGATCAGATTATCTATGAATATTATTTGGTTCTTCTCTGAATTCTTATATGTATGATTTGATATCTTTGCAAGTCTCTTCGAATTATCGGTTTAGTTTGGCCTACTAGATTGATCTTTCTTGCAATGGGAGAAGTGCTTAGCTTTGGGTTCAATCTTGCGGTGACCTTTCCAAGTGACAGCAGGATGGGGTTTTCATCATATTGCTTGAGTTAATTCCTCTACATCATGTCATCTTACTTAATGCATTACTCCATTCTTTATGAACGTAATACTCTAGATGCATGCTGGATAGCAGTCGATGTGTGGACTAATAGTAGTAGATGCAGAATCATTTCGGTCTACTTGACACGGACGTGATGCCTATGTTCATGATCATTGCCTTAGATATCATCATAACTATGCGCTTTTCTATCAATTGCCCGACAGTAATGTGTTCACCCACTGTAATATTTGCTATCTTGAGAGAAGCCACTAGTGAATCCTATGGCCCCCAGGTCTCTTTTCAATTACATTGAATCCCTTTTACTTCATACTAGTTTCCGATCTACTATTTTGCAATCTTTTACTTTCCGATATATAAACCAAAAATACCACAAATATTTACTTTACTGTTTATCTATCTCTATCAGATCTCACTTTTGCAAGTGACTGTGAAGGGATTGACAACCCCTTTATCGCGTTGGGTGCAAGTTGTTGATTGTTTGTGCAGGTATTCGGTGACTTGTGCGTCGTCTCCTACTGGATTGATACCTTGGTTGTCCAAACTGAGGGAAATACTTACGCTACTTCGCTACATCACCCTTTCCTTTTCAAGGGAAAACCAACGCAAGCTCCAGAGGTAGCAGTGGCCAACACCCCCGCCAGGCTTCCGCTTGAGGGTTGCCGAGATACATGACGTGTACATGGCGGTAAGTGGCGAGAGTGTGTGTGAAGAAGTACACCCCTGCAGGGTTAACATGATCTATTAGAATAGCTGGGTCCGCGGATATGGACTTCTTGGATGCTTACGTGGTACACAGACAACTTGAAGTGGATACTCTAAAATGCTCAAGACAAGTGTGAGTGCTATGGATGGCCTTCTCATAGGGAGACGGGAAAGAATCCATAGTGGTATATTATGTGGTGATTAGTGGACTCGTGTGCGCTATCTCACCTCAAAGAAGTTACTCGTAGAAGTAGAATAGGATAGCCACTGAGTCAAAGTTGGCTTGCTGCAACTAAACCCCACATTGCCTTAATACATGTATGATAGGATCTGATGTAAGTCTTGTTGAGTACTGTAGGATCGAAAGTATGTCTAAAGGGGGGGGGTGATTAGACTACTTGACCAAATAAAAACTTATCCCTTTCCCAATTTTAGTCTTTGGCAGATTTTAGCTATCTTAGCACAAGTCAAGATCTTAACACAATTCAAGCAAGCATGCAAAGAGTATATGAGCAGCGGAAAGTAAAGCATGCAACTTGCAAGAATGTAAAGGGAAGGGTTTGGAGGATTCAAACGGAATTGGAGACACAGATGTTTTGTCGTGGTTCCGATAGGTGGTGCTATCGTACATCCACGTTGATGGAGACTTCAACCCACGAAGGGTAACGATTGCGCGAGTCCATGAAGGGCTCCACCCATGAAGGGTCCACGAAGAAGCAACCTTGTCTATCCCACCATGGTCGTCGCCCACGAAGGACTTGCCTCACTTGCGGTAGATCTTCACGAAGTAGGCAATCTCCTTGCCCTTACAAACTCCTTGGTTCAACTCCACAATCTTGTCGGAGGCTCCCAAGTGACACCTAGCCAATCTAGGAGACACCACTCTCCAAGAAGTAACAAATGGTGTGTTGATGATGAACTCCTTGCTCTTGTGCTTCAATTGATAGTCTTCCCAACACTCAACTATCTCTCACAGGATTTGGATTTGGTGGAAATAAGACTTGAGTGGAAAGCAACTTGGGGATGGCCAGAGATCATGATTCATATGGTAGGAATGGAATATCTTGGCCTCAACACATGAGTAGGTGGTTCTCTCTCAGAAACAGCAAGTTGGAAGTGTAGGTTTGTTCTGATAGCTCTCTCGATGAATGAAGACGAGGTGGAGGGGTATATATAGCCTCCACACAAAATCTAACCGTTACACACAACTTGCCAAACTCGGTGGGACCGAATTGGTAAACTCGGTCGGACCAATTTAGCAAATCTAGTGACCGTTAGGATTTTTGATGGGACTGACATGCAATCCGGTAGGACCGATATGGTTAGGGTTAGGGCATAACGTAATCTCGGTGAGACCGATTACACAAACTCGGTGAGACCGATTTTGGTAATAAGCTAACCAGAGAGTTGGTCAGGTAAACTCGGAGGGACCGATTCGCTCATTTTGGTGGGACCGAAATGTTATGAAAAGGAAACAGGGAGTTTACATTGCAATCTCGGTGGGACCGATCGCTCATCTCGGTGGTACCGAAATGTTCCGTAGGGAAACAGAGAGATTACAATCCCATCTCGGTGGGACCGAGATCCCTATTGGTGAGACCGATTTGCCTAGGGTTTGAGGCAGTGGCTATGACATCTGAACTCGGTGGCGCCGGGTAGAAAGAATCGGTAGGGCCGAGTTTGACTTTTGGTTTAGGTCATATGTGGATGTTAGAAAGTAGTTGAGGGTTTTGGAGCATATCACTAAGCACTGTGGAGCAAAAAACTCATTAAGCAACACCTCATCCCTCCTTGATAGTATTGGCTTTTCCTATAGACTCAATGTGATCTTGGATCACTAAAATATAAAATGTAGAGTCTTGAGCTTTTGAGCTTGAGCCAATCCTTTTGTCCTTAGCATTTTGAGGGATCCACTTTTCTCATCCATGCCATGCCATCCATTGAGCTTTGCCTGAAATATTTATCTTGGAATAATGTTAGCTCAATGAGCTATATGTTGTTAGGAATTACCAAAACCACCTAGGGATAGTTGCACTTTCAATCTCCCCCTTTTTGGTAATTGATGACAACATATAGATCAAAGCTTCGACAAATGATAATAAGAGTGAAAAACATTGTCGCTTTGAGAAGTATGTGATAAGCAAGAGCTCCCCTTAAATTTGTGCATAGTTTAAGATTTGCTTTGGACTGCAAATGCACAAAGAGTTAGGCTCATGGGTTACTCTTCCATGTCACGTACATCTTGGTAGAGCGCTCAAAATGATAATGATTGAATACATGCACTCATCACCAAATAAAGTGAATGATCATATAGAGATAAATGGGATAATGTCATCCAACAAGCATAAATGTAGCATATGATCAAACATATGATCATCCGGGTATCACACAGACATAAAGTATCTCAAACAAGCAAATACAATTTAACCACCAGAGCAAGAGAGAACAAAAAACAACACTCTCTCTCGAAGCCTATGATCTATACATTTTTCTCCCCCTTTGGCAACAAGTTACCAAAAAGTTCTTAGAAAATGCATAGCAGTAGATCAACTCTTAGGCTTGATCTTCAGGTGGTGGTGTAGAGATGGCTCCTTGGACGAAGACTTGAGTTGATGTGGATGGAGCTGGAGGTGTAGGTGCTGAAGCTGGTTGCACTGGAGCTGTAGGAGCTGTAGCTGGTGTAGATGAAGTGGCTCTGGTGTCTGTCACTGGCACTGCAGCTAATCTATGAGCTCTAGGCACTCTGGCAAATGCATCAGTGGTTGTCTTGCCCTTCCTCTCCTGCATATAATCCTGAAGCTGCTCAACAACAGACTGGATCTCAGTTACCTTCACATCCAAGTCATAGAACTTCTGCTCCAGGATCCTCTCCAGGCTCTCCTGGTTTTGAGTCAAGGTGGCCAGCCCCTTCTCAATCCTCAGAGTGGATGCAATCAAGTAGCCTAGCTGATCTTGTTTGCTCTTCAGAAAGTACTGAGATGCCTCTTCCATTGTTGGCATCGTGGTAGCCTTCTCTGTCCTTGACTTCTCCTTTTTTTCTTGAGCATGCACAGAAGATGGTTCATCTTCATCCATAACCACTTGGTTGTCCTCAAAGTCCGGATAGATAGGCGTGTGATCCTTGTCCAACAAGTATGTGCCTGTGCCCATCTTGGAGTTAATAAGCTCTTGGATCTGTGGGGCATACCCACAACTTCTCTTCTGGTCAGCTGTTGTCCTCTTGATAGTCTCAACTATGAGGCTCATGACCTTGAACTTCTGTGGCACATCAAATAAGTATAGCAAGTTTATTGCATGGCCTGTGATCATGTTGTGGTCACCTGACTTAGGCAAGAGAGTATGCCTGAGGATCCAGTTGATGGTTGGCAATCCTGATAGAAGATAATGTACATATCCAAACTTATGTGTCTCAACTGCAGCATCTGGGATCTCCTTGTACATATGTGCCATAGTGTTGTGATCCATCTTCTTCTTGGCATTGACATCCAATTCATCTTCTTTCTCCTTAGGTGCATTGATCAGATTTGCCCATTCTTCAATTGTTGATTGGTACCTAGTACCTTCAGACATCCATACTATCCTGCCATCTGGATAGAAGTGTGTTGTGGAGTAGAATTGCATTATGAGCTCATCATTCCACTTTGTGAGCTTTTGCCCAACAAAGTCAGCAACTCCACAAGCACTAAAACTGTCATACACACCAGGATAGTGTTCCTCATTCTCCTTCATGTAGGTCCAGTCCACCCACCTCATGTCACAAACTATAGGCTTCTTGTCCAGTAATACTATCTCATAGAAATCCTGTTGTTCCTTAGTATGGAACCTGTAGTGAACAGCAGTCCTTCTCCTGATAGCATAAGGATCAGACAACCTCCACTGTCTGAGGCCTGCATCCTTTCTCAGCTTTTTTTTGAAAGCTCAGGACAGTGGGGGCAAACCCCCACTGACTTTATATTACTTCAACCATAGTTTACATCACATACTCACGCTGGGTCTACATGATGTTGACTACGGTACAGCCCCATCACCATAGGGAGTGGTAAGTAGATTTGCAGAAAAAGAAAAAGAGAGCAAAAGGGACGCTGTTTACAGCTTAGATGGAAGCAACCAAACTGTCTACAGATTGGACCAAGGCCTCCTTGACTCTATGTTTCAACATCCCAAAATCTTTTTTGAACCATTGGAGCCACCCCTCAACCGAGGGCACGACGCCTCTAAACTGCTTGTTATTGCGTTCCTTCCACAGGCTCCAGGCCGCGACCGTAAATACCTCCATAAACATGGGGCCCGACCACCTCTCCTTCGCCTCATGTACAAGATTGAGCCTGTTCCCATCATCAGCCCACACCACACCCAGCTTCCCCCAGCAGGTTTTGCTGAAAGTACAGTGGAAGAAGAGGTGCTCTACCGTCTCTTCAGGTGGGTTATCGCACAGGAGGCAAGTGTATAGGTCGTCTCGCAGCTTCATGCCTCGCCTCTTGAGCATGATTCTCGTGTTCAACCTGTTTGCCAGGAGCAGTCATGCAAAGACCCTCCACTTGTTGGTGCATTTGGACCGCCATATCCATTTGAACGCATCATCGGCCACCACCTCACGGAAGCAGTGCTCATAGAATTTGTTGGCCGCAAACTCTCCCGACCCCCAAACACACCTCCAAACGTCAGCAGAATCACACAGGTCGGTTGCAACCAGGCTTTCTTGAAGGTCACGCAACTCCTCTCGGGCTTGCGGGAAGAGTGGTAGCTAAAATTTCTGTCCGAGAGTCGGCGCAGTCAGCAGCGTTTTGACCGAGACATCCTCGTGCGCAGCAAAAGAGAACAGTCAGGGGTGGCTGTCGCTGATTATTCGGTCATGCCACAAATCTTTCTCAACTTCATGTTCTCATCCACAGGATGAGCATCATTATGGTCTGGAATCTTTGGCTTCAACTTTCTCAAGACATGCTCTTCATCTTCTTCTTCTTCAGCAGCAGTTTCAGGCACTGGGGCCTTGTTCTTCTCAGCAGCAGATATGTTTCTGGTATTCCTCTTTGGTGAAATCTTGGGCTTGGAGGCAGCTTTGGGTGCTTCTTTGGGCTTTGATGATGTAGCCCCTGACCTAATATCATCACCCATAAGCTTCTGAGCCTTGGGTGCTGGTGCAACAACCTCTTCTTCCTCTTCCTCTTCCATCATGGAAGGCTTTCCAACAACTCTAGCCATGGTCTTCTTGACCCTTTCCTTCCTCTTCTTCCCTTCTGCAGCAGCCTCTTTGGGTTGAGATTCCAAAGGTACTTGAGTAGAGGCTCTTTCTTTAGACATGGGAGTTCTCTTTGCAGGTACTTTGGTCTTCATACCAGGCTTAATGGTAGCCGTTGTGCCATACTCCTTTTGAGCAGTTTCTTCTTGGAAGCGGCCTCATCCTCAACTGCCACATAGTCTTCATCCTCAGATTCTGAGGTTTTCTTCTTTCTGGCCCTGGTGGCAGCTTTGGGCAAGTTGCTTGGGGTGCTCATGCTTCCATCATCAGAGGTGCTAGAGGGACTAGTGCCCGCACTCATCTGAATCTGCTCCTCTTCCCTGTTCTGGCTGTCACTTTGATCAGACATGTTGCAAACACTGACTGCAGACCCTGTGAATAGATATAGATGAGATAGAGTGGATGAGCATCACAAAATACAGAGGTTTTTGCAAAAGAATGAGTCAAAAACTTAGTTTTAGTTTTCCACAGAAAGCATTTCGGATCAACCGATTTGCAAACTCGATGATACCGAAGCAGCTTTTGGAACCTAAACTAGTGAACTCAGTTAGACCGAGTCACAGTTCGGTGGCATCGAGACTGCTAGGGTTTCACAAAGTCCTGAACTCGGTCACACCAATTTGCAATTCTCGGTTAGACCGAGAATCACTTGTGCAATGGCCATAGCCGAATCGGTGGAACCAAGTTTGTCGGTGTAATAAAGTGGGGGTACCTTAGTACCCCGAACTTGGGCACGGACAGTCGCAGCGCCCCGCGGCAAGGCTTGCCGGGCGTCCGCCAAGACCCTCCGCCATTCCATTTACTGCCATTCAAGAACAAAGTGTTAACTAAGAAGACAAGGCCCCGGCAAGAGGAGCTTGCCGGGAAGGACAAGGCCCCAGCAAGAGAAGCTTGCCGGGAAGGACAAAGGCCCCGGCAAGAGGAGCGCCGGGAAGGCCAACTAAGGCACTCCAAGAAACTTGCCGCAACGCCCCGCGCGTCCCGGCAAGGCCCGGCGAGCGGCAAGCTTGCTGGTGCGACAAGATAAGGGCCGCGGCAAGGCGCTTGCCGTGGCAAGGCTGCCACTCTGCACCCGAGCTCCTGGTGCACGTGTCGGGTAGCTGTGCAGCATGGCGGTGCGAGGTGGCAAGCGAAGCTGACAAGGAGGCCATCGTGGCGATCGGTGGCGCCCCTAACGGTCGTTTCCTTGCACTGTTGGGGCGACCGGACGGGCATTAAATGCCCTTGTCCCCTGCCGTCAGAGTTAGGTAGGGGACACTGTTGGTAGCAGTTGTACCAACCCGCGTTTTTACGTTTCTACCCCTCTTTCTATGCTGCCACCTGTCGGTGACCCCCTTAGACTATAAAAGGGAGGCCCATGCGCACGTAGAAGGGGTTCGGAATTTTGGTTCCGCAGTCTTAGGCTCGACTCGTTCGACACCACAACTCACATACGCTCTCGAGCAAGAACAAATAAAAACACAAGGCAGCAGTAGGAGTTTTATCTCTCCGGAGAGCTCCGAAGCTGGGTAAAATCCCCCGCGTGCTCTCGCCTCGATCTGCTCTGCGTGCGCCCTCCGCTCCCTTGCCGGACAAGAAGGGGCCCCCTGCCCCATAGGTGCTCGTACCCCACGACATCTCTGGCGCGCCAGGTAGGGGGGCGTCGAGGTCGTGCGTATCTGATTCGGCGTCTGCGCGCGCTACATCAACATCTTCATCGACATGCCATCGAAGAAGAAGACTTCGGAGGTGGCCGCTCCGTTTGCGACCGTCCTACCGCCACCGGAGCAAACGGACGGTGGGGCGGACGCCGGCGGAGGAGCGGGCGCTGGCGGGGGGTCGCACATCGTCACCCGATCCAAGGACAAGGCCCCGCAAGGTTCAACGTCTGCACATCCACCGCACCCCTCCCAGGAGGCGCAGGATCGACAACGCCACGGTGCTCCTAGCACCGTACTCGCGTTGGAACAAGGCCAAGCTGGTGGGTCGCGGGACGTTCAAGGCCAACATGCACGTCAACATGCTGGCACGAGCGCAGTACGGTCGCCTGTGCGAGATGTTGCTCCTTCTAACACTGTTAGAAGTTTGAGCATGTCTCGCACCTCGCGTCGCTCACCACCGCCACCCAAGACCCCAGAAGAAGCACTGGCCCGAGCCCAGCTGCTTCTAGATTACCCTCCAGCGCCAGACAAGATTGACGACTGGAGGGCCGCCATTTACAGCCTCATCGGCTTCGCCAACGGCGACAAGCCCTGGCAACCGAGCACTTTGAAGCCCCGGCAAGACGCCTAGGCGCAAGCCGACGCCGACAAGACCGCTGGGGGTGCGCCACTGTGCACTCCCCGCCTCGAAGGCCAAGATCGCCGACTCGCCGGGCCAACCTCGACACCGACTCCACCGCGTCGTTGGACCCGCGAGCTCGCCGCGATCAACGCCAAGTTCTCCAAGAACGACGACACGAAGACGCTCGCACTCGCATCGAATGTCGAAGAGAAGCGCGGCGTCAATCTGACCAGCGCGCTGGGCCCACTGTCGATATGCATGCGCCAGGGGAACCAGGCGACTTCCCGTATGCGGTAGGTTGCCCTGCGTTCACCCGTGAGCTGCGGTAGGTCCAGTGGCCCAGTACCAAGAACTTCAAGCCAGACGTGCCCGATAAGTACGATGGCAGGATACATCCGTCAGAGTTCCTCAACGTCTACACCATCGCGGTGCAGGCCGCTGGGGGGCGCGACGAGAAGATCCTCGCCAACTACTTCCCGCTGGTGCTCAAGCCCAACGTCAGATCTTGGCTCATGCACTTGCCGGACAACTCCATCTCTTCGTGGGCGGACCTGTGCCATCAGTTTGTCGGTGCCTTCACATGCGGCCACAAACCCCATGGCCAGGAGAGCGATCTTCATCTGCTCGTCCAGAAGGAGGGAGAACCCCTGCGCAAGTACATACAGAGATTGATCGGTGCGGCGCAACATCCGAGACGTCCACCTGCGCGGTTATCGGCGCGTTCCATCGAAACGCGCGTAACGCAGGATGAGGGAGGAGATGGCGATGTGCAAGATCAGAGACGTCAGCAAGCTATACGCTCTGGCCGACAAATGTGCACGGGCTGAGGAGGGGAGGAAAATCCCCGGAGAGAATGCAGGAGCAGAAGGATCTGACAGTGAGGATACCGCCCCGGCAAGGAAGAACCGGAGGCGGAACAACAGAAAGAGAAAGGCTAAGGATGTGCTAGTTGTCGAGCAGTCCGACAGCGGAGGCGGCTCCAACAAGGCCAAAGCTGGTGACTCGGCGAGGCTGTGGTGGCGGCCGACAAGCGAGGATGGCTCCGCAAGCGAGATTGCAAGATCCACCGCACGAAGGGCCATGACCTCCAAGCCTGCAAGAAAGTTGAGCAGATGGCGGAGCTACAGAAAGCTGAATACGAGCGCCGCGACAAGGAGAAGACCCGGGAAGGTGGCGGAGGATCCGGCAAGAAGTATCCCGCCCGGGGAGGGCGCCGCAGCAAGGCCAAGCCGCGGCAAGGAGATAGGCCTCCCTGTGGCCGCGATAAGGACGAAGATGAAGATGAGGATGATGAGATGGAGGAAGATGAGACTGACGAGCAGGAGTTCTAGAAGGCAACATAGGTGTTGTGCGTTGACGGTGGTGCTTCTCTAGACACCTCACACCGCCAACTCAAACAGTGGGTGCGGGAAGTGAACGCAGCAGAACCGTCCGTTGAGTCGCGCAAGCCCCTGAAGTGGTCCAGCACGCCCATCATCTTCGACGTTGAGGATCACCCTGATCGCATCACTGCGGTCGGGTGCTTGCCGATGTTGGTCTCGCCAATGATCCGCAACCTCAAGGTCACGAAGATGCTGGTTGAAGGTGGGGCCGGCCTGAATCTGATCTCCTCCGCAGTGCTCAAGAAGCTCCAGATCCCCGACAGCGAGCTCGAAGAGACTGGTACCTTTCAAGGGATAAACCCGGGAAGGAGCAAGCCCAAGGCGAAGGCCCCAGCCAAGTCCCCGGCCAAGAAGGCCGCCCCGAAGCCGCCGCCAAGAAGGTTCCCAGGATCAACACAGAAAGTGCTGAGGAGCAGTCTGCTCCGACAAGCCCCAGGGCTTGTTTCGTTGAAGCAGACGCTCCCGACAAGCTGTGTCCCGACACGCTTGCCGGGGAGCATCACGCTCCGGCAGGATCCCAGATTCTTGCCGTGGAAGCGGATGTTCCCGCAGCAGCATTTGCACCTTTAGTCCTTGTTGCCGAGCCTCAAGCTCCGGCATGGGCACAGCAGATCGTCCATTTCCTTCAAACAGGAGAACTTCCCGAGGAACAAGAAGAAGCGGAGAGAGTAGCCCGGCAATCTAGTATGTACCAGTTTGTCGATGACATACTGTACAGAAGAAGATTCAACGGAGTGAAATTGAAGTGCATTTCCCGGGAAGATGGATAGGAGCTGTTGGCGGAGATACATGGAGGCATATGTGGTCACCACATTGGCGCAAGAGCACTTGCCGGCAAAGCCTTCCGGCAAGGTTTCTTCTGGCCGACAGCCCCCCAGGATGCAACTGCAAAAGTAACCAAGTGTGAAGCGTGCCAGTTCCACTCCAAGCAGATACATCAACCAGCTCAAGCTCTCCAAACTATCCCTTTATCCTGGCCATTTTCGGTCTAGGGGCTCGATATCCTCGGCCCCTTTCCCCGGGCTGTCGGGGGCTTTGAGTACTTGTACGTTGCAATCGACAAGTTCACAAAGTGGCGTGAAGTGGAAGCAGTGAGGAAGGTGACAGCACAGTCAGCAGTCAAGTTCTTCAGGTCAATTGTTTGCTGTTTCGGAATCCCTAACAGGATCATCACCGACAACGACACACAATTCACGAGCCGCACCTTCATGCAGTATGTCCAAGATCTTGGCACCAAGATCTGCTTCGCTTCTGTTGCTCACCCGAGAAGCAACGGTCAAGCGGAGAGGGCAAACGCTGAAGTGCTGCGCGGGCTCAAGACCAGAACTTTCGACAGGCTGCGCAAGTGCGAAAGAAATTGGATCGAGGAGCTGCTGGTGGTTCTTTGGTCGATCAGGACGACGCCAAATCGAGCCACTGGCCAGACAACTTTTGCTCTTGTCTATGGAGCAGAAGTAGTTCTCCCCACGGAACTCGTATACGGATCACCTCGAGTGCTCGCTTATGATGAGCTTGAGCAAGAGCAGCTGCGGCAAGATGACTTGCTGCTCCTCGAGGAAGATCGTCTTCAGGCTGTTGTACGAGCTGCTCGTTACCAGCAAGCTTTGCATCGCTACCATAGCCGCAAAGTTAACGCCAGAAGCTTCGAGGAAGGCGACCTTGTTCTTCGGCGCGTTCAATCCGCCAAGAATTCCAACAAGTTGACGCCGAAGTGGGAAGGCCCTTATCGGGTGAAACGAGTCACTAGGCCCGGCGCTGTCCGCCTTGAGACCGAAGATGGCTTTCCGGTGAGCAATTCCTGGAACATAGAGCATCTTCGTAAGTTTTACCCGTAAGGCGCGGTTGCCGGAACTGTTCCGGCAACCACCTTTTGTACAAGCCTTGCCGCTGTTGCATGTAACCCTTTGTACAAAGCCGGGCGCAGATCCCGCGCATAAATAAAGCTCAAGTATGCTTTGCACATCTTGTCAAATTTCATGCATCCTTTCTTTTTTGCATGTTTTATCTGACACTTTGTGCAGCACATACCCCCGGCAAGCAATAACGAGCCTTAGGGCCCCATACCATTATTTTCTCTTCTTTCTTTTGAAGAAGGTTCCTTCGCCCACAAGTTCACGGGGGGGGGGGGGGGAGAGGATAAAGGTGTGGACCGGGCGTCGTTCAAAGGAGTATGGCCTTGCCGGGGCACGGGCGACAGAAAAGCTAAGTTGCCAAAGTTTGAGCACAGTCAGTCTTAAATTTTTAAGTTATATTCCTTGAACGACCGTGCCTTGTATGGAAAACCTGTGCGCGGAGGAACCGACTTGCGGCTAAGTTGCGCCCTTGATTTGTTTCGAGTCCGCTCAACAATACAAGTGAGCTGCAACTAGCCCCGACAAGGTTTCTTGCCGGAGGCAGCACCACCAGCAGGCTACTGATGTTCCGCACTCAGCAAGCGTGTTTGCGCTGGCGAGTTCCCTAAATGCGTAGGGTAAAAACATACAAGGCATAGAATCAAGTAAAGGAAGTAACATAGCAGATAGTGCCCAGAATGGAGTTATATTACGAAAATAGCTTGTTGCGGCACTAACTAAATTGTTCTCATGACTTAAATAACTAGCGACAGGGAAAGGAGAAGAAGGATGGCCTAATCCACGCGCTCGCCATCGACCCTCCTGACTTCGTTCACCTTGTCCATGATGGGTGCGACGATGGCCCTGAGCTCCTCAAGATCAGCGCCCTCCGGTAGCTTCTTGGTGACGCGGGAGAGGTCGCGGTCCGGGTTGCGGAAGAGGATCTTCACCAGCACCTTCTCCAAGACCTTGGCGCAGATTGCGCGCGACTCGTCCGCCAGCTTCTTCGGGATCCTTTCCCGGAGTTGCTGGAGGGCCGTCACCACGTCCTTGAAGAAGAGAGTGAGCTTGGCGCTGGGCTGGAGGTTCTCGTTGGTGGAGTACCCGAAGCCCGCCAACTCCTCGTCGATGGCTGCAGCGATGTTGACGAGGCCCTCCGTCCAGAGCTCCACCGTGGCCTTGAAAGTGTTTTGAGTCTCGGCGGCCCTCGTCAACAGCTCTTCGTTGCCCTTGAGATCTTTCCTCAAGACATCTTCTCGCTTCTTGGCGGCGTCCAGCGTCTTCGTCAAGGTTGCCAGTTTCAGCTCCAGATCAGCGCTCGAGTCCTTGGCGGTGTTCAGCTCCTTGATCTTCTCGGCAAGCTGAACTTGCAGATCGCCATGGGCGCGTGCATCCTTCTCGCGTTCGCGCTGGAGTGCGGCAAGCTCTTCGTTCTTCTTTGTCATGTCCGCCTCCAGCTGCGTCACCTTCGCCTCTAGCTCCTTCTTGGCGGCCTCGACAGCCGCGGCGGCATCCTTCGCCTCCTTGAGCGCCCCACCAAGCGATTGCTCCCGGACGGCGAGCTCCTCTTCGTGGCTGTCCAAGTTCACCTTCTTCTGTATCAGCTCACCATCTCGCTTGGACAGCTCCTCGGCGGCGAGCCTCTGCTGTTCTTCGGCTTCAGCCTTTTCCAGGATGAACGCCTTCTTCGCCTCGTCGAGTTGCGCCCTCTCCTCAGCAATGGACCGGAGGGCCTCCTGGTTGCGATTCCGGAGCTCCTCCGCGTGTTTCTCTATGTCAACTCCCGCCTGCGCGACAAGCGCTTCCCGGGACTCGAGCTTCGCTTGCCGGGCACGGTAGAGTGACACCAACTTCCGGAGCAATTGCTCCTCCTCGGACTCGCCGCTGCTGCTGCTTGGCTTGTCAACCACTGCCAGCCCAGCAGAGGCGAGTACTTCCCCGTCAAACTCCTCTCCTTCCACCGGCGCCCTGGAGCTCGACACCCAGGGAAGCTTGATGTACACGCCCTCGCCGGCCTTCAAGTATGCGCCTGGCTGGGGGCTCCTTGGAGCCCGGCGCCGCATCAGCGGCGGAGGGGCCGGCGGACGGTGCAGCGCCTTGCGCTCCTGCGTCCTCCGGGTCGTCAATGCGATCGCCGGACCCCTCGCCGGTTCCTGCGCCAGCAGCCTTGGCGGCTTCCTCGTCGGCGGGCTCATCAGCGCCGGCCTCTTCCTCGCCAGCGGTGGCATCTTTGGTGTTGCCGCGTGCGCCTTCCTCGCCGGTGGCCTCGGTCTCCATCGGGGCCGGCGAGAGGGGGATCTGAGGATAGGAAGAGGAAAGAAAAGTCAAGCAAATATCCAAAAAAGAAGATCAGGAGAAGAGCCCAAGGGAAGATTTCCGACAAGGAAGGTTACCTGTGCTGGGTTCAGTAACCATGGGCTCCTCCACCAAGGGCTCACCGGTTTCGTCCCTTGCCGGGGACCTCTCCCTTGCCGGGGAGCGCTCCCTTGTCAGGGAATCGCCCCTTGGCAGCCTAGTCGAAGCAGACTGCACCTCCAGGGCGGTTTCTGATTGCCCCTGATGGGCCTGCTCTGCTCCTACACGAATGGATCAGCAATCAAGATGTCAGCAACAGAAGAAGCACCCACGCGCGCCCCACAACAGAAAGTGAACCAAACACTTACGCTGGGGGCTGTACTGGGGGCTGCTGCGAGGAGAAGGAACCGGGTCCGTCAAGGTGGTCTCGGACGTATCTTCTGCTGTCACAGCAGGATCGTCCTCGATGTCAACCAGAGGGACCTTGGCCCTCTTCGCCGCTCTCTCCGCCAAAGTCCTGAAATAGAACAGGAATTCAGAGAGAAACGAATTAGATAAAAGACAAACAACAACAAGGATCAAAGAAAATCATGGACAGTGAGAAGAAAGTCTTACTCCTCCTCCTCCTCCTCTTCATCATCATCGGAGCTCAGCGCGGAGAGGTCGAATTCCGGTACCCTCTCTGCGCGGTGTGGCGGAGGAGTATGCTCCCTTCAGCGTTTGCCGGGGTCTGCGGCAGGATCAGGCGTGGCGGCCCGGGAAGACCCCGCCTCAGTTGCCGGCACAGCCTGGGACCCTCCCGCGGCAACGGTACTTGCCGCGGTGGAGCGTGTCCCACGGCGCTGCGGCTGCTGGTCGGCCTGCTCCCTTGCTGTATCTCCAACTCGACGGAGGCGCCTTCTCGGTTGGAATTGGGGCCGCGCTGGGGGCTCCGCCTGCGGCAAGCTGCTCGAAGGTGGCTGGCCGCTCGCGCCCTCGGTGGGATCGCTCATTTCGGCCTCGGGCTCCCCCTCGCCGGTGACCTCCTCGGCAAGCTCTTCCCGATCGGCAAGGCTTGCCGCCTCGGCTGCATCCGCCTCCGCCAGCGTGAAGCCAAACTCGCCCACGGCAGCGGCTGCCGCCGCCTCTTCGGCCCTGGAGGCGATGTACAGCATCTCGTTGTCGGTGGTGGCGCGGGTGAGGAGCTTCTGCTCCTCGGAGTTGATTGCCACCTCCGTCAAGTTATCGAAGAATTGCTGCACGACCTCGGCGGCGGGCTCGATCCAAGTTGCACTTATCCCGTGCGAGTCGCACTCTGGCATCATTGCGCAGATACGATCGCGCTGGGAGTTGTTGCACAAGGGGACGACGCCCTGCGGCAACCTGAACCACTCTGGATGGTTGGCGTCATGCTTGAACAGCTCCCTCAGCATCCCGTCAAGCTCCAGAACGGTGAAGTTGAAGTTGAGGCCTAGACGCAGCCTCATGATATCCGCCGGGCCGCCAAACAGCCAGGCGGGCCTCCCCCTCTTCTGCAGAGGGGCGATGCGACGGCGAAGGAAATCCGCGCCAACCGCCCCTGCTGTGAGCCCGGCATGCCTGAGCCGGAGGATTCGGGTGGTGGCAATCTTCAGCTTGGCGTCGTCCGGCGACAGAGCGCTCCAGTCGCCGCCACGCACCACCCGGGTCTGGCGCAGTTTGGTGAATGGCTGCGGATTGGCATCACAGATCCAGCACCACTCCGCCCTCCACTCGTCCCACTTGCTGCGGAGCTCGCCCGTCAAGTACACCTCCTTCATGCCAATCCGGGAGGTCCGGGCGATTCCGCCAGCCAGTGGCTCCCCTTTCTCGGCCCGGGGGGAGAGATAATGACGAAAAAGAGCGACATCGGGGAGGATGCCCACAAAGTTCTCGCAAAGGTGTGCGAAAACCGCCATTGTCAGAACGGCGTTGGGGGTGAAATCAAGAAGATGAAACCCGTAGGTGTTCATGATGTCGCAGAGAAAATCGGAAAAAGGTGGGCAGAGCCCGCAATAGAAGAACACAGGAAAGAAGTAGTAACCTCTGGGGCACTTTTTTCGATTTGGAAGCCTCAGCGGAAAGCGCCTGCGTGCGCGGATGCGCCCGTGTCTCCGTCGACCAGAAGAGGTAGAACTCCGCCCGCAGCGCCTCCGGGGTGAGCTCGGGGAGGAAAAGCACTCGCTTCTTGCGCAGCGCCTCGAGCTCCAGTGCCTCGGCCGACTTCGCAGCCTTCGCAGCCTTCCCGGTCTTCGGAGCCATGGCGGAAGCGATGGGGGAAGGCGAAGGCGACGGCGGCGATGGCGACGACGGGCGGCGGAGCGCTGCTCTCTTTCGACTCGGGAAGCGGAGGGGAGCGGCGGAGCTTTCGGAGGAAGGAACTACAAGTGGCAAAAGTGGGGGGACGGCCCTGTTTCCTCTGCTTATAAACGGGGGATGCGAACGTTACGCATTTCCTGGAATTAAGTATTGACCACGTTCTCTCCCACGACGCCGCGATTGACGCGTGCCGTTGCGGGAGGGCGCGGTGGATACGGAGTGAATTTAATGTGGACCCAGGCCGCGCGTGCCCGTGCCCTGTTTTGGGCTTGGCCCAACAGCGCTCGGCACCGTGTATGGCCCAGGCCCCGGGGCTCCTGTCGGTGTACTAAAGTAGGGGTACCTTAGTACCCCGAACTTGGGCACGGACAGTCGCAGCGCCCTGCGGCAAGGCTTGCCGGGCGTCCGCCAAGACCCTCCGCCATTCCATTTACTGCCATTCAAGAACAAAGTGTTAACTAAGAAGACAAGGCCCCAGCAAGAGGAGTTTGCCGGGAAGGACAAGGCCCCGGCAAGAGAAGCTTGCCGGGAAGGACAAAGGCCCCGGCAAGAGGAGCTTGCCGGGAAGGCCAACTAAGGCACTCCAAGAAACTTGCCGCAACGCCCCACGCGTCCCGGCAAGGCCCGGCGAGCGGCAAGCTTGCTGGTGCGACAAGATAAGGGCCGCGGCAAGGCGCTTGCCACGGCAAGGCTGCCACTCTGCACCCGAGCTCCAGCGCATCCGACGACGTGTCGCCACAGGATCGCTCCTGGTGCACGTGTCGGGTAGCTATGCAGCATGGCGGTGCGAGGTGGCAAGCGAAGCTGACAAGGAGGCCATCGTGGCGATCAATGGCGCCCCTAACGGTCGTTTCCTTGCACTGCTGGGGCGACCGGACGGGCATTAAATGCCCTTGTCCCCTGCCGTCAGAGTTAGGTAGGGGATACTGTTGGTAGCAGTTGTACCAACCCGCGTTTTTACCTTTCTACCCCTCTTTCTATGCTGCCACCTGTCGGTGACCCCCTTAGACTATAAAAGGGAGGCCCATGCGCACGTAGAAGGGGTTCGGAATTTTGGTTCGGCAGTCTTAGGTTCGACTCGTTCGACACAACAACTCACATACGCTCTCGAGCAAGAACAAATAAAAACACAAGGCAGCAGTAGGAGTTTTATCTCTCCGGAGAGCTCCGAAGCTGGGTAAAATCCCCCGCGTGCTCTCGCCTCGATCTGCTCTGCGTGCGCCCACCGCTCCCTTGCCGGACAAGAAGGGGCCCCCTGCCCCATAGGTGCTCGTACCCCACGACAAAGTTATACAACTCGGTGGGTCCGAGTCGGTTTCGGCGGAAACCTAACCCTAAATTTTCAATTCACCTCTAATCTATGGATTGTTTTGACTGGATAGAATAGTTTCAATCGTGGCAAGAATCATGATGAACACAATGTGCTAGGAATCGGACGGGGATAGCACTATGATCGAGTCCATACCATAGCTCGGCGATGAACGCGCTACAGCGGCAATGGCGGGGATGAATTCCATTGACGGCGGCGGAGACCAGCGATTGGAGGCGGCTGGCGACGAGGAGGACGATCCGAGACCTCAAGGCGGAAGCGAGCTATCTTGTGGCGAAAGAGTTCGGAGAAAGTTTCCAAATTTTTGCCCGTGAGTATATATAGCCCGACCCTGTCGGTGTGACCGAGTGGAACAACTCGGTGGCACCGAGATGCATAACTGTTGACAGTTACAGCAACTCGGTGTGACCAAAAAGTTCAAATCGGTTGCACCGAGATTGTAAACCTAGATCGACTTAGTGATCTCGGTATGACCAAAATGGAAGAATCGGTCAGACCGAAACGCACAAAGAAGTTTTGGAAGTTTAAGTCTATGACGAATCGGGGACTCCGAGTGCTCCTCACACAGAGTGGTTCGAATCTGACTTGATCAAATTTTGTGATGTAGCATGCATAGAGTTTGAGACAAGAAAAGCATAGATAGCTAGAGAAGGTTCTTAGGCATTCTTGTCCATCCACTTGGCAAAAGAAAAACAAACCAATCAATCAAAGCAATAAGTGGATGTTCTCGAATGAGTAAAATATGCAACCAACATGCTCACACAATAAAATGGCAAATCAAATATGTGGCAAAGCATGCACAACCAATTCTAGCATCTATCAAACAATTGGCGATGACTAGGTCATCTATATATGAGTATATTGACTTAGGAGTCAAATGAGAACATTTGATCATAGGTCATACTCATCGTTTAAGCTCAAGTGGGGTTACCACTTTTACATAATGCATTGATGTGTTCACACCATTAGAGTTGCTTTGACTCAATTCTTAGAGTTAAGCTCCCCCTAGATGTGAGATCCCCCCTTAGAGGGATGAACTAACCTTGGGTTTTGTCGATGATGACTTCATGTAGGTGTTGAAGATGTGGATGCTCAATATTGATGAAGATCATTTGGAACAATCCTTTGGAGTGAGTTGCACTTTCAATACCTACACGGGTTAGTCCCACAAGGAACAAACAAGGATATCCATAGACATAGAGTGATGCACACACAAGATGATGTCTATGAAAGCATTAGGTTACCTTGTCCCTTGTCTTACCAACAAGAGGGTTTGTGAGTCCTTGAACTAGTGCAAGATGTGGAAGTTGATTGCACTTGTTGTTGCCAAAATGATATGAGTGAAATATGTTGGCGGAGTCACCCTCAAGAACTGTCTAGTTCTTCTTCTTCGGGATCCACATCATCTTGATGGGAATCCTTGGAGTTGTAGTCGTACTTGATGAATTAGAGCTTGATGTAGTCTTGGGAACCCACTTGACCAAGGCCTTAGGAGCTTCTTCAAATGCATCAATCTCCTCTTGAAGCTTGTCCTTGCCTTTTTGCTTGAGGTCTTGTGGTGGAAGATCATCTTGATCTTGTGTTCCCTCGAAGGAAGTAGGATCATACTTCTCTTGTTGAGGAACAAACTTTGTCTTGGGGTATTGATCTTCTTCCCACTCAACTCCATTTGCATTAAACTTTCATTCAAAACCAACACCTTGGTTCTTCCGGTGCCTTCCTTGCTTGCGTACAATTTCCTCAAATTGCTTACTCCCGGCAAGGCTCGTGTAAACACCTTTCTCTATAATTCCCTTCAATAAGCTATTTTCTTGCTCAAGTGTAACTTGGCTAAGAGAATCATTAGTGGAATCAAGAGAACTACTAGAAGCAACAACATTGGATTTAGCATGATTATTGTTACTACTAGAGGAAGAATCCTTCTTGTTCTTGTTAATGGACTTGACTTGAGGCATGTAATTAGATAAGAGTAAACAATTGGCAATGTAAGAAGAGCTTTTCTTATGGAGATCATCATTGATTGCCTTTAAGAACTCATGCTCTTGCTCAAGGTTGAGCTTTTCAAAGTGTAACTTCTCATGAGTCCTTAAAAGTTCTCGATGATCTTCTAAGATAGTTTCATGAGCTAACTTAAGAGTGTTTAGTTCTTTAGTTAGAAGCTCAATCTTCTCGTTATCATTGTCATTCGTTTTATCTTGATTAGCATGATTAATTGATGTTTCATCATAGTATTCATCACTAGAGTTGCCAACAAGTAAATCATCATCACCTAGCAAGTTATCTTCATCACTATTGAAATTAACATACTCGGGGTGTGTTACCTTTGGGCCTTTAGCCATAAAGCATCTTCCAAGTCCTTCATTTGGTGAATCAAATATGTCGTAGGAGTTGGTTGACACAAGTGCTAGACCGGCAACACCTTCATCTTGAGTATATTCGGAGTCGGAGTGATAGCTTCTCTTGGAGTGATTGTCGGAGTCGGAGCCAGATACCCATTCACCAACATGAGCTTGATGTCTTCGTTTTGTGTAGCTCCTTGATTACTTGTCCTTCCTTTACGAATCCTTGCTTCTCCGGGATGTTCTTCGTTCATAACGATCATCTCTACTCCTTCTCTCTCTTGGTGGTGATTCTTCTCTTCTACTTCTCCTCTTGGCTGATTCTTCTCTTCTTTTGTGGGGTGCCGTACACTCATTGGAATAGTGTCCAGGTCTCCCACAATTGTAGCAATTGCGCTCTCGACTAGAAGATCTTTTGTCATTGTAGGACCTTGACTTGGAGCTTCTCTCTTTGCTTCTACACTTGTAGAATTTGTTGAAGTTCTTCACCATTAAGCTCAATTCTTAATTGAAGGTTTGTTTCTCACTTGATGATGTAGGGGCTTCACATGAGGCTTTGTAAGCACCACTTGACTTGTTGTGAAGTTCCTCCTTATCCTTGAGTGACATCTTGTGGGGACCCCGACTCATAAGTCGAGATCACCGAATGCACGTGTACAGTGATCCCAGAGATCAATGCTCACTAAACACACAGAGGCTGAATAACAAGAGTCTTACATCCATACATACCGTTTTACACAAGTAGGACCATTACGGTCAAGTCTTGAGTGTATCATCGCAGCGGAAATCTTCGTCGATAACTTGGACCCATGCCATCTGCCTTAACCCTACAGGCATCTGACTGGGAAGCGTCCTAGCTCGCATGTTCATCACCGAAGTGTTCTTCATCACATCCTGTTCTTTCATGCCTGGCCAATAAAAGAACAAGTGGCAAGCCAATGAGTACTTTGAATGTACTCGCAAGCAACCCATGTTTTGGTTCAAGATGTAACAGTGCATGATATAGGTAAATTTTTGCAGAAAGCTAGTTTTGAGTGCAATGACATGTTCAACAACTTGTAAGACATGCATCAAGAGAATTCAAGTAACCATGAGGACAGGTTACAGATATCAACATAAATAGAGCGGGCACCAACCCAACTCAATCATGTCAAGTCCCTTGACTTGACCCAAGTCAATTTATCAACACACACACACGGTTTGTAAACATGTGGACATAGCCCAAGAGCGGTTACCCAACTGTCCTTGACCGTGGACACGGCTATTCGAATAGTTTTACACTCTGCAGAGGTTGCACACTTTACCCACAAGATCCGGGGAACTTCCGTGTCATCCACGACCCGCGGTACCTCAAGTACCCAGGGTAAGCACCCGATCACTACCTTTCCCTAGATGACACTAACAAGGAGTCCACTCTTTGCTCCGTATCCTCACGATGTACATCATACGAGACTCACTCGAGATTCTAACATCCGAGAGGGGACACAACGGTGTATCCGGTGCCCTGTGAAAACAGTCATGGCCGCCCTACCTGGCACGACCCCGTCCCGAGAGAGCGCACCAACAACTCTCCCGTCACTAGTAATGCGGGCCCCAAGCTAGTATCGGTCTAGGTAATCAATAATTCCCTTTCCCATATAAGGGTAGAGTGGTTGCGCATGTAAGGTTGGAATAACGGTCGCAACTTAAACCAATCCATTTTGAAAACAACACACACTTGCCTCGGTACACCACTTCGTCATCAAGTGGTTACCCATCTCATCATCTCCCTCGGGCATAAGTGGCACCCGACGGGTTTTTCGAAAAGTCCTTTGAAAACACTTTGTCTCCTTCATCATGCATATTCCCGTCCCTTTGCGTAGCATCTACTTTAGCATCCTATCTACTCCCACCATCATAACCCTCATAAGAAGGTAGGGTTATGCACAATGCAAGTATCAACAAGGAAGTACGGTGGCAAACCATCAAAGTGGATACCACCTCATCATGATTCCGTTGCAACAACAATATGGTGCTATATGACATGCATAAAAAGGGTTTCATAGACATGGTCAAAGGGCTGCTTGCCTGTTCCTCAGAGTCTTCAAGTCTTCTGGTCCTTCTCCAAGTACTCCGTCTAGTTCGTCAACTAACGTCGGAAACAATCATAATAAGCAACACAACAAGGCAAAAATAAAAGTTCTCTAAAAATGTGAGTTGGACTTTTCTAGGATATGTCTGGTTATATGAAAAACAACCAGAGTGGTTTCATTGGAATTGGATCAGTGGATATCTCTAAACATTTTGATATGATGGAATCAAGGGGTTTATGGATTTGCAAGAAGTGTACAGAAACATTATTTTCAAAAATGAGAAGAGGCACCCATTTGACAAAGCATGATTTTAGAAGCACCTAGGAGTTGGTTTCTCTGGATTTGGAGTTCAAATGAATATCCTATGATTTTGCAAAGTTGGCTATACATGAAGAAATAGACCATTATTTGAGGTGAGACAGAAAGAATTAGTAAAAATGTTCGAAAACTAAGTTTTGAACTTATAAGCATCTAGGAATTTGAATCATGGAATTTGGATCAAAAATGGGCTCTCTGTGATTTTCTAAAGTTCATCACAGAAATGGAAAAACAAGATTTGATAAATGTTTGTGAAGAAAGAGTTCCTTGAAAAATGTGCAAGTTGCACCATGAGATAGATCATAATTTTATAAGCGACTAGAAATTTGAATCATCAAATTTGGATTTGATTTGAATTTTTTATGGATTTTACAATCCTACCAGAAAAATAGAAAGAGAAGGAATTAGGTTATACCTAAAGCGTGCGCTGAGCGCCATATAGTGCCCCTGCGCACTGGGCCGGCCCATTGGCTCGGCCACGCGAGAGTAGGAGGCGACATCGAAGGCGTACTCCGATACTACGCCTTCTCGCACGGGAGGCGGCTCCGATCTAGACCCGTGTCCACTTAAACATGGCAGGCCCACCCGTCTATGGCTCAGGCCCTGCGCCAAGCTGTTGACAGGCGGGGCCCGCTGGGCGTCATGGCGTCGTCCTCAACCTCCCACCCGAAGCAGAGGAGGCGAGGTAGGGGAGACATCAGCGGCGACTGCCGGTGCTACCGGCCACCGTTTCTGGTGATCCAGCCACCGGAGTGCTCGGGGAAACGTGCCGCATCCGGGAGGCCACACTACGGGCGCCAGCTTCCTCAGAGAGGAGCGGGCCTTCGCCCGCGGTGGAGGATGGCATCGGCCATTGCCGGCTTCGAGCGCAGGGGCGTCCCGGGGAAGAATGGAGGCGATGGGGGGCTTCTTGGTGGTGGTGAGGGCGTACTGGAGTGGGTAAGGAGAAGAGAGAGGGGCCGTGGTGCCTGAATCCGAGCGGCGGTCGGCGGCGGCACTGCGGCCATGGAGAGGGCAGGAGAGCACTAGGGGTAGAGGGATGTTGTCTGGGAGGTTCATGGGAGAGAGAGGGATCCAGAAGAATCGAGGGAGTGCCCGTGGGGAGGCTCTATATAGGGGGGCCGTGGTGCAGTGGGGTGGCCACTGGCGCACTCGGGTGAGGTCGTGGAGGGGAGAGGAGAGAGTTTTAGGAGGGGGCCGGCAGCTTTCCGTGTCCCAGACGCCGAGGCGGCCTCGTGAGACACGCTGGGGAGGCCCGAGGTGGCCGGAGGCGGTTGGCGGCGGCTACAGAGGGAGGAGGCGCCAGAAGGCTGGCTCCAGAGCGCCCATATGGCTTTCCAGGCCATTTTCTATGCTTGTGGGCGCGCCCTTGCATGTCCAGTAGCATTTGGGGGGGTGCTAATGAAGGGATCTTGGCCTTGGATGCTTTGGCTGGCCAGTGGGTGAAGAGAGAGGAAGGAGAAGAGTGGAAATGGGGCTGTCCAGAATAGAAAATTAGTGGTTCCATCCCCTTGATCAATAAGCATTGACTTGAGCTGAATGCCAGAGATAGAGGGAGGTTAGGAGGAGGTGTGGTAAATAGGAGAGCTCATTTGGATTATTGGAAGAGGCCCAAACAGGGTTTTTAGTTAAAATGCAGAAGGTGTTTGATGCTAGTTTGGGCAAGTAAATGATCTCCATTTGCCATGAGACTCCACAGGGTGAAATGGCACATATAACTAGGGCCTTCCACCAATTTGGAGATTATTTGGGCAAAGTTGCCAATGCAACTTTTGTAAACCCTAGAAATTAGCAGAAATGAACTTGTGTAGATCTAGTTGACCAAATCACTTCTCCTTGATGCACCACTTGGTGTAATGGCCTCATTTGGTCATGTGAACATGCTCACAAAAGTTGGGGTCAAGGAGAGAAAGTTGGTAGTACAAAGTTGTTCAAATTTGATTCTGGTCAAAGAGGGTTTTGGGGCACTTTGATCAATATAACTTGTTCTACAACTTGTGACACTTGGTCTAGATGAATAAATAGAACATTTGAGCATGTTCACAAGGTTTGATAACATTTGGAAATGTTTGGCAATGTAAAGTTGCTCAAACTTCAAAATGGACAGAAATGGTTTTGAGGGGATTTGATGATGTTATGCTATTCTCCATGACATGATACTTGTCCAGACCATCAAACATATCATATGTGACATGCTAGAATTTTCTTGGAATTTTTGGAGAATATTTCCTTTGTAAATATTTCAAAAGCTTGAAATATCCAGAAAGGGTTTTTGAGGGATTTGACCAATATTTTGAACATGACCATGTGTTGAAACTCTTATAGAAATATATGCCCACTGAGTTTCCCTGATTTTTGTCAAATATTTTTAAAACAATAAAATATTTTTTTCCCTATTAAAGACCATTTCTGGCCTTGAGAAAAAGCTTTTAAATAAAATAGGAAAATAACTTTTAAAATTATTATTTTTTGGTTTATGGGAGTCCTATATCTAATAGGTTTCAAATATACCTTTTGAAATATTTTTCACACCCCAAATCAAGTACTTGCAGTGCAAATCTCAATTCAGGGGTTTTTGGAAAACTACTTTTTGAAAATACTATTTGGCCAAATTATATTTGTAAGAAATTATTTTTATGTCCTATACACATGGCATGATCATTGGTCAAGGTTTTTGGATCAAGGGTAAGGAGTATAAGGGTTGGAGAATTTATTTGATTTTTAGAGCACTTGCAAACAGCAGTCAAACTTTCAATCAAAGCAAAGACAAAACACTCAAAAGTTTTTGTCAGACCACATTTTAGCATGATTTATTGACTTATGTGTTATGGCATGAAAATCAGGGTGTGACAGACCTACCCCCCTTACAAGAATCTCATCCCCGAGATTCCCAGACTAGGCGCGGAAAGGGATACATAAACTTGGATCTAGGGTAGTCTTCAAGTCCTCATGTTGCTTCTGCTTCCGTGTAGTGCTCCATTGAGCTTGAAGTACTTGATGGTGTGGCTTCGTGTATGACGCTCTTCTTGATCCAGGTTGCTAATGGGTAGCTCGCGGTGGGTTAGATTGGGCTAGGGGTCGATGGCTCGGTGGATGCCCTCGTAGAGATCGGGAAAGTTAGGAAGTTGGAAACACTTCCGGGGTTGTGATGCATGGAAAGCATTGTGCACCCAGGTAACTTAGGTGGCTACTCCAGCTGGTAACTGTCTTCTCTTCATCTCGTAGTGATCTCAGAGGGGGTTGTTAAATCTTCGAGTAATCTCGAAGGGGCCCGATGAATCTTGGTGTGGGTCTCCTTGTCATGGAAATGCTTGGTTCCTTAGAGATAAGTGGCTTGCAGATACACCTGGCCTTCGACGCGGATGTTTACTTCTTGATGATGGTGGTAGTTCTTCCTCCTTGGCATGGCGGTCTTCAAATGTTCCTGGACTAGCTGAAGGGCTCTTCTTCCGTCTTCGGGTGGACAGGTAGGTCACCAAATGATGATGACAACTATCTTGTCTAAGCACTCCATGAAGTCTATGGGGTACGTAAAGTAGGCTAGGGAATTAGTGGTGGTCTTGTTGAGTGTGGGCCAAGGTGGTTCTAGATCTAGTGTGAAGGCCCTAAGGTCCTGATCGACCATGTTGTATCTTGGTAGGGCTTTAGGGTTTCAAGGATTCTAGTGTGCGAGTGAACATTTATCATCTTATCTTTAAGCATGGTTTCTGAGATGCCAATAGTCTATCTAGTCCTTTAAACAAATCACATCATATCACCGATAGCATCATTTTGCGTAGGTCAACTCCAATCATCACTCATGTGATTCATATCCTCATGGCTCTCGAGAGGAGGTCTAACAAAATCATATATGTCTACAATCCCCAAACTCATATGTATGTCTACCCCTAAAAATCCATGGGTAGAACATACAAGCTGCTAATCTTGAACGTGACAATCCAAGTGCTCAGCCTATTCTTCCAAGGTCTAAGATAAAGCACCTCTATCCTAAGGAAACACGTCGTAAGCCACTCCAAGATCCTGTTTCCTTCCAATTAATCAACCCCAATTGTCCATTAACTTCCATCACCAACTACCTAACCCATTAATTCTACAAATCCAATGTCCATGGTGTTCCATATGATCTTCTAATGTCTTATAATCCCCAAGTACTTGAAAGAGCTATATTTACTATAGTCAGTCCACGAATTCCCATCTTCGGGGTCAAGTAACTTCCAACCTCGAGCTTATATAGATCCTAAATCAACTCGACAATTAATCCAATCTCTTAGTTTATTGTCCACCGAGAACATGGTATCGTGATCGAGATCATCAGTCTAAATCCAATTTACTCCGAACCATGTAGAATTACTCTGCATCCATACTCCACTAGGGTAACCTATTTAATCCAAATCTCATGTCCCGCGAGAATTTCTACACTTTTCCCTCAAGTCATTATCGTAATATCAACTATCACCTATCAATATCCCCTGCCTAAGACAAATCCAAATACTTCCAAGAATTCCAGCTTGCGAACACAATTATCCTACTAAATCCAATTTACTCAGGGGTAATGAAAGCTATGCTACTCTGTAATCATGATCCCACCAAGTTCATCTACCAACATGTTAGCCTTATAATCCACCAAAGAGTCTCAGATGATTCCTCAAAGTCATTGATATAAACTCATCAAGTCATTTGTCCTCTATTCCTATATCCTCAGATTTGTCCTCCCTATGGCATCGTCAGTTCTGGTGCTGTCTTAGGAAGATAATGTGCTCGTTCACTATGTCCACTAGTTCCCTAATGAACCCAGTGATAAGCAAGGTTACGGAGGCTTAACAGGTTCTCTTGCAATTCTGTGGGTTAAGCACATGGTTAAGGATTCAAGCTGGGGTATCTTATGAAGTCTCGAAGGGTCTAGGAATGGGTTCCTAATCTTGAGGAGTAGACATAACACTACTGGGTTGCACTTGGTCGAGGAGGCTGCAACAAAAGTCTCCAGTGCTCGTTGGTTGCCAAAGTAGAATCCTTGGTGTATCTTGTCTTGCTAGCCTTCAGTTGAGGAGAGAGATGAGAGGGAGAGGTAGCATAGAGGAGGGGAATGCCAAAAGGGGGTTCTATAGTGCTAGTGCAAACAAACAGGTGCAAAGAGGGCCAAACAAAAGAAACAAGGTGAGGAAGGTGATATAGTCGCATACTTGTCGCCTAGGGCAAAAGTGCGACCTATATCAAAACACAAACAAATAGAAACAAGCAACACACAATCATGGTTATATTCGAACCATCACACGGACTCGACTGCGCATAGGGGGTACACGACTCATCCTACCCTAGGGGTTCTCGGACTCGGTAGTCGTGCCTTGTGCCTCATGCAGTCTTCTGAGTTTTCCTTAGGTGTTGCTACATCTCTTGTTTGAGGGAACGATCTGGGTTGAGCCTGAAGAATCTTCGACTACTTCTCGCCTAATGAGGTGATGGGGTGAAGGTGGCTCCTCGTGGCTGGCATTGACTTGGTCTCCTCTTGTCTTCTTAATCATGATGACCCCTTTTGCCTTCTAAGGCGTCGAGTGTACCAGGTAGGCAATCTTTATGTAATGACATTAACAAGGCATAATAGAGGCCCAATCTGTCGGACACATTGTTGACAATATCGTCACCGAGAGCGGGGGATGAAGAGAACCGTTTTCCTACTCACTATAGTGAGGCGGACTAAATGGCTAGGTTCTCATCCACCAGTGGTTGCCGATGCAACAATGATAGGCAGGATTGCTCTACTAGCGATGTATATCATCATCTTGCTTATCCCATGCCCTGGTCATCATAGGCCAATGTTTCATAATCCTGGGCAATTTCAAAGGTGTCACCATCCTCTGGTCTTCATGTCCTCATTCCTTGAGGGCGTACCTTCTCTTGGCATCGTCTTGCTGTTGAGTTGCCAATCTTGTGTTCAGAAGAGGTGGGTGAGTGTCTGGCAAGGTGTCTTCCTTCTAAATTATCCACGAGGATTACAAGGAATCCCGTGGTCAGGGCATAAGGATTCTAGCGACCATTAAATATGAAGGGGAAGAGGAAAGTATATCTTAGTTTTCGAAAAACTCAGAAGGGGAAGAGAAGTATAGATAGTTTTGAAAATTAGTAACAGTCTTGAAAATAGCTTTACCCTAACTAACGACCATGCTAACTAAGGCTTCCTACAGTCAGGATGGCTCTGATACCAGCTCTGTGGGGACCCCGACTCATAAGTCGAGATCACCGAATGCACGTGTATAGTGATCCCAGATATCAATGCTCACTGAACACACAGAAGCTGAATAACAAGAGTCTTACATCCATACATACCGTTTTACACAAGTAGGACCATTATGGTCAAGTCTTGAGTGTATCATCGCAGCGGAAATCTTAAATCGATAACGTGGACCCATGCCATCTGCCTTAACCCTACAGGCATTCATCGACCGGGAAGCGCCCTAGCTCGCATGTTAAATCATCAAGTGTTCTTCATCACATCCTGTTCTTTCATGCCTGGCCAATAAAATAACCAGTGGCAAGCCAATGAGTACTTTGAATATACTCGCAAGCAACCCATGTTTTGGTTCAAGATGTAACAATGCATGATATAGGTAAATTTTTGCAGAAAAAGCTAGTTTTGAGTGCAATGACATGTTCAACAACTTGTAAGACATGCATCAAGAGAATTCAAGTAACCATGAGGACAGGTTACAGATATCAACATAAATAGAGCGGGCACCAACCCAACTCAATCATGTCAAGTCCCTTGACTTGACCCAAGTCATTTTATCAACACACACACACACACACACACACGGTTTGTAAACATGTGGACGTAGCCCAAGAGCGGTTACCCAACTGTCCTTGACCGTGGACACGGCTATTCGAATAGTTTTACACTCTGCAGAGGTTGCACACTTTACCCACAAGATCAGGGGAACTTCCGTGTCATCCACGATCCGCGGTACCTCAAGTACTCAGGGTAAGCACCCGATCACTACCTTTCCCTAGACGACACTAACAAGGAGTCCACTCGTTGCTCCGTATCCTCACGATGTACATCATACGAGACTCACTCGAGATCGTAACATCCGAGAGCGGACACAACGGTGTATCCTGTGCCCTGTGAAAACAGTCATGGCCGCCCTACCTGGCATGACCCCGTCCCGAGAGAGCGCACCAACAACTCTCCCATCACTAGTAATGCGGGCCCCAAGCTAGTATCGGTCTAGGTAATCAATAATGCCCTTTCCCATATAAGGGTTGAGTGGTTGCGCATGTAAGGTTGGAATAACGGTCGCAACTTAAACCAATCCGTTTTGAAAACAACACACACTTGCCTTGGCACACCACTACGTCATCAAGTGGTTACCCATCTCATCATCTCCCTCGGGCATAAGTGGCACCCGACGGGTTTTTCGAAAAGTCCTTTGAAAACACTTTGTCTCCTTCATCATGCATATTCCCGTCCCTTTTGCGTAGCATCTACTTTAGCATCCTATCTACTCCCACCATCATAACCCTCATAAGAAGGTAGGGTTATGCACAATACAAGTATCAACGAGGAAGTACGGTGGCAAACCATCAAAGTGGATACCACCTCATCATGATTCCGTTGCAACAACAATATGGTGCTATATGACATGCATAAAAAGGGTTTCATAGACATGGTCAAAGGGCTGCTTACCTGTTCCTCAGAGTCTTCAAGTCTTCTGGTCCTTCTCCAAGTACTCCGTCTACTTCGTCAACTAATGTCGAAAACAAACATAATAAGCAACATAACAAGGCAAAAATAAAAGTGCTCTAAAAATGTGAGTTGGACTTTTCTAGGATATCTCTGGTTATATGAAAAATAACCAGAGTGGTTTCATTGGAATTGGATCAGTGGATATCTCTGAACATTTTGATATGATGGAATAAAGGGGTTTATGGATTTGCAAGAAGTGTACAGAAACATTATTTTAAAAAATGAGCAGAGGCACCCATTTGACAAAGCATGATTTTAGAAGCACCTAGGAGTTGGTTTCTCTGGATTTGGAGTTCAAATGAATATCCTATGATTTTGCAAAGTTGGCTATACATGAAGAAATAGACCATTATTTGAGGTTATACAGAAAGTATTAGTAAAAGTGTTCAAAAACTAAGTTTTGAACTTATAAGCATCTAGGAATTTGAATCATGGAATTTGGATCAAAAATGGGCTCTCTGTGATTTTCTAAAGTTCATCACAGAAATGGAAAAACAAGATTTGATAAATGTTTGTGAAGAAAAAGTTCCTTGAAAAATGTGCAAGTTGCACCATGAGATAGATCATAATTTTATAAGTGACTAGAAATTTGAATCATCAAATTTGGATTTCATTTGAATTGTTTATGGATTTTACAATCCTACCAGAAAAAGAGAAAGAGAAGGAATTAGGTTATACCTAAAGCGCGCGCTGAGCGCAATATAGTGCCCCTGCGCACTGGGCCGGCCCATTGGTTCGGCCACGCGAGAGTAGGAGGCGACATCGAAGGCGTACTCCGATACTACGCCTTCTCGCACGGGAGGCGGCTCCAATCTGGACCCTTGTCCACTTAAACGTGGCAGGCCCACCCGTCAGTGGCTTAGGCCCTGCGCCAAGCCGTTAACAGGCGGGGCCCGCTGGGCGTCATGGCGTCGTCCTCAACCTCCCGCCCGAAGCAGAGGAGGTGAGGCAAGGGAGACGTCAGCGGCGACTGCCGGCGCTACCGGCCACCGTTCCGGTGATCCAGCCACCAGAGTGCTCAGGGAAACGTGCCGCATCCGGGAGGCCACACTACGGGTGCCAGCTTCCTCAGAGAGGAGCGGGCCTTCGCCCGCGGCGGAGGATGGCATCAGCCATTGCCGGCTTCGAGCGCAGGGGCGTCCCGGGGAAGAATGGAGGCGATGGGGGGCTTCTTGGTGGTGGTGAGGGAGTACTGGAGTGGGTAGGGAGAAGAGAGAGAGGCCATGGTGCCCGAATCCGAGCGACGGTCGGCAGCGGCACTCCGGCCATGGAGAGGGCAGGAGAACACTAGGGGTAGACGGATGTTGTCTGGGAGGTTCATGGGAGAGAGAGGGATCCAGAAGAGTCGAGGGAGTGCCCGGGGGACGCTCTATATAGGGGGGGGCGTGGTGCACGTGGACGCGGCCTACGGCGCACTCGGGTGAGGTCGTGGAGGGGAGAGGAGAGAGTTTTAGGAGGGGGCCGGCAGCTTTCCGTGTCCCAGACGCCGAGGCGGCCACGTGAGACACGCTGGGGAGGCCCGAGGTGGCCAGAGGCGGTTGGCGGCGGCTACATGCGGGAGCAAGATCAGAAGGCAGCCAGAGCGCCCATATGGCTATCCAGGCCATTTTCTATGCTTGTGGGCGTGCCCTTGCATGTCCAGTAGCATTTGGGGGGGGGAGTGCTAATGAAGGGATCTTGGCCTTGGATTCTTTGGGTGGCCAGTGGGTGAAGAGAGAGGAAGGAGAAGAGTGGAAATGGGGCTGTCTAGAATAGAAAATGTGGTTCCATCCCCTTGATCAATAAGCATTGACTTGAGCTGAATGCCAGAGGTAGAGGGAGGTTAGGAGGAGGTGTGGTAAATAGGAGAGCGCATTTGGATTAGTGGAAGAGGCCCAAACAGGGTTTTTAGTTAAAATGTAGAAGGTGTTTGATGCTAGTTTGGGCAAGTAAATGATCTCCATTTGCCATGAGACTCCACAGGGTGAAATGGCACATATAACTAGGGCCTTCCACCAATTTGGAGATTATTTGGGCAAAGTTGCCAATGCAACTTTTGTAAACCCTAGAAATTAGCAGAAATGAACTTGTGTAGATCTAGTTGACCAAATCACTTCTCCTTGATGCACCACTTGGTGTAATGGCCTCATTTGGTCATGTGAACATGCTCACAAAAGTTGGGGTCAAGGAGAGGAAGTTGGTAGTACAAAGTTGTTCAAATTTGATTCTGGTCAGAGAGGGTTTTGGGGCACTTTGATCAATATAACTTGTTCTCCAACTTGTGCCACTTGGTCTAGATGAATAATTAGAACATTTGAGCATGTTCACAAGGTTTGATAACATTTGGAAATGTTTGGCAATGTAAAGTTGCTCAAACTTCAAAATGGACAGAAATGGTTTTGAGGGGATTTGATGATGTTATGCTATTCTCCATGACATGATACTTGTACAGATCATCAAACATATCATATGTGACATGCTAGAATGTTCTTGGAGTTTTTGGAGAATATTTCCTTTGTAAATATTTCAAAAGCTTGAAATATCCAGGAAGGGTTTTTGAGGGATTTGACCAATATTTTGAACATGACCATGTGTTGAAACTCTTATAGAAATATATGCCCACTGAGTTTCCCGGATTTTTGTCAAATATTTTTAAAACAATAAAATAATTTTTCCCTATTAAAGACCATTTCTGGCCTTAAGAAAAAGCTTTTAAATAAAATAGGAAAATAACTTTTAAAATTATATTTTTGTGGTTTATGGGAGTTGTCGGTGTCAAAACCGGCGGATCTCGGGTAGGGGGTCCCAAACTGTGCGTCTAGGCGGATGGTAACAGGAGACAAGGGACACGATGTTTTTACCCAGGTTCGGGCCCTCTCGATGGAGGTAAAAACCTACTCCTGCTTGATTGATATTGATGATATGGGTAGTACAAGAGTGGATCTACCACGAGATCAAGGAGGCTAAACCCTAGAAGCTAGCCTATGGTATGATTGTTGTAATGGTTGTTGTGTCCTACGGACTAAAACCCTCCGGTTTATATAGACACCGGAGAGGGCTAGGGTTACAAAGAGTCGGTTACAATGGTAGGAGATCTACATATCCATATCGCCAAGCTTGCCCTCCACGCCAAGGAAAGTCCCATCCGGACACGGGACGAAGTCATCAATCTTGTGTCTTCATGATCTTGGAGTCCGGCGGACGATGATAGTCCGGCTGTCCGGACACCCCCTATTCCAGGACTCCCTCAGTAGCCCCCGAACCAGGCTTCAATGACGATAAGTCCAGCACGCATGTAGTCTTCGGCGTTGCAAGGCGGGTTCTCCTTTATGTTCCATGTACCTGGCGAATAGTCTCTGGCTCCCTTATCAATGTTGCACTTCTTGGCTTCCACGCCCAATAATGGCCTTCTTCCACGCGTCCCACGAATGCGAAAAGCCAGGGTATCTTTTATGTTTTACCCCCTAGTTGTGCAAATAATCTGCCTATAAGAGAGGCAAGAATCCAGATCCAAATCACACCATCCTCCTTCCACGAGTACTCATCGGAATGCTTCTGACCAAGAATCCATTCCATCATGGATCGTCGACGCGGCTCCTCTTCTCGCGCTCCCAGCCCTCTGCCGGGAGATTGGAGGAGATGTTCTGTCCCGCACAACGAGCTGGTGACGCTGCAAGCGAAGGGATATCTCCCTCTGGCCTTCATGGTTCCGGTTTGAGCCGGGTTGGCCACCTACCAAGGTGGGAAGCAAGCGGAGGCTACCCCAAGTCCCAACAAAGGGGAGCGGGTATGCTTCGTCCCCTATCTGATAAGGGGACTCAGATTTCCTATACATCCGTTCCTCCGCGGGCTCCTGGAGTTCTACGGACTCCGGCTCCATCACCTTACGCCCGCCTCTATCCTGCACATCGCGGGTTACGTAGCTCTTTGTGAGCTGTTCCTGGGCGTTGAGCCCCATTTTGCACTGTGGAAGAGGTTGTTCTGCCTTGTGCCCCGCTCTCACGAGGGGTCCATATATCAAGTGGGCGGTGCCTAAATTTGGCGCATCGCCGGGACCGGATATCTATCCGGAACCCCTAAGAAGGCATCCGAAGACTAGCCTTCAGAATGGTTTTACGTAGAAGACGCTCCGCTGCCGGACCCTGTTCGGATCGGCCTTCGGGAGTTCAGTAATGCTCCTTTGAAGAAGCGCCTCAGCTGGCGCCCACGGAGCCCCCAGCTGGAGGAAGACAAGAGCGTCCACTATTTGATGGGCCGGATAAGGTTACTGGCCCATTCAGGGTTGACCATGATTGGAGTCATGTCAGCGTGCATTATCTTGGGGTGCAGCTGCGTCTGAGGCCACCCGTGTGGGATTTCAACGGGGAGGACGATGCCACCCGTCATGGCCGCAAAGGGCCGGGATCGGCCGAAGACCTGGCGGGGATCCTGTCCGGCCTGTACAAGGGGGAGAAGGAGGACTTCCTCCAGACGAGCCATTTGAATGGGTTCTCCATGAATAACCCTCGGCGTTGGGTAAGCGAACACTTTGTGTGCCCGACCCATGCTTTTAAAGTTTAAGTTTCTTATAT
The DNA here is from genome assembly GCA_021437245.1 of Aegilops speltoides. NCBI lineage: Eukaryota > Viridiplantae > Streptophyta > Magnoliopsida > Poales > Poaceae > Aegilops > Aegilops speltoides. The sequence continues at coordinate 378,419,742 of CM038146.1, forward strand.
TATGCTTTCGGCGCAGGAGCTGCGCCGGGTTGTGGAGGGCATGCTTAGTCTGGCTCGGCAACCCGAGGATCCAGAGAGATCCCAGGATCCGGCCTCCGAAGAGGATCCGGACATAAAGGTGGAGTTAATCGACGGGGTGTTCCACCAGCTCAGCATGGATAATGCTTTAGTCGCCATTACGTCTGACTACCCCAGACTATATCCGGCTTCCCAGGTGATTGTGACCGAAGTCCTGACACCCTTATTCCTTCCTTGCTCATTTCTGACCACCGTATACGATGGCGCTTTGTAGGAGGTGCCTCCAGGGCGGAATGCCGAGCCCGCGGCGGCTGACCAACAGTGGTCAGTCCGGCCCAGTAGGCGGAAGAGGAGTGCGGCGCGGACCGAAACATCGCCGCAAAGGTATAGATCACAATTTGTTATTTAGAGCAACATTCCTAGGAAGCGTTTGAGTGCTCTTGACTTTTTGTAGGAGAAAAAGTGCCCGCCGAACTGCGGGCGTAGAGGTTGCTGAGGGAGTCCTGGACTAGGGGGTGTCCGGACAGCCGGACTATCATCGTCCGCCGGACTCCAAGCCTACGAAGATACAAGATTGAAGACTCCGTCCCGTGTCCGGATGGGACTTTCCTTGGCGTGGAAGGCATGCTTGGCAATATGGATATGTAGATCTCCTACCATTGTAACCGACTCTATGTAACCCTAGCTTCCTCCGTTGTCTATATAAACCGGAGGGCTTTAGTCCGTAGCAGACAACATACATTACAACAATCATACCATAGGCTAGCTTTAGAGTTTAGCCTCCTTGATCTCGTGGTAGATCTACTCTTGTACTACCCATATCATCAATATTAATCAAGCAGGACGTAGGGTTTTACCTCCATCGAGAGGGCCCGAACCTGGTTAAAACTTCGTGTCCCTTGTCTCCTGTTACCATCCGCCTAGACGCACAGTTCGGGACCCCCTACCCGAGATCCGCCGGTTTTGACACCGACATTGGTGCTTTCATTGAGAGTTCCTCTATGTCGTCACCGATAGGAAGGATGCCTCCACCCGTCTTCAAGGACGGTATTTTTGCCGAAAAGGCCTTGGCCGCTGGCCAAACTATCCGGCTAGGCGGTTTTCTTATGACCGCTGTCCGCCTTTCGCTCGACAATGACTTCTCAAGTCGTCAAAAGCAATCTCCACGTCACTCGAGAATCGCCGAGCAATTTGGATCCGATAGAGCTCTCGTCTGTCAACGAACTCTTGGATCGCATCGCCACCCTGGGAGTCGCTACGGACTACAACCAGATTGGGCTTAAAACCGATCAGAGAGAGATCAACTCTCCCTAGGTTACCCACCACATCGCCGTGGTAGAGGAACAATGCGGCGATCTTCCTCCTGTATTAAAAACTAGACATGTCCGGGCACCCGAACCCCCCACGCCGGATTTCCGTGGAGGAACGGACTCCGATCGAGCACTGAACTTAAAGTCAGGCATCGGACCGGACTCGTTGGACAACGTCCAGCAATCGAGCTTCAAAAATGGAAACTTCACGGCCTTTAAGCCCCAAGATGGGTAGGGATCCGGATTTTATTCCACCCACCCGCCCGGACATATGCGATCTATCTCTAATCGGCAAGAGCCCGCTGAAACATTACATCACTCATGGGCGATTCCTCCTAGTTATGGACAGGATAAAGGACTGCCAAGAAGAAAGCATAATCTCAATCTTTTGCAATAATTGCGGACAAGGAATATTGAGCGCCATCGGCCGTCGTAAAATCACACGCTTCACCGATCTGGCGTCCATAATGCGAAATCTTGTGCGATGGAGAGTTTCCGAAAACCGAAAACCAGTTTTGGGACAATCCGCCCCGAATACAACCCTAGTCCGCAACAAAAGGGTGCATTATACTCAGGCCCCGGATACAAAACCAAAAACAAAAACCCTTAGAGGGCGCGGAACCGTCTTTGGAGGGATGGCTCAATGGACCTGTAAGCTTCACGATCTGAGAGGAGCCGTCCCAACACATAGCCTTCGAGCATGTTGGATATTACGGCGGTGGCCAAAAATGGCGAGGAGCTTCTAGCCGGAAAACCACTCCAACAATACCGATGCGATATCAACAGTCTTGAGACCTTCGCATCAAAAATATGCAACGAACAATCATGACCTCGCGAAGTGTACCAAGTAGCAACAGCAAATCCATGGGCGACACAGCCATCACCTTCAACGCCCGAGCGAACCTAAATTCGAACAGCCCGAGCACCAGCCGCACTGGTGCTTAGTCCCATAGTGGACGGCTTTCGACTTACAAAGGTCCTCATGGATGGCGGCAGCGGACTAAACCTCATCTACGAGGAAACTCTTCAAAAATGGAAATCGATTGGAGCCGTATTGAGCGAAGCAGCACAACCTTCAGAGGAATAATCCCTAGCCGGGAAGCGCGCTGCACCGGAAAAATCACACTCGATGTGGTGTTCGGCTCGCCGGACAATTACAGATCCGAAGAAGTCACGTTCCAAGTGGCCCCGTTCAACAGCGGATATCACGCTATATTAGGACGAGAGGCATTCACAATTTTCAAGCCGTACCCCATTACGGGTATATGAAGCTCAAAATGCCTGGGCCCGGCGGAATAATCACTCTCGCTAGTGATCCGGACATAGCACTCCGCGCCGAAAACAAGACAGCCGCACTAGCCCTGGAGTCACTATCCGAGGCCCTAGCGGCAGAAGAACTCACCGCGCTACGCTCTACGGTAAACAAGGACGATGTGATACTTGATAAAAGATCCAAGTCCACCTCCTTCAAACCAGCAGATGAAATAGTGAAATTCTAGGTCCACCCAATGGACCCAACAAAGACGACCTCCATTGGGGCACAATTAAACCCCGAGGTAGACGCCGCACTGCGCGAATTCCTTCGGGAAAATTGGGACATTTTTGCCTGGCATCCTTCGGACATGCCCGGAATCCCACGCAGATTGGCAGAACACAGCCTAAGCATCCTAATAGGATTCAAGCCGGTCAAACAGGCTCTTCGAAGATTTTCTGAACCCAAAAGACAGGCAATGGGAGAAGATCTAGCCAAACTATTGGAAGCCGGATTCATCAGAGATATCAAACACCCGGATTGGCTAGCAAATCTGGTAATGGTACCAAAGAAGGACAAATCCTGGCGCCTATCGTCGATTTTAAAGACCTCAATAAGGCTTGCCCAAAGGATCCTTCCTCCCCGCATCGATCAAATTATCGATGCTCTGCGAAACACGATTAGTTGTGCTTCCTCGATGCATACTCGGCTACCATCAAATCAAGATGGCGGAAGCGAACCAAGCGCAGCGGCATTCATCACTCCATATGGACCATTCTGCTTCAACACGATGCCCTTCGGACTTAAAAACGCCGGCACAACATATCAGCGCATGATTCAAACATGTCTGGCTACCGAGATCGGCAAAACAGTCGAGGCATACGTAGACGACGTAGTCGTTAAAACTAAACACGTCGAAACTCTAGTAGACGATTTGAGGCTCACGTTCGACAACCTCAGAGCATATGACATCAAGATGAATCCGGAAAAATGTGTTTTCGGCGTACCAGCCGGAAAGCTGCTGGGCTTCATTGTATCCGGTAGAGGAGTTGAAGCAAACCCGGCTAAAATCCGAGCTCTGTCACAGTTGGTCATTCCTAAAGACCTCAAACAGATACAAAAATTGACAGGATGCGTGGCAGCCCTAAGCCGTTTTATCTCCCGCCTGGGAGAAAAGGCACTGCCCCTTTATCGCCTCCGTAGATGCACCGAACACTTCGAGTGGACGGATGCTGCCACGGCTGGACTCAAAGAAATAAAGGCCATATTGGCAACAAATCCGGTCCTAGCCGCGCCAAACCTAGGCGAACCTATGTTGTTATACATCGCAGCAACACATCAAGTTGTAAATGCGGTACTCGTCGTTGAACGAGAAACAGAAGGGCATAAATTCCCTCTTCAAAAACTAGTGTACTACGTATCCACTATGTTAACACCCTGCAAGTCCCGTTACCCGCACTATCAAAAGATAGCATACGCGGTGTTCATGGCATCTCGGAAGCTCCGACACTACTTTCATGAGTGTTCGATAACAGTGGCCTCCGAAGTACCACTCAATGACATTATAAACAACCGCAACGCAATGGGCAGGATTGCAAAATTGGCCATTGAGCTCCTACCATTCGACATAACCTACAAGCCTCGGCGAGCTATAAAGTCACAAGTTTTGGCTGACTTCGTCGCTGAATGGACAGAAGCCGAACTCCCTAAAGAGTACGGCGCATACTCCAATTGGACTATGCACTTCGACGGCTCTAAAATGTTGGCGGATCGGGCTGGCGTCGTCTTGGCGTCCCCAACCGGGACACACCAATACGTACTTCAAATAATACACGGACTCCAACAACGCAGCCGAATACGAGGCCCTCCTACATGGTCTCCGGATGGCAATCTCCATGGGCATTCAACACCTAGAGGTGCGCGGGGATTCAAACCCTGCAATATCCCAAATAAACGGAGACTTTGACGCCAAGGATCCGAAAATGGTAGCATATCGCAATGCTGTCCTAAAAATGTCTGCTCGGTTTGAAGGACTTGAATTCCATCACGAGCCCGAGAAAATAACCAAGCAGCCGACGTTCTGGCACGCATCGGCGCAAAACGTGACGCTGTTCCTCCAAATATCTTCCTGGAACGGCTCTTCAATCCATCCGTACTATGGGAAGGGAAACCCGGAAATGACAAACCGGAAACAACCGCGCCAACCGGCGATTCAGCCGATGACGTAACACCTTCAGCCCATGACATAATGGCAGTAATTGCCCCGTGGAGGGAACCATTCCTACCCTATTTGCATAGACAGGAACTTCCCGAAGACAAAAATGAGGCCCGCTGCATAGTCCGGCAATCGAAAGCCTACAAGGTCCATGAGGGAGAACTTTATAAGAAAAGTACAACCGGAGTCCTTCAAAGGTGTATCTCCGAAGAGGAAGGGTGAAACCTCCTGGCTGAAATTCATGCCGGACTAGGCGGACACCACGCAGCAGCCCGGGCCCTTGTAGGAAAGGCATTCCGTACATGATTTTATTGGCCAACAGCCCGGGCAGACGCCCAGGACTTAGTCCAGAGATGCGTCGGTTGTCAGCTCTTTGCTAATCAGAGGCATATGCCACCCACCGCCCTCAAAACTACACCCATTACCTGGCCGTTCGCGGTATGGGGGCTTGATATGGTCGGACCCCTTAAAGGGGGAACCCACAAGCAAAGGTACCTATTGGTCATGGTGGATAAATTCACCAAATGGATAGAGGCCAAACCGGTCAAAACGGCAAAGTCCGGACCAGTGATCGACTTTATATCCGGGGTCGTACACCATTACGGAGTCCCCCACAGCATCATCACCGACAACGGCACGAACTTTACGGCCGACGAGGTTAAGTCATGGTGCAAAAACATGGGCATTAAGCTCGACTACGCCTCAGTCTATCACCCTCAAACCACGGTCAAGTGGAACGAGCAAATGGTCTAATAATGAGCGGCATTAAACCCAGACTAGTGCGGTCACTTACAAAATCAGACACGCACTGGGTAGAGGAGCTCGACTTCATACTCTGGGGGCTGCGGACAACGCCCAACCGTACTACCGGATTTACACCATTCTTCATGGTATACGGCACAGAGGCAGTTCTGCCCTGCGACATCATTCATGACTCACCTCGAGTGCGCATGTACGAGGAACAAGAAGCCGAGCTAGATCGGGAGGAGAGCTTGGACGCATTGGAGGATGAACGCGACGTCGCCAAGGCTCGTTCCGCATTTTATCAGCAGCAGGCTCGAAGATATCAAAGCAGAGAAGTACGGGCCAAGACTTATAACGTTGGCGAACTAGTTCTACGCCTGCCGGACAAGAAAAAGGACAAGCTCAAGCCCAAATGGGAGGGCCCCTTCATCATCGACCAAGTACTTACTGGCGTGGCGTACCGTCTACGAAATGCGTCGGACAACCGACTCGAGCCGAACCCATGGAACGCAGCCCGCCTCCGAAGATTTTATGCCTAGTGCCGGACTAAGAGTTCGTCCCCTTCCTCCGCTCAAATTTTACACTTCAGCTGTCTTTTGTTTCTCTTTTTTCCCCTCACCTTCTTACTAAAAAGCCCCTAAGGGCCTACTTCCGCATTGTTCGCATACACTTGATGTGCCATCCACACTCATTATACCTAGGGGCTTCTTTTCCAGAAGCTCAATTATAAGGGCTTCGTGCCCAGCACATGTGTCAAGCTTTCACATGTACCTTTTACTCACCATTATATGCATCGATATGACTTAAGTTTTGGCCAAGCTGGGTTGCCTGGCTCCTGTGCTTACCCCTACGTTCCCGATTGTTCGGCTAGGAGGTAAAGGAGCACCTCTGCGATTATTATTGCGGGTCACCGGACGTGTGCCTCAGACTGGGTGAAGCCGAAAGCTAGCGTTCTTAAGGGAATATTCGGTCGGTGACCTAAAAGATGATTTTTTACCTACCTATTTATCTGCCCCCAGATGTTTTTCTGCTTTTTTTGCAGTCCGGACATGCACTTTAGGGCATGCCTCCCGGGGAAATGAACCCTTAACGGAACTATTCTCCCCGGAAGATGTTTCTTACTAACCATGTATTATAACATAACTAGTTGGGCACTTGTCTGATAAAGCACTAATGACCCCTATGCCTGGTCTCCACGCATACCCCGGTTGTTTTTTAACCAAAAAGGTATTCGGACACACTCCGGACTCTAGGGTCCCGAGGTCGAAGCGAAAAGGTCGGCAAAGACAAACGATCTACAATCCGGCTAGAAGGCATTTCACATGTCATTTTCAATACATCATCAAATTTACTGATTGTATTCCTCCTCAATCCCGTCTAATAGGCTGTCTAACTTACAGTCCTGTTGGGAAAATTTAGCAGCCACCTCCACTTGGCTGTATACTAAACTCACAGGGATCTCCTTCCCATCGGGCCCCACCGGTCCAACTTCGTCCATATGGTTGGGATCCGCCTTCTTGTACCGCGTCTTCACCATGGCCCAAGCCTCCCTGGCACCTTGGCGGCAGGCCGAAATCTTCCATAAACGGAAGCGTTGCCGCACTCCCTGGAGTTTCTCCGCAAGCTCCCCAAGGCCCTCGGGTAGGGAGAAGGCTGGCCATAATGCCTAGATGACACCGCTCATCGCCTGCCAAACTCGTTCGAGCAGTTGCGACAACTCGGGAAGTTGATCACCCGTTGATAGGAGCATCTCCTCTGCAGGGCGACCTGTGAGTATACCTACAAGACACATTCTGTCAATCGACTTCCTCGCCGGACTCTTCTTTTCAAAGGAGTTCGTTCAAGCACTTACTATAGATGCCGCGACGAAGCCGCTGGTTCTCCTTAACGGAGCCGGACAGCTCGGCCCGAACGCCTTTCAGCTCCCCTCCAAGCTGGGCATGGGCCTCTTGAAGCTTGTTCCTTTCTTGCTGCACCCTATTCAGCACCCTCTCACCGGCCTTCAGCTGGCGCAGTAATTCTTGCCTGTCCGGATCTTGTCCGGCGGCACCTGCAATGTCATTATTAGACTTACGCGCACGCCGCACAGCGCTTATATTTGTTAATAAAAATGTGTTACCAGGAGGGGTCTCTGCATCTCCTCCTGTGGCAGCAAGCGCGGCCTCAAGTTGGGCCTTGCATTCTTGCAGCTCCTGGGACAGCTGGGCATTCTTCTCGGTAAGAGCCTGCGTTTCAAATGATCCTTAAATCAGTTAACATAACTACTTTAAGTCCCGGGGGCTACTGGCATACATAACCATTAAAATTCCCTTACCCGTATGTCTTTTACATACTGCTCCGTGGCTCTGGTAAAACCGTCTTGAGCAGCACGGAGGTTCGCGTCCCCTGCGTTAAAGGCGTCCAATGCCTCAGGGGAGAAGCACGCTTCATGAAATACTGTCCGGCGGCACCTGTGATTCATGGCGCTCTCCACCTCAGACTTGGTGGCGGACAGTCTGTCGGCATCCTCCGTTGGAGGAGTATCCGGCCCGCGCCTTGTGCTTGCCTCCCCCTCCAGGCAGGGCGCTGGAGCCTGGCCGGTATAGGTTGGACCGGCAACCTCTACACCCGCTGTCCGGCGGGCGCTCTTTCTCCTACAAAGATCATGAGCACTCAGACGCTTCCTAGGAACGTTGCTCTGAATATTTAAATATGAGCTATACCTTTGCGGCGACGTTTCAGTTCGTACCGCGCCCCTTTTCCGCCTGCTGGTCCGGACTGACCTTTGTTGGTCAGCCTCAACGGGCTCGGCTTCCCGCCTTGAAGGCGCTTCCTGTAAAACACCGTCAATCGCCAAGGTCAGAAATGGGGGAAGAGATAATGGTGTCCGGACCTCGGTCACAATCACCTGGGAAGCCGGGTATAATCCGGGGTAGTCCGCCGTAATGGCGACCAAAGCATTGTCCATGCTGAGCTGGTGAAACACCCCGTCGATCAGCTCCACCTTGATATCCGGATCCTCTTCGGAGGCCGGATCTTGGGATCTCCCTGGATCCTCAGGTTGCGGAGCCGGACTTATCATGTCCTCCACAATCCGGCGCAGTTCCTGCACCGAAGACATAGCGTAAGAAGCTTAAACTCTAAATGCACGGGTTGAGCCCTTAGAAAGTGTTCGCTTACCTAGCCCCGACGGTTGTTCATGGAAAACCCATTCAGAGGGTTCGTTTGGAGGAAGTCCTCCTTTTCCCCCTTGTACAGACTGGACAGGATCTGCACCAGGTCCTTGGTCGAATCCGGTCCTTTGCGGCCGTGGCGGGTGGCGTCGTCCTCCCCGTTGAAATCCCACATGGGGTGGCCCATGTATTGCAGTGGCTGTACTCCCCGCATGATGCATATTGCCATGATTCCGATCATGGTCAATCCGGAATGGGCTAGTAATCTTATTCGGCCCATCAGGTAATGGACGCTCTTGTCTTCCTCCAGTTGGGGACTCCGCGGGCGCCAACTAAGGCGTTTCTTCAGAGGAGCGGCATTGAACTCCGGAAGGCCGACCCGGATTGGGTCTGGCAGCGGAGCGTCTTCTATGTAAAACCATTCCGAAGGCCAGTCTTCGGATGCCTTCTTAGGGGTCCCGGGTGGATATCCGGTCCCGGCAATGTGCCATACTTCGGCGCCGCCCACTTGGTATATAGATCCCTCGTGAGAACGAGGTACAAGGCAGAACAGCCTCTTCCACAGCGCAAAATGGGGCTCGATGCCCAGGAACAGCTCGCAAAGAGCTACGTAACCCGCGACATGCAGAACAGAGGCGGGTGTGCGGTGATGGAGCTGGAGTCCGTAGAACTCCAGGAGCCCGCGGAGGAACGGATGTATAGGAAATCCGAGTCCCCTTATTAGATAGGGGACGAAGCATACCCACTCCCCTTTGTTGGGACTTGGGGCAGCCTCCGCTTGCTTCCCACCCTGGTAGGTGGCCAGCCCGGCTCGAACCGGGACCATGAAGGCCGGAGGGAGAAATCCCCCCGCTTGGAGCTTCACTAGCTCGTTGTGTGGAACAGAGCATCTCCTCCAATCTCCTGGCAGTGGGCTGGGAGCGCGAGAGGAGGAGCCGCACCGACGATCCATGGTGGAATGGGTTGTCGGGTCAAAGGCACTCCGATGAGTATTCGCGGAAGGGAGATGGGGTGATTTGAATCTGGATTTTTGCCTCTTTTGTAGGCGGATGACTTGCACGACTGGGGGGTCAAACGTAAAAAACACCCTAGCTTTTCGCATTCGTGCGACGCGTGGAGGAAGACCTTTATTGGGCGTAGAAGCCAAGAAGCACAACATTTATGAGGAAGCCGGACACTGTTCGGCCGGTACGTGGAACTTAAAAGGAGAACCCGCCTTGCAACGCCGAAGACTATATATGTGCCGGACTTATCGTCATTGAAGCCTAGTTCGGGGGCTACTGAGGGAGTCCTGGACTAGGGGGTGTCCGGACAGCCGGACTATCATCGTCCGCCGGACTCCAAGACTACGAAGATACAAGATTGAAGACTCCGTCCCGTGTCCGGATGGGACTTTCCTTGGCGTGGAAGGCAAGCTTGGCAATACGGATATGTAGATCTCCTACCATTGTAACCGACTCTATGTAACCCTAGCTTCCTCCGGTGTCTATATAAACCGGAGGGCTTTAGTCCGTAGGACACAACATACATTACAACAATCATACCATAGGCTAGCTTTAGGGTTTAGCCTCCTTGATCTCGTGGTAGATCTACTCTTGTACTACCCATATCATCAATATTAATCAAGCAGGACATAGGGTTTTACCTCCATCGAGAGGGCGCGAACACGGGTAAAACATCGTGTCCCTTGTCTCCGTTACCATCCGCCTAGACGCACAGTTCGGGACCCCTACCCGAGATCCGCCGGTTTTGACACCGACGATTGCCAATCCAACCTCTACTAGCCGTGCTCCAAAGACCGGTCTCGAGGGGAGGCGAAGCGAAGGCGCAGGCGGACACTCCTCCAACGGAGGATGCCGGCTGCATCGTCCGCCACCAAGTCTCGAGGTGGAGAGCGCCATGAACCACAGCGCCACGGACAGTTTTTCGTGACGCGTGTTTCTCCCCTGAGGCGTTGAATGCCTTTAACGCGGGGGACGCGCACCTCCGTGCTGCTCAAGATGGTTTAACCAGAGCCACGGAGCAGTATGTAAAAGACATACGGGTAAAAGAATTTAATAGTTGTATATGCCAGTAGCCCCCGAGACTTAAAGTAGTTATATTAACTGATTTAAGGATCACTTGAAATGCAGGATCTTACGGAGAAGAATACCCAACTGTCTCAGGAGCTGTAAGAGTGCAAGGCCCAACTCGAGGCCGCACTTGCTGCCGCAGGAGGAAACACAGAGACCCCCCTGGTAACACATTATTTTAAAAAGATAAGTGGTGTGCGACGTGCGCGCAAGTCTAATAATGACATTGCAGGTGCCGCCGGACAAGATCCGGACAGGCAAAAACTACTACGCCAGCTGAAGGCCAGCGAGAGGGTGCTGAATAAGGTGCAGCACGAAAGGAACAAGCTCCAGGATGCCCACGCCCAGCTTGGAGAAGAGCTGAAAGACGTTCGGGCCGAGCTGTCTGGCTCCATTAAGGAGAATCAGCGGCTTCGTCGCGGCATCTATAGTAAGTTCTTGAGCGAACTCCTTTGAAAATAAGAGTTCGGCGAGGAAGTCAATTGACAAAATATGTCTGTAGGTATACTCACCGGTCGCCCTGCAGAGGAGATGCCCGTATCAACGGGTGATCAACTTCCCGAGCTGATGCAACTGCTCGAACAAGTTCGGCAGGCAATGAGCGGCGTCGTCCAGGCGTTATGGCCAGCCCTCTCCCTACCCGAGGGCCTTGGGGAGCTTGTGGAGAAGCTTCAGGGAGTGCGGCAGCGCTTCCATTTATGGAAGATTTCGGCCTGCCGCCAAGGTGCCAGGGAGGCCCGGGCCATGGTGAAGACGCGATATAAGAAGGCGGATCCCAACCACATGGCCGAGGTCGGACCTGTGGGGCCCGATGGGAAGGAGATCCCTGTGAGTTTAGTATACGACCAAGTAGAGTTGGCCGCTAAATTTTCCCAACGGGACTGTAAATTAGACAGCTTGTTAGACGGGATTGAGGAGGAATACAGTCAGTAGATTTGACAATGTATTTTAAAATGACATGTGAAAGGCCTTCTAGCCGGATTGTAGATCGTTTGTCTTTGCCGACCTTTTAGCTTCAACCTCGGAACCCTAGAGTCCGGAGTGTGTCTGAATACCTTCTCGGTTAAGAAACAACCGGGGCATGCATGGAGACCAGGCGTAGGGGTCATTAGTGCTTTATCAGACAAGTGCTCAACTAGTTATGCTATATTACATTGTTAGTGAGAAACATCTTCCAGGGAGAATGGTTCCGTTAAGGGTTCCTTTCCCTGGGAGGCATGCCCTAAAGTGCATGTCCGGTCTGCGAAAAGAGCAGAAAAACATCTGGGGGCAGATAAATAAGTAGGTAAAAAATCATCTTTCAAGTCACCGACCAATATTCCCTTAAGAACGCTAGCTTTCGGCTTCACCCACCGAGGTACACATCCGCTGACTCGGCAAGAATAATCACAGAGGTGCTCCTTTACCTCCTAGCCGAACAATCGGGAACGAGCGGTAAGCACAGAGCGAGCAACCCAGCTTGGCCAAAACTTAAGTCATATCGATGCATATAATGGTGAATAAAAGGTACATGTGGAAGTTTGACACATGTGTTGGGCATGAAGCCCTTATAATTGAGCTTCGCAAAGAAGCCCCAGTATAATGCGTGCGGATGGCACGTCAAGTGTGTGCGAACAATGCGCAAGTAGGCCTTTAAGGGATTTTTAGGAAAAGGGGTGAGAGAAGAAAGAGAAACAAAAGACAGATGAAATGTAAAAATTTGGACGGGGGAAGGGGACGAACTCTTAGTCCGGCGCTAGGCATAGAATCTTCGGAGGCGGGCTGCGTTCCATGGGTTCAGCTCGAGTCGGTTGTCCGACGCATTTCGTAGACGGTATGCTCCGCCGGTCAGGACTTGATCGATAATGAAGGGGCCCTCCCATTTGGGCTTGAGCTTGTCCTTTTTCTTGTTCGGCAGGCGTAGAACTAGTTCGCCAACATTGTAAGTCTTGGCCCGTACTTCTCTGCTTTGATATCTTCGAGCCTGCTGCTGATAGAATGCGGAACGAGCCTTGGCGACGTTGCGTTCTTCCTCCAATGCGTCCAGGCTGTCCTGCCGATCCATCTTGGCTTCTCTTTCTTACATGCGCACTCGAGGTGAGTCATGAATGATGTCGCAGGGCAGAACTGCCTCTGCGCCATACACCAAAAAAAATGGTGTGAATCCGGTAGTACGGTTGGGTGTTGTTCGCAGCCCCCAGAGTACGGAGTCGAGCTCCTCTACCCAGTGCGTGTCAGATTTCGTAAGTGACCGCACTAGTCTGGGTTTGATGCCGCTCATTATTAGACCATTTGCTCGTTCCACTTGATCGTTGGTTTGAGGATGATAGACTGAAGCGTAATCGAGCTTAATGCCCATATTTTTGCACCATTATTTAACCTCGTCGGCCGTGAAGCTCGTGCCGTTATCGGTGATGATGCTGTGGGGGACACCATAACGGTGTACTACCCGGATATAAAGTATATCACTGGTCCGACTCTGCCGTTTTAAGCGGCTTGGCCTCTACCATTTGGTGAATTTGTCCACCATGACCAATAGGTACCTTTGCTTGTGGGTTCCCCTTTAAGGGGTCCAACCATGTCAAGCCCCTGCACCGCAAAGCGCCGGGTAATGGGTATAGTTTTGAGGGCGGTGGGTGGCATATGGCTCGATTAGCAAAGAGCCGACAACCGACGATGTTTGGACTAAGTCCGAGATCCGCCGGGCCGTCGGCCAATAAAATCCTATACGGAATGCCTTTCCTACAAGGGCCAGAGCTGCGGCATGGTGTCCGCCTAGTCCGGCATGAATTTCAGCCAGAAGGTTTCGCCCTTCCTCTTCGAAGATACACCTTTGAAGAACTCCGGTTGTGCTTTACTTATAGAGTTCTCCCTCATGAACCTTGTAGGCTTTAGATCGCCGGACTATGCAGCGGGCCTCATTTTGGTCTTCGGGAAGTTCCTGCCTAAGCAAGTAGGCTAGGAATGGTTCTGTCCACTGGGTGATTACTGCCATTATGTCGTGGGCTGAAGGTGTTATTTCATCGGCTAAATCGCCGGTTATGTCAGATTGCTCTGTGTCGGTTGGTGCGGCTACTTCCGGTTTGTTATTTCCAGACTCCTCTTCCCATAGTACGGATGGCTTAAAGAGCCGTTCCAGGAAGATGTTTGGACGGACAGCGTCACGTTTTGCGCCGATGCGTGCCAGTATATCGGCTGCTTGGTTATTATCCCGGGCTACGTGGTGGAATTCGAGTCCTTCAAACCGAGCTGATAGTTTCAGGATAGCGTTACGATAGGCTGCCATTTTCGGATCCTTGGCATCAAAGTCTCCATTTACTTGGGATATTGCAAGGTTTGAATCCCCGCGCACCTCTAGGCGTTGAATGCCCATGGAGATTGCCATCCGAAGGTCGTGTAGAAGGGCCTCGTATTCGGCTACGTTGTTGGAGTCTGTGTACATTATTTGAAGTACGTATTGGACTGTGTCCCCGGTTGGGGACGTCAATACGACGCCAGCCCCCAATCCGGCCAACATTTTAGAGCCGTCGAAGTGCATAATCCAATTGGAGTATGCGCCGTACTCTTTAGGGAGTTCGGCTTCGGTCCATTCAGTGACAAAGTCAGCCAAAACTTGTGACTTTATAGCTCGCCGAGGCTTGTAAGTTATATCGAATGGTAAGAGCTCAATGGCCCATTTTGCAATCCTGCCCGTCGCGTCGCGGTTGTTTATAATGTCATTGAGGCGTACTTCGGAGGCCACTGTTATCGAACACTCTTGAAAGTAGTGTCGGAGCTTCCGGGATGCCATGAACACCGCATACGCTATCTTTTGATAGTGCGGGTAACGGGACTTGCAGGGGGTTAACATAGTGGATACGTAGTACACTGGTTTTTGAAGAGGGAATTTATGCCCTTCTATCCCTCGTTCGACGACGAGTACCGCCCTTACAACTTGATGTGTTGCCGCGATGTATAACAACATTGGTTCGCCCAGGTTGGGCACAGCCAAGACCAGATTTGTTGCCCAGGTCGAGTCCGGCAGTGGCAGCATCCGTCCACTCGAAGTGTTCGGTGCGCCTAAGGAGGCGATAAAGGGGCAATGCCTTTTCTCCTAGGCGGGAGATAAAGCGGCTTAGAGCCGCCACGCATCCTGTCAATTTTTGTATTTGTTTGAGGTCTTTCGGAATATCTAGTTGTGACAGAGCCCGGATCTTAGCTGGGTTTGCTTCAATTCCTCTACCGGATACAATGAAGCGCAGGAGCTTTTCGCCGAGACTCAAAACGATTTTTCCGGATTCACATGATGTCATATGCCCGAGGTTGTCGAATGTGAGCCTCAAGTCGCCTACTAGAGTTTCGACGAGTTTGGTTTTGACGACTATGTCGTCTCACGTATGCCTCTACTGCTTTTGCCGATCCTGGGTGGCGGACATGTTTGAATCATGCGCTGATATGTTGCGCCGGCGTTTTTAAGTCCAAAGGGCATCGTCTTTGAAGCGGAATGGTCCATATGGAGTGATGAATGCCGTTATGCTTGGTCCGCTTCCTTGCCTTGATTTGATGGTAGCCGAGTATGCGCCAAGGAAGCACAATGAATCGTGTCCGCGGTAGCATCGATTATTTGGTCGATGCGGGAGGGGAAGGATCCTTTGGGCAGGCCTTGTTGAGGTCTTTAAAATAGACACATAGGCGCCAGGATTTGTCCTTCTTGGTACCATTACCAGGTTTGCTAGCCAATCCGGATGTTTGATGTCTCGATGAATCCGGCTTCCAATAGCTTGGCTAGTTCTTCTCCCATTACTCGTCTTTTAGGTTCGAATATCGTCAAGAGCCTGTTTGGTCGGCTTGAATCCTTTAGGATATTTAGGCTATGCTCGCCAATCTGCGTGGGATTCCGGCATATCCGAAGGGTGCCGGTAAAATGTCCCAATCTTCCCGAAGAATTTCTCAGATCTTGGCGTCTACATCGAGGTTCAACTGTGCCCGATGGAAGCCGTTTTGTCGGGTCCATTGGATGGACCTGGAATTTTACTATTTCGTCCGCTGGTTTAAAGGAGGTGGACTTGGATCTCTTATCGAGTATCACATCGTCCCTATTTGATGAGAGCGCAGCACGGTGAGTTCTTCGCCGCTAGGGCCGGATAGTGCCTCGGGGCTAATGCGGTTGTCTTGTTTTCGGCGCGGAGTGCTATGTCCGGATCATTAACGAGAGTGATTATTCCGCCGGGCCCAGGCATTTTGAGATTCATGTACCCGTAATGGGGTACGGCTTGAAAAATTGTGAATGCCTCTCATCCTAATATAGCGTGATATCCGCTGTTGAACGGGGCCACTTGGAACGTGACTTCTTCGGACCTGTAATTGTCCGGCGAGCCTAACACCACATCGAGTGTGATTTTTCCGGTGCAGCACACTTCCCGGATAGGGATTATTCCTCTGAAGGTTGTGCTGCTTCGCTCAATGCGGCTCCAGGCTATTTCCATTTTTTGAAGAGATTCCTCGTAGATGAGGTTTAATCCGCTGCCGCCATCCATGAGGACCTTGGTAAGTCAAAAGTCGTCCACTATTGGACTAAGCACCAGTGCGGCTGGTGCCCGGGCTGTTCGGAATTTAGGTTCATCGCTGGCGTTGAATTTGATGGCTGTGTCGCTCCATTGATTTGTTGTTGCTACTTGGTAGACTTCGGCGAGGCTGCGGATTGTTCGTTTCCGCATATTATTTGATGCGAAAGTCTCGAAGACTGTTGATACCATACCGGTATTGTTGGAGTGGTTTTCCGGGGATAGGAGCTCCTCGCCACTTTTGGCCACCTGCCGTAATATCCAACATGCTCGAAGGCTATGTGTTGGGATGGCGCCCTCTGTACTGTGAATTTTACAGGGTCCGCTAAGCCATCCCTCCAGTACGGTTCTGTGCCCTTTATGGGGTTTTTGCTTTTTGGTTTTTGTACTTGGTGCCTGAGTGTAATGCACCCTTTTGTTGCGGACTAGGGTTGTATTTGGGGCCGGATTGTCCCAAAACTTATTTTCGGTTTTCCGAAAACTCTCCATCGCACAGTACTTTCGTACTATGGATGCCAGGTCGGCGAAGCGTGTAATTTCACGACGGCTGACGGCGTTCAAGATTCCATTGTCCGTGCAATTATTGCAAAAAATTGAGATTTTGTTTTCCTCTCGGTAGTCCTTTATCCTGTCCATAACCAGGAGGAATCTGGCCCAGTAGTGATGTACTGTTTCAGCGGGCTCTTGCCGGATTAGAGATAGATCGCATATGTCTGTGCGGGTGGGTGGAATTAAGTCCGGAACCCTACCCATCTCGAGGCTCAAGGGCCGAGAAGTTTCCAAATTTGGAAGCTTGGATTGCTGGACGTTGTCCAACGAGTCCGGTCCGATGCCTGACTTTAGGTTCAGTGCTTGATCGAAGTCCGTCCCTCCGCATAAATCCAGCATGGAGAGTTCGGGAGTCCGGACATGAATAGTTTTCAATACAGGAGAAGAGTTGCCACGTTGTTCCTCTACCACTGTAACGTGGTGGGTGACCTGGGGAGAGTTAATCTCTCTTAGATCGGTTTTAAGCCCAATCTGATTGTAGTCCATAGCGACTCCCAGGGCGGCGATGCGATCCAAGAGCTCGTTTACGGACGAGAGCTCTATTAGATCCAGCCGCTCGACGAATTCCGAGCTGACGTGAAGATTGCCTTTAAAGACCTGAGAGGTCATTGTCGAAGCGGTGGCCGGACAGGCGGTCATAAGAAAACCACCTAGCCGGATAGTTTGGACGGCGGCCAAGGCTCCTTTGGCGAAAACACCGTCCTTGAAGATGGGAGGGGGCATCCTTCCTATCGGTGACGGCACATAGGAACTCTCAATGAAAGCACCAATGTCGGTGTCAACACCGGCGGATCTCGGGTAGGGGGTCCCGAACTATGCGTCTAGGCGGATGGTAACAGGAGACAAGGGACACGATGTTTTTACCCAGGTTCGGGCCCTCTCGATGGAGGTAAAACCCTACTCCTGCTTGATTGATATTGATGATATGGGTAGTACAAGAGTGGATCTATAACGAGATCATGGAGGCTAAAACCTAGAAGCTAGCCATGGTATGATTGTTGTAATGGTTGTTGTGTCCTACGGACTAAAACCCACCGGTTTATATAGACACCGGAGAGGGCTAGGGTTACAAAGAGTCGGTTACAATGGTAGGAGATCTACATATCCGTATCGCCAATCTTGCCCTCCACGCCAAGGAAAGTCCCATCCGGACACGGGACAAAGTCTTCAATCTTGTGTCTTCATGATCTTGGAGTCCGGCGGACGATGATAGTCCGGCTGTCCGGACACCCCCTAGTCCAGGACTCCCTCAGGAGTCCTACATATAATAGGTTTCAAATATACCTTTTGAAATATTTTTCACACCCCAAATCAAGTACTTGCAGTGCAAATCTCAATTCAGGGGTTTTTGAAAAACTACTTTTTGAAAATACTATTTGGCCAAATTATTTTTGTAAGAAATTATTTTTATGTCCTATACACATGGCATGATCATTGGTCAAGGTTTTTGGATCAAGGGTAAGGAGTATAAGGGTTGGAGAATTTATTTGATTTTTAGAGCACTTGCAAACGACAGTCAAACGTTCAATCAAAGCAAAGACAAAACACTCAAAAGTTTTTGTTAGACCACATTTTAGCATGATTTATTGACTTAAGTGTTGTGGCATGAAAATCAGGGTGTGACACATCTCATGAGCAACAATTCTTCCAATGACTTCCGTTGGCTTCAGATCTTTGTAATTGGGCATCATTTGGATCAATGTGCAGACGGTATCATATTTTCCGTCCAAAGCTCTTAGGATCTTCTTGATGATGAATTTGTCGGTCATCTTATCACTTCCTAAGCCGGCAATCTCATTTGTGATAAGATCAAGCCTAGAGTACATTTCAGCAATTCCTTCACCATCCTTCATTTTGAACTTATCAAGTTGACTTCGGAGCACATCCAACTTGGATTCCTTGACGGAGTCGATACCTTCATGCATATCAATCAAAGTATCCAAATTTCCAAGTTGATTTTGTTGAATTCTTCGGGGCACAATCCGTTGAAGAGGAGTTGTATTGCAGCATCTTCAACTCTTCTGTGCTAGCTTCATGGTTCGGTTCTCTCCCATCAAAGAATTCACCTTGCAAGCCAATACACACAATAGCCCAAACGGCGGGGTTATGTCCAAGAATATGCATTTTCATCTTATGCTTCCAACTAGCAAACTTAGTACCATCAAAGTAAGGACCTCTACGGTGATAATTTCCCTCGCTAGAAGCCATACTCTCCTAGGTTGTGAAACCAAGGCTATGACCACCAAAAGCTATGGAAATCAAAGCAAATGGAGACCAAAGCTCTGTTACCACTTGTAGGATCGAAAGTATGTCTAGCGGGGGGGGGGGGTGGTTAGACTACTTGACCAAATAAAAACTTATCCTTTTCCCAATTTTAGTCTTTGGCAGATTTTAGCTATCTTAGCACAAGTCAAGCAATCTTAACACAATTCAAGCAAGCATGCAAAGAGTATATGAGTAGCGGAAAGTAAAGCATGCAACTTGCAAGAATGTAAAGGGAAGTCTTTGGAGGACTCAAACGCAATTGGAGACACGGATGTTTTTGTCGTGGTTTCGATAGCTGGTGCTATCGTACATCCATGTTGATGGAGACTTCAACCCACGAAGGGTAACGGTTGCACGAGTCCATGGAGGGCTCCACCCACGAAGGGTCCATGAAGAAGCAACCTTGTCTATCCCACCATGGCCGTCGCCCACGAAGGACTTGCCTCACTAGCGTTAGATCTTCACGAAGTAGGCAATCTCCTTACCCTTACAAATTCCTTGGTTCAACTCCACAATCTTGTCGAAGGCTCCCAAGTGACACCTAGCCAATCTAGGAGACACCACTCTCCAAGAAGTAACAAATGGTGTGTTGATGATGAACTCCTTGCTCTTGTGCTTCAAATGATAGTCTCCCAACACTCAACTCTCTCTCCCAGGATTTGGATTTGGTGGAAAGAAGATTTGAGTGGAAAGCAACTTGGGGAAGGCTAGAGATCATGATTCATATGGTAGGAATGGAATATCTTGGCCTCAACACATGAGTAGGTGGTTCTCTCTCAGAAACAGCAAGTTGGAAGTGTAGGTTTGTTCTGATAGCTCTCTCCATGAATGAAGAGGAGGTGGAGGGGTGTATATAGCCTCCACACAAAATCTAACCATTATAGACAACTTGCCAAACTCGGTGGGACCGAATTGGTAAACTCGGTCGGACCGATTTAGCAAATCTAGTGACATTTAGGATTTTCGGTGGGACCGACATGCAACTCGGTAGGACCGATATGGTTAGGGTTAGGGCATAACGTAATCCCGGTGAGACCGATTACACAAACTCGGTGAGACCGATTTTGGTAATAAGCTAACCAGAGAGTTGGTCAGGTAAACTCGGTGGGACCGAAATGTTACGAAAAGGAAACAGGGAGTTTACATTGCAATCTCGGTGGGACCGATCGCTCATCTCGGTGGTACCGAGACATTACGAAGGGAAACAGAGAGATTACAATCCCATCTCGGTGGGACCGAGATCCCTATCGGTGAGACCGATTTGCCTAGGGTTTGTGGCAGTGGCTATGACATCTGAACTCGGTGGCACCGGGTAGAAAGAATCAGTAGGGCCGAGTTTGACTTTTGGTTTAGGTCATATGTGGATGTGAGAAAGTAGTTGAGGGTTTTGGAGCATATCACTAAGCACTGTGGAGCAAAAAACTCATTAAGCAACACCTCATCCCTCCTTGATAGTATTGGCTTTTCCTATAGACTCAATGTGATCTTGGATCACTAAAATATAAAATGTAGAGTCTTGAGCTTTTGAGCTTGAGCCAATCCTTTTGTCCTTAGCATTTTGAGGGACCACTTTTCTCATCCATGCCATGCCATCCATTGAGCTTTTCCTGAAATATTTATCTTGGAATAATGTTAGCTCAATGAGCTATATGTTGTTAGGAATTACCAAAACCACCTAGGGATAGTTGCACTTTCAAGTACCTTTGTACTCACGTTGCTCAATTTATGTTTTTGCATAGGAGACTTTGGTCTCAATAGTAGTATAGCATGGACTTCGGCAAGTAGCTTGTTACCTCAGCTACGATCTTGTACCCTTGGGAGGGTCTTGTAGATAGTCAGGCTCCTCAACATTTTTCATTTGTAGTTGTCTCTACTCGGACATGTTATGCTTCCATTGCTTGTATGCTCTGTATGTTGGGTCATGTGACCCTTGTTTGTAATAAATGCTATGATGGCTCTTCTGAGCCTTTATCTATATGAGTTGTTGAGTTATGTTGTGATTCCATGTTGTACAACACATACTTGCATGTTATGCGTACGTGTAACGTGTATTGCTATGTGTGGGATCCGACACCTAGTTTTTTATTCTTGGTAGACTTCCTTATGGGGAAATGTCTCCTAGTGCTTCCACTGAGCCATGGTAGTTCGCTACTACTCCGGAACACTTAGATTGGCCGGCATGTATCCTTCTTCATTCATGTGTCCGTCCCTTCGGGGAAATGTCACGCGTTGTTCCTTTGAGTCCTTGTAGCTTGCTACGACTTGGGTTCATACGTTGATGACCGACATGTTCATTGCTGGGTTATGTCTGCCTGTCCCTGTAAGTTTGTGCCACCTTGGGTTTACGACTATTCATGTCGGTCTGGGTTCTCTGTCATATGGATGCTAGCGACACAATCATATACATGAGCCAAAAGGCGCAAACGGTCCTGGGCCAGGTAAGGTGGCACCTGTGGGAATACCGTGTGTGAGGCCGCAAAGTGATATGATGTGTTACATGCTAGATCAGTGTGAGTTAGGATCGGGGTCCCGACTGCTTTGGTATCAAAGCCTGGCTGCCTGTAGGATTACTAAGCCAAACTGGTCAAAGTTGAGTCTAGAATTCTTTAGTTATATAAGGGAATTGATTGTGGAAGGGAACGTAAGGCTCTTTTTTACTCCTTATACCTCATGGCCTTCTGATCTGAGTCATCCTCTCTTTCCTACGGGGTTAGGGAACTAGGCTTTCTCTTCCGTCTATCAGGATCACGATTTACTACTCCGTAGTCCCATAGGATTGGTTGATCAGAGTCATATTCTAGTTTTTGAGTACTTCCGGTGTAGTCTAATTAGTACTATCTCATAACCTTGAGTGATGATGTTGAGTTGTTGTACTACACCATTGTTAGCATGATGTCTCATTTTGAGCATTTTACTGCCGTTATGCTGCCGGAATTATCCTAGGAGTTTGAAAGATACTAATTTCCATGTCCTACATTATGCATCCTTTAGCTGATATTGATTCCGTCCTCGGTTTTGTTTCTCGGGATGTTGTCCGTTAAGCAAAGTTCTGTTACTCGTAGCCAGAACCATGGAGATAGTAGGGATGAGGATCCTCTGATCAGCCTTCGTTGGTAGAGTTCATGTTAGAGATGGAGAGGAACAAGTGTGAGTCTAACCGCTTGTTAGCATGTATCAAGGAGAACACCGCATAGGAGAACGAAGAGTCTGCGACCATCCATGACTTCATCGGCTTGCACCCACCTACCTTCCATCATTCCGTTGAGCCACTTAATGCAGATGACTGGCTCCGTAGTATCTCTCACAAGTTGTGTTTTGCAAACGTAGCTGAAGATGACAAGGTCACCTATGCTACATATCACCAGGAAGGTCCTGCTAGTTTTTGGTGGCAGAACTATGAGGCCATGCTTCTAGCTGGCCAGATACCTACCTGGAGGGATTTCACTCAGGCTTTCGCGAGCATCACATTCCTCAGGCCCTCATCGATCGCCAGAGAGAAGAGTTTTGTAATCTTACCCAGGGTAAGATGGTTGTTGATGCTTATAGTAGAGAGTTTGAGAACCTCGCCCCCTATGCTACAGAAGAGGTGTCCACGGAGACCAAGAAGCAGCCTAGATTCTAGAAGGGTCTCAACCCCAAGTTGCATCGTGATCTCCATTTGCACCATTGCTTACATTCCAAGCTCTTGTGAACAAGGCAACTAATGCAGAGACAACTTAGCTTACGTACGAGGAGTCTCGCAAGCACACCCGTGATTTGGGTTCTTTCTCCGGTTCTAGTTCTCAGAAGCGACGGATTTGGGTTCCGAACTCCGGTCTTCCCCTCGGATATTCACCGAGGCCAGCTTATGTGGTACCTCACCCAGCTCAGTCGTATGCTCCACCTAGACCTATTGGTAGACCGCTTGTCAATGCGGGTCCATGTCCAACTTCAGGGACTTGATTCACATGCGGGAAGCTAGGACACTATGCATGTGACTGCTCTCAAGCCAGTTATGCTCCACCCCAGTTTGAGAAGCATGTTAGCCGTGTCAAGCCATCAAGAAAGATGGTCAGTGCCAAGGGAGCCCCCACTAAGCATGGACGTGTGCATCACGTCTCAACTAAAGATGTTCATGATGATCCGGATGTCGTTCTTGGTACACTCCTTGTCAACTGTCATCCAGCATCAGTTCTGTTCGATACTGGAGCATCTCATTCTTTCATTTCTGAAAGCTATGCTAGCTTGCACAACATGTCATTTTGTGATATGCCCTCTCCACTAGTCATTTAAACTCCTGGATCCAAATGGCAAACTTCTAGTGTAAGCCATGGTAATGAAATCCTTGTTGACAGACTTGTATTCCTTTCATCACTTATATCCCTCAAGTGTACAGATATTAACATCATCTTGGGTATGGACTGGATGAAAGCTCATTATGCCAAGATTGATTGTTACACCAGGTCTATTCAGCTTACACACCCATCTGGCAAGATGGTCACTATCTCCACTAGAGTTGCAAAGCGTCAGCTCTATTCTCTTAATGCCAGCCCTCTGTAGACCTTGAAGATATCCCGTAGACCGTGACTTTCTGGATGTATTTCTAGAGGAACTGCCAGGCATTCCACCTGATAGCGATGTAGAGTTTGTCATAGATCTTATCCCAGGAACCTCTCCAATCTCTAGGAGACCTTACAAGATGGCACCCTTAGAACTAGCTGAGCTTAAGAAACAACTTGATGAGTCCTTGAAAAAGGGTTTCATCCGTCCTAGTTCTTCTCCTTGGGCTTACCCCGTTCTCTTCATCAAGAAGAAGGATGGTACGGACCGGATGGTTGTAGATTGTCGTCCCGTTAATTTGGTCACGATAAAGAACAATTACCCGCTCCCTAGGATCAACGACCTGTATGATCAACTCGTTGGATCCTCAGTCTTTTCTAAGATGGATTTGAGGTTAGGCTACCCCCAAATCAGGATCAGAAACGGGGACATCCCTAAGACGGCCTTTGTCACTCGTTATGGCCAGTACGAGTACACCGTCATGTCCTTCGGTCTAACCAACGCTCTAGCTACATTCTACCGCTTAATGAACTCGATCTTGATGGAGTACTTAGATAAGTTTGTCATGGTTTATCTCGATGATATTCTTATTTACTTGAAGAACGAGGAAGAGCATGCCAAACATCTTAGACTTGTGCTAGAAAAAAATCAAAGAGCACGGCCTTTATGCCAAGTTCTCGAAGTGTGAATTTTGGTTGCCACAAGTGACCTACCTAGGCCACGTGATCTCTGGTAAGGGCATTGTTGCCAATCCCGAGAGAGTTCAGGTTGTTCTTGATTGGACTCCACCTGAATCAGTTAATCAAGTTAGGAGTTTCCTTGGTCTAGCCAGTTATTGTCGCCGCTTTATTGATAACTTTTCCAAAGTGACCAAACTTCTCATGGAACTTCTCAAGAAAGTCAAAAAGTTTGAGTGGTCCCCATAGTGTGAGCACAGTTTTTAGGAACTGAAAAGACGCCTGACTTCTGCTCCCATACTTGTGCCACCTGATTTCATGAAGGACTTTCTTATCTACTTCGACGCCTCACGACAGGGACTAGGTTGCATTCTTATGCAGGATCGTCATGTTATTGCCTATGCATCCCGACAGTTGCATCCACATGAGGAGAATTATCATACGCATGATCTAGAGCTTGGAGCCGTAGTCTATGCACTTAAGACATGGCGACATTACCTTCTTGGTAATTGTTGCGAGATCTACACCGATCACCAAAGTCTTAAGTATATATTCACCCAACCAGATTTGAACCTTAGGCAAAGACGTTGGTTACAGTTGATCTCAGATTACGACTTAGGGATTACTTACACCCCAGGCAAAGCCAATGTCATGGCTGATGCTTTAAGTCGTAAGTCCTATTGCAATAATCTCATGTTGCAGCAGGGCCAACCACTTCTCCATGAGGAATTCTGTAAGCTTAACCTTCACATTGCTCCTCACGGATTCCTTTCTACCTTGGTGGCGAAACCTACCCTTGAGAATTAGATCATTACTGACCAGAATTTTGATAGGGGTGTTATCCGCATCAAGAGAAACATTAAGAAGGGAGCTGGTGGATGTTTCACTATGGATGATCGAGGTGTTTTTTTCTTTGAGAATCGCTTGGTGGTTCCCAAGAATCAACATCAGCGACAACTGATCCTTAAGGAGGCTCATGAATCTCCTCTCACCATTCATCCCAGTAGTACCAAGATGTATCAAGACCTACGCCAGAGGTTCTGGTGGACTACGATGAAGAGAGAAATTGCTCAGTTCATTGCTAACTGTGATGTTTGTCGTCGCGTTAAGGCAGAACATCAGAGATCTGCTGGCACCCTTCAGCCTTTAGCTATTCCTGAGTGGAAATGGGATAAAGTTGGTATGGACTCCATCACCGGCTTTCCCAGGACCAAGAGAGGGAATAATGCTATCTTCGTAGTCATTGATCGACTTTCCAAAGTGGCTCACTTCCTTCTTGTTCGAGAGAGTATCACTGCTAGTTAGCTCGCTGACTTATATATTTCTCGAATAGTGTCACTTCATGGTGTTCCACTAGAGATCAATTCAGACCGTGGAAGTCTTTTCACTTCTCATTTCTAGGAGATTTTCCAAACTGCCATGGGAACCCATCTTTCCTTCAGTACCGCTTTCCACCCTCAATCAAGTGGTCAGGTGGAACGGGTCAACCAAATTCTCGAAGACATGCTTAGAGCTTGCGTTATCTCATTCGGTATGGATTGGGAGAAATGTCTTCCTTTCACCGAGTTTTCTTATAACAACAGCTATCAATCCAGTCTTAAGAAAGCTCCTTTCGAGATTCTGTATGGGCGAAGATGTCGAACACCTTTGAACTACTCAGAAACCGGTGAAAGACAATTCTTTGGACCAGATATGATCCAGGAGGCAGAAGAGCAAGTTTGCATCATTCGTGACAATTTGGAAACAGCCTAATCTCATCAAAAGAGCCAGTATAACCGTCATCATAGGGAAATGACTTATGAAGTTGGCGACAAAGCTTACCTTCGGGTTACGCCTTGAAGGGTACCCATCATTTCGGTATCAAGGGCAAGTTAGCTCCTCGTTACATTGGTCCTTTTCGCATTCTCGCTAAATGAGGAGAGGTTGCCTACCAGTTGGAACTACCCCCGCATCTTTCTCGAGTACATGATGTCTTCCATGTCTCTCAACTCAGGCGTTGCTTCTCGGATCCCATCCGCGGAGTGGACCACGAAACGCTTGATCTCCAAGATAACCTCATATATCGAGAGTACCCTGTTCACATTATTGAACAAGTAGAGCGTGTCACCCAGTGTTAGAGCATCAAGTTTCACAAGGTTTAGTGGTCACATCATTCCGAGAGAGAAGCTACTTGGGAGTGAGAAGATCGTCTTCGACTGGAGTACCCCACTTTCTTTCCGCCGACTCCTGAATCTCGGGACGAGATTCTTTCGAGTGGGGGCGAGTTATCACATCCCTAGTTATGGTATGACTTAGACTAGCTAGTCTTGTGTGCGTCATGTTTAAATTTCAATGAATTTGAAATGGGGACATGTGAAAGCCTCAGAAGTAATTTCTGGAAATGACCACGATAAAAATTGCACCAAATAGGTCCAAGAAAATGTTCATATTACTCTCTGAAAATATTGGTCAGAGGTAAAATTCAAACCAATATTTTTAGGAGCTCAGAAATATTTATTTTTGGCCATTTAAATTAATCCAATAGTTATTTGCATTGGATTTAAATTTGTTATATATTAAAATATGCATCCAATAATTCTGGGAAATTGTGTGGGGCTTTGGAATAATCCAACTAGTCCCTGCAAAAAGTTCGAGAATTTTATTAAATGATTTAGTGCCCAGAACTAAATCAAAACAAATGTCATAAAACAGAAAACAGAAAGAAAAGGGAAAGAGGAAACTTACCTGGTGGTCCAGCAAGCCGGCTGGCCCAGCCCACCACCTGCCGACGCCGGTCGTCATCCTCGTGGCGCAAGGAGAACAAGGGGCACACACTCGTCGCCCGCGCGCATGGGCGTCATGCCACCTGCCTGCATGCCCTCCCCCTCAACGTCCCGGTCTCTCTGGACATTGCCATGATGCACCCCAGCCCCTCTCACTTCTCCCCTGTGCTCATCCCCTCCTCTGGCTCGCTCTCTCTCTCTCTCACGGCCGAACGCGCCCATCACCGCCGCTTGCTATTGCCGCACCCACCGCCACAGCCTCGCCTCTCCGATGAGTCCAAGAGCTTCGGTGCATCTTCCTCACCCTCTCCGTCAAGCCACGAGATGCCGAACACCGTGTGGAGCTGTCACCGCCGTCTTCTTCATCGTCGGACGCCTGAGATCGCTGTCAACGCCCTGTCCCCGTTCGTCCGTCCCCAAGCTCGCCGACGATGTCTACGGTTCCGCTGTGAGCTCCATCGTCGTTTCCTCATCTCTGTTTCATCGTTCGTGCGTCTTAGCTAGGTCAGCTACCGAGGCCGAGACCTCACCGCCGCTGGCCATGTCGCCGACGGCGCCTTAGCCACCGCAGCACGCGCCCGCGAATGCCACCGCGCTCGGAAGCCTCCCAAAAGACTAACACCTCTGCCCGCATCCCCTGCCGTGCACTGCAGCGCCCCGCCCAAACCTGGCCGTGCTTGGGCCGCCACCCCGAGCTCGTTTCCGGTGAGCTCAGGCCACCCCTGCCCCTCTCGCTTGCTCCAAGTGAAGCGGATGACCCCGGCTCCTTGCATGTGGCCTCCGCCGCCCAAATGGTCACCGGAGCGATGATCCCGACGTGCTCCGCCAGGTTCGGCCTCGCCAGCGTCTAACCGCCGGTCAAACCGGGTCAAACCCGCGTGAATGACTCCCTGGAGTCACTGACAGTGGGCCCCATCCCCGCTAATTAACTTAGTTAGTTTAGTTCTAACTCTGTTTAACCTGTGTCACTGACGTGTGGACCCCACACGTCAGGTTTGACTGGTCAGCGTTGTTGACCTGCTGATGTAGGCATGACACAATGCCGATGCAATAAATGATTTTCTGGATTATTTCTATTTTGGAAATTCTAGAAAATTAGCAAAACTTCAAAAATTCATATAAATTTAACAGTTGCTCAGACTGAAAGAATTTATATATGAAAAATTATCAGAAAAATTCAATCTATCCATCTGTGCCATGTTCATGCATGACAAATGAAGTTATACCTACTGAATATATGAAAACACATAAATGGCTTTTAGAAAAGGTTTAACTTGAAGTTGCATTCGAACCTTGGTTCAAATGGACTTCATGCAAATGAATGCTAGTTGCATTAGCTCAAAGAACATCACATCTTCATGCCATGATCATGCATCATATTGTTGCATATGTTTGTGTTTTGATTGTCGGCACCGTCCTTCTCGATAGGTCCTGCTCCAGAGAGTGTTCCAGAGTACCTGTCTGTGGAGTAGTGCCCCCCTGTTGATCTACTAGGCAAGCAAACCCCCTTGTTCATTATGATACAATCCCACTCTCTCGCTCCTGCTATCTGTTATTGCATTAGGACAACAACGATTCAACTGCTACTTTATGTTGCGGTAGTTGAACCCATTCCTCTGCATGACCTGTCGTTGCCACAATAAATAGTTGAAACCCACTAGCATGTGTAGGAGTTGATTGAGCCATGTTGTGTTCCTACCATGCCATGCCTGCTATTGCTTAGAGTTGTGTCAGGTCTACTTCATTGGGAATGAGTTGGAGTGTTATGCCATGTTCTGATGCTGAGAGTTAAGTGTGTGAACACAATTTGGTAAAGGTAGCGGTGAGAGGCCATGTAGGAGTACATGGTGGGTTGTCTCACTGGAACCGTCCCTAAGAACTGAGTTCTGTGTATGCTATCCAATGACTAGCTACTACCACGCATTGGGCTCCGGGCGCTCCAAGCTCTCTCGACTTATTAACCGCCTTGATCTCTGTCCAGGAGTTGCAACTAGTTTCTGGTGTTTGTAGGTAGTGCTATTTTTCTACTGAGTGTCACCCGGCAGGGTGGACTTGGGACAGACTAGGCACAAGTGGCATGGTGTACCAAGTGGCACCTGGATGGTGGGCTTGGGAACCCTGCTCACATTGTTTGGGGTCATGATGGAAACTTCAGCCGGACTCCCTTGCAGATAGAACCCAAATAGGCGATAAACCTAAACTAGGGTCTTGCGTGGTTAGTCACGTCGTTGCCGACACCCTCGCTAGGCTTCCGCTTGAAGGTTGCCGAGATACATGACGTGTACATGGCAGTAAGTGGTGAGAGCATGTGTCAAGAAGTACACCCCTGCAGGGTTAACATGATCTATTCGAATAGCCGGGGTCCGCGGATATGGACTTCTTGGATGCCTACGTGGTACATAGACAAGTTGAATTGAATACTCTAAAATGCTCAAGACAAGTGTGAGTGCTATGGATGGCCTTCTCGTAGGGAGACAGAAGAGAACCCATAGTGGTGTATTGTGTGGTGATTAGTGGACTCCTGTGCACTATCTCACCTCAAAGAAGTTACTTGTAGTAGTAGAACAGGATAGCCACTGAGTCAAAGATGGCTTGCTGCAACTAAACCCCACATTGCCTTCTTGCTACTAATGCATCTATGATAGGATCTGATGTAAGTCTTGCTGAGTACCTTTGTACTCACATTGCTTAATATATGTTTTTGCAGAGGAGACTTCGGTCTCAATAGTAGTATCGCATGGACTTCGACAAGTAGCTTGTTTCCTCAGCTACGATCTTGTACCCTTGGGAGGGTCTTGTAGATAGTCAGGCTCCTCAGCCTTTTTCATTTGTAGTTGTTTGTACTTGGACATGTTATGCTTCCATTGCTTGTATGCTCTGTATGTTGGGTCATGTGACCCCTGTTTGTAATAAATGCTATGATGGCTCTTCTGAGATTTTATCTATATGAGTTGTTGAGTTATGTTGTGATTCCATGTTGTACATCACATACTTGCATGTTATGCGTACATGTAACGTGTATTGCTATGTGTGGGATCCGACACCTAGTTGTTTACTCATAGTAGCCTTCGTTATGGGGAAATGTCTCCTAGTGCTTCCACTGAGCCATGGTAGTTCGCTACTTCTCTAGAACACTTAGGCTGGTCGGCATGTATCCTTCTTTGTTCCCGTGTCTCTCCCTTCAGGGGAAATCTCTCGTGTTGTTCCTTTCAGTCCTTGTAGCTTGCTACGACTTGGGTGCATACATTGATGACCGATACGTTCGTTGCTGGGTTATGTATGCCTGTTCCTGTAAGTTTGTGCCACCTTGGGTTTACGACTAGTCAAGTCGGCACGGGTTCTCTATCATATGGATGCTAGCGACACAATCATATACGTGAGCCAAAAGGCGCAAACCGTCCCGGGCCAGGTAAGGTGGCACCCGTGGGAATACCATGCGTGTGGCCGCAAGTGATATGATGTGTTGCATGCTAGATCAGTGTGACTTAGGATTGGGGTCCTGACAAGAAGATCGCCTCCAAAGGTGATGGGACGGACGTGGTGCGTCGCCATTCTTCTCGCCTCTCCGGGGCCAAGACCCCTCTCGTCAAGCGACGAGTGGTCATGGAAGGCAACCCCAGCTCCCAGTCGGACTCGAGTTCTTCGAGCAGCTCACCTGTGCCAGAGCCCCCTGCTTCTTCAATAGGTTCAAAGTCGCTGGGAAGGATTGCTCCCCTAACCTTGAAGAGGGGCAGAGCGACTCCGCCTCCAATGAGCTTCGCGCTGGGCTCCATGCTCATTGATTCAAAGTAAGGAAGGTGCTCTTGTCATCCTTCCCTTCTGCTCTTCTTATGTTTGGTTTGTTCTGGTGCCAAGCACTTGCCGGTTTGTTGATCCATTCTTGCTTGTCGTCCCTAACAGAGATGAGGAGGAGGATCCCCTCACCCACCGGGCCTAGCGATCCAAGCAGGCGGAGCCGACGGGGCCCGGAGGACATAAGCTTGTTGGGAGGCAGCGTGAACGATCCAGCCAAGCCCCTGACCCAGCCCCCGGCGCGAGGACGCAACACATGTCTCTCCTGCCAGAGGAGGGAGGGATGTTGGCCAGGGGGTCCTTCAGGTAGGGCCCGTTCTTCCTGGTGCTCGAGTTGAGGAGTCCCCGACGAGGGCCTCCACTGAAGGATCAACCCATGCCAACGACAGGGTTATCGAAGGAGAGAGCGGGGTTCATGCCCCGACAACTGGTGTTGCCGGGGAAACCGGCGCCTACACACGACAAGCATCTCCGGGTAATCTACTCACTCCTGGCTTCTTTGTTGCTTGCTTTTATATGCCTCGGGTATGGTTTACCCGTGCACATCACCTCTTCGTCATTGTTGGCTAATCTTGCTTGTAGACCCATCGGCCGAAGAGCCTGAGTTGCTGGAGGAGGTGGACAGCATCGACAAGGATGCTGCAAAGGAGGCCGCCAAGGTCGCTATCGCGGAGTGGCAGGAGCATGCTGTCGGGGATGTGCAGGGGGCCACAGGAAGAGCGGAGGAGGTTCCCAGCTGCGCATCAGGATCGGGGACTGTGTTTGAAGAGAAGGCTCCTCTCCAAACCATGTGTCCCCCACCCCAATTTGATGCCTCGAGTGTGGTGTCACAGCCGCCTTTAAGCAATTTGGTGCTGGTCCTTGCCCGACCCGGGCTCGGAGCCCCCAGCTTATCTGCGGTAGGAGGTACTGATCTTGATGAAGAGATTTGGTGCATCGTGGCTCCGTTGTACCAGTAGACGGAAGAGGTCGGCGATTCAGTCAGCATGTCCATGGATTTGTCGTTCATGGAGATTGTGAAGGAAATATGCCCTAGAGGAAATAATAAAGTTGGTACTTATATTTCCTCATATCATTATAAATGTTTATTATTCATGCTACAATTGTATTAACCGGAAACTTAGTGCATGTGTGAATGCATAGACAAAACACAGTGTCCCTAGTATGCCTCTACTTAACTAGCTCGTTAATCAAAGATGGTTATGTTTCCTAACCATGGACATGTGTTGTCATTTGATAGAAGGGATCACATCATTAGAGAATGATGTGATGGACAATACCCACCCATTAGCTTTGCATTATGGTCGTTACAGTTTTATTGCTACTGCTTTCTTCATGACTTACACATGTTCCTCTAACTATGAGATTACACAACTCCCGAATACTGGAGGAACACCTTGTGTGCTATCAAACGTCACAACGTAACTGGGTGATTATAAAGATGCTCTACAGGTGTATCCGAAGGTGTTTGTTGGGTTGGCATAGATCAAGATTAGGATTTGTCATTCCGTGTATCAGAGAGGTATCTTTGGGCCCTCTCAGTAATGCTAATCACTATAAGCCTTGCAAGAGATGTGACTAATGAGTTAGTTGCGGGATGAAGCATTACGTAACAAGTAAAGAGACTTGCCGGTAATGCGATTGAACTAGGTATGATGATACCGACGACCGAATATCGGGCAAGTAACATACCAATGACAAAGGAAAGACGTATGTTGTTATGCGGGTTTGACCGATAAAGATCTTCGTAGAATATGTAGGAACCAATATGAGCATCTAGGTTCCGCTATTGGTTATTGACCGGAGATATTTCTCGGTCATGTCTACATAGTTCTCGAACCCGTAGGGTCCGCACGCTTAACGTTCGATGACGATTTGTATAGTTATGTGATTTGATGACCGAAGTTTGTCCGGAGTCCCGGATGAGATCACGGACATGACGCGGAGTCTCGAAATGGTCAAGAGGTAAAGCTTGATATATTGCAAGGTTATATTCAGACACTAGATTTGTTCCGGAGTGATTCGGGTATTTTTTGGAGAACCGGGAGGTTATCGGAACCCCCGGGGAAGTAGTGGGCCTTCATGGGCCTTAGTGGAAAGGAGAGGAGGGCCACAAGCATGGCCGCACGCCCCCCATGGCAAGTCCGAATTGGACTAGGGAGGGGGCGGCACCCCCCCCCCTCTTTCCTTCTCCCTCTCCTCCTCCTTCCCTCTCTCCCCCTCTTGGAAAAGGAAGGGGAGTCCAACTAGGATTGGGAGTCCTAGTTGGACTCCCCCTATGGCGCGCCCCTCCTGGCTGCCGGCCTCCTCCTCTCCCTCCTTTATATGCGTGGGCAGGGGGCACCCCAAAGCACAACAGACAATCACTTAGCCATGTGCGGTGCCCCCCTCCACAGTTTAACGCCTCGGTCATATCGTCGTAGTGCTTAAGCAAAGCCCTACG
Source organism: Aegilops speltoides (assembly GCA_021437245.1). Classification (NCBI taxonomy): domain Eukaryota; kingdom Viridiplantae; phylum Streptophyta; class Magnoliopsida; order Poales; family Poaceae; genus Aegilops; species Aegilops speltoides. The sequence continues at coordinate 378,453,054 of CM038146.1, forward strand.
CCGATAACATCATCATCACTATCGCCACGCCATCGTGCTGATGGAACTCTCCCTCGTCCTCAACTAGATCAAGAGCACGAGGAACGTCATCATGCTGAACATGTGCTGAACACGGAGCTGACGTACGTTCGGTACTTGGATCGGTTGTATCGTGAAGACGTTCGACTACATCAACCGCGTTACTAAACGCTTCCGCTTTTGTTCTACGAGGGTATGTGGACACACTCTCCCGTCTCATTGCTATGCATCTCCTAGATAGATCTTGCTTGATCGTAGGAATTTTTTTTAATTACTACATTCCCCAATAGTGGTGTCAGCGCTATGTCTATGCATAGATGATATATGCACGAGTAGAACACAAAGAGTTGTGGGCGATAATAGTAATACTGCTTACCACCAACATCTTACTTTGATTCGGCGATATTGTTGGATGAAGCGGCCTGGACCGACATTACATGACCGCGTTCATGAGACTAGTTCTACCGACGTGCTTCGCACACAGGTGGCTGGCGGGTGTCTGTTTCTCCAACTTTAGTTGAATCGAGTTTGACTACAGCCGGTCCTTGTTGAAGGTTAAAACAACACACTTGATGAAAAATCGTTGTGGTTTTGATGCATAGGTAAGAATGGTTCTTGCTAGAAGCCCGTAGCAGCCACGTAAAACTTGCAACAATATAGTAGAGGACGTTTAACTTGTTTTTGCAGGGCTTGTTGTGATGTGATATGGTGAAGACATGATGAGATATAAATTGTTGTATGAGATGATCATGTTTTGTAACAGAGTTATCGGCAACTGGCAGGAGCCATATGGTTGTCGCTTTATTGTATGAAATGCAATCGCCATGTAATTTCTTTACTTTATCACTAAGCGGTTGCGATAGTGGTAGTAGCAATAGTTGGCGAGATGACAACGATGCTATGATGGAGATCAATATGTCAAGCCAGTGACGATGGAGATCATGATGATTCTTCAATGATGGAGATCATGAGCACAAGATGATGATGGCCATATCATGTCACATATTTTGATTGCATGTGATGTTTATCTTTTATGCATCTTATTTTTCTTAGTAAGACGTAGCATTATAAGATGATCCCTCACTAAATTTCAAGGTATAAGTGTTCTCCCTAAGTATGCACCTTTGCTACAGTTCATTGTGCCGAGACACCATGTGATGATCGGGTGTGATAAGCTCTACGTTCACATACAACGGGTGCAAGCCAGTTTTGCACGTGCAAAATACTCGGGTTAAACTTGACGAGCCTAGCATATGCAGATATGGCCTCGGAACAGTGAGACCAGAAGGTCAAACCTGAATCATATAGTAGATATGGTGAACATAGTGATGTTCACCATTGAAAACTACTCCATCTCACGTGATGATCAGACATGGTTTAGTTGATTTGGATCACGTGGTCATTTAGATGACTAGAGGGATGTCTATCTAAGTGGGAGTTCTTAAGTAATATGATTAATTGAACTTTAATTTATCATGAACTTAGTCCTGATAGTTTTTGCATGTCTATTTTATTGTAGATCAATGGCCCGTGCTACCGTTCCCTTGAATTTTAATGCGTTCCGAGAGAAAGCTAAGTTGAAAGATGATGGTAGCAATTACATGGACTGGGACCATAACTTGAGGATTATCCTTATTGCTGCACAGAAGAATTACGTCCTAGAAGCACCGCTAGGTGCAAGGCCTGCTGCGGGAGCAACTGCGGACGTTATGAACGTCTGGCAGAGCAAAGCTGGTGAATACTCGATAGTTCAGTATGCCATGCTTTACGGCTTAGAATCGGGACTTCAAAGACGATTTGAACGTCATGGAGCATATGAGATGTTCCAAGAGTTGAAGTTAATATTTCAAGCAAATGCCCGAGTTGAGAGATATGAAGTCTCCAACAAGTTCTATAGCTGCAAAATGGAGGAGAATAGTTCTGCCGATGAACACATACTCAGAATGTCAGGGTACCATAACCACTTGACTCAACAGGGAGTTAATCTTCCTGAGGATAGTGTCATTAACAGAGTTCTTCAATCACTAACACCAAGCTATAAAGGCTTAGTGATGAACTATAATATGCAAGGGATGACGAAAACGATTCCCGAGCTCTTATCAATGCTAAAGGTTGCGGAGGTAAAAATCTAGAAGGAGCATCAAGTGTTGATGGTTAACAAAATCACTAGTTTCAAGAAAAGGGCAAAGGGAAGAAGGGTAACTTCAAAAAGATTAGCAAGCAAGTTGCTACTCCCGGGAAGAAACCCAAGTCTGGACCTAAGCCTGAAACTGAGTGCTTCTACTGCAAAGGGACTGGTCACTGGAAGCGGAACTACCCCAAGTATTTGGCGGATAAGAAGGATGGCAAAGTGAAAGGTATATTTGATATACATGTTATTGATGTGTACCTTACTAATGCTCGTAGTAGCGCCTGATATTTGATACTGGTTCTGTTGCTCATATTTGCAACTTGAAACAGGGGCTACGGATTAAACGAAGATTGGCTAAGGACAAGGTGACGATGCACGTCGGAAATGGTTCCAAGGTCGATGAGATCGCTGTCGGCATGCTACCTCTACATCTACCTTCGGGATTAGTTTTAGACATGAATAATTGTTATTTGGTGTCAGCGTTGAGCATGAACATTATATCTGGATCTTGTTTGATGCGAGACGGTTATTCATTTAAATCAGAGAATAATGGTTGTTCTATTTATATGAGTAATATCTTTTATGGTCATGCACCCTTGTTGAGTGGTTTATTTTTGTTGAATCTTGATTGTGGTGATACACGTGTTCATAATATTGAAGCCAAAAGATGCAAAGTAGATAATGATAGTGCAACTTATTTGTGGCACTGCCGTTTAGGTCATATTGGTGTAAAGCGCATGAAGAAACTCCATGCTGATGGGCTTTTGGAATCACTTGATTATGAATCACTTGGTGCTTGCGAACCATGCCTCACGGGCAAGATGACTAAAACTCCATTCTCTGAAAGAATGGAACAAGCTACTGACTTTGGAAATAATACATACCGATGTATGTGGACCAATGAGTGTTGAGGCTCGTGGTGGGTATCTTTATTTTCTGACCTTCACAGATGATTTGAGCAGATATGGGTATATCTACTTAATGAAACATAAGTCTGAAACATTTGAAAATTCAAAGACTTTTAGAGTGAAGTGGAATATCATCGTAACAACAAAATTCATTTTCTACGATCTGGTCGTGTAGGTGAATATTTGAGTTACGAGTTTGGTCTTCATTTGAAACAATGTGGAATAGTTTTGCAACTCACGCCACCTGGAACACCATAGCGAAATGGTGTGTCCGAACTTCTTAACCTTACTTTATTGGATATGGTACGATCTATGATGTCTCTTACTAATTTACCGCTATCATTTTGGGGTTATGCTTTAGAGACAGCTGCATTCACTTTAAATAGGTGAAAGGATTGATATAGTTGACTAGAGGGGGTTGTGAATAGGCAACTAACAATTTTTAGCTTTTCTTTACCAAATTAAACTTTGCATCAAAGTAGGTTGTCTAGATATGCAACTAGGTGAGCAACATATATGATGCAACAACAACAAGCACACAAGCAAGCAAGGGATACAACACAAATAAGCTTGCACAAATAAAGGCACGAGATAACCAAGAGTGGAGCCGGTGAAGACGAGGATGTGTTACCGAAGTTCCTTCCTTTTAAGGGGAAGTACATCTCCGTTGGAGCGGTGTGGAGGCACAATCCTCCCCAAGAAGCCACTAGGGCCACCGTATTCTCCTCATGCCCTCACACAATGCGAGATGCCGTGATTTCACTGTTGGTACCCTTGTAGGCGGCGACTTAACCTTTACAAACAAGGTTGGGGCAATCTCCACAACTTAATTGGAGGCTCCCAACGACACCACGAAGCTTCACCACAATGGACTATGGCTCCGCGGTGACCTCAACCGTCTAGGGTGCTCAAACACCCAAGAGTAATAAGATCCGCTAGGGATTAGTGGGGGGAATCAAATTTCTCTTGGTGGAAGTATACATCGGGGCCTTCTCAACCAATCCCGAGCAAATCAACAAGTTTGATTGGCTAGGGAGAGAGATCGGGCGAAAATGGAGCTTGGAGCAACAATGGAGCTTGGGGATGGAAGAGGTAGTCAACTAGAGGAAGAAGACACCCCTTATATAGTGAAGACAAATCCAACCGTTATCCACTTAACCAGCCCACGACCTGCGGTACTACCGCCCCAGACAAGTGGTACTACCGCAAGGGCTCGCGGTACTACCACGGAGGACCGCGGTACTACCGCTGCTACGGCAGGAGCTAGTCTAGGACTGAACCGCAAAGGCTGAGGGCGGTACTGCCGCTGAACCGGTACTACTGCTCCCCCTTGTGGTACTACCGCAAGGCCAGATTGGACTAGCCTGGGAAGGGCGCGGATGAATAAAAATACATCCGTGCCTACTTCCGCTGAAAATCAAACAGTTCAAATATCCGACACGATACTACCACGCAGAGCGGGTGTAAAAAATTACATCCGCCCCTATTTCTGCTCATGTTGCTATGCCAGACCAGGACTCACGGTACTACCGCATGCATGGGGCAGTACTACCGCATAGGGCGCGGATGTAAAATATTACATCCGCCCCTATAGTCGCACGAGCGGCTGAGTCTAGTCTGAGGCCACGGTACTACAGCTCCTTAGGAGCGGTACTACCGTGGGCACCAACGGTACTACTGCAAGGGCATGCGGTAGTACCGCGGGGGCCTGCGGTACTACTGCTCCTAAGAGCAGTACTACCGCATGCCTTAGAACAGCAACACTAGGAATCCTTCTCTTTGCATATATATGAAGAAAACGGAGGATGCTCCAAAGCGCAAAGGGAAAGGTGGTGCAGAGGGAGAAAACGTGTACGTTATGATTCCACCCAAACCTTTCCAACGCGGACCCCCTCTTAATAGTACGGATTTCCTACGACTCAAATCCACCGAAAAGAAACGTAGAAAAACGCCATCTTCAATAGTCTTCGAGGGGCACCAAACTGTCTTGTTTCCAGTGACGAAGCGTCTGACCTACTCAAGGCACATGATTAGTCCGCAAAAGCATTGTCATCAATCACCAAAACACCTTAGGGATAAATATGCCCTTACAATCTCGCCCTTTTTGGTGGATTGATGACAATACGGGTTTTGCACAAGGGGAAATAATATAGAACATAAGCAAACCCCACATCTCTAAAATATAGACGAGCTCCCCCTAGATGCGTGCTATCTAGATAAGTGCTTTGGACTGCACATCACGTATATTAGAATCAACACTCCCCCTATATTTTATAGACAATGCATATCTTGCAACAATAAGGCTAACACTAAGCAAGATAGTAAATATGAGCATAACATAAATAGCACAATATATCATGAGCTCAATAAGGTACGATAGAGTGCATATGTCTTACACCATATGATAGACCAAGTCTTATGAGCAAACTAAACCAAAGAAAGCAAGGTTCAACGGAACAAACGCGAGCAAAGCAAACACAAGCATGACACAAGAAGCACGACACAAGACTTGCAAATCCCTACTCTCTCTCCCCCTTTGGCATCGAGACGCCAAAAAGGCAGAGAGGACACCTACAACACAAGTGGTGGCTCAACCAGAGTAATCACTCACACGCTCCCCGTCATACTTGGCAGCGGGAACGGTCTCCTCGTTATCCTCCTCAGAATCAGTCCACTTGAAGCCTTGTTTCGCCATCCACTCAGCCTCTGGAGTGATGCGCTCCTCAGAACCGCCAGAAATATCCTCTCCAAAAAGGCTCATAATCTTCTTGTCGCGGCGACGACTCTCCTTTGAGGCAACGTGAGTCATGTACTGCCCCTTTGCCTGCATACAGAATAATGCCTTCATCTTGTTCTTCAGTCTCTTAGCCCAAGATGGCTCAGAGGTGGGAGGGATGTAACCCTCATAGATGTCCTTGTCTGCTTTCTCCTCCTCATCCTCATCCTCATCCGCATCCACATCCATGGCAGCCGCGGCCTCAACACGAGAAGTGGTGTTAGCCCACTTAGTCTTGACACGGAGCCTGATGGATCATGTCGAATCCAACCAGGGGCCTCAAAATCATCCTGAGGGTAGAGCTTCTCCCAAGTTGCCGGGATCAAATGAAACAGATAAGGTCCGTAGATGGGGACCTTGTAGTTGTAGACCGCAAACCGAAGCTCACACCACATGATATGTGAGACATCAAGTGGTAGCGTTTGAGAGTTGCGCGCTTCCTCACACAAGAGCAGCATGTCCACAAGATAAGCATGCACATTGTCCTTGTCACCAATGCATGGAAAGAGAGTGTTGCAGAAGATCCGGTACACGATGTCAAGGAAGGAGTTGAGCACCCAAGATGACTTGCCACTGGAGAGCTTCTTCTCAACAAGGAAGGGCTGAAGCTTGTCCTTGTTGGCTGACTCGGGATTGGCATGAGGACGAACACCTTGGGGTGTGGCAAGCACCACATCCTGAACACCAAGCAAAGTCATGAACTCCTTCCACGTAGCAGTCAGCTGTTGACCATTGGTCATCCAAGTCATAGTCCGTTCCTCATTAGGATGAAAGTGCACCGAGGCAAAGAACTAAGCCACAATCTCAGGATCAAAGTCTTTGTGAAAAGAGATGATTTGCTCAATGTAAAATTGCTCCACAAGATCCAAAGCCTCACCAAAGTAGTCTCGGTGCTTCTCTTCCCTCATATGATGCATGTCGATCCAGTGCACATCCACATAGATGTTTCGCTTGGCCTTGATCACATCCAGATAAATGAGATTCTGCTCCTTGGTCCAGAACAGGTCATTCCCTCGAAATTGGCACGAGGATGCACATAAGGATTGATCTTCCTTCGAGAGATGAACTCAGCAAGTGGCATCTCATCCAAGCCCATGGCGGGTTCCTTGTCCTTGGTGGAGGTGGTCTTGATCCTGCGTTGGGGGGCACTGGAGCCTTCTGGAGCTTCATCTTGATTGCGCAGACGCTTGGAGCCCGTGTCACGACTGGGATTGGAATGGCGAGCAGGGGCACTGAGGCCACCACCTAAGACACAAAACACAAAACATGCACAAAAAGCAAGAAGGACCAATGCAAAGAACACAACAAAGCAGGTGAAACAAGTAGAAGTAGCACGTGATAATTGCCACATGAGGGATTTGAGACAACGGTAGTATCGTAGTGTTGTGCGGTACTAAAATTTTAGTGCTGCTGCTAGCCACGGTAGTACCGTGCTAGGGAGGCACAGTAGTACCGTATCTAGGTGCGGCAGTAAAATTTTAGTACCGTGCCTCACACGGTAGTACCGCTCCTGAGGAGCGGTAGTACCGGATGAGCGGTAGTACCACACCGGACGAGCGGTAGTACCGCACCGGAGATTCGGTAGTACCGCACGGTTGCAGATCCGAAACCACAACTCGATCTGTGCACAGCCATGACAACAATGCGGTACTACGGTCGATCAAATCCATCACATGGCAACATAGAAAGTACCATCTCTACACATTACTACTCTCCTACATCCTACCCTTGCAAAGATTTAGCCTAAAATCTCAAGAACCGCATGCATCTCCCCAAAAACCTAGAAGCAAAAGAACGAACCAAAAAGAGAGGGATTTGGTGAGAAACCTTGGTCCATGGCAAGAGGAAATGGTGGGGAACAATCCCACCATTCGGAATCCGAGGAGAGCGGCCGGAGACGGAGATCCGGCGAGGGCCTCCGGTGCCGGTCTAGGGCAGGAGAGAGAGAGAGAGAGAGAGGCGGCGTGGGGGAGAAAGAGTGAATGGGTATGCGGGAGTTGGAACTCACCCTGCCCGCTCTTAACCCCCACGCGCTCGCTACTCTGCGGTAGTACCACGTGTCCTTGCGGTAGTACCGCCCGGGCGGAAGTACCGCGCCGTGGGCGGTAGTACTGCTCCACCAGCGGCAGTAAAAAATTACGGTCGTGCTGGTTGCGGTAGTACCGTGTCCTTGTGGTAGTACCGTGGCAGGCCACAGTAGTACCATGAACCCAAGAAAATGCAGTTTCAAACAAAAGGAAGAAACAACTTTGCACGGAACCTTCAAGCGAACGAACACATCAACGAGCTAACAAACAAGACACCACAAGCACAAGCTTGGCACGAAGAGAGAAAAGCAAGAGACAACAAGGACCAAAAATGAGACACAACCTCTCCAAGGAGAGGGCGGTGGCTGGAGCCACCTATGTTTGAGTTGATTGGTATGGCACCGCGAAGAATTATCCTTGGGCCCATGACCAAAACTCGTCTTTGAAGCACAAGTACAATCAGAAATGGTGAATGTGAAAGAGTTGATCAATTTATGCATAATGGGGGGACGGAGAGTTCATTGAGAGAACAACACTCCCCCTATGTCCATGCCTACACCGAAACTAGACAACAAGTTGAGTGTGGTGGGGTGTGCAAGGGTTTAAGTCACATTGCTCGAATCAATGATATTTAGTTCATGCCATAACTCGTGAAATCTTGCTTCATCCAAGGGCTTCGTGAAAATATCTGCAAGGTTATCATGAGTGTTGACATACTTGAGCTTGATCTCCCTTCGCCTAATGTGATCTCGGATGAAGTGATACCGAATCTCAATATGCTTCGTCTTGAAGTGTTGCACCAGGTTGAGAGAGATCTTGATGGCACTATCATTGTCACACCAAAGAGGCACTTCGTCATAAGTGACACCGTAATCCTTCAAAGTTTGCCTCATCCATAGGAGTTGAGCACAACAACTACCGGCAGCCACATACTCTGCTTCGGTGGACGAGAGAGATACACAACTTTGCTTCTTAGAAGACCAACTCACTAAAGAGCAACCAAGTAATTGGCACCCTCCGGAGGTGGACTTCCTATCCACTTTGTCTCCCGCCCAATCTGAATATGTATAGCCCAAAAGATCAAAGTTGGCTCCTCTTGGGTACCATAAGCCAAAGATTGGGGTATGAGCCAAATATCAAACAATTCGCTTGACCGCCACAAAGTGGCTTTCCTTAGGTGCGGCTTGAAACCGTGCACACATTCCCACACTCAACATGATATCCGGTCTAGATGCACAAAGGTAAAGCAAGGATCCAATCATGGAGCGATATACCTTTTGATCCACCGCTTTACCATTGGGATCAATGTCAAGTTGGCATTTGACGGGCATTGGAGTGGAGGCCGGCTTGATATCACTTAGCTTGAATCTCTTGAGAATGTCTTGAGTGTATTTGGCTTGGTTGATGAATGTTCCTTCTCTTGCTTGATTTCGAACCCGAGAAAGAACTTCAACTCTCCCACCATAGACATATTGAACTTTAAGGTCATGAGAGCGGCAACTTCTTCATTGAAAGCTTTGTTAGGGGAACCAAAAATAATATCATCAACATATAGTTGGCACACAAACAACTCCCCTTTGACCTTCTTAGTAAAAAGAGTGGGGTCGATTTTCCCAATTTTGAACCCACGATCTTGTAACAACTATGTAAGATGCTCATACCATGCACGTGGGGCTTATTTAAGGCCATATAGCACCTTGTGGAGTTGGTACACGTGATCGGGGAAATAGGGATCTTCGAACCCGGGGGGTTGTATGACATACACCAACTCATTAATGGGACCATTAAGAAAAGCACTCTTCACATCCATTTGTTGCAACGTGAAATTTTGATGAGAAGCATAAGCAATTAACAAACAGATAGATTCAAGGCGAGCAATGGGAGCAAAGGTTTCACCGTAGTCGATACCCTCGACTTGGGAGTAGCCTTGTGCCACCAAACGAGCCTTGTTGCGAACAATGATCCCATGAGCATCTTTCTTGTTCTTGAATATCCACTTGGTACCAATGACATTATGATTCCCGGTTGGCCTTGGCACTAATTTCCACACTTGGTTATGCTCGAAGTTGTTGAGTTCTTCATGCATGGCATTGAGCCAATCCGGGTCCTAGAGAGCCTCATAAACCTTTTAGGGTTCGACACAAGAAACAACTCATGATGTTCACAATAGTTTGCTAATTGTCTATGAGTGTTTACCCCCTTTCTTAGGCTTCCAACCACATTCTCCATAAGATGACCTTTGGTGGTGAGCTTGGAAGCGATCTTCGCGGCACGACGCTGTAATTCCTCCTCGGATCTGAAAAGAGGAGGGGTAACTTGATCATCTTGAGCGCCGTCCTGAGCTTGTTCTTGATCTTGAGTTTGCTCTTGATCTTGAACTTGCTCTGAGGGGAGAACTTGACCTTGGGCATCATTTGGTGGTTCACCACCATCTTGAGGTTGATCTTGCCCTTGATATTGTTCATGAGGTTGAGGGCCTTCACTTTGTTCTTCGGAAGCGTGTGGGTCTTGGGTTGGTGATGGCTCCACTTGAGTGGAGCATTGTCCATCTCCTTCGGTCACAGGGGGTTCCTCAATGGGTAGGATATGACCCACACCCATTCTTATTATGGCTTGGGGAGGAATTTCACCACCTACATCACAAGTACCACTTTGCTCCACTTGGGAGCCGTTATTCTCGTCAAACTCTATGTTACATGTCTCCTCAATGAGTCTGGTGGACTTGTTGAGGACACGGTAAGCATGAGAGTTTGTAGCATAACCAACAAATATGCCCTCATAAGCTCTAGCCTAAAATTTAGACAAATGAACACCTTTCTTGAGAATGAAACACTTACACTCGAATACCCGGAAGTACTTGAGGTTGGGCTTGTTACCGGTAAGTATTTCATAAGGAGTCTTGTTCAAGACTTTGCGGAGATAGAGCCGATTGGATGCATGACATGCTGTGTTGATGGCTTCGGCCCAAAAGTTGTATGGAGACTTGAACTCTGCCATCATGGTCCTTGACGCATCCATCAACGTTCGGTTCTTCCTCTTCGTGACACCATTTTGATGAGGGGTATATGGTGCAGAATATTGATGCTTGATCCCCTCATCACAAAGAAATTCATCCAAGGTGTAGTTCTTGAACTCGGTGCCGTTGTCACTCCTAATTGTTAAGATCTTTGCATCATGTTGACATTGAGCTTTGTTTGCAAAGTTGATGATGGTTTCTTGAGTCTCACTCTTCTTCTTGAAGAAATATACCCAAGTGTATCTTGAATAGTCATCCACAATCACCAAACAATACTTTCTACCCCCAAGACTATCAAAGGATGGAGGCCCAAAGAGATCCATGTGAAGGAGCTCCAAGGGTCTCTTCGAGTAGATGATAGTCCTGGGGGGGTGAGACTTCTCATGAAGCTTTCCTTCAATACAAGCACGATCTTTGGCAAAACTAACATTTGTTAGTCCACGGACATGGTCCCCCTTGAGAAGACTTTGCAAAGATCTCATATTGACGTGGGCTAAATGGCGATGCCAAAGCCATCCCACATCAACTTTAGCCATTAGGCATGTCGCGGTCTTAGTGGGTCGCTCCGAAAAGTTAATCACATAAAGACCATTCTCGACATGCCCAACAAAGGCTACTTTAAGAGTCTTGCTCCACAAGAGGGCCACGGTATCAATATCAAAGAAAGTGGCAAAGCCCATGAGTGCAAGTTGACGAACGGAAAGTAGATTGCAAGCAAGGGACTCAACAAGCATGACTTTCTCGATCGTTAGATCATGAGAAATGACAACCTTGCCAAGACCCAATACCTTAGAAGATGAGGCATCACCCCGCTCGATGTTGGTGGGCATAGAAGGGATCTTGTGCACGTCCACCACCAAGTCCTTGCTTCCGGTCATATGATTTGTTGCTCCACTATCGAGCAACCATGATCCCCCACCGGAAGCAAACACCTACAAGATATCAATGCTTGGTTTTAGGTACCCATTTTGTAATGGGTCCTTTGATGTTAGTAACAAGGGTCTTAGGAACCCAAATAGACCATTCAATGTACTAATAAGGAGAACCAACAAATTTAGCATAAACATGCCCATCACTAGCACGGCACAGCACATAAGAAGGTTTAAAGTCGCCGGCTTTGTTGGAAGGTGTGGCATTGCCTTTTTGACATCACCACCCTTCACATTGTTCTTCTTCTCCTTAGGAGCACCCTCTCCCTCCTTCACAAAAGTTTGCTTGAGAGGAGGAGGTCGTTTGGCCTTGTCGTTCTTCTTCTTGTTCTTGGGCTTGGGTGCGAACCCAACTCCCTCCTTGGCCACAACTTCCTTTTGATTGCTCAAAAGGTCATTGAGGTTCTTCTCACCTTGTATGCACGTCACAAGGGCTTTCTCAATTTGCTCCTTCAACTTGGCATTCTCCTCCAAAAGATGCACATGCTCACAACACGGGTTAGTGGCATTTGCATTATCAATTAATTCCATATGAGGAAAGGTGGCTTTTTCTTTGGTTAGCTTCACTTGGAGTTGATCATGAGATCCTTGAGGCTAGCATGAGCACCCTTCAAGACCTTGTGGGTCTTCTTGAGTATATCAAACTCCTCCTTGAGTCTAGCATGGTCAACGCCAAGTCTAGCCTTCTCGGAAGTTAGCACACGAGATACAACAAAAGCATGATCAAGATATTTCTTTAACTTAGCATGGTCATCATTGTGTGACTCCTCAAGAGCCAAACAATGCCCACACTCTTCCTTAAGAGCATTAGAGAGATCCGATATCTCATCGGCATAGTCACGACTATGACCTTCCATCTTAGATATGGTCTCTTCATGAGCCTCGATCATGTCATTGGCTTCACCAAGTTGTTCCAAGAGACCAACGAAGTGCTTGTTGGATCTGCCCTTGAGCTTACTCATAAAAGACTCAAATTCATTTACTTCCTCATTAGACCCCTCACTTTCATCAATGTCATCTGTCAGGGAGGGATTAGTAATGATGGTGGTTTTGATGTTGGGGTTACCTTGTTGGTGGCTAGCCATGAGACACTTGGCGGTGATGTTCTCATTGGGCGAGTCGAAGAGGGACACCCATGGAGTTGTGGCAATGGCAACGGAGGCCATGGCCATGGCTTCACTATCTTCATCATCATCGTCATCCTCATGGTATTCTTCTTGAACCACCAACCCTCGAGTAGGAGTCTTTTTGGTGAAGTTGTTCTTGTTTGGGAAGGACTTGGCTTTGTCTTTTCGGATGAGCTTGCCACCATTGTCTTCCCGCTTCTCGTAAGGGCAATCCACAACAAAGTGGCTCACATTGCCACAATTGTAACATGTTCTCACACGTTGCTTGCCCTTGAACCCACTTGAGTTGTTCTTGTTGAAGTTGGGCCTTGTGTTCTTCTTGCTCCAAAATTGCCTTGAAGCAAGAGCCATGTGTTCATGATAATCATATTTTGTATCTTCGGGGTTGCTCTCCTCATCTTCCTCTTCTTCCTCTTCTTCCACAATAACCTTGGCCTTCAAGGCAAGGTTGGGTTTCTTTGCTCTTTGAGAACGCAATACCACGTTGTCGGCGGTCTTGTCCAAGATCCTCATTGCCACAAACTCATCCAACACTTCATTTGAGGTCAAGGAGTGGAAGTCCGGTCTTTGATGGATGACGAAGGATATGGCCTTGTGGTAAGGCATCATTGCTTTGAGGAACTTGCGCTTGATCCAATTTTCATCTGTGTCCTTGCTCCCTTGATCTCGGAGTGAGACCGCGAGTTTGGTTACTATCCGAAAGAGCTCACGAGGTTCTTTATCTTCTTTCATTGCAAACTCATCAGCTTCATCTTGCACCACTTCATAGTTGGAGCGTTAAATGCTTGCGCTTCCCTTATAGAGGGAAACAACACAATGCCATGCATCTTTGGCCATGGCGAAGGGTCGAAGATGAGGGATATCTTCGGGTGGAACCGCATCTTGAATGATGAAGAGAGCATTCTCATTGAGTTGATTATCCACGGCTTCTCTAGGGGTGAAGTTGCTTCAGTCATGTGGATGGAAACCTTCTTCAATGATTCTCCAAAGATTAATATTCACATGATTTAAATGACGCTTGAAGCGATAACCCCAAGAATCAAAGTCCTCATTTTTCACAATCTTAGGAGGAGGGACGACATGATTTAAATGAGTAGAGGGAATCGGTCCTCCATAAAATGGAGGTTCCACATTAGCAAAGATGACGGTGCCATTTCTACCACTAGTAGAAGGACCCTTTTCACTAGTAGCTTCCCCCTTGTCGGAGTTAGCATCCGTCACCTTGTTAGTGGGATCACCCACTTTCATCGGCGAGGTAGATAGTTAAGTCCTTCTAGGAATTTATTAAACATGCTTTCAACCTCGGTCATCACGGAGGTTTTCAATGTGTCCAAAGCCACATTTAATTCCTCACGAGAAACCGCGGTTCCCCCATCGACCGTAGACGAGCTCGGATTCATACCGGAGTGCTCCTCCCCGCCGTCTACGGTGTTAACCATACTCTTCGAACGGCAAAGTCCTTAATAAAGAGATGAGGCTCTGATATCAATTGAAAGGATCGATATAGTTGACTAGAGGGGGGGGGGTGAATAGGAAACTAACAATTTTTAGCTTTTCATTACCAAATTAAACTTTGCATCAAAGTAGGTTGTCTAGATATGCAACTAGGTGAGCAATCTATATGATGCAACAACAACAAGAACACAAGCAAGCAAGGGATACAACACAAATAAGCTTGCACAAGTAAAGGCACGAGATAACCAAGAGTGGAGCCGGTGAAGACGAGGATGTGTTACCGAAGTTCCTTCCTTTTGAGGGGAAGTACGTCTCCGTTGGAGCGGTGTGGAGGCACAATGCTCCCCAAGAAGCCACTAGGGCCACCATATTCTCCTCATGCCCTCACACAATGCGAGATGTCGTGATTCCACTATTGGTGCCCTTGAAGGCGGCGACCGAACCTTTACAAACAAGGTTGGGGCAATCTCCACAACTTAATTAGAGGCTCCCAACGACACCACGAAGCTTCAGCACAATGGACTATGGCTCCGCGGTGACCTCAACCGTCTAGGGTGCTCAAACACCCAAGAGTACCAAGATCCGCTAGGGATTAGTGGGGGAAATTAAATTTCTCGTGGTGTAAGTGTAGATCGGGGCCTTCTCAACCAATCCCGAGCAAATTAACAAGTTTGATTGGCTAGGGAGAGAGATCGGGCGAAAATGGAGCTTGGAGCAACAATGGAGCTTGGGGATAGAAGAGGTAGTCAACTAGAGGAAGAAGACACCCCTTATATAGTGGAGAGACAAATCCAACCATTATCCACTTAAGCAGCCCGCGCGGTACTACCGCCCCAGTCAAGCGGTACTACCGCAAGGGCTCACGGTACTACCACGGCGGACCGCGGTACTACCGCTGGTACGGCAGGAGCTAGTCCAGGCCTGAACCGCAAAGGCTGAGGGCGGTACTGCCGCTGAACCGGTTCTACCACTCCCCCTTGCGGTACTACCGCAAGGCCGGATTGGACTAGCCTGGGAAGGGCTCGGATGAATAAAAATACATCTGTGCCTACTTCCGCTGAAAATAAAACAGTGCAAATATCTGACACGGTACTACCATGCATGGCATGCGGTACTACCATGCAGGGAGCGGATGTAAAAATTACATCCGCCCCTACTTCCGCTCATGTTTCTATGCCAGACCAGGACTCACGGTACTACCGCACACATGGAGTGGTACTACCGCGTAGGGCGCGGATGTAAAAAATTACATCCGCCCCTACAGTCGCACGAGCAGCTGAGTCTGGTCTGAGGCCACGGTACTACAGCTCATTAGGAGTGGTACTACTGTGGGCATCTATGGTACTACCGCAAGGGCGTGCGTACTACCATGGGGGCCTGCGGTACTACCGCTCCTAAGAGCAGTACCACTGCATGCCTTAGAACAGCAACCCTAGGAATCCTTCTCGTTGCATACATATGAAGAAAACGGAGGATGCTCCAAAGCGCAAAGGGAAAGGCGGTGTAGAGGGATAAAATGTGTACGTGATGATTCCACTCGAACCTTTCCAACGCGGACCCCCTCTTAATAGTATGGCTTTCCTACGACTCAAATGCACCGAAAAGAAACGTAGAAAAACGTCGTCTTCAATAGTCTTCGAGGGGCACCAAACCGGCATGTGCCTAGTGATGAAACGTCTGAAATACTCAAGGCACACGATTAGTCCACAAAAGCATTGTCATCAATCACCAAAACACCTTAGGGATAAATATGCCCTTACAATAGGGCACCATCGAAATCCGTTGAGATGACACCATATGAACTGTGGTTTTGCAAGAAACCCAAGTTGTCATTTCTTAAAGTTTGGGGCTGTGATGCTTATGTGAAAAAGCTTCAAGCTGATAAGCTCGAACCCAAATCAGAGAAGTGTGTCTTCATAGGATACCCAAAGGAAACTGTTGGGTACACCTTCTATCACAGATCCGAAGGCAAGATATTCATTGCTAAGAACGGATCCTTTCTAGAGAAGGAGTTTCTCTCGAAAGAAGTGAGTAGGAGGAAAGTAGAACTTGGTGAGCTAATTGTACCTTCTCCCGAATTGGAAAGTAGTTCATCACAGAAATCAGTTCCAGTGATTCCTACACCAATTAGTGAGGAAGCTAATGATGATGATCATGAAACTTCAGATCAAGTTACTACCGAACCTCGTAGGTCATCCAGAGTGCGGTCCGCACTAGAGTGGTACGACAATCCTGTTCTGGAAGTCATGTTACTAGACCATGATGAACCTACGAACTATGATGAAGCGATGATGAGCCCCGATTCCGCAAAATGGCTTGAGGCCATGAAATCTGAGATGGGATCCATGTATGAAAAGAAAGTGTGGACTATGGTGGACTTGCCCGATGATCGACCAGCCATAGAATAAATAGATCTTCAAGAAGAAGACTGACGCTGACGGTAATGTTACTGTCTACAAAGCTCGACTTGTTGCGAAAGGTTTTCAACAAGTTCAAGGAGTTGACTACGATGAGACCTTCTCACCGGTAGCGATGCTTAAGTCTGTCCGAATCATGTTAGCAATTGCCGCAATTTATGATTATGAAATTTGGTAAATGGATGTCAAAACTGCATTCCTTAATGGATTTCTTAAAGAAGAGTTGTATATGATGCAACCAGAAGGTTTTGTCGAACCAAAGGGTGACAACAAAGTGTGCAAGCTCCAGCAATCCATTTATAGACTAGTGCAAGCCTCTCGGAGTAGGGATATATGCTTCGATAATGTGATTAAAGCATATGGTTTTATACAGACTTTCGGAGAAGCCTGTATTTACAAGAAAGTGAGTGGGAGATCTGTAGCATTTCTAATATTATATTTGGATGAAATATTGTTGATTGGAAATAATACATAATTTCTAAATAGCATAAAAGGATACTTGAATGAGAATTTTTCAATGAAAGACCTCGGTGAAGCTACTTACATATTGGGCATCAAGATCTATAGAGATAGATCAAGATGTTTAATTGGACTTTCACAAAGCACATACCTTGATAAAGTTTTGAAGAAGTTCAAAATGGATCAGTCAAAGAAAGGGTTCTTGCCTGTGTTACAAGGTGTGAAGTTGAGTCAGACTCAATGTCCGACCACTGGAGAAGATAGAGAGAAAATGAAAGTCATTCCCTATGCCTCGGCCATAGGTTCTATCATGTATGAAATGCTGTGTACCAGACCTGATGTGTGCCTTGCTATAAGTATAGCAGGGAGGTACCAAAGCAATCCAGGACTGGAGCACTGGACAATGGTCAAGAACATCCTGAAATGCCTGAAAAGGACTAAGGATATGTTTCTCATTTATGGAGGTGGAAAACAGCTTGTCGTAAATGGTTACATTGATGCAAGCTTTGACACTGATCTGGATGACTCTAAGTCACAATCCGGATACGATTTATATTGAATGGTGGATCTATCAGTTGGTGTGGTTCCAAGTAGAGCATCGTGGAGGGATCTACGTGTGAAGCGGGGTACATAGCTGCTTCGGAAGTAGCAAATGAAGGAGTCTGGATGAAGGAGTTCATATCCGATCTAGGTGTAATACCTAGTGCATCGGGTCCAATGAAAATATTTTGTGACAAAACTGGAGCAATTGCCTTGGCAAAGGAATCCAGATTTCACAAGAGAACCAAACACATCAAGAGACGCTTCAATTCCATCCACCATCAAGTCGCGGAGGGAGTGTTGTTGTCAAAACCGGCGGATCTCGGGTAGGGGGTCCCGATCTGTGCGTCTTAGGCTGATGGTAACAGGAAGCAAGGGACACAATGTTTACCCAGCTTCGGGCCCTCTCGATGGTAAAACCCTACTTCCTGCTTGATTGATATTGATGATATGAGTAGTACAAGAGTAGATCTACCACGAGATCGTAGAGGCTAAACCCTAGAAGCTACCCTATGATGATTATGATTGTAATTGTGATCGGCCTTCTGAGGACCAACCTCTCTGGTTTATATAGACACCGGAGAGGGCTAGGGTTTACACGGAGTCGGTTACAAGGAAGGAAATACAATATCCGGGTCGCCAAGCTTGTCTTCCACGCCAAGGAGAGTCCCATCCGGACACGGGACGGTGTCTTGAGTCTTGTATCTTTACGCTCCAATAGTCCGGACGAAGTATATAGTCCGGCCGTCCGGATTCCCCCTAATCCAGGACTCCCTCAGTAGCCCCTGAACCAGGCTTCAATGACGATGAGTCCGGCGCGCAGTCTTGCCTTCGGCATTGCAAGGCGGGTTCCATCTCCGAATACTCCAAAGTAATTATCGAACACGTAGACCGTGTCCGGATCTGCGAAATGATCTTCACATACCACCGTAGAGAGAATGATATTTCTGCTGACAACTTTTTTTAGACGACGTGACATGTCATTACGGTCGGGTCATTATTTGAACTGTTTTCCCACAACCAGCCATAGCGCATATTGCGAGGCAGTTTCCTTGACACGCCTTGTCAAAGCAGAGATCGTGTCCCCTTATCACGGGATTCTCATCAATACGGGTATGGGTAATCCCACCGCACCATCAATCGTGGCGCTTGGAAAGTAAGCGATTCTCAACAGGCAAGTGAGGAGGCGCACCGCTTTCATTGCCTCTATAAAGGGACAAGGGTTCCCCATTTTCACCCACACCTTCTTCCCTCCTTTGCCCATCCTTGCCTCCTCGAGCTTCAGCGCCCTAGTCCAAGTCTTCTCTGCTTAGCCAAACATGTCCGCAGCAGGAGGCAAGTGGGTGGCTTCCAAAGTGAAGGAGAAGCATATCGTGAATCTTCGGGCGGCCGGATACTTGGCCGCAGACATAGCGCACCGGCTACTGGAAGACGGGTAGGCCATTCCCACCCGGGACCCCACGAGAGGTTCGTGTTTCTCGCCCACTTAGTCCATGGACTGGGGTTTCCACTTTATCCCTTCGTCCGCGGGCTCATGTTCTACTACGGGCTAGATTTCCATGATCTATCCCCAAACTTCGTCCTCAACATCTCGGCGTTTATCGTCGTATGCGAGGCCTTCCTCCGCATCAAGCCTCACTTTGGCCTGTGGCTGAAAATCTTCTGCGTGAAGTCAAAGATCGTGAGCGGCCAGCAAGCGGAGTGCGGAGGGGCCATGCTGAGCAAGATGCCTAACGTCACCTGGCTTGACGGCTCCATTGCGGAGACCGTGAAAGGGTGGCAGTCGGGGTGGTTGTACATCACCAAGCCACGCGGTGCCAACTGGGCGGCGTCCCCGAATTCCGATCCGGAACCCCCATGCGGCTCACCTCCTGGGAAAAGAAGGGCTTGGCCTGGGGCGAACCTGCAGAGCTGACCGAACTCCAAAACTGCATCAAGAGCATGAAGGATAAGAACATCAAGCTTTTCAACATGATCCAGGTCATGCTCGTTTGCCGGATTCTTCCGTGCCAAAGGCGGGCATTTAATCTGTGGGAGTTTGTCCGGGCCGAACACCAGACGCTTCGGAGGCTCTACGACATGACGCATAAAGATGCATGGAAGGCGCTGTTCAAGGCCTCCGAAGTACCTCCTCCCACATCCGAGGACCGTGGACTTCATGCTGCACGGCCTCCTCATCCGGTGAGTTTTCTGACTAGCACCGGATTCAGTTCTTCCCAATATATTTGTGGGGGAGTCTTAAGTAATTGTGCATATTTGATCAGGATTATGTGGAGACAGCGGAGCGGATTGACTGTCTGGCTCCGCTACCAGAAGGTCCAGCTGATGCTCTCCTGACAGAGATGCTAGTCCTGACGCCCTACAAGGCACCGGAGAAGAAGGCCGAAAAGAAGGCCCCGGGGACCAGGACGGGTCTCCGGTGTAAGGTCGTATCAGAAGCCTTGTCCGAAGACGACAAGGCACACTCCTCCCCCGAAGGGGAGGAAGAAGAAGAAGGGGCCGTCCGAAGAAGATGGGGGCCTGAGAAGGCGGACCAAGGGGCCGGGAAAGGCCCCCGGCGCAAGGCTGTCATACCCTCGTCGTCCGATGATGACGAGGCAGATTCCTTCCGCGGAGGCGGGGGGAAGCAAGAAGAAACTCTGCCTCCCCGCACTGGGGAGGAGAAAAAGAGGAAAGCCGCCCCGGAGGGGGAGGCTGGGACGTCCAAGAAGGGAAAGGCGTCCCTTCCGGACTACTCCGCCACGGCCGCCCATAGCGAGGAGGGGTGGCTGCCCAGGGGGAATCCCCTAGCGCGATCGTAAGTATCCGCACTCTATCATGATTTTACTTCATAGTCTTGTTATAACGCCGAACATATATGCAGTCCGGCTAGGGTTCATCCCGAGGTATCGTCTTCGGATGGGTCCCTGAGTGATTCAGCGATGAACTCGCTCCCGACGGCCACTACTCCTCAGCCTGCGGATGACACGGAGGTGTTGTCCCGAAGGCTCCCAGAACGGGGGGAGGTGACTCTAGAGACGCCCCAAGGCGGAATTCTAGATGTCGGACACGCAGGGTTCAAGATCCTTGCGGATCGTGTCGATGAGAGTCGCGGTAGGCCGGGCTCTCAGCTGAACACTGTTTCGGAACCTCCAATGGTTCCATACTCACGCGGGCAGCCCCTTGTTAGGGAGGGCGAGCCGTCCGTGCTAAGGACTTCCTTTACGCCTGAGGCTTCGGATTATCTGCTGGAAGCGCTTCGCAGCACTTCCATGGATGAAGAGCACCATACTCTTATGAGTGCGGTGATTCAGAAGGTTTTGTCCGCCAAGAGCGGACTAACCGAAGCTTGCACCAGCCTCCTGATAGGCTTTGAGGTAAGTAATAAAATTGTGTGAAATTACCACCCAGTAGGTAGTAGCCCCTGATACTCTGTTTGGTGTTCGGAAAGAAAAGCCAAACGGAGGGTCAATTATAATCCGCAGGAGTCTAATAATAATTGTGCATGTGAATAAGCAAGTTGTGCTGCTTGTCGCTGCTGTCCGTACAGCCGAGGTTACCGGACTAAAGCGGGACCTGGAGCAGGCGGAGGGAGAGCTCGACCTCACGAAGAGGCAGCTCGAAGAGAACAAATTGAGTGATTCCCCGCTCTCATATAATGAAGGATAGATAAAATTGGTTATTCTAACAACGAAGCGTCGTGACTGTGTAACAGGGGCCACCGCCGAAGTGGCATCTCTGAATAAAGCACTGTCCAAGGCCGAAGACAAGGCGGCCTTGGGGTGCAAGGAGCGCGAAAAGCAAGATGCTAGAGTGGGCGAGGTACAGCAAGAGCTCCAGGAGCTCGGCAAGAAGTTCGAGTCCGTGGAGCATG
Source organism: Aegilops speltoides (assembly GCA_021437245.1). Lineage (NCBI taxonomy): Eukaryota > Viridiplantae > Streptophyta > Magnoliopsida > Poales > Poaceae > Aegilops > Aegilops speltoides. The sequence continues at coordinate 378,474,710 of CM038146.1, forward strand.
ATCTTAAGATGAAAGAGGCCGAGCTTGTGAAGGCCCTTGCGAGTATGAAAGACACCAAGGCCGAAGCCTACAAGGCACAGCAGAAAATCTAGGCGGCCAAGAAGATAGCGGCGGGTAAGACATTCTTTATGCAAAGCAAACATGTGGAGGATGCGTTTCTTTTACTTACCTGAATTCGGAGCTCTCTAGGGGCATTCGCAGATCTGCCACGCAGCGTATCAGATGCCGCGGAGTTCTACCGTGCCAAGGAGGGGAGCTCAATGGAGAAGCTGTTCTGGTCCCAGTATGCTGGGGCCGAACACCCAATGCCTCTGAGTGACCAACTGAAGCAGTTGATCGAACTCCACAGGGCGGCCGAAGTGGCTATGAAAGATTTCATAGTTTGGATGTGGCCTAGTGAGCCCCTGGCCACTAGCTACTTCGGCCTGATCAAGCTGATGGTGAATGCCTATCTGCGGCTTGAAGTTATCAAGCGATCCGTTTGCATTGAGGGTGCCCGCCGGGCCTTTGCCCGCGCGAAGGTGCATTGGGGCAAGCTGGATGCGGAGAAGCTTTTGAAGGACGGGCCGCCAGAGGGCAAGGCGCATCGCTATCCCGAGAAGTATTGCAATGGCGTTATGAAGGGTGCTCGTCTCGTGGCCGATGAATGTACCAAGGACACGATCTTTGAGTAAATGTACCTCTGTCGTTGTTGTAATATTAAGACGAAGTTACTTGTGCTATGTAGCGCTGTTTGATTTAAAATATTACCTTCTGTGAGGCTGTTTATAAAATTCTGAAAGTAGGCCAATCGTCGGCTTCCGCCCCCACGTAACTAGTACTGGGGTGTTCCTGGAAAAACCCGGATACCCTTTATCCAAATTTTTGGTCCCTTAAGGAGGTATCGGCGCAGCGAACAAGGCAATTGGACTATGCGGCTTTATAACTTTCACTTAGCCATAGAAGTCTACAATTTTAAATTTCAGTGAAGCCCCTAGAATTCGGAAGGACGAATTGGGGCGCTATATACGCCTAGATCGGACGAAGCCGATTCCTCTCCTAAAGCGGAAAAATCTTTAAGGATTTTAAGACCTCTCGAACAGCGACCATCTCTCGCCGCATCATGCCGGTCAGTTTTCGGCTTTCTCTACTTAGGTGCTCGTCCGGAAGAACCGGGACACAATCGCAGTAGTTCTCCCTGCGCTACCTTAGCCGATATAACGGAACATAAGGTACCAAAACAAGGGAGCAGGGAAAACCCAACTATTGACCCAAGACGTGATTCGGAGCTGATGCATATAGTGCTATTAGTTCGGGGTGCCGCACTGTTGAAAGTGTTCGGACTTGTTTTGCCGTATTATGAGGCGCCATAAGAAGCCCCTGGCAAAATTGATCATACCAAGGTGTACGGATGCAATATTAAATAAACATTTGTAAGAGAAAATGCTCAAATAATAATAATAACTTGACGCTATATATGATCTCCCATTGATGAATAATACGTTTAAGCGTATATTTACAATGGGTGCGTTTAAGCCGAAGTAAATAGGACTATTTAACATGTCCTATCCAAGGGCAGGCTGTATGTAGGTATATAAAATAGGTATAACGATCGTGAACAGATTCCACCTGGGTATTTCCTTTTGTGCGCAAAGCCTATTGCCTCCTTGGTTTTCTCTCCTATGTAAGTCCGACAATCCGGCTCCTCTGAAGAGGTTGTCCTAAAGCAATGTCCTGAAAGATAAAAAGGGAAGGTTATGAAGGTATGTTGCGGTGATACCGTACCGTTGATGGAGTCACTGCTGCTCCTCCACCTATGCCCATGGTATTTTGAGTGCGTAATTGTGTACGTGTGGCACGAATGCTGCTTTGATGGGGCTTAAGCGGAGGCGGGACTGCTAGTCGCGCTCTTTGTGTGCCTGGTGATCCTGTTGCGGGGTGCTCCGGACTCACTTGACGGTGCTCGAGGTTGTCGTCGCCGGATTGGTGGTTTGTCGGAGGAGGCCGCATTGTACTTCCGCCGCGAGGGCTGCAGTATGCTCTTTTGTACGGAGAGAGCGGTCCATATTTCCGTTTACTGTTATGACCCCGCGCGGTCCTGGCATCTTGTGCTTGAGGTATGCATAGTGTGGTACCACATTGAATCTAGCGAATGCGGTTCGTCCGAGCAGTGCGTGGTAACCACTACGGAAAGGGACGATGTCAAAGATTAACTCTTCTCTTTGGAAGTTATCTGGAGATTCAAAGACCACTTCCAATGTTATAGAGCCCATACAACGGGCCTCTACTCCAGGAATTACACCTTTAAAGGTGGTTTTGGTGGGCTTGATCCTTGAAGGGTCGATGCCCATTTTGCGCACTGTGTCCTGATAAAGCAGGTTCAGGCTGCTGTCGCCGTCCATAAGGACTCGTGTGAGGTGGAATCCGTCGATGATTGGGTCTAGGACCAATGCGGCTGAGCCGCCGTGACGGATGCTAGTAGGGTGATCCCTATGATCAAAGGTGATCAGACAAGCTGACCATGGTTTGAATTTGGGGGAGACTGGCTCCATCGCATAGACGTCTCGTAGTGCTCGCTTCTGTTCCCGCTTGGGAATGTGAGTGGCGTAGATCATGTTGACCGGTTTCACCTGGGGGGAATTTCTTTTGTCCCCCTGTGTTCGGACGACGGGGCTCCTCATCATCTTCGTTGTGCAGCCCCTTGTCCTTGTTTTCGGCGTTTATTTTACCGGCCTGTTTGAACACCTAGCAGTCTCTATTGGTGTGGTTGGCTAGCTTGTCTGGGGTGTCGTGAATTTGGCACGAGCGTTCCAGTATGCGGTCCAGACTGGATGGTCCCTGATTGTTTCTTTTGAACGGCTTCTTCCGCTGACCGGATTTGGATCCGCTGAATCCGGCATTGACTGTCGTGTCTTCGGTGTTGTTGCTGTTGTTCTGTTGGTTGTGTCTGTTGCGCCATGGCTTGCCGTTATTGTCACGGACGTCCGAAGTGCCAGAATGCGGTGTAGTGCTGCTGCGAGCCAACCAGTTGTCCTCGCCCGCACAAAAGCAGGTCATTAGTGTCGTGAGAGCTGCCATGGAATTGGGTTTCTCCTGGTCGAGGTGTAGGGCGAGCCACTCGTCACAGATATTATGCTTAAAGGCCGCCAAGGCTTCAGCGTCCGGACAATCAACTATTTGGTTCTTTTTAGTTAGGAACCGAGTCCAGAATTTCCTGGCTGACTCCCCGGGCTATTGAGTAATGTGGCTCAAGTCATCGGCATCCGGTGGTCGCACATATGTGCCTTGGAAGTTGTCGAGGAAGGCGTCTTCCAGGTTTTCCCAACTGCCAATGGAATTTGCGGGCAGGCTATTTAGCCAGTGCCAGGCGGGTCCTTTGAGCTTAAGGGGAAGATACTTGATGGTGTGTAGATTGTCTCCGCGGGCCATGTGAATGTGGAGAAGGAAATCTTCGATCCATACTACGGGGTCTGTTGTGCCATTGTATGATTCGATGTTTACGGGTTTGAACCCTTCTGGGAATTCATGATCCATCACTTCATCGGTGAAGCAGAGGGGGTGTGCGGCGCCTCTGTGCCAGGCTATGTGGCTATGCAGTTCGAATTGGTCTGGGTGGCTGTGTTCGGCCCGGCCGGATTTGTTTATGGTGTATCCATCGTGACGGTCATCGTCACGTGCTAGGGCGCGCCCCCGCGATCCGTAGATCGATCTTGGCAGTCCTGCTTTGTTTTCCAGTATATCTTGCAGGTTTTGCATGTTGCCCCGGGCCGTAGTGTATTGGCGTGGAGGTGCGGGCTGGTATTCGGGCTGATATACCATTTTATCCTGGCCACGGGGTGGCCGGTCATCCGTGTGGCGCTCGAGTCCGTATTCCTCGGCTGCCAGGACCTCAGTACATCTATCTGTGAGCAGGACTTGATCGGCTTGGAGTTGCTGCTGCTTCTTTTTCAGGCTCCTCGCAGTGGCCATAAGCCGACGCTTGAAGCGCTCCTGCTCCACGGGATCCTCAGGCACGCCGAACTCATTGTCGCCGAGGCTAATCTCGTCTTCGGAGGGGGGCATGTAGTTGTCCTCCTCCGGATATCCGTCCTTCGCCTGTTCGTTTGGGCTGACCTGCTCATCTTCCTACTCGGCCTGGTCGAAGGTAGGCTGATCAGGGTTGTATTCCTCTTCGGCACCATCCGGATTGTTTTCGTCTCCTGGGCCGGTATTGCTGTGGCGGGGCTTGGAGCGGCGCCGACGACGCCCATGCTTTTTTTTTCTACCTGAGGGGTTATCCTCCGTTGCCTCATCGCCATTGGTTTCCTTCGGAGTGTCCACCATATATATATCGTATGAGGAGGTTGCTGTCCATCGCCCTGTGAGCGGTGGTTCCTATACTTCTCATGCATCGTCGTCCATACCGTTGATGTCTTCGAAGTCGAAGTCAAGCACGTCAGTTAGATCATCGACCGTGGCAATGAAGTGGGTGGTGGGTGGGCAGCGAATTCCTTCGTCGCCTGCTTACCACTCGAGCCGGACATAGTTCGGCCAAGAGCCTCCTGACAAAGAGAGAGACTTTAACGAGATCAGCATGTCGCCAAAGGGCGAGTGCTGGAAGATATCCGCAGCGGTAAACTCCATTACCGGAGCCCAACCAGGCTCGGCGGGCTCGGGAGCGCGCGGACTGGAACCTACAACCGGATACGAGTCCGGAGGTCCGGAGTCACAGGCCTCCTTAGAGGTGAGGCATATGTTTGGCTCTAACGCCTATGAGTGTGCGGCCTGCGGGGCGGGTCCATCCACCCGTCCTTGGGCCATGCAGTCTGCACCGGATTTAGGACGGGGCAACTTCAGGGGTGATATCCCGACCACTGTCCGACAGCAGGTCTAACCCGTGCTCATCGTGACTGTCCGGCACTCCTGGCACGGGCCCGATTCCGTTGAAGATCAAGTCTCCGCGGATATCTGTCGTGTAGTTCAGGTTTTCGAACCTGACCTGGTGGCCAGGGGCGTAGCTGTAGATCTGCTCCAGTTGGCCAAGTGAATTGGCCCGCAGCACGAAGCCGCCGAACATGAAGATCTGTCCGGGGAGAAAGGTCTCGCCCTGGACCGCGTTGTTGACGGTTGAAGGCGCCATCAAGCCTTGCAGCGGCAACACAGAGGAACTCTCAATGAAAGCACCAATGTCGGTGTCAAAACCGGCGGATCTTGGGTAGGGGGTCCCGATCTGTGCGTCTTAGGCTGATGGTAACAGGAAGCAAGGGACACAATTTTTACCCAGGTTCGGGCCCTCTCGATGGAGGTAAAACCCTACTTCCTGCTTGAATGATATTGATGATATGAGTAGTACAAGAGTAGATCTACCACGAGATTGTAGAGCCTAAACCCTAGAAGCTAGCCTATGATGATTATGATTGTAATTGTGGTCGGCCTTCTAAGGACCTACCTCTCCGGTTTATATAAAAACCGGAGAGGGCTAGGGTTTACACGGAGTCGGTTACAAGGAAGGAAATACAATATCCGGATCACCAAGCTTATCTTCCACGCCAAGGAGAGTCCCATCCGGACACGGGACGGAGTCTTGAGTCTTGTATCTTTACGCTCCAATAGTCCGGACGAAGTATATAGTCCGGCCGTCTGGATACCCCCTAATCCAGGACTCCCTCAGGGAGACATAGAGATTAGCAAGATACATACGGATCTGAAGGTTGCAGACCCGTTAACTAAGCCTCTTCCACGAGCAAAACATGATCAGCACCAAGACTCCATGGGTGTTAGAATCACCTAGTGCAAGTGGGAGTGAGGGAGTCCTCGATTAGGGGGTGTCCGGATATCCGAACTATCACCTTTGGCCGGACTCTTGGACTATGAAGATACAAGATTGAAGACTTCGTCCCGTGTCCGGATGGGACTTTCCTTGGCGTGGAAGGCAAGCTTGGCGATACGAATATGTAGATCTCCTACCATTGTAACCGACCCTGTGTAACCCTAACCCTCTTCGGTGCCTATATAAACCGGAGGGTTTTAGTCCGTAGGACGAACAACAATCATACCATAGGCTAGCTTCTAGGGTTTAGCCTCTCTGATCTCATGGTAGATCTACTCTTGTACTACCCATATCATCAATATTAATCAAGCAGGAGTAGGGTTTTACCTCCATCGAGAGGGCCCGAACCTGGGTAAAAACATCGTGTCCCTTGTCTAGAGGGTCCCGAACTGTGCGTCTAGGCGGATGGTAACAGGAGACAAGGGACACGATGTTTTTTGCAGGTTGGGCCCTCTCGATGGAGGTAAAACCCTACTCTGCTTGATTAATATTGATGATATGGGTAGTACAAGAGTAGATCTACCACGAGATCAGAGAGGCTAAACCCTAGAAGCTAGCCTATGGTATGATTGTTGTTCGTCCTACGGACTAAAACCCTCCGGTTTATATAGGCACCAAAGAGGGTTAGGGTTACACAGGGTCGGTTACAATGGTAGGAGATCTACATATCCGTATCGCCAAGCTTGCCTTCCACACCAAGGAAAGTCCCATCCGGACACGGGACGAAGTCTTCTATCTTGTATCTTCATAGTCCAAGAGTCCGGCCAAAGGTGATAGTTCGGATATCCGGACACCCCCTAATCGAGGACTCCCTCACTCCCACTTGCACTAGGTGATTCTAACACCCATGGAGTCTTGGTGCTGATCATGTTTTGCTCGTGGAAGAGGCTTAGTTAACGGGTCTGCAAACTTCAGATCCGTATGTATCTTGCTAATCTCTATGTCTCCCTGAGGGAGTCCTGGATTAGGGGGTATCCAGACGGCCGGACTATATACTTCGTCCGGACTATTGGAGCGTAAAGATACAAGACTCAAGACTCCGTCCCGTGCGGATGGGACTCTCCTTGGCGTGGAAGATAAGCTTGGTGATCCGGATATTGTATTTCCTTCCTTGTAACCGACTCCGTGTAAACCCTAGCCCTCTCCGGTGTCTATATAAACCGGAGAGGTAGGTCCTTAGAAGGCCGATCACAATTACAATCATAATCATCATAGGCTAGCTTCTAGGGTTTAGCCTCTACAATCTCGTGGTAGATCTACTCTTGTACTACTCATATCATCAATATCATTCAAGCAGGAAGTAGGGTTTTACCTCCATCGAGAGGGCCCAACTGGGTAAAATTGTGTCCCTTGCTTCCTCGTTACCATCAGCCTAAGACGCATGCATCGGGACCCCTACCCAAGATCCGCCGGTTTTGACACCGACATTGGTGCTTTCATTGAGAGTTCCTCCTGTCGCCATCTTTAGGCCCGATGGCTCCTCCGACCATCAACAACGATGCGGTCCAGGTGAGACTTTTCTCCCGGACAGATCTTCAGATTGGCGCCTTTGCATGCGGGCCAATTCGCAGCCATCCGGAGCAGATTGAAAGCTACGCCCGCCATCGTGTCGATTTCAAAGTTTGAACTATCGGCCGACATCCGCAGAGACTTGATCTTCGACGGGTTCGAGCCACAGCCAAGCCGCCAAGATCGTCACGATGGGCATGATCTAGCTCTGCCGCTAGGCAAGTGCCACGGGGCCGCACCGGTGTCGCTCGACCCTTAGCTCGGAGCCGATTGCGCCGATCAGGGCGGGTGGCTGGACACCGCCTCGGGGCTGCGATCTCTACGGCGATTGAGGCGAACACCATCCCCGTCGCTGCGGCTCGTGACTCCAAGGTGCCGGACTCCTCTCCGGACTCCGAACCTTCCGCGCTCCTGCCAATTGAATCCGATCGGGCGCCGATCATGGAGTTCACCACCGCAGACATCTTTTAGCACTCGCTATTTGGTGACATCCTAAATTTACTAAAGTCTCTCTCTTTATCAGGAGAGCCCCTGGCCGGATTATGGTCATCAAGGTTGGGATGCGGACGACGAAGAAATTCAAAGCTCACCCACCACCCACTTCGTAGCCACTGTCAAAAGTTTAAATGACGTGCTTGATTTCGACTCCGAAGACATCGACGGTATGGACGACGATGTAGGAGATAAGAATGAACCAGCACCTATAAGGCACTGGACAACCACCTCATCTCACGATGTATACATGGTGGACACACCTAAAGGAAGCGGCGACGAGGAACAATGGGACGCCACGAGGGATCATTCCCTCGAAAAGCAGACAAAACGGCGACGTAAGCGCCGCTCAAAATCCCGCCTCGACAAAGACAGCAACCATACAGACCCAGCCATAGAGTAGGGCGAACCGGTGGACGGCAAACATGTTATCGAGCGATCGTCCGAACATGACAATATGGATAAACAATCCGTCCCTGGCGAAGATAACAGTCCGGGCGATCTCACGCCAGACAAGTTGCCGGAGCAGAAGAACCTCCACAAAAGGCTCGTCGCCACTGCACGTAGCCTGAAAAAGCAGAAGCGGAAGCTCAAAACAGCGGAAGATGCGCTCAGAATCAGATGGAGCAAAGTACTCAACACCGCAGACAAATACGGCGAAAGTCGCCGAACAAAGAGCTACCCGAAGTGAAAACTATTGCCCGAATTTGATGAGGAGGCCGTAGAGCCCCCGCAATCAAAGATCAAGGAGACCACCCGGTCGGATAGACGACCCCATGGCAAACATAGAGCAGCAAACGGCGCCGCACACAAGCCGGCACACGATCCGCACACAGATTCGCATCAAAAAGACAGCCCAGTTAGATTATCTACGGACCAAGAAAGCAAGCTCTAGTAAGCAATGCAACACATCAAGTATCCGAATATTACGGTACACCTAAATATAGGGGTGCCGCACACCCCCCCATGCTTCACCGATGAGGTTCTGGATTATGAATTTCCAACGGGATTAAAGCCCGTAAACATAGAGGCATACGGCGGAACAACAGACCCTGGAGTCTAGATTGAGGATTACATCCTCCACATACACATGGCTAGAGGAGATGACCTCTGTCGGTGTACTAAAGTAGGGGGTACCTTAGTACCCCGAACTTGTGCACGGGCAGTCGTAGCACCCCGTGGCAAAGCTCGCCGGGCATCCGCCAAGACCCTCCGCCTTTTCCTATTACTTCCATTCAAGAACAAAGTATTAACTAAGGAGACAAGGCCCCGGCAAGAGAAGCTTGCCGGGAAGAACAAAGACCCCGGCAAGAGGAGCTTGCCGGGAAGGCCAACTGAGGCACTTCAGAGAACTTGCCGCGATGCCCCGCGCGTCCTGGCAAGGCTCGGCGACCGGCAAGCGTGCCGGCGCGACAAGAGAAGGGCCGCGGCAAGGCGCTTGCCGCGGCAAGGCTGCCACCACGCACTCAGGCTCCAGCGCATCCAACGACGTGTCATCCCAGGGCTACCCCAGGAGCACGTGGCGAGGCGTTGCGCAGCCATGCGGAGCGAGGTGGCGAGCGGAGCTGACAAGGAGGCCATCGTGGCAATCGGTGGCACCCCTAACGGTCGTTTCCTCACACTGTTGGGGCGACCAGACGGGCATTGAATGCCCTTGTCCCCCGCCGTCAGAATTAGGTAGGGGACACTGTTGGACACTGTTGTACCAACCTGCGTTTTTACTCTTTTACCCCCTCTTCCTTCGCTGCCACCTGTCGGTAACCCCCTTGGACTATAAAAGGGAGGCCCGTGCGCACGTAGAAGGGGTTCGGAACTTTTGCACACTGAGGTTCCGCAGTTTGTAGATCCAACACCACTATACGCTCGCGCTCCCGAGCAAGAACAAATACAAACACAAAGCAGCAGTAGGAGTTTTATCTCTCTGGAGAGCTCTGAAGCTGGGTAAAAATCGCCCGTCTCCCCCGCGTGCTCGACCTCGATCTGCTCTGCGCACGCCCTCCGCTCCCTTGCCAGACTAGAAGGGGCCCCCTGCCCCATAGGTGCTCGAGGCCACACAGAGCGCCCCGACACCTTTGGCGCGCCAGGTAGGGGCTGCGTCGATGTCGTGAGCATCTAATCCGATCTCCGTGCGCGCTACATCAACGCCTTCATCAACATGCCACCAAAGAAGAAGCCTTCGGAGGTGGCTGCTCCGTCTACATCGATTCTACCACCACCACGGAGCAAGCAGGCGGTGGAGTGGGCCGCCGGAGGAGGCGGGCACCGGCGGTGGGACTCACGTCGTCACCAGATCAAAAACAAGGCCCATAGCGTCGGCGCCGTGCGAGACACCACGCCCTTCCCGGGAGGTGCAAGGTCGACAACGCCCGGTGCTCTAACACCGTGCTCGCGTTGGAGCAAGGCCAAGCTGGTGGGTCGCGGGGCGTTCGAGACCAGCATGCACGCCGACATCTTTGGCGCAAGTGAGGTACGGTCGCCCGGACGGGGTGTTGCTCCTTCCAATCCCGTTGGGAGTCCGAGCACATCCCGCTCCTTGCGCCGCTCGTCGCCACCACCACCCAAGACTGCAGAGGAAGCGCTAGCCCGAGCCCAGCTGCTTCTAGATTACCCTCCGGCGCCTCACAAGATTGACGACTGGAGGATGACCATTTACAGCCTCATCGGCTTCGCCAACGGCGACAAGCCCCGGCAACCGAGCACGTCGAAGCCCCAGCGAGGCGCCCAGGCGCAAACCGACGCCGACAAGACCGCTGGGGGTGCCACCTCCGTGCACTCCCAGCCCCGAAGGCCAAGATCGCCGACTCGCCGGGCCAACCCCGACGCCGACTCCACCGCGTCGTCGGACCCGCGAGCTCGCCGCGATCAGCGCCACGTTCTCCAGTGTGGGGACCCCGACTCATAAGTCGAGATCACCGAATGCTGCGTGTCTGATGATCCCAGAGACCAATGCTCACTTGAACACACGAAGCTGAATAACAAGAGTCTTACATCCATACATACCGTCTTACACAAATTGTGACCATTATGGTCAAGTCTTACATCGATAAAGCCTTAAGGGCTGAACACCAAATGCAACATAGCAGCGGAAATAAATCGTTGATAAGTAGAACCCATGCCATCTGCCTTAACCCTACGGGCATTCGATTTGGGAAGCGTCCTAGTTCGCATGATCGTCTCCAAAGAACTCTTCTTGAACTCCGGTTCTTCCATGCTGGTCAATTAAATAACCCGTGGCAAGCCAATGAGTACTTTGAATGTACTATAAGCAACCCATGTTTTGGTTCAAGGTACAACAATGCATGACATAGGTAAATTTAGCATAAAGCTAGTTTTGAGTGCAATGACATGTTCAACATCCTATAAAGCATGCATCAAGAGAATTCAAGTAACCATGAGATCTGGTCACGAGATATCAACATAAATAGAGTGGGCACCAACCCATTTATTATAAGCAGTGGGCACCAACCCATCTCGATCGTGTCAAGTCCTTTGACTTGACCCAAGTCATTCCATCATCACACACACTGGGTTTGAAAACAAGTGGGCGTAGCCCAAGAGCGGTTACCCAACTGTCCATGACCGTGGACACGGCTATTGAATAGTTTTACACTCTGCAGAGGTTGCACACTTTACCCACTAGATCAGGGAACTTCCGTGTCATCCACGACCAGCGGTACCTCAAGTACCGGGGTAAGCACCGATCACTACCTTTCCCTAGACGACACTAACATGGAGTCCACTCGATTAGTAGTAACCCCGTGCCAAACATTTCACATCATAAAGTTGTGGAGCCTCGCTCCCATATTCATCACATACCACAAGCACGGGTACCAGCGGTGTGTCCGGTGCCACGTGAAAACAGTCATGGCCGCCCTACAGCACGACCCGTCCCAGAGAGAGCACCAACTATCCCCGTCACTAATAATGCGGGCTCCAAGCTAGTATCGGTCTAGGTACTCAATAATGCCCTTTCCCATATAAGGGTAGAGTGGTCGCGCATGTAAGGTTGGAATAGCAGTGCAACTCCGACCAATCCGTTTGAAAACAACACACACCTTCCTTGGCACACCACTTCGTCATCAAGTGGTCACCCATCTCATCATCTCCCTCGGGCATAAGTGGCACCGGCGGGTTTTGAAAAAGACTTTTGAAATCACTTTGCCTCCTTCACCATGGACGAACCCATCCCGCTTTTGCGTAGCATCTACATTTGCATCCTATCTACTCCCCCCGCATAACCCTCATAAGAAGGTAGGGCCATGCACAATGCAAGTATCAGCGAGGAATGTAACCGAGGCAACCAACCACGTGGTTCACCATCTCATCATGATTTCGATGCAACAAGTATAACGAACTATATGGCATGTATAAGAAGGTTTCATAAACATGGTCAAAGGGCTGCTTGCCTTGGTTGGCTTGATCTTCAAAGTCTTCAGGCCCTGCTCCTCCTTCTTCCTCAGCTACCTCGTCAAATACGGGATCTAACGTCGCAAGAAAACAACGGGGAAATAAGACAATAATAAAAACAGAAAAGTCAAAGTGCTCAGAAAAATGTCAACTTATTTTTGTAAAATACTAGGAGGAAAGCTAGGAAGGGGACAACTTTTGGTTTTGGTTCTGGAGTAGCAGAATAGGAGATATGGATTTTCAAAGACATATTTAAATCCTAAAAATTACATTTAAATATTTATAGTAAAGGAAAGGTTGTTGGATTAGAACGAAAGTTGCACCATTAAATAGGTTGCAATATTCTAGGAATTTAGAAATTGGAATTAATTCATTTGGATAAATATTCTGTCCTGTGGAATTTTTGGAAATAAGACAGAAAAGGAAAAAGAAAAATGGCGTTGTGCCACTGGGCCAGAGAGGCCACGGCAGCAGCAGGCCCAGAGGGGAAACCAGCCCACGCGGCTGCCACGTCGAAGGCGTAAAGGCGAAATACGCCTTCAACCGACGGCGGTCGGTCGGTCTGTACAAGACATTTTAAACTCGACGGTGGATCCCACCCGTCGAGGCGTGAGGTGACGGGCGGCCCCGGCGGCCGTCGTCTTCCTCCGCCAGAGGCGACGCGAGCTTCCGGCGGCGTCTGAGGCACGGGAAGGGACGTGGGTGCTACCGTTGGATTTAGGGTGGAGTCGCCGTCGGGTGGAGGTGGGCGGTCGGCGGTGCAGCCGGGTTCGCGGCGACGAGTCCGCGGCGGAGGTGCCGGGAGTAGCGACTCCGGCCGTTCCGGCCTTCTGAAGAGGAAAAGGAGGGGAAATGATCGGTGAGGCGAGGGAGTCGGATCGAGAGAAAAGTGGCGGAGGAGGCATGTACCCGCAGATCAACGGCGGCCCGAGGCGGCGGAGCTCGAGCTCAATCTCGAGCTCGGGCGGCTCTGGAGAGAAGTGGGTGGTGCGGGAGGCTGATTGGGAGTGTGGAGGGGCGACAGGGAGGAAGGGAGAGGCTCGGGGTCGCCTTATATAGGCTGGCCGAGGTCCACCGTAGGCGTGGCCTACGGGCGCCCGCGGGATCGGCTCTGGTGGCCGTTGGAGAGTGAATGGAGCTATCCACGGCGTTCGTGGGGATGGAGTAGGGCACCAGGGAGAAGGAGAGAGAGCGGGGAGAGGCAGGCTGGCGCTCGGCGTGTGAGGCCGGGCATTGGCCGAGCCAGGCGGCGCTGGGAGCCTGTCGCAGGAGGTGAGAGAGAGGAGAGACAAGGGGGCCTGCGGTGGCGTGTCGCGGACGTCGAGGGCATCGGCGCAGCGCTGGGGTAGCACAAGGTGGTCGGGGACGCGCGTCAGCGGTCGGGGCGCGATGGCGTGCTCAGGCGCGACTTTGGCTGGCATCCGCGGCTTTCCAGCGTCTGTGGCGTCCACTTGTGTCAGGAGCTACGATGGGTGTGGGCAAAACTAGGAAAGAGCCTAGGATGCTCTGGAGGGCGAGAGGGAGAGAGAGGCTGTGAGAGAGAGAAACTGTTGTCCAGAGAGGACAAACGAGGTTTCCCCTCCTTTCTCATTGCTTCCTCGGGTAGAAAAGCATCCATGTCACAGAGGGGAACGAGGAGGGGTTGTGGTAAAAAGATAGGCTCAAGGAGATTAGTGGAAGTGGCAAAAATAGGCATTTTAATTTTCGGCCAGAAGGTGTTTGATGATGGTTTGGGCATGCTAATGACTCCCACTGGCCTTGTTACTCCATAGGGTGAAATGTCACATGTAATTAGGGCCTTCCACCCATTTTGAGCTTATTTGGACAAGGTTGCCAATGTAACTCTTGCAAACCCTAGAAATGGGCAGAAATGGACTTGTGTAGATCCAGTGGAGTAGATCACTTCTCCTTGGTGCACCACTTGGTGTGGTGGCCTTATTTGGTCATGCGATCAGGCTCAAAAAAAGTTGGGGTCATGGAGAAAAAGTTGGTAGTACAAAGTAGTTCAAATTTGATTCTGGTCAGAGAGGGTTTTGAGGCACTTTGACCAAGATTTCCTCTTCTCCAACCTGTGCCATTTGGTCTAGATGCATCATTAGACCATTGGAGCATGATCACCAAGTTTGAGAACATTTGGACATATTTGGCAATGTAAAGTTGCTCAAACTTCAAAATGGACAGAAATGGTTTTGAAGGGTTTTGGTGATGTTATCTTGTTCTCCAAGTCATGAGACTTGGCAAGATCATCTAATATGTCATATGTGACATGATAGAATTTTCTTGGAATTTTTGGAGAATATTTCCTTTGTAAATATTTCAAAAGGCTTGAAATATCAGGAAGGGTTTTAGAGGATTTGACCAATATTTTGAACATGACCATGTGTTGAAACTCTTATATATGGAAAATATATGTCCTTGAGTGTCCCTGATTTTTGTCAAATATTTTTAAAACAATAAAACAATTTTTCCCTATTAAAGACCATTTCTGGCCTTAAGAAAAAGCTTTTAAATAAAATAGTAAAACAACTTTTAAAATTATATTTTTGTGGTTTCTGGATATCCTATATCTAGTAGGGGTCAAATATATTTTTGGAAAGATTTTTACTGCCCTTAATCAAGTACTTGCAGTGCAAACCTCAATTCAGGGGTTTTTGGAAAACTAAATTTAGAAAATACTTTCTGGCCAAATTATTTTTGTAAGAAAATTCCATATTGCACTATACACATGGCATGGTCATTGGGCAGGAGTTTGGGGCAAGGAGATGAAATATAGATAGTGGAGTAGTTAACTTCAAGGAGCACTTGAAAAGAAACACAGATAGAAAACCAACTCCAAATAAAAGCCAAATAATGCAAAAAGTTTTTGTTGGTCCAAATTTTCATGCTTCATTAATGAAAATGCAATGTTACAAAATGCAGGGTGTGACAGACCTACCCCCCTTACAAGAATATCGTCCCCGAGATTCCTAAACTAGGCTTTAAAGAGATACGGAAACTCGGATCTAAGGTAGTCTTCACGCTCCCAAGTTATACCTTGATGTGATTGCTCCATTGGACCTTGAAGTACTTGATGGTGCGGCTTGAAAGCGTCGCTCGGCCTCATCGAATGCAGATGGGCCTCTCACGATAAGTCAAATCAGGCTGAAGGTCAATGGCTTGGTGATTGGCGTCTTTGTAGAGATCGGGCTTATGCGGAACTTGAGACACTTCGGAGTTGTGACACGTGGAACACGTTGTGCACATCGAAAGTTCGGTGGAAGTTCAAGCTGGTAAGCCACTTCTCCTCGTCGTTCCATGATCTTGAAGGGGCCATTGTATCTCGGGCGAGCTTTCCTTTGACATGGAAGCGCTGGGCTCCTTTGAGAGGGTGACCGGAGATAGACATGGTCTCCAACTCGGAAGTTAATGTCCCTCGTCGTGAGTCGGCATAGCTCTTTGTCTTGACTTGGCGGACTTGACGCTCTCGACAAGCTGGACTTGCTCTTGACTTCACGAAGGATATCCGGCCCAAAGACAAGTCCTTCTCCGGTTTCCGACCAGTTGAGAGGTGTCGGCACTTCCGCCGTATAACACTTCAAATGGTGCCATCGAAGGCTTGGCGATAAGCTGTTGTTGTAAGAGAACTCTGCGAAAGGGAGGCGATCTTCCCACTTAGCCCCAAAAGCTAAGACACGGGCTCGGAGCATGTCTTGAGTATCTGATTTACTCCTTGATCGACCTCCAGTGCGTGGGTGGAAGCGATCTTTGAAGGACAACTTGGTCCCCATGGCCTCTGGAATTTCTTCCAAAACCTTGAGGTGAACTGGGTTCCTCGATCGACACAATCTCCTTGGGAACACCATGAAGGCTCACGATTTGGTTGATGTAGAGGCGGCTAACTGGTTCCCCTTGTAGGTCGTCTTGGCAGAATGAAGTGGGCCACCTTGGTCAAATGGTCAACGATGACCCATATGGAGTCATGTCCCTTGCTTGACCTGGGTAAACCGGTGATGAAGTCCATCCCGACTTTGTCCCACTTCCATTCGGGCACCTTGAGGGTTGCAACAATCCGGTGGTCGTGATGCTCAGCTTTGACTCTCTGGCATACGTCACATTTTGCAACATAGGTGGCAATCTCCCTTTTCATCCCAAGCCACCAAAATCTTTCCTTCAGGTCTTGATACATCTTGGTTCCTCCAGGGTGGATGGAAAATGGGGTGTCATGAGCTTCTTGCAAGATCAGGTTCTTGAGCTCAACCTTGTTGGGCACGCAGATGCGATTCCCAAACCACACAATTCCTTCCTCATCCTCTGAGAATCCTGAGGCTTTGCCTGCCTTGATCTTCCTCTTGATGCCTTCAATACTCTCATGTCCCTTCTGAGCTTCCTTAATATCATCCATCAAGGTAGGCTTAACTTCGAGGTTGGCCAAGAATCCTGGTGCAACCAGTTCCAACCCGAAGCTTTCAAGTTCTTCATACAAGGCGGGTAGCTTGTGCTTCAACATAGCATTCAAGGAGCAAGCCTTCCTGCTCAACGCATCTGCTACCACATTAGCCTTTCCAGGGTGGTATTGAACACTGAGGTCATAATCTTTTATCAACTCCAGCCATCTTCTCGCCTCATGTTCAATTCCTTTGGTGAAAATATACTTCAGACTTTTGTGATCCGTGTATATCTCACATCGTTTCCCCAAGAGGTAATGTCGCCAAGTCTTGAGGGCATGAACCACTGCTGCTAGCTCAAGGTCATGAGTAGCATAGTTCTCTCGTGAGGTCATAGTTGCCTTGAAAGGTAGGCTACGACTCGCCTTCTTGCATCGAACACCTCCATCCGATTCTTGGCGCATCACAATATATCACAAACTCCTTGTGTATATCGCGTGGCTGGCTGGGCGGTGGTCAGCCTCTTCTTCTCTCTGGAAGCTCTCTTCGCACTTGGCGTCCATTGAACTTCTTGTCCTTCTTCAAGAGCTGAGTCATGGGTGGGCAATGCTTGAGAATCCTTCAACGAACTTGCGGTAATATCCCGCGAGTCGAGGAAGCTTCGACTTCCTTCACATTGCTCGGGATTGCCATTCGATCCACGGCTTCAATCTTAGCAGGGTCGACTGACAATCCCTCTTCGGTTAAAACATGACCCAAGAATCCAACTTCACGCAGCCAGAATTCACACTTGCTGAACTTGGCATACAGTTGGTGCTCTCGAAGCTTGTCTAGGACCATCCTCAAGTGTTGCTCGTGCTCTTCTTCCGACTTCGAGAAGACAAGAATGTCATCAATGAAGACAACGACGAAATTGTCCAAATATTCCATGAAGACCTTATTCATGAGATACATGAAGTAAGCCGGGGCATTGGTTAATCCAAAGGACATGACCGTGCATTCATACAGGCCATATCTGATTCTGAATGCCGTCTTGAATATCTTGGGGTCTGATC
Source organism: Aegilops speltoides (assembly GCA_021437245.1). Taxonomy (NCBI): domain Eukaryota; kingdom Viridiplantae; phylum Streptophyta; class Magnoliopsida; order Poales; family Poaceae; genus Aegilops; species Aegilops speltoides. The sequence continues at coordinate 378,492,325 of CM038146.1, forward strand.
TTGATTGGTAGTACCCAGATCCGAGGTCGATCTTGGAGAACACCTTGGCCCCATTGAGTTGATCAAACAGATCTTCAATCTTGGGAAGTGGGTACTTATTCTTGATTGTAACCGTTGAGGGAGCGGTAGTCAATGCATAAGCGGATGGTACCGTCCTTCTTGGCCACAAGCGAGCAGGTGATCCCCAGGGGAGGCACTAGGGCGGATAAATCCCTTCCTCAACTGCTCTTCCATTTGCTTCTTCAATTCGCTAACTCCTCCGATCCCATTCTATAAGGCTTCTTATAGATGGGTCCTGCTCAGTATGAGCTCAATGATGAACTCAATGTCTCGGTCGGGAGGCATTCACGGTAGTTCATCGGGAAAAACATCGGGATATTCGCAGACTACGGCACTTGTTCCAATCCAACTTCAGTCAGACAGTTGACTTGGTTGGCTTGAGCAAAGGAGGAGTTGGAGGCAAATTTAGCTTCGACTCCTTGGTCATTTGTCATAGTGACAGTCCGGTTGGCGCAATCAATCAAGCCTTGGTGCTTGCTGAGCCAATCCATTGCCAAGATCACGTCCAAGCCTTGTGATTTTAGGATGATAAGGTCTGCTAGGAAGTCTACCCCGTTAATGGTAATCCCGACTCCTTTACATCCTATCTTGGCTCTCATCTCTGCTCCGGGGTTTGTACCACCATAGGGTTATTCAGGGTGTAGGGGTCATGCCACTTTTTAATGCAAAACTTTGGGTGACAAAAGAATCGTGGCTCGAGAATCAAACAAAAGCGATTCTTGGTCTGAATTGACAAGGCGTACCCAAAGACGACGTCCGGTCTTCTGGGCTTCTTCTGCGATGACATGATTCACACGACCCTGCCGTTGTTGGGCAGGTTGCGGGAGCTTGGTTCCTTGGTGGCATTCCACGGCCTTGCCACAGGTTCTGCGTTGGGGCGGGCGTCGGGCTTCTTGTTGGGGCAATTCTTGGAGTAGTGCCCTGGCTGTCCACATCCAAAGCAAGTGACTTGGTTGGGGATGACGCCCTTGCCGGCATTGTTATTGGGGTTGTTGTAAGCTGGCCTGGGGTTGGCATACTGCTGAGGTGGATAGTTGGCGCAGGGCGCAGGAGCTCGTGGTTGCTGATAGGTTGGCTTGACCGGGGCTGGCTGCCACGGGCGAGGCTTCTGGTTGCTGGAGCTACCCTTGCTGATCATCTTGCGCTTACGAGTGTCATCCAGAGCACGTTGCTTGTCCTCAAGCATGAGTGCCTTGTTCACCAGATCAGGAAAGGTCGGGTAGTCACACACAACAAGCGAGTACTGCAGAGTCTGGTTAAGTCCTTCCATGAAGCGCTCCCTTTTGGCAGCATCAATGCTGACATCCTCGGGCATACCTTGAGAGAATCTTGAACTTCGCATGTACTCCTTGCGGTGCTACTACCTTGCTTGAGGCTCGGAACTCACGCTTCTTGATGGCCATGATTCCGAAGGAATGTGGGCCTTGCGGAATTCTGTCTTGAAGGTGTCCCAAGTGATGTCTTGCTCGGCATGCATAGCCTTGAATCCATCCCACCAAGCTCTGGCGGTTCCCGAGGCGAGTGGGCGGCATCGCCACTTTATCACGGTCCTCGGTGCATCCGACTAGTGCCAGCAGATCCTCAATGGTGCGGACCCGATCGTGCGCATCCGGGGTTTAGCATCTCGATGAAGGTGGGTGGTGCATGCTTCTTGAACTCCACCAGCGTGGAGCGTCCATGGCCGTGTCCCTCCATTTGGCGATTGACAGCTTGAGCAATCATCTGGAGGGCTGCGGTGTTGGCTTGGCGCTCCTCTCGGAAGGCTTGGAGAAGCTGAGCCATGTCCATGTTTGGAGGAGGTGGTGGTGGTGGAGTCGTCCTTGGGCTTGGTCTGGCTGGCTCTGCCTCAGCAGAACCTCCGGCTTCTTGCGGCTGGGTAGAGTACCAAGACGTGTTACAACAGGCATCCTGTTGGAGCGGTCAAGGTCTCATGATTGGGAATATAAAATGAGGGAAAGCAATATAGATGGGATGCCTAGTAAGGGGGTGGTGTGACACAAATTTTTGTTAAACAGGGGCCAGAAGGGCCAAACTCATGCATTAAAACCAAATGGGGAATGTAGTCGTTTACAAGTTCCCGAAGGGAAAGTACGACTTCGTCAAAGCAAGTTGAAAGCAAATACAACACGACATGGTTTCATATGAACCATTACAAGGACTCGACTTCGCAAAAGGGGTACACGACCTATCCTACCATAGGCTACGGCTAGCCTATCCTAGTCCTGAACGGTGTCTAAGTGGTGGAATGCTCGGTCGGGTATTCTGGCTCCTCTAGGTCTTCCTCCTCATCTTCATCTGTCTTAGTCTCTTCGTCACTTGAGGGAGTGGGGGAGTGGAGGAGCTGAACACGGCGCTGCTTTGCCGGCGGCGTCGTGAAGAGGTTGCGGTACTCCTTTGCCGTCATACGGCGTGGCTGAGGTGATCCCTTGGCATGTGCGACTGTGGGGTCGTCGCCTCGATAAGCTATCTGCGGGCTGTCCAGGGGTGCTCCATCCTTCTTGATCCTGTCCGCCTTCATCTCGAACTATCTTGGAGGAGCTCCTTGGTCTCGTGGAGTTCCTTCCAAGCTCCGTCGACTCGAGGCCGGTGTTGTGCGGTAGCCGGCACACAAGCTGAAGTAGGTGCGAAGCGAGAGAAAGTCCTTCGTCCAAGGGTGGTGCTGGTGCGCTGCTCTCGTCATCACCTTCCTTACGATAAGGCAGGTAACGAGTGGCTGGCTCTCTCGCCATCTCTGGCAGGAGATCCGGGAGGCGAGTCGGCGCCTTGAGGCAGCGATCTCCACGGCGAGGCGGTGTCGCCATCTGGGGTCCCTCAAAGAACCAGCTCGTCGGGAGTCGTTAAGCCTCACGACTACCTCCACGTGATACTCCTTCTTGGTCTTTGTCGACCCAAGTGCTCGTGGTAGGAGAAGGTGGGGACTCGAGTGAGCTGGCACTTCCGAGGCTATCCTCAAGAAGCACGGGAAACCCGGTGGTCGTGAAGTCCTCTGTGCGTGACCATCTACAAAAGTGGAAGGGAAGGGTCGATAAAGGGAATGTGACCTATGTTTGGGATACTATCATAAAACATAGGTATATGGGTAATCTTGTGGATAGTCTCGCTCTAACTAACGTCCATGCTAACTAAGGCTTCCTACAGTCAGGATGGCTCTGATACCAGCTCTGTGGGGACCCGACTCATAAGTCGAGATCACCGAATGCACGTGTACAGTGATCCCAGAGATCAATGCTCACTGAACACACAGAAGCTGAATAACAAGAGTCTTACATCCATACATACCGTCTTACACAAATTGTGACCATTATGGTCAAGTCTTACATCGATAAAGCCTTAAGGGCTGAACACCAAATGAAACATAGCAGCGGAAATCGTCGTTGATAAGTAGAACCCATGCCATCTGCCTTAACCCTACAGGCATTCTGACTGGGAAACGTCCTAGTTCGCATGATCGTCTCCAAAGAACTCTTCTTCGAACTCCGGTTCTTCCATGCCTGGTCAATTAAATAACCAGTGGCAAGCCAATGAGTACTTTGAATGTACTCGCAAGCAACCCATGTTTTGGTTCAAGGTACAACAATGCATGACATAGGTAAATTTAGCATAAAGCTAGTTTTGAGTGCAATGACATGTTCAACATCCTATAAAGCATGCATCAAGAGAATTCAAGTAACCATGAGATCTGGTCAAAGATATCAACATAAATAGAGTGGGCACCAACCCATTTATTATAAACAGAGTGGGCACCAACCCATCTCAGTCGTGTCAAGTCCTTTGACTTGACCCAAGTCATTCCATCATCACACACACTGGGTTTGAAAACAAGTGGGCGTAGCCCAAGAGCGGTTACCCAACTGTCCATGACCGTGGACACGGCTATTGAATAGTTTTACACTCTGCAGAGGTTGCACACTTTACCCACTAGATCCGGGAACTTCCGTGTCATCCACGACCAGCGGTACCTCAAGTACCGGGATAAGCACCGATCACTACCTTTCCCTAGGCGACACTAACATGGAGTCCACTCGATTAGTAGTAACCCCGTGCCAAACATTTCACATCATAAAGTTGTGGAGCCTCGCTCCCATATTCATCACATACCACAAGCACGGGTACCAGCGGTGTGTCCGGTGCCTGTGAAAACAGTCATGGCCGCCCTACAGCACGACCCGTCCCAAGAGAGAGCACCAACTCTCCCCCATCACTAGTAATGCGGGCTCCAAGCTAGTATCGGTCTAGGTACTCAATAATGCCCTTTCCCATATAAGGGTAGAGTGGTCGCGCATGTAAGGTTGGCATAACGGTCGCAACTCCGACCAATCCGTTTTGAAAACAACACACACCTTCCTTGGCACACCACTTCGTCATCAAGTGGTCACCCATCTCATCATCTCCCTCGGGCATAAGTGGCACCCGACGGGGTTTTCGAAAAGACTTTTGAAATCACTTTGCCTCCTTCACCATGCACGAACCCATCCCGTTTGCGTAGCATCTACATTTGCATCCTATCTACTCCCACCGGCATAACCCTCATAAGAAGGTAGGGCCATGCACAATGCAAGTATCAACGAGGAATGTAACCGAGGCAACCAACCACGTGGTTCACCATCTCATCATGATTTCGATGCAACAAGTATAACGAACTATATGGCATGTATAAGAAGGTTTCATAAACATGGTCAAAGGGCTGCTTGCCTTGGTTGGCTTGATCTTCAAAGTCTTCAGGCCCTGCTCCTCCTTCTTCCTCAGCTACCTCGTCAAATACGGGATCTAACGTCGCAAGAAAACAACGGGGAAATAAGACAATAATAAAAACAGAAAAGTCAAAGTGCTCAGAAAAATGTCAACTTATTTTTGTAAAATACTAGGAGGAAAGCTAGGAAGGGGACAACTTTTGGTTTTGGTTCTGGAGTAGCAGAATAGGAGATATGGATTTTCAAAGACATATTTAAATGCTAAAAATCACATTTAAATATTTACAGTAAAGGAAAGGTTGTTGGATTAGAATGAAAGTTGCACCATTAAATAGGTTGCAATATTCTAGGAATTTAGAAATTGGAATTAATTCATTTGGATAAATATTCTATCCTGTGGAATTTTTGGAAATAAGACAGAAAAGGAAAAAGAAAAATGGGTATTTGTGCCCTTTGGGCCGAGAGGCCACAGCAGCAGGCCCAGAGGGGAAACCAGCCCACGCGGCCGCCACCTCGAAGGCGTAAAAGCGAAATCGCCTTCAGCCAGCGGTCGGTCTTGTGCCACAAGACGTTTTAAACTGACGGTGGATCCCACCCGTCGATGTGAGGTCGACGGGCGGCCCCACGGCCGGCCGTCGTCTACCTCCGCCAGAGGCGACGCGAGCTTCGCCGGCGGATCTGAGGCAAGGAAGGGACGTGGGTGCTACCGTTGGATTCAGGGTGGAGTCGCCGTTCGGGTGGAGGTGGAGGCGGTCGCCGATGCAGCCGGGTTCGCCGGCGACGAGGTCCGCGGCGGAGGTGCTTCGGGAGGTGGCAACTCCGGCCGTTTCCGCAGCTTCTGAGAGGAAAAGGAGGGGAAATGATCGGAGGCGAGGGAGTCCGGATCGAGAGAGAAAAGGCGGAGGAGGCCTGTACCCACGGCGCGGCGAGGCGGCGGAGCTCGAGCTCGATCTCGAGCTCGGGCGGCTCTGGAGAGAAGTGGGTGGTGCGGGAGGCTGATTGGGAGTGTGGAGGGGCGACAGGGAGGAAGGGAGAGGCTCGGGGTCGCCTTATATAGGCTGGCCGAGGTCCATCGTAGGCGTCGCCTACGGGCGCCCGCGGGATCGGCTCTTGTGGCCGTTGGAGAGTGAATGGAGCTATCCACGGCGTTCGTGGGGATGGAGTAGGGCGCCAGGGAGAAGGAGAGAGAGCGGGGAGAGGCACTGGCGCTCGCGCGTGTGAGGCCGGGCATTGGCCGAGCCGGGCGGCGCTGGGCACGCGTCCGCAGGAGGTGAGAGAGAGGAGAGACAAGGGGCCTGCAGTGGCGTTTGGACGTCGAGGGCATCGATCGGGCTGGGGTAGCACGAGGTGGTCGGGGACGCGCGTCAGCGGTCGGGGCGCGATGGCGTGCTCGAGAGCGACTTTGGCCGGCATCCGCGGCTTTTCAGCGTCCTGTGGCGTCCACTTGTGTCTGGGAGCTACAGTGGGTGTGGGCAAAACTAGGAAAGAGCCTAGGATGCTCTGGAGGGCAGAGGGGAGAGAGAGAGAGGCTGTGAGAGAGAGAGGAAACTGTCGTCCAGAGAGGACAAACGAGGTTTCCTCCTCCTTTCTCATTGCTTCCTCGGGTAGAAAAGCATCCATGTCACAGAGGGGAACGAGGAGGGGTTGTGGTAAAAAGATAGGCTCAAGGAGATTAGTGGAAGTGGCAAAAATAGGCATTTTAATTTTCTGCCAGAAGGTGTTTGATGGTGGTTTGGGCAAGCTAATGACTCCCACTGGCCTTGGTACTCCATAGGGTGAAATGTCACATATAATTAGGGCCTTCCACCCATTTTGTGCTTATTTGGACAAGGTTGCCAATGTAACTCTTGCAAACCCTAGAAATGGGCAGAAATGGACTTGTGTAGATCCAGTGGAGTAGATCACTTCTCCTTGGTGCACCACTTGGTGTGGTGGCCTTATTTGGTCATGCGATCAGGCTCACCAAAGTTGGGGTCATGGAGAAAAAGTTGGTAGTACAAAGTAGTTCAAATTTGATTCTGGTCAGAGAGGGTTTTGAGGCACTTTGACCAAGATTTCCTCTTCTCCAACCTGTGCCATGTGGTCTAGATGCATCATTAGACCATTGGAGCATGATCACCAAGTTTGAGAACATTTGGACATATTTGGCAATGTAAAGTTGCTCAAACTTCAGAATGGATAGAAATGGTTTTGAAGGGTTTTGGTGATGTTATCTTGTTCTCCAAGTCATGAGACTTGGCAAGATCATCTAATATGTCATATGTGACATGATAGAATTTTCTTGGAATTTTTGGAGAATATTTCCTTTGTAAATATTTCAAAGGCTTGAAATATCCAGGAAGGGTTTTAGAGGGATTTGACCAATATTTTGAACATGACCATGTGCTGAAACTCTTATATATGGAAAATATATGTCCAGTGAGTCTCCCTGATTTTTGTCAAATATTTTTAAAACAATAAAATAATTTTTCCCTATTAAAGACCATTTCTAGCCTTAAGAAAAAGCTTTTAAATAAAATAGTAAAACAACTTTTAAAATTATATTTTTGTGGTTTCTGGATATCCTATATCTAGTAGGGGTCAAATATATTTTTGGAAAGATTTTTAATGCCCTTAATCAAGTACTTGCAGTGCAAACCTCAATTCAGGGGTTTTTGGAAAACTAAATTTAGAAAATACTTTACGCCAAATTATTTTGTAAGAAAATTCCATATTGCACTATACACATGGCATGGTCATTGGGCAGGAGTTTGGGGCAAGGAGATGAAATATAGATGGTGGAGTAGTTGACTTCAAGGAGCACTTGAAAAGAAACACAGACAGAAAACCAACTCCAAATAAAAGCCAAATAATGCAAAAAGTTTTTGTTGGTCCAAATTTTCATGCTTCATTAATGAAAATGCAATGTTACAAAATGCAGGGTGTGACATCCAGGAACGACAACACGAAGATGCTCGTACTCGCATCGAGCGCAGAAGGGAAGCGCGACGTCAATCTGACCAGTGCGCGGGGCCCACTGTCGATATGCATGCGCCAGGCGAACCAGGAGACTTGTCGTACGCGGCGGGTTGCCCTGCGTTCACCCGTGAGCTGCGGCAAGTCCAGTGGCCCAGAACCAAGAACTTCAAGCGAGACGTGCCCGAGAAGTACGATGGCAGGATACATCCGTCGGAGTTCCTCAGCATCTACACCATCGCGGTGCAGGCTGCTGGAGGGCGCGACGAGAAGATCCTCGCCAACTACTTCCCGCTGGTACTCAAGCCCAACGTCAGATCTTGGCTCATGCACTTGCCGGACGGCTCCATCTCTTCATGGGCGGACCTGTGTCATCAATTTGTCGGTGCCTTCACAGGCGGCCACAAACCCCATGGCGGAGAAGCGTCTGCATCTGCTCGCCCGTAGGAGGAGAGCCCCTACGCAAGTACATAAAGAGATTCAGCAGTGCAGCGCAACATCCGCACATCCACCTGCGCGGTTATCGGTGCGTTCCACGAGAACGTCGTAACATGCAGGATGAGAGGAGATGGCGATGAGCAAGATCGAGATGTCGCGAGCTTTATGCTCGGGCCGGCTGTGTGTGCACGGGCCGAGGAGGAAGGAAAATCCCCGGAGAGACTGCAGGAGCAGAAGGATCTGATAGTGAGGATGCCGCCCCGGCGAGGAAGAACCGGAGGCGGAACAACAGAAAAAGAAAGGCTAAGGATGTGCTAGTTGTCGAGCATTCCGGCAACGGAGGCGGCTCCGACAAGCCCAAGGCTGATGACTCCAGCGAGGCCGTGGTAGCCGCCGACAAGCAGGATGGCTCCGGCAAGAGGTATTGCAAGATCCACCGCACCAAGGGCCATGACCTCCAAACCTGCAAGAAAGTTGAGCAGATGGCGGAGCTACAGAAAGCTGAGTACGAGCGCCGCGACAAGGAGAGAGCCCAGGGAGGTGGCGGAGGATCCGGCAAGAAGCTTCCCGCCCGGGGAGGGCACCGCGGCAAGGCCAAGCCGCGGCAAGGAGACAGGCCTCCCCGTGGCCGCGACAAGGACGAAGATGAAGATGAGGATGATGAGATGGAGGGAGATGAAACTGATGACCAAGAGTTTCAGAAGGAAACGGAGGTGTTGTGCATCGACGGCGGTGCCTCTCTGCACACCTCGCACCGCCAACTCAAGCAGTGGGTGCGAGAAGTGAACGCAGCGGAGCCGTCCGTCGAGTCGCGCAAGCCTCTGAAGTGGTCCAGCACGCCCATCATCTTCGATGTTGAGGATCACCCTGATCGCGTCACTGCGGTCGGGTGCTTGCCAATGTTGGTCTCACCAACAATCCGCAACCTCAAGGTCACGAAGATGTTGGTTGACGGCGGGGCTGGCCTGAATCTGAGTTCCTCCGCAGTGCTCAAAAAGCTCCAGATCCCCGACAGCGAGCTCGAAGAGACTGGCACCTTTCAAGGAATAAACCCGGGAAGGAGCAAGCCAAAGGGGAAGATCACACTGCCAGTGACGTTTGGCAGCGAGCTGAATTTTAGGATAGAGAGGGTCATGTTTGATGTTGCTGATTTCCCATTGCCCTACAATGGGATACTAGGCCGTCCAGCGCTCGCCAAGTTCATGGCAGCCTCTCACTACGCCTACAATGTGCTCAAGATGCCTGGTCCGATAAGTGTCATTTCTGTCCAAGGCGACAAGAAAGATGCACTTATCTGCGCCGACAAGATCTACCGGGAAGCAGCAGCCGCAGCAGAGCGCGAGGCACTTGCCGCTGAAGTTCCCCAGGGGAAGAAGAATGCCAAGTCCGGCAAGAGCAGCTCTGATGCCCACTCCGGCAAGCGCACCTCTCCGGAGTGCTGCGCTGCCGTCGAGGACACACCTTCGAGCTCCACCGGCAAGTGCAAGAAGGCAAAGGCAGCGTCACCAGAGACTAAGAAAGTGGCCGCCAAGGAGGACGGCACTGGTGGTACCTTCACCATCAGTGCCACGCTTGATCCTAAATAGGAAAGTGCGCTCGTTGCTTTCCTGCTGGCGAATGTCGATGTGTTTGCATGGCAACCGTCTGACATCCCCGGTGTTCCCAGGGAAGTGATTGAGCACCACCTTGCCGTCTGCCCTCACGCGCGGCCCGTCAAGCAAAGAGTCAGAAAGCAAGCAGTAGAGCGTCAAGAGTTCATAGCAGAAGAGATCGGAAGTTGGAAGCAGCAGGCCTGGTCGAGGAGTACTCCATCCGACGTGGCTAGCCAATCCGAGAGTCGTCGCGCAAGGCAAACGGGAAGTGGAGGCTTTGCATTGACTTCACTCATGTTAATAAAGCCTATCCCAAGGATCCATTCCCTTGCCCGCATTGACCAGATTGTTGACTCCACGGCAGGATGTGATCCGCTTTCGTTCCTTGATGCATACTCGAGGATATCATCAGATCTTCATGGCGAAGAGGATGAAGAAAACCGCATTCATTACTCCATGTGGCACGTCTTTGCATCGTCGGATGCCTTTCGGACTAAAAATGCTGGTTCAACATTTGCAAGAGTAGTCAACCATGCTTTTGAGCCACGATGATGCGAAATGTAGAAGCTTACATGGATGACATAGTGGTCAAGAGCAAAGACAAAAGACTCTAATCCAAGATTTGGATGAGACTTTTGCAAATCTGCGCAAGGTCAATCTCAAGTTGAACCCCGAGAAGTGTGTGTTCGAGTTCCTTCCGCAAGCTTCTCGGGTTCTTCGTGGTCTCGAGAGGGGATTGAAGCCATTCCCGACAAGATCAAGGCCATTGAGAAAATTGAAGCACCAAAGCGCGTCAAGGATGTGCGAAGGCTTGCGGCTGCGTTGCTGCTCTCGATAGATTCATTTCCAAGTCTGCGAGCAGCATACGCCATTTTCAAAATCTTGAAAAAGGCAGGTCCGTGAAATGGACTCGAAGCGGAGGCTGCGCTGCAGGACTTGAAGAAATATTTGTCCTCCACTCCAACACTTGTCGCACCTAAGCCACAAGAGAAGTTGTTGCTATACCTGGCGGCAACCAATCAAGTGGTTAGTGCTGCGTTAGTGGCGGAGAGGGAGGCAGATGATGAGCCAGCAGCTGCGGCAAGCGAGTCCACAACAAGCAGGGGGCTTCTCCGACAAGCTCTGACGCGGCAAGCCCTGATCCGACAAGTTCTGGCTCCGCCAAGGATGGATCTGTGCGATTGCGGAAGAAAAGCAGAAGAAGAAGGTGCAGCCAGTTTACTTTGTCGGTTCCCTTTTGCGGGGGCTAGATCAAGGTACTACGGTGTCGAGAAGTTGCTCTTCGCCTACTCATGGCCTCAAGGAAGCTGCGCCATTACTTTCAAGCACATGAGATCACAGTTGTCACTCGCTTTCCGCTGAAGAGGATCTGCAGAATCCGAAGCAAGGCAGGATTGTCGAGTGGGCCTTTGGAATTGTCGAGCTTTGGCCTCAAGTTGGAAAGTACTTCAACTATTTAGAGCCGGGCTTTGGCAGAATTTATAGCAGAATGGGCGCCAACACGGATGAAGAAACTACGGAGGAGCATCCCGTCATGGAAGTCAGCAAAGAATGGATCATGTACTTTGATGGTGCCTTCTCGCTGCAAGGCGCCGGTGCGGGCGTACTACTTGTTGCCCCCACCGGAGAACACCTCAAGTATGTGGTCCAAATGCACTTTCCCAAGGAGCAGGCAACAAATAATACTGCGGAGTATGAAGGCTTGCTTGCCGGACTCAGGATAGCAGCAGAGCTTGGGATTAAGAAACTTATTGTCAGGGGTGACTCACAGCTTGTCGTCCGCCAAGTCAACAAAGATTACCAGAGTCCGTTGATGGAAGCATACATCGATGATGTGAGGAAGCTAGAAGAGCATTTTGACGGCCTGCAAATGGAACACGTTCCAAGAGCTCAGAACGACATTGCAGATGGCTTGTCAAAATGTGCCGCACTTAAGTTGCCTGTGGAACCAGGGATTTTTGTGCTCAAGCTGACTCAGCCATCCGTCGCACCATCAACTGGACAGAGCAAGAAGAGAAAATTGCCTGCTGGCGACCACTTTCCGGCAGAGCTCCCGGAAGCCGCCGCCAAGAAGGTTCCGGGCTCGGACAGAAGAGCCGAGGAGCATCTGCTCGACAAGCCCCAAGGGTTGCTTCGTTGAAGCTGACGCTCCTGACAAGCTGTGTCCCGACACGCTTGCCGGGGAATATCACACTCCGGCAGGATCCCTGATCCTTGCCGTCGAAGTGGATGTTCCTGCAGCAGCCTTTGCGCCTTTAGTCCTCGCTGTCGAGCCACAAGCTCCAGCCTGGGCACAGCCAATAGTCCATTTCCTTCAGACAGGAGAACTTCCCGAGGAACAAGAAAAAGCAGAAAGAGTAGCTCAGCAATCAAGTATGTACCAGTTTGTCGATGACATACTGTACAGAAGAAGATTCAACGGAGTGAAATTGAAGTGCATTTCCCAGGAAGATGGACAAGAGCTGTTGGCGGAGATACATGGAGGCATATGTGGTCACCACATTGGCGTAAGAGCACTTGCCGGCAAGGCTTTCCGGCAAGGCTTCTTCTGGCCGACAGCCCTCCAGGATGCAACTGCACAAGTAACCAAGTGTGAAGCGTGCCAGTTCCATTCCAAACAGATTCATCAACCAGCTCAAGCTCTCCAAACAATCCCTTTGTCCTGGCCATTTTCGGATGCAGGGGCTCGACATCCTCGGCCCCTTTCCCGAAGTTGTCGGGGCTTTGAGTACTTATGCGTTGCAATCGACAAGTTCACAAAGTGGCCGGAAGTGGAACCAGTGAGGAAGGTGACAGCACGACATGCTAGATCAAGTTCTTGGTCGATTGTTTGCGTTTGAATCCCTAACAGGATCATCACCGACAATGGCACACAATTTACGAGTCGCACCTTCATGCAATACGTCCAAGATCTTGGCACCAAGATCTGCTTCGCTTCTGTTGCTCACCCGAGGAGCAACGGTCAAGCGGAGAGGGCGAACGCTAAAGTGCTGCGCGGGCTCAAGACCAGAACTTTCGAAAGGTTGCACAAGTGCGGAAGGAATTGGATCGAGCAGTTGCCGGTGGTTCTTTGGTCGATCAGGACGACGCCAAATCGAGCCACCGGCCAGACACCTTTTGCTCTTGTCTATGGAGCAGAGGCAGTTCTCCCCACAGAACTCATATACGGATCACCACGAGTGCTCGCTTACGATGAGCTTGAGCAAGAGCAGCTGCGACAAGATGACGCGCTGCTCCTCGAGGAGGATCGTCTTCAGGCCGCTGTGCGAGCTGCTCTCTATCAGCAAGCTTTGCGACGCTATCATAGCCGCAAGGTTAGTGCCAGAAGCTTCGAGGAAGGCGACCTTGTTCTTCGGCGTGTCTAATCCGCCAAGAATTCAAACAAGTTGACGCCGAAGTGGGAAGGCCCTTATCGGGTGAAACGAGTCACTAGGCCCGGCGCTGTCCGCCTTGAGACCGAAGATGCCATTCCGGTGAGCAACTCCTGGAACATAGAACATCTTCGCAAGTTTTACCCATAAAGGCGCTGATTGTTGGACCCGGCCGGCAACCACTTTTTGTACAAGCCTTGCCGCTGTCGCATGTAACACTTTGTACAAAGCCGGGCGCGGCTCCTGTGCGTAAATAAAGTTTATGTGCCTCGCACATCTTGTGAAATTTAATGCATCTCCTTTTCTTTTGCATATATATATCTGACACTTTGTGCAGCACTAATCCACGGTAAGCAATAGCGAACCTTGAGGTTCCATATCATTATTTTCTCTTCTTTCTTCTCAAAAAAGAAGACTCCTCCGCCCACAAGTTCACCGGGGGGGAAGGGAAGATAAAAGTGTGGGCCAGGCGTCGTTCAAGGGAATCTAACCTTGCCGGGATGCGGGCGACAGAAAAGCTAAATTGCCAAAGTTTGTGCTTAGTCACTTTTAAATTTTTAAGTTATATTCCTCGAACGTTCGTGCCTTGTATGGAAAACCTGTGCGCGGAGGAATCGACTCGCGGCTAAGTTGCGCCCTTGATTTGTTTTCGGGTCCGCTCAACAATACATGTGAGCTGCAACCAGCCCCGACAAGGTTTCTTGCCGGAGGCAGCACCGCCAGCGGGCTGCTGATGTTCCGCACTCAGCAAGTGTGTTTGCGCCAGCAAGTTCCCTCAAAGCGTAGGGTAAAAGCATACAAGGGATGTAATAGAGTAAAGGAAATAACATAGCAAGCAGTACCCAGAATAGAGTTATATTACAAGAGTGACTTATTGTGGCACTGACTAAATTGTTCTCATAACCGAAACGACAGCAGCAAGAAAAAGGGAGAAGAAGGGCGGCCTAATCCACGCGCCCACCGTCGACCCTCCTGACCTCGTTCACCTTGTCCACGATGGGTGCGACGATGGCCTTGAGCTCCTCAAGATCAGCGCCCTCCGGCAGCTTCTTGGTGACGCGGGAGAGGTCGATGCCCGGGTTGCGGAAGAGGACCTTCACCAACACCTTCTCCAAGACCCCGGCGCAGATCGCGCGCGATTCGTCGGCCAGCTGCTTCGGAATCCTTTCCCGGAGCTGCCGGAGAGCCGTCACCACGTCCTTGAAGAAAAGCGTGAGCTTGGCGCTGGGCTGGTGATTTTCCTCCGTGGAGTACCCGAAGCCCGCCAAGTCCAGCCTCGCCAGCTCCTCGTCAATGAGCGCGGCAATGTTGACGAGGCCCTCCGTCCAGAGCTCTACCGTGGTCTTGAAGGTGTTCTGGGCCTCGGCGGCCCTCGTCAGCAGCTCCACGTTGCCCTTGAGCTCTTTCATCAAGTCGTCCTCTCGCTTCTTGGCGGCGTCCAGCGTCTCCACCAAGGTAGCCAGTTTCAGCTCCAGATCGGCACTCGTGTCTTTGGCGGCGTTCAGCTCCTTGGTCTTCTCGGCAAGCTGGACTTGCAGCTCGCCATGGGCGCGTGCGTCCTTCTCGCGTTCACGCTGGAGTGCGGCAAGCCCTTCATTCTTCTTTGCCATATCCGCCTCCAGCCGCACCACCCTCTCCTCTAAATCCTTCTTGGCGGCCTCGGCGGCCGCGGCTGCGTCCTTTGCCTCCTTTAGTGTCCCGCCAAGCGACTGCTCTCGTGCCTCGAGCTCCTCCTCGTGATTATCGACCGGCCTTCTTCTCGTGTCGGCTCACCTTCCCGCTGGACATCTCCTCGGCGGCGAGCCTCTGCTGCTCCTCGGCTTTGGCCTTCTCCGGGATGAACGCCTCCTTTGCCTCGCCGAAGCTCGCCCTCTCCTCTCGCAATGGATCGGAGGGCCTCCTGGTTGCGGTTCCGGATCTCTTACGCATGTTTCTCTATGTCAACTCCCTTTCGCCAACAACAAGCGCTTCGGGACTCAAGCTTCGCTTGCCGGGCTTGGTAGAGTGACACCAGCTGGAGAACAAGCTGCTCCTCCTCGGACTTCGCCTTGCTGCTTTGCTGGCTTGTCGACCACCGCCAGCCCAGCGGAGGCAAGTACCTCCTGTCAAACTCTTCTCCTTCGACCGGCGCCACAGGCTCGGCGCCCAGGAAGCTTGATGTACACGCCACCAGCTTTCAAGCAGCGCCGACTGGGGCTCCTCGGAGCCAGTGACTGCGTCGCGGGCGGAGGGTCGGCAGTCGGTGCAGCGCCTCGCGCTCCTGCGTCCTCCGGGTCGTCAGTACGATCGTCGGACCCCTCGCCAGCCCCTGCGCCAGCGGCCTTGGCGGCCTCTTTGCCGGCGGGCTCCTCCGCGCCGGCCTCTTCCTCATCAGCGGCGACATCCCCAGTGTTGCCGCGCACGCCCTCCTCACCGGTGGCCTCAGTTTCCATCGGGTCCCCAAGAGGAGGATCTGAAGACAGGAAGAGGAAGGGAAAATCAAGCAGATATCCAAAAGACAGAGAAAGAAGATCAGCAGAACCCAAGGGAGAGTTTCCGACAGGGAGGGTCACCTGTGCTGGGCTCTGTGATCATGGGCTCCATCACTGGGGACTCACCGGTTCCGCCCCTTGCCGGAGATCCCCTCCTTGCCGGGGAGTGCTCCCATATCGGGGAATCGGCCCTTGGCGGCGTAGTCAAAGCCAACGACACCTCCGGGTCGGCCTCCGGGTGCTCCTGGTGGGCTTGTTCTGCTCTTATACAAATGAGTCAATAATCAAGATGTCAGCAAAAGAAGAAGCGCCCGTGCGCGCCCCACAACGGGAGGTGAACCAAAACACTTACAGCTGGGGCTGTCTTTGGCTGCTGCGAGGGAAGGATCGGATCCGTCAAGGTGGTCTCGGACGTATCTTCCGTCGTCACGGCAGGATCGTCCCCGATGTCAACCACGGGGATCTTGGCCCTCTTCGCCGCCCTCTCGGCCAAAGTCCTAAAAAGGAACAGGAGTTCAGGGAGGAGCAAGTCAGATACAAAACAAACAACAACAAAGAAAAGACAAGTGCAGTAAGGAGAAAGCCTTACTCCTCCTCCTTCTCCTCCTCCTCTTCATCGTCATCGGAGCTCAGCCTGGAGAGGTCGAACTCCGGTACCCTCTCGGCGCGGCGCGACGGAGGAGTAGGCTCCCTCCGGCGCTTGCCGAGGGCTGCAGCAGGATCAGGCGTGGCGGCCCGGGAAGACCCCGCCTCAGTTGTCGGCACAGCCTGGGACCCTCCCGCAGCAATGTTGCTTGCCGCGGTGGAGCGTGTCCCACGGCGCGCGCTGGCTGGGCGGACTGCTCCTCTGCCAGCTCTCCAACTCGACGGAGGCGCCTTCTCGGTCGGAATTGGGGCTGCGCTGGGGGCTCCGCCTGCGACAAGTTGCTTGAAGACGGCTGGCCACTCGCGCCCTCGGCGGGCTCGCTCGCTTCGACCTCGGCCGCCCCTTCGCCATCGCCTTCTCCGGCAAGATCTTCCCGGGCGGCAAGGCTTGCCGCCTCAGCTGCGTCCGCCTCCGCCAACGTGAAGCCAAACTCACCAGCGGCAGCAGCTGCCGCCGCCTCTTCGGCCCTGCTGGCGATGTACGCCATCTCGTTGTCAGTGGTGGCACGGTTGAGGAGCTTCTGCTCGTCGGAATTGACTGCCACCTCCGACAAGTCATTGAAGAATTGCTGCACGACCTCGGCATCGGGCTCTATCCAAGTAGCACTTATCCCGTGCGAGTCGCACTCTGGCATCATCGCACAGATGTGATCGCGCTGGGAGTTGTTGCACAAGGGGATGACGCCCACCGGCAGCTTGAACCACTCTGGATGGTTGGCGTCATGCTTGAACATCTCCCTCAGCATCGCGTCAAGCTCCATGACTGTGAAGTTAAAGTTGAGGCCTGGACCCAGCCTCATGATATCCGCCGGGCCGCCAAACAGCCAGGCGGGCCTCCCCCTCTTTTGCAGAGGGGCGATGCGACGGCGGAGGAAATCCGCGCCGACCGCCCCTGATGTGAGTCCGGCATGCCTGAGCCGGATGATTCGGGTGGTGGCAATCTTCAGCCTGGCGTCATCCGGCGACAGAGCGCTCCAGTCGCTGCCACGCACCACCCGGGTCCGGCGCAGCCTGGTGAATGGCGGCGGGTTGGCATCACAGATCCAGCACCACTCCGCCCTCCACTCGTCCCACTTGCTGCGGAGCTCGCCCGTCAAGTACACCTCCTTCATGCCCATCCGGGAGGTCCAGGCGATTCCGCCAGCCAGTGGCTCCCCTTTCTCGGCTCGGGGGGGGGGAAATAATGACGAAAAAGGGCGACATTGGGGAGGATGCCAACAAAGTTCTCGCATAGGTGTGCGAAAACCGCCATTGTCAGAACGGCGTTGGGGGTGAAATCAAGAAGATGAAACCCGTAGGTGTTCATGATGTCGCAGAAGAAATCCGAAAAAGGTGGGCAGAGCCCGCAATAGAAGAACACAGGGAAGAAATAGTACCCTCTGGGGCACTTCTTCGATTTGGAAGCCTCGGCGGAAAGCACCGGCATGCGCGGATGCGCCCGCGTCTCCGTCGACCAGAAGAGGTAGAACTCCGCCCGCAGTGCCTCCGGGGTGAGTTCGGGGAGGAAAAGCACCTGCTTCTTGCGCAGCGCCTCGAGCTCTAACGCCTCGGCCGACTTCGCAGCCTTCGAAGCCTTCGCAGCCTTCGTAGCCTTCCCGGCCTTCGGAGCCATGGCGGAAGCAGTGGGGGAAGGCGAAGGCGACGGCGACGGCAGGGCGGAGCGCTGCTCTCTTTTCGATTCAGGAGGCGGAGGAGAGCGGCGGGGCTTTCGGAGGAAGGAACTGCAAGTGGCGAAGGTGGGGGAACGGCCGTGTTCCCTCTGCTTATAAACGGGGAATGCGAACGTTACGCATTTCCTGGAGTTAAGTATTGACCACGCCCTCGCCCACAACGCCGCGATTGACGCGTGCCGTTGCGGGAGGGCGCGGTGGTTTGGGAGTGGGTTTTGTGTGGATCGGGGCCACGCGTGCCCGTGCACTGTTTTGGGCCTGGCCCAACAGCGCTCGGCACCGTGTATGGCCCAGGCCCGGGGGCTCCTGTCTGTGTACTAAAGTAGGGGGTACCTTAGTACCCCGAACTTGTGCACGGGCAGTCGCAGCACCCCGTGGCAAAGCTCGCCGGGCATCCGCCAAGACCCTCCGCCTTTTCCTATTACTTCCATTCAAGAACAAAGTATTAACTAAGGAGACAAGGCCCCGGAAAGAGAAGCTTGCCGGGAAGAACAAAGACCCCGGCAAGAGGAGCTTGCCGGGAAGGCCAACTGAGGCGCTTCAGAGAACTTGCCGCGATGCCCCGCGCGTCCCGGCAAGGCTCGGCGACCGACAAGCGTGCCAGCGCGACAAGAGAAGGGCCGCGGCAAGGCGCTTGCTGCGGCAAGGCTGCCACCACGCACTCAGGCTCCAGCGCATCCAACGATGTGTCGTCCCAGGGCTACCCCAGGAGCACGTGGCGAGGCGTTGCGCAGCCATGCGGAGCGAGGTGGCGAGCGGAGCTGACAAGGAGGCCATCATGGCAATCGGTGGCGCCCCTAACGGTCGTTTCCTCACACTGTTGGGGCGACCAGACGGGCATTAAATGCCCTTGTCCCCCACCGTCAGAATTAGGTAGGGGACACTGTTGGACACTGTTGTACCAACCTGCGTTTTTACTCTTTTACCCCCTCTTCCTACGCTACCACCTGTTGGTAACCCCCTTGGACTATAAAAGGGAGGCCCGTGCGCACGTAGAAGGGGTTCGGAACTTTTGCACACTGAGGTTCCGCAGTTCGTAGATCCAACACCACTATACGCTCGCGCTCTCGAGCAAGAACAAATACAAACACAAAGCAGCAGTAGGAGTTTTATCTCTCCCGAGAGCTCGAAGCTGGGTAAAATCGCCTGCTCTCCCCTGGCTCGACCTCGATCTGCTCTGCGCACGCCCTCCGCTCCCTTGCCGGACTAGAAGGGGCCCCCTGCCCCATGGGTGCTCGAGGCCACACAGAGCGCCCCGACAACCTCCACGCCATAAAATACTTACCCCTCAAGCTCAAAGGGCCAGCCCGGCATTGGCTCAAAAGCCTCCCCGAAAACACCATTGGAAGTTTGGAAGAGCTCGAGGATGCTTTTCTGGCAAATTTTCAAGGGACCTATGTCCGACCTCCGGATGCAGACGATTTAAGTCACATAACTCAACAACCCAGGAGAGTCAGCCCGAAAATTCTGGAACAGATTCCTTACTAAAAAGAACCAAATAGTCGACTGTCCGGACGCCAAAGCCTTAGCACCTTTCAAACACAACGTCCAAGACGAATGGCTCGCCAGACACCTCGGCCAAGAAAAGCCAAGAACAATGGTCGCATTAACAAGCCTCATGACCCGCTTTTGCGCAGGAGAGGATAGCTGGCTGGCAAGATGCAGTACCAGCGACCCAAGTACATCCGAAGTCAGGGATGGAAACGGGAAACCGCAACGCAGCAAGGACTAGCACCGGACCAAGGGAAACAGCCCGAAGAGCACGACAGTCAATGCCGGATTCAAAAACTCTTGATAGAATCATAAAAAACTGCCCCTTAAGGATAACAGGGACGAGCTACCTAACTTAAACAAAATCTTGGACAAGATATGCCAAATCCACAGTACTCCCGGGAAGCCTGCAAACCATACCCACAGAGATTGTTGGGTCTTCAAGCAGTCCGACAAACTCAACGCCAAACACAAGGAGCTCGACACACCAAGTGAGGACGATGATGAACCCCACAAGCAGAGCACCGGAAAACAAAACAATTTCCCACAGAAAGTCAAAACAGTAAACTCACTTCACGTGACAAAAGGGAAAAATAGAGCGGCCCATAGAGGTACGCGCCATACGGCCTATCCCAGAGGAGTCCAGCCACTGGTTGTTAAAACCAATCACCTTCAACCATCAGGATTACTCTAGAAGTATCCGGAATGCAGGATGGACTGCCTTGATATTAGATCCGATAATTGACGGACTCCAATTTACACAAGTCCTAATGGACGGCGGCAGTGATCTAAACCTGCTATACCAGGACACAATCCGCAAAATGGGGATAGAGCAAACCAAAATTTGTCATAGCAACACTTCCTTTCAAGGGGTAATGCCAGGCCCATATGCCCATTGTACGGGCTCTCTACTGCTAGAAGTTGTGTTCGGCTCACCCGACAACTTCCGCCGTGAAAAGTTAACCTTCCACCTCGCCCCATTTACACGTAGCTACCAACCACTACTGGGACGTGAAGCTTTCGCCCGCTTTAACGCATTACCGCATTATGCATCCCTTACACTTAAAATGCCCAGTCCGCGAGGCATCATCTCCTTAAAGGGAAATATCGAGTGTTCCTCGAGCGCGGAAGATTGTGTGACTTCCTTGACAGCCACACACTAAACCGGCTTCACTAATCGAAGCACCTAAACAGGTCGTCCAGACCCCGGACACGGTTAGACGAGTCCGGCGTAAATATACAAGGGCTTACTAGCCGCATACCCCCGCACAAGGGGCTCTGCGCTGTACAACAAGAGACAATAAAGCTCAATCTTATTCATTCTTTGAATCATACTTTGTTTATTTAATTTAACGTACATTTTTCACACGATCTTTTTCAACTAAGTTCCTCTCTTTTACAGATGAACACTGTGCTACACCCGTCCAGGATACGGCACAACGGAGACACAGGCGCAGACATGCAGTAGGGACCCGTGACAAGGATTCTTTTCAGATTAAGACCCTGCGTAAACCTTTTTTACTGTCTCTTGTTGATACACATCCCCTGGTTTCTTGCCATAATCGAGGAGGAGGCTGGCGTTTTGGCATGGGCCACGTCAGAATTTTGCACATACCTGGACACCAGGGGCTTATTACCAAGGGCGTTGTTCGTCCCATTTTCATAAAGATCGAATACCTTAGGGAGTGTTCGGCGTCTCGAGTTAGGCCTTATATGCATTAGCTCTGAATCATGTCTTTGGTCAAATGTTGGGTTTGCCCGGCTCCTGTGTTTTGCTGCCTTACGTTCCGCTCTATCGGCTAAGGCGGCACCAGGAGAACTACTGTGATTGTGCCCTGGTTCGGCCAGGCGAGCACCTCAGTAGAGAAAGCCGAAAACTGACTGTCATGATATAGCGTGAGACTAGTCAACCACTCGATGACTTGCCGGAATCTATAGGATTCCTCCGCATTGACAAAGGGCCGTTTCCCGGTCAGGCACATACGCGCCCTGAATTCGGGTGAGCGCGGTGCCCCTAGGGGCTATATAGTAGCCCCACTGTCAAACTCCTATGGCTAAGTGAAAGTGATAAAGCATTATAGTCCGGTTGCCTAGTTTGCTGCGCTACCACCTCCTTTATAGGACCAAGACGTTGGATCAAGTGTGAAAATGCGCCTTTTGCAAACACCCCCACATTATATGCGTGGGGGCTGAAGCCGAAGACTGCCATCTTTCAAGTTATATATACATATACATTAGCGGCTGCACATCAGGTATTTTAATTCTTGAAAGGCACAAGTATAAAAAGCTTTTATATTCCATCGATACATTGTTTCACAATAATACATGTTATTCTAACATAATATCCTTCGAGCACTGCGTCTCTATTAAACGAGCGCCCTGCAGAACTTCCTGAAAATAGTGCTCGATGTACTCGGCTTCGTCCGAATCTTGGGATGCAACCCGGTGGCCTTCATCTCCGCCCAGTATGTCTTGACACGGGCAAGAGCCATCCGCGCACCCTCTATGCATGCCGACCTCCTCATTGCATTGATATGCGGCACCGCACCACGGAACTGCTGCACCAAGCCAAAATAACTCTTCGGCTCGGGCCTTTTCGGCCACAAAAGACTCACGACATCCTTCATGGCAAGTCCAGATAACCTATTCAGCTCCGCCCATTCGGCCAAGCGATCGGTTAATGGAAGTGGGAGCTCTGGATTATGGAACTGCGACCAAAAAACCTTTTCCATTTCACGATCTTTTTAATCTCGGAAGTGTTCGGTCGCGTCCGCGGCACTTGTCGCTAAGTCCAGATAAGCATCCTCCGCACTCCACAGCCGGTCCAACTGAGCATAATTAGCATCCATGAATTTCCTCCACAGCAGAAAGGGCTTTCCAGCCGCGATATCTCCGGCCTGACGCAGCTCCTCCTTCATAGCTCTCATTGCAGAGCGAGCATCCTTAGCCTCGGTGGTGGCCTTCTTCAGGTCCTCTTGCACAGCTCGATCTTCTTTTTCAAGAAGCTTGCAGCGGTCGGCAGCATTCTTCAACTTCACGGCCATCTCGGCCATTTCCTTCTTGCTTCGGCAGTGAGCAGCCTGTTCGGCTTTTAGCTCTTCGGCCACCTTTAAGGCAGCCGCATCACTTTTTCTGGCCTGTGGCTCGGGCGAGCTCCGCCCGAAGGTTCTCCACGGCGGCGACACCATCTGCATCAAGCATACATGTGTAAGGCACGGGCATCAAGCTCCCTTACCAGGTGTCCGTGGAGAAATTGCATACCTTGTGACTCGTCAAGTCGCTTATTGACAAGCGCGATGTCGGCATCCGACACGTCAAGTTGCCGCTTTAGTTCGGCAAATTCATCAGTCCGGCTAGCCACCGGACCCTTCGCCACCTGCATAGGAAGGGCGACCCATTATACCTGGGATTATGATCCTCGACGCGCTGTCATTTTTGACAACACACCGAGCCTCAGGGGCTAGTATCTACACAGGGCGCATTTTATATGTGGAACTGTCAAAAGGTACATCATTTTGCGTACCTCAAAACATGTCAGTAAACTTTTGACGGCTTCGTGCAATCCGCTCTCAGCGGATGAAATCCTTTCAATCACCGTACCCATTAACGCACGGTGATCTTCTGAGATAGACGCTCGCCCGAGCAGATCCTCCAGCTCCTCCGACCGTACACCAGGTGGTGTCGGACTCGTCCGATGGCCTTTTTCGAAGGCCGGACGCGGAGGGCTTCGAGGGGAAATACGACCACCTTCTGGCCCCACTGGACTCGGAGAAACCGTCCGCGACGACACCTCAGGGTCGCCTGCCTCGCAAGACGGTACGGCAGGGGGAGGTGTTTCACTCTCTATCATCTCCGGACGAAGATCCCCCAAAGATGAGCTCTGTTGAGAAGGGCTGAGATCCGAACTACAAGGTAAAACTTCTGTTATCTTCATCAGAAATAGGGCAGGGATGTCCTTTAGTTTAAAAACTCCCCTTTACTTACGACTCGGTGGAGGGCTGATCCCCTTGGGGGCATAACGCGGCCGAGGCATCTCTCGTCTGAGGACCCTCGGCGAAGATTTCTTCCCCGCTTTAGACCATGGTCTCGGGTCTTGAGGCGGTCCTCTTCATCCTTGGATGGAGGGATTCTCGATCCCTCCTTTCTGGCAGCCTCCTTGGAGGCGTTAGCTCCTTGTTCCCCCTTCACCTTCTTACAGGCGCAACCTCCAGATCTGGTTAACACGGGATCCGGCGTGGTCTCAGGGAGGGGGTGCGGACACCTGATTAACTTTGCTTTCGCAATCCACTCCTGTTCAAGGGACAGCTCTTTTGAGGGCAAATTCATGATAAATATGGGATAGCGTGTCCGGATACAGGGCTACTTACTTGAGTATCTGGGCGATTGCAGTTCAGACCCACGTCCTCGGTCAAGTCCGGACACATCGCTTGTGATCCGAAGAAAAGCTTGTACATCTCCATGGGCGTCGCGCCCAAAAATGTTGGAGAGCTCGTGGTCCCTCCAGGTTAAATTCTCACAGGCAGAGGGGCCGACATTTGTAGGGCAGGGTATGACGAATCACCATGACCTGCGCTACTACGACCAGAGTGATCTCTCTCTCTCTAGGAGATCTTGAATGCGGCCCTGCAGCAAGGGCACGTCCTTGGACGGCCCCCAGTCAAGTCCTTTATTGACCCATGATGCCAGCCGCGGAGGAGGACCCGAGCGAAAGGCAGGTGGCGCCACCCATTTGGTGCCCCTGGGAGCTGTGATATAAAACCACTCTTGTTGCCATAAGCCGAGCTCCTCTTGAAAAGAGCCCTCGGGCCACGGAGCATCAGCATTCTTGCTTATAACAGCCCCTCAAGACTCTGCTGCTGCCCTTGATCATCTTCGGCTCCACTTTGAAGGTCTTGAGCCACAATCCGAAGTGAGGGGTAATGCGGAGGAAGGCTTCACATGCGACAATGAATGATGAGATGTGGAGGATGGACTCCGGATCCAAGTCATGAAATTCCAACCCATAGTAAAACATGAGCCCCCTCACGAAGGGGTCCGTCGGGAAGCCTAGCCCCCGAAGGAAGTGAGACGCAATCACTACGCTTTCGCCAGGCTTGGGAGTGGAAATAACCTGCCCTTGGGCAGGCAGCCTATGCGAAATTTCGCCGGTTAGATACCTGGCATCTCTTAGCTTTAGCACGTCTTCTTCTGTAACGGAGGAAGGCATCCACCGGCCTTGCAGGTTGGAGCCGGACATCATCGAAGGTCCGAAGCGCCTGAATCTGGAGCTTTGGGTGTTGGAACTCGAGGTAAGGGGCGGATTTGATTGAGATTGAAAGAAATGAGTGGAGCCTTGGTCTCTTTATAAAGAGGTTGAATACCAAGAGCCTTCCCCGTGACAGTTCGGGACTCGCCTTCGATAGAGGAGACGTACCAACGGGCACGACTGGGTTACCCACGCCCATATTAATGAGAATCCTAGAATAAGGGGACACGATCTCTGCTTTGACAAGACATGCCAAGGAAACCGCCTCGCTAAACGCGCTGAGGTGGAACAGTAAAAATGATTCGAATAAAGACTTGGCCGTGGTATGATGCCACGGAATACGTCAGCAGATTGAAGTTGTGTAAATATTATTCTCTCTATGGTGGTATGTGGAACTTATTTTGCAGAGCCGGACACTATCCTTGTGTTCAAAATCTTCTATGAAGTATTCGGTGGAGGAACCCGCCTTGCAATGCCGAAGACAATATGCGCGCCGAACTCGTCGTCATTGAAGCCTGGTTCAGGGGCTACTAAGGGAGTCCTGGATTAGGGGGTGTCCGGATAGCCGAACTATCACCTTTGGCCGGACTCCTGGACTATGAAGATACAAGATTGAAGACTTCGTCCCGTGTCCGGATGGGACTTTCCTTGGCGTGGAAGGCAAGCTTGGTGATACAGATATGTATATCTCCTACCATTGTAACCGACTCTGTATAACCCTAACCCTCTTCGGTGCCTATATAAACCGGAGGGTTTTAGTCCGTAGGACAAACAACAATCATACCATAGGCTAACTTCTAGGGTTTAGCCTCTCTGATCTCGTGGTAGATCTACTCTTGTACTACCCATATCATCAATATTTATCAAGCAGTAGTAGGGTTTTACCTCCATCGAGAGGGCCCGAACCTGGGTAAAAACATCATGTCCCTTGTCTCCTGTTACCATCCGCCTAGACGCACAGTTCGGGGCTCCCTACCCGAGATCCTCCCGTTTTGACATCGACAGGGAGACTGATGGAAATATGCCCTAGAGGCAATAATAAAGTTGTTATTTATATTTCCTTATATCATGATAAATGTTTATTATTCATGCTAGAATTGTATTAACCGGAAACTTAGTACATGTGTGAATACATAGACAAAACATAGTGTCCCTAATATGCCTCTACTTGACTAGCTCGTTAATCAAAGATGGTTATGTTTCCTAACCATGGACATGTGTTGTCATTTGATAAACAGGACCACATCATTAGAGAATGATGTGATGTACAAGACCCATCCGTTAGCTTAGTTTTATTGCTACTGCTTTCTTCATGACTTATACATGTTCCTCTGACTATGAGATTATACAACTTCCGAATACCGGAGGAACACCTTGTGTGCTATCAAACGTCACAACATAGCTGGGTGATTATAAAGATGCTCTACAGGTGTGTCTGAAGGTGTTTGTTGGGTTGGCATAGATCAAGATTAGGATTTGTCACTCCGTGTATCGGAGAAGTATCTCTAGGCCCTCTCGGTAATGCTCATCACTATAAGCCTTGCAAGCAATGTGACTAATGAGTTAGTTGCGGGATGAAGCATTATGGACGTAAAGAGACTTGCCTATAACGAGATTGAACTCGGTATGATGATACCGACGATCGAATCTCGGGCAAGTAACATACAGATGACAAAGGGAATGACGTATGTTGTTATGCGGTTTGACCGATAAAGATCTTCGTAGAATATGTAGGAACCAATATGAGAATCTAGGTTCCGCTATTGGTTATTGACCGAAGATATGTCTCGGTCATGTCTACATAGTTCTCAAACCCGTAGGGTCCGCACGCTTAACGTTTGATGACGATTTGTATTATGAGTTATGTGATTTGATGACCGAAGTTTGTTCGGAGTCCCGGATGAGATCACGGACATGAAGAGGAGTCTCGAAATGGTCGATAGGTAAATATTGATATATTGGAAGGTTATATTCCGACACCGGAATGGTTTCGGAGTGATTCGGGTATTTTTTGGAGTACTGGGAGGTGACCGGCACCCCCCGGGGAAGTAGTGGGCCTTCATGGGCCTTAGTGGAAAGGAGAGGAGGGCCGCAAGGGTGAACCCCTCTCCCCCATGGCAAGTCCGAATTGGACTAGGGAGCGGGCGGCGCCCCCCTCTTTCCTTCTCCCTCTCCTCCTCCTTCCCTCTCTCCCCCTCTTGGAAAAGGAAGGGAGTCTAGCTAGGATTAGGAATCCTAGTTGGACTCCCCCTATGGCGCGCCCCTCCTGGCCGCCAACCTCCTCCTCTCCCTCGTTTATATACATGGCCCGAGGGCACCCTAAAGCAGAACAGACAATCTCTTAGCTGTGTGCGGTGCCCCTCCACAGTTTAACACCTCAGTCATATCGTCGTAGTGCTTAGGCAAAGCCTTGCGCCGGTAACTTCATCATCACCATCGCCACGCCATTGTGCTGATGGAACTCTCCCTCTTCCTCAACTGGATCAACAGCACGAGGGACGTCATTGTGCTGAACGTCTGTTGAACACGGAGGTGCGGTATGTTCGCTACTTGGATCGGTTGGATCATGAAGACATACGACTACATCAACCGCGTTACTAAACGCTTATGCTTTCGGTCTACAAGGGTACTAAGGGAGTCGTGGACTAGGGGGTGTCCGAATAGCCGAACTATCATCTTTGGCCGGACTCCTAGAATTATGAAGATACAAGATTGAAGACTCCGTCCCGTGTCCAGATGGGACTTTCCTTGGCGTGGCAGGCAAGCTTGGCAATACGGATATGTGGATCTCCTACCATTGTAACCGACTCTGTGTAACCCTATCCCTCTTCTTTGTCTATATAAACCGGAGGGTTTTAGTCCGTAGGACGAACAACAATCATACCATAGGCTAGCTTCTAGGGTTTAGCCTCTCTGATCTCGTGGTAGATCTACTCTTGTACTACCCATATCATCAATATTAATCAAGCGGGGAGTAGGGTTTTACCTCCATCGAGAGGGCCCGAACACAGGTAAAAACATCGTGTCCCTTGTCTCCTGTTACCATCCGCCTAGACGCTTGCATTCGGGACCCCCTACCGAGATCCGCGTTTTGACACCGACATTGGTGCTTTCATTGAGAGTTCCTCTGTGTCGTCACCTTTAGGCCCGATGGCTCCTTCGATCATCAACAACGACGCGGTCCAGGGTGAGACTTTTCTCCCTGGACAGATCTTCGTATTCGGCGGCTTTGCACTGCGGGCCAATTCGCTAGCCATCTGGAGCAGATTGAAAGCTATGCCCCTGGCCATCGGGTCAGATTCGGGAGTTTGAATTGCACAGCCAATGTCCGCAGAGGCTTGATCTTTGACGGATTTGAGCCACAGCCAAGCGCGTCGCACTGTCTTGACAGGTATGATCTAGCTCTGCCGCCGAACAGTACCCTGGAGGCCGCACCAGAGCCTGCTCCGACCCTTAGCTCGGAGCCGACTTCGCCGATCGAGGATGAGTGGCTGGACACCGCCTCGGGGGCTACGATCTCTACGGCGATCGAGCCGAACACCATCCCTGCCCTTTGCGAAGCTCGTGACTCCAAGGTGCCGGACTCCTCTCCAGACTCCGAACCTTCCGCGCCCCTGCCAATCGAATCCAGTTGGGCGCCTGTTATGGAGTTCACTGCCGCGGACATCTTTCAGCACTCTCCCTTCAGCGACATCCTGAACTCGCTAAAGTCTCTCTCTTTATCAGGAGAGCCTTGGCCGTACTATGGTCAGGAAGGTTGGGACACGGACGACAAAGAATTTCAACGCCCACCCACCACCCACTTTGTAGCCACTGTCGATGATTTAACCGACATGCTCGACTTTGACTCCGAAGACATCGACGGTATGGACGACAATGCCGGAGACGACCAAGAACCAGCGCCTACAGGGCACTGGAAGGCCACCTCGACTCATGATGTATATATGGTGGATACACCCAAAGGAAGCGATAACGAGGAACAACGGGACGCTGCGAAGGATAATTCCCTTGAAAAGCAGTCAAAATAGCGACGTAAGCGCCGCTCAAAGTCCCACCTCGACAAAGACAACACCCATACAGACCCAGCCATAGAGAAGGGTGAACCGGTGGACGACGAACATGCCCTCGAGCAACCATCCGAACAGGATAACTTGGATAAACAATCCGTCCCCGGCGAAGATAACAGTCTGAACGATCTCACGCCGGACACATCTTGGAGCAGAAGAACCTCCACAAAAGGCTCGTCACCACTGCACGTAGTCTGAAGAAGCAAAAGCGGAAGCTCAAAACAGCGGAAGACGCACTCAGAATGAGATGGAGCAAAGTACTCAACACCACAGACAAATACAGCGATAGTCGCCAAACAAAGAGCTACCCGAAGCGCAAACTACTGCCCGAATTTGACGAGGAGGCCGTAGAGCCCCCACAATCAAATAACAAAGAGGCCGCCCGGTCGGATAGACGACCACACAACAAACATGGCGCGGCAAGTGCCGCCGCACACAAGCAGGCACGAGATCCGCATAAGGATTCGCCCCAAAAGGATGGCCCAGTTAGGTCTATCTATGGGCCAAGAAAACAAGCTCTAGCGAGCAATGCAGCACGTCAAGTATCCGAACATCACGGCACACCCAAATATAGGGGCGTCGCACACCCCCTATGTTTCACCGATGAGGTGCTGGATCATGAATTTCCAGCGGGATTCAAGCCCGTAAACATAGAGGCATCTGACGGAATGAGACCACAGAGTGCGGATTGAGGATTACATCCTCCACATACACATGGCCAGAGGAGATGACCTCCACGCCATAAAATATTTACCCTCAAGCTCAAAGGGCCAGCCCGGCATTGGCTCAAAAGCCTCCCCAGAAAATACCATTGGAAGTTGGGAAGAGCTCGAGGATGCATTTGGGAAAATTTTCGGGGACTTATGTCCGCCCTCAGGATCTTGAGCGATTTAAGTCACATAACTCAACAGCCGGAGAGTCAACCCATAAATTTCGAACAGGTTCCTCACCAAAAAGAACCAAATAGTCGACTGTCCGGACGCCGAAGCCTTAGCAGCCTTCAAACACAACGTCCGAGACGAATGGCTTGCCAGACACCTTGGCCAAGAAAAGCCGAGAACAATGGTCGCACTAACAAGCCTCATGACCCGCTTTTGCGCGGGAGAGGATAGCTGGCTGGCAAGATGCAGCACCAGCGACCCAAGTACATCCGAGGTCAGGGATAGAAATGGGAAACCACGACGCAGCAAGGACCAGCGCCGGACCAAGGGAAACAGTCTAAAGAGGACGGCAGTCAACGCCGGATTCAAAAGCTCTCGGCAGAACAACAAAAAACTGCCTCTTAAGGACAACAGCGACAAGCTATCCAACCTGAACAAAATCTTGGACAAGATATGCCAAATCCACAGTACCCCCGGGAAGCCTGCAAACCATACCCACAGAAATTGTTGGGTCTTCAAACAGTCTGGCCGACTTAACGCCGAACACAAGGGGCTCGACACACCAAGTGAGGACGATGACGAACCCCACAAGCAAAGCACCGGAAAACAAAAGAATTTCCCACAAGAGGTCAAAACAGTAAACTCACATCAAGTGACAACAGGGAAAAATAGAGCGGCGCCCATCGAAATACGCGCCGCATGGTCCACCCCAGCGGAGTCTCGACACTGGATGTCAAAACCAATCACCTTCGACCATCAGGATTACTCCGAAAGTATCCGGAACGCAGGATGGACTGCTTTGATATTAGATCCTATAATCGACGAACTACAATTTACACAAGTCCTAATGGACGGCGGCAGTGATCTCAACCTGCTATATCAGGACACAATCCGCAGAATGGGGATAGACCCAACCAAAATTCTACATAGCAACACTTCCTTTAAAGGAGTGATGCCAGGCCCATATGCCCATTGTACAGGCTCTCTACCACTAGAAGTTGTGTTCGGCTCATCCGACAACTTCCATCGCGAAAAGTTAGGCTTCCATATCGCCCCATTTAAAAGTAGCTATCAAGCACTATTGGGACACGAAGCTTTCGCTCACTTTAACGCAATACCGCATTACGCATCTCTTACACTTAAAATGCCCGGTCCATGCGGCATCATCTCATTAAAGGGAAACTTCGAGTGTTCCTCGAATACAGAAGAACGTGAGACTGCCTTGACAGCCACACACTAATCTGGCTTTGCCGATCAAAGCACCTAAATAGGTCATTCAGACCCCGAACACGGTTAGGCGAGTCCGGTATAAATAAACAAGGGGCATACTAGTCGCGTACCCCCTTACAAGGGGCTCCACGCATGTACAACAAGAGACAATAAAGCTCAATTTTATTCATTTTTTGAATCATACTCTATTTATTTTAAAAATACATTTTTTGCAAGATCTTTTTTTTCCAACTAAGTTCTTCTCTTTTACAGATGAACACCGTGCTACACCAGTCCAGGATACGGCACAACGGAACCACAAAGCAGACGCAAGAGGGACCCGTTGCAAGGATTCTTTTCAGATTAAGACCCTACGTAAACCTTTTTTACTGTCTCTTGTTGATACACATCCCCCGGTTTCTTGCTATAACCAAGGAGGAGGCTGGTGTTTTGGCATCGGACGCGTCAGAAATTTTTGCGCGTACCTGGACACTAGGGGCTTAGGGCATTGTTCTGCCTGTTTTCATAAAGACCGAATACCTTAGGGAGTGTTCGGCGTCTCGAGTTAGGCCTTATATGCATCAGCTCCGAATCATGTCTTTGGTCAAATGTTGGGTTTGCCCGGCTCCTGTGTTTTGCTGCCTTACATTCCACTCTATCAGCTAACGCGGCACCAGGAGAACTACCGCGATTGTGCCCCAGTTCGGCCTGGTGAGCACCTCAGTAGAGAAAGCCGAAAACTGGCTGTCATGATATAGCGTGAGACTGGTCAACCACTCGATGACCCACCGAAATGTTTAGAATTCCTCCGCACCAACGAAGGACCGTTTCCCGGTCAGGCACATACGCACCCCGAATTTGGAGAGCGCGGTGCCCCTAGGGGCTATATAGTAGCCCCACCATCGAACTCCTATGGCTAAGTGAAAGTGATAAAGCATTATAGTCCGGTTGCCTAGTTTGCTACGCTATCACCTCCTTCACAGGACCAAGACGTTGGATTAAGTGTGAAAATGCGCTTTTTTTGCAAACACCCCCGCACTATGTGCGTGGGGGCTGAAGCCAGAGACTGCCATCTTTTAGGTTATATACACATATACATTAACGGCCGCACAGGAGGTATTTAAATACTTGAATGCACAAGTATAAAAATCCCTTATATTATATTGAAACATCGTTTCACAAATCATACATGTCATTAGAACATAATATCCTTCGAGCACTGCGTCTCTATTAAACGAGCGCCCTGCAGGACTTCCTCAAAATAGTGCTCAGCAGGTACTCGGCTTCTGTCCGAATCCTGGGATGCAACGTCGATGGCCTTCATCTCCGCCCAGCATGTCTCGACACGGGCAAGAGCCATCCGCGCACCCTCTATGCATGCTGACCGCTTCATTGCACCAATATGCGGCACCGCACGAAGGAACTGCTGCACCAAGCCAAAATAACTCTTCGGCTCGAGCCTGTTCGGCCATAAATGAGTCACGACATCCTTCATGGCAAGTCTTGACAACCTATTCATCTCAGCCCATTCGGCCAAACGATCAGTCAATGGAAGCAAACGCTCTGGACTATGGAACTGCGACCAAAAAAGCTCTTCCATTCTGTGATCCTTTTGGCCTCGGAAGTATGCGACTGCATCTGCGGCACTCGCCGCCAAATCCAGATAAGCATCCTCCGCACCCCACAGCTGGCCCAACTGAGCATACTTAGGATCCATAAATTTCCTCCGCAGCAGAAAGGGCTTTCCACCGCGATATCCCGGCAGCGTAGCTCCTCCTTTATAGATGTCATCGCGAGCGGCATCCTTGGCTTCGCGGTAGCCTTCTTGAGTCCTCTTGCTCCGCTCGGCGTTCTTTTTCAAGAAACTTGCGTGGTCGATAGCATTCTTCAACTTCCCGCCATCTCGGTCATTTCCTCCTGCTTGGCGATGAGCAGCTTGTTCGGCTTTTAGCTCTTTGGCCGCCCTCAAGGCAGCCGCATCACTTTTTCTGGCTTGCTCCTTGACTCGGGCTAGTTCCGCCCGAAGGTTCTCCATAGCAGTGGCACCATCTGCATAAAGCATACATGTTGTAAGGCATGGGCGTCAAGCTCCCTTACCAGGTGTCCGCGGAGAAGTTGCATACCTTGTGACTCGTCAAGCCGCTTATTAACAAGCGCGGTGTCCGCATCCGCCACGTCAAGTTTCCACTTCAGTTCGGCAAATTGCTCAGTCCGGCTGGCCACCGGACGCTCCGCCACCTATATAGGACATGCGATATCTTACAACTGAGATTATGATCCTCGGCGCGCTATCACTTTCGACAACGTACCGAGTCTCAGGGGCTACTATCTATACAGGGCGCATTCTATATGCAAAACTGTCAGAAGGTATATCATTTTCGCGTACCTCAAACCCCGTCAGTAAACTTCTGACGGCTTCATGCAATCCGCTCTCAGCAGATGAAATCCTTTCAATCACCGTACCCATCAACGCACGGTGATCTTCTGAGATAGACGCTCGCCCGAGCAGATCCTTCAGCTCCTCCGACCGTACACCAGTTGGTGCCGGACCTCCTGGCCCTGCCGGACTCGGGGAAACCCTCCGCGACGACACCTCAGGGTCGTTCGCCCCGCATGACGGTACGGCAGATGGAGGCGTTTCGCTTCCCATCATCTCCGGACGAAGATCCCCCGAAGATGAGCTCTGCTGAGAAGGGTTGAGATCCGAACTACAAGGTAAAACTTCGGTTATCTTCAGAAATAAAAACATGGATGTCCCTTATTACAAAACTCCTCTTTCTACTTACGGCTTGCTGGAGGGCTGATTTCCTTCGGGAAATAGTGCGGCCGGGGCTTCTCCCGGCGCAGGACCCTCTGGTAAAGATTTCTTCCCCCGCTTTGAGGCCTTGGCCTCCGGATCTTCAGAAGCGGTCCTCTTCTCCCCCTGGAGGGAGGGATTCTCAATCCCCCCTTTCTTGAAAGCCTCCTTCACGGAGGCAGTAGCTTCCATGTTCCCCCCTTTGCCCTCTTCCAAAGGCGCAGCCCTCCAGCATCTTGGTTAACACAGGATCCGGTGTGGTCTCAGGGAGGGGGGCCGGACACCTTATTAGCTTTGCTTTCGCTATCCACTCATGTTCAAGGGACAACTCTTTAAAGGGCAAGTTTATGACAAATGTACAGATAGCGTGTCTGGGCACAGGACTACTTACTTGAGTATCCGGGCGATTGCAGCTCAGACCTGCGTCCTCGGTCAAGTCCGGACACATCTCTTGTGATCCGAAGAACAGTTTATACATCTCCACGGGCGTCGCGCCCATGAAGTGTTGGAGAGCTCGTGGTCCCTCCGGATTAAATTCCCACAGGCGAAGGGGGCGACGTTTGCAGGGCATAAGGCACCGAATCAGCATGACCTGCGCCACTCCGACCAGATTGATCTCTCTCTCTTGGAGGTCTCGAATACGGACCTGCAGCAGAGGAACGTCCTTGGACGGCCCCCAGTCGAGCCCTTTGTTGACCCATGACACCAGCCGCTGTGGAGGACCCAGGCGGAAGGCAGGTGGCGCCACCCATTTGGTGCCCCTGGGAGCAGTGATGTAAAACCACTCCTGTTGCCATAAACCGAGCGCCTCTTGAAAAGAGCCCTCGGGCAATGAAGCGTCAGCATTTTTGCTTATAACAGCCCCTCCGCACTCTGTCTGCTGCCCCTTGATCATCTTCGGCACCACTTTGAAGGTCTTGAGCCACAATCCGAAGTGAGGGGTAATGCGGAGGAAGGCTTCGCATATGACAATAAATGATGAGATGTGGAGGATGGACTCCGGATCCAAGTCGTGGAATTCCAGCCCGTAATAAAACATGAGCCCCCTCACGAAGGGGTCCGTTGGGAAGCCTAAACCCCGAAGGAAGTGAGACACGAACACCACGCTCTCACCGGGCTTGGGAGTAGGAATAACCTGCCCTTGGGCAGGCAGCCTATGCGAAATTTCACCGGTTAGATACCTGGCGTCTCTCAGCTTTAGCACGTCTTCTTCCATGACAGAAGAAGGCATCCATCGGCCTTGCAGGTCGGAGCCGGACATCGTTGAAGGTCTGAAGCGCCTGAATCTGTAGCTTTGGGTGTTGGAACTCGAGGCGAGGGGCGGAGTCGATTGAGATTAAAAGAAAGGAGCAGGCCTTGGTCTCATTATAAAGAGGTTGAATACCAAGAGCCCTCCTGTGGCTGTTTGGGACTCGCCTTTGATAGAGGGGGTGTGCCAACGGGCACGGTTGGGTTACCCACACCCGTATTGATGAGGATCCCGGAATAAGGGGGCATGATCTCCGCTTTGATAAGACGTGCCAAGGAAACCGCCTGGCTAAATGCACTGAGGTGGGACAGTAAAAAATGATTCAAATAAAGGCCTGGCCGTGGTGTGATGTCACGCCACGGAATACATCAGCAGATCTGTGTAAAGATTATTCTCTCTACGGTGGTATGTGGAACTTGTTTTGCAGAGCCGGACACTATCCTTGTGTTCAAAATCTTCTATGAAGAATTCGAAGGAGGAACCCGCCTTGTAATGTCGAAGACAATATGCGCGCCGGACTCGTCGTCATTGAAGCCTGGTTCAGGGGCTACTGAGCGAGTCCTGGACTAGGGGGTGTCCGGATAGCCGAACTATCATCTTTGGCCGGACTCCTAGCTTATGAAGATACAAGATTGAAGACTCCGTCCCATGTCCAGATGGGACTTTCCTTGGCGTGGAAGGCAAGCTTGGCAATATGGATATGTGGATCTCCTACCATTGTAACCGACTCTGTGTAACCCTAGCCCTCTCCGGTGTCTATATAAACCGGAGGGTTTTAGTCCGTAGATGAACAACAATCATACCATAGGCTAGCTTCTAGGGTTTAGCGTCTCTGATCTCGTGGTAGATCTACTCTTGTACTATCCATATCATCAATATTAATCAAGCAGGAGTAGGGTTTTACCTCCATCAAGAGGGCCCGAAACCTGGGTAAAAACATCGTGTCTCTTGTCTCCTGTTACCATCCGCCTAGACGCACAGCTCGGGACCCCCTACCTGAGATCCTCCGGTTTTGACACCGACAGGTACGTCGACACACTCTCTCGTCTCATTGCTATGCATCTCGTAGATAGATCTTACATGATCATAGGATTTTTTTTAATTACTATGTTCCCCAACAGTCTGTGGCAGCAGGCATCAAGGATATGCAGGGCAGGCACAGTTTGAAGTGGTAGGCAATTAAAGACCAACGCCGCTCCACTGGCTCATAGATCAATAGCTGAAGGACAAGGGCAACGAGCTACGCGGGTGGCACGGCAAGCCGTTCTGGACTCTTCTACGGCAGAAGGAGGTGGTGATCATGGCGAGGACGTCGCTTCCCAGGAGGATCGTTTGGCGGAGCGTGCGGCACTTCTGGACGCCAAAGAGAAGGACGTCTCTTCCCGGGAAGGGACCCTCAATGTCACCTCCACACCAAGGGCAAGAAACTAGAGTCCCTTGCCTAGAAGCGTACCAAGGATCTGGAGGACAAGCACAAGGCGGCACTGGATGCACTCACCCTTGATTCTACCACCCAGCTGAAGAAGATCGCTGATGACCTTGATGATGTTTCTGCCGCCAAGATTGACCTTGATCAACAAGTGGCCAAACTGACAGAGGAACTCACTGGAAGCACCAAGGAAGTCGCCGGCCTCAAAGAGGAAGCGCAGAAGCCAGAGACTCTCCTAAAGGAGGTGCAATCGCAGCTTTCCACCAAGAGCTGGGACCTTGACACCGTCAACAAGTCCATTTCTGACGCGCGGGCGAGGACCGACACTCTGGAGAAGGAAATGGAGTCTGCCGGTGCTCGCGAGAGGTTAATGGCGAAGGATTTGGGGAGTGCAAAAGTCTACCAGAAGGACGTGGAGGACAAACTGGCAAACCAAATTGCACAACGTGACCTCTGGGTCAAGAGCCTGGTTGACATTGTCGCGCGCCTCTCTGCTCAAATCTCAACGATGTACATGAAGAGTTGGGCCTTCTCAGTCGGCAGGCTTGAAGTTCCAAGTGTCAAGCTGACGCTTTTCTTCGAGGGCTTAATTGAAGGGCTGAAGACTTATGTGGAGGAAAAGGACGCTTGTTTTGTGGACGAATCCCGGAAGCTCGCCCGCGATGCCCTCTGCATGGTCTTGAGCAAGCTCGCCTTCCGTCACCCAGACCTCAACCTCGCAGATGGCTTCAACAGGCTGCCAGCCGATGCGGATGTTTCTGCCGCCGGGGAGAAAGCTAAGCCCTTCACCGACAAGGTCCTCTCCGTCCCCGTGGCTTTAGAAGGCCATCAAGCACAGCTGTGAACCATTCTTGTCACCGTGGCGCCCTGTATTAAAACATGACATATGTTTTGTGTTTTTGACCCGGTGCCGCTTTCGCTTTTGTTCTTTTCGAGTTGGTGTTGTTTTAAACTAAGTTCCTAATGCACGCTACCCCTCTCGCGCTTTGTCCATGTTTGTTGTATGGTTAATTTCTTTCAGTGTGGTTTGGTTGCCTGCCAGTAGCATGCTGTCGTGATCTCTGTGAGGAATGGGTCCTTAGTGTCCTGCAGGCGAGAACACACCCCAGTAGCTTTTTCCTTGGGAGTCTTTGACGCAGCAACCCACTTTGTTGAGCGGGCTCGAAACAAAGTAAGGGCGCAGACAAATACAACAGGGTGCCATCACACGAAACGGTTTAACTACACGCACAAAGATGGTTGATCAAGGGGTAAAGCGAGTGCAAAGCTAGAAGAGAAAGAACCAATGGTCATGTTAACTTAGCTTTCGTTCAAGATCCACTCCCTCCTCAGTCGCGGACGTCCCCCGCGTTCGTGTATTTCAAGAGAGCAGTGCTTGCATTTTTCTTGCCCCATGTGTCCATTCCCCGCAAGGGCCGGATGTGGCTATATAGCACATGCCTGCGGTGAGGCACAGTGAATAAGAGGGACCAGTTCTCATACCCCCTTGCTTACGTTGCTTAACGAAATCATAGCTTAAGCTGCAAAAGTCACACTGGCACGGATGGCCCTGTCGGAGCACGCTTGCTGGGACGCCAATCAACGAATTTGCACCAACGTCTCTCTCGGGATTTTCCCCTGGCGGGGTAAGTGCTAAAACCCGAGCTTTGCATGGGCTTATCGACGTTGATGATGGTATCCGCAACTAGTCAATCGTCAACAAATGGAAGCGGAGGGGAGGAAAACTTGTTCCATTACTCTCGCCCGCCCTAGCAATTCTCCCGAGCATCAGGAGCATTTAGCTGTGAATCGCGAGGAGGGGGTGCCGTCGCCTGTCTCATTCCCTTCCCTGGACGGGGGAAGCATGGTGGCCATGCTGTTCGGGCGCCCGGGGTGGCTGAAATGTCACCCCTGTTGAGTCCTGGAAAGGTAGGGACGAGGGAGCAGCGTCGCCTTTTCTCTCCCAGGAGCCGCCTAGGGCATGTGTGTCGATGTCGATGATGACGTAGCTCAACGTGTGGTCCTCGACCTTGGATTTGCGCATGCGAGACCCCTACCTGGTGCACCAAAGATATCGCGATTCGACACAGTCACCTATGGGGTCGTCGACCCCTTTGTGGTTCTGCAAGGGGGACAGGCACGTTGCACAAAGAGCGGAGGTCATAGAGCAGCACGGCGATGGTGATGCGAGTGGTTTTTACCCAGTTTAGGACCACCGCGAGGCATAAAACCCGACTCCTTTGGTGGATTGATGAGGGAACCGTAGTGGAGACGCAACACTCAAACCCGGCAAGGTCGCCTCGGGGAGAGCAGTGATAACCCACAAGTGTAGGGGATCGCAACAGCTTTCGAGGGTAGAGTATTCAACCCAAATTTATTGATTCGACACAAGGGGAGCCAAAGAATATTCTTAAGTATTAGCACTTGAGTTGTCAATTCAACCACACCTGGATAACTTAGTATCTGCAACAAAGTATTTAATAGCAAATTAGTATGATAGTAATGGTAACAGTGGCAAAAGTAAAGATAGCAGTTTTGTAGTAATTGTAACAGTAGCAACAGAAAAGTAAGTAAGCGAAGCACAATATGTGAAAAGCTCGTAGGCATTGGACTAGTGATGGATAATTATGTCGGATGTGATTCCTCATGTAATAGCTATAACATAGGGTGACACAGAACTAGCTCCAGTTCATCAATGTAATGTAGGCATGTATTCCGAATATGGTCATACGTGCTTATGGAAAAGAACTTGCATGACATCTTCTGTCCTACCCTCTCGTGGCAGCGGGGTCCTAGTGGAAACTAAGGGATATTAAGGCCTCCTTTTAATATAGAACCGGAACAAAGCATTAGCACATAGTGAATACATGAACTCCTCAAATTATGGTCATCACCGAGAAGTATCCCGATTATTGTCACTTCGGGGTTGTCGGATCATAACACATAATAGGTGACTATAGACTTGCAAGATAGGATCAAGAACTCACATATATTCATGAAAACATAATAGGTTCAGATTTGAAATCATGGCACTCGGGCCCTAGTGACAAGCATTAAGCATAGCCAAGTCATAGCAACATCAATCTCAGAACATAGTGAATACTAGGGATCAAACCCTAACATAACTAACCTGACTAAATGGTAAATCTCATCCAACCCATCACCGTCCAACAAGTCTACGATGAAATTACTCACGCACGGCGGTGAGCATCATGAAAATGGTGATGGAGGATGGTTGATGTTGATGATGGCAAGGAATCCCCCTCTCCGGAGCCCCGAACGGACTCCAGATCAGCCCTCCCGAGAGAGATTAGGGCTTGGCAGCGGCTCCGTATCATAAAACGCGATGAAAACTTTCTCTCTGATTTTTTTCTCCGTGAAGCGGAATATATGGAGTTGGAGTTGAGGTCGGTGGAGCATCAGGGGGCCCACAAGATAGGGGGCGCGCCTAGGGGGGAGGGTGTGCCCCCCACCCTCGTGGACAGGGTGTGAGCCCCCTAGCCTTGATTCTTTCACCAGTATTTTTTATATTTTCCAAAAGTTATCTCCGTGGATTTTCAGGTCATTCCGAGAACTTTTGTTTTCTACACAATAAACAACACCATGGCAGTTCTGCTGAAAACAGCGTCAGTCCGGGTTAGTTTCATTCAAATCATGCAAGTTAGAGTCCAAAACAAGGGCAAAAGTGTTTGGAAAAGTAGATACGTTGGAGACATATCAACTCCCCCAAGCTTAAACATTTGCTTGTCCTCAAGCAATTCAGTTGATAAACTGAAAGTGATAGAGAAAAACTTTTACAAACTCTATTTTCTCTTGTTGTTGTAAATATGTAAAGCCGGCATTCAAGTTTTCAGCAAAGATTATGAACTAACCATACTCAAAATAACACTTAGGTCTCACATTTACTCATATCAATGGCATAGTCAGCTAGCGAGCAATAATAATAAAACTCGGATGACAACACTTTCTCAAAATAATCATAATATGATATAACAAGATGGTATCTCGCTAGCCCTTTCTGAGACTGCAAAACCTAAATGCAGAGCACCTTTAAAGATCAAGGACTAACTAAACATTGTAATTCATGGTAAAAGAGATCCAGTCAAGTCATACCCAATATAAACTAATAATAATGAATGCAAATGACTGTGTGCTCTCCAGCGGGTGCTTTTTAATAAGAAGGTGATGACTCAACACAAAAGTAAATAGATAGGCCCTTCGCAGAGGGAAGCATGGATTTGTAGAGGTGACAGAGCTCGATTTTAAAATAGAGATGAATAACATTTTGAGTGGCATACTTTCACTGTCAACACAACAACTATGAGATGGCGATATCTTCCATACTACATGCATTATAGGCGGTTCCCAAACAGAATGGTAAAATTTTATACTCCCCCACCACCAACAAGCATCAATCCATGGCTTGCTCGAAACAACAAGTGCCTCCAACTAACAACAGCCCTGGGGGAGTTTTGTTTAATTATATTGATTTGCTTTGATCTTTTGGATCATGGGATTGGGCATCCCGGTTACCGCCATTTTCTTGTGAATGAGGAGCGGAGTCCACTCCTCTTGAGAATAACCCACCTAGCATGGAAGATACAGATAGCCCTAGTTGGAACATGAGCTGCTCGAGCACACAAAACAGAATTTCATTTGAAGGTTTGGAGTTTGGCATATACAAATTTACTTGGAACGGCAGGTAGATACCGCATATAAGAAGGTATAATGGACTCATATGGAACAACTTTGGGGTTTAAGGAGTTTGGATGTACAAGCAGTATTCCCGCTTAGTACAGGTAAAGGCTAGCAAAACACTGGGAAGCGACCAACTGAGAGAGCGACAACAGTCATGAACATGCACTAAAATTAATGTACACCAAGTACAAACATGAGTAGGATATAATCCACCATGAACATAAATATGGTGAAGGCTATGTTGATTTGTTTCAACTACATGCGTGAACATGTGCCAAGTCGAGTCACTCAATTCATTCAAAGGAGGATACCATCCCATCATACCACATCACAATCATTTTAATAGCATGTTGGCACACAAGGTAAACCATTATAACTCATAGCTAATTAAGCATGGCACAAGCAACTATAATATCTAAATGTCATTGCAAATATGTTTACTTCATAATAAGATGAATCAAGAACAACGAACTCATCATATTTACAAAAACAAGAGAGGTCAAGTTCATACCAGCTTTTCTCATCTCAATCAGTCCATCATATATCGTCATTATTGCCTTTCACTTGCACGACCGAACGGTGTGTATAATAATAATAGTGCACGTGCATTGGACTAAGCTTGAATCTGCAAGCATTCGACTCAAGAGAGAAGACAAAGTAATATGGGCTCTAAGTTAAATAAACAATCATGCATATAAGAGCCACTAAACATTTTCAATATGGTCTTCTACTCTCGACCCCCAAAGGAAAGAAAAGAAAATAAAACTATTTACACGGGAAAGCTCCCAACAAGTAAAAAGAAGAACGAGAAATCTTTTTGGGTTTTCATTTTAATTACTTCTACAAGCATGGAAATTAAACTAACTAATTGTTTTTGGTTTTTCTTAAGGTTTATCAAACACACAAGAAGAAAGCTAGAAAAATAAATAAAGCTAGCATGGATAATACAATGAAAGAGTATGAGCACCGACAACTAGAATAGTGTGTGAACATGAATGTAAAGTCGGTGATAAATACGTACTCCTCCAAGCTTAGTATTTTGGCCTAAGTTGGTCTATTGACAAGGATAGCCTGGCTGATATCCGTAGTTATAACTGGGGTCGTACTGAGATGCAGCAGCAAATGCATCCTGAGCTGCGGCATGTTGGCGAGCCACCTCCGCTCTCCCCTCGTGTTTAGTTGCCTCCTCCCTGGTAAGAACATATCTTCGTTTTGCCTGGTAATCAAAAAGGAAAGGAGCAGGGAGAGTAACATGGACAGAGCTACGTCTGTCAAAGATTAGTCGATACTGGAGGAATTGTTCATTCCTCAAAATAAAACGATGTTTGACCATCACGTCATAATCCAAATAAGCAGGAAGCAACTCCATATCCCCATCTTGTGGGGCTATACCAAGATAATTAGCAACACGGGTTGCATAAATCCCTCCAAATAAATCTCCAAACATACCATTATTATGCAACCTACGTGTAACTATTGCCCCCAAGTTGTAATATTTATTACCTAACACAGCACTCTTGAGGACACAAAGATCAGGGACACACATGTGACATGCTTCATCTTTACCGTTAATGCATCTACCAATGAAGAGAGCAAAATAATGTATAGCAGGAAAATGAATGCTCCCTATGGTGGCTTGTGCTATATCCCTAGATTCTCCCATAGTAATACTAGCTAGAAAGTCTTTATATTCAGATTTATGGGGGTCATTAACATTGCCCCACTGCGGGAGTTTGCAAGCAGTTGTAAAATCTTCTAAGTCCATGGTGTAAGATTTATCATAAATATCAAACAGGACACTCTGAGAATTACGTGAAGATTTATATTTAAACCTTCTTACGAATGAATCAATCAATTGATAGTACTAAGGACACTTATCTTGTAAGAAGTCCTCAAGATCGGCATTACGCACATTTGCGTCAAATTCATTCTTGATGCCTGCATTGACCATAAACTCGTCTGATGGCCACTCACAAGCTCGTACTTCGGCATCCCTTGGTGGTTCATCGTCTTGCTCACGCATAGCACGCCTGGGTCCTTTCTTTATTGAGGAACCACCATGATACATTCTCCTAGACATATTTCTTTTCTGAAAAAAATTCTGAAATTTTTTAGTAACTTCAAAATAGAAGTGAATAAAACTAAACAAGATTGGTAGCAACTACTCCTACAAGTGCCTAGAGCCTATATCATGCATTAGAATTACTTGGGACCTCATAAATTTGACATGCAAGCTCAAGAATAGGGTCACCTATGCAGCAAAAATTTGCAATGAATAAAGCACTAGAACAAAAACTAATTGGCCCAATGGAGGAGTCACATACCAAGCAACAATCTCCCAAAGCAGTTTTGTGAATGGAGCTTTGAGCAAGGAGATTGAAAATTGCGGCAAGATGAGCCAGAACTCGTGCTTGAGCTGGATGGGGATTTTTTGGGAGCAAGATGAAGTGTATTTGTGCAGCAATAAGTGGAGGGGGCCACCGTGGGCCCATGAGACAGGGGGCGCGCCCAGGGGGTGTGGGCGTGCCCTCCACCCTCGTGGCCAGGTGCTTGCCCCCCTGCAGTGTTTTCAGTGCCTAAAATCCTCAAATATTCCATAAAAAATCATACTAAATTTGCAGGGCATTTGGAGCACTTTTATTTTTGGGATATTTTTTATTGCACGGATAATTTAGAAAAAAGACAGATAATACTATTATTGCTTTATTTATTCTGAATAACAGAAAGTAAAAAGAGGGTACAGAAGGTTGTGCCTTCTAGTTTCATCCATCTCATGATCATCAAAATGAATCCACTAACAAGGTTGATCAAGTCTTGTTAACAAACTCATTCGGAATAACACGGAACCGGGGAAATTTCGAATAACACTAAGTTACCTCAACGGGGATATGAACATCCCCAACAATAAGAATATTATACTTTTTCTGGACAGTAGGAAGAGGAAATTCAAAACCTCCAATTATGATAGTTGGACTTTTTCCAATAGAATTGATGCTATGAACTTGAGATTGTTTCCTTGGAAAGTGTACCGTGTGCTCATTACCATTAACATGAAAAGTGAAATTTCCTTTGTTGCAATCAATAACAGCCCCTGCAGTATTCAAAAAGGGTCTACCAAGGATAATCGACATACTATCGTCCTCGGGAATATCAAGAATAACAAAGTTCGTTAAGATAGTGACATTTGCAACCACAACAAGCACACCCTCACAAATACCGACAGGTATAGCATTTGATTTATCAGCCATTTGTAAAGATATTTCAGTAGATGTCAACTTATTCAATTCA
Organism: Aegilops speltoides; assembly: GCA_021437245.1. Taxonomy (NCBI): domain Eukaryota; kingdom Viridiplantae; phylum Streptophyta; class Magnoliopsida; order Poales; family Poaceae; genus Aegilops; species Aegilops speltoides. Next base: position 378,536,551 of record CM038146.1, read on the forward strand.
AGTCTATGATATAAAGAGAGAGGCATAACACTAACACCGGCTCCAAGATCACATAAAGCAGTTTTAACATAGTTTCTTTTAATGGAGCATGGTATAGTTGGTACCCCTGGTTCTCCAAGTTTCTTTGCTATTCCACCCTTAAAGGTATAATTAGCAAGCATGGTGGAAATTTCAGCTTCCGGTATCCTTCTTTTATTTGTAATGATATCCTTCATATACTTAGCATAAGGATTTACTTTAAGCATATCAGTTAAGCGCATACGTAATAAGATAGGTCTAATCATTTCAGCAAAGCGCTCAAAATCCTCATCATCCATTGTCTTGGATGGTTTAGGAGGAAAGGGCATGGGTTTCTAACCCCATGGTTCTCTTTCTCTACCGTGCTTCCTAGCAACAAAATCTCTCTTATGGTAATGTTGATTCTTTGATTGTGGGTTATCAAGATCAACAGCAGGTTCAATCTCTACATCATTATTTTTGCTAGGTTGAGCATCAACATGAACATTATCATTAACATTATCACTAGGTTCATGTTCATCACCTGATTGTGCTTTAGCATCAGAAATAGAAATATCATTGGGATTCTCAGGTGTGTCTATAACAGGTTGACTAGAAGCATGTAAAGTCCAATCATTTTTCTTTTTCTTATTTTTGGAAGACTAGGTGCCTCTAAATTATTTCTCCGAGAATCTTGCTCGATTCTCTTAGGGTGGCCTTTAGGATACAAAGGTTCCTGAGTCATTCTACCAGTTCTAGTAGCCACTCTAATAGCAAAGTCATGTTTATTATTTAATTCATCGAGCAAATCACTTTGAGATTTAAGTACTTGCGCAGCTTGAGTGGTAACCATAGAAGCATATTTGCTAATGAGTTTAATTTCACCTTTAACTCTAGCCATATAATCACTCAAGCGTCCTATCTCGAAAGCATTATTCTTTAGTTCTCTACCAACATAAGCATTAAAACTTTCTTGTCTAGCCATAAAATCATCAAATTCATCTAAGCATGGGCTATGAAATTTAGTAGAAGGAATTTCAACTTTATCATATCTATAGAGAGAATTTACCTTTACTACCTGTGTCGGGTTATCAAGACAATGTATTTCTTCAACTGGTGGTATATTAAGACCATGTATTTCTTCAATAGGAGGTAAACTCTTAACATCTTCAGTTTTAATACCTTTTTCTTTCATTGATTTCTTTGCCTCTTGCATATCTTCAGGACCGAGAAATAGAACACCTCTCTTCTTCGGAGTTGGTTTAGGAATAGGCTCAGGAGTTGGCTCAATTGGCTCAGGAAGAGTCCAATTATTTTCATTAGTCAACATATTATTCAATAACAATTCAGCTTGGTCGACTGTTCTTTCCCTGAAAACACAACCATCACAACTATCCAAGTAGTCCTTGGAAGCATCAGTTAGTCCATTATAAAAGATATCAAGTATTTCATTTTTCATAAGAGGATGATCAGGCAAAGCATTAAGTAACCGGAGAAGCCTCCCCCAAGCTTGTGGGAGACTCTTGTAGGATCGAAAGTATGTCTAGAGGGGGGGGTGATTAGACTACTTGACAATTTAAAAGTTTTGCCTTTTGATTAGGACAAGTTTTTAGCAAGTTCACAATGATGATCAAGTCAAGTATCACCCTACACATGCAATTCTAGAGTATTTGCAGCGGAAAGTAAATTGCACATGTAGTAAAGAGAGGTGGAGAAGAGCAAACGCAATTTGGAGACACGGAGATTTTTCTCGTGGTTCCGATAGGTGGTGCTATCGTCAATCCACGTTGATGGAGACTTCAACCCACGGAGGGTAACGGCTGCGAGAGTCCACGGAGGGCTCCACCCACGAAGGGTCCACGAAGAAGCAACCTTGTCTATGCCATCATGGCATACGCCCACGGAGGACTAGCCTTACTCGGGGTAGATCTTCACAAAGTAGGCGATCTCCTTGCCCTTACAAACTTCTTGGTTCAACTCCACATCTTGACGGAGGCTCCCAAGCGACACCTAACCAATCTAGGAGGCACCACCCTCCAAAAGGTAATAGATGGTGTTGGTGATGATGAACTCCTTGCTCTTGTGCTTCAAATGATAATCTCCCCAACACTCAACTCTCCTCACTGATTTGGCTGTGGTGGAAGAAAGGATTGAGTGGAAAGCAACTTGGGAAGGCTAGAAATCAAGTTTCATATGGTGGGAGTGGAGCAACTTGATCTCAACACAAGGGTAGGTAGTTTTCTTCTCGAAATGTAAGGTAGGAGTGGTAGTTCTTTCGATGGCTCTCTCCACGAATGAAGAGGAGGTGGAGGGTATTTATAGCCTCCACACAAAATCCAACCGTTACACACATTTGACCAATATCGGTCGGACCGAAGTTGACAACTCGGTGAGACCGAAAGTTCAAATCTTGTGAGCGTTGGGATTTTCAGTGGGACCGAAAATACAATCTCGGTGAGTCCGATTCTTACAAAGACTAGGGTTTGCCATTCTCGGTGGGACCGACTTTATCATCTCGGTGACACCGATATGATGATGAATGATTCTGAAGCTTGGCAACACTAGTTTCGTGAGACCGAGTTTGGAATCGGAAAACCGAAATTACTAGGGTTTGGCTTTGTGGTGAGGTGGTTCATCTCGGTGTGACTGAGTTTATGGAATCGGTGGGACCGAGATTACTTATGAGTATATGTTGGAATGAAAGATTGCGATAGTTTGGGAGATAGATCACTAAGCACTTTGAGCAACCAGATCATTATCATAACATCATCCCTTTAATAGTATTGGCTTTCCTATAGACTCAATGTGATCTTGGATCACTAAACCAAAAATAGAGTCTTGAGCTTTTGCCAATGCTTTCCTTAGCATTTTGAGGGGTCCACATCTTCAGTCATAGCCATACCCATATCACGAACTTTCGAAATGTTCTCAAGAAACTATTAGTTCAATGATATATATGTTGTTATTAATTACCAAAACCACCGGGATTAGTTGCACTTTCAATCTCCCCCTTTTTGGTAATTGATGACAACATATAGATCAAAGCTTCGACAAATGATATAATCAATGAATAATATCGTCGCTTTGAGAAGTATGTGATAAGCAAGAGCTCCCCCTAAATTTGTGCATTATTTAAGATTTGCGTTTGAATGCAAATGCACAATCGATTAGGATCATGGGTCACTCTTCCATGTCACATACATCTTGGTGGAGCACACAAATGATAAGAATGAGTAGCATGCACCCAAGACATGAGTAAATGATCATACAAGATATGAATAGCATATGATGAGCATTAAGCACACATTAAGGCATAGTATGATCAAGCACTCATCAAAGTAGAGCAAACCAAACGTAGTATCAAACACACAGAATGTCTCGGAAAACTCAAAAGTATCTCAAAGAAACCGCAAACGAAAGAGCAAAAGCGAGCACTCTCTCTCTCGAAGTCCTATGATCTATACAATTTCTCCCCCTTTGGCAACAAGTTACCAAAAGTTCGAAAGGTATAGAGCTAAACGTCACTAGGGACTCTGTTGGCGGCTCTCATGCAGGTTGATGGAGTTGAGATAGCTGCATCTGCAAAGGCTTCGCTGAAGTCTGTGGAGCTGGAGGAGTGGACACCGAGCTGGAGCTGGAACCGATGGAGCTGTGGGAGGTGCTTGATGCAAGAGCCACAGTGTCATCCATGGAATAGCAGCTGATCTGGGTCTTGTGGGAACTGAAAGCAGGCTGCTCATAGTCATCTGGACAAGGTCATCCTGCATCTCCTTCATGAGCTCTTCCTTCTCCCTCTTGGCTTCCTCGATATCTGCCTCAAGCTTGTTGACAAGGACTTGCACTTGATCGACTTGACATCCGAGCATGGAACTTGTCTTCAACTATCCTCTCAAGACTCTCCCGAGGCGCACTATGCTGGCCAAAGCGTAGTTCAATCCTCTGGGTAGCTTCAAGGAGCTGTTCTCCAACACTCTTGGGTTTAGCTGCTGCTGCTCTGCTTCCTTCTCAACTTTAGCTTGTTTGGCGCTTCAGGACTTAGCTTGACCTTCAACAGACGTGGGATCATCCTCGGTCATCACAACTTCATTATCCTCATGCTCAGGCTGCGGTGGCAAGTGGGGTCTATCCAACAAGTAGGTGCCCGTGCCAAACTTGGCATTGATAAGCATCTGAATGTGCGGGCAAAACCACATGACCTCTTACAGTCTGCTGCAGTCCTCTTGATAGTCTCAACTATCGTGTCCATCACCTTGAAAGGTGCCTTCGATCTAGTATATGCAGCATGTTGATAGAATAGCCTCGTATCATGCGATGATCTCGGACTTGGGCATCAAGGTATGCCTCGAGATTGTGTTCGTGGTAGGGAGACCTGCTCGAGATGATACATCGAGCCGAGATTCCGAACTCTACATCCTTAGTGGTACCTCATTGTACATGTTCTTCATAGACTCATGGTTTTCCTTGGGAATTCCATAGACATCAACATCATCTTGTCTTGACTTTGGAGCATTCAGCAGTGCTGCCCACTCTTCAACAAGAGAAGAGAATCTCGACCTTCATCATCCATACAATCCTGCCATCCGGATAGAAATGAGTGTGGCATAGAATTGCATGATCATCTCATCATTCCAAGTCTGTCGTTTCGACCAACGAACTCAGCAACACCACATGCGGTGAAGCTCTCATGCACATGTGGAAAGTAGTCTCGTGTTTTCATGTCAATATATGCCCAATCAACATATCTAGTGTCAAGAACAATGGGCTTCTTGTCCATAAGCACAGTCTCATAGAAATCTTGCTGCTCTCTGGTGTGGAACCTTGAGTCAACAGCAGTCCTTCTCCTTATGGCATATGGATCAGCTTGTCTCCATAGCTCGAGACCTTTGTCCTTTCTTTCCTTCATGTTTTCAGCTCGAGGATGAGCATCATTGTGGATGGCAATCTCGACGAAGTTTCAAGAATACAGTGCCTCATCATCGACTCATTGGTGGCACATTGTCTTTCTTCTTTTTCAAGCAGGAATGTTTCTGACAGTTTTCTTTGGCTTGGCAGCAGGCTTGGCTTGAGCTGCCTTTGCTGGAGCTGGTGGCTTAGACTTTGTAGGTGCTCCTGCCTTGATGGCATCTCCCATCAACTTAGGCTTCTGAGGAGGCTGGGGTGCTTCCTCATCAGAATCATCATCAGCTTCATCATGCACAATTCTCTTCCTCTTGGAAGTTTTCTTTACCTTGCTCGAGGTTTCTTCTTCCATGCTCAGCTTCTTAGCAACTGTGGACTTCTTCACTTTGCTGGTGCCTTTCTTGGTTTGTTGCCCTTGATGCTCTTTGGCAACCACTTTCCTCTTAGGCTTAGATGAAATCTCTTCCTCAGCAATGAAATCAGAATCCTCTTCATCAGAATTCCTCTTCTTCCTGGCCCTGGTGGCAGCAGGAGGCAAACCACTTGGTGTGCTCCTCTCACCATCATCAGAAAAGCTGCTGGCTTCAGGACTAGTGCCTGCCTCTGGAATCTCAATTGGTGATTCAGATCTGTTCTGGCTGTCACTGGCATCTGACATGGCTGACAACCTGTGAATAGATAAGGTATAGGCAGAATAGAAGAGTTATCACAAACTGCAGAAGATTTTGCAAAAAGAATGAGTTCAAATTTCAGTTTTAGGTTTTCACAGAATGCATTTCGGTCAGACCAAGTCTAAAATTCGGTGAATCCAAAGTGTCTAAACAGAACCCTTCACACCACTTTCGGTTGGACCGAAATGGGTTTCGGTCTAGCCGAGAACACTAGGGTTTCACTAAATCCTCATTTCGTCACACCGATTTGCACAACTTCGGTTGGACCGAAAAGTGCAAAGGCAATGGCCAGAGGCCAAATCGGTCGATCCGAGAATGTAGAATCGGTCTCACCGAGATGTGTTCGCGGAAACCTAACCCTAAAACTTTTACTCAATTTCGTTCTAAGAACTAATCTGCTGGATAGGAAGATCTCAAACGTGGCAAGAAGTGGGCAAACCAATCGTGTATTGAATCGGAGGTTGAAACACGAGAGGGATCGAAACTCGCCCTAACTTGGTGGAGTTTCTCTACGGCGGCAACGGCACGGAGAGATTGTCCGTTGACGGCGACGGAGACCCGCGGCGAGGGCCTAAAGCGATGACGGAGACGATCCGGAGACCACGGCGACGGCAAAGAAAGGGTTTGGGGCGAGGCGTTTTGAAGAAAGAATCAACGCGACCGCCCTCGGTATATATACCTTCTTGGTGTCGGTGGGACCGAGTTGTAAAACTTCGGTGGCACCGAGATGGTTAATCGCAAGCAAGATTACTCACTTGATCACGCCGAAATTTGTAACTCGGTTTCACCGAGGTGAAAACCTAGATCAATCAAGTGATTTGGTCCGTCCGATTTGAGTGGGTTGGTCGACCGAAAATACTTAGAAGGTTTTGGAATTTAAGCTTTTGACGGATCGGTGGCTCGAAAGTGCTCCTCACTCGGTGTGTCCGAAAAAGACTTGATCAAAGTTTGTGATATAAGCATGAATAGAATTTGAGACAAGAAAGCATAGATAGCTAGGGGAGGAACTTAGGCATTCTTGTCCATCCATTTGGTCAAAAAGAAAATATCCAAAAAGACCAAAGCAACAAATGGATGTCCTCGAATGGATAAAATTATGCATCCAACATGCTCACACAATAAGATAGCAAATGAAATATGTGTCAAACATGCACAATCAAAACACTAGCTGCTAGCACACAATTTGGCGATGACTAGGTCATCTATATATGAGTATATTGACTTAGGAGTCAAATGAGAACATTTGATCATAGGTCATACTCATCGTTTAAGCACAAGTGGGGTTACCACTTTTACATAAAGCATTAATGTGTTCACATCATTTGAAGATGCTTTAGCTCATTTCTTTAGAGCAAAGCTCCCCTTGATGTGAGAACCCTTTTAAAGGGTCAAACTAACCTTGGGTTGTCGAGAAGACTTCATGTAGATGTTGAAGATGTGGATGCTCAATGTTGATGAAGATCATCAAGAGTTGGGAGCAATCCTTTGGATTCGAGCACTTTCAATACCTACATGGGTTAGTCCCACAAGGAACAAACAAAGATATCCATGGACATAGATTGAAGTACACACTAGATGATGTCCATGAAAGCAATGATTACCTTGTCCCTTGACTTACCAACAAGAGGGTTTGTGACTCCATGAACTAGTGCATGATGTGGAAGTTGATTGCACAAGTTCTTGCCAAAATGAATGTGAGTGAAGTATGTTGGCGGAGTCACCCTCAAGAACTCTCTAGTTCTTCTTCTTCGGGATCCACATCATCTTGATGGGAATCCTTGGGGTAGTAGTTGAGCTTGACGAAGTAGAACTTGACGTTTCCTTGGGAACCCACTTGACCATGGCCCTAGGTGCTTCAATGAATGCATCAATCTCCTCTTGAAGCTTGTCCTTGCCTTTTAGCTTGTGGTCTTGTGGTGGAAGATCATCTTGAGCTTGTTCCACATTGGAAGAAGTAGGATCATACTTCTCCTTTTGAGAAACAAACTTTGGAGTGGGATATTGACCTTCTTCCCATTCAACACCCTCGGCGTTGAACTTTCGCTCAAAACCAATTCTTTGATTCTTCCGGTGCCTTCCTTGCTTGTAACAATTTCCTCAAAGTTCTTGCTTCCGCAAGGCTCTTGTAGACACATTTCTCTATAATCCCTTTCAATAAACTATTTTCTTGCTCAAGTGTAACTTGGCTTGAAATATTGTTAGTGGAATCAAGAGAACTACTAGAAGCAACAATATTGGATTTAGCATGGTTATTGTTACTACTAGATGAAGAATTTTTCTTATGCTTGTCATGCTTAGTTTTAATAGGTGGCAAGAAATTAGACAAGAGAAGTCATTTGGCAAGATATGAAGAACTCTTCTTTCGAAGATCGTCATTGATTGCTTTTAGAAACTCATGTTCTTGCTCTAGATTGAGCTTCTCGAAGCGTAGCTTATCATGAGATCTTAGGAGCTCTCTATGATCTTCTTGAGTTGTTTCATGAGTTAACTTAAGAGTGTTTAGTTCTTTAGTTAGACGCTCAATCTCCTTCATAGCATTGTCATTCGACTCTTCTCGACTATAAAGACTACTAGCATGTTCATCATTACTAGGCTCACTAGATTTATCATGTAAAAGCTCATCTTCACCAAGCAAGTCATCCTCATCACTATCAAAGTCAATAAATTCAGGATGTGATACCTTGGGGCCTTTAGCCATGAAGCATCTTCCAATTCCCTCATTTGGTGAATCAAATATGTCATAGGAGTTGAAGTTGGAGGATACGAGAGCTAGACCGCAAAACCTTCATCTTGATCTGATTCGGAGTTGGAGTGATAGCTTCTTTCGAGTGATTGTCTGAGTCGGAGCCGGAGACCCATTCACCTACGTGATCTTGATGTTTTCTTCTTGTGTAGCTCCTTGATGACTTGTCTTTCCTCTCCGAATCCTTGCTTCTCCGAGAGGATCTTCGTTCATAACGATCATCTCTACTCCTTCTCTCTTTCCGAGGCGACTCTTCTCTTGAGCTTCTTCTTCTTGGAGATTCTTCTCTTCTCTTGTGGGGAGTCGAACACTCATTTGAGTAGTGTCCGGGTCTTCCACAATTGTAGTAGTTTCGATCACGACTTGAAGATCTCTTTTCATCATATGATCTAGACTTTGAGCTTCTTTCCTTGCTTCTACTCTTGTAGAATTTGTTGAAGTTCTTCACCATTAGGCTTATCTCTTCATTGGAAACTAGCTTGTCACTTGAGGTTGTGGGAGCATCACATGTAGCTTTGTAAGCACCACTTGACTTGTTGTGAAGCTCTTCCTTATCTTTAAGTGTCATCTCATGAGCAACAATTCTTCCAATGACTTTGGTAGGCTTGAGATTCTTGTAGTTTGGCATCATTTGGATCAAAGTGCACACGGTGTCATACTTTCCATCCAAAGCTCTGAGAATCTTCTTGATGATGAATCGGTCGGTCATTTCTTCGCTTCCTAAGCCGGCAATCTCATTTGTGATGAGAGCAAGCCTAGAGTACATTTCAGCGACTCCTTCACCTTCCTTCATCTTGAACTTGTCAAGTTGACCTTGAAGAACATCTAGCTTTGATTCCTTCACGGACTCGGTACCTTCGTGCATTTCGACCAAAGTATCCCAAATCTCTTTTGCATTCTCAAGACGGCTGATTTTGTTGAACTCCTCGAGACACAAAGCATTGAAGAGAATGTCACAAGCTTGAGCATTGTTTTGCAACATCCGCAATTCATCCGTTGTAGCTTCGCGATCCGGAACTTTTCCTTCCTCAAGAACTCACCTTGCAAGCCAACACAAACGATGCCCCATGCGCGGGGTTATGTCCAAGAATATGCATTTTCATTTTATGCTTCCAACTAGCAAAATTTGAACCATCAAAGTAAGGACCTCTACGAAAATTACCCTCACTAGACGCCATACTCTCCTAGGTTGTGAAACCAAGCTTATGGAGTCCAATGCAATGGAAACCAATCCAATGGAGACCAAAGCTCTGATACCACTTGTAGGATCGAAAGTATGTCTAGAGGGGGGGTGATTAGACTACTTGACAATTTAAAAGTTTTGCCTTTTGATTAGGACAAGTTTTTAGCAAGTTCACAATGATGATCAAGTCAAGTATCACCCTACACATGCAATTCTAGAGTATTTGCAGCGGAAAGTAAATTGCACATGTAGTAAAGAGAGGTGGAGAAGAGCAAACGCAATTTGGAGACACGGAGATTTTTCTCGTGGTTCCGATAGGTGGTGCTATCGTCAATCCACGTTGATGGAGACTTCAACCCACGGAGGGTAACGGCTGCGAGAGTCCACGGAGGGCTCCACCCACGAAGGGTCCACGAAGAAGCAACCTTGTCTATGCCATCATGGCATACGCCCACGGAGGACTAGCCTTACTCGGGGTAGATCTTCACGAAGTAGGCGATCTCCTTGCCCTTACAAACTTCTTGGTTCAACTCCACATCTTGACGGAGGCTCCCAAGCGACACCTAACCAATCTAGGAGGCACCACCTCCAAAAGGTAATAGATGGTGTTGGTGATGATGAACTCCTTGCTCTTGTGCTTCAAATGATAATCTCCCCAACACTCAACTCTCCTCACTGATTTGGCTGTGGTGGAAGAAAGGATTGAGTGGAAAGCAACTTGGGAAGGCTAGAAATCAAGTTTCATATGGTGGGAGTGGAGCAACTTGATCTCAACACAAGGGTAGGTAGTTTTCTTCTCGAAATGTAAGGTAGGAGTGGTAGTTCTTTCGATGGCTCTCTCCACGAATGAAGAGGAGGTGGAGGGTATTTATAGCCTCCACACAAAATCCAACCGTTACACACATTTGACCAATATCGGTCGGACCGAAGTTGACAACTCGGTGAGACCGAAAGTTCAAATCTTGTGAACGTTGGGATTTTCGTGGGACCGAAAATACAATCTCGGTGAGTCCGATTCTTCCAAAGACTAGGGTTTGCCATTCTCGGTGGGACCGACTTTATCATCTCGGTGACACCGATATGATGATGAAGATTCTGAAGCTTGGCAACACTAGTTTCGTGAGACCGAGTTTGGAATCGGAAAACCGAAATTACTAGGGTTTGGCTTTGTGGTGAGGTGGTTCATCTCGGTGTGGACTGAGTTTATGGAATCGGTGGGACCGAGATTACTTATGAGTATATGTTGGAATGAAAGATTGCCGATAGTTTGGGAGATAGATCACTAAGCACTTTGAGCAACCAGATCATTATCATAACCTCATCCCTTTTAATAGTATTGGCTTTCCTATAGACTCAATGTGATCTTGGATCACTAAACCAAAAATAGAGTCTTGAGCTTTTGCCAATGCTTTCCTTAGCATTTTGAGGGGTCCACATCTTCATCATAGCCATACCCATATCATGAACTTTCGAAATGTTCTCAAGAAACTATTAGTTCAATGATATATATGTTGTTATTAATTACCAAAACCACCTGGGGATTAGTTGCACTTTCAACTCTCTTCTTTGATTTGCACAAAATTACATATTTCCCGCAAGGCAGCTTGTTTCTTATGGCAGGGAAATATTTAGCAGAGAAGTAATAAATCATATCCTGGGGACTACGCACACAACCAGGATCAAGAGAATTAAACCAAGTCTTAGCATCACCCTTTAATGAGAACGGAAATATCTTAAGGATATAATAATAGTGAGACTTCTCATCATTAGTAAACAGGGTGGCTATATCATTTAACTTGGTAAGATGTGCCACAACAGTTTCAGATTCAAGGCCATAAAAAGGATCAGATTCAACTAAAGTAATAATCTCAGGATCAACAGAGAATTCATAATCCTTATCAGTAACACAGATAGGTGAAGTAGCAAAAGCGGGGTCAGGTTTCATTCTAGCATTAAGAGATTGCTGCTTCCATTTAGCTAATAACTTCTTAAGATCATATCTATCTTTGCAAGCAAAAATACCTCTAGCAGCTTCCTCATCCATAACATAACCCTCAAGAACAACAGGTAATTCATAATCAGGGAAGAACTTTCATAATCACTATCATCAATAATAGCATCTTCAATAATTTCATTCTCTCTAACCCTAACAAGTTGTTCATCAAGAATTTCACCTAATGGCAAAGTAGTATCACGCACAGAAGTAGTTTCATCATAAGCATCATGCATAACAGAAGTGGCATCATCAATAACATGCGACATATCAAAATTCAAAGCAGTAGTAGGTTTAGGTGTCACAAGCTTACTCAAAACAGAAGGAGAATCTAGTGCAGAGCTAGATGGAAGTTCCTTACCTCCCCTCGTAGTTGAGGGAAAAATCTTAGTTCTTTCATCTTTCAAGTTCCTCATAGTGATCAACAGATATAAATCCCAAGTGACTCAAAGAATAGAGATATGCTCCCCGGCAACGGTACCAGAAATTAGTTTTGATAACCCACAAGTGTAGGGGATCGCAACACCTTTCGATGGTAGAGTATTCAACCCAAAGAATATTCTTAAGTATTAGCAGTTGAGTTGTCAATTCAACCACACCTGGATAACTTAGTATCTGCAGCAAAGTATTTAGTAGCAAAGTAGTATGATAGTAATGGTAACAGTGGCAAAAGTAAAGATAGCAGTTTTGTAGTAATTGTAACAGTAGCAACAAAAAGTAAGTAAGCGAAGCACAATATGTGAAAAGCTCGTAGGCATTGGACTAGTGGTGGATAATTATGTCGGATGTGATTCCTCATGTAATAGCTATAACATAGGGTGACACAAAACTAGCTCCAGTTCATCAATGTAATGTAGGCATGTATTCCGAATATAGTCATACGTGCTTATGGAAAAGAACTTGCATGACATCTTCTGTCCTACCCTCCCGTGGCAGCGGGGTCCTAGTGGAAACTAAGGGATATTAAGGCCTCCTTTTAATAGAGAACCGGAACAAAGCATTAGCACATAGTGAATACATGAACTCTTCAAACTATGGTCATCACCGAGAAGTATCCCGATTATTGTCACTTCGGGGTTGTCGGATCATAACACATAATAGGTGACTATAGACTTGCAAGATAGGATCAAGAACTCACATATATTCATGAAAACATAATAGGTTCAGATCTGAAATCATGGCACTCGGGCCCTAGTGAAAAGCATTAAGCATAGCAAAGTCATAGCAACATCAATCTTAGAACATAGTGGATACTAGGGACCAAACCCTAACAAAACTAACATGATTACATGGTAAATCTCATCCAAACCATCACCGTCCAGCAAGCCTACGATGGAATTACTCACGCACGGCGGTGAGCATCATGAAATTGGTGATGGAGGATGGTTGATGATGACGACAGCGACGAATCCCCCTCTCCGGAGCCCCGAACAGACTCCAGATCAGCCCTCCCGAGAGAGATTAGGGCTTGGCGGCGGCTTCGTATTGTAAAACATGATGAAACTTTCTCTTTGATTTTTTTTCTCTGCGAAACAAAATATATGGAGTTGGAGTTGAGGTCGGTGGAGCATCAGGGGGCCCACGAGACAGGGGGCGCACCCAGGGAGGGCGCGCCCCCCACCCTCGTAGACAGGGTGTGGGGCCCTGGCCTTGATTCTTTCGCCGGTATTTTTTGTATTTTCCAAAAGTTATCTCCGTGGATTTTCAGGTCATTCCGAAAACTTATGTTTTCTGCACAATAAACAACACCATGGCAGTTCTGCTGAAAACAGCGTCAGTCCGGGTTAGTTTTATTCAAATCATGCAAGTTAGAGTCCAAAACAAGGGCAAAAGTGTTTGGAAAAGTAGATACGTCGGAGATGTATCAAGTAGCCACGCGCGTATGAGTGTACAAGGGTCCGAGTCCTTTCTAAGGTTGCCTCGGCCCTCCTTTTATAGGTTAAGGGTTTACCACAGTGGCAAAACAATCATTATCGAGTGATTAGATAGCCACAATGCTATTATACCTAACTCTTTAGACATGACAAAGTGCATTAAATGCGTCAATTAGTGTCATGTCAAGGATGCAGCCCGGCAAGCCTTGCCATGCCATTCAACCACCCTCTCGCCTGCCTGCATGACACGCCTCTGGACGTGTGTCATTTAGGGGTGATCTTCATCAGAAATGGCTGCCACGTGTTGAATGACTGCCACTTATTCACTTGAGGGCTCGACACCGCACCGATAGATGACTTGTGTCACTGTAAGGTGGAGCGGTGGAACCTTGGCGGGATAACAGGCCGCCAGCAACCTGGCCACCCTTGCCGGGGAGGTCTTGGGACTATCCATTGGGGGGGTCTCGACCTGACCTGGCTCGCCTGCCCGGCAAGGGAGGTTTTTCCCCTTGGTGATATCTTGTTGTCTTGGCTTGTCTTGGTCTTCTTGATCCGCCCTTTGATCCCTCAAAGAGCTCATTTCTCTCTGGCTTGGTCTTGTCTTGGATGCTTGGTGGATCTTGCCTTTTTGTTGTTGTGCCGGAGACGTGTATGTCCGTGCACAAGTCAGGGGGAAGCATACACCCCTGTATGTGTACCCCGACATTCCTTGTTATATATGTGTGCCTCCCATCCCGATATTATGCTAAGTGTGTGCATGTGTGCACGATATCAAGTATCCCCCAAAGATTGTCATCTTAAGGTCGTGAAAAGGATAGTGAGATACATAATTCATACACCAAACTTTGGCATTTGGTATCCTAAGAGATCATCTTTTGATCTTGTTGGCTACTCCGATTCAGAATATGCCGGTGACAAGGTTGGTAGAAAGTCCACTTCGGGTACTTGTCAATTTCTTGGTATATCCCTTGTGTCTTGGTCCTCCAAGAAACAAAACTCGGTATCCTTATCCATTGCCGAAGAGGAATACATTGCTGCCGGATCATGTTGTGCTCAATTACTTTGGATGACCCAAACCCTTAAGGATTATGGGATACATGTGGAACATATTCCATTGCTTTGTGATAATGAAAGTGCTATTGAGATTGCTCACAATCCCATGCAACATTCTCGAACTAAGCACATTGAAGTTCGTCATCATTTCATTCGGGGTCATGTTGCTAAAGGAGACATCAACCTTAAGCATGTTCAAACCGACAAGCAATTGGCGGATATATTCACCAAACCGCTTGATGAGAAAGTATTTTTTTTCGTTTGAGGGGTGAATTTAATATCATTGATGCCTCAAACTTGGAGTAGAAACACCATTTGGATACATAAAAGGCATGAGCCTTTTTTGACAAATCCTTGATATTTCTCTTATGATGATGATCATATGTCATGGATCTACATTTGTACACTTTCATGTTATCTAACCCTTGTAGGTACTTGGATGAGCCCAAATCTATGAGATTGCAAGTCACTCACATTTTGAGAAATCTCTACATCACTAAGTCCCTATGATATGGTTGTTGAATACAAGGAAGCATGAACTCACTCAACGTATCCTTTGACTATTTCAATATATCAAATTTCAATTGGTATCAAGTTTCATGACTATCATTTTGGATACACAAGTGCTCTTCCTTGCAAACTACTAATGATGCTCCCAACTCTTGATGGAGAACATCAACCTTGAGCATCCACAAGTTCGACTATGTGATCAAAATCAACACGATAACCCAAGGTATGTCATTCCATCTTAGAGAAACTTTACTCCAAGACATGAGCTAAAGCAACTCAACAAGATGTGAATACATCAAAATGTTTAAACGAAAAATGGCACCCCATTTTGAGCTTAAATGATGACTATAACCTATGATCAAGTGATCTCACTTGACTCCTAAGTCAATATACTCTAACATAGGTGACTTTCTCGCCGACCCTTTCTAGATGAAGTTCTCTAATGTTCTTTTGCTCAGTTGTCTATTTTTCTTGCTATCTTGTCTCCCTCTAAAACAAAAAAACTTCATCTAGATCTTCTTATTTTTCTGTTCTTATTTGAGTTTAATTCATTGCAAATCTTTCTGCTAATTCCTTGCAAATCCTTGTGAGATTTCATTTGCCAAGTGAGTTGAGTTGACAAAATCTTTTCTCTACGTTGAACTCGGTTGTCAGCGTTCTGGGAACCAGGGTACCCATACTTGCCTGCCTGCGGCCCATGGTGTGGCTCCCTCGATGGCCTGATACGGCCCGTCTCCAAGACAAGACCCTCGCGAGGGGCCAGGCCTCGCGAGAAGGACGGCAACAAGACCTCCCGAGGGAGCGGCCTCCCCAGGCGGCCTCCCGAGGAGCGGAGATTTCTATGCATGTACCCAGCCTCACGAGGCTGCGATGACGTGAGCCATGACGACCAAGGCCAGGCAGACGCCAGCGGGCGTAGAGGAGGCAGTTACCTCTTCGGTGCTAAGGAGGCGAGGACAGGCGTGGGTTCCCGAGGAATCTCCCAAAAGTTTCCATTCCGGTGCTACAAGGCCAAGACGATAGGCTCGGCAAGGCGGAGGTCATCACTGAGCCCACCGCTGCGTCAGGACAAGAAGCTTTGCAGGAGAAGACCACCTTTCGTCGGGATTAGATGTACTACTTATCCCCTTTCAAATTGGCCATTGTGGTATCCCTTCCTGCCTGAGTTTCGGGGGAAGAGGACAAAGGCCACTATAAATATAGGTTAGCCACCATCATGGAAGGGGTCGACTCATTCTCACCCGCGAGCTCTCGCGAGGTTGTTCATACTCTATACTAGTTCATCCTCAACCCCTCGTGAGGCCAATCCACCACAAAGTAGGCGAACCTGGGTAAACCGCCGTGTTCATCTTCTTCCTTGCTCGCATGAATCTGGCTAGGCTAGGCTATGGGGCGGTGGGCTCTGAGCTTGAGAGGTTGAGATCTTCGCACACGCCCCAGAGTTCGAACCTTCTTGGGTCTGCGGAGCCCTAAATCCGAGATTGGTCCCTCCGATCCAAACCTGCCGGCTCGACCGAAATACAAGGTCTCCTTCTATATAGTTCATCGGTACAACCGATACGGACTAGCTCGGTATGAACGATAAGAACCATCTATAACTCTGCCATCCCGGAGTCAGCGATGCAACCATATCGGCGTCATCAATTTCAACCCTGAGTAAACCTTTTTGCCATATTCTCTGCCTATTTGATACGTCTCCAACGTATCTATAATTTATGAAGCATTCATGCTATATTATTATCTGTTTTGAATGATTACGGGCTTTATTATACACTTTATATCTTTTTTGGGACTAACCTATTAACCAAAGGCCTAGCCCATATTGCTGTTTTATTGCCTATTTCAGTATTTCGAAGAAAAGGAATATCAATCAGAGTCCAAACGGAATGAAACCTTCAGCAGCGTGATTTTTTGGAAGAATATCATCCTAGAGACTTGGATTTCACATCAGAAGATCCTCGAGGAGGCCAGGAGATAGGGGCGTACCCCCAGTACTAGACGCGCCCCCCTGTCTCGTGGGCCCCTCGAGCACCTCCCGACTGACTTCTTCCACCTATATAGTCCCACGTACCCTAAAAACATACAGGGAGAAGATATATTGGGAGTTCCGCCGCTGCAAGCCTCTGTAGCCACCGAAAACCTCTCGGGAGCCTATTCCGGCACCCTGCCGGAGGGGGAATCCATCACTGGTGGCCATCTTCATCATCCCGGCGCTCTCCATGATGAGGAGGGAGTAGTTCACCCTCGGGGCTGAGGGTATGTACCAAGAGCTATGTGTTTGATCTCTCTCTCGTGTTCTCTCTATGGCACGATCTTGATGTATCGCGAGCTTTGCTATTATAGTTGGATCTTATGATGTTTCTCCCCCTCTACTCTCTTGTGATGAATTGAGTTTCCCTCTTGAAGTTATCTTATCGGATTGAGTCTTTGATTTGAGAACACTTGATGTATGTCTTGCCGTGTTTATTTGTGGTGACAATGGGATATCACGTGCCACTTGATGTATGTTTTGGTGACCAACTTGCGGGTTCCGCCCATGAACCTATGCATAGGGGTTGGCACACGTTTTCTTGACTCTCCGGTAGAAACTTTGGGGCACTCTTTGAAGTACTTTGTGTTGGTTGGATGAATCTGAGATTGTGTGATGCATATCATATAATCATGCCCACAGATACTTGAGGTGACAATGGAGTATATAGGTGACATTAGGGTTTTGGTTGATTTGTGTCTTAAGGTGTTATTCTAGTATGAACTCTATAATGGATTGAGCGGAAAGAATAGCTTCAGTTATTTTACTACGAACTCTTGAATAGATAGAACAGAAAGGATAACTTTGAGGTGGTTTTGTACCCTACCATAATCTCTACGTTTGTTCTCCGCTATTAGTGGCTTTGGAGTGACTCTTTGTTGCATGTTGAGGGCTTGTTATATGATCTATCTATGTTATTATTGTTGAGAGAACTTGCACTAGTGAAAGTATGAACCCTGGGCCTTGTTTCCTATTATTGCAATAC
Organism: Aegilops speltoides; assembly: GCA_021437245.1. Taxonomy (NCBI): domain Eukaryota; kingdom Viridiplantae; phylum Streptophyta; class Magnoliopsida; order Poales; family Poaceae; genus Aegilops; species Aegilops speltoides. The sequence continues at coordinate 378,554,488 of CM038146.1, forward strand.
CGTTTGTGATCACTTTTATCATTAGTTTCCTTGCTGTTTTTATTATTTCAGATTACAAAAACCTTTATCTACCTTCCATATTGCACTTGTATCACCATCTCTTCGCCGAACTAGTGCACCTATACAATTTACCATTGTATTGGGTGCGTTGGGGACACAAGAGACTCTTTGTTATTTGGTTGCAGGGTTCCTTGAGAGAGACCATCTTCATCCTACGCCTCCCTTGGATTGATAAACCTTAGGTCATCCACTTGAGGGAAATTAGCTACTGTCCTACAAACATGTGCACTTGCAGGCCCAACAACGTCTACAAGAATAAGGTTGTGTAGTAGACATCAAGCTCTTTTCTGGCGCCGTTGCCGGGGAGGTGAGTGCTTGAAGGTATATCTTTAGATCTTGCAATCGAATCTTTTTGTTTCTTGTTTTATCACTAGTTTAGTTTATAAAAGAAAACTACAAAAAAATGGAGTTAAGTTTGTCTCATACGCTTCGTCTTTTTAATATCTTTCGTGAGTATGATGGAAAGGAAAATTATGCTCAAGTGCTAGAAGAAGAATGCACTAAAATTCTTGGTACTAAATGTTTGAATGATGAGCATGATTGCAATGTTGTTAGTATGAACTCCTTGAATATCCATAGTACTAATGATGATTGCTCTAGTCATGATGAAAATATCTCTTATAAGCATGTCAACTTTTGTGGAGTGCAGGTTTGGATGAACACACCAAATAGAGAAGATATATATTGCAAGAGCCATAAGCATTTAGAAACTAAATTTTTGCAAGAAAAGTTAAATGGGAGTGCTGAAAATTTATGCTTCCTTTGTCGTACTCGTGAACTATGCAATGAACGTGGTCATCTATATCTCCTATGAAAATTATTTCATGATCTAATCGTGTGCAAAAATTGTGATGATTTGATTTCCCTTGCACATTGCAGTGAACTTAGTTTACTTTTGGATTATGAAGAATTGAAATGTTTAACTAAGGATCTTCCAGATTTTGCCCTTAAGAAATTCCTTTATATTGATCTAGAGAAGATTTATTTGTATTGTACGGTGAATTGCATTGAAATCCTTATATTGCCAATTACCTAAAGAAAAGAAAACAAATAGAAGATGAAGAGAATACTAATGAAAGGGAAGAGACTTCCCATTATCCTCCTATTATTTTATTTCTTATGATGAATCAGGTATCAAGGAGGAGCTTTCTATTGAACCAATCTCATCAATAAGGAGCTCAAAGAAGATGGTTGAACCCACACATAATGTGAAGAAGAAAAGGAAGATAAGGAGCAACAAAGGTAAAAAGGTATCCCTCCCAAATGATGTTGCTCCTACTACTCATTGTGATGATGATAATTGCTATACTATTGGTGCTATCCATACTATTAATGATGAGAGTGATTATTCTTATGGTATGAAAAGGCCCAAGCTTGGGGAAGCTATGTTTGATGAGGATGAAATATTTGAGAATATATTTTCTGAAATTAATGTTTGTCCCAAGCTTGGGGATGCCATGTTTAATGAAGATGATATTTTTAGCATCCCAGGTTTTGATATGCAAAGTTGTTATGATGATAGCATGCCTCTTATCTATGATGATTATATTGATGAAAGTGGGTTTGGAAGAGTGTCAACTTTAGGAAGTAGTGATCCCACTATTTTGGAGGATGTTGAATTTTATTGTGATGAATACGAAAGTGGATTTGGAAGAGTGTCAACTTTATTTAGTGATTCCACTATCTTGGGAGAGGTTTCAATCGATTATGATGAGAACAAAGTTGCTACTTATGATGATTATTGTGATGAAACTTATGCTATAAAAAGTAGTGATGATTATATTTATAAAACTTGTCATGATTATGATTACCCTTTTTCTGAACATTACTCTTTTAATGTGGAAACAATTTTTAGTGTTCAAGTCTCTTATGATACTCCCACTATTCCGAATGAAAAGAATTTTGCTTATGTGGAGAGTAGTAAATTTTCTATGCTTGTAGATCATGAAAAGAATGCTTTAGGTTCTGGTTATATTGTTGAATTCATTCATGATGCTACTGAAAATTATTATGAGGGAGGAATATATGCTTGTAGGAATTGCAATAATATCAAGTTTCCTCTCTATGTGCTTAAAATCTTGAAGCTATGCTTGTGTTACCTTCCTATGCTAGTTGATTATTGTTCCCATAAGTTGTTTGCTCACAAAATCCCTATGCATAGGAAGAGGGTTAGACTTAAATGTGCTAGTCATATGCCTCATGATGCTCCTGTTATGTTTCAATTCTTATCTTTTATGTGAGCATCATTGTCATCATCATGCCTAGGTAGAAAGGCATTAAAGAAAAGCGCTTGTTGGGAGACAACCCAATATTTACCCCTACTGTTTTTGTGTGTCCACATGATTATGATACTGTAGTAATCATATTTTATAGCTTTTGTTTCAATAAAGTGCCAAGTAAGACCTTTAGGATAGTTTACGGTGATAATTGTGTTGATCCTGTTGAGAATCAGAAACTTTTTCACCCAGTAAATTAGTTTTGTTAATTAACAGAAACGTTATGATTATCTGATTCTTTTTGATCTGGATTGTTACACAAATTTCTTAGGACTTCCTAATTTTGTAGAATTTTTGGAGTTCCAGAAGTATACTTTTGATACAGATTACTACAGACTGTTCTGTTTTTTACAGATTCTGTTTTCTATGTGTAGTTTGCTTATTTTGATGAATCTATGGCTAGTATTAAGTGGTATGAACCATAGATAAGTTGTAATACAGTAGATATTACACCATTATGAATTTAGAATGAGTTCATTACAATACCCAAGTGGTGGTTTTATTTTCTTATACTAACGGAGCTTACGAGTTTTCTGTTGAGTTTTGTGTTGTGGAGTTTTCAAGCTTTGGGTAAAGATTCGATGGACTATGGAATAAGGAGTGGCAAGCGCCTAAGATTGGGTATTCCCTAGGCACCCCAAGTTAATATTTAAGGACAACCAAGAGCCTAAGCTTGGGGATGCCCCGGAAGGCATCCCCTCTTTCGTCTTCGTTCATCGGTAACTTTACTTGGAGCTATATTTTTATTCACCACATGATATGTGTTTTGCTTGGAGCGTCATTTTATCTTGTTAGTGTTTGCTTTATGTTATTTAGAATAATGTTTTGCATCTTTATTTTCAATAAAAATGTCAAGGATAGTCTTTGCCATGCTTATTTGCTAGTATACATGTTGCTGTTTGAAAACAGAATGTTTACCGCTGTTGCAAAAATTCCCTAGAAAAGTCAGAGAATGGTATAATGTTGAAACTTTTTGAATATTTATCTCTGATAAATTTATTACAGTGGGAATTTTCTTTCATAATTTTTGGAGTTAGGGAAGTATGATGACTCTTGCATTCTTTACGGACTGTACTGTTTTGGCAGATTGCTGTTATGGTTGCATTGTTTGCATATGTTTGCTTGTTTAATGATTCTATTTGAGGATAGGAGTATTAAATATGCAGAGACATTTAGTATGCAATGTTGAATAATAATTTTAGTGATTTGTTACAGTATAAAATCATAAGGTTTTGCATTGGTTTATACTAACCTATCTCACGAGTTCTTGTTGAGTTTGGTGTGGATGAAGCTTTTGATAAAAAGAGAAACCATGATATGAGAGGAATTAAGGAGACACAAAAGTTCAAGCTTGGGGATGCCCAAGGCACCCCAAGATAATATTTCAAGAAGTATCAAGCATCTAAGCTTGGGGATGCCCCGGTAGGCATCCCACCTTTCTTCTTCAACAACTATCGGTTAGTATCGGTTGAGCCTAAGTTTTTGCTTCTTCACATGAGTTGTGCTATCCTTGCAATGTCATTTTATTTTGTTTTGCTTGCTGTTTGAATACAATACCAAGATCTGAAATTCTTAAATGAGAGAGAGTCTTCACATAGTTACATAATTATTTAGCTACTCATTGATCTTCACTTATATCTTGTTGGAGTAGTTTTTCATTTACTCGTGTGCTTCACTTATATCCTATGAGTAAATTGTTGAATGAGTTGATTGTCATAAATATGAAATTATATATGTCTCATTTTCTTATCCCATGGGGAGTTATGACTTCACATCTAAGAAGTAGAGGTTGTAAATTTATTGAAGGTTAGCAAGTGTTGTATTGGTCATTTGAACAATTCATGAAAGAATATTGAAGGAAGAGAGATTTCAGATATAAATACACTCCTAGACATCTTTTATAATTGGGAGCACTAATTAAGCATGACATGCTAAAGAGTTGATGTTGGACAAGGAAGACAACGTAATGGTTTATGTTTTCCGACATCTCAGTTAAAGTATATTGTCATGGATCATTCAAACATGTTGAGCTTGCCTTTCCCCCTCATGCTAGCCAAAATTCCTTGCACCAAGTAGAGATACTACTTGTGCTTCCAATTATCCTTAAACCCAGTTTTGCCATGAGAGTCCACCATACCTACCTATGGATTGAGTAAGATCCTTCAAGTAAGTTGTCATCGGTGCGAGCAATAAAAATTGCTCTCTAGATATGTATGATCTTTTGGTGTGAAGAAAATAGCTTTATACAATCTTGTTATGGAAGCAATAAAAGCGACGGAGTGCATAATAAATGTCCATATACAAGTGGAAATATAAAGTGACGTTCATTCGCATTAAGATTTTGTGCATCCAACCCTAAAAGCGCATGACAACCTCTACTTCCTCTGCGAAGGGCCTATCTTTTACTTTATGTCTTTTAATTTTATGCAAGAGTCGAGGTGATCTTCACCTTTCCATTTTTCATTTTATCCTTTAGCAAGCACTTTGTGTTGGGGTGATCCTGATATATATATCTAATTGGATATAAGTTAGCATGAACTATTATTGTTGACATCACCCAAAGGTGAATACGTTGGGAGGCAACACTATAAGCCCCTATCTTTCTCAGTGTCCGATTGAAACTCCATAACCATTAGTATTGCGTGAGTGTTGGCAATTGTAGAAGACTATATGATAGTTGAGTATGTGGAGTTTGCTATTCCTGAAAATAAGATGAATTGCAATTGTTTGATGACTGAGAATGAAGTTTGCTAGTTTTCAAGAAAGTTTATGGTCTATAATTTGACATGTGAATAGCTTGCTACTTGATCGTGAGAAGTTTTATGAGATGAACTACTCTTATGACATATAATCATGCTAGAAAAGGTGATTGAAATTATCATTGATCAAACTTGTGCACCTTCTAGCATTCACACTTCATAAATTCTTTCTTTTATCATTTACCTACTCGAGGACGAGTAGGAATTAAGCTTGGGGATGCTGATACGTCTCCAACGTATCTATAATTTATGAAGCATTCATGCTATATTATTATCTGTTTTGAATGATTACAGGCTTTATTATACACTTTTATATCTTTTTTGGGACTAACCTATTAAACGGAGGCCCAGCCCATATTGTTGTTTTATTGCCTGTTTCAGTATTTCAAAGAAAAGGAATATCAAACGGAGTCCAAACGGAATGAAACCTTCGGCAGCGTGATTTTTTGGAAGAATATCATCCTGGAGACTTGGAGTTCACGTCAGAAGATCCTCGAGGAGGCTAGGAGATAGGGGCGCCCCCTCACCGGGCGCGCCCCTCTCTCTGGGCCCTTGAGCACCTCCCGACCGACTTCTTTCGCCTATATAGTCCCACGTACCCTAAAACATCCAGGGAGAAGATAGATCGGGAGTTCCACCATCGCAAGCCTCTGTAGCCACCAAAAACCTCTCGAGAGCCCGTTCCGGCACCCTGCCGGAGGGGAATCCATCACCGGTGGCCATCTTCATCATCCCGGCGCTCTCCATGACGAGGAGGGAGTAGTTCACCCTAGGAGCTGAGGGTATGTACCAGTAGCTATGTGTTTGATCTCTCTCTCTCTCTCTCTCGTGTTCTCTCTATGGCACGATCTTGATGTATCGCGAGCTTTGCTATTCTAGTTGGATCTTATGATGTTTCTCCCCCTCTACTCTCTTGTGATGAATTGAGTTTCCCTCTTGAAGTTATCTTATCGGATTGAGTCTTTGATTTGACAACACTTGATATATGTCTTGCCGTGTTTATCTGTTGTGACAATGGGATATCACGTGCCACTTGATGTATGTTTTGGTGACCAACTTGCGGGTTCTGCCCATGAACCTATGCATAGGGATTGGCACACGTTTTCTTGACTCTCCGGTAGAAACTTTGGGGCACTCTTTGAAGTACTTTGTGTTGGTTGGATGAATCTGAGATTGTGTGATGCATATCGTATAATCATGCCCATGGATACTTGAGGTGACAATGGAGTATCTAGGTGACATTAGGGTTTCGGTTGATTTGTGTCTTAAGGTGTTATTCTAGTATGAACTCTATGATGGATTGAGCAGAAAGAATAGCTTCATGTTATTTTACTACGAACTCTTGAATAGATAGAATAGAAAGGATAACTTTGAGGTGGTTTCGTACCCTACCATAATCTCTACGTTTGTTCTCTGCTATTAGTGGCTTTGGAGTGAATCTTTGTTGCATGTTGAGGGCTTGTTATATGATCTATCTATGTTATTATTGTTGAGAGAACTTGCACTAGTGAAAGTATGAACCCTAGGCCTTGTTTCCTATCATTGAAATATCGTTTGTGCTCACTTTTATCACTAGTTTCCTTGCTGTTTTTATTATTTCATATTACAAAAACCTTTATCTACCTTCCATATTGCACTTGTATCACCATCTGTTCGCCGAACTAGTGCACCTATACAATTTACCATTGTATTGGGTGTGTTGGGGACACAAGAGACTCTTTGTTATTTGGTTGCAGGGTTGCTTGAGAGAGACCATCTTCATCCTACGCCTCCCACGGATTGATAAACCTTAGGTCATCCACTTGAGGGAAATTTTCTACTGTCCTACAAACCTGTGCACTTGCAGGCCCAACAACGTCTACAAGAAGAAGGTTGTGTAGTAGACATCACTATTCTCTTCAGCTCCACTCAATGATTCTTTCCTCCATCAGCATCATAAGCTACTCACTGCTTTGTAGTGACTCTCAAGGACCACACCTACTTGACTCATTCTCAAGAAGTGCCCTTCTTGGAAATAGATGACAAAGGGGGAGAGAGAGAGCACATCAAAGCCTATCAAGCAAGCACATCTAAGCTCTTCTAAAGATCCATGTTAACAAAATAGGATAGAAGTCACATGTCTTTAAGAGGGGAAAGACATGTCAATATGTTTGATCTTAGCTATTGCTAAAATTCTTGTTGCTCTTATTTTAGTTGCTATTACCCTATTTTGCTCTGATTTTATCTCACCCTATCTTCTCCCATTATACAATATCAGATCCAGGGGGAGAAAGTGTCCATGTCTAAGGGGGAGAAACACTTTGGAATTCATTGCACATCTTTAAATCCTTGGAGACATGTCTATATCTAAATAGAGTAGTTAGTACTCACCCATTACATGTCATCCCAGTCTTGGTATTCTTGTGATTCCTTAACATGCTTTATTAGGAGTGTTCTTGTGTTATCTAACCCTGTTTTCTCAAGTCCACTCTTTCCAAAGTTAGCTCAAGACCACAAGATAAGTGTATGCATCACACTCATGTGCATGATGATCTCTTGTTGTTGCACATGTTATTTGCAAGAGGGAATCATAGACATGAAGGTACATTTCTAAATCATATCATTTGCTCTGATGCATATAGCCAAGATACATGTAACTCTCTACTTGCTCTGTCATGTTATGCATTCACATGTTAGTATATTCTATCTTCACATGATTGCATACATTTAGGGGGAGCTTACATATCTCTCCAAAGCTTTACCTGCTACCCTTCATATCGTTTACCTAAAGCTTTGATGTATGTGGTCATCAATTAACAAAAAGGGGGATATTGAAAGCACAAGTGCTCCCTGGGTGATTTTGGTAATTAACGTCAACATATCACTTGTTGGACTAATGCTTTTATCTAGTGTATTTCAGACAAGTTCAACAATGGTGAGGAAAGGACAAGAGGATGTGGAACCCCTTCAAAATGCTAAGGACACATATTGGCAAAAGCTCAAGACTCTTCATTTCATTTTTAGTGATCCAAGATTACATTGAGTCCATAGGAAAGCCAATACGATTCAAAGGGGATGAGGTGTCGCTTAATGGCTTGCTTGCTCAAAAGCGTAGTGATATTGCTCCAAATCCCTCAACCACTTTCTCATTCCAAATATGTCAAAACCCTAAACTTCAACTCAGCCCCACCGATTCATCCTATCGGAACTACCGAATTCATATGACATAGCCACTGCTAGAAACCCTAACAGTTTGGTTGCACCGATACGGATCTCGGTCTCACCAAGATGGCCTTGCCAATTCTCTGTTGCCTATTGCAATTATTTCGGTCCCACCAAAATAGCGATCGGTCTCACCAAGATGGCTTGACCAACTCTCTGTTTCCCTATTGCTTCACTTCGGTCTCACCGAGTTGATGCAATCGGCGCCACCGAGATGAGGTTTGCCCTAAGCCCTAGCACATTGGTCCCACCGAGTTGTTCCAGTCGGTCACACCGAGATTCCTAATGTTCACATTTTGAACTAAATCGGTCTCACCGACTTCATCTATTTGGTCTCACCGAGTTGCGTCAAATGTGTGTAATGGTTGGATTTTGTATGGGGGCTATATATACCCCTCCACCCCCTCTCCATATGTGAGAGAGCCATCAGAACGTGCCTCCACTTCCAGCATACATTTTCTGAGAGAGAACCTGTTGGGGAACGCAGTAATATAAAAAAAATCCTACGATCATGAAAGATCTATCTAGGAGATGCAAAGCAATGAGAGGGGAGAGTGTTGTCTACGTACTCTCGTAGACCGAAAGCGGAAGCGTTATGACAACGCGGTTGATGTAGTCGTACATCTTCATGATCCGACCGATCCTAGCACCGAAGATACGGCACCTCCACGATCTGCACACGTTCAGCTCGGTGACGTCCCACGAACTCTAGATCCAGCTGAGGTCGAGGGAGAGTTTCGTCAGCATGACGGCGTGGTGATAGTGATGATGAAGTTACCAGTGTGGGGCTTCGCCTAAGCACTACGATGATATGACCGAGGTGGAAATCTGTGGAGGGGGGCACCGCACACGGCTAAACAATCAACTTGTGTGTCCTAGGGTGCCCCCTTGCCCCCGTATATAAAGGAGGGAGGGAGGAGGAGGCCGGCCAAGGGAGGAGGCGCGCCAAGGGGGGCAAACCTACTCCAAATAGGTCCCCCCCTTTCCTATTCCAACAAGGAGAAGGGGGAAGGAGGACGTGGAGAGAAGGAAGGAGAGGGGGGCGCCGCCCCCTCCCCTCGTCCAATTTGGACTAGGGAAAGGGGGGCGTGCGCCACCTCCTGGCCGGCCCTCTCTCTTATCCACTAAGGCCCATGAGGCCCAATAGCTTCCCAGGGGGGGTTCCGGTAACCCCCGGTACTCCGGCTTTATCCGAAACTTATCCAGAACACTTCCGGTGTCCTAACATAGCCGTCCAATATATCAATCTTTATGTCCCGACCATTTCGAGACTCCTCATCATGTCCGTGACCACATCTGGGACTCCGAACAATCTTCGATACATCATATCACATAAACTCATAATACCAATCGTCATCAAACGCAAAGCATGCGGACCCTACGGGTTCGAAACTATGTAGACATGACCGAGACACGTCTCCGGTCAATAACCAATAGCAGAACCTGGATGCTCATATTGGTTCCTACATATTCTACGAAGATCTTTATCGGTCAAACCGCACAACAACATACGTTGTTCTCTTTGTCCTCGGTATGTTACTTGCCCGAGATTCGATCGTCGGTATCATCATACCTAGTTCAATCTCATTACCTGCAAGTCTCTTTGCTCGTTCTGTAATACTTCATCCCGCAACTAAATCATTAGTCACAATGCTTGCAAGGCTTATAGTGATGAGTATTACCGAGAGGGCCGAGAGATACCTCGAAACACGGAGTGACAAATCCTAATCTCAATCTATGCCAACCCAACAAACACCTTTGGAGACACCTGTAGAGCACCTTTATAATCATCCATTTACGTTGTGACATTTTTTAGCACACAAAGTGTTTCTCCAGTATTCGGGAGTTGCATAATCTCATAGTCTAAGGACCTTGTATAAGCCATGAAGAAAGTAGTAGCAATGAAACTGACACGATCATAATGCTAAGCTAACGGATGGGTCATGTCCATCACATCATTCTCCTAATGATGTGACCCCGTTCATCAAATGACAACACATGTCTATGGTTAGGAAACATAATCATCTTTGATTAACGAGCTAGTCAAGTAGAGGCATACTAGGGACTATATGTTTTGTCTATGTATTCACACATGTACTAAGTTTCCGGTTAATACAATTCTAGCATGAATAATAAACATTTATCATGAATTAAGGAAATAAATAATAACTGTATTATTGCCTCTAGGGCATATTTCCTTCAGTCTCCCACTTGCACAAGAGTCAATAATCTAGATTACATAGTAACGATTTTAACACCCACGGAGCTTTGGTGTTGATCATGTTTTGCTCGTGGAAGAGGCTTGGTTAACGGGTCTGCAACTTTCAAATCCGTGTGTATCTTGCAAATATCTATGTCCCCTTCCGACACTTGATGATGGATGGAATTGAAGCGTCTCTTGATGTGCTTGGTTCTCTTGTGAAATCTGGATTCCTTTGCCAAGGTAATTGCACCAGTATTGTCACAAAAGATTTTCATTAGACCCAATGCACTAGGTATGACACCTAGATTAGATATGAACTCCTTCATCCAAACTCCTTCATTTTCTGCTTCTGAAGCAGCAATGTACTCTGGTTCACACGAAGATCCCGCCATGATGCTCTGCTTGGAACTGCACCAACTGATAGCTCCTCCATTCAATAAAAATATGTATCCGGTTTGTGACATAGAGTCATCCGGATCAGTGTCAAAGCTTGAATCGACGTAACCATTTACGTCGAGCTATTTTTCACCTCCATAAACGAGAAACATATCCTTAGTCCTTTTCAGGTATTTCAGGATGTTCTTGACCGTTGTCAAGTGCTCCACTCCGGGATTACTTTGGTACCTCCCTGCTATGCTTATAGCAAGACATACATCAGGTCTGGTACACAGCATTGCATACATGATAGAACCTATGGCTGAAGCATAGGGAATGACTTTCATTTTCTCTCTATCTTCTGTAGTGGTCGAGCATTAAGTCTGACTCAACTTCACACCTTGTGACATAGGCAAGAACCCTTTCTTTGACTGGTCCATTTTGAACTTCTTCAAAACTTTATCAAGGTATGTGCTTTGTGAAAGTCCAATTAAGCATCTTGATCTATCTCTATAGATCTTGATGCCCAATATGTAAGCAGCTTCTTCGAGGTCTTTCATAGAAAAACTCTTATTCACGTATCCCTTTATGCTATCCAGAAATTCTATATCATTTCCAATCAACAATATGTCATCACATATAATATCAGAAATGCTACAGAGCTCCCACTCACTTTCTTGTAAAAACAGGCTTCTCCAAAAGTCTGTATAAAACCATATGCTTTGATCACACTATCAAAACATTTATTCCAACTCCGAGAGGCTTGCACCAGTCCATAAATGGATCGCTGGAGCTTGCACACTTTGTTAGCACCCTTTGGATCGACAAAACCTTCTGGTTGCATCATATATAACTCTTCTTCTAGAAATCCTTTCAGGAATGCAGTTTTGACATCCATTTGCGAAATTTCATAATCATAAAATGGATCAATTGCTAACATGATTCGGATAGACTTAAGCATCGCTACGGGTGAGAAAGTCCCATCATAGTCAACTCCTTGAACTTGTCAAAAACCTTTTGCAACAAGTCGAGCTTTGTAAATAGTAACATTACCGTCTGTGTCGGTCTTCTTCTTAAAGATCCATTTATTTTCTATGGCTTGTCGATCATCGGGCAAGTCCACCAAAGTCCATACTTTGTTCTCATACATGGATCCCATCTCAGATTTCATGGCCTCAAGCCATTTCACGGAATCTGGGCTCATCACCGCTTCCTCATAGTTCGTAGATTCATCATGGTCTAGTAACATGACTTCCAGAACAGGATTACCGTACCACTCTGGTGCGGATCTTACTCTAGAAGACCTACGAAGTTCGGTAATAACTTGGTCTGAAGTTTCATGATCATCATCATTAGCTTCCTCACTAATTGCTGTAGAAATCACTGGAACTGATTTCTGTGATGAACTACTTTCCAATAAGGGAGAAGGTACAACTACCTCATCAAGTTCTACTTTCCTCCCACTCACTTCTTTCGAGAGAAACTCCTTCTCTAGAAAGGATCCATTCTTAGCAACAAAGATTTTGCCTTCGGATCTGTGATAGAATGTGACGCCCTCGATTCAATCGTACACTAATCATACACGCAAATGTGTACAATCAAGATCAAGGACTCACGGGAAGATATCACAATACAACTCTAGACACAAATTAAAATAATACAAGCTTTATATTACAAGCCAGGGGCCTCGAGGGCTCGAATACATAAGCTTGAATACACAAGAGTCAGCCGAAGCAACAATATCTGAGTACAGACATAAGTTAGACAGGTTGCCTTAAGAAGGCTAGCACAACAGCAGCAACGATCGAAAAGGCAAGGCCTCCTGCCTGGGAGCCTCCTAACTACTCCTGGTCGTCGGCGGCCTGCACGTAGTAGTAGGCATCGGCAGTGGCATCGGCTCCTGGGCTCCGACATCTGGTTGCATCAACCGGAAAGAAGAAGAAAGGGGGAAAAGGGGAAGCAAAGCAACCGTGAGTACTCATCCAAAGTACTCGCAAGCAAGGATCTACACTACATATGCAACATTATCAAAAGAAGGTTGTATATGTGGACTGGGCTGCAGAATGCCAGAATAGAGAGAAGGCCTAGTCCTACCGAAGACTAGCATCTTCTGGAAACCACCATCTTGTAGCAACAGGAGGGAGTAGAGTAGCATAAGTAAAGTAGTAGAAGTGTTATCAACCTCGGCCAGAGATCCTTTCTCGACTCCCTGCGAGAAAGGCATCCCAGAGCCATACTATCCAGTTATCATCACAATCCATTTCTCATATCCATGTCTCATCACAGTCCATTTCTCATCTCAGGTATCCAGTTCTAGTTGTATCGATCGGGATACAACTCCAAGTGTCCGTTACCGTAGGACAGGCTATCGATAGATGTTTTCTTCCCTGCAGGGGTGCACCAACTTACCCACCACGCTCGATTGACTCTGGCCGGACACACTTTCCTGGGTCATGCCCGGCCTCGGCCAAACAATACGCCGCAACCCGACCTAGACTTAATAGAGAGGCCAGCACGCGGACTAAACCTATGCCCCCAGGGGTCATGGGCCATCTCCCGGGAACTCCTCAAGACGCTATCACGGCCGGTGAGCAGACCTAGCTACCTCCTTAAAAGGAAGAAGCTTACCAGTCCAACCCAAGGCGCCACTCGACCGCTAACGTCTATTAAGCTTCGGCTGATGCATACGACGCAGAACGCCCATACTATGCCCACATGATGGTTAGTGCTATCAGGCCAGAGGCCCCTCGGATCAAATATCCAAATCGTAGTGGATTAGGAACGCGCGGTAACAAGCAGAGACTCACAAAAGAGGTGACCCCGTTGCCCCGTCTCGAGGACTTGCGGCAAGGGCTAGGAATGCCCGGCCACGCCTCGTAATTATCTCGCGAGCACCTTCCAGGTCCGCCCGACTCCACATCACTCGCAATTAAGCTCGTGGGGGTATCCCTCAGGGCCATCCCGTCTTTAGTAACAGGGTCCAGTGCAAAGTCATAGTAACCATAGTAACCGTGTGTCCAAACATCAAGGGGAAAGCCCAAGGAATCACCCCCGATGAATTCCACTAGATGTAATTGAAGGAAATATGCCATAGAGGCAATAATAAAGTTATTATTTATTTCCTTATTTCATGATAAATGTTTATCATTCATGCTAGAATTGTATTAACCGGAAACATGATACATGTGTGAATGCATAAAACAAACAACATGTCACTAGTATGCCTCTACTAGACTAGCTTGTTAATCAAAGATGGTTATGTTTCCTAACCATGAACAAAGAGTTGTTATTTGATTAACAAGGTCACATCATTAGTAGAATGATCTGATTGACATGACCCATTCCATTAGCTTAGCACTCGATCGTTTAGTATGTTGCTACTGCATTTATCCATGACTTATACATGTTCCGTAACTATGAGATTATGCAACTCCGTTTACGAGGAACACTTTGGTGCTACCAAACGTCACAACGAATCGGGTGATTATAAAGGAGTACTACAGGTGTCTCCAAAGGCGATGTTGGGTTGGCGTATTTCGAGATTAGGTTTTGTCACTCCGATTGTCGGAGAGGTATCTCTGGGCCCTCTCGGTAATACACATCATGAAGCCTTGCAAGCAATACAACTAATGAGTTAGCTGTGAGATGATGTATTACGGAACGAGTAAAGAGACTTGCGATGTAACTAGATTGAACTAGGTATTGGATACCGACGATCGAATCTCGGGCAAGTAACATACCGATGACAAAGGGAACAACGTATGTTGTTATGCGGTCAGACCGATAAAGATCTTCGTAGAATATGTAGGAACCAATATGGGCATCCAGGTCCCGCTGTTGGTTATTGACCGGAGACATGTCTCGGTCATGTCTACATTGTTCTCGAACCGTAGGGTCCGCACGCTTAAGGTTTCGATGGCATGCTTATTATGAGTTTATGTATTTTGATGTACCAAGAAGTTCGAGTCCGGATGTGATCACGGACATGACGAGGAGTCTCGAAATGGTCGAGACATAAAGATTGATATATTGGAAGCCTATATTTGGAGTCCGGAATGGTTCCGGGTGAAATCGGGAATTTACCGGAGTACCGGGAGGTTACCGGAACCCCCCGGGAACTAAATGGGCCTTAGTGGGCCTCGAGGGAGAAGAGGAGGGGCCGGCCAGGGCAGGCCGCGCGCCCCCCCCTAGTCCGAATAGGACAAGGAGGGGGGGCGGCGCCCCCCCTTTCCTCTTCCCCCTCCCCCAATCCTACTCCAACTAGGAAAGGGGGGGAGTCCTACTCCCGGTGGGAGTAGGACTCCTCCGGCGCGCCTCCTCTAGGCCGGCCGCACCTCCCCCCTCCCTCCTTTATATACGGGGGCAGGGGGCACCCTAGAACACACAAGTTTGATCTACGGATCGTTCCTTAGCCGCAGCGGTGCCCCTCCACCATATTCCACCTCGGTCATATCGTTCGCGAAGCTTAGGCGAAGCCTGCGCCGTAGAACATCAAGATCGTCACCACGCCGTCGTCCGACGGAACTCTCCTCGACACTCGGCTGGATCGAGTACGAGGGACGCCATCGAGCTGTACGTGTGTCAAGAACTCGGGGCGCCGAGTAACGGCGCGGGATCGGTCGGATCGCGAGGAGAACGTCGACTACTTCCTCTACATTGTGATCGCTTCCGCCGGGTCTCACGAGGGTACATAGACAACACTCTCCCTCTTGTTGCTATACATCACCATGATCTTGCGTGTGCGAGGAAAATTTTTGAAATTACTACGTTCCCCAACAAAGGGTATCGAGCCTAGGTTTTTCTATGGTTTGATGTTTTGCACGAGTAGAACACAAGTGAGTTGTGGGCGATACAAGTCATACTACCTACCAAAGCATGTCATACTTTGGTTCAGCGGTATTGTGAGATGAAGCGGCCCGGACCGACATTACGCCAGACGCTTACGCGAGACTGGTTTCACCGCCACGAGCACTCGTTGCTTAAAGGTGATTGGCGGTGTCTCTCTCTCTCACTTTAGTTGAACCGAGTGTGGCTACGCCCGGTCCTTGAGAAGGTTAAACGGAGTCTATTTGACGAAGTATCGTTGTGGTTTTGATGCGAGGTGAGACTGGTTCTTGCTTAAGCCCGTAGCAGCCACGTAAAATTTGCAACAACAAAGTAGAGGACGTCTAACTTGTTTTTGCAGGCATGTTGTGATGTGATATGGTCAAGACGTGATGCTATATTTTATTGTATGAGATGATCATGTTTTGTAACCGGTTATCGGCAATGGCAGGAGCCATATGGTTGTCGCTTTATTGTATGCAATGCAATCGCTACTGTAATGCTTTACTTTATCACTAAGCGGTAGCGATAGTCGAGAAGCATAAGTTTGGCAAGACGACAACAATGCTACGATGGAGATCAAGGTGTCGCGCCGGTGACGATGGTGATCATGGTGGTGCCGCAGAGATGGAGATCACGAAGCACAAGATGATGATGACCATATCATATCACTTATATTGATTTGCATGTGATGTTTATCCTTTATGCATCTTATCTTGCTTTGATTGACGGTAGCATTATAAGATGATCTCTCACTAAATTATGAAGAAGTGTTCTCCCAGTATGCACCGTTGCCAAAGTTCGTCGTGCCTGCACACCACGTGATGATCGGGTGTGATAAGCTCTACGTCCATCTACAACGGGTGCAAGCCAGTTTTGCACACGCAGAATACTCGGGTTATACTTGACGAGCATAGCATATGCAGATATGGCCTCGAACACGGAGACCGAAAGGTCGGCGTGAATCATATAGTAGATATGATCAACATAAGATGTTCACCATTGAAAACTACTCCATTTCACGTGATGATCGGTTATGGTTTAGTTGATTTGGATCACGTGATCACTTAAGATGACTAGAGGATGTCTGTCTAAGTGGGAGTTCTTAAATAATATGATTAATTGAACTTAAATTTATCATGAACTTAGTACCGATAGTATCTTGCTTGTTTATGTTTGTTTGTAGATAGATGGCTCGTCTTTGTTGTTCCGTTGAATTTTAATGCGTTCCTTGAGAAAGCAAAGTTGAAAGATGATGGTAGCAATTACACGGACTGGGTCCAGAATTCGAGGATTATCCTCATTGCTGCACGTAAGAGTTACGCCCTGGATGCACCGCTAGGTGCAGAGCTCTTCTTTGGAGCAACACCGGATGTTGTGAACGTCCGCGAGCAAAGCCGATGACTACTCTATAGTTCGATGTGCCATGCTTTACGGCTTAGAACCGGGACTTCAACGACGTTTTGAACGTCATGGAGCATATGAGATGTTCCAGAGTTGAAGTTAATATTCAACAGTAATGCCCGGATTGAGAGATATGAAGTCTCCAATAAGTTCTATAGCTGCAAGATGGAGGAGAATAGTTACGTTAGTGAGCACATACTCGTAATGTGCGGGTACTACAATCACTTGACGCAATTGGGAGTTAATCTTCCGGATGATTGTGTCATTGATGAATTCTTCAATCACCGCCACCAAGCTACAAAGGCTTCGTGATGAACTATAATATGCAAGGGTTAGTAAAGACTATACCGAGCTCTTTGCAATGCTAAAGGCTGCGGAGGTAGAAATCAAGAAGGAGCATCAAGTGTTGATGGTCAATAAGACCACTAGTTTCAAGAAGAAAGGCAAAGGGAAGAAAAGGAACTTCAAGAAGAACAGCAAGCAAGTTCGTTGCTCAGAGAAGAAACCCAAGTGCGGACCTAAGCCTGAAATCGAGTGCTTTTCTCGCAAGCGGATCGGTCTTCGAAGCGGAACTGCCCCAAGTATTTGGCGGATAAGAAGGATGGCAAGGTGAACAAAGGTATATCGATATACATGTTATTGATGTGTACCTTACTAGAGCTCGTAGTAGCACCTGGTATTTGATACTAGTTACATTGCTAATATTTGCAACTCAAAGCAGGACTACGGATTAAGCTTAACTCGCAAAGGACGAGGTGACGATGCGCGTGGGAAATGGTTCCAAAGTCGATGTGATCGTGGTCGGCACGCTACCTCTACATCTACCTTCGGATTAGTTTTAGACCTAAATAATTGTTATTTGGTGCTGCGTTGAGCATGAACATTATATCTGGATCTTGTTTGATGCGAGACGGTTATTCATTTAAATCGAGAATAATGGTTGTTCTATTTATATGAGTAATATCTTTTATGGTCATGCACCCTTGAAGAGTGGTCTATTTTTGATGAATCTCGATAGTAGTGATACACATATTCATAATGTTGAAACCAAAAGATGCAGAGTTGATAATGATAGTGCAACTTATTTGTGGCACTGCCGTTTAGGTCATATCGGTGTAAAGCGCATGAAGAAACTCCATACTAATGGACTTTTGGAGTCACTTGATTATGAATCACTTGGCACTTGCGAACCGTGCCTCATGGGCAAGATGACTAAAACCCCGTTCTCCGGTACTATGGAGAGAGCAATAGATTTGTTGGAGATCATACATACAGATGTATGTGGTCCGATGAATGTTGAGGCTCATGGCGGATATCGTTATTTTCTCACCTTCACAGATGACTTAAGCAGATATGGGTATATCTACTTAATGAAACATAAGTCTGAAACATTTGAAAAGTTCAAAGAATTTCAGAGTGAAGTTGAAAATCATCGTAACAAGAAAATTAAGTTTCGCGATCCGATCGTGGAGGTGAATATTTGAGTTACGAAGTTTGGTCTACATTTGAAACAATGCGAATAGTTTCGCAACTCACGCCACCGGAACACCACAACAGTAATGGTGTGTCCGAACGTCGTAATCGTACTTTACTAGATATGGTGCGATCTATGATGTCCCTTACAGATTTACCGCTATCGTTTTGGGGTTATGCTCTAGAGACGGCCGCATTCACACTGAATAGAACACCGTCGAAATCCGTTGAGACGACACCTTATGAACTGTGGTTTAGCAAGAAACCAAAGTTGTCGTTTCTTAAAGTTTGGGGATGCGATGCTTATGTGAAAAAGCTTCAACCTGATAAGCTCGAACCCAAATCGGAGAAATGTGTCTTCATAGGATACCCAAAGGAGATAGTTGGGTATACCTTCTATCACAGATCCGAAGGCAAGACATTCGTTGCTAAGAATGGATCCTTTCTAGAGAAGGAGTTTCTCTCGAAAGAAGTGAGTGGGAGGAAAGTAGAACTTGATGAGGTAATTGTACCTTCTCCCTTACTTGAAAGTAGTTTGTCGCAGAAACCGGTTTCTAAGACACCTACACCAAGTAGTGAGGAAGTTGATGATGTTGATCATGAAACTTCAGATCAAGTTGCTACAGAACCTAGTAGATCAACCAGAGTAAGATCCGCACTGAGTGGTACGGTAATCCTGTTCGGAAATCATGCTACTAGATCATGATGAACCTACGAACTATGAAGAAGCGATGGTGAGCCCAGATTCGCAAAATGGCTTGAGGCCATGAAATCGAGATGGGATCCATGTATGAAAACAAAGTATGGACTTTGGTTGACTTACCCGAGGGTAGGCAAGCAATAGAAAACAAGTGGATCTTCAAGAAGAAGACCGACGCCGACGGTAATATTATCGTCTACAAAGCTCGACTTGTCGCAAAGGGTTTTCGACAAGTTCAAGGGATTGACTACGATGAGACCTTCTCACCCGTAGCGATGCTTAAGTCTGTCCGAATCATGTTAGCAATTGCCGCATTTTATGATTATGAAATTTGGCAAATGGATGTAAAGACGCATTCTGAATGGATTTACGGAAGAAGAGTTGTATATGATGCAACCGAAGGTTTTATCGATCCAAAGGAGCTAACAAAGTGTGCAAGCTCCAGCGATCCATTTATGGACTGGTGCAAGCATCTCGGAGTTGGAATAAACGCTTTGATAGTGTGATCAAAGCATTTGGGTTTATCTGCACTTTTGGAGAAGCTCAGATTTACAAGAAAGTGAGTGGGAGCTCAGTAGCATTTCGATATTATATGTAGATGACATATTGCTGATCGGAAATGATATAGAATTCTGGATAGCATAAAGGGATACTTGAATAAGAGTTTTCAATGAAAGCCCTCGGTGAAGCTGCTTACATATTGGGCATTAAGATCTATAGAGATAGATCAAGACGCTTAATTGGACTTTCACAAAGCACATACCTTGACAAAATTTTGAAGAAGTTCAAAATGGATCAAGCAAAGAAAGGGTTCTTGCCGTGTTACAAGGTGTGAAGTTGAGTAAGACTCAATGCCCGACCACCGCAGAAGATAGAGAGAAAATGAAAGATGTTCCTATGCTTCAGCCATAGGCTCTATCATGTATGCAATCTTGTGTACTGCACTGATGTGTGCCTTGCTATAAGCCTAGCAGGAGGTACCAAAGTAATCCAGAGTGGATCATTGGACAGCGGTCAAGAACATCTGAAATACCGAAAAGGACTAAGGATATGTTTTCGATATGGAGGTGACAAAGAGCTCATCGTAAATGGTTACGTTGATGCAAGCTTTGACACTGATCCGGACGATTCTAAATCGCAGACCGGATACGTATTTACACTAAACGGAGGAGCTGTCAGTTGGTGCAGTTCTAAACAAAGCGTCGTAGCGGGATCTACATGTGAAGCGGAGTACATAGCAGCTTCGGAAGCAGCTAATGAAGGAGTCTGGATGAAGGAGTTCATATCCGATCTAGGTGTCATACCTAGTGCATCGGGTCCAATGAAAATCTTCTGTGACAATACTGGAGCAATTGCCTTAGCGAAGGAATCCAGATTTCACAAGAGGACCAAACACATCAAGAGACGCTTCAATTCCATCCGGACTTAGTCCGGTGGGAGACATAGAGATTTGCAAGATACATACGGATCTGAATGTTGCGACCCGTTGACTAAGCCTCTTCCACGAGCAAAACATGATCAGCACCAAGACTCTATGGGTGTTAGAATCATTACTATGTAATCTAGATTATTGACTCTAGTGCAAGTGGGAGATCAAGGAAATATGCCCTAGAGGCAATAATAAAGTTATTATTTATTTCCTTATTTCATGATAAATGTTTATCATTCATGCTAGAATTGTATTAACGGAAACATGATACATGTGTGAATGCATAAAACAAACAACATGTCACTAGTATGCCTCTACTAGACTAGCTTGTTAATCAAAGATGGTTATGTTTCCTAACCATGAACAAAGAGTTGTTATTTGATTAACAAGGTCACATCATTAGTAGAATGATCGATTGACATGACCCATTCCATTAGCTTAGCACTCGATCGTTTAGTATGTTGCTACTGCATTTATCCATGACTTATACATGTTCCTCGTAACTATGAGATTATGCAACTCCGTTTACGAGGAACACTTTGGGTGCTACCAAACGCCACAACGAATCGGGTGATTATAAAGGAGTACTACAGGTGTCTCCAAAGGCGATGTTGGGTTGGCGTATTTGAGATTAGGTTTTGTCACTCCGATTGTCGGAGAGGTATCTCTGGGCCCTCTCGGTAATACACATCATGAAGCCTTGCAAGCAATACAACTAATGAGTTAGCTGTGAGATGATGTATTACGGAACGAGTAAAGAGACTTGCGTAACGAGATTGAACTAGGTATTGGATACCGACGATCGAATCTCGGGCAAGTAACATACCGATGACAAAGGAACAACGATGTTGTTATGCGGTCGACCGATAAAGATCTTCAGTAGAATATGTAGGAACCAATATGGGCATCCAGGTCCCGCTGTTGGTTATTGACCGGAGACGTGTCTCGGTCATGTCTACATTGTTCTCGAACCGTAGGGTCCGCTGCGCTTAAGGTTTCGATGATGGTTATTATGAGTTTATGTATTTTGATGTACCGAAGAAGTTCGAGTCCGGATGTGATCACGGACATGACGAGGAGTCTCGAAATGGTTGAGACATGAAGATTGATATATTGGAAGCCTATATTTGGAGTCCGGAATGGTTCCGTGAAATCGAATTTATCGAGTACCGGAGGTTACGGAACCCCGGAACTAAATGGGCCTTAGTGGGCCTCGAGGGAGAAGAGGAGGGGCCGGGCGGGGCAGGGCGCGCCCCCCCCCTAGTCCGAATAGGACAAGGAGGGGGCGCCCCCCTTCCTCTTCCCTCCCCCAATCCTACTCCAACTAGGAAGGGGGAGTCCTACTCGGTGGGAGTAGGACTCCTCGGCAGCGCCTCCTCTAGGCCGGCCGCACCTCCCCCTCCCTCCTTTATATACGGGGCAGGGGGCACCCTATAACACACAAGTTTGATCTATGGATCGTTCCTCAGCCGTGCGGTGCCCCCTCCACCATATTCCACCTCGGTCATATCGTCATGAAGCTTAGGCGAAGCCCGCGCCGATAGAACATCAAGATCGTCACCACGCCGTCGTCTTGACGGGACTCTCCTCGACACTCGGCTGGATCGAGTACGAGGGACGCCATCGAGCTGCACGTGTGTCAAGAACTCGGGGTGCCGAATGCTTGGCGCGGGATCGGTCGGATCGCGAGGAGAACGTCGACTACTTCCTCTACGTTGTGATCGCTTCGCTTGGGTCTCACGAGGGTACGAGACAACACTCTCCCCCTCGTTGCTATACATCACCATGATCTTCCGTGTGCGAGGGAAATTTTTGAAATTACTACGTTCCCCAACAAATGGTATCGAGCCTAGGTTTTTCTATGGTTTGATGTTTTGCACGAGTAGAACACAAGTGAGTTGTGGGCGATACAAGTCATACTACCTACCAGCATGTCATACTTTGGTTCAGCGGTATTGTGAGATGAAGCGCCCGGACCGACATTACGCAGACGCTTACGCGAGACTGGTTTCACCGCCACGAGCACTCGTTGCTTAAAGGTGATTGGCGGGTGTCTGTCTCTCTCACTTTAGTTGAACCGAGTGTGGCTACGCCCGGTCCTTGAGAAGGTTAAACGAGTCTATTTGTGAAGTATCGTTGTGGTTTTGATGCGTAGGTGAGACTGGTTCTTGCTTAAGCCCGTAGCAGCCACGTAAAATTTGCAACAACAAAGTAGAGGACGTCTAACTTGTTTTTGCAGGGCATGTTGTGATGTGATATGGTCAAGACGTGATGCTATATTTTATTGTATGAGATGATCATGTTTTGTAACGAAGTTATCGGCAATCGCGAGAGCCATATGGTTGTCGCTTTATTGTATGCAATGCAATCGCATACTGTAATGCTTTACTTTATCACTAAGCGGTAGCGATAGTCGAGAAGCATAAGTTTGGCGAGGCGACAACAATGCTACGATGGAGATCAAGGTGTCGCGCCGGTGGACGATGGTGATCATGGTGGTGCTGCAGAGATGGAGATCACGAAGCACAAGATGATGATGACCATATCATATCACTTATATTGATTTGCATGTGATGTTTATCCTTTATGCGTCTTATCTTGCTTTGATTGACGGTAGCATTATAAGATGATCTCTCACTAAATTATGAAGAAGTGTTCTCCCAGTATGCACCGTTGCCAAAGTTAAATCGTGCCTGGACACCACGTGATGATCGGGTGTGATAAGCTCTACGTCCATCTACAACGGGTGCAAGCCAGTTTTTGCACACGCAGAATACTCGGGTTATACTTGACGAGCATAGCATATGCAGATATGGCCTCGGAACACGGAGACCGAAAGGTCGAGCGTGAATCATATAGTAGATATGATCAACATAAGATGTTCACCATTGAAAACTACTCCATTTCACGTGATGATCGGTTATGGTTTAGTTGATTTGGATCACGTGATCACTTAAGATGACTAGAGGGATGTCTGTCTAAGTGGGAGTTCTTAAATAATATGATTAATTGAACTTAAATTTATCATGAACTTAGTACCTGATAGTATCTTGCTTGTTTATGTTTGTTTGTAGATAGATGGCTCGTCTTTGTTGTTCCGTTGAATTTTAATGCGTTCCTTGAGAAAGCAAAGTTGAAAGATGATGGTAGCAATTACACGGACTGGGTCCGTAACTTCGAGGATTATCCTCATTGCTGCACGAAGAGTTCGTCTGGATGCACCGCTAGGTGCAGAGCCTCTTCTTTGGAGCAACACCGGATGTTGTGAACGTCTGCGCGAGCAAAGCCGATGACTACTCTATAGTTCGAGTGTGCCATGCTTTACGGCTTAGAACCGGGACTTCAACGACGTTTTGAGCGTCATGGAGCATATGAGATGTTCCAGAGTTGAAGTTAATATTCCAACAGAATGCCCGGATTGAGAGATATGAAGTCTCCAATAAGTTCTACAGCTGCAAGATGTAGGAGAATAGTTCATTAGTGAGCACATACTCGAATGTGCGGGTACTACAATCACTTGACGCAATTGGGAGTTAATCTTCCGGATGATTGTGTCATTGACAGAATTCTTCAATCACCGCCACCAAGCTACAAAGGCTTCGTGATGAACTATAATATGCAAGGGTTAGTAAAGACTATACGAGCTCTTCGCAATGCTAAAGGCTGCGGAGGTAGAAATCAGAAGGAGCATCAAGTGTTGATGGTCAATAAGACCACTAGTTTCAAGAAGAAAGGCAAAGGGAAGAAAAGGGAACTTCAAGAAGAACAGCAAGCAAGTTGCTGCTCGGGAGAAGAAACCCAAGTCGGACCTAAGCTGAAATCGAAAGTGCTTTACCGCAAGCGGATCGGTCTTTGAAGCGGAACTGCCCCAAGTATTTGGCGGATAAGAAGGATGGCAAGGTGAACAAAGGTATATCGATATACATGTTATTGATGTGTACCTTACTAGAGCTCGTAGTAGCACTGGGTATTTGATACTAGTTACATTGCTAATATTTGCAACTCAAGCAGGACTACGGATTAAGCGAACTCTGGCAAAGGACGAGGTGACGATGCGCGTGGGAAATGGTTCCAAAGTCGATGTGATCGCGGTCGGCACGCTACCTCTACATCTACCTTCGGGATTAGTTTTAGACCTAAATAATTGTTATTTGGTGCCTGCGTTGAGCATGAACATTATATCTGGATCTTGTTTGATGCGAGACGGTTATTCATTTAAATCAGAGAATAATGGTTGTTCTATTTATATGAGTAATATCTTTTATGGTCATGCACCCTTGAAGAGTGGTCTATTTTTGATGAATCTCGATAGTAGTGATACACATATTCATAATGTTGAAACCAAAAGATGCAGAGTTGATAATGATAGTGCAACTTATTTGTGGCACTGCCGTTTAGGTCATATCGGTGTAAAGCGCATGAAGAAACTCCATACTGATGGACTTTTGGAGTCACTTGATTATGAATCACTTGGCACTTGCGAACCGTGCCTCATGGGCAAGATGACTAAAACCCCGTTCTCCGGTACTATGGAGAGAGCAACAGATTTGTTGGAGATCATACATACAGATGTATGTGGTCCGATGATGTGACGCCCCCGATTCAATCGTACACTAATCATGCACGCAACGTGTACGATCAAGATCAGGGACTCACGGGAAGATATCACAACACAACTCTAAAAAACATAAATAAGTCATACAAGCATCATAATACAAGCCAGGGGCCTCGAGGGCTCGAATACAAGTGCTCGATCATAGGCGAGTCGTGAAAGCAACAATATCGAGTACAGACATAAGTTAAACAAGTTTGCCTTAAGAAGGCTAGCACAAACCGGGATCAGATCGAAGAGGCGCAGCCTCCTGCAGGATCCTCCTAAACTACTCACGGTCGTCGTCGTGAGCCCGCACGTAGTAGTAGGCACCTCCGGTGTAGTAGTCGTCATCGACGGTGGCGTCGCTCTGGACTCGACATCTGGTTGCGACAACCGTAAAGAAAGGAAAGGGGAAAAGGGAGGAGAAAGCAACCGTGAGTACTCATCCAAAGTACTGCAAGCAAGGAGCTACACTACATATGCAGGTGTATATGTGTAAAGGGCCATATCGGTGGGTGAGCTGCGAGAATGCCGAATAAGAGGGGATAGCTAATCACGTCGAAGACTACGCTTCGCAGCCTCCGTCTGCAAACATGTAGAAGAGAGTAGATTGAAGTCCTCCAAGTAGCATCTCCAAGTAACATCTCCAAGTAGCATCTCCAAGAGCATCGCATAGCATAATCCTACCGGCGATCCTCTCCTCGCCGCCTGTTAGAGAGCGATCACCGGGTTGTCGTGGAACTTGGAAGGGTGTGTTTTATTAAGTATCCAGTTCTAGTTGTCATAAGGTCAAGGTACAACTCCGGTCGTCCTTTACCGAGGGACACGGCTATTCGAATAGATTAACTTCCTGCAGGGTGCACCACATAACCCAACACGCTTGATCCCATTTGGCCGGACACACTTTCTGGGTCATGCCCGCCTCGGAAGATGAACACGCCGCAGCCCCACCTAGGCACAACAGAGAGGTCAAGACGCCGGTCTAAACCTAAAGCGCAGGGTGCTGGGCCCATCGCCTCGAGCACACACCAAGACGTTCGCGGGCGGCCGAAGCGAACTAGCCCCTAATACAAGTGCAAGCTACGTTCCAATCCGCGCGTACGCCGCTCGGCCGCCGTGACGTCCACGAAGGCTTCGGCTGATACCACAACGTCGGGATACCCATAACTACTCCCACGTAGATGGTTAGTGCGTATAGACCAAATGGCGGACTCGGATCAAATACCAAGATCTCGTTAAGCGTGTTAAGTATCCATGAACGCCGAACAGGCCAGCCCACCTGTCTCCTAGGTGGTCTCAACCTGCCTGTCGCTCCGCCACAAAGTAACAATCGGGGCCGTCGGGAACCCGGGCCCACCTCTACCGGATGGAGCCACTGTCCTTTCAGCCCCTCATCGAGAATCACTTGCGGGTACTCCTCGAGCTGACCCGACTTTAGTCACCATCTGTATAGTATGTATGTAGGTGCAGATATACCCGTGATCACCTCCCAAGTGATCACGGCCCGATAGTATAGCAAAGCGCATCGACAAGAATGTAGGGCCAATGATGATAAACTAGCAACCTATACTAAGCATTTAGGATTGCGGGTAAGGTATCAACAGATGTAGCAATAATGTCGCTATGCATCGTAATAGGATCAATCAGAAGCGGTAACATGCTACACTACTCTAATGCAAGCAGTATAGAGGAGAATAGGCGATATCTGGTGATCAAGGGGGGCTTGCTGGTTGCTCTGGCAAGAAGGAGGGTCGTCACAACACCGTAGTCGAATCGAGGGGTCGCGGCGATCTCGGGGTCACCGGAAAGAAGTAACGGAAGGGGAACATAATAAATAACAGAGCAATCAAAGCATCACAAAGCATAACATGGCAATACGCAGTGCTAGGTGTGCCCTAACGCGGTAGTAGGTGATACCGGCGAAGGGGGGAAACATCCGGGAAAGTATCCCGGCGTTTCGCGTTTTCGGACAGATGAACCGGAGGTGAAATGTTGCACGTTTGCTATGCTAGGGACATGTGGCTAACAAAGGGGCTGCGTATTTGGATTTGTCTCGTCGTTCTGAGCAACTTTCATGTACAAAACATTTTCATCCGAGTTACGGTTTATTTTATATTAATTTTCAAAATTAAAAGCAGAAAATATTGTTGTCACCTAGTGCTACTCTAGCCATAGTGTATGACGGTGGGGCCAGTGGGTTGGGTTGACCCAGTCAAAGGTTGATTGGTCAACATATGAATAGTGTTGGGGGCCACATGTCATTGACACTAGTTGTATGTAGGGATTTATTTAGATGGTTAATTAAATGGGACCCTTATCTCATCTGTACATAGACTAAGATTCTCCACTAATTGATCCCTTAATCTAATCTACCTCTAATCTAAATAGGCCGGCCACCCGTAAGCAAGTAGCAAGTGAATGCATGGCTGGACACACGCACGACCGGAGTGGATGGCGGCTCAAGATGATAGTAGAAAGAAGCGGCGTGGGCAATGATGAGTGGCAAAGCAGCACGACCTCGCGTGCAGGCGCAAAGCGCTGCCAAGGCCGGCGGCGCGCTGGCTGGGTGTGGTCGTGGCCAGCAGCAGCAAAGATAAGCGCACCACAAGCAGCGCTAAGCGGCGAAGCAGAAGCAATAGTGATGTAGCAGCAACAGACAAGAGAAGTGGCGATAGTGAGCAGCACAAGCAACAGAGCGAAAAAGTAGCCGCAACGACAAGCCGTAGGCGATGTGCAGCGAAGCGTCGTCAGGCGGTCGCCGCGAGGGCGCGTGGTAGGGCGGAGCGAGGGCGCGGCGGGCAGAGCGGCCGCTGTCGGCACGGCGCAGCAGCAGCGGCGTGGTCGAACACAGCGTCGCGCAAAAAGGCATGGCTGGGCGCACGGGGCGAAGGGCGGCGGCGTGGCGGGCAGTAGTAAGCGGACGGCGATAGCAACAAACAGCGCAGCAGCAGCAAAGTAAGTAGCGATAGCAGCGTGAGAGCAGCAGAGAAGCTGCGGACAGAGAGCGATGGCAGCAAGCACGCACGCGTACATGCGCTGGAGCTCGGACGAGCTCGGGGGCGGTGGCTACGGCAACAAATCGAGGGGGAAAGCAGGGGAATGGGAAGGAGCTCACAGTGAGCTGTGAGGTGTGCATAGCGGGCTCGGGGAGGCTCGGAGGCGACGAGTTCCGCAATGGCATCGGCGGTGCGAGAAGGGGAACAACTCGATCCGATCGAAGCGAGGCACTCGGCTCGCGTTCTTCAGCAGAGAGGAAGCAGCGGAGGCGGAGGAGCTTCGCATAGTCCTAGGGGACGGGAAGGGCGATGGCCATGGGATCGGCAGCGGCCATGGCGATGACAGCGTTGGGCACGTCGAACGGGACGAGGAGTGAGGGAGGCGAATGGAGGCTAGGGTTTGCGGGGTCAACGACAACGACTTTATAGGCGGGGTAGGGGCGGATGGCTGCCACGCACGGCCATCGCCGGCGGATGGCCGCCACGGCGCCTCTGCCTCTGTAGCGAGAGGTGGGAGGCAAGTGGGGGTTAGCCTGGCCGATTGCTAGGTGGGCCAAGGGCCCGAGAGATTAGGTTCCTTTTCTCTTTTACTAGTAACTTTCCATTTACCTTTTGTTTATTTATTTAGCTACTGTTTTGTACTTTCTTTTTGCATCAAAATACTTTTCTATAAATTTAAAACCGTGCCATATAATTTCTATGGATTATTTTGCACTACCGTAAAAAGTTTGGGTTCAAAATAATTTATTAAGTTTGAGTTTATATTTAAATGGGATAAAAAGGTGTTGTTGGTCCACTGTTTTAATATTGAAGGGCAGTTTTATATTTTGAAAATATTAATTATTTCATGAAAAATTGTTAGTGAATATTTGCCACCCACCGCACATTTTTCTTTTACCGTTTGAAGAAATAATAATTTTACTTTATTTTAAATTTGAATTTGATTCGGGTTTGAATCAACACTAATCGTGGTGACGTGGCATCATTATTAGAGGTTTACTATAGCTTGATTATCCGGATGTCACAATTCTCCTCCACTACAAGAAATCTCGTCCCGAGATTTAAGCGGTGGAGTAAGGGGGGGAGGTGCTGGTAGCGAAAAACCTAACGAGTCTTCTTGGTCTTGGCTGCCCTTTCGAAGAGGTTGATCCCTTTCATTGATGTCCTCATTTCTCTGCTTCGGGTCATCATGATGAAGTTATCATTTTCCTCGGGAACTCCAACGTACTTACGAATAGGTAAGGGACAACTCGGCTACGACAGAGTGCTTATGAGGGAAACAATCTGGGGTTAACCCATGAATGAGCATAAGATTATCTCTCGAGTTGAACATATAAAATACATCGAGAGTAAGCTACAAAGGTACAATAAGAGGTTCCAAGCCGATAGGTAGTTGCTCGAAGTCTGAACCAGAGTGAGAAAGGGGTCCAGAGCAGCGAGAGTAAGTATTGCGTCCGGTAACAGATTTGATGTTCTCTCGGAAGGTGGCTCGTGAATTACATACGAGGCCACACGCGAGGAAGAACCTTGGGAACAGGGGGTGCAGGAGAGTCAAGTTTCGATCCCGGGAACTGTGGGTTATGGGCCCACCATGTGGGTTAAAGGTAGGAAGGGGGGCTGACATCTTGCATGGTCACAATAGCAAGGCATGCCAGAGGGTAGCCTGTTAGTTATGTCGGCAACAACATCGATACCAAGGGCGAGGGACGAAGAGAACCATTTTCCTGCTCGCTGAACGAGGCGGACCAATAGGAAAGTTCTCATCCATCGGTGGTTACGAAATGTCATCAACAATAGTAATGTGGTCTCGATCGATAAGGTGGTACGCCGAGGTGTTTTCGTAAGGCGAGGAAAATATTACCGCTTAGATCTTATAGATCACCGTAAAGGTTAAACCAAACAATGGAAAGGATTATATCATTATCGATTAGGCGAGAACAATGGAAAGGAAAACGTGTTAGAACACATATCCCGGGTATATCCTTCCCACGGACAAGTAAGGCATGATATGCAAGACAGATACAAAGTAGAAAACCCTTTAGGTAAGGGAGAGAAACTTCATGACATTACCCATACAACGATTGTGCGGATAATTGAGTAAGAAACATTTAGCATTGGGCTCGATGGAATCATCGGCAATTCATCGAGATTTAACAAAAGATGGATTTCCACAATTATGTGAACAAGGAGATAACATTTGTCAGATCAAATGGTATAATGATGTATGCTCGAGGAAAACATACACAATTAAACATTGGATGAAAGGTGCACCCGAATATGGGCTGGGTTGCATGACCAATGTCGGAATGGTGATTCAATAATCAATAGGCTAAGGATGAACGGTCAACCATTAACTTCAAAGCAAGAGGGTTGCTAGAAGGGCAGAATCCAAACAACACCGTTCACTTGTGGGTACCCCGGTTGGAATCAACACGAGGACCAAGAAAGAATGGTGAGGGTGAGAAGTTATCACAATACCAAGAACTCTCAAGACGTGGTGAAATTCTCACGACATTCTTGACATAAAAGAAGGTAATACTCCAAGGTAAAGAAGAACAAATCTTTGGGAGCAAGGATCTCAAGGTATACACAAAACACGAAATAGTTTGTGTTGAACGGAAGGCAATAAAGTGGTCGATGATAACACAAATCATCGAGGGAAGGATGGTATTTCCCATCATGAATTCGATTGGTATCCTGGAAGGAGTTAAAATGTTGATCATGATCACGACACATTTGTCGAGAGATTTCATGAATATGTAATCGATTGGCGATAACATCAAGTCAAAGGATTTATGAAGCAAAAGGTTATTGGAACCATGCGTACGACACAAACTCAAAATCAAGCTTGTTGTCCAAAGCGAAATGATATGATGAGGAAGATCGACGTAAGCTTAGCTCATTGTCAAAAATTATGCTCTGGGAAGAGGACCAGGTAGCACAGTTAAAATCGGCACGACAAGGATATAGCCAAACAGGCTAGGAATGACGTGATTGAGTTCAAACTCGTAAGTAATGAAGGTTACCAAGAGTTGCTTAATCGCGATGCGGACTCGAGTCCGTTATCGGTGTCTTTGAGTGTTAATTAACTCAGAGCCCGTGAAAAATTGGAATCAATGAGAATGTAGCACTTGATGAAGAACTCATAAGAAGTTATGCAGTTCCGTGATAATCTTGAGATACCAGGGGGTAATACTCGACGACAAATCAAAGTAGAGGTTGGACTGGGGTATTACTCTGTAGAAGACAAGTGCTTAAACTTGCACGAGAAATGGTATTTAAAGGAGAACATGGTCGGAACCACGATTGCATAATACCAGATCCCAGATATATGGTGAACTTATACCAAGGGAATAATTAATTTTAAAAGAAGCTTCGATGAGAAGATCTACATCGTGTCCATGGGTATGAACACAAAGTTCAAGGTTGACTCCCACTTCTCCACTGCATAACCTTTCATTTACTTCTCGCGTTTGATGAAGTTGTAGTGTTGGAATTTTATCGGGCAAAAATACCAGCAGAGTATGACTCGTGAAACTTTCGAGTCCACACATATTAAGGAAGGTATAGGTTCAACCCATCGGGGCATCTTAGAATCATATACCAGAATCTTTAGAAGTAATTAACTCAAGCTCGAAGGCAGAGCATGGTTGAGAAAGCAGAGGATACAATTTACCAAAGGCGTTATGTATCAGAGGAAAGGCTCACAAGGTTATTGAATAAGAAGGACAATGTCGGATAAAATCCATTAAAGGATCTGTCGGTCCATAACAGAGCTGATGTGAGCATCGGCACACAATCAGAGGAAGTAACAATGCAAGGGCATTGGGTTATAGAAACAATTGACTAATCCAGAGCTCAAATGCAAAGGAATTATGATTTTCAAATCATGGGGACAGAAGCAATGTTCTGATTAGTGGTGGATAAGTTGGATAGCCTTAGGGGTACTATCGACGGCATTTGGATTGGTTGAGAACCAGCTCATGTTTAAAATGACGTCTGAGCCGGAAAGATAATTTAAAAGGATCAACTGATGATAGCGTGCATTCGCAACAAATTGAATCAACGGACTCAAAATGATAATGACAAGAGATGCCAATAAGATTACGAGACTTATGGGATTAACCATAATGCTAGTAGACAAGTATTTGCAGAGCAATAAAGCTGCTAAGGATTTTTGGAGGATTGAATAGTATTCCAAAGACTTTTGTGAAACACCTGAACAACTGGGGATAAACAAATCCTCGGTAAGTGTGAGGATTAACTTGTAGTGGTATTCAGGCGACAAGGAACTGCAAGGCAGTAGGCACAAAATATTCTCGGGGTATCTTGTAATAACAAGATCGACTGAGAATAAAAGTAAGCACGACAGGTGTAAGTATTTATCCATAGGGATATTTCGGTGGTAGGGAATTGCAAAGGCAACGGGCACAAGGTCTCGAGAGAAAATCGGAGAGTATCTTCGAAATCTTCTGGTGCAGTCGGTGATCATCTGGACTGAAGGGCCTCTCCGGGAGAAAGTATTTTCGAGAACCTAAAGTTAGATTTTTGTAAAAATCGTTTAACCCGAATAGAAGAGAGTTCAGAATCCCAGAGTAAAGGTCGAGGAATAAAAGATCCTACTACCACCCAATGGCGACGTGGGCCCGTAAGCCACACAACCATGTTAGTAAAAAGTTTTGCAATTTCTAGACTCGACTTCGCCAAGGAGTTTGGAAGGGGATTCTACAGCAATGGCTCGATACCAACTTCAGGCGCCGATTCAATCGTGACACTAATCATGCACGCATAGCGTGTACGATCAAGATCGAGGACTCACGGAAGATATCACAACACAACTCTAAAAAACATAAATAAGTCATACAAGCATCATAATACAAGCCGGGGCCTCGAGGGCTCGAATACAAGTGCTCGATCATAGGCGAGTCGTGAAAGCAACAATATCTGAGTACGGACATAAGTTAAACAAGTTTGCCTTAAGAAGGCTAGCACAAACCGGGATCAGATCGAAGAAGCGCAGGCCTCCTGCCAGGATCCTCCTAAACTACTCCCAGGTCGTCGTCGCAGCCTTGCACGTAGTAGTAGGCACCTCCAGTGTAGTAGTCGTCATCGACGGTGGCGTCTGGCTCCTGGACTCAGCATCTGGTTGCGACAACCAGAAAGAAAGGAAAGGGGGAAAAGGGAGGAGAAAGCAACCGTGAGTACTCATCCAAAGTACTCGCAAGCAAGGAGCTACACTACATATGCAGGTGTATATGTGTAAAGGGCCATATCGATGGGTGAGCTGAGAATGCCGAATAAGAGGGGATAGCTAATCCTGTCGAAGACTAAACCTCGCAGCCTCGCGTCTTGCAGCATGTAGAAGAGAGTAGATTGAAGTCCTCCAAGTAGCATCTCCAAGTAACATCTCCAAGTAGCATCTCCAAGAGCATCGCATAGCATAATCCTACCCGCGATCCTCTCCTCGTCAGCCTGTTAGAGAGCGATCACGGGTTGTCTGTGGAACTTGGAAGGTGTGTTTTATGAAGTATCCAGTTCTAGTTGTCATAAGGTCAAGGTACAACTCCGGTCGTCCTTTTACCGAGGGACACGGCTATTGAATAGATTAACTTCCTGCAGGGTGCACCACATAACCCAACACGCTTGATCCCATTTGGCGGACACACTTTCTGGGTCATGCCCGGCCTCGGAAGATCAACACGCCGCAGCCCCACCTAGGCACAACAGAGGTCAAGACGCGGTCTAAACCTAAGCGCGCAGGGTGCAGGCCCATCGCCTCGAGCACACACACTGCGTTGCGTGGCGGCCGGAAGCGAACTAGCCCCTAATACAAGTGCAGGCTTACGTTCCAATCCGGTAGCGCCTTCGATCGTTGATGTCACGAAGGCTTGGTGATACCACGGCGTCGGGATACCCATAACTACTCCCACGTAGATGGTTAGTGCGTATAGACCAAATGGCGGACTCGGATCAAATACCAAGATCTCGTTAAGCGTGTTAAGTATCCATGAGCGCCGAATAGGGCCAGGCCCACTGTCTCCTAGGTGGTCTCAACCTGCCTGCCGCTCCGCCACAAAGTAACGATCGGGGCCGTCGGGAACCGGGCCCACCTCTACGGGATGGAGCCACTGTCCTTTCAGCCCCTCATCGTAATCACTTGCGGGTACTCCTCGAGCTGACCCGACTTTAGTCACCATCTGTATAGTATGTATGTAGGTACAGTATATACCCGTGATCACCTCCCAAGTGATCACGGCCCGATAGTATAGCAAGGCAGACTGACAAGAATGTAGGGCCAATGATGATAAACTAGCAACCTATACTAAGCATTTAGGATTGCAGGTAAGGTATCAACAGATGTAGCAATAATGTCAGGCTATGCATCAGAATAGGATCAACTGTAAGCAGTAACATGCTACACTACTCTAATGCAAGCAGTATAGAGGAGAATAGGCGATATCTGGTGATCAAGGGGGGCTTGCCTGGTTGCTCTGGCAAGAAGGAGGGGTCGTCAACACCGTAGTCGAACTGGGGGTCGCCGGCAGTCTCGGGTCTCTAGGAAAGAAGTGTGGAAGGGGAACATAATAAATAACAGAGCAATCAAAGCATCACAAAGCATAACATGGCAATACGCGGTGCTAGGTGTGCCCTAACGCGGTAGTAGGTGATACCGGCGAAGGGGGGGAAACATCCGGGAAAGTATCCTGGCGTTTTGCGTTTTCGGACAGATGAACCGGAGGTGAAATGTTGCACGTTTGCTATGCTAGGGACATGTGGCTAACAAAGGGGTTGCGTTTTCGGATTCGTCTCGTCGTTCTGAGCAACTTTCATGTACAAAACATTTTCATCCGAGTTACAGTTTATTTTATATTAATTTTCAAAGTTTATACATTTCCTAAAATTATTTTAATTCGAATTAAAAGCAGAAAATACTGTTGTCACCTAGTGCTACTCTAGCCATAGTGTATGACGGTGGGGCGATGGGTTGGGTTGACCAGTCAAAGGTTGATTGGTCAACGTATGAATAGTGTTGGGGCCACATGTCATTGACACTAGTTGTATGTAGGGATTTATTTAGATGGTTAATTAAATGGGACCCTTATCTCATCATACATAGACTAAGATTCTCCACTAATTGATCCCTTAATCTAATCTACCTCTAATCTAAATAGGCCGCCACCCGTGGGCAGTAGCAAGTGAATGCATGGCTGGACACACGCACGACCGGAGTGGATGGCGGCTCAAGATGATAGTAGAAAGAAGCGAGGCAATGATGAGTGGCAAAGCGCACCTGTGACCTCGCGTGCGGCATAAGCGCTGCCAAGGCGGCCGGCCGCGCTGGCTGGTGCGGTCGTGCAGCAGGCAGAGATAAGCGCACCACAAGCAGCGCTAAGCGCGTAAGCGCAAGCGATAGTGATGTAGCAGCAACAAAGACAAGAGAAGTGGCGATAGTGAGCAGCACAAGCAACAGAGCGAAAAAGTAGCCGCAACGACAAGCCGTAGGCGATGTGCAAGCGGGCGTCGTGCGGTCGCCGCGAGGGCGCTGCCGGGCGAGCGGCATGATCGGGCACGGCGCGGGCAGCAGCAGGCGTGGTCCGAACGAGCGTCGCGCAAAGGCATGGCTGGGCGCACGGGGCGAAAAGGCGATAGCGGCGATGGCGGGCGAGTAAGCGGACGGCGATAGCAGCAACAGCAGCAGCAGCAAGAAAATAGCGATAGCAGCGAGAAGCGGAGAGCAGCAGAGAAGCTGCGGACAGAGAGCGATGGCAGCAAGCACGCACGCGTACATAAAGCGCGCGGAGCTCAGACGAGCTCGGGGACGGTGGCTACGGCAACAAATCGAGGGGGAAAGCGGGGGAATGGGGAAGGAGCTCACAGTGAGCTGTGAGGTGTGCATAGCGGGCTCGGGAGAGGCTCGAGGCGACGAGTTCGGCAATGGCATCGGCGGTGCGAGAAGGGGAACAACTCGATCCGATCAAGCAGAGGCACTCGGCTCGCGTTCTTCAGAGAGGAAGCAGCGGAGGCGGAGGAGCTTCGGCATAGTCCTAGGGGACGGAAGGGCAATGGCCATGGGATCGGCGACGGCCATGGCGATGACAGCGTTGGGCACGTCCAAGCGGGACGAGGGAGTGAGGGAGGCGAATGGAGGCTAGGGTTTGCGGGGGTCAACGACAACGACTTTATAGGCGGGGTAGAGGCGGATGGCTGCCACGCACGGCCATCGCCCGGCGGATGGCCGCCACGGCGCCTCTGCCTCTGTGAGCGAGAGGTGGGAGGCAAGTGGGGGTTAGCTGGGCCGATTGCTAGGTGGGCCAAGGGGCCCGAGATTAGGTTCCTTTTCTCTTTTACTAGTAACTTTCCATTTACCTTTTGTTTATTTATTTAGCTACTGTTTTGTACTTTCTTTTGCATCAAAATACTTTTCTATAAATTTAAAACCGTGCCATATAATTTCTATGGATTATTTTGCACTACCAGAAAAAAGTTTGGGTTCAAAATAATTTATTAAGTTTGAGTTTATATTTAAATGGGATAAAAAGGTGTTGTTGGTCCACTGTTTTAATATTGAAGGGCAGTTTTATATTTTGAAAATATTAATTATTTCATGAAAAATTGTTAGTGAATATTTGCCACCCACCGCACATTTTTCTTTTACCGTTTGAAGAAATAATAATTTTACTTTATTTTAAATTTGAATTTGATTCGGGTTTGAATCAACACTAATCGTGGTGACGTGGCATCATTATTAGAGGTTTACTATAGCTTGATTATCCGGATGTCACAGATGAATGTTGAGGCTCGTGGCGGATATCGTTATTTTCTCACCTTCACAGATGACTTAAGCAGATATGGGTATATCTACTTAATGAAACATAAGTCTGAAACATTTGAAAAGTTCAAAGAATTTCAGAGTGAAGTTGAAAATCATCGTAACAAGAAAATTAAGTTTCGCGATCCGATCGTGGAGGTGAATATTTGAGTTCTGAGTTTGGTCTACATTTGAAACAATGCGGAATAGTTTAGCAACTCACGCCACCGGAACACCACAACGTAATGGTGTGTCCGAACGTCGAATCGTACTTTACTAGATATGGTGCGATCTATGATGTCCCTTACAGATTTACCGCTATCGTTTTGGGGTTATGCTCTAGAGACGGCCGCATTCACCTGAATAGAACACCGTCGAAATCCGTTGAGACGACACCTTATGAACTGTGGTTTAGCAAGAAACCAAAGTTGTCGTTTCTTAAAGTTTGGGGATGCGATGCTTATGTGAAAAAGCTTCAACTGATAAGCTCGAACCCAAATCGAGAAATGTGTCTTCATAGGATACCCAAAGGAGGCAGTTGGGTATACCTTCTATCACAGATCCGAAGGCAAGACATTCGTTGCTAAGAATGGATCCTTTCTAGAGAAGGAGTTTCTCTCGAAAGAAGTGAGTGGGAGGAAAGTAGAACTTGATGAGGTAATTGTACCTTCTCCCTTACTTGAAAGTAGTTTGTCGCGAAACCGGTTTCGAGACACCTACACCAAGTAGTGAGGAAGTTGATGATGTTGATCATGAAACTTGAGATCAAGTTGCTCTGTAACCTAGTAGATCAACAGAGTAAGATCCGCACTGAGTGGTACGGTAATCCTGTTCGGAAATCATGCTACTAGATCATGATGAACCTACGAACTATGAAGAAGCGATGGTGAGCCCAGATTCCATAAAATGGCTTGAGGCCATGAAATCGAGATGGGATCCATGTATGAAAACAAAGTATGGACTTTGGTTGACTTGCCCGAGGGTAGGCAAGCAATAGAAAACAAGTGGATCTTCAAGAAGAAGACCG
Organism: Aegilops speltoides; assembly: GCA_021437245.1. NCBI lineage: Eukaryota > Viridiplantae > Streptophyta > Magnoliopsida > Poales > Poaceae > Aegilops > Aegilops speltoides. The sequence continues at coordinate 378,592,618 of CM038146.1, forward strand.
ACGCCGACGGTAATATTATCTGTCTACAAAGCTCGACTTGTCGCAAAGGGTTTCGACAAGTTCAAGGGATTGACTACGATGAGACCTTCTCACCCGTAGCGATGCTTAAGTCTGTCCGAATCATGTTAGCAATTGCCGCATTTTATGATTATGAAATTTGGCAAATGGATGTAAAGACTGCATTCTGAATGGATTTACGGAAGAAGAGTTGTATATGATGCAACCGAAGGTTTTATCGATCCAAAGGAGCTAACAAAGTGTGCAAGCTCCAGCGATCCATTTATGGACTGGTGCAAGCATCTCGGAGTTGGAATAAACGCTTTGATAGTGTGATCAAAGCATTTGGGTTTATCTGAGACTTTGGAGAAGCCTGTATTTACAAGAAAGTGAGTGGGAGCTCAGAGCATTTACGATATTATATGTAGATGACATATTGCTGATCGGAAATGATATAGAATTCTGGATAGCATAAAGGGATACTTGAATAAGAGTTTTTCAATGAAAGACCTCGGTGAAGCTGCTTACATATTGGGCATTAAGATCTATAGAGATAGATCAAGACGCTTAATTGGACTTTCACAAAGCACATACCTTGACAAAATTTTGAAGAAGTTCAAAATGGATCAAGCAAAGAAAGGGTTCTTGCACGTGTTACAAGGTGTGAAGTTGAGTAAGACTCAATGCCCCACCAACGCAGAAGATAGAGAGAAAATGAAAGATGTTCCTATGCTTCACCATAGGCTCTATCATGTATGCAATCTTGTGTACTGACTGATGTGTGCCTTGCTATAAGCCTAGCAGGAGGTACCAAAGTAATCCGAGTGGATCATCGACAGCGGTCAAGAACATCTGAAATACCGAAAAGGACTAAGGATATGTTTCTCGTATATGGAGGTGACAAAGAGCTCATCGTAAATGGTTACGTTGATGCAAGCTTTGACACCGATCCGGACGATTCTAAATCGCAGACCGGATCGTGATTTACACTAAACGGAGGAGCTGTCGGTTGGTGCAGTTCTAAACAAAGCGTCGTGGCGGGATCTACATGTGAAGCGGAGTACATAGCAGCCGGAAGCAGCTAATGAAGGAGTCGGATGAAGGAGTTCATATCCGATCTAGGTGTCATACCTAGTGCATCGAGTCCAATGAAAATCTTCGTGACAATCTTGGAGCAATTGCCTTAGCGAAGGAATCCAGATTTCACAAGAGGACCAAACACATCAAGAACGCTTCAATTCCATCCGGGACTTAGTCCGGTGGGAGACATAGAGATTTGCAAGATACATACGGATCTGAATGTTGCGAACCGTTGACTAAGCCTCTTCCACGAGCAAAACATGATCAGCACCAAGACTCCATGGGTGTTAGAATCATTACTATGTAATCTAGATTATTGACTCTAGTGCAAGTGGGAGATCAAGGAAATATGCCCTAGAGGCAATAATAAAGTTATTATTTATTTCCTTATTTCATGATAAATGTTTATCATTCATGCTAGAATTGTATTAACCGGAAACATGATACATGTGTGAATGCATAAAACAAACAACATGTCACTAGTATGCCTCTACTAGACTAGCTTGTTAATCAAAGATGGTTATGTTTCCTAACCATGAACAAAGAGTTTTTATTTGATTAACAAGGTCACATCATTAGTAGAATGATCTGATTGACATGACCCATTCCATTAGCTTAGCACTCGATCGTTTAGTATGTTGCTACTGCTTTTATCCATGACTTATACATGTTCCTGTAACTATGAGATTATGCAACTCCCGTTTACCTGAGGAACACTTTGGGTGCTACCAAACGTCACAACGTAACTGGGTGATTATAAAGGAGTACTACAGGTGTCTCCAAAGGCAGATGTTGGGTTGGCGTATTTCGAGATTAGGTTTTGTCACTCCGATTGTCGGAGAGGTATCTCTGGGCCCTCTCGGTAATACACATCTTTGAAGCCTTGCAAGCAATACAACTAATGAGTTAGCTGTGAGATGATGTATTACGGAACGAGTAAAGAGACTTGCGTAACGAGATTGAACTAGGTATTGGATACCGACGATCGAATCTCGGGCAAGTAACATACCGATGACAAAGGGAACAACGTATGTTGTTATGCGGTCGACCGATAAAGATCTTCGTAGAATATGTAGGAACCAATATGGGCATCCAGGTCCCGCTGTTGGTTATTGACCGGAGGCGTGTCTCGGTCATGTCTACATTGTTCTCGAACCATAGGGTCCGCACGCTTAAGGTTTCGATGATAGTTATTATGAGTTTATGTATTTTGATGTACCGAAGAAGTTCGAGTCCCGGATGTGATCACGGACATGACGAGGAGTCTCAAATGGTCGAGACATAAAGATTGATATATTGGAAGCCTATATTTGAGTCCGGAATGGTTCGGGTGAAATCGAATTTATCGAGTACAGGGAGGTTACCGAACCCCGGGAACTAAATGGGCCTTAGTGGGCCTCGAGGGAGAAGAGGAGGGGCCGGGGCAGGCAGGCCGCGCGCCCCTCCCCTAGTCCGAATAGGACAAGGAGGGGGCGCCCCCTTTCCTCTTCCCCTCCCCAATCCTACTCCAACTAGGAAGGGGGAGTCCTACTCGGTGGGAGTAGGACTCCTCCCGCGCCTCCTCTAGGCCGGCCGCACCTCCCCCTCCTCCTTTATATACGGGGCAGGGGGCACCCTAGAACACACAAGTTTGATCTATGGATCGTTCCTTAGCCGTGTGCGGTGCCCCTCCACCATATTCCACCTCGGTCATATCATCGAAGCTTAGGCGAAGCCCGCGCGATAGAACATCAAGATCGTTACCACGCCGTCATCTTGTGGAACTCTCCTCGACACTCGGCTGGATCGGAGTACGAGGGACGCCATCGAGCTGTACGTGTGTCAAGAACTCGGGGCGCCGGAGTAACGGCGCCAGATCGGTCGGATCGCGAGGAGAACGTACGACTACTTCCTCTACGTTGTGATCGCTTCCGCTTCGGGTCTACGAGGGTACGTAGACAACACTCTCCCCTCTCGTTGCTATACATCACCATGATCTTGCATGTGCATAGGAAAATTTTTGAAATTACTACGTTCCCCAACAGTAATCATCAGGGTGAACGTAAGAGGAATCACCCCCGAGGTTCACACTTGAGGGGTTGCACGACAGAGTCGTATCGGGAGTGGTTAAGGAGGAAATCACCCTCGATGACCACGACCGAATGACTACACTATAGGGTTAACATCAGAAGTGCTGAAGAGGTTCACCCTCGGTACTTGATAGTAACCCAGTAGTGTCAAGCAACTAAGGGGAAGTGATGTGCGGTGTCGGGGCCTGGTCTTCGATCACGTAGATCGAGTCGTCGATGATGAAGCAGGGGCAACAAGGACAAGTGGGGGTCACTGAAGGATCACTAACCAACCTATACTAAGCAGTTTAGGATAAGCAAGTAAGGTGCAACAGCAGATACAAAAGCAGGCTATGCATCAGAATAGGAGCAAACAATAACAGTAGCAAAATCTAATGCAAGCATGAGAGAATGGAATGGGAGATATCGGGATGATCAAAGGGGGGGGCTTGCCTGGTTGCTCTGGCAAGGAGGGGTCGTCATCGACGTAGTCGATCATAGGGCAGCATCGGTCTCGGGGTCTATCGGAGAGAAGAGGGGGAAGAAACAGTAAATATAATGCAAACATAGCATCTCAAAGCATAACATGGCAATATGCTGTGCCGGGTGTGACCTAACGCATGGCTACACGATATAGGTGAAGGGGGAAATCCACCGAATGTATTCTGTTCCGGACTGTGTTAGAGCGTGATGACCGGAGAGGGAAAGTTCCATGTTCAGATAGTTAGAGGCATTTGACAGATGAATGGACCGCGTATTCGGATTCGTCTCGTCGTTCTGAGCAACTTTCATGTAGAAAACATTTTCATCCGAGCTACGGTTTATTTTCTATGAATTATCAAAGATTAAAGCATTTTCCGGAATTAATAATATTAATAGAAAAGGAATTATGAAGTCAGCAGGGTGTCAAGATGACGTCAGCAGTCAAGCAGACACGCCGACCAGTCAAACCGACGATGGGTCCAACCAGTCGGCCTCTCTTACGTCACAAAGTTTATTCAAAAATAAACTGGGGTTATTTAGCTATTGGGTCCCACATGTCGGTGGCTGGTTAGGTTAACTAATTAGTTTTATTTATAAAACGTTTAGTTAGCCTAATTAATGTAAAGGGCCACATGTCATTCGCAGAGGAGGAAAAGCAACAACGTTGACCAGAGTCAACGTGGTCAATCTGGGCACCGCCCACTGGCAGCCTCATCGGGTGGGCCCACGGGCCACGTCGGTGCCAGTCAAGATGGCGGTCGAGCAACACCGCGACCTCAGAAACAGCGGCGCCGTGGGATTCGCCCATAGACCATCAAACGAACGCGCGATCGCGTTCAACGCGGAGACGGCCGCGTCGAACGACATCGGCGGAGCAGCCGAGGTGACTGAACGTCGCCGGCGACCACCTGGGCGGCGCCGGACTTCGGGCGAAGGTGGTTTGGCGCTACGGGCACCAAAACATGCGCGGTTCGCGGCTCTGGTGTCGGGCGGCGCTGGCGATTCGATGGAACAAGCAGCAGGGCGGGATGGCGAAGGAGCGCCGACGATGAGCAAATGCGGCGACGGCGGCTTCGGCGGATGGGGATCGCGCTAGGAGGCACGGAGGAGGTGCGGACGGCTGGGAGGCCTCTGGCAGCCTTCGGGCACGGCCGTGCGAAAGCGAAGCTCGGCCGGTGGTGGCGAGACGGAGAGGCTCGGCGGCGGCGACGAGTTCGCCACAGGCAACGATGGCCTATAGGCACGGGAAACGACAAGGGAGTAGGGGAGGAGAGGAGGTGCTCACCTTGCGGCACGCACGGTGGCCCTTGGAGGTTTAGTAGCAGGTGTGCGGTGGATCGACGCCGCGAGCTCCTGTGATCCGGTGGAAGACGAGGCCGAGGCAGCGTTCGGGCGCCCGCGCCCTGCGGCTCATCGGGAGGCGGTCGAGGGAGGCGGAGCGGTTGGACACGAGGAGGTCGCGAGGAAAACACGGTGGCTGCGTGAACGACGGAGAACGGCGGCGATGGTGCTCGGGTGAGGCAGGCGAGCGAGACAGGGAGGGGGAGGAGCGCGTGGATCTGGGAGGCAGAAGAGGGGAGTGGAGGTAGGTGGGTAGGAGGCCGAGGCGTCGAGGGGGGGAGGCTCGACCTTATCCTCTCGTCGGGCGACGCTGACGGGGTGGTTCGGCGGCGACCGCAAGCGCGGGTCGGTCGAACAGGAGAAGGGGGAAGGCGACCGGCGAGGGGGAGTGGTCGGGCCGACTTGGATGGGCCAAGGCCCACGGAAGGCATGGGGGCCTGTGGGCTGTCCCATTGCCGACTGGGCTCGCTTAGCTGCTAAGGCCCAAGCAGAGAGGGGTTTCTTTTACTTTTGCTCTTTTTCTTTCCTTTTTTAAAAAAGAACATGGTAATATTTGGGCTGCCAAAAGGATTTTGTAAAATGTGGGACTAGGCCACATAAATACTTTCTGAATTATGAAACTGCCACAAAATGTTTCAAGGTATTTGGAAGTGACTAGGTATTTTAGAAATTAAATAAGGAAAGATAAAAGTTCTTTGGACCACCAAAAGATAATCCAGGGGCAATTTGGGAATTCCAAAAATGTTGGCTTCCACATGACAAATATCTAGAGATTATTTGCCACACTTTGAACATTTTAGTTTTCAGGTTTGGCAAATAAGAATTTTTGACTTTAATTTGAAATTGAGATTTGGACTGGGATAGAATGAAAGTGAGATTAGCAACGGTGACAATGATGACAATGCATCATTAGAAGGGGATTACTGTAGCATGATTCTCGGGGCGTTACAAATCTCCTCCACTACAAGAAATCTTGTCCCGAGATTTAAGTGTGAAGCAAAGTGTAACTTCGGGTTAAGTGACCCTTATAGGGTTAATTATCTGGTGAACAATTCAAGGAATGAGGCAGAAGTATCTCTCGAGTTGAATCTTAATTAACATCAAGAGCAAAGTGTGAAGGTACAATAGGAAGTTTCAAGTGAATGGACAATCGATTGATACCTGAACAAAGTGTGAGGAAGGGGTTCAGAGCATCGGGAATAGATCATCTCTCGAAAGGAGGCTCGTGTCATGATACGAAGCCAAATGCAAGGAACAATTTTCAAAAACAGGGATGTACAGGAGAGCCAGGTTTCGATCCTGGGGAACTGTGGGTTATGGGCCCACATGTGGGTTAAAAAGTAGGAAGGGTGTTGACATATTGCACGGTCATGGTAGCAAGGCATGTCAGAGGATAGCCTGTCAGTTATGTTGGCAACAACGTTGGTACCAAGGGTGAGGGATGAAGAGAACCATATTCCTGCTCGTTGAACGAGGCGGACCAATCGGCAAGGTTAGCGTCCATTGGTGGTTACCGGAATGTCATCAACAATAGTAACAAGGTCTCACTGACAAGGTTGTACATCGGGGCGTTTTATAAGCAGGGAATTATTTCTACTTATATCATATAGATCACAAGAAGGTTAACAAATCAATGGAAAGGAATGTGAAAATTATCGGATTAATCAGGCCAATATAAAGGAAAATGTGTTTACACAAAAGCATTGGGAGTATATCCTCCCCAGGGGGAAGCGGAGCAGGATATACATGATATGACAGCAAGTTCAAAAGCATTTAGATAAAAGGGGCGAGGGAAGAATCATGATATTACCCATACAACGGTGTTTGGATGATAGATCAAGAAACATTCGGCAATGTGCTTCCAATGTTCTTATTGATATTCGAAATACCTCAGCCATGCTTCTAGGTAGCATTAACATGGTGTTCCAAGTAGGCGTTTGAGTTGAAGATCACAAGAAATACTCAAGTAACAATTGCAGGAATAGCAAGGAGTCCAAGGTATAACCAAGACATGATCAAACATGTGTTGGAAAGAAGACAAGGGGTTGTCAATGATAATTCAAATCATCGAAGGTCAAGGATGGTATTTCTCACCATGAATTCAATTGTCATCTCAACCGAAGTCAAAATGTTGATGCTGGTCACGACGCAATTGTTGAGAGGCTCTATGAAGATGCCATCGAGCAGCAACAAAATCAAGCAAAAGGAATGATGAAGCAAAAGGCTATTGGAACCATGGATACGACACAAGCTTGGATTCAAGCTTATTGTTCAAGGTGGAATGATAAGATGAGGAAGATCGACGTAAGCTTCGCTCATCGTCAAAAATTGTGTCTGGGAAGGACCAGGTAGCACAGATAAAAGTTACCACGGTAAAGATATAGCCGATCAGGCTAGGAATGACTTGAATGATTATTAAACTCGTAAGCAACAAAAATTACTTAGAGTTATAGACTCGGAGTGTGGAATCAATTCACTTATCGGCGTTCTTGAGTGACTATTAGCTCAAAACCCCGGAGAAATCTGAAATCGATGAGAAGCAATACCAGATGAAGACTCGTAGGAAGCAACATGGTTCTTTGTTATTCTCGAGATACCGAAGGGTAATACTCGAAGGAAGGTCAAGATAGAGGTTGCGAAGATGCATTGATCTGCACAAGACATGTGCTTTGACTTGTCCGAGAAATAGAACCAAAGGGGAACAATCATGGTGAGAACCATGGTTGCAAAGGATCAATTCATAGATACAAGATGAGCTTGCACCACAGAAATAATTATTTTTACGAGCAGCTTCCATGATAAGTTCTACATCAGGACCATGGGCATGAACACAAAGGTTCAAGGTCGACTTCCACTTCTTCAATGCATAACCTTTCATTCACTCCTCGTTTTTCGAAGAAATTGTAGTGCAAAGGATTTATCTGGCGAAGTACCAGAAGAGTAAGACTCGTGAGAACTCTGGGGTTCACTCGGATTACGGAAGGCATAAGTTAAACCCATCGGGGCATTTCTACGAATCTATACAACCATCAACCAAGCAAAAGATACGAGTTCAAAAGCAGAGTATCGGAGTCAAAGCAGATGATACAATTTATCAAGGTATTATGTATCAAGGAAAACTCACAAGACTATGGATGTGAAGGACATTGTTGGATAACAACCCAAAGACTTTGGATCCGGCGATTCACGACGAGTTGATGTGAGTATCGATAATCAATCAGATGAAGAAGGGGATGCAAAGGCATCGGCTTATAGAAACGTCTGAATGATTCGATGCTTGGATACAAAGGAAATTATGATTTCAAGACGAAGGATCAGAAGCAGAGGCTCTAATCAAAAGATGAGTAAGTTGAATAGACTTAGAGGTGTACCCGATCAAATCTGGATTGGGCAAGAACTAGCTCATATCTGGAAGGATGTCTGAGCCGGAAAGAAAATTTCGAAGGATTAATTGATGATTGTGAGTAATCGCACACACGCTGTTTCCATAGGAACAGAATGACAATCACAAAGAATTCTAAAGAATATTGCTAGACATATGGAATTAATCCTAATGCAAGTAGGCAAGGAGAATCAAGAGCAATAGGCTGCAGAGGAATTTGAAAGATCAGATAGCCTTTTCAGGTATTTTGGAAAGCAAATGAACAACTGGGGATGACCGAACCCCGGTTAAGTGAATTATCCATGATTCAAAAGAAGCCGCAAAGGAGAAGGCACAAAGGATTCTCAGAACAACGGAGAGTACTAGTGGTATCTTGTAATAACAGGAGCAACTAGGGATGAAGGTACAAGCGGCAAGGATGTTATTCAGGGGGATTATCGGTGGTCAGGAACTGCAAGGCAGTTGGTACAGGGTCTCGAGAAACATCGAGGAGTATCCGTAGAATCTTCTGGCGAAGCAAGCAATCATTGATAATGCCGGGGCTCTCCGGGAGGAAGTGGGTACGAGAGCCTAATGTCAGAGTTAGTAAAATGTTTAACCCGAGTAGACGAGAGATCAGAGTCCCAGAGTATATATGAGGAGTAAAAGATGCTAATACCACCCAATGGCGACGTGGGCCCGTAAGCCACACAACCATGTTAGTAAAAGTTTTTCAGTGACTAGACTCAACTTCGGCCAAGGAGTTGGAAAGGTGGATACCTACAGGCAGTCGGCTCTGATACCAACTTGTGACGCCCTCGATTCAATCGTACACTAATCATACACGCAAATGTGTGCAATCAAGATCAAGGACTCATGGGAAGATATCACAACACAACTCTAGACACAAATTAAAATAATACAAGCTTTATATTACAAGACAGGGGCCTCGAGGGCTCGAATACATAAGCTTGAATACACAAGAGTCAGCGGAAGCAACAATATCTGAGTACAGACATAAGTTAGACAGGTTGCCTTAAGAAGGCTAGCACAACAGCAGCAACGATCGAAAAGGCAAGGCCTCCTGCCTGGGAGCCTCCTAACTACTCCTGGTCGTCGGCGGCCTGCACGTAGTAGTAGGCATCGGCAGTGGCATTTGGCTCCTGGGCTCCGACATCTGGTTGCATCAACCGGAAAGAAGAAGAAAGGGGGAAAAGGGGAAGCAAAGCAACCGTGAGTACTCATCCAAAGTACTGCAAGCAAGGATCTACACTACATATGCAACATTATCAAAAGAAGGTCAGTATATGTGGTGGGCTGAGAATGCCGAATAGAGAGAAGGCCTAGTCCTACCAAGAATAGCATCTTCCGAAACCACCATCTTGTAGCAACAGGAGGGAATAGAGTAGCATAAGTAAAGTAGTAGAAGTGTTATCAACCTCGGCCGAGATCCTTTCTCGACTCCCTGCGAAAGGCATCCCTGAGCCATACTATCCGATTATCATCACAATCCATTTCTCATATCCATGTCTCATCACGGTCCATTTCTCATCTCAGTATCCGGTTCTAGTTGTATCGATCGGGATACAACTCCAAGTGTCCGTTATCAGAGGACAGGCTATCGATAGATGTTTTCTTCCCTGCAGGGGTGCACCAACTTACCCACCACGCTCGATTGACTCTGGCCGGACACACTTTCCTGGGTCATGCCCGGCCTCGGCCAAACAATACGCCGCAACCCAACCTAGACTTAATAGAGAGGCCAGCACGCGGACTAAACCTATGCCCCTGTGGGTCATGGGCCATCTCCCAGGAACTCCTGACGTTGCGTCTGTGACGGTGAGCAGACCTAGCTACCTCCTTAAAAGGAAGAAGCTTACCAGTCCAACCCGGCGCGCACCACTCAGTCGCTGATGTCTATTAAGCTTCGGCTGATGCATACGACGCAGAACGCCCATACTATGCCCACGTGATGGTTAGTGCTATCAGGCCAGAGGCCCCTCGGATCAAATATCCAAATCGTAGTGGATTAGGAACGTGCGGTAACAAGCAGAGACTCACAAAAGAGGTGACCCCGTTGCCCCGTCTCGAGGACTTGCGGCAAGGGCTAGGAATGCCCGGCCACGCCTCGTAATTATCTCGCGGGCACCTTCCAGGTCCGCCCGACCGCACATCACTCGCAATTAAGCTCGTGCGGGTATCCCTCAGGGCCAACCCGTCTTTAGTAACAGGGTCCAGTGCAAAGTCATAGTAACCATAGTAACCGTGTGTCCAAACATCAAGGGGAAAGCCCGAGGAATCACCCCCGATGAATTCCACTAGATGTAATCATCAGGGTGAACGTAAGAGGAATCACCCCCGAGGTTCACACTTGAGGGGTTGCACGACAGAGTCGTATCGGGAGTGGTTAAGGAGGAAATCACCCTCGATGACCATGACCGAATGACTACACTACAGGGTTAACATCAGAAGTGCTGAAGAGGTTCACCCTCGGTACTTGATAGTAACCCAGTAGTGTCAAGCAACTAAGGGGAAGTGATGTGCGGTGTCGGGGCCTGGTCTTCGATCACGTAGATCGAGTCGTCGATGATGAAGCAGGGCAACAAGGACAAGTGGGGTCATGAAGGATCACTAACCAACCTATACTAAGCGGTTTAGGATAAGCGGTAAGGTACAACAGCAGATACAAAAGCGGGCTATGCATCGGGATAGGAGCAAACAATAATGAGAGCAAAATCTAATGCAAGCATGAGAGAATGGAATGGGCGATATCGGGATGATCAAAGGGGGCTTGCACTGGTTGCTCGCAAGGAGGGGTCGTCGTCGACATAGTCGATCCTGAGCAAAGATCGGTCTCGGGGTCTATCGGAGAGAAGAGGGGAAGAAACAATAAATATAAAGCAAACATAGCATCTCAAAGCATAACATGGCAATATGTTGTGCCGGGTGTGACCTAACGCATGGCTACGATATAGGTGAGGGGAAATCCACCGAATGTATTCCGGTTCGGACTAATGTTAGACAGATGACCGGAGAGGGAAAGTTCCATGTTCAGATAGTTAGAGGCATTTGACAGATGAACAGACCGCATATTCGGATTCGTCTCGTCGTTCTGAGCAACTTTCATGTAGAATACATTTTCATCCGAGCTACGATTTATTTTCTATGAATTATCAAAGATTAAAGCATTTTCCGAAATTATTAATATTAACAGAAAAGGAATTATGAAGTCGACAAGGTGTCAAGATGACGTCAAGAAGTCAGCAGACACATGACGATCAAACCGACCGATGGGTCCAACCGATCACCTCTCTTCGTCACAAAGTTTATTCAAAAATAAAGCGGGGTTATTTAGCTATCGGGCCCCACATGTCGCTGGCTGGTTAGGTTAACTAATTAGTTTTATTTATAAAAATGTTTAGTTAGCCTAATTAATGTAAAGGGCCACATGTCATTGAGAGGAGGAAAAGCAACAACGTTGACCAGAGTCAACGTGGTCAATCGGGGCACCGGCCCTTGGCAGCCTCATCAGGGTGGGCCCACGGGCCACGTCGGCGCCAGTCGAGATGGCGGCGGAGAAACACCGCGACCTCAGAAACAGCGGCGACGCGGGATTCGATCCATAGACCATCAAACGAACGCGGCGGTCGCGTTCAACGCGAGACGGCCGCGTCGAACGACATCACGGAGCGGCCGAGGTGACGGGAACGCCGCCGGCGACCACCGCGGGCGGCGCCGACCGGGCGAAGGTGGTTTGGCGCCACGGGCACCAAAACGTCGCGCGTTCGCGGCTCTGGTGTAGTCGGGCGATCTGGCGCATCCAATGGAGCAAGAAGGGCGGGATGGCGAAGGAGCGCCGACGATGAGCAAATGCAGCGATGGCGGCAGGCGTGGATGGGGATCGCGCTAGGAGGCACGGGAGGAGGTGCGGACGGTGGGAGGCCTCTGGCAGCCTTCACGGGCACGGGCGCGTTCGAAAGCGAAGCTCGGCGGTGGTGGCCGAGACGGAGAGGCTCGGCAGCGGCGCGAAGTTCGCCACCGGGCAACGATGGCCTACAGGCATGGGAAACGACAAGGGAGTAGGGGAGGAGAGGGAGGTGCTCACCTTGCGGCACGCACGGTGGCCCTCGGAGGTTTAGTAGTAGCTGTGCAGTGATCGACGCCGGCGAGCTCCTGTGATCCGAAGTGGAAGACGAGGCCGAGGCAGCATTCTGGGGCGCCCGGCGTCCTGCGGCTCATCGGGGAGGCGTAGTCGAGGGAGGCGGAGCGGTTGGACACGAGGAGGTCGCGAGAAAACACGGTGGCAGCGTGAGCGCGGAGAACGGCGGCGATGGCGCTCGGGTGAGGCAAAGTAGCGAGACAGGAGGGGAGGAGCGCGTGGATCTGGGAGGCGAAGAGGGGAGTGGAGGTAGGTGGGGAGGAGGCCGAGGCGCCGAGGGGGGAGGCTCGACCTTATCCTCTCGTCGGGCGACGCCGACGGGTGGTTGGGCGACTGCAAGCGCTGGTCGGTCGAACAGAGAAGGGGAAGGCGACCGGCGAGGGGGAGTGGTCGGGCCTACTTGGATGGGCCAAGGCCCAGGGAAGGCATGGGGGCGCTGTGGGCCGTCCGGCTGGCCGACTGGGCCTGCCTAGCGGCTAAGGCCCAAGCAGAGAGGGGGGGTTCTTTTACTTTTGCTCTTTTCTCTTTCTTTTTTAAAAAAAAGAACATGGTAATATTTGGGCTGCTAAAAAGGATTTTGTAAAATGTGGGACTAGGCCACATAAATACTTTGCGAATTATGAAACTGCCACAAAATGTTTCAAGGTATTTGGAAGTGACTAGGTATTTTAGAAATTAAATAAGGAAAGATAAAAGTTGCTGGACCACCAAAAGATAATCCAGGGGCAATTTGGGAATTCCAAAAATGTTGGCTTCCACATGACAAATATCTAGAGATTATTTGCCACACTTTGAACATTTTAGTTTTCAGGTTTGGCAAATAAGAATTTTTGACTTTAATTTGAAATTGAGATTTGGACTGGGATAGAATGAAAGTGAGATTAGCAACAGTGACAATGATGACAATGCATCATTAGAAGGGGATTACTGTAGCATGATTCTCGGGGCGTTACATAGAAGGTGTACCCAACAGTTTCCTTTGGGTATCCTATGAAGACGCACTTCTCCGATTTGGGTTCGAGCTTATCAGGTTGAAGCTTTTTCACATAAGCATGGCAGCCCCAAACTTTAAGAAATGACAACTTTGGTTTCTTGCCAAACCACAGTTCATAAGGCGTCGTCTCAACGGATTTTGATGGTGCCCTACTTAAAGTGAATACAGCCGTCTCTAAAGCATAACCCCAAAACGATAGTGGTTAATTAGTAAGAGACATCATAGATCGCACCATATCAAATAAAGTACGGTTACGATGTTCGGACACACCATTTCGCTGTGGTGTTCCAGGTGGCGTTAATTGTGAAACTATCACATGTTGTTTCAAATGAAGACCAAACTCGTAACACAAATATTCTCCTCCACGATCAGATCATAGAAACTTTATTTTCTTGTTACGATGATTTTCCACTTCATTCTGAAATTCTTTGAACTTTTCAAATGTTTCAGACTTATGTTTCATTAAGTAGATATAACCATATCTGCTCAAATCATCCGTGAAGGTAAGAAAATAACGATACCCACCACGAGCCTCAATACTCATTGGACCGCATACATCGGTATGCATTATTTCCAACAAGTCAGTAGCTCATTCCATTGTTCCGGAGAACGGAGTTTTAGTCATCTGGCCCATGAGGCACGGTTCGCAAGCACCAAGTGATTCCAAAAGTCCATCAGCATGGAGTTTCTTCATGCGCTTTACACCGATATGACCCAAACGGCAGTGCCACAATAAGTTGCACTATCATTATTAAACTTATATCTTTTGGCTTCAGCACTATGAATATGTGTATCACTACTATCGACATTCAACAAGAATAGACCACTTAGCAGGGGTGCATGACCATAAAAGATATTACTCATATAAATAGAACAACCATTATTCTCTGATTTAAATGAATAACCGTCTCACATTAAACAAGATCCAGATATAATGTTCATGCTCAATGCTGGCACCAAATAATAATTATTCATATTTAAAACTAATCCCGATGGTAGATGTAGAGGTAGTGTGCCGACCACGATCACATCGACTTTGGAACCATTTCCCACGCGCATCATCACCTCGTCCTTAGCCAATCTTTGCTTAATCTGTAGCCCCTGTTTCAAGTTGCAAATATGAGCAACAGAACCAGTATCAAATACCCAGACACTACTACGAGCATTAGTTAAGTACACATCAATAACATGTATATCAAATATACCTTTCACTTTGCCATCCTTCTTATCCGCCGAATACTTGGGGCAGTTCCGCTTCCAGTGACCAGTCCCTTTGCAGTAGAAGCACTCAGTTTCAGGCTTAGGTACAGACTTGGGTTTCTTCTCTTGAGCAGCAACCTTTTTGCCGTTCTTCTTGAAGTTCCCCTTCTTCCCTTTGCCCTTTTTTCTTGAAACTAGTGGTCTTATTGACCATCAACACTTGATGCTCCTTTTTGATTTCTACCTCCGCGGACTTTAGCATCGCGAAGAGCTCGGGAATAGTCTTGTTCATCCCTTGCATATTATAGTTCATCACGAAGCCTTTATAGCTTGGTGGCAGTGATTGAAGAACTCTGTCAATGACGCAACCAACTGGAAGATCAACTCCCAGTTGAGTCAAGTGATTATGGTACCCAGACATTCTGAGTATGTGTTCACTGACAGAACTATTCTCCTCCATTTTGCAGCTGTAGAACTTGTGGAGATTTCATATCTCTCAACTCAGGCGTTTTCTTGAAATATTAACTTCAACTCCTGGAACATCTCATGTGCTCCATGACGTTCAAAACGTCTTTGAAGTCCTGATTCTAAGTCGTAAAGCATGACACACTGAACTATCGAGTAGTCATCAGCTTTGCTCTGCCAGACGTTCTTAACGTCATCAGTAGCATCTGCAGCAGGCCTGGCACCCAACAATGCTTCCAGGACGTAATTCTTCTGTGCAGCAATGAGCATAATCCTCAAGTTACAGACCCAGTCCGTGTAGTTGCTGCCATCATCTTCAACTTAGCTTTCTCTAGGAACGTATTAAAATTCAAAGGAATGATAGCACGGGCCATTGATCTACAACAACATAGACATGCAAAATACTATCGGGTACTAAATTCACGATAAATTAAAGTTCAATTAATCATATTACTTAAGAACTCCTACTTAGATAGACATCCCTCTAATCATCTAAGTGATCATGTGATCCAAATCAACTAAACCATGTCCGATCATCACATGAGATGGAGTAGTTTTCAATGGTGAACATCACTATGTTGATCATATCTACTATATGATTCACGCTCGACCTTTCGGTCTCAGTGTTCCAAGGCCATATCTGCATATGCTAGGCTCGTCTAGTTTAACCCGAGTATTCTGCGTGTGCAAAACTGGCTTGCACCCGTTGTATGTGAACGTAGAGCTTATCACACCCGATCATCACGTGGTGTCTCGGCACGACGAACTGTAGCAACGGTGCATACTCAGGGAGAACACTTGTACCTTGAAATTTAGTAAGGGACCATCTTATAATGCTATCAACATTCTAAGCAAGATAAGATGCATAAAAGATAAACATCACACGCAATCAAAATATGTGACATGACATGGACATCATCATCTTGTGCTCATGATCTCCATCACCGAAGCATCATCATGATCTCCATCATCACCGGCGCGACACCTTGATCTCCATCGTAGCATCATTGTCGTCTCACCAACTATTGGCAGTACGACTATCGCTACTGCTTAGTGATAAAGTAAAACAATTACATGGCGATTGCATTGCATACAATAAAGCGACAACCATATGGCTCCTGCCGGTTGCCGATAACTTTGTTACAAAACATGATCATCTCATACAACAAATTATATCACATCATGTCTTGACCATATCACATCATAGCAAGCCCTGCAAAAACAAGTTAGACGTCCTCTACTAAGTTGTTGCAAGTTTTACGTGGCTGCTACGGGCTTCTAGCAAGAACCACTCTTACCTATGCATCAAAACCACAATGATTTTTCATCAAGTATGTTGTTTTAACCTTCAACAAGGACCGGGCGTAGCCACACTCGATTCAAGTAAAGTTGGAGAAACAGTCACTCACCAGCCACCTATGTGCAAAGCACGTCGGTAGAACCATTCTCGCATAAGCGTACGCGTAATGTCAGTCTAAGCCGCTTTATCCAACAATACCACCGAATCAAAGTATGACATGCTGGTAAGTAGTATGACTATTATCGCCCACAACTCTTTGTGTTCTACTCATGCATATAACATCTACGCATAGACCTGGCTCAGATGCCACTGTTGGGGAATGCAGTAATTTCAAAAAAAATCCTACGATCATGCAAGATCCACCTAGGAGATGCATATCAATGAGAGGGGAGAGTGTTGTCTACGTACCCTCGTAGACCGAAAGCGGAAGCGTTATGACAACGCGGTTGATGTAGTCATACGTCTTCACGATCCGACTGATCCTAGCACCAAAGATACGGCACCTCCGTGATCTACACACGTTCAGCTCGGTGACGTCCCACGAACTCTAGATCCACCTGAGGTCAAGGGAGAGTTTCATCATCACGACGACGTGGTGACAGTGATGATGAAGTTACCAGCGCAGGGCTTCGTCTAAGCACTACAACTATATGACCGAGGTGGAAATCTGTGGAGGGGGCCACCACACACGGCTAAACAATCAACTTGTGTGTCCTAGGGTGCCCCCTGCCCCCGTATATAAAGGAGGGAGGGAGGAGGAGGCCGGCCAAGGGAGGAGGCGCGCAAAGGGGGGCCAATCCTACTCCAAGTAGGTTTCACCCCCCCCCCCCCTTCCTATTGCAACAAGGAGAAGGGGGAGGTGGAAAGAAGGAAGTAGAGGGGGGCGCCGCCCCCTACCCTTGTCCAATTCGGACTAGGGCAAGGAGGGCGCGTGCCACCTCCTGGCCGGCCCTCTCTCTCCTCCACTAAGGCCCATGAGCCCTCCCGGGGGAGGGGGTTCCGGTAACCCCCAGTACTCCGGTTTTATCTGGAACTTATTTGGAACACTTCCGATGTCCACACATAGCCATCCAATATATCAATCTTTATGTCTCGACCATTTTGAGACTCCTCGTCATGTCCGTGATCACATCGGGGACTCCGAACAATATTCGGTACATCATATCACATAAACTCATAATACCAATCGTCATCGAACGTTAAGCGTGCGGACCCTATGGGTTCGAGAACTATGTAAACATGACCGAGACACGTCTCCGGTCAATAACCAATAGCGGAAACTAGATGCTCATATTGGTTCCTACATATTCTACGAAGATCTTTATCAGTCAAACCGCACAACAACATACATTGTTCCCTTTGTCCTCGGTATGTTACTTGCCCTAGATTCGATCGTCGGTATCATCATACCTAGTTCAATCTCATAACTGGCAAGTCTCTTTACTCGTTCTGTAATACTTCATCCTGCAACTAACTCATTAGTCACAACGCTTGCAAGGCTTATAGTGATGAGTATTACCGAGAGGGCCCAGAGATACCTCTCCGAAACACGGAGTGACAAATCCTAATCTCGATCTATGCCAACCCAACAAACACCTTTGGAGATACCTGTAGAGCACCTTTATAATCACCCATTTATGTTGTGACATTTGGTAGCACACAAAGTGTTCCTCCGATATCCGTGAGTTGCATAATATCATAGTCTGAGGAGCTTGTATAAGTCATGAAGAAAGCAGTAGCAATAAAACTGACACGACCATAATGCTAAGCTAACGGATGGGTCATATCCATCACATCATTATCCTAATGATGTGATCCTGTTCATCAAATGACAACACATGTCTATGGTTAGGAAACATAATCATCTTTGATTAACGAGCTAGTCAAGTAGAGGCATACTAGGGACTATATGTTTTGTCTATGTATTCACACATGTACTAAGTTTCCGGTTAATACAATTCTAGCATGAATAATAAACATTTATCATGAATTAAGGAAATAAATAATAACTTTATTATTGCCTCTAGGGCATATTTCCTTCAGAACCACCTACTCATGTGTTGAGATCAAGATATAAACCACAATAATCTTGATTTCTAGCCTTTCCCAAGTTGCTTTCCAATCAAATCATCTTTCCACCATATCCAAATCTGTGAGAGAGAGTTGAGTGTTGGGGAGACTATCATTTGAAGCACAAGAGCAAGGATTTCATCATTAACACAACATCTATTACTTTTTGGAGAATGGTGTCTCCTAGATTGGTTAGGTGTTGCTTGGGAGCCTCCGTCAAGTTGTGGAGTTGAACCAAGAAGTTTGTAAGGGTAAGGAGATCGCCTACTTTGTGAAGATCTACCCGAGTGAGGCAAGTCCTTCGTGGGCGATGGCCATGGTGGGATAGACAAGGTTGCTTGTTCGTGGACCCTTTGTGGGTGGAGCCCTCCGTGGACTCGAGCAACCTTTACCCTTCGTGGGTTGAAGTCTCCGTCAACGTGGATGTATGATAGCACCACCTATCGGAACCACGCCAAAAATCTCCGTGTCTTCATCGCATTTGCACACTCCAATCACATCCCTTTACTTTCTTGCAATTAGCATGCTTTACTCTTTCCGCTGCATATACTCTTGCCATGCTTGCTTGAAATGTATTGTGAATGCTTAGACTTGTGCTAAAACACCACATTAACTTGAAAAAATTAAAAATTACCACTTTTACTTGTTGAGGGTCTACCCCCCCCCCCGACCCCTCTTCTCGATCCTTTCAAAACATTTTTTGAAAACTTGAAGATTTTTTATCCAAAAATAAACTAGGATAAAAAGACACAAAAGCAAAAAAAATTGTAAAAGAAAATGAAAAAGGAAACAGTAATAGAAAAAGAAAAAAGGAAAAAGAAAAGGAAAGAGAAAAGGAAAAATAAAAAATAAAAAACAAGAAAGGGAAATACCAGAAAAATCTTGGAGGGAAAACCGGTTCAGGGCCTTCTAGATGGTTCCCGAAACCGGCTCAAACACGTGTTGCGCTATGTTAAAATAGGCCGACTCATCCCAGAGCGCTCGCGTCGCTCGGGTGTGTGTTTAGTCGACAGTTTGCCGCAACGAGCGGCAGATACGATTTTTCGTCTATTTATACCAATGAATCCGGCGAAATGCTTAAAATTGTTTAATGTCGAACATAATTCAAACCACGTACAGAGATCCACATAGTTGGTCGGCTCAATACTTCTATTGGGGCATCTCCAACTCCGACACATAAATTTCCTCCCCCATCTATCCGCGGACAGGGGACCAGTCCACGGACACGGATACGGAAGCAGTCATTCAATGTTATTCGCATACATTTCAATAACTTTTTAAACTAACCAGACAAAACTCGTGCAAACATGACGAATTTCATACAATCGGATGACATTGATGCAAAAACGATGGGTTTTTATTAGATTTCAAATATTTAGAACAAAAAATTTGTTCCGACTCGACCCTAAACCTATCCCACGACTACGTCCAGCGTCCAAGACCTTGTCGTCCTCCATCCGTTGTCTCCATGAGCACTGCGATATGATCGATGAAGTGAAGTTGCGACCTCTGGTGAGGAAGAGTAGAACACCGGAGAAGGACCGGCTCACATGGGACATAAGGCCTGCTGCCTCCCGTGCCCTACTCATCCTCCGAGCAGTCCTGAAAGTGCGTTATATCGACTAGAGGGGGGTGAATAGGCGATTTTTATGAAATTCTTCACTAAGGAATTTGTCGGTGAGGAAATTCCTTAGCGAAGAACTACTTGCAGCGGAATATGTACTCAGAGGTAAGCATAGCAGGATACACACATAGTCAGCATGATGAAATGAAGACTAAGAGCAGAGTACGGGAAGCGTAAACACAGGATAACAAGATGAAGACAAACAGACTGAAGAAATTGAACTGAGGAATTTGTGAAAGTCTTCAGTCAAAGTCTTCAAGCACAGATATGAGCAACATGCAACACAGAATGAGGAAATGGATGAGTTGAGAAAATAGAACCAGTCAGTTGGTGAAGACAATGATTTGGTAAACCAGTTCCAACTGTTGTCTCAGTTGTACGTCTGGTTGGAGCGGCTGAGTATTTAAACTCGAGGACACACAGTCCGGACACCCGATCTCGAGCCGCAACTCGGGACACCCAGTCCTCACCGTATTCTCCTTGAACTAAGACCACGCAGGCCTCGTCCAATCACTCGTGGTAAGTCTTCAGGTGACTTCCAAACCTTCACAGACTTGGTCACTTGGCGATCCACAATTCCTCTTGGATGCTCTAGACCTTGACGCCTAACCGTTTGGAAGAAGCACAGTCTTCAAAGGTAACAAGCGTCGGATCCACGCAGGATCAATTTCTTCAGTGATGCTCAATCACTTGGGGTTTTGTGGGTTTGGTTTTGGGATTTTCCTCACTTGATGATTTTCGCTCAAAATCCTCGGAGGATGGGTTGCTCTCAAATGACAAGTGTCAAGTTCTCTCGGAGCAGCCCGCCAACTAGTGGTTGTAGGGGGCGGCTATTTATAGCCTAGGGAGCAGCCCGACATGATAAGACATAAATGCCCTTCAATGATATGACCGTTAGGTGGATAAGATATTTTGGTCCACGGTATATGACAAAGAACGGTCGGAAATTTGACTCTCAAAGTCCTCGGGGCTATCATGTTCCTCATCAGATAGGCAAAGACTGGCGAATTCCTAACTCCTCGATCGAGCGAAGTCCTCGGAATGAGTAAGAACTGCGTCTCTATCACTGATGAATTTGACTGAACTGTATGAGATTTCCAATGGCTTCACTCGAAGGGATTGGTAGGTGTAGGATTTTGAGTTGAGCATCACATGGAAATTTTTCCTTAGTATTTCCTCGACCCCCTTTAACAGTACGGTGTTTCCTATGACTCAAGAAAGAGAAAATGAAACTATGAAAACAAAAGTCTTCACGCTTCATATTCCTCGAATGAATATCAAGTCTTCATGGTCACACCAATTTCTTCACTTTCAAAGTCTTCAAAAAGTCTTCAGAATATCATAGTCTTCAGTCGAAGAACTTCATTTTTAGGGGTCGACTTTCTCTGTAAATATCAAACTCCTCATAGACTTATAGACCTGTGTACACTCACAAACGCATCAGTTACTTAACCTATAAGTCTTCAATACACCAAAATCACTAAGGGGCACTAGATGCACTTACAAGTCCTGGCTTGTCCGTCGCTGGTGGACGTGAGGTCCATGATGAAAATGGTGGTGCCTGTGTTGTCATCGTCCCACCGGGCTGCCCGATAGTTCGTCGACGGTGTGTAGGAGGCACAGCTGGTGTTGTTCTCGTCTGTGATCGCCTGCGGCTGCTCCTCCACGATGGCCGCTTCCTATCAAGCGACGGCTTGAGCACGGACAGCCTCGTAGATCGCACGCTGCTCTGTGATGAAGTTGGGGTTTGCCGAGGCCATGGCCGCCACGGCCTCCTCCTCGCGCGCTTGCCATCGATTTGGCCCTCTGCCAGCCAGTGTTGCTCTAGGAGGAACTAAAGGAAATATGCTCTAGAGGCAATAATAAAGTTATTATATATTTCCTCATATCATGATAAATGTTTATTATTCATGCTAGAATTGTATTAACCGGAAACATAATACATGTGTGAATACATAGACAAACAGAGTGTCACTAGTATGCCTCTACTTGACTAGCTTGTTAATCAAAGATGGTTATGTTTCCTAACCATGAACAAGGAGTTGTTATTTGATTAACAAGGTCACATCATTAGTTGAATGATCTGATTGACATGACCCATTCCGTTAGCTTAGCACACGATCGTTTAGTATGTTGCTATTGCTTCCTTCATGACTTATACATGTTCCTATAACTATGAGATTATGCAACTCCGTTTGCGGAGGAACACTTTGGGTACTACCAAGCGTCACAACGAATGGGTGATTATAAAGGAGTACTACAGGTGTCTCCAAAGGCAGATGTTGGGTTGGCGTATTTCGAGATTAGGATTTGTCACTCCGAATGTCGGAGAGGTATCTCTGGGCCCTCTCGGTAATGCACATCACTTAAAGCCTTGCAAGCATTGCAACTAATGAGTTAGTTGCGAGATGATGTATTACGGAACGAGTAAAGAGACTTGCCGGTAACGAGATTGAACTAGGTATTGGATACCGACGATCGAATCTCGGGCAAGTAACATACCGATGACAAAGGGAACAACGTATGTTGTTATGCGGTCTGACCGATAAAGATCTTCGTAGAATATGTAGGAACCAATATGGGCATCCAGGTCCCGCTGTTGGTTATTGACCGTGAATGGTTCCAGGTCATGTCTACATTGTTCTCGAACCGTAGGGTCCGCACGCTTAAGGTTTCGATGACTGTTATTATGAGTTTATGTATTTTGATGTACCGAAGGAGTTCGGAGTCCCGGATGTGATCACGGACATGACGAGGAGTCTCGGAATGGTCGAGACATAAAGATTGATATATTGGAAGCCTATGTTTGGAGTTCGGAATGGTTCCAAGTAAAAGGGAATTCTGGGAGAACCGGAGGTTACCGAACCCCGGGAGGTAAATGGGCCTCGATGGGCCCTAGTGGAAAGGAGGAGGGGCAGCCCAAGCCTGGCCGCGCGCCTCCCCCCCCTTCCCTAGTCCTACTAGGACTAGGAGAAGGGGGCCGGCCCCCTCTCTCTCTTTCCCCCCTCCGGAATCCTAGTCCAACTAGGATTGGGGGGGGAATCCTACTCCCGGAGGAGTAGGACTCCTGTATGCGCCCTCCTTGGCCGCCGCCCCCCCCTGGCTCCTTTATATACGGGGCAGGGGGCACCTGAGACACACAAGTTGATCGTGAGATCGTTCCTTAGCCGTGTCGGTGCCCCTCCACCATATTCCACCTCGGTTATACTGTCATGAAGCTTAGGCGAAGCCTGCGCCGGTGAAACATCAAGATCGCCACCACGCCGTCGTCTTGTGGAACTCTCCTCGACACTCGGCTGGATCGAGTCGAGGGACGTCATCGAGCTGTACGTGTGTCAAGAACTCGGGGCGTCGGAGTAACGGCGCCGGGATCGGTCGGATCGCGAGGAGAACGTCGACTACTTCCTCTACGTTGTGATCGCTTCGCCGGGTCTACAAGGGTATGTAGACAACACTCTCCCTCTCGTTGCTATACATCACCATGATCTTGCGTGTGCGTAGGAAAATTTTTGAAATTACTACATTCCCCAACAGTGGCATCCGAGCCTAGGTTTTTATGGTTTGATGTTTTGCACGAGTAGAACACAAGTGAGTTGTGGGCGATACAAGTCATACTACCTACCAGCATGTCATACTTTGGTTCAGCGGTATTGTGAGATGAAGCGGCCCGGACCGACATTACGCAGACGCTTACGCGAGACTGGTTTCACCGCTGCGAGCACTCGTTGCTTAAAGGTGACTGGTGGGTGCTGTCTCTCTCACTTTAGTTGAACTGAGTGTGGCTACGCCCGGTCCTTGAGAAGGTTAAACGGAGTCTATTTGACGAAGTATCGTTGTGGTTTTGATGCGAGGTGAGACTGGTTCTTGCTTAAGCCCGTAGCAGCCACGTAAAATTTGCAACAACAAAGTAGAGGACGTCTAACTTGTTTTTGCAGGGCATGTTGTGATGTGATATGGTCAAGACGTGATGCTATATTGTATGAGATGATCATGTTTTGTAACCGGTTATCGGCAATCGGCTGGAGCCATATGGTTGTCGCTTTATTGTATGCAATGCAATCGCATTCGTAATGCTTTACTTTATCACTAAGCGGTAGCGATAGTCGAGAAGCATAAGTTTGGCGAGGCGACAACGATGCTACGATGGAGATCAAGGTGTCGCGCCGGTGGCGATGGTGATCATGATGGTGCTGCGGAGATGAAGATCACGAAGCACAAGATGATGATGACCATATCATATCACTTATATTGATTTGCATGTGATGTTTATCCTTTATGCATCTTATCTTGCTTTGATTGACGGTAGCATTATAAGATGATCTCTCACTAAATTATCAAGAAGTGTTCTCCCAGTATGCACGTTGCCAAAGTTCGTCGTGCCCGGACACCACGTGATGATCGGGTGTGATAAGCTCTCGTCCATCTACAACGGGTGCAAGCCAGTTTTGCACACGCAGAATACTCGGGTTATACTTGACGAGCCTAGCATATGCAGATATGGCCTCGAACACGGAGACCGAAAGGTCGGCGTGAATCATATAGTAGATATGATCAACATAAGATGTTCACCATTGAAAACTACTCCATCTCACGTGATGATCGGTTATGGTTTAGTTGATTTGGGTCACGTGATCACTTAGATGACTAGAGAGATGTCTATCTAAGTGGGAGTTCTTAAGTAATATGATTAATTGAACTTAAATTTATCATGAACTTAGTCTGGTAGTATTTTGCAAATTATGTTATAAGATCAATAGCTTGCGTTGTTGCTTTCATATGTTTATTTTGATATGTTCCTAGAGAAAATTGTGTTGAAAAATGTTAGTAGCAATGATGCGGATTTGATCCGTGATCTGAGGTTTATCCTCATTCTTTGTCTGTAAGAATTATGTCCTTAATGCACCGCTAGGTGATGCAGACCTATTTGCAGGAGCGGATGCGAGACGTTATGAGCGTTTGGCTAGCTCAATATGATGACTACTTGATAGTTTTGTGCACCATGCTTTATGACTTAGAATCGGGACTTCAAAGATGTTTTGAACATCATGGACCATATGAGATGTTCCAGAATTGAAGTTAATATTTCAAGCAAATACCGAGTTGAGAGATATGAAGTCTCCAACAAGTTCTATAGCTAAAAGATGGAGGAGAATCGCTCAACTAGTGAGCATGTGCTCAGATTGTCAGGTACTTCAATCGCTTGAATCAAGTGGGAGTTAATCTTCGAGATAAGATAGTGATTGATGAATTCTCTAGTCACCATCACCAAGTTAGTAGAACTTCGTGATGAACTATAGTATACAAGGGATGATAAAATGATTCCGTGTTTTTCATGATGATGAAATCGATGAAGGTAGAAATCAAGAAAGAACATCAAGTGTTGATGGTTAACAAGACCACTAGTTTCAAGAAAAGCGGCAAAGGGATGGAAGGAACTTCAAGAAGAACGGCAAGCAAGTTCTTTGCTCAAGTGAAGAAGCCCAAGTCCGGACCTAAGCACGAGACTAAGTGCTTCTACTGCAAAGGAACTGGTTATTGAAGCAGAACTACCCCAAGTATTTGGCGGATAAGAAGGATGGCAAAGTAAACAAAGGTATATTTGATATACATGTTATGAATATGTACTTTACTAGTGTTTATAGCAACCCCTCGGTATTTGGTACTGGTTCAGTTGCTAAGAGTAGTAACTCAAGCGGAGTTGCGAATAAGCGAAACTAGTTAAGAGTGAAGTGACGATGTGTGTTGAAAGTAGTTTCAAGATTGATATGATCATCATCGCACACTCCCTATACTTTCGGGATTAGTGTTGAACCTAAATAAATGTTATTTGGTGTTTGCGTTGAGCATGAATATGATTTGATCGTGTTTATTGCAATACGGTTATTCATTTAAGTAAGAGAATAAACTGTTGTTCATTTACATGAATAAAACCTTATATGGTTACACACCCAATGAAAATGGTTCATTGGATCTCGATCGTAGTGATACACATATTCATAATATTGAAACCAAAAGATGCAAAGTTAATAATGATAGTGCAACTTATTTGTGTAATCGCCGTTTAGGTCATATTGGTGTAAAGCGCATGAAGAAACTCCATAATGATGGGATTTTGGAATCACTTGATTATGAATCACCGATGTTTGCGAACCATGCCTCATGGGCAAGATGACTAAGACTCCGTTCTCGGAATAATGGAGCGAGCAACTGACTTATTGGAAATAATACATACCGATGTATGCGATCCAATGAGTGTTAAGGCTCACGGTGGGTATCGTTATTTTCTGACCTTCACAGATGATTTGAGCAGATATGGGTATATCTACTTGATGAAACATAAGTCTGAAATAGTTGAAAGGTTCAGAGTGAAGTGGAAAAATCATCGTGACAAGAAAATAAGATTTCTACGATCTGATCGCGGAGACAAATATTTAAGTTACGAGTTTGGTCTTCAATTAAAACAATGTGGAATAGTTTCACAAATTCATGCCACCTGGAACACCACATCATAATGGTGTGTCCGAACGTCATAACCGTACTTTATTGGATATAGTACAATCTATGATGTTTCTTACCGATTTACCAATATCGTTTTGGGATCATGCATTAGAGACAGCTGCATTCACGTTAAATAGGGCACCATCTAAATCCGTTGAGACGACACTATATGAACTGTGGTTTAGCAAGAAACCAAAGTTGTCGTTTCTTAAAGTTTGGGGCTGCGATGCTTATGTGAAAAAGTTTCATCCTGATAAGCTCAAACCCAAATCGGAGAAGTGCGTCTTCATAGAATACCCAAAGGAAATTGTTGGGTACACCTTCTATCACAGATCCGAAGGCAAAACATTCGTTGCTAATAAATGGATCCTTTATAGAGAAGGAGTTTCTCTCGAAAGAAGTGAGTGGGAGGAAAGTAGAACTTGATGAGGTAATTGTACCTTCTCCCTTACTTGAAAGTAGTTTGTCGCAGAAACCGGTTTCGAGACATCTACACCAAGTAGTGAGGAAGTTGATGATGTTGATCATGAAACTTCAGATCAAGTTACTACTGAGAACTCGTAGATCAACCAGAGTAAGATCCGCACTGAGTGGTACGGTAATCCTATTATGGAAATCATGCTACTAGATCATGACGAACCCACGAACTATGAAGAAGCGATGGTGAGCCCAGATTCATGAAATGGCTTGAGGCCATGAAATCTGAGATGAGATCCATGTATGAGAACAAAGTGTGGACTTTGGTGGTGTTGCCCGATGATCGGCAAGCCATAGAAAATAAATGGATCTTCAAGAGGAAGACGGACGAGATAGTAGTGTTACTATCTACAAAGCTCGACTTGTCGCAAAAAGGTTTTTGACAAGTTCAAGGTGTTGACTACAATGAGATTTTCTCAAGCTGTAGCGATGCTTAAGTCTGTCCGAATCATGTTAGCAATTGCCACAATTTATGAAATTTGGCAAATGGATGTAAAAAACTGCATTCTGAATGGGTTTCGGGAGGAAGAGTTGTATATGATGCAACCGAAGGTTTTATCGATCCAAAGGAGCTAACAAAGTGTGCAAGCTCCAATGATCCATCTATGGACTGGTGCAAGCATCTCGGAGTTGGAATATACGCTTTGATGAGTTGATCAAAGCATATAGTTTTATCTGAGACTTACGGTGAAGCTGTATTTACTAAAAAGTGAGTGGGAGCACTACAGCATTTTCGATAAAGTATATGTGAATGACATATTGTAGATCGGAAATAATGTAGAATTATTCGCAAAGCATAAAGAAGTGTTTGAAAGGAGTTTTTCAAAGGAAAGACCTCGGTAAAGCTACTTACATATTGAGCATCAAGATCTATAGAGATAGATCAAGATGCTTGATAAGTTTTTTCAATGAGTACATACCTTGACAAGATTTTGAAGTAGTTCAAAATGAAACAATCAAAGAAAGAGTTCTTGCACGTGTTACAAGGTGTGAAATTGAGTAAGACTCAAAACCCGACCACAGCAGAAGATAGAAAGAGAATGAAAGTCATTCACTATGCCTTGGCCATAGTTTCTATAAAGTATGCCATTTGTGTACCAAATCTATTGTATACCCTGACTTGAGTTTCGCCAGGAATACAATAGTGATCTAGGAGTAGATCATCGACAGCGGTCAAAATTATCCTTAGTGGAATAAGGATATGTTTCTCGATTATGGAAGTGACAAAAGGTTAAATCGTAAAGGGTTACGTCGATGCAACTTTGACACCGATCCGATGACTCTAAGTGTCGATCTAGATACATATTGGAAGTGGGAGCAATTAGCTAGAGTAGCTTCGTGCAGAGCATTGTAGACATAGAAAAATTGCAAAATACATAACGGATCTGAATGTGAAAGACCCGTTGACTAAGACTCTCTCACAAGCAAAACATGATCACACCTTAGTACTCTTTGGGTGTTAATCACATAGCGATGTGAACTAGATTCTTGAATCTAGTAAACCCTTTGGGTGTTGGTCACATGATGATGTGAACTATCGATGTTAATCACATAGTGATGTGATCTAGATTATTGACTCTAGTGCAAGTGGGAGACTGAAGGAAATATGCTCTAGAGGCAATAATAAAGTTATTATATATTTCCTCATATCATGATAAATGTTTATTATTCATGCTAGAATTGTATTAACCGGAAACATAATACATGTGTGAATACATAGACAAACAGAGTGTCACTAGTATGCCTCTACTTGACTAGCTTGTTAATCAAAGATGGTTATGTTTCCTAACCATGAACAAGGAGTTGTTATTTGATTAACAAGGTCACATCATTAGTTGAATGATCTGATTGACATGACCCATTCCGTTAGCTTAGCACACGATCGTTTAGTATGTTGCTATTGCTTCCTTCATGACTTATACATGTTCCTATAACTATGAGATTATGCAACTCCGTTTGCGGAGGAACACTTTGGTACTACCAAACGTCACAACGAATCGGGTGATTATAAAGGAGTACTACTGGTGTCTCCAAAGGCGGATGTTGGGTTGGCGTATTTCGAGATTAGGATTTGTCACTCCGAATGTCGGAGAGGTATCTCTGGGCCCTCTCGGTAATGCACATCACTTAAAGCCTTGCAAGCATTGCAACTAATGAGTTAGTTGCGAGATGATGTATTACGGAACGAGTAAAGAGACTTGCCGGTAACGAGATTGAACTAGGTATTGGATACCGACGATCGAATCTCGGGCAAGTAACATACCGATGACAAAGGGAACAACGTATGTTGTTATGCGGTCTGACCGATAAAGATCTTCGTAGAATATGTAGGAACCAATATGGGCATCCAGGTCCGCTGTTGGTTATTGACCGTGAATGGTTCGAGTCATGTCTACATTGTTCTCGAACCGTAGGGTCCGCACGCTTAAGGTTTCGATGGCGGTTATTATGAGTTTATGTATTTTGATGTACGAAGGAGTTCGAGTCCGGATGTGATCACGGACATGACGAGGAGTCTCGGAATGGTCGAGACATAAAGATTGATATATTGGAAGCCTATGTTTGGAGTTCGGAATGGTTCCGGCTAAAAAGGAATTTCTCGGAGAACCGGAGGTTACCGGAACCCCGGAGGTAAATGGGCCTCAATGGGCCCTAGTGGAAAGGAGGAGGGCAGCCCAAGCCTGGCGCGCCTCCCCTTCCCTAGTCCTACTAGGACTAGGAGAAGGGGCCGCCCCTCTCTCTTCCCCTCAGGAATCCTAGTCCAACTAGGATTGGGGGAATCCTACTCCCAGAGGAGTAGGACTCCTGCGCGCCCTCCTTGGCCGCCCCCCCCCTGGCTCCTTTATATATACGGGGGGGGGCACCTTGAGACACACAAGTTGATCGTGAGATCGTTCCTTAGCCGTGTGCGGTGCCCCTCCACCATATTCCACCTCGGTTATACTGTCATGAAGCTTAGCGAAGCCTCGCGCGGCGTGAAACATCAAGATCGTCACCACGCCGTCGTCTCGTGGAACTCTCCCTCGACACTCGGCTGGATCGAGTCTGAGGGACGTCATCGAGCTGTCGTGTGTCAAGAACTCGGGCGTCGAGTAACGGCGCCGGATCGGTCGGATCGCGAGGAGAACGTCGACTACTTCCTCTACGTTGTGATCGCTTCGCCGGGTCTACAAGGGTATGTAGACAACACTCTCCCCTCTCGTTGCTATACATCACCATGATCTTGCGTGTGCGTAGGAAAATTTTTGAAATTACTACGTTCCCCAACAGGAACATGTTATACCGTTCCTCATGCGCCTGTTGGAACACTTGCTTAGGCTTCTCCTCCGTCATGGCGGCGTTGTAGTCCATGTGCGCCTGATCCATAGTAAAGCCGACATGCACAGGCGCAGGCTCCAATGTGGTGTCGTTGGAGCCCGTGTCCATCGTGGGGTCGTCCAAGACGTCGGAGACCTCGGGCGAGTTGGCCAGCATGCCGGCCTAGATCCGCCTGGCATGACGGCTCTGCAAGGCAACTGCAAGGGGTGGCCACCTCGTGCCTCGTCTCCGTGGAAAGGCTCTCCAACAAAGCGTTGCCGCCTGCAGTTATGGCGGATGGGGTGGAAGGGAGGAGGATGTGGATCGGCTTGTGTTCTGGCGTGGAGTTAGCCAGGTGTGACCACCTTTAAATAGTGAATACCGGTGACGTCAGGCATCCGAGTGCGTCAATTTTAGCGCTGGAGTGGGTTTCTCGGTCGGGAGCCTTCTTAATGGTGGCATACGGACTGACGGGGCATTGAATGGGCATCTTAGATACCCGTCCAGTAACGCATCTCCGGCATTGAACAAGCACGGATACCGGGGACGCTTCTCGTGCGGCGCCCTTGGTCGGTGCGCCGCTTCAATGGAGCAGCCATTGAGAGATCGCGTCCGCTCTGGGCCGGCTGCAATGTGGAGCGGCCGCTCTACAACGACATGAATGCGGGCAGCTGGCGCAGGGTGGGAACACGCGCGGGCGAAGGAGAAGGGTTTGGGGCGGACCGGGGTTGTCAGAAGCGGACGTGGTTGTTGTCCTGACGCACGCAAAGCCACCCACTTTTGTCTTCAGTTTGCGGAAGAAAGTGCGTCTGGACCGCCCTGCAGACCGACGTAGGACCGTGTTGGATGGCATAACACGTCAGGACCTTGCGTTCCGGCGGTTGTGTGCAATTTGAGGGTTGGCGTTGGAGATGCCCTTAGCCAGCGGTTTTGTGAAGTTTCTACGAACCGGTCTATCGGTTTTCGGAAGCTTCTACATGGTGTTGTTTTTTCTTTATTGGTTTTCATCAGTTTTTGTTCACTTTGTTTTCTTTTTTTGTTTTATTTTCCCTTTTTCTATTTTTCTATTTCGCAAATACATGTCAACCATTTTTATACAGACATGTTGAACAGGTTTTTATATACATGTTGAAGAAATTTTAAATACATGATGAACATTTATTTGAATACATGAACATTTGTCAAATGCATGTTGACCATTTATTAAATACAAGGTGGACAATTTATAAATACACGCTGAAAGATTCCTAGAAACGGTATGAACTTTTTTTTAAACATGCAAATGATTCTAAGTTCTATAATTTTTTGTTATAATGTTGCGAACTTTATTTATATGGTATGAACTTCTTCTCAAAATTAGCGAACTAATTTTAGCATTGCACCAACATTTTCCTAAAACGTCATGAAAATATTTTTGAACCGCATGAAACATTTTTAAATGTCATGAGATTTTTTATAATACAAATAGTTTAAAGAATTACGCGAACAAATATTTCAGTGAAACTTTTTATAAAATCTAATGAACATATTTTTATAACTTATACATGTGAAGATTTTTCTGAAATGCTAAATGAAATGAAAAAATTATGCGGACATTTTCTACTATGCCATAAACAAAAATAAATAAATGTGATGAACATGTTTCGAAACGTTAAAACATTTTCTAAGTGTCACAAACATTTTTAAGTTTCATTAGCATTTTCTAATGTTTGATGAACATTTATGAAAATTGATTAACTTTTTGAAATACATATAAAAGTAAAAAAGAACAACCCAACACCTGAAAGGGCTTCTTAATAGGCCATCCCTTTAGAGGCGCTTCCACTTGACACCTATTTGATTTTCTCAAAAAAAAAAAACTTGACACCTATTTAAACGGCCCGTCTCGCCGCTACCTTACCCTATTTCTATACTTACTATCATAGGATCATGTAGTGGTATATATACTACTTTATGGTACGTTCATATACTATATATAAGATAGTTTAAAGTGAGTTAAATGAAAAAAATTGAAAGCTGGTCCATGGGTTTTATTATATTTCTGAAATACGTGCATATTTGTACGTAAAAAGTAACAACGCTGAGAATATGTACGAATGCTCCTTTTTAATGTTTGGCTCTCTCTGGTGGTTGGCTGCATTCGCTACAGTTTTCTCCAGTTTTTTCTTTTTTGTTTTCTTTTTTTCGGTTTTCTTTGTTGCTTTTCTGGCTTTCTGCAGTCTTTCCACTCCATTTATTTTTCAATGTTTCTTTTTTGGATCTTTGGCTATTTTCACCATTCTAATTTATTTACAACAGGTTTGCATCGCTTTTCTTCTTTTTCTTTGCTTTTCGTTGTTTCTTTTTTGGGGTTTTTTAGTTGCTTCTTTGTTTTGCTTTGGTTTCTTTGTTTCTTACTCGGTTTTCATTGTTTACACTCTCTTTCATAATTGTCTTTGGTTGTCATTTTTTTTTTTTTGCTCTGTTTTACTTCATTTTCTTTGCTCCTTTTTTTCTTCGTTTTGCTTTTATTTCTGTTCTAGTTTTCATCAATTTTCTTTTATGATCCAGCACACATGTTCTTTTTCTGTACATAATGTACATTTTAAGTGCACATGTACGACATTTTTTTATACACATTAAACATTTTTCATGTACCTAATATTTTGTTAAATACATGTTTTGAATACTTTTTTAAATACACGGTCAATACTTTTTAAATTTTTTAATGGCAATAATATTTTTGCACACATAATTTACATTTTTGGTATACATGGACATTTTTTATATATGCTTCATATTTTTTGTTTTTTTAATCATTTATGCCACTAGTTGTGTGCACTACTCAATTTTGTCATTTAAATACATTATAACTGAGTACTTTTCCAGCCCTCTCAGGCACAAGCCTTTCCAACCGTTTGATCGTGACTGTTGAGGCTTTCAGACCATTGGATTAGCTGTGAGTCGCGCCTAATCCAGCTCCGTTCGCTAATACGGACCGCTAACGGGCTGGGGCAGCTGCTCCCGCAGCAAAATTGCTGTAACGTGGTTTATTGGGCTAGTTCTCGCAGGAAGCCCATTGGAAACTCCCTTCGCTCGACGCCCCCTTCCTTCGTCTCGACTTCTCTCTCTCAGCCCCTCCTCATTCTAACCGCGCTTGGGTGGCGGTGGCGGTGAATCGCCCTCCCTTCGGTGAGATCTCAGAGCGACAGTGGCGATGAGCGGTAAAGTGCCTCCACCTCCAGGTGAGATATGTTGTGCACACGATCTCTCTCTCACACAATCGCGGATCAGCGCCGCCGTAGCCTGTGTTCAATCCCACACCACCGCCTCTGTCTCCTAGCAACGTCATCTCGCCGCCTTCGGCCTCACCATCAACTGATGCAGGGGAGTGATACCGCCACCTCCATCTCCCCTTTCCCTGCCTCTGAACCCAACTGAGAAGAAACTCATCTCTTCCCCTCTCCCAGGGCATCCTCTCTTACCCTCCCGTGGCTCCTCTTCCTCCTCCCATGGCCACCAAATTCTGCAAGGATTTTTTATTCAAGTTGTTCTTTGTCACCAGGTCGCCGGCAAGGTCTTAGTCCATGATTTGTTCGTCTCGCGCTAGAGGTGGGAATGATGTTTCATCGCGGATTGCACAAATAAGTGTCGCGTCTTGACTCAAATTGGTCTAGATTTGTGCAGATGGTGGAGGTGGAGAAGTCTGAGCGAGGGCTCGAGGAGGTGGAGGAAGAGATGGTGGCCAGCACCGCTCCTTCGGCCAGGAAAACGTGGCACTCCGGTTCATTCATATAGACTAAATCGCGGGGTCGGTGAGTCACTATTGCCCAAAACCAAGCGGTGGATGGCACTCACGAGCAAAAGCAGTCACATAATCATCTTCAGGGCTAAGATCAACATGCTCCTGCCCTTTAGGCCCTTTGCCATCACGCTCCACTACCTCTCCAGAAACCACAATAATCACACTTATAAATTAATTTTCAGTATTCATCAAAATTGTACAATATTACTTGCCCTTTTATGTTTAATTAATTTTTCTATTTAGTGTTACTTTTGGATCTTTTATAGCACAAGCATCCGTTTCTTCTTATAAATTCTAGGTCGCGTTTAGTCGCAGGAGCAAGACTGACATGTAGTGCCTTCTATATCCTCAATTTTGTATCTTCAAATGGTTCATATTAAGCAGATGTGCTCAAACATATAATTATGTTTCCCCAACAATTGTGCTTTTTGCTAACATAATTTGAAATGAATCCCTGTGTTCTAGGAGGACAAATTCAAGCTCCATATTACTTGGTCTGCTGCTTCCTCTGGGTTGTTTTCTACCTTCCAGTAGATTCTGTGGAGCTCCAATGGCTAACAAACTGGTTAGTGCTCGTGCACTATTATGCCTCAAGTTAATTATCTTGCAATGCAATTTCATATTTTATGGTATGATTGCTCTAGGTGGAACTGACCGCTCTACTACAGTGTGATTGCTCTAGATGGAACTAACTACTCTATTGCATGACATTGCTAGGTCGCCAGTCCATTCTTGATTTCGATTATGGGCGTGATATTGTGATATTATCCATGAAAACAATTGGTCTACTAATGAACTTGACAGTTAGTATTTTTTATGGCAGATGCATCGAATTTAAGTGTCAGGAGTCTGCCTTTTGGTATGTCCTTGTGGTGCGTTGCCTCTCCATTAAATTCTCATGTTCGCGGATTCTGGAGTGTACTTATATTGTGTCATGCCTTTTTAGATGAAAATAGAATGGAGTGGTATGTTCCATCACTTGGGACCATGTAATTATATTATTTGATATTTAGTATAGAGTTCTGAACTATCTTGGTTGGGCTTGATTCAGGCAAAAAAATACTACTGCAAAGTTGTAATCACAACTATAATTATCCGAGGAAGTGTTGTAAAAGGAGGAGATGTCTTGCACTACTGCTGCTTTGGTACCAGATGTGAACGACTTCATTA
Organism: Aegilops speltoides; assembly: GCA_021437245.1. Lineage (NCBI taxonomy): Eukaryota > Viridiplantae > Streptophyta > Magnoliopsida > Poales > Poaceae > Aegilops > Aegilops speltoides. The sequence goes on from CM038146.1 coordinate 378,627,966, forward strand.
GGAGTTTGCTGCATGGTTGGAGGTCAGCTCAGCTTTTCTATCTGCTTAACTTTTGCGGATATAAAAAATTAGTAGTCTTGAAGCTGAAATTTAGTTGATTGAAAGTAAAGAGATTCAGAGTAAGAGACTTTTTTTGCACTCAAGGGAAGAGCACGGTAACATGTCTTCTCACTCCAATATTTGAGACTGAATTTGATAAAATTAGGCACTGCAATTTTTTTCAAATTATTTGCAAAATACACTCATGGACAGTTTTAAAGAAAACAAAAGTGCGTAATTTTCCTCTGCTTTGTGTTGAAGTCCTCTTGTATAGGGCATTTGAGGTTCTGTTTAGTGCATAATTTGGCGAATCTTTTGCAGCAAACACTCATTTGTTTGCTTTGCCATGAAATTTCCCACATACGACCGTCCTGTCTATCCAGGTGCCATAATTTTAGGTTTGACATCTAATAAGTTAACTTCAAATTTGAATGCCATGTATAGCATTTTCAGAATTGGAGTGACGGCATCGGTCGTCGCTACTACTTTAGTGATCTATAATGTCTTATATTAGCTTAAAGAGGTAGTATTTGGGTTGTCATTGACATCACACATTGACTGGCGATGTTGCATGTCAGAGGGGTCTACTCATACGTGCAGTTTTCCATTGTCTCTGGTGATTCTTTTCTTTATTTCCCACCTTGCACGTTTGGTATATTCATGGGTTCACCCTTCTTTCTAATATTTTAGTTTACTAAAATCGTAACAATTGGTGTCAAAACCTTATATTCAATGCTATTGCAGATCAGTACCATTACCCTGTTTGCAGATTTTTTAGTTAACCTGTATTAGAAGAAATCATACACCAACTTACAATCCTACTAAAAAAAGATATTGAAAATCAAATAAATCGTAAGCCAAAAAGATGACCAATACATTGGTACTATTTGGATCATGCTTCTTACATACTCCCTCCGTCCGAAAATACTTGTCATCAAAATGGATGAAAATGGATGTATCTACAACTAAAATACATCTAGATACATCCATTTCAATTACAAGTATTTTCGGACGGAGGGAGTATATGTTTGATTACATTATCTATACAATTCTATAATTGTCCACATTATTTTCCTTAGCTTAACATGCCATTGCATTCCATACATAACTATCTGTTATAACAACAATTATAAGGTGAACCATGTTTGCGCGACTTGCAATTTTAATGTCCAATGGACTAAGACCATAGTTTTCCCGTTTGTACACATTCCATTTGCATTACATTTTTCTGTAAAATAATCTTGACAGCGTCATCATTGTGTTCTACAGGAAGGTAGTTGATGTCACTAGAGATACTAAACCATTTGGATTCCAATACCATACCATGTTGATCTACACCTGGTGTACTTTCTCTCCTATTTATGCTTTCGTTTCAGTGGTTCTAAGGCTCTCACATAATGATTGAGAAAAGTAGCACAATGTTTTTTTGGCTATTTGCTATCGATGGCATGTTGCAGTTTGCCATGGACCATGCTAAACGTGCATCTTTCCAAGGAATACTATACCTTATGGGATTTCTCATATATTTGTAGATTTATTGTATTTTCTTTGAATTGGACTGTAGATTTGTTGTTGTGTTGTTAGAATAAACAATGCAAGAATTTGGTAACTGATTTTATAGCTGCAGTCTCCTAAGCACAATTACTGGTGCTTTATTTTCTAATCTTCAGTTTTCTTTTGTCGTTAAATATTATACAGCTTAGTTTTGTTACTAACTTTAATCCAATCATATATTTACATCAATCACTACTATTTTAGTGACAAAATAGACGGGCGCAGCAACGCGCGCCATCATGGTCTAGTTATAAGTTACAACTGCTCAAAAATGCCATCGTTTCGTGAGATGCTTCCTAAAAAATGCGATCCTCCCATTAGATGTTTGCCTAAAAATGTCATTGAACATCGTTATTGTCAAGTCAAACCTATTGACCATGTTATATGAACAGAATAACCATAGACTCACATGTGAGTTCTCTCTATCTCACAATGATAAGTCTGGACCCCACTTGTCAGGAGTAAGCAAGTGAATAATTGTAGAGGAAAATAAGAACTTTTTAGGGGCTCTAGTGGGACCCACACTTTATTGTAGTGATATAGAGGGAGAGCTGAGATGTTAGTCCATGGGGTACTTTGGTCATATAACATGGTAAACGGGCTTTGAGCTGACAGTAATGTTGTCTTGTGCCATTTTTTAGCATGCGCCTAATAGAGTGATATCCTTTTTGAGAAGTTGAAACTCCTAGTGGCCAAACTGAGTAATAACACAACTAGTGGCATAAATGATAAAAATATATTTTTCAAATATAAAATTAGTTTTTTCAAATAAATTTTTTTCATGTCTACTTTTATTTAATATACATTTGTACATTTTTCGTAGATATATTTACTTATACAGTATAATATTTTTTAATATATAATTACATTTTTTATATGCATTATATATTTTTTAAAACATTTTCCATATAACTGAGAAAATATCATACACATTTAACATTTTTCAAATGCTTGTACATTTTTCAAATACTCGATTAAAAAAATTGAATTGCTTGATTTTTTAAATAAATGATCAACTTTTTTCTTACACATTGTATTTTTCTATAAATTTTAAATGTGTTTCTATAAATTTTTCAAATGTGTTTCTATAATATTGGAAGTATAATTTTTTGAAAAAACATAAAATGGAAATAAAAACATTAGAAAAACGAGGTTGCGGCCTGTGGCCAAGGGGCCGGCCCAGTCTCGCGCTCGCCCAGGCTTTAAAAAGATGTTCCTAATTTCCTTTTGTTAAATCATGTTTGTTAAAAAGATTCACTATTCTTTTACAAAATCATGTTTTTAAATTGTTAATTATTTTTAAAATATTCATACTCTTTTTTAAATAAGTTGAGTTTTTGAAAATGATCAATTCTTTTTAAGAAACATGCATTTGTATAAAAGATTCCTGTAATTTTAGAATGTTCATACATTTTTGCCTTAAAATGTTTTGTAGCTATATTCACATGGGAAATACATTCACGTTAAAAAAAGACTAAAAACAAAATAAACCGAGAAAACAAAAATAGCATGAAAAGTATAGATTAGTGAAAGTAGCTCATCAGCGCTCGCTTAATGCAGCCCAAGTGGGCTGGCACATGAGCAAATGCTCTATGCGTTCGGCTTGATTTGATGCACAATGCACCAAATAGAAGATCCTCATATGCATGTTATTCTGAGTCATATGTCACTCACCTGGTGCCATGTCTCAGCCCACCACAAATAGCAGGCAGGCAACAAAAGCATCGACCATGAGTTATTCGTTTGAAGGCGGCGACTTGCTCAATCCTCACACAATGTAGTGTTGATGAACTTGGAGCTTGGCTACAAGCCCCATCGGCAAGGGGGTGACACCTCCGTCCCACAAAAATCCAGGGACCAGCCCCTGGCAGAGCACCCACAGCCTCCATCGGATCGCAAGTAGGCAGCACTGAATCGGCACCAACATTAGGGTGATCCACAACATGTGTTATTGTTCTGGCGCCATTTCGTGGATCGCATCGCCGGTGCCACGAGCAACTTCAGAATCGAGGCCTCCTGCAACGGAAGAGGATCACAGAGGCGTCTGAGGCACCACCTCGACATCTTCACTAGGAACTGGGTCAAGCGTGGCGGCAAGCTTCTTAACCAGGACATCAACAACTTCCCCATGCCTAACTATGGAGCAACAAGTTTGGAGTTGCACAACGTAGGAGAAGAGCCAAGCACGGCAACCGCCGACGACGTCACCAGGGCCAACTCCACCCTCACCAACTCCATTTCTTCACAAGGGAATTGACGAGATGAAGGGATGGGATCCTAATCTGAATAATCTGGATTGAGCGAGGGAACCATTAGGGATCCACCGGGGGCTTCGTCAACAGATAGGGGGGACATCGGTAAAGGGGGTGGGTTGTGGGCGGTAGAGTCAACTTGGTCGTCCTCGCCGACATGGATGAACGCGAACGACAAACGCGCACACACCTTCGTCCTCCATTCTCCACCCCTAAGCATGTAACTTATGGTTCGGAGCCAGGGATTGCACAAGCTGCTGAGAGGGTGGCCGGCGCCGGTGGTGGCTGGCGAAGGGGAGAGGAGTTGGATTTGTGGTCGGGAGAGCTACATGAAGCTGCCATAATGTTTAACCAGGCTTTGGTGCACATGGTTTCACAAAAACAGATTTTCATCTATTTTGTTATATTTTGAAAAATGTTCATCTATGTCGACATGTTTGTGTATTTTTGAAAAGGGTCCGACTATATAACATCTAGATGTGAGATGTGTTGACACCAGATTTTGGCACGGTGAATAATTTATTTAAAATGGCCTCAAATAGAGAAGTGATCTTCATGAAAGAGTTCCGTATTGTCGATATGAACATCTTTGAAGTTTGGGTCATCGCAGTCCGATTTCATCTCGAAGGCCGAAACTATGCTCAAAGTACTAAGATCTTATATTCAGAGTACAGTTTGGCTGATTAAGCCCCCAAAACGACCTGAAATGGAAAAATTAACTACACGTATTGTCTTCGTCTCGTCGAAACGATCGATTTTGATATAAAAATCATTACAATCCGAGTTCGTATGCCAAAGTTAGAGCCATCGGAATACAGCCCTGTCAGGAGGCAAAAACTGGCGCGCCCCACCAAACACCCTGTCTGATGGGTAGCGCGAGGGATAACCTGTTTTGCACGAACGATTTGACCCTCAAGATTACCTCTGATCAACAAACGTTCAACATAAAAGTTGTTCGTCTCGTTGAAACGGTTAAGATTGCTTTTGGTCTCGTTTCCATCCGAGATCGTTTACCACCACCAAAAAGAACCGCAAGGTGCAGCCAGTTTAAACCGAACAGTTTTGGAAAGTTCGGACAAAACCAATCCGAATTTGACTAGGGTTTTGGACGTGAATCCAAGCCTTTTCCTTGCACGGGAAGTCCATCCGCCTCTTATGTACCTAAGGGGTGACGGCCAATTGAACAACACACAATCGATCAATCAATCTACCACTTTTTATCTTTTATCTTTTCTCCTTAACCCTAGTTCTTTTTCTTCCTCGTTCTTCGTTTGTTCTTCTTGTTGCAGGCGGCGAACCTCGAGGCCCTAGGGGCGGTCAGGTCGACCTAGGGCAGCCCATAGCCGCCTGGCGCACCACGGGTCCCTCCCGGGCGTGGGGTTTCGGTCCTCAAAGCACCCGCCGGATTGCTGCGTGCAGCGCTTCGGCGGGTCTCCTTCAACGTGAGCTGTGGTGCATCACCCTCGGCGTTGGAGGTACACGGTGACGTGTTCGTGTGCGAACACACTTTTTGGCGACTCTGCTGGGGACGAAGCTTTGAACGGTCTCCGGCCCATTCTTCTCTGAAGAGATCGTCATCTAGGGTTTGCAATCTACAAAGGTAATATGAATACCCAATTCACATATGTAGATGCAAATAATGCATATGTTGTTGCTAGATCATCTAATGAGCATAATGTATCGGCTAGCCCTAGCTTTATCAATCATGCATCTAATTATGTGCAAGGGCCGATGCAACAAAATCTCCATGATTCTACTTCATATAATTTTAGTAACATGCAACATATGTATCCCAACTCCCATGCATCGGCAACCCCACAAATTTATATGCCGATGAATAACATGATGAATTCGGTTAATCAAGTTGAGACACCATATGTAGGAACTTCCAATGGTATGCAACAAAGTGTTTCAAGTTTTTATTCATCGGCAAATAACTTGCAGTATGCTAATCCAAACGTGCAGGTGGAGAGGGGAATTGGCCATGTTACTACTAGTTATTTGGCCAATTACCCTCAAACATCATATGCTACGCCTAACGCTACTAATTTTTTGGCACCATACGCAACTGTTGATGTCCATAATTCGCTCAAGCACCTTCATGGTCATGGCGAATAAGTGAACTTTCTGCAGGAGCACAAATGCCTTCACCTACTACCGTGGCATATCATGTCCCCCTACACAATTCTGAATTTCGGCAACATCTCATTGCGAAAGAGTCTAAAAGCATTGGGGGCAACCATATCCAGACCGGGTAATTGAGAACAAGCTTACATTCTCTTGGGATTTGTGCAACTCTATTCGCCAGGAACTAATAGAAGGTGGGAAGCCTCATGATTTTGCTGCTGTAAAAGCTAGAATTGTGCAAATGATGCAGTCGCCCAGTGCTGTACCATCCAGTGTACCACCTAAACAATCATAAAGTTTTGACACCTCATTGTCGAAAGAGTCTCAAAGTATTAGGGGGCAATCTCATGACGAGTGGATGGAAATTGAGATGAAAAAGTTTAAAGCTCGCCAAGCTGAGATGTGGGCTAAAATTTGACGAGAGCGAGAAGCCTTGCAAATTCAAAAAGATAAAGTTGTTGATTCAGGTAACAAAGAAAATTAGGTTATTAGAAAAGCCGAATCAGGTAGCATATATTCTGAGACCATCAAATCCAAAGAGGCATTATTGAGAAAGGGCATGGAAAGCATAGCAAAACAACCATACTTGATTTTTCCGAAGTCAATGGAACCTACTTCCTGCCCTATGAGTTTCGTGCCATAGAAATTGACAAGCCTCAAGGACAAGAACAAGTATCCGAACAAAGTTTGGCTGACATGGATCTTCAAAGCAATGATGCACGGAATCAAGAAAAAGATGATGACAAGGTGTTGGGGAGCCATCCAAAGACGGAGCAAGATGTTCTTCAAGTGGCACCACCATCATGCTCTCCCAACATATTTGAAGAGGTATGCATAGAGAGTAATTTGCCTATTTTCAGATTTGGTCGCAACTTCATTATTGATGCATCTATAAAAAATATTCTCATAAGTAATTATGAAAGACCAATGAAGAAGGATAATTTACTTGTTAGCAATAAACTTGTTATGGAACATATCGGTCAACACATTGCGCCATTTATAAAGACCGATAATGACTTATTGTTACAGCCAAAGCTTCTCCCGTTGCTTTATCTAAAGTTCGTATCTAGTTGGGTAGCTTTGCTTATTTCGTACTTGGCTTGCACTTGGTCTCAATTGAGACATGTGTGTTCTAAATATTTTCGTTTCAGAAGTTTAAGCCAAGGTTAATTTCTTTTGAGAAATCCGATGCTAATATAATATCTTATCCAAAGACACCGGAGATAGAGTGGCAAACACAATGTATAGTCGAATGGGGAGATTCCAAATCTGAACCATTCGTTTGCTTATCTCCAAAGCCGTTCACACAGCAAGATCGGCTAGAAAACAAGAAGTTTACCTTCAATTCAAGCATGCGTGACCAAATATTTGATTTATTGCTGAAAAATAATTACATAAGAATTCTTGGTCACCATGTTGAGCCATCTATCCAAGGACGAATGTATTGTAAGTTGCATGATTCGTTCAAGCATAATTTTGAGGATTGCAACATGTTCCGTCAAATAGTTAAATCGGCCATTGAAAAAGGACGATTGAAGTTTGTTGAAACACCAAGAAATGACCAGTCTATTCCGATTGGTCCTGATGGCAAAAAGTTTTTGCATCGGCTGCTTCAAGCCGATACATTTAAAGAGAAGGTAAAACTACGGTGATGGGATCAAGCTTTCAAGTAAAGAAGTTGTTGAAGAGCATAATGAACATAATCTTGAGGGTGACAATTCCATCGAAGCTACAATGGAGATACCAAATCTGGGGCAGCAAGCAAATCCAAAGATCGGTGCAAGCACAACCAAAGAAAACAAGGTGGCGTAAGCACAAAGGTAAAAGGCCGAAAGTCACTTTCGCACAACTATTGGAAAAATATCAAAAGAAGAGTGAAGAGAAGAATGCTTATCGGCCAAATCATGCAAAGAAACCAAGATCACCCCCAAGGTGCAAATATGAGGATTGGTATTGGCAAAGTGATAATTTTAATGCAACATATTCATATCCTTATTTTGGGCCGTCAATGCCAATGTCGTGGATGCCTCCCAATGCTTATATAGATACATATACATCATGGGACAGGTATGATACAAGGGCACATTCTACATCTTATTCTAGACCATCTCACCAATACTATGCAGCTCAAAGAAGATCAACATTTGAACAATTACGCGTCAAAGACCGTATCAATCATAAGGTATCGGTCCAGAGCTCAAGGAAGAAGAAAGAGGTGGTCAAGCAGGTTTACCGCATTAAAAGAGATGGTCGTAAGAGTGCAATTTCAGATTTGATCTCAAATGAAAAAGAGCCAATTAAAGTGTTGACATTGGCTACTAAAGGCAATGAGACAAAACAATCAATTGATAAAAATCAGAGTGACAAATCTGAAGAAAAGAAGTTGAGGGTGCACATGGCCCAAAAAGAGTTGCCATTTGTTGAAACAAAATCACAGCCGAGATGCCCACTCGGTTTATCATATTGGCGAAAGAAGGAATTACAAAAACTTAGTGCACAAGAGCTGAAAAAGACGAACATGGCATGGGTTCCGAAGAGGAGCAGTCAAAATGAAAGTGATGTGCAACCTTCTATTGCAACAAGTGTTACAAAAGTGAAGAAAGAGAAGGATGGAAGCCAAAAACAGTTAAGCCGAAGGTTTGCATCACCCCATCAAAATCTTCGGTTAGCACATCATCCATATTCTTCAACCATACCATTGATGCCTTTGCCATGGAATTCATCATCAGGTATGATAAATTACCCTCCCTGGATTTATTTTAATCCATGGAAGCGACATAATTTTCTGCATCATGAGAGGGTATTATCAAATCTCTATACATTTTATTAGCTACATTTTTTCTTGCTAATTCAAAGGGAGGAAATATTTGATTGCTATTTCATTTGTTTATTTTGGCTATACATGATTTGGTGAATGAATTCTACATGGGCATTATGTTGATGGCCGGTATTTATCTATCGCCCTAAGAATATGTCAAAGCATGGCTGATGTAGTATCCTAACATCGTCCTTAGTTCAATTAGAGGCCAAAATGAGGTACATGTTCATTGATATTGCCCTTGTCTTTCTAGTACTATGGAGATTATTTTCTACGGTAAATTTGTGGCAATGGCCAAGGTGTTGGTGTTGCTTATTTATCTTCATATGGAGCTATTTTGTGAAGCCTCGGGCCGCTTATAATATTTTTGCACAATCATCAAAGCCGAATATGCATTGTCATTCGGATTGGAGCTTTACCTTGATATAGGTGCTATACATATTGAGGCTTCCGGTGATTCGTTATTAGTAGTGCAACAAATATCCAAGGGTTATCAATGTTTCGACAGATCACTTATAGTTTATCTTTTGGTATGTCTAGATGCAAGATTTACATTGGGTTGCTTTGAAATTGTTCATATATCTAGGCATGACAATTCGAAAGAGTTGGCACGACAAGTGTCCGCTACTATGTTAACCATGGTGTATTGCATTTCTATCAATAGCCGATGCTAGGTCTTGTCAACATAGGTAAGGCTGAATCGAAGCCCACCGCTTGCCACTAATGAAACTTTTATGCAGGCGAAATAAGGATTGAAGGAAGTTCATTTTTGATTATCTGCAAAATCCTAGCGAAAGGGTGAACAATATGGTTCGGAGAATGGTTTTGATCTATGGAACCTTATCACCGGATTGTTATAGAAGCTAAGAAGTTTTCACCCAAGTTTGCATCAAGAGGTTCAAACAAGCAATGGCCGATATATACTTGTCGTCCTAAGAACATGCAAAATGGCCGATGGAGTGTTGACATCGTCCTTAGAACAAGCTATGCGGAAGTTATTTTTCGGCACACAAACTTTGTCGAAAAACAGGGGGCATGTGTTGACACCAGATTTTGGCACGGTGAATAACTTATTTAAAATGGCCTCAAATAGAGAAGTGATCTGCATGAAAGATTTCCGTATTGTCGATATGAACATCTTTGAAGTTTGGGTCATCGCAGTCCGATTTCATCTCGAAGGCCGAAAATATGCTCAAAGTACTAAGATCTTATATTCAAAGTACAGTTTGGCTGATTAAGCCCCCAAGACGACCTCAAATGGAAAAATTATCTACACGGATTGTCTTCGTCTCGTCGAAACAATCGATTTTGATATAAAAATCGTTACAATCCGAGTTCATATGCCAAAGTTAGAGCCATCGGAATACAGCCCTGTCAGGAGGCAAAAACTGGCGCGCCCCAACAGACACCGTGTCTGATGGGTAGCGCGAGGGAAAGCCTGTTTTGCGTGAACGATTTGACCCTCAAGATTACCTCTGATCAAAAAACGTTCAACATAAAAGTTATTTGTCTCGTTGAAATGGTCAAGATTGCTTTTGGGTTCGTTTCCATCCGAGATCGTTTACCACCACCAAAAAGACCCGCAAGGTGCAGCCAGTTTAAATCGAACAGTTTTGGAAAGTTCGGGCAAAACCAATCCGAATTTGACTAGGGTTTTGGACGTGAATCCAAGCCTTTTCCTTGCACGGGAAGTCCAGCCGCCTCTTATATACCTAAGGGGTGACGGCCGATTGAACAACATACAATCGATCAATCAATCTACCACTTTTTATCTTTTATCTTTTCTCCTTAACCCTAGTTCTTTTTCTTCCTCGTTCTTCATCTGTTCTTCTTGTTGCAGGGCGGCGAACCTCGAGGCCCTAGGGGCGGACAGGTCGACCTAGGGCAGCCCATAGCCGCCGCGCGCCCAGACGGGGTCCCTCCCAGGCGTGTGGGGTTTCGGGTCCTCAAAAGCACCCGCCGGATTGCCTGCGTACCGCGCTTCCGGCCGGGTCTCCTTCAACGTGAGCTGTGGTGCATCACCCTCGGTGTTGGAGGTACACGGTGACGTGTTCGTGTGCGAACAAGATGACTCCACGAAAGAATATCAAGACTTACTAAATACTAGAACATCAAGGTGCGCGTTGCCGCACCCGCCCATCTTAGTGATAATATGACCATTTATGAAAGAAATAGAAGTATAATTTTTAATTCAGATTTGAATTGAGCGCCTCAATTTTTAGCATAAACTACAGTATATTTGAATACCAAGATTTGGATACACGCATATATAGAAGGGGCCAGTTCAAATAATCATCAAATATGTTTGAACAAGAAATTCCGCATGAGATTTTGCAAATCTTTCGCAAACCCGTAAAATAGAAGACAGATTAAGGAAAACATTTAAAAGATCGACGGTGAGTGAAAATTTTGAGTTGTAGCGTCAAGTACACCAATGACCTAGAATACTGGATTTTACATTTAAACTCAAGTATAATTCTAAGTGAAACTGCACATATAGATTTGCTTCCTTTTTTTTGCGGGGGGAAAGCATTTCATTTCATTTAATCAATAGTGGGAGTACATTCATTTGAAATGATAATGCTAATCTCCTGGGGGGAATTTGCTAACCAACAAGCCGTACGCTGCTGACCACGACCCATCGCTGCCATGGCATGTGCAGCCTTATTCTGTGATCTACCTATTTTTGTGACTTGCATTGATCTTTCTTGCAACATCTCCGAGACGGCCGCCACCTGAAACATATTCCTTGATCTTCCCTTTGAACCTAATTCAAGGAGCTTCAAGATCTCCGCACAATCTGTCTCGACCTAGATAGGCAAGGGAGTCCAGTGCAATGCCAGCTTCAGGCCCTCCTCACACGCCGATAGCTCTGCCTCCAGTGCGCCCGGGCAGTTCCGGATCCATCTGCATGCCGCGTAGATAACCGCACCTGTGTGATCACGTAGGATCATACCGGCACCGGCTGTTCCATCTGCCTGTACAAATGAACCGTCAAAATTGAGCTTTGCAACACCACATGAGGGAGGAATCCAACTGGGTTGTACGCTAGGCTCCAACTTATGTTGAGCACCATTGTTGGATAAAAGAGCTGGTTGCTTCCCATTGAGGATGTCCACCTCGGCCTGTTTGATAAGTATCAAGGAATCAACATAGCTACAGAGAAATTTCTTGATGCCTCGACCGGGATCGATGGTTTGTCATGGGTAAGTTCGTTTGAACATGCCATACACGCCATAGTAGCATGAGCAGGAGCATCGCTGGGTCTCATCTAATTCTTTGGAGGCAAAGAAGGAGCCATTCGGGTTCCATACCTTTGAGTGAGTCATCGCAGGAAGGTCCCAAACTAATCTCATCACAGTCCGGAGATTACGTGCATGTGGGCATTGGACAAGTGCGTGAAATGTCGTTTGATCTCTTGCCCACAGATGGTACAGATTGCATCATGATCAAGGTGATGGCGCAACATATTTTCTCCGGTTGCCAAGGCCCTCTCGCAGCCTTCCACGCAAACACACGTACTTTAGGTGGGCGCGCAGCTCCACATCAACTTCCAAGCAGGTCTTGACCCATCGGGCGTCCACTCGACTCGCCAATCTCTGTGTTGCCATGAGACAATCCTGAGCCATCCTATATGCTGATCTGACAGAGAACATTCCATGCTTGTCTGGCTGCCAGGCAACGCAATCCTTTTCCATTCTACTAGAGGGTTTGATTTTCAGTATTTCATCAATGTCGACCGGAAAGAAATGTTGTCGAAGGAGTGTGATGTTCCATGAACCGTCAGTTTGCATAAAATCGGCAACCCATTTCAGTCTGCACCTTCTCTTTGGAGTGATCGGTCTGAACGACGGTCCTCTTGGGATCCATGGGTCTCGCCACACGCGTATGTTAGCACCGTCCCCCACTCGCCATATATATCCTTGCTTTAGCAGTTCCAAGCCATGCTCGATAGCCTGCCAAGAAGTTGACCCGTTTCCAGTAAACACCGTGTCAGTGATATCTCCTTGGGGATAATATTTTGCTCGCAGAACTTGTGCGCATAGACTGTCCGGGTACTGGATTAATCGCCAGGCCTGTCGAGCTAAGAGTGCTTGGTTAAATATTCTCAGGTCCTTAAACCCCATTCCTCCCCTAGCCTTGGGCCTTAGCATAATATCCCAGCCGACCCAATGAGTCTTTCTCTTCCCTTTCTTTGCACCCCACCAGAAACGACGGATCATTTTGGTGAGCTCCTCACACAGCCCGGCCAGCACCTTGAAAACACTCATAATGTAAACTGGCAAGGCTTGGGCAATAGCTTTGATTTTTTACTTCCCGTCCAGCCATAGCCAACTGATTTTCAACCCACTCCACGAGTGCTTTTGCAAGTCTCTCCTCAAGAGTTTTCAGCTTACCCCTACTCATGCGACCATCTAGCGTTGGTAGACCAAGATATTTTGCCTCGAAGGTGCTCTAGGAGATCTGCAAGGTGACCTTGATAGTATCCTGTACTGCCGCCGGACACATAGGGCCAAATAAAATCGAGCACTTTTGAGGGTTGATGTACTGGCCGGTACCTCTTGCATACGTTTGCAACACCTGCTGCACTCTGATTGCTTCATTTGGCTCAGCTTTAAAGAACAACAGAGAATCGTCCGCGAAGAGCAAGTGAGATATGCCCGGCGCTCTTCGGCAAACTTTGATAGGAGTAACTGTTCCCTGGATCGCTTCACGTTGCAAGAGGGCAGAAAGACCGTTAGTAACAAGTAAGAAAAGGAACGGACACAAAGGGTCACCTTGGTGAAGACCTCTGGTAGGAGAGAACGAATCAAGAAGGGTTCCATTGAATTTCACTGAATAGCTCACCGAGGTCACACAAGACATTATCCAGCCTACCCATCGGGGAGCGAAACCCAAACTCTGCATCATTTTCCTGAGGAAGTGCCAGTCCACCCTGTCATATGCTTTAGAGAGGTCTAACTTGTATGCACAAAAAGAATCCTTCTCCTTTTTACAGTGTTCAATGGCATGGAAACACTCAAAAGCGACTAGCGCGTTATCTGTTATCATACGGCCGGGGACAAACGCGCTCTGATTTGGAGATATAATATCGCCAAGAATAGGGCGGAACTGTTAACAAGACATTTGGCCACAATCTTATAGAGCATTGAACACAAACTGATAGGTCTAAAGTCTCGAGGATTCCGGCTGATCGGACTTGAATCAAAACAATGGAGGTGGCATTGGTTTCAGCCGGCATGTGACCAGTAGCAAAAAGAGCTTGACAGTAGCGACAACTTTTCTTTCGAATTGCCCAATTTCGTTGATAAAACCGCCGAATCCATCCAATCTCGGGCCTTCAAAGGGCCAATTTGAAACAATGCATCCGCTATTTCTTTCTCCGAAAACTCCTTACACAGTGACGTATTCATCTCTTCTGTTACTCGTGCTTGCACAAGGTCGATGATCTCAGTAGCTTGTAAAGATGGGTCTCTGGTAAATAACTCCTTAAAGAAGGACGTGGCCATCAGTTCCATGGCAGATGGGGCTGTATGCCACACTCCCTCGTCATCTTTCAGCTTTTTAATTTTATTTCGCCGTGCACGCCACACCGATTTACTATGAAAAAATTTAGTGTTGCGATCTCCGTCCTTCAACCAACTTATCCGTGATCTCTGTAGCCACAGGAGCTCTTCCCTGTATAGTAGCTCGTTCATGCTATCCGTCAATCTCCGGATCTCCTGCTGGTCGCCATTCGTACGCATTAGATGCTCTAATTTCTTTCGAGTGTGCTCAAGTTCACGCACAACATTGCCAAACTTCCTGCGGCTCCAACCCTGTAGATCATTCATGACTGAATTCAGCCCAGCCGTGATGGATGCAAGATCACCAGTAGCTTGCGCCGCCTCCCATGCTCGCTCGATTAGTTCTGGTAATTCACCAGCACGTTCCCATAAGATCTCATATTGTCGGGCTTTTTTCTGCGGGGTGTGAATACCTCTCTTTGCAATGTTACTAGGATTGGGAGATGGTCAGAGCATGGGGAGACAAGGTGGACCACATTAGCATCGAAAATATGTCCCTCCATCTATCATCCGCTAGTGCGCGGTCGAGGCGAACCTTGACATTACTCCTTCCTCGCCGCTTGTTATCATAAGTGAACGGTATCCTGAAAAACCCAAATCACGGAGCTCACAGTCTGAAGCACATCCCCGAACGCCGCAACTTGGCTTGCTGGTCAGGGGTAAGCGAAAGGTGCTCACACTGCCAAAGCGCTTCGTTAAAATCACCCATAAGCATCCACGGAGATCACTGCTTGCACGTAGATCAGACATGATAGACCACATGCGGTGCCGATTTTCAGTTCTGGGTTCTCCATACACACATGTGAGATGCCACTGCGGGTCAGAAGGGAAGGCACGAACATACGCATCAATAATTCTTTCATTATGATCTTTAATCTCGACTGACAACTGATCGTTCCAAAACAGAGCTAATCCACCACTTTGACCATTGCTATCAACTCCACAAAAACCACGAAGACCTAAACGAGAACACAAGCGATGAACTTTCTCAGATTTTTGTCTAGTTTCACATAAAAACACAAACTGCGGACGGTGACTCTGGACGAGGGCGGTAAGATCACGAACTGTCGAGGCGCCCCCGATTCCTCGACAGTTCCAGCTCAGGCCTATCATTGCTGCTGACGGGACGCAGTGCGCGACCCCGTCAGGTGACCGGCAGCCCCAGAGCCGGTTGCTTCCAAGTTCATCCTCTCCCCCATCTACACACCAACATTCGAGTCCTGCACTGATCTCTTCCCTAGCACAGATTCAGTTTCTGGCCTCATACTCTCTGAACTTTCATGTGACGTAGATATATTGCTCAGATCCCTTAGGAAAGGGGTCTTGTCCTCCTTGCCAAGCTGCACCGGCTTGTGATTGTTCTGTACGACGAGGTGATTCTCATGCGAAGGTGGCGTGGCCACTGGAACAGATCGATCTGGCAGCTTGGAGGGTTTCTGATGTTTCTCGGCCTCCTCCAGGGGCTGCTTTATGTATGCACTCGTCTCCGATTTCCTGCAGAATAGGCCCGGACTCCTCCAGTATCCTGGCGTGATGTTGGACACAGCGGGCTCACACCGGCCAGGAAGACCGTCCGAGGCGGGTGCGGACGGGGCCGCAACGGGTCCGACATGCTGCCAGGGCAGACATGCGGAGGGCGAGCCGCCCGCAGCCGGAGCGGCGTCCGGCGGCGGCGGCGACGGGGCGATCGCCTCCTGATCGCCAGGGGGTTGGAACCCTAGCGAAGCGTTTTCCATCGTGCCTCCGCTTAGACCTATATAGATTTGCTTCCCACTACAGTACTGGGCATAATATTGAACTTAAAATGTGCACTTGGGACCATGTAATTATATTATTTGATATTTAGTATAGAGTTCTGAACTATCTTGGTTGGGCTTGATTCAGGCAAAAAAATACTACTGCAAAGTTGTAATCACAACTATAATTATCCGAGGAAGTGTTGTAAAAGGAGGAGATGTCTTGCACTACTGCTGCTTTGGTACCAGATGTGAACGACTTCATTAGGAGTTTGCTGCATGGTTGGAGGTCAGCTCAGCTTTTCGATCTGCTTAACTTTTGCGGATATAAAAAATTATGTAGTCTTGAAGCTGAAATTTAGTTGATTGAAAGTAAAGAGATTCAGAGTAAGAGACTTTTTTTTTGCACTCAGGGGACGAGCACGGTAACATGTCTTCTCACTCCAATATTTGAGACTGAATTTGATAAAATTAGGCACTGCAATATTTTTCAAAATTATTGGCAAAATACACTCATGGACAGTTTTAAAGAAAACAAAAGTGCGTAATTTTCCTCTGCTTTGTGTTGAAGTCCTCTTGTATAGGGCATTTGAGGTTCTGTTTAGTGCATAATTTGGCGAATCTTTTGCAGCAAACACTCATTTGTTTGCTTTGCCATGAAATTTCCCACATACGACCGTCCTGTCTATCCAGGTGCCATAATTTTAGGTTTGACATCTAATAAGTTAACTTCAAATTTGAATGCCATGTATAGCATTTTCAGAATTGGAGTGACGGCATCGGTCGTCGCTACTACTTTAGTGATCTATAATGTCTTATATTAGCTTAAAGAGGTAGTATTTGGGTTGTCATTGACATCACACATTGACTGGCGATGTTGCATGTCGAGGGTCTACTCATACGTGCAGTTTTCCATTGTCTCGATGATTCTTTTCTTTATTTCCCACCTTGCACGTTTGGTATATTCATGGGTTCACCCTTCTTTCTAATATTTTAGTTTACTAAAATCGTAACAATTGGTGTCAAAACCTTATATTCAATGCTATTGCAGATCAGTACCATTACCCTGTTTGCAGATTTTTTTAGTTAACCTGTATTAGAAGAAATCATACACCAACTCACTAGTAGAAAAGGGGGCAATGGTCCAGGCGGTCCAAATTTATTAGTCCCGGTTCAAATCGAACCGGGACCAATGAAACATCGGACCGGTTCGTGAGCCCGGGGCGGCCGGGCCACGTGGGCCATTGGTCCCGGTTCGTTCGGACCTATTGGTCCCGGTTTGTGGGACGAACCGGGACCATTGGTCCTTGCTCCAGGCCCAAACCTATTGGTCCCGGTTGGTTGCTTGAACCGGGACCAATGGGCTCCCATTAGCCCCGGTTGATGGCACGAACCGGGACTAAAAGTTGGTGCCCGTTGCGACCAGAGTTTAATCCCACCTCGCCAACCGAAGGGGAACGGGACTGGTTTATAAGCCCCTCCCTCTCTACTTTATCGAGCTCCTCCGATAATGAAAATAGATGCGCTTATATAGGTAATTTAGCATAAATTCATACGGATTTCTCTTGAAATTGTTATGAATTTAAGTTGAATTCCTCTATAAGTTTATCTCTGTCTCATTTCGAGTAGTTTTTTTCTTTTTCTGCTATATTTATTTTTTCTTTTTATTTCTGAGTTGTAATAAGCCATAAAAAATAAGCATATATGCTCCTTTTTACTATAGTTAATCACAACTATTTTTTGCTTCTATTCATTTATGAGTAGTTTTTATATAGTTTTTCTTTTTCTGCTATATTTATTTTTTCTTTTTATTTCTGAGTTGTAATAAGCCATAAAAAATAAGCATATATGCTCCTTTTTACTATAGTTAATCACAACTATTTTTGCTTCTATTCATTTATGAGTAGTTTTTATATAGTTTTTCTTTTTCTGCTATATTTATTTTTTCTTTTTATTTCTGAGTTGTAATAAGCCATTAAAATAAGCATATATGCTCCTTTTTACTATAGTTAATCACAACTATTTTTGCTTCTATTCATTTATGAGTAGTTTTTATATAGTTTTTCTTTTTCTGCTATATTTATTTTTTCTTTTTATTTCTGAGTTGTAATAAGCCATTAAAAATAAGCATATATGCTCCTTTTTACTATAGTTAATCACAACTATTTTTTGCTTCTATTCATTTATGAGTAGTTTTTATATAGTTTTTCTTTTCTGCTATATTTATTTTTTCTTTTTATTTCTGAGTTGTAATAAGCCATTAAAAATAAGCATATATGCTCCTTTTTACTATAGTTAATCACAACTATTTTTTGCTTCTATTCATTTATGAGTAGTTTTTATATAGTTTTTCTTTTTCTGCTATATTTATTTTTTCTTTTTATTTCTGAGTTGTAATAAGCCATAAAAATAAGCATATATGCTCCTTTTTACTATAGTTAATCACAACTATTTTTTGCTTCTATTCATTTATGAGTAGTTTTTATATAGTTTTTCTTTTTCTGCTATATTTATTTTTTCTTTTTATTTCTGAGTTGTAATAAGCCATAAAAATAAGCATATATGCTCCTTTTTACTATAGTTAATCACAACTATTTTTTGCTTCTATTCATTTATGAGTAGTTTTTATATAGTTTTTTCTTTTTCTGCTATATTTATTTTTTACGAGTTATAATAAGTCATTACAAATAAAAAGAGACGCAATGCTCGTTAATCTGCTTCAACCCTTTCGGGATAGTGTCAAGCTGACCGCACATAGCTCATGCAGTCTACCGTATCCGCAAGGGTTGAAGCCGACCAACGTCTTGAGGAGCATTGAGCATCTTCGTCATTGTATCTTTCGGGGCTTATAAACAATGCGAGTGCCTCTCGCTGGCGAGGTGGGACTAAAACGAAGCTGCTGGAAGAATCAAAAAAAACAGTGCGAGACCATTGGTCGGTTGGTGGCACCAACCGGGACCAATCTTGACTTTGTCGGTTCGTGGCAGCAACCGGGACCAATGCCCTCTTTAGTCGGTTTGTGCCACCAACGGGACCAATGGTCTTCGTTCCGCCCTTTGGCTCTTTGAAAAAAGTCTTTGGTCGGTTGGTGGCACAAACCGACTAAAGAACATTGGTCCGATTCTTCGCCATTTAACCGACAAAAGACTTTGCTATATAAGTAGCACTTAGGATTTTGAACCGCATCCCCACTTCGATCTCCTGCTCTCGCGCATGTCCCGCCGCCCCGACACCGTCGCCGCCCTTGACGCCGCCGTGGCCGCCACCTATGCCTCGCCCGCCGCATACTACGCTTGTCATCGCCGTCCGCCAGCGCCGCGCCTCGACGCCAGACGTCGTCGCTCGCCTCGACCCGATCGACGACCGACGCCGTCGCCATCGCCGCCGCCCGCCCGCCCGCCTGGCGCGCGCCCTCAGACGCTGCCCGCCGCGCCGCACCTCGCCGTCGCCGTCGCGGCAGGTTTTTTTTATTTTTCTTAGATTTGTTTTAGATTTTTTTAGTTCATAGATATTTTTGTTATATTAGATTGTGTAATTTAGATATGTAGTTAATGTAGATTGTGTAATTAATTTGTTAGTTTTTATGTTAGATTTTTTTTCCTGTAAAAGATTTGTGCATATTATGTAAGATTTTTATGTTAGATTTTTTATGTTAGTTTCTTTATGTTAGTTTCTTTATGTTAGTTTTTTTCTGTAAAATTTGTTCATATTATGTTAGATTTTTATGTAAGGTTTTTATGTTAGTTTTTTTCTGTAAAAAGAATTGTTCATATTATGTAATATTTTTATGTTAGTTTCTTTATGTTAGTTTCTTTTTGTTAGTTTTTTTCTGTAAAATTTGTTCATATTATGTTAGATTTTTTATGTAAGGTTTTTATGTTAGTTTTTTTCTGTAAAAAGAATTGTTCATATTATGTAATATTTTTATGTTAGTTTCTTTATGTTAGTTTCTTTATGTTAGTTTTTTTCTGTAAAATTTGTTCATATTATGTTAGATTTTTTATGTAAGGTTTTTATGTTAGTTTTTTTCTGTAAAAAGAATTGTTCATATTATGTAAGATTTTTTATGTTAGTTTCTTTATGTTAGTTTCTTTATGTTAGTTTTTTTCTGTAAAATTTGTTCATATTATGTTAGATTTTTTATGTAAGGTTTTTATGTTAGTTTTTTTCTGTAAAAGAATTGTTCATATTATGTAAGATTTTTTATGTTAGTTTCTTTATGTTAGTTTCTTTATGTTAGTTTTTTTTCTGTAAAATTTGTTCATATTATGTTAGATTTTTTATGTAAGGTTTTTATGTTAGTTTTTTTTCTGTAAAAAGAATTGTTCATATTATGTAAGATTTTTTATGTTAGTTTCTTTATGTTAGTTTTTTTTCTGTAAAATTTGTTCATATTATGTTAGATTTTTTATGTAAGGTTTTTATGTTAGTTTTTTATGTTAGATTTTTTTCTGTAAATAGATGTGTAGTAATTTAGATCTTTATGTAGGATTAGATGTGTAGTAATTTAGAAAAAGGAAAAAAAGAAGAAGTAGTTTATATATGAAGTAGTTTGTTTTTAGTAAGTACTACTTATTTATTTATAGTAAGTGTTTAGTAGTTGAGCTAGATAGATTTAATTAATAAGACTACTTTTATTTAACTATATATAGAAGTAGTTCAGCGTCGGCGTCGGCGATGCCTATCCCGCATCCTCGTCGTCGCCGAGTCGGCGATGGAGGCCTGCTTGATCGAGGTCATGTTGGACCTGGGCTCACTGGGTTGGTATTGGGAGGTGTTACCTTCGGGGACGTAGTAGGTTGGTGAGGAGGCAACCCGTTGTTGACCGATCCTTGTTTGGTGGCGGTCGCGTGGGCGATGGCGGTGGTGAGGCATCCGGACACCGCCGCGTCGATACCGTCGGCGCTTCGGTTCTAGTTTTATTAGTGATAATATTCGATGATGTACGGACACCAAGAGATGATGTAGTATTCAACCCGTATGTACATCGATCATCTATAGTCAACCCGTGATTTATAATAATGATCTAGTTTAATATTTGAATTATGAGCGTGGGCGGAAATGTCGTCCTCATCGGCACGAAAATCGCTGGGAGTGCGGTTGGTGCCACGATGACCGAGGTATGTGCGATGATTCATTGAGTGGAGGAAGATCGGCGATTCAGCATTAAGCTCGAGGAGACTTGCGATGTTCATACTGATGCATAGCAGCGACAATAGTTTTTTTCGTAATTAAGCACGACTTCAACTATTTTAACGTGTAATTTTCATCTTTTCAATTTGACTAGCTTATCCCATGCTTTGCAAGACGCTATGTCTTGGAGAGGATGGATTTTGAAGACCATGAAAATTTGAAACAAAAAAATTGTCCTAAGTACCGAACATGATGTGGATTTTCAAGTAAAGCTGTACAATGCTCAGAGTGTAACCCATTTTGGTTGCAAAATTGGGATGCATTTTGCAAGATGTATGGTCTTGATGAGGGTATGATTATCACCATGGATCTTGGTGATCCTACAATCGAGCAAGAGACACCTACGATTTGGGTCTTTGTGCATACACCTCCAGTTCTTCCCTCATGTGAGCTAAGCATAGTTATTAAGTAATTTATATTGTTTATTTCAAAATATATAGTTGACAACTTATCTCCATTGACAGCTTATTTTCATTCTTCAAAGAATGTGCGGAAGATGGTAGATGAACATACTACAACGAAGGCTGCGAATTAACTTATCGGGAGAAACGACATCTAGTCGGATTTTGTAGAGATCTTGAGAATTACAATATCTACAATCAAACTCCTCAACATTATGGTCAATACGTGCCACTAGTGCACGTGTTGAACTCTGGTAACTACCATGGAGATACCTTGGTACGATTATTTTTACTATTACAACATCCGTGCATCTTTTTGCACACTTCTAATTAAACTAGTACATCATTGCTAACTACGAAGTTATTACTATGTTTTTCAACAGATAATCCCGAATGAGTGTGTCCCTCATCGATGTATACGCGTGGTAGCCTTCATGTTTTGAACATACTACCAGGTCGTCCTCTGAATCTCAACTGTCCATATCGGGTTTCTAAAAGAAGTGGAGACATAACAATCAAAGAATGGAAAAATGTATGGACGATCGTAAGGAGCTTCTTGGAAGCAATAAGCGTGAAAGGCAAGAATTGGAGACAGGATGATCGCCATTCTTCATAATGGAGAGTCGGGGTCTATATTGTTTTATGCTATTTTACCTTAAGGGTGTTTTAGGTCCTATACCTAGTCTTGATGATCATGTGCTAAGAACAATTATATATGTAGGGTTGGGTTCGATGACTATATACGAGGATGATGATCGTATGACTTATTATTAATAACGAGCTAGTAGAAGTAGTATGATGATGCATGATTAGTAGGACTTTATTATATACATATATATGATGATGATGCAAAGCATGCATGAGCCATGTCATATATATATCTGCGGGTGCAATGAACATATAAGCGTTGATAAACCAAGGGCGAAGATAAGAGAGGACACTTCTCTCTATTAGCTAGCTATAAATAACAACCTAAAATAAACCACAAAACCCTAAAGCAGCCACTTTCTTAAAAAAAGACTTTTGGTCGGTTGGTGCCACCAACCGGGACCAAAGACCTCCAATGGGCTCGGTGCACGTCGCCACGTGGAGTTACATTGGTCCGGTTCGTCTCGAACCGGGACTAATGTCTGATGGCATTAATAACGACCCATTAGTCCCGGTTCATGAACCGGGACTAAAGGCCCTTACGAACCGGGACTAATGGGTTGTTTTCTACTAGTGACTTACAATCCTACTAAAAAAAGATATTGAAAATCAAATAAAACGTAAGCCAAAAAGATGACCAATACATTGGTACTATTTGGATCATGCTTCTTACATACTCCCTCCGTCCGAAAATACTTGTCATCAAAATGGATGAAAATGGATGTATCTACAACTAAAATACATCTAGATACATCCATTTCAATTACAAGTATTTTCGGACGGAGGGATTATATGTTTGATTACATTATCTATACAATTCTATAATTGTCCACATTATTTTCCTTAGCTTAACATGCCATTGCATTCCATACATAACTATCTGTTATAACAACAATTATAAGGTGAACCATGTTTGCCGCGACTTGCAATTTTTAATGTCCAATGGACTAAGACCATAGTTTTCCCGTTTGTACACATTCCATTTGCATTACATTTTTCTGTAAAATAATACTGACAGCGTCATCATTGTGTTCTACAGGAAGGTAGTTGATGTCACTAGAGATACTAAACCATTTGGATTCCAATACCATACCATGTTGATCTACACCTGGTGTACTTTCTCTCCTATTTATGCTTTCGTTTCAGTGGTTCTAAGGCTCTCACATAATGATTGAGAAAAGTAGCACAATGTTTTTTTGGCTATTTGCTATCGATGGCATGTTGCAGTTTGCCATGGACCATGCTAAACGTGCATCTTTCCAAGGAATACTATACCTTATGGGATTTCTCATATATTTGTAGATTTATTGTATTTTCTTTGAATTGGACTGTAGATTTGTTGTTGTGTTGTTAGAATAAACAATGCAAGAATTTGGTAACTGATTTTATAGCTGCAGTCTCCTAAGCACAATTACTGGTGCTTTATTTTCTAATCTTCAGTTTTCTTTTGTCGTTAAATATTATACAGCTTAGTTTTGTTACTAACTTTAATCCAATCATATATTTACATCAATCACTACTATTTTAGTGACAAAATAGGCGGGCGCAGCAACGCGCGCCATCATGGTCTAGTTATAAGTTACAACTGCTGAAAAATGCCATCGTTTCGTGAGATGCTTCCTAAAAAATGCGATCCTCCCATTAGATGTTTGCCTAAAAATGTCATTGAACATCGTTATTGTCAAGTCAAACCTATTGACCATGTTATATGAAGAATAACCATAGACTCACATGTGAGTTCTCTCTATCTCACAATGATAAGTCTGGACCCCACTTGTCAGGAGTAAGCAAGTGAATAATTGTAGAGGAAAATAAGAACTTTTTAGGGGCTCTAGTGGGACCCACACTTTATCGTAGTGATATAGAGGGAGAGCTGAGATGTTAGTCCATGGGGTACTTTGGTCATATAACATGGTAAACGGGCTTTGAGCTGACAGTAATGTTGTCTAGTGCCATTTTTTAGCATGCGCCTAATAGAGTGATATCCTTTTTGAGAAGTTGAAACTCCTAGTGGCCAAACTGAGTAATAACACAACTAGTGGCATAAATGATAAAAATATATTTTTCAAATATAAAATTAGTTTTTTCAAATAAATTTTTTTCATGTCTACTTTTATTTAATATACATTTGTACATTTTTCGTAGATATATTTACTTATACAGTATAATATTTT
This sequence comes from Aegilops speltoides, assembly GCA_021437245.1. Lineage (NCBI taxonomy): Eukaryota > Viridiplantae > Streptophyta > Magnoliopsida > Poales > Poaceae > Aegilops > Aegilops speltoides. Next base: position 378,652,475 of record CM038146.1, read on the forward strand.
TTAATATATAATTACATTTTTATACGCATTATATATTTTTTAAAACATTTTCCATATAACTGAGAAAATATCATACACATTGAACATTTGTCAAATGCTTGTACATTTTTCAAATACTCGATTAAAAAATTGAATTGCTTGATTTTTTAAATAAATGATCAACTTTTTCTTACACATTGTATTTTTCTATAAATTTTAAATGTGTTTCTATATATATTCAACATTTTCAAATGCCTCACTAATTTTTTCAATATTTTCTGTAATATATATATATATATATATATATATATATATATATATATATATATATATATATATATATATATATATACATATAAAATATTGGAAGTATAATTTTTTGAAAAAACATAAAATGGAAATAAAAACATTAGAAAAACGAGGTTGCGGCATGTGGCCAAGGGGCCGGCCCAGTCTCGCGCTCGCCCAGGCTTTAAAAAGATGTTCCTAATTTCCTTTTGTTAAATCATGTTTGTTAAAAAGATTCACTATTCTTTTACAAAATCATGTTTTTAAATTGTTAATTCTTTTTAAAATATTCATACTCTTTTTTAAATAAGTTGAGTTTTTAAAAATGATCAATTCTTTTTAAGAAACATGCATTTGTATAAAAGATTCCTGTAATTTTAGAATGTTCATACATTTTGCCTTAAAATGTTTTGTAGCTATATTCACATGGGAAATACATTCACGTTAAAAAAAGACTAAAAACAAAATAAACCGAGAAAACAAAAATAGCATGAAAAGTATAGATTAGTGAAAGTAGCTCATCAGCGCTCGCTTAATGCAGCCCAAGTGGGCTGGCACATGAGCAAACGCTCTATGCGTTCGGCTTGATTTGATGCACAATGCACCAAATAGAAGATCCTCATATGCATGTTATTCTGAGTCATATGTCACTCACCTGGTGCCATGTCTCAGCCCACCACAAATAGCAGGCAGGCAACAAAACCATCGACCATGAGTTATTCGTTTGAAGGCGGCGACTTGCTCAATCCTCACACAATGTAGTGTTGATGAACTTGGAGCTTGGCTACAAGCCCCATGGGCAAGGGGGTGACACCTCCGTCCCACAAAAATCCAGGGACCATCCCCTAGCAGAGCACCCACAGCCTCCATCGGATCGCAAGTAGGCAGCACTGAATCGGCACCAACATTAGGGTGATCCACAACATGTGTTATTGTCTGCGGCGCCAACTCGTGACTGCATCGCCGGCGCCACGAGCAACTTCAGAATCGAGGCCTCCTGCAACGGAAGAGGATCACAGAGGCGTCTGAGGCACCACCTCGACATCTTCACTAGGAACTGGGTCAAGCGTGGCGGCAAGCTTCTTAACCAGGACATCAACAACTTCCCCATGCCTAACTATGGAGCAACAAGTTTGGAGTTGCACAACGTAGGAGAAGAGCCAAGCACGGCAACCGCCGCCGACGTCACCAGGGCCAACTCCACCCTCACCAACTCCATTTCTTCACAAGGGAATTGACGAGATGAAGGGATGGGATCCTAATCTGAATAATCTGGATTGAGTGAGGGAACCATTAGGGATCCACCGGGGGCTTCGTCAACAGATAGGGGGGACATCGGTAAAGGGGGTGGGTTGTGGGCGGTAGAGTCAACTTGGTCGTCCTCGCCGACATGGATGAACGCGAACGACAAACGCGCACACACCTTCGTCCTCCATTCTCCACCCCTAAGCATGTAACTTATGGTTGGAGCCGAGGATTGCACAAGCTGCCGAGAGGTGGCCGCGCCGGTGGTGGTGGCGAAGGGAGAGGAGTTGGATTTGTGGTCGGAGAGCTACATGAAGCTGCCATAATGTTTAACCAGGCTTTGGTGCACATGGTTTCACAAAACAGATTTTCATCTATTTTGTTATATTTTGAAAAATGTTCATCTATGTCGACATGTTTGTGTATTTTTGAAAAGGGTCCGACTATATAACATCTAGATGTGAGATGTGTTGACACCAGATTTTGCACGGTGAATAATTTATTTAAAATGGCCTCAAATAGAAGTGATCTTCATGAAAGAGTTCCGTATTGTCGATATGAACATCTTTGAAGTTTGGGTCATCATGAGTCCGATTTCATCTCGAAGGCGAAACTATGCTCAAAGTACTAAGATCTTATATTCAGAGTACAGTTTGGCTGATTAAGCCCCCAAAACGACCTGAAATGGAAAAATTATCTACACGTATTGTCTTCGTCTCGTCGAAACGATCGATTTTGATATAAAAATCATTACAATCCGAGTTCGTATGCCAAAGTTAGAGCCATCGAATACAGCCTGTCGGGAGGCAAAACCGGCGCACCCCACCGGACACCCTGTCGATGGGTAGCGCGAGGATAACCTGTTTTTCGCGAATGATTTGACCCTCAAGATTACCTCTGATCAAAAAACGTTCAACAAAAAAGTTGTTCGTCTCGTTGAAACGGTTAAGATTGTTTTTGGGCTCGTTTCCATCCGAGATAGTTTACCACCACCAAAAAGAACCGCAAGGTGCAGCCAGTTTAAACCGAACAGTTTTGGAAAGTTCGGACAAAACCAATCCGAATTTGACTAGGGTTTTGGACGTGAATCCAAGCCTTTTCCTTGCACGGGAAGTCCATCCGCCTCTTATGTACCTAAGGGGTGACGGCCAATTGAACAACACACAATCGATCAATCAATCTACCACTTTTTATCTTTTATCTTTTCTCCTTAACCCTAGTTCTTTTTCTTCCTCGTTCTTCATTTGTTCTTCTTGTTGCAGGGCGGCGAACCTCGAGGCCCTAGGGGCGGTCAGGTCGACCTAGGGCAGCCCATAGCCGCCGCGCGCCCAGACGGGGTCCCTCCCGGGCGTGTGGGGTTTCGGGTCCTCAAAAGCACCCGCCGGATTGCCTGCGTACCGCGCTTCCGGCCGGGTCTCCTTCAACGTGAGCTGTGGTGCATCACCCTCGGCGTTGGAGGTACACGGTGACGTGTTCGTGTGCGAACACACTTTTTGGCGACTCCACTGGGGACGAAGCTTTGAATGGTCTCCGGCCCATTCTTGCTACGAAGAGATCGTCATCTAGGGTTTGCAATCTACAAAGGTAATATGAATACCCAATTCACATATGTAGATGCAAATAATGCATATGTGGTTGCTAGATCATCTAATGAGCATAATGTATCGGCTAGCCCTAGCTTTATCAATCATGCATCTAATTATGTGCAAGGGCCGGTGCAACAAAATCTCCATGATTCTACTTCATATAATTTTAGTAACATGCAACATATGTGTCCCAACTCCCATGCATCGGCAACCCCACAAATTTATATGCCGATGAATAACATGATGAATTCGGTTAATCAAGTTGAGACACCCTATGTAGGAACTTCCAATGGTATGCAACAAAGTGTTTCAAGTTTTTATTCATCGGCAAATAACTTGCAGTATGCTAATCCAAACGTGCCGGTGGAGAGGGGAATTGGCCATGTTACTACTAGTTATTTGGCCAATTACCCTCAAACATCATATGCTACGCCTAACGCTACTAATTTTTTGGCACCATACGAATCTGTTGATGTCCATAATTCGCTCAAGCACCTTCATGGTCATGGCGAATAAGTGAAACTTCTGCAGGAGCACAAATTCCTTCACCTACTACCGTGGCATATCATGTCCCCCTACACAATTCTGAATTTGGCAACATCTCATTGCCGAAAGAGTCTAAAAGCATTGGGGGGCAACCATATCCAGACTGGGTAATTGAGAACAAGCTTACATTCTCTTGGGATTTGTGCAACTCTATTCACCAGGAACTAATAGAAGGCGGGAAGCCTCATGATTTTGCTGTTGTAAAAGCTAGAATTGTGCAAATGATGCAGTCGCCCAGTGCTGTACCATCCAGTGTACCACCTAAAAAATCGTAAAGTTTTGACACCTCATTGCCGAAAGAGTCTCAAAGTATTAGGGGGCAATCTCATGATGAGTGGATGGAAATTGAGATGAAAAAGTTTAAAGCTCGCCAAGCTGAGATGTGGGCTAAAATTTGACGAGAGCGAGAAGCCTTGCAAATTCAAAAAGATAAAGTTGTTGATTCAGGTAACAAAGAAAATTCGGTTATTAGAAAAGCCGAATCAGGTAGCATATATTCTGAGACCATCAAATCCAAAGAGGCAAGCATTATTGAGAAAGGGCATGGAAAGCATAGCAAAACAACCATACTTGATTTTTCCGAAGTCAATGGAACCTACTTCCTGCCCTATGAGTTTCGTGCCATAGAAATTGACAAGCCTCAAGGACAAGAACAAGTATCCGAACAAAGTTTGGTGACATGGATCTTCAAAGCAATGATGCGGAATCAAGAAAAGATGATGACAAGGTGTTGGGGAGCCATCCAAAGACGAAGCAAGATGTTCTTCAAGTGGCACCACCATCATGCTCTCCCAACATATTTGAAGAGGTATGCATAGAGAGTAATTTGCCTATTTTCAGATTTGGTCGCAACTTCATTATTGATGCATCTATAAAAAATATTCTCATAAGTAATTATGAAAGACCAATGAAGAAGGATAATTTACTTGTTAGCAATAAACTTGTTATGGAACATATCGGTCAACACATTGCGCCATTTATAAAGACCGATAATGACTTATTGTTACAGCCAAAGCTTCTCCGTTGCTTTATCTAAAGTTCAGTATCTAGTTGGGTAGCTTTGCTTATTTCGTACTTGGCTTGCACTTGGTCTCAATTGAGACATGTGTGTTCTAAATATTTTCGTTTCAGAAGTTTAAGCCAAGGTTAATTTCTTTTGAGAAATCCGATGCTAATATAATATCTTATCCAAAGACACCGGAGATAGAGTGGCAAACACAATGTATAGTCGAATGGGGAGATTCCAAATCTGAACCATTCGTTTGCTTATCTCCAAAGCCGTTCACACAGCAAGATCGGCTAGAAAACAAGAAGTTTACCTTCAATTCAAGCATGCGTGACCAAATATTTGATTTATTGCTGAAAAATAATTACATAAGAATTCTTGGTCACCATGTTGAGCCATCTATCCAGGGCGAATGTATTGTAAGTTGCATGATTAGTTCAAGCATAATTTTGAGGATTGCAACATGTTCAGTCAAATAGTTAAATCGGCCATTGAAAAAGGACGATTGAAGTTTGTTGAAACACCAAGAAATGACCAGTCTATTCCGATTGGTCCCGATGGCAAAAGTTTTTGCATCGGCTGCTTCAAGCCGATACATTTAAAGAGAAGGTAAAACTACGGTGATGGGATCAAGCTTTCAAGTAAAGAAGTTGTTGAAGAGCATAATGAACATAATCTTGAGGGTGACAATTCCATCGAAGCTACAATGGAGATACCAAGTACTGGGGGCAGCAAGCAAATCCAAAGATCGGTGCAAGCACAACCAAAGAAAACAAAGGCTGACGTAAGCACAAAGGTAAAAGGCCGAAAGTCACTTTCGCACAACTATTGGAAAAATATCAAAAGAAGAGTGAAGAGAAGAATGCTTATCGGCCAAATCATGCAAAGAAACCAAGATCACCCCCAAGGTGCAAATATGAGGATTGGTATTGGCAAAGTGATAATTTTAATGCAACATATTCATATCCTTATTTTGGGCCGTCAATGCCAATGTCGTGGATGCCTCCCAATGCTTATATAGATACATATACATCATGGGACAGGTATGATACAAGGGCACATTCTACATCTTATTCTAGACCATCTCACCAATACTATGCAGCTCAAAGAAGATCAACATTTGAACAATTACGCGTCAAAGACCGTATCAATCATAAGGTATCGGTCCAGAGCTCAAGGAAGAAGAAAGAGGTGGTCAAGCGGGTTTACCGCATTAAAAGAGATGGTCGAAGAGTGCAATTTCAGATTTGATCTCAAATGAAAAAGAGCCAATTAAAGTGTTGACATTGGCTACTAAAGGCAATGAGACAAAACAATCAATTGATAAAAATCAGAGTGACAAATCTGAAGAAAAGAAGTTGAGGGTGCACATGGCCCAAAAGAGTTGCCATTTGTTGAAACAAAATCACAGCCGAGATGCCCACTCGGTTTATCATATTGGCGAAAGAAGGAATTACAAAACTTAGTGCACAAGAGCTGAAAAAGACGAACATGGCATGGGTTCGAAGAGGAGCATCAAAATGAAAGTGATGTGCAACCTTCTATTGCAACAAGTGTTACAAAAGTGAAGAAAGAGAAGGATGGAAGCCAAAAACAGTTAAGCCGAAGGTTTGCATCACCCCATCAAAATCTTCGGTTAGCACATCATCCATATTCTTCAACCATACCATTGATGCCTTTGCCATGGAATTCATCATCGGTATGATAAATTACCCTCCTGGATTTATTTTAATCCATGGGCGACATAATTTTACGCATCATGAGAGGGTATTATCAAATCTCTATACATTTTATTAGCTACATTTTTTCTTGCTAATTCAAAGGGAGGAAATATTTGATTGCTATTTCATTTGTTTATTTTGGCTATACATGATTTGGTGAATGAATTCTACATGGGCATTATGTTGATGGCCGGTATTTATCTATCGCCCTAAGAATATGTCAAAGCATGGCTGATGTAGTATCCTAACATCGTCCTTAGTTCAATTAGAGGCCAAAACGAGGTACATGTTCATTGATATTGCCCTTGTCTTTCTAGTACTATGGAGATTATTTTCTACGGTAAATTTGTGGCAATGGCCAAGGTGTTGGTGTTGCTTATTTATCTTCATATGGAGCTATTTTGTGAAGCCTCAGGCCGCTTATAATATTTTTGCACAATCATCAAAGCCGAATATGCATTGTCATTCGGATTGGAGCTTTACCTTGATATAGGTGCTATACATATTGAGGCTTCCGGTGATTCGTTATTAGTAGTGCAACAAATATCCAAGGGTTATCAATGTTTCGACAGATCACTTATAGTTTATCTTTTGGTATGTTTAGATGCAAGATTTACATTGGGTTGCTTTGAAATTGTTCATATATCTAGGCATGACAATTCGAAAGAGTTGGCACAGCAAGTGTCCGGCTACTATGTTAACCATGGTGTATTGCATTTCTATCAATAGCCGATGCTAGGTCTTGTCAACATAGGTAAGGCTGAATCGAAGCCCACCGCTTCGGCCACTAATGAAACTTTTATGCAGGCGAAATAAGGATTGAAGGAAGTTCATTTTTGATTATCTGCAAAATCCTAGCGAAAGGGTGAACAATATGGTTCGGAGAATGGTTTTGATCTATGGAACCTTATCACCGGATTGTTATAGAAGCTAAGAAGTTTTCACCCAAGTTTGCATCAAGAGGTTCAAACAAGCAATGGCCGATATATACTTGTCGTCCTAAGAACATGCAAAATGGCCGATGGAGTGTTGACATCGTCCTTAGAACAAGCTATGCGGAAGTTATTTTTCGGCACACAAACTTTGTCGAAAAACAGGGGGCATGTGTTGACACCAGATTTTGGCACGGTGAATAACTTATTTAAAATGGCCTCAAATAGAGAAGTGATCTTCATGAAAGAGTTCCGTATTGTCGATATGAACATCTTTGAAGTTTGGGTCATCGCAGTCCGATTTCATCTCGAAGGCCGAAAATATGCTCAAAGTACTAAGATCTTATATTCAGAGTACAGTTTGGCTGATTAAGCCCCCAAGACGACCTCAAATGGAAACATTATCTACACGGATTGTCTTCGTCTCGTCGAAACGATCGATTTTGATATAAAAATCGTTACAATCCAAGTTCATATGCCAAAGTTAGAGCCATCGGAATACAGCCCTGTCAGGAGGCAAAAACTGGCGCGCCCCAACAGACACCGTGTCTGATGGGTAGCGCGAGGGAAAGCCTGTTTTGCGCGAACGATTTGACCCTCAAGATTACCTCTGATCAAAAAACGTTCAACATAAAAGTTGTTTGTCTCGTTGAAATGGTCAAGATTGCTTTTGGGCTTGTTTCCATCCGAGATCGTTTACCACCACCAAAAAGACCCGCAAGATGCAGCCAGTTTAAATCGAACAGTTTTGGAAAGTTCGGGCAAAACCAATCCGAATTTGACTAGGGTTTTGGACGTGAATTCAAGCCTTTTCCTTGCACGGGAAGTCCAGCCGCCTCTTATATACCTAAGGGGTGACGGCCGATTGAACAACATACAATCGATCAATCAATCTACCACTTTTTATCTTTTATCTTTTCTCCTTAACCCTAGTTCTTTTTCTTCCTCGTTCTTCATCTGTTCTTCTTGTTGCAGGGCGGCGAACCTCGAGGCCCTAGGGGCGGACAGGTCGACCTAGGGCAGCCCATAGCCGCCGCGCGCCCAGACGGGGTCCCTCCCAGGCGTGTGGGGTTTCGGGTCCTCAAAAGCACCCGCCGGATTGCCTGCGTACCGCGCTTCCGGCCGGGTCTCCTTCAACGTGAGCTGTGGTGCATCACCCTCGGCGTTGGAGGTACACGGTGACGTGTTCGTGTGCGAACAAGATGACTCCACGAAAGAATATCAAGACTTACTAATTACTAGAACATCAAGGTGCGGCGTTGCGCTTTCCGCCCATCTTAGTGATAATATGACCATTTATGAAAGAAATAGAAGTATAATTTTTAATTCAGATTTGAATTGAGCGCCTCAATTTTTAGCATAAACTACAGTATATTTGAATACCAAGATTTGGGTACACGCATATATAGAAGGGGCCAGTTCAAATAATCATCAAATATGTTTGAACAAGAAATTCCGCATGAGATTTTGCAAATCTTTCGCAAACCCGTAAAATAGAAGACAGATTAAGGAAAACATTTAAAAGATCGACGGTGAGTGAAAATTTTGAGTTGTAGCGTCAAGTACACCAATGACCTAGAATACTGGATTTTACATTTATCTCAAGTATAATTCTAAGTGAAACTGCACATATAGATTTGCTTCCTTTTTTTTGCGGGGGGAAAGCATTTCATTTCATTTAATCAATAGTGGGAGTACATTCATTTGAAATGACAATGCTAATCTCCTGGGGGGAATTTGCTAACCAACAAGCCGTACGCTGCTGACCACGACCGTCGCTGCCATGGCATGTGCAGCCTTATTCTGTGATCTACCTATTTTTGTGACTTGCATTGATCTTTCTTGCAACATCTCCGAGACGGCCGCCACCTGAAACATATTCCTTGATCTTCCCTTTGAACCTAATTCAAGGAGCTTCAAGATCTCCGCACAATCTGTCTCGACCTGGATAGGCAAGGGAGTCCAGTGCAATGCCAGCTTCAGGCCCTCCTCACACGCCGATAGCTCTGCCTCCAGTGCGCCCGGGCAGTTCCGGATCCATCTGCATGCCGCGTAGATAACCGCACCTGTGTGATCACGTAGGATCATACCGGCACCGGCTGTTCCATCTGCCTGTACAAATGAACCGTCAAAATTGAGCTTTGCAACACCACATGAGGGAGGAATCCAACTGGGTTGTACGCTAGGCTCCAACTTATGTTGAGCACCATTGTTGGATAAAAGAGCTGGTTGCTTCCCATTGAGGATGTCCACCTCTGGCCCTGTTTGATAAGTATCAAGGAATCAACATAGCTACAGAGAAATTTCTTCGATGCCTCGACCGGGATCAGTGGTTTGTCATGGGTAAGTTCGTTTCGAACATGCCATACACGCCATAGTAGCATGAGCAGGAGCATACGTTGGGTCTCATCTAATTGCTGGAGGCAAAGAAGGAGCCATTCGGGTTCCATACCTTTGAGTGAGTCATCAGCAGGAAGGTCCCAAACTAATCTCATCACAGTCCAGAGATTACGTGCATGTGGGCATTGGACAAGTGCGTGAAATGTCGTTTCAGTCTCTTGCCCACAGATGGTACAGATTGCATCATGATCAAGGTGATGGCGCAACATATTTTCTCTGGTTGCCAAGGCCCCTCTCGCAGCCTTCCACGCAAACACCCGTACTTTAGGTGGGGCGCCGCAGCTCCACATCAACTTCCAAGCAGGTCTTGACCCATCTGGACGTCCACTCGACTCGCCAATCTCCTGTGTTGCCATGAGACAATCCTGAGCCATCCTATATGCTGATCTGACAGAGAACATTCCATGCTTGTCTGGCTGCCAGGCAACGCAATCCTTTTCCATTCTACTAGAGGGTTTGATTTTCAGTATTTCATCAACGTCGACCGGAAAGAAATGTTGTCGAAGGAGTGTGATGTTCCATGAACCGTCAGTTTGCATAAAATCGGCAACCCATTTCAGTCTGCACCTTCTCTTTGGAGTGATCGGTCTGAACGACGGTCCTCTTGGGATCCATGGGTCTCGCCACACGCGTATGTTAGCACCGTCCCCCACTCGCCATATATATCCTTGCTTTAGCAGTTCCAAGCCATGCTCGATAGCCTGCCAAGAAGTTGACCCGTTTCCAGTAAACACCGTGTCAGTGATATCTCCTTGGGGATAATATTTTGCTCGCAGAACTTGTGCGCATAGACTGTCCGGGTACTGGATTAATCGCCAGGCCTGTCGAGCTAAGAGTGCTTGGTTAAATATTCTCAGGTCCTTAAACCCCATTCCTCCCCTAGCCTTGGGCCTTAGCATAATATCCCAGCCGACCCAATGAGTCTTTCTCTTCCCTTTCTTTGCACCCCACCAGAAACGACGGATCATTTTGGTGAGCTCCTCACACAGCCCGGCCAGCACCTTGAAAACACTCATAATGTAAACTGGCAAGGCTTGGGCAATAGCTTTGATTTTTTACTTCCCGTCCAGCCATAGCCAACTGATTTTCACCCCACTCCACGAGTGCTTTTGCAAGTCTCTCCTCAAGAGTTTTCAGCTTACCCCTACTCATGCGACCATCTGGCGTTGGTAGACCAAGATATTTTGCCTCGAAGGTGCTCTAGGAGATCTGCAAGGTGACCTTGATAGTATCCTGTACTGCCGCCGGACACATAGGGCCAAATAAAATCGAGCACTTTTGAGGGTTGATGTACTGGGCGGTACCTCTTGCATACGTTTGCAACACCTTTGCACTGATTGCTTCATTTGGCTCAGCTTTAAAGAACAACAGAGAATCGTCCATGAAGAGCAAGTGAGATATGCCCGCGCTCTTGACAAACTTTGATAGAGTAATTGTTCCTGGATCGTTTCACGTTGCAAGAGGCGTAAAGACCGTCGATAACAAGTAAGAAAAGGAACGGAGACAAAGGGTCACCTTGGCGAAGACCTCGTAGGAGAGAACGAATCAAGAAGGGTTCCATTGAATTTCCTTGAATAGCTCACCGAGGTCACACAAGACATTATCCAGCCTACCCATCGGGGAGCGAAACCCAAACTCTGCATCATTTTCCTGAGGAAGTGCCAGTCCACCCTGTCATATGCTTTAGAGAGGTCTAACTTGTATGCACAAAAAGAATCCTTCTCCTTTTTACAGTGTTCAATGGCATGGAAACACTCAAAAGCGACTAGCGCGTTATCTGTTATCATACGGCCGGGGACAAACGCGCTCTGATTTGGAGATATAATATCGCCAAGAATAGGGCGGAGCCTGTTAACAAGACATTTGGCCACAATCTTATAGAGCACTGAACACAAACTGATAGGTCTAAAGTCTCTGAGGGATTCCGGCTGATCGGACTTCGGAATCAAAACAATGGAGGTGGCATTGGTTTCAGCCGGCATGTGACCAGTAGCAAAAAAGAGCTTGACTGTAGCGACAACTTTTTCTTTCAGAATTGCCCAATTTCGTTGATAAAACCGGCCGGGAATCCATCCAATCCTGGGGCCTTCAAAGGGCCAATTTGAAACAATGCATCCGCTATTTCTTTCTCCGAAAACTCCTTACACAGTGACGTATTCATCTCTTCTGTTACTCGTGCTTGCACATGGTCGATGATCTCAGTAGCTTGTAAAGATGGGTCTCTGGTAAATAACTCCTTAAAGAAGGACGTGGCCATCAGTTCCATGGCAGATGGGGCTGTATGCCACACTCCCTCGTCATCTTTCAGCTTTTTAATTTTATTTCGCCGTGCACGCCACACCGATTTACTATGAAAAATTTAGTGTTGCGATCTCCGTCCTTCAACCAACTTATCCGTGATCTCTGTAGCCACAGGAGCTCTTCCTGTATAGTAGCTCGTTCATGCTATCCGTCAATCTCCGGATCTCCTGCTGGTCGCCATTAAATGCGCATTAGATGCTCTAATTTCTTTCGAGTGTGCTCAAGTTCACGCACAACATTGCCAAACTTCTGCGGCTCCAACCACAGTAGATCATTCATGACTGAATTCAGCCCAGCCGTGATGGATGCAAGATCACCGATAGCTTGCGCCGCCTCCCATGCTCGCTCGATTAGTTACGGTAATTCACCAGCACGTTCCCATAAGATCTCATATTGTCGGGCTTTTTTCGTGGGGTGTGAATACCTCTCTTTGCAATGTTACTAGGATTGGGAGATGGTCGAGCATGGGGAGACAAGGTGGACCACATTAGCATCGAAAATATGTCCCTCCATCTATCATCCGCTAGTGCGCGGTCGAGGCGAACCTTGACATTACTCCTTCCTCGCCGCTTGTTATCATAAGTGAACGGTATCCTGAAAAACCCAAATCACGGAGCTCACAGTCTGAAGCACATCCTGACGCCGCAACTTGGCTTGCTGGTCCGGGGTATGGCGAAAGGTGCTCACACTGCCAAAGCGCCGTTAAAATCACCCATAAGCATCCACGGAGATCACTACTTGCACGTAGATCGACATGATAGACCACATGCGGTGCCGATTTTCAGTTCGGGTTCTCCATACACACATGTGAGATGCCACTGCGGGGTGAAGGAAGGCACGAACATACGCATCAATAATTCTTTCATTATGATCTTTAATCTCGACTGACAACTGATCGTTCCAAAACAGAGCTAATCCACCACTTTGACCATTGCTATCAACTCCACAAAAACCACGAAGACCTAAACGAGAACACAAGCGATGAACTTTCTCAGATTTTGTCTAGTTTCACATAAAACACAAACTGCGGACGGTGACTCTGGACGAGGGCGGTAAGATCACGAACTGTCGAGGCGCCCCCGATTCCTCGACAGTTCCAGCTCAGGCCTATCATTGCTGCTGACGGGACGCAGTGCGCGACCCCGTCAGGTGACCGGCAGCCCCAGAGCCGGTTGCTTCCAAGTTCATCCTCTCCCCCATCTACACACCAACATTCGAGTCCTGCACTGATCTCTTCCCTAGCACAGATTCAGTTTCTGGCCTCATACTCTCTGAACTTTCATGTGACGTAGATATATTGCTCAGATCCCTTAGGAAAGGGGTCTTGTCCTCCTTGCCAAGCTGCACCGGCTTGTGATTGTTCTGTACGACGAGGTGATTCTCATGCGAAGGTGGCGTGGCCACTGGAACAGATCGATCTGGCAGCTTGGAGGGTTTCTGATGTTTCTCGGCCTCCTCCAGGGGCTGCTTTATGTATGCACTCGTCTCCGATTTCCTGCAGAATAGGCCCGGACTCCTCCAGTATCCTGGCGTGATGTTGGACACAGCGGGCTCACACCGGCCAGGAAGACCGTCCGAGGCGGGTGCGGACGGGGCCGCAACGGGTCCGACATGCTGCCAGGGCAGACATGCGGAGGGCGAGCCGCCCGCAGCCGGAGCGGCGTCCGGCGGCGGCGGCGACGGGGCGATCGCCTCCTGATCGCCAGGGGGTTGGAACCCTAGCGAAGCGTTTTCCATCGTGCCTCCGCTTAGACCTATATAGATTTGCTTCCCACTACAGTACTGGGCATAATATTGAACTTAAAATGTGCATTGGTTGCCACGCAAGTGTATGAAATCGGGCACATGTCAAGAGCTTAATTTAACATTACATATTCCAAACAAAATAAATTTAATCTTTTTTAGGGAAAGAAGAAATGATGATATTGAATAAGCACCTTACTCATCTTGACAGTAGCATCATATTGTCCGTTGTTTGGAACATTGTAAACTAGTTTCTTCCATCAAGCAGATGAAATCATTATATATGTACAAAAAAAGCATAAGGAAAATATTCGCACTGACAATTGCATATTACCGTGCAAGACTTGGCTTGTGTGTTTATGTACGGATGCCATGAAGTTGTATTTTACATATCATCGTTTATCTTCTCAAATGCTACTGCTGCTTCATTTTCTGAAGAGAACTTGAAGATTTTTTTTGGTTTTCCTAATCACGTGATGGCATAGTACTTCTGTTGTACGACCGCTCGTGAAGGTGGAGTGCGTGCGGCTGGAGGGGATTGCTGTGGAGGTGACCTTTTTTACAGAGGAAGGTACGTATGGGAGGTTTTTTTTTGAGAAAAACGTATGGGAGGTGAGCTGTACGGTGGGCTAGAATTAAGGCCTAGCTAACTACCTATTAGCCCAATAGAGAGCACCCAGCTCATCCTCCGGAGCAGCGGCCCGGGCACGTTGGGCCAACGACGATGCGCGGGGAAACTGGTTAAAACGACCATGGTGCGTGCAGCGGGACGATCAATCAATCTGAAGCGTTCATATATGAGATCTCATGGTTGACAACGTCAAATCGCTGTGGATGGCTGTAGCTAGCTCCGTTTTACTGTATTGTATTATACATTCTTTTATAGTACATCTTATGTTACCTACACACACTAAAGTAAGTACTACTTAATTCTAATGAGAATCGGATTAAATAGGTCGATCAAAAATCAATTTAGGAGTTGTGTTGTGGATAAAGTCTCTTCATTCTTTCATAGAATGATACAACACAAGGCTGCAGGGTTTAGGTCAAAAATAAACATAGGTAAGGTAGGTATCCAATAAATATTTATCCATCGATAATTTTATGGTATATTCGGGCATCCTTTGCTTTGAAAAAGAGTAACAAAAGGAATAAAAATCTTCCTATTCCCGCTTCTTCTATTCAGGACATCATTCCCGTACTCTTTCTTTTTTAAGGAAAAAAGGGCTATAGTATCGTATTTTTAATGCTCTCTAATTCTACCAGAATTCCTATAAGAATTTGTTAGGAGTAAATTCCTTGAACTGATTGATCCATGGCCTTAGGGCGGAATCCCTTTTTGACTCTGTACCCTTGATTCCACTATGATTATTGATCAATAGTAGAATAATCCCTTCATAGAAATAGGAGACATAATTTAGATGGATATAGTAAGTCTCGCTTGGGCTGCTTTAATGGTAGTCTTTACATTTTCTCTTTCACTAGTAGTATGGGGAAGGAGTGGACTCTAGGGATACTACTAATTGATTAAGTAATCAAATTGTTATATCAATTCGTTTCTTTAACATTTTGCATTAATCATTTTGTCAAACATTATTCTTTAATCTTTTTCTTTAGTTTTGTTTCACTCCTGTAAGAAACTCTTGTATTGTAAGTTGTAAGAAAGAGCCATTATACCAATTCAGAATTTCTACTAGAAATGACGAATGGTTAAAAAAAGTTCTATACATAAGAAAATTAGACTTTCTTCCACGGAACTATTCACGGCATATCACACATTTTCCATTTCCTTTTACTTTTTACTATAGTCTATTCTTACTATTATTTTTCCTTCCTTCCATGGATTCTTTGGTCAAGAATTGTCATAGATTTTTTTTATTTTCACCTGATTGAAATTAAGTGGATGCAATGAAAAAAGAAGTTGAATTAGACTACTTAACTATTTCAATCTACTAATCTATTCTATTCTATGTAGATTCAAAGATAATATAATAGAAAGGATCTAAAGTGTCGTAGAAAAAACTATATGTAGTTCTTTCTACCGCACGTTAAGATTCCAACCAGATCCTTTCATTTAAGACTTGGATTTTTTTTATTTAATCCCTTTTTAATTTCTTCAATGATTAATTGGAATTCCAATTAATTATTTTGGCTGATTGTTTTTACATAAATAATAAGTAAAAAAGAAGTAGGAACTAGAATGAACAGTGCAGTAGCAATAAATGCGAGAATATTGATTTCCATAACCTCTTTATTTTTTATTTTCACAATAACTCGGGATGTAATCCCATGGAGAGGAAAAACGAATATCTTGTAAATTCAAGGGTAGGGCTTACATTCTGACAATACTGAATCAATTCAATATTATGAATATCGGATCTATCAAATCAATTCATGGATGAGAGTTATATTTCACGGATGAGAGTTATATAGTATAACATAGGAAGATCCTCTATCCACACTAAGACCAAAATGGGTTTTTTGATTGGATTAGGAATTCCCTCTTTTTAAATCCTTTTCTACTTTTTCTTTTCTATATCTCTAACCCACGAGCTTTCTTAATCTTATACTTTCTTAATCTTATACAATTTCCCTTCCTTTTTCTTACAGTTATACATACAATTATGTATGTATTATATGACCAACTTTCTATGGGTCACATAGACATCCAAATAAGCGTAGAAGTGAGATAGGGAAAAGAGGTCTGAAATAAAAAGGGAATACGATTTATGTATGGATTCCGGTAAAATACCGGTACTCTATTCCATAAGAGTGGAATAGGAAATTAAGATGAGGATGGTATCATCATAAAGAAAGATAGAGTAATATAGTATCCTAAATTCTACTAATCCACATATCGTATGTGTGTCTTTCTTTATCTTTATCGATAGGGAGTACTGAAAAAAATTCCTATATGCCTTCCCTACCTCTTTAATGAGAGATGCAAAATAAAAAAGTGAAGTAAGGGTGCCCTGTGGGTATTTGATCTTGCTCCCTGCCCCTTTTTTTCATGGAAAAATGAAATATAAATTTCTCCATTCATTGAACCCTAGTTCGGGACTAATGGGGCTCGAACCCGCAGCTTCCGCCTTGACAGGGCGGTGCTTTGACCAACTGAACAACAATCCCCACGGGGTGTATGACATACCCATTCTTAAATAGAACCATAAGAAGATTCGATTCGTCTTTTGTACTTTAAGAAATAGACGAATCATATACTACATACCCACATATTATACGTGGGTATAGTGAGAGTGACATAACTAGTATGTCGTGATTTTTTATCACTAAAAATGGATAATAATCCAGCCTTCAATAAGAAAAACTCTTTTGTTTGTAAGAAAGGAATGAGAGAGATATGGATTAGAAAAAAAATCCCTTTTTTCTTTATCTTTTATTTCTATAGATCAGACATTTTATTTTATGGAAGAAAAACAAAAGGATTTAGTTCATATTCACGAAGCCCTAGATTTTTGGTTTGGGCCAAGCTGGATTTGAACCAGCGTAGACATTGTCAACGAATTTACCGTCCGTCCCCATCAACCACTCGGGCATCGACCCAGGAAGAATTTATTCTAGGGTTTTTGCTAATCTACGATTAACCTCCTTTCATAATACTCCCTACCCCCAGGGGAAGTCGAATCTCCGCTGCCTCCTTGAAAGAGAGATGTCCTGAACCACTAGATGATAGGGGCATCACTAGACGATAGGGCCATATACAACCGCTCGTGATTATACTATAATCATAGTATGAGCAGTTTTTTGGAATTGTCAATATACTCGAAAAGTATAAATAGATCCAAAGCAAAGAGTTTTTCCAACTTTTCTGTTATGTTTTCATCTAGGATTTTTTTTAGTTGATCGTTATAGATTAATTCTCCGTGCTTCATTTAGTGTTCGGACCAAAAATGCATCCATCCCGCACTAAGTCATAAAATTCTAGAGAAAGTTTCAAAAACAAAGAAAAAAGTGAATCAATTTAGTAGAAAAGTACTCTATCAGATTCGAACCAACGACTTACGTCTTAGCACGAGATTACTCTACCACTAATTTAAAAAGCCCTTTATCAGATTTGAACCGATGACTTATGCCTTACCATGGCATTACTCTAGAGTTAAAATGGCTTTTTATTTAATTCAAAAATTAGCCACTTGGATTTCCCATTATGGGTCCACTGCATAATGTACATATTATATATGTATATATATAATATAGAGAGATAGAGAGAGAGAGAGACATTATGTAGAGATTGTATATGTATATATCGATATTTTGAGAGCTCAAAAATAAAAGTAATAAAAAAACATACCCTACATAACATATCCAACTCTTCTTGGTTCAGGGTTTTCCGTTTCCGAAGACTAGTAAAATAGGCGGATTCTGGAACCCCAAGGACTCAATGGTATATGGATATGGAAAATATAAGATTAATATTTCACATCTAAATTGGGATATTTTATTTGTTTTTTCTTTTATGATTGGAGCGTGACAAAAAAAGGTGATCGAGTGCACTGGGTAGGAATTGCACTCGAAACATCGTACAGAGGAACGAGAGCTCCTACCACTCCATCCAATTCCTATTGCTTACATTGACTAAAAGGGAAAATATATAGGAATATGGCACAGCGTCCAAACCCGTAGACATGTTTGAAATCTTTTGAAACTTTTTTCTTACATATTGTGACTTATTTGAAATGTCGAATATTTTTAAAACACAAAAAATTCTAAAATTTCCAAAAGTATTTTTCAAATGTGAATAAACTTTATAATTCTGATTTTTATAAAAAATAATAACAAAATTTGGTATTTTAAAGAATTTCTTCTCGAAGAAATTTTGAAAACATGGGAATTTTATTAAAAACCCCAAATAATTTTAAAGTGTGGACACTTTTGAAAATTCCAACCATTTCTTAAAAAACACAAATACATTTATTCTATTTTTTTCATAATAAATATTCAATAAAAAAATGTGTTTGCACCATTAAAAAATGTTGATATTTAAAAAATGTTCATACATTTCAAAAGAATGTTTGTGATGTTTTAAAATGTATTATACAATGGGAAAAATCGTAATATTCAAAGAATGTTCGTGATACTTCTTTAAAATAAACTTTGCGCATTTTAAAAAAAGCACGAAATTTTCTATATATTTTTTTATGCAATGGAAAACAAAATGTTCACATATTTTTTAAAAGTTTCATACCATTTTAGAAAATTCATAAGTAGGAATTCGAAAAATGTTTACCATGTATTCTAAAAAGTGCTCCGGCCTGTATTTGAAAAAATATCCATCATGTATTTTTAAAAACCGTTCAGTGTGTGAAAAACTATTCCCTGTGTATACAGAAAAATATGAAGTGTGTATTACAAAAGTGGGCATGTATTTGCAAAAAAAAAACACAACTATATAGGGGTACTAGGTTGGGGACAAGTTGTGTGCCGAGAGTGGACATGCAACTATGTCGGGCATGAGTTGCATGTTTGGCTTGGACATGCAACTGGCTCAGGTGGGTTTACATGTTAGGGTTGAACATGGAACTGGGGGTTGGGGCAACTTGCGTGTTGAAAAACAGAGCACGAAACTAGTTGTGAGGCAAAGGGTGGGTTTGCAACCGGGAGAACTATGAGGTGAGTTGCGACTTGAGGATGGATTTACAACTGGGACAACTACAAATTATGGGACCGGTTACGAGTCGGGTCGACTAGCAACTGGGATAAAATAAACTATGGTCCCAGTTGCGAGTCAATGATGGACTTACAACTAGGATGAAATACAAAAACACAGGCCCAGTTGTGAGTCAAGGATGGGCTTGCAACTGGGATAAAAGAAACTACGGGCCTAGTTGCGAGTCAAGGATGGACTTGTAACTGAGACAAGTATAAAAAATTATGATACGAGTTGCGAGTTGAGGGTGGACTTGCAACTGAGATGAAAAACAAAACAAATCTCAGTCATGAGTCGAGGGTGGACTTGCAAGTGGCACAAACAAACTATGCGACCAGTTGCGAGTCAAGGGTGGACTTGCAACTGGGACAACAACAAACTATGATCCCAGTTGCGTCGAGGATGGGCTTGCAATAAAACAACTAGGACAATGACCCAGCTACGAGTCAAAGGTGGACTTGCAACTAAGATGAAACAAACTATAGTCCCAATTGCGAGTCATGGGTGGACTTGCAACTAAGATGAAAAACAAAACACATGCCTAGTTGCGAGTCGAGGGGAGGCTTGCAACTGCAAGAACTATCAACCCAATTGCGAGTCAAAAGTGGACTTGCAACTGGGGCAACTACGAAACTACGAGCCCAGTTGCAAGTCAAGGGTCGACTTGCAACTGGGGTGAAACTAGGTATAGTTCCAGTTGCGAGTCAATGGTGGACTTGCAACTGGGATGAAAGACAAACCACATGCCGAGTTGCGAGTCACGGGTGGGCTTGCAACTGAGATATAGAACAAACTACGAGCCTAGTTGTGAGTCGGTGATGGACTTGTAATTGAGATAACTATATAAAACTATGATGTGAGTTGGGAGTTGAGGGAGGACTTGCAACTAAGATTAAAAACAAAATAAATCTGAGTTGCGAGTCGAGGGTGGACTTGCAACTGAGACAACATCAAACTATGGGTCCAGTTGCGAGTCAAGGATGGACTTGCAATTGAGACAACCACAAACTATGTTCCCAGTTGTGAGTCCAGGATGGACTTGCAATTAAGACAACTACGAAACAATGAGCCCAGTTGCGAGTCAAGGATCGACTTGCAACTAGGACGGAAAAAAACTACGGGCCCAATAGTAACTCAAAGATGGACCGAAACCGGATGAAAAACTAAATGCGAGGCCAAGTTGCGAGTCAAGGGAATTTGCAATCGCTATGAAACAAACTACAACCCTAGTTGCGAGTCGAGCGTATACTTGCAACTGAGACAACTACACAAAACTACGATACGAGTTGCGAGTTCAGTGTGGACTTGCAACTTGGATAACGAAACAAAACTACGATACGAGTTGTGAGTCGCGAGGTGGAATTGCAACCGAGACAACTACGAAACTACGAGCCTAGTTGCGAGTCAAATATTGACTTGCAAGTGAGATGAAACAAACTACGGGCCCATTTGTGAGTCAAGGGTGGACTTAGAATCGAGAAGAAAAACAAAACACAAGCTCCAGTTGTGAGCCGAGGGTGGACTTGCAACTCACACAACTACGAGCCTAGTTACCAATGTATGATGGACTTGCAACAAGGAGAACTGCAAACTATGAGTCCTCTTGCGAGTCAACAATCCACTTGCAACAAGGACAAAACAAACTACATGCTCAGTTGCGAGTCAAGGGTGTACTTGCAACTAGGACAACTACTCAAAACTATGATACGACATGCGAGTTGAGTGTGGACTTGCAACTAGGACAAGTACATAAAACTATCGCATGCGAGTTTGAGTCGAGTGTATTCTTGCAACTAGGACAACTACAAACTACAAGCCCAGTTGAGAGTTGAGGGTGGACTTGTGATCGGGATGAAAAACAAATTGCATGCCTAGTTGCGTGTCAAAGATGGGTTTGCAACTAGAATATAACAAAATGACGAGTCTAAATGCGAGTCAAGAGTGGATTTATAATTTGGACAACTACACAAAACTCAAAAGAAAAAAGGAAATAGAAAAGCAAAAATAAAACAAAATAAAAAATTGAACCGTAGCTCAAAGAAAGAAAGAGAGTGAAAGCAACGACTCATGTTACTTTTTACAAAAATTGAACCCGCACCCACAACATAGAGTGAGAAAAGCTACTGCCCACACAAAGTGAATATTGACACAACCAGGACAACAAATGCGAGCATGAAACGCACCGAATGCCCGACATTACATAACTGGCCAACAACCGATGAAGCCGTGCATGGCTCGGATCAAAATGTTGCACGAAAAATTCAGCAACAAAAGATTGTACATTTGAAAATTTAGATGAGACATTACTAAATCTCGTCCAGATGAGTCCCAACCTATATGAAACACAGGATCATATACTCACACTTACACAAACATGGAAGACACTTAGAAAAACGGTCACCAGTGTGACAGGAAAAACCCGGCCCGACAACACACACACCAAGACGAGCCAAGGTACATGCATGTGAACAAAATATTTTTGCATGAAACATATATGTTTGATCTACTGGTGAACAACTTAGATGTAAAATCATCTAGATGAGAATTAGCCATTGCTAAATCTATTTTAAAAATTCATGTATTTTAAAAAATAAATAAAGAAGGAAAAGAAAAAGAAAAAAAATGAAAAGAGGATGGAAAATGGAAATATAATAAATAAATAAATAATCATGAATTTAATACAATTGATTTAAAAAATCATAAATTTTAAGCAAAAACACAAAAAGTAAAAAAGGAAGAGGGAAAAGAAAAAGGAAAGGAAAAACAAAAATAATACAGCCTGACTCGGACGACAAAACGTCTGACACCGTGTATATACGCAAAGAATATAATTCAGTGGAAGAAAAAACAAGAGGAGAAACTGTCAAAAGAGCTCACAAATGAAATTCCATGGGACACATCACAAATAATAGAGAAGAAAATAAAGCTCCAAAAGGGGAAATGGTTCAGGCGGAGACACACACCAACTCAAAAAAGGGACACACACACACAAATAAATTGCTACGTGACAAGAACATCTCAAGCACACCGTGCATTTCAAAAACAACGGAACAAAAAAAAAAAAACGGCCCGCTCTTCCCCTGCGTGACAACCATAACCGGCAACATATATATATATAAGAAACAAAAGTAGCCAAAAGAAAGAACGACGGGCGATGCAACCAGTGACGGAGGCAACAAAAGGTACGAGATCAAAATATTGCACGATAATTATCGCAAACAAATCCAATGGCCAGAGACGTAGATGTGAGATAGCTATTTCACATTTAGATGTGAAATAGTAAAACTGTTTAAAAAAAAATATGCATTCAGTAGATGCTAATTTATGTGATCTTTTTGCATGTTCATATTTTGACCCCAAAAAATATTCATGTAGTTTTAGAAATGTTCACGTGTGAGAAAAATGTGCATGTTCCTTAAAGAGATGTCCATAATTTTGTGTTTAATCTTTTCTGATAGTATTCATGTATTTACCCAAAAAATAAATTTTAAATTTTTAACATTTAATACTAAAAATATATAATATAAATAAGGTTTTAAGATAAATGGTAAATTTTCATCTATCTTAGAAAAAAATCATACATATATACCAAACAAAATCATTATTATTATTTACAAATGTCAAAAGGAATAATAATAAATGGAAATAGAAAGACAAAATAAGAAAATGGAAATAAAACAAGAAGGAAATAAACAGGAAACAAAAGTAAAAATAGGAGAAAATCATATAAAGCGCTATTGGTTCGGTCCATGTGTGTGAGCCGTGGGTGAAGCTAATCTCTACTATTAAAGGAGAGTTTGTTTGTTTCAATGTCATCCTTCCCTTATACATGTTCACTCTCACCGATTTTTTATCTAAACCATGTGATGACCCTCATTATATTTTCAGAACTGACCCCAATCTCCTTGTTTTTGGGAAAAGAGATAACTTACAAAGGCAATCGGCATAAATCAAATAAATGGTCAATAACATAAAACCTCTTGCAAGTAAACAACAAAATCAGCTTGTTCTACGTACACAATCTCAATCATATCATATATTTCTTTACCTTGCCTATGTATTCTCTGCCCACAATGTACCTCAATCTCATCCGAATCAATATTTTCCTATGTCGAACCACTAGAATGAAGATTTTTTTTTTGCAGGAACACTAGAATAAAGTTGCTACCGATGAACGCACGAGTATTTAGCTAGTTTCTCTTGAAATCTGAATAATAAAGAGGCAAGTCACACCCTACATTTTGTGTTGATTTCGTTAATTCTTTTCATGTGTGATTTATCAAAATTCTTAATGAGGATAACATGATTCCTGTCCGACATGTCTAAACCTTCCACGTACGACCAACAGATTAATCAGAAGGAATTGGTCCTGCATCGACCCGTCTCTCGTATACATCTCCTTGTGCTGGGAGGCATCGGTGCCCATGCCCGAGCATCTCTGCATCTTAATGTTCGCTCATGCCATGTCGAGTTGATATGATGTCCACCTTGCAACGTTTCAAACCCTCCTCAAATGCCCGGATAGCCCGGTCATTGACCGGTCACGATTTTTTATCTAGACGAACGCCTCAAATGGGCTCATGCACCCGGACTGATCAGCACCTCTCATATCCAGTCTAAATATGAGGCGAATATGGGATGTTCCATGCACGCTCGGACGTGTCCGCCTTACAAGCCCGGCCCACCACCGACCCCACGGCTGTCCCACAAAAAACCTCATCCGGCTCATCGCTCCGAAACCCCAACTCACTCACTCTTCTCTCTTGCTCCGTCCTCTTCTCTCTCCGCACCGATTCCGATCGAATTCGGCGCAATGTCGAGCTCCGGCGGCCGCCCGAGTCCGATCCGATCCGGACTATGAGCTTGCCATCCGCGACGCTTTGGAGCAGTCAAGGTGGAGAATGGATGCAGCTCCGGATCTGCAGCCTCGCCGCAGCCGCAGCTTCCCAGTCGGCGCAGCTCGGACACCGACGTTGGCCCTCCAGTTCGCGGCGTAGCTTCGACAGCGGCCTCCGCAATCCTCACCGCCCCTACGCCGCCCCCGCCTTCGCCGCTGCTGCTCCCCACGTGGGCAGCGGTGGGTGCTGTGCCCGCCCGCCGCCCGTGACGCGCACGCAGAATCTGAGCGCGCGCCACGCGAGCGGCGGCGAAAAGGAAGATGAGGAGGCGGGCGATCCGTGCGTCATCTCCGCGGGATGCGGCGGAGCCCGATGAGGACGCGACTCCTCGAATGGCTCTAGCGCGGTCGCCACGATCATGAGAGGCAGACGCACGACGTCTTCACCGGAAGAACGCAAAGGCGCTCGGATTGCCATTGAGCGATCCGAGCCGAGGCGGCGGAGGCGCCTCGGCTCATGAAGCTCAGGCGGCAACAGGACAAGGAGGTCCGGCGGCTAAAAGGGTTCGTTATCCTCTCATGCACCTCCTACGACGATGACGGCTCCTCGTCCGATGACTCGGACGGTCCGCCACCAGCCACCGATGCCTACAGCTGCACTGACGACCGGAAGGGTAAAGGGCTGGTGAGGAAGTGGTGAATCTCCTCCGTCTCCGTCTTCGATTTCAAGGTTTTAATAATGTAGTTTAAATTTGTCCGTCGTTTATGTGAATTATGTGAACTTTGATGATCTTTTGGACATTCGTGGGTGATGTTTCGCTGATCAAAATGTGTATTTCTCCGTCTGATTCTATGTTTGTATGATGATCTACGTTCTTTTTATCTATGTTACATGCTAGTATGGTTATGAGGAACCGGACGTGGATAACAGGATTTGAGAAGTGCCCGGTCGATACCACGGACGCGCGCTCTAAAACGTCCGAGGGTGTTTGAGGGTCCGAATTTATTTGTCGCGGCTGTAGATGCTCTTAATGTTCGCTCATGCTATGTCGAGTTGATATGATATCCACCTTGCATCGGGGTCTGCTGATGCAGTATTTATAGGCTTCCAGCTTGCAGCCTTCGTGCATCCACACCAGGCCGTTCCTACATTGCCGGCTGTTGGAGCGAGCATGCTACGCTTTTGGAGGACGCGGAGGAGCACTGCCTCGTCGAACGCCCTGTCCGTAAGTAAAAAAGAAACAAATACTTCCTCCATTCAAAAATAGTTGATGCTCGAATTGGATGCATCTAAACGTATTACTGGACGCTCGAATTCATTTGAACGTCAACTAATTCCAGACGAAGGGAGTATTACTGTACATGATAGCATGCCATTGTTAACTTCATTTCAGTTTGATCATTGCTTCTTGTTTGGGCTTGAAATGCAAGATCGTGGAGATGCATGTCCACATGGACTGCGAGGGCTGCGAGAAGAGAATCAGGAAGGCCATGTCCCGGCTCGAAGGCACGTATTATATATCCTCATTCAGCAGAAACACAGACATGCGATCCAACTCTCGTACGTGCAGGAGTGAGCACGGTGGAGATCGACATGGACACGCAGAAGGTGACGGTGACGGGGTATGTGGACCGGCGGACGGTGCTCCGGGCGGCGTGGCGCACGGGGAGGGCGGCCGAGTTCTGGCCGTGGCCGTACGACGCCGGCTACTACCCGTTCGCGATACGGTACCTGGAGGACGACACGTACCTGCCCACGCACAAGTACCACCTCCACGGCTACAACGATCCGGTGGTGGGCTACTACCCTGGCCACGCCTTCACGCACATCCTCGACGACCGCGCGCTCGCGCTCTTCAACGAGGACAACGTACACGCCTGCACCGTCATGTGATCCTCCATTCCTCCGAAAGAAATTTACTTTAAAAAATGTTATTAATATAGGACGAAGATCGAAGAACACACGTCAAGTGTTTCTAGCTAATCTATCTAGGGCAAGGGGAATATGCTATCCTTTGGACTTGACCACCGGATAGGAACATATATAATCTATACGATGCTGTTTTACATCGCAGACGTAAAAAAATGCTGCGAAAAATCGAATTATTCGAGGCTAGTGGACGATCTCGCTAAGGTATCTTCTGTAATTTAATCTTGTCTCTGGATTGGACAACATGCGGGGGGACTAGAAAAAGATGCTTTCTGTTCAAGTTGTCCAATGTGTCCAACCCAGATGTGACGATCCACAGATTCATAAGGGTGGTACGAATATGTTCGTTATGCTATATACTGCAGAGTTAAGGCATAGAGGCAGACGCATACAATACAAGGAAGAATACAGTTTCTAAGGGCATCTTCAACACCGACCCCCAAACCTTCCGCAACCGTCCGAACCGCGGAAGCCATCCAACGCGGTCCTGTATCGGTCCGCGACGTGGTCCGGATGCGTTTTTTCTGGCAAACCGGAGATAAATGTGGGGGAGATTTGCGGGAGTACGAACCGATTCCAAGCCCGCTTCGCCGCCCCCCCCCCCGCGCGCGGTCAAGACCGCTTCGGGCGTTGATGACCCACAAATATAGCGGATCTATCGTAGTCCTTCCAATAAGTAATAGTGTCGAACCCAACGAGAAGCAGAAGGAAACGACAAGCGGTTTTTAGTAAGGTATTATCTGCAAACACTGAAATTATCGGTAACATATAGTTTTGTGACAAGATAATTCTTAACATGTAACAAGTAACAAAAGTAACTAAGGTGCAGCTAGATGGCCTAATCCTTTTTGTAGCAAAGGACAAGTACGAACTCTTATATAAAGCAAAGCGCTTCCGAGGACACATGTGAATTACTGTCAAGCTATTTTTCACCATGCTCATAAGATTCACGTTCATTAGTTTGATAATTTGATATGTGGGTGGACCGGTGCTTGGGTGCTGCCCTTTCTTGGACAAGCCTCCCACTTATAATTAACCCCTCTCGCAAGCATACGCAACTACGAAAAAAGAATTAACATAAATCTAACCATAGCATGAAACATATGGATCCAAATCAGCTTCTTACGAAGCAACGCATAAACTAAGGTTTAAGCTTCTGCCACTATAGCAACCCATCATCTACTTATTACTTCCCAATGCCTTTCCCTAGGCCCAAACAATGGTGAAGTGCCATGTAGTCGACGTTCACATAACACCACTAGAGGAAAGACAACATACATCTCATCAAAATATCGAACGAATATCAAATTCACATGATTACTTATAAGAAGACTTCTTCCTTGTCCTCAGGAACAAACGTAACTACTCACAGAGCATATTCATGTTCATAATCAGAGGAGTATTAATTATCATTAAGGATCTGAACATATGATCTTCCACCGAATAAAACAACTAGCATCAACTATAAGGAGTAATCAACACTACTAGCAACCCACAGGTACCAATCTGAGGTTTTGAGACAAAGATCGGATATAGGGGATAAACTAGGGTTCGGAGAGGAGATGGCGCTGGTGAAGATGTTGATGGAGATTGACCCTTCTTGATGAGAGGATCATTGGTGATGATGATAGCTTCGATTTTGCCCTCCCGGAGGGAAGTTTCTCCGATAGAACAGCTCTGCGGGAGCCCTAAATTGGTTCTGCCAGGTTCCGCCTCGAGACGGCGGCGCTTCGTCCCGAAAACTTCCTTCTGAGATCATCAAAACTTTTGCCCTCCCGCTCCCGTCCTCTCCCTCCCGCTAGGGTTCCGCCGCCACCGCCGGCAGCGCCCTAGCCCCCTCCCGCCGCCGGGCGGCGCTGCTCAGCGCCTCGGCCCTCCCGCCCCTATTCCCCCCCATCCCGTCCCGTCCCTGTGTCGCCTCCCGGGAGGTGGCGGGCGGCGCTTCTCCTTTTCCTCGGCCGCCACCCCGTGAGCTCCCCCGCTGCCGCTTGGCGGGTACCTGGCTGGCCTGGTCTTGCCGGCGGCGGTGGGCCCTTCAGACCCAGCGTTTGTCTCCTCCGGGGTTGGTGACGGCGGCGGTGATCTTCGGTGGCGGTGGCCGGCGACCGGCAGCGGTCGCCGGCGGTAGGCGCGATGGCGGTGTTGCCCTTGGCAGCAAGGCGGCGTGGTGGCGTGCGGTGGCCGGCGGCGTGTCCCCGGCCCAGATCTAGGCCCTCCCGGCCCCATCTCGGTCCTAGCGGGCCGGTCCCTGGCGTGGCTTCGTCGTCGTCTGTGTGGTGAGGAGGAGGAGCGGCTCGGATGGGGGGCGGCGATGCCGATGGCGTGCCTGCTGCAGCGCGATGGCGGGAGCTTTCCGGGAATGGAGTTCGGCCGGGCTGTGGCTGCACACGGGCTGGTAGGCTCTGCTAGTGTGTCCGGTCGGCTACCGTCGTTGATGGTGGAGGTTGTGCCCTCCCGCGTGCCGGCGGTGCTGCG
Organism: Aegilops speltoides; assembly: GCA_021437245.1. NCBI lineage: Eukaryota > Viridiplantae > Streptophyta > Magnoliopsida > Poales > Poaceae > Aegilops > Aegilops speltoides. Next base: position 378,681,129 of record CM038146.1, read on the forward strand.
GCCCCTAGTCCCAGCTCCTATCCCTTGTTGTGCAGACCTCACCTCGTGGTGCCGTGGTGAGACGGCGTGGAGGCTTCTTGACCATGGTAGCGCAAGATGGTGGTCGGTTTGGTGGCAGGCTCTGGAGCACCCGAGGTGAAGGTTGGGATCGGGGGAAACCCCTGTCGGCCTGTCCGACACCGACGCGGCGACGCCGGTGGGTGCCGCCGAACCTTCCTGGAGGGCATCGGGGGCGACCCTTCCTCTCGCCTCGTCGTGTACCGGGGGAAACCCTTGGCAGCAGCGTCGTCTTCGTCGCGGTCCTTCTTGGAGGTGCTGATTGGTACCGGTGCTTCGGAGCCTTGGAGCTTGGTGGGAGATCTTCGGTGGGCGCAGTGGTCATGAAGCTTCTTCGTTTCCGTCGATCCGCCGTTCTTGGCATTCTTTTCTCTTGTTGTTTCTCTTTCGTTTTTTTGGGTGTGATTGTGCTGCTTCCGCCCCAGCACCTATCTTTGGATGTATCGGTTGGTTGCTTTGGAATACAAAGCGGGGGAAACCCTTTTCTCAAAGCTTCCTTCTGATTTTTTTCAGGTCAAAAGACACCATATAGCAGAAGATGGGCGTCGAGGGCCTGCCAGGTGTCCCACAAGGCAGGGGCGTGCCCAGGGGGATAGGGCGCGCCCCCCACCCTTATGGATGGCTGGTGGCCCCTGTCTGGTGCTTTCTTTGCCTAATATTTTTTATTAATTTCAAAATGACTAACCGTGAAGTTTCAGGACTTTTGGAGTTGTGCAGAATAGGTTTCTAATATTTGGTCCTTTTCCAGTCCAGAATTCCAGCTGCCGGCATTCTCCCTCATCATGTTAACCTTGTAAAATGAGAGAGAAAAGGCATAAGTATTGTGCTATAACGTGTAATAACAGCCCATAATGCAATAAATATCGATATAAAAGCATGATGCAAAATGGACGTATCAACTTCCTCAAGCTTAGACCTCGCTTATCCTCAAGCTTAAAGCGAATCGAAAAATATGTCCACATATTTAGAGATAGAGTTGTCGATAAAATAAAATACGGACATGAGGGCATCATGATCATCTTTAGAACAACGACATATAATGTCATATAATTTCTTATGCTAAAGTAACAATTCATTCACAAGGTAAAGTATAAATCAAAAACTTCATTGAAAACTAACAAACTATGATCTCAGTCATTGAAGCAATTGTAATTTATCATAACATCGGAAGGAGTCAATTCAAGAGATTTTCAGCAAGTCCACATACTCAACTATCACTTAGTAAATTGCTAACACTCACGCGATACGTATGGGTTCAAAGCCTCAGTCGGACACAGAGAAAGATACGGGCTTATAGTTTCGCCTCCCAACCTTTTACCTCAAGGGTAACATCAACAATAATACTTTATGATAACCTACATCCGAGTGGATATATATATATATATATATATATATCTGGATCTTTATCCAACACATAGTGATTGCCAAAAGGAAAAGGTGTAAAAAGGAAAGGTGAAGATCACCATGACTCTTATATAAGAGTAGAAGATAAAAGTGATAGATAGGCCCTTCGCAGAGGGAAGCAGAGGTTGGCATGCGCTTTTATGGTTGGATGCACCAAATATTAATGCAAAAGAATGGCACTTTGTATTGCCACTTGTGATAAAGAACTTTTTTATGTAGTCTGTTGTTTTTATTTCTTCCATATCACAAGTTCGTATAAAGCTATTTCCTTCACACTAATAGTCATACATATTTAGAGAGCAATTTTTATTGCTTGCACTGATGACAACTTACTTGAAGGATCTTACTCAATCCATAGGTAGGTATGGTGGACTCTCATGGCAAAACTGGGTTTAAGGGATGTTTGGAAGCACAAGTAGTATCTCGACTTGGTGCAAAGGATTTGGCTAGCATAAGAGGGAAAAGCAAGCTCAACATGTTGGAGGATCCATGACAATATAACTTCTATTCGGATATAAGAAAACATAACCCATTATGTTGTCTCCATTGTCCAACATCAACTTTTTAGCATGTCATATTTTATTGAATGCTCACAATTACAAAAGATGTCCAAGATAGTGTATTTATATGTGAAGCCTCTCTTTCCTTATTACTTCCTATTAATTGCAAAATGACCAAAACTATCTTTGTCAACTCTCAACATTTTTATTCATCATACTCTTTATATGTGAAGTCATTACTCTCCATAAGATCATTATATGATCTTTTTTATTTTTGTTTATTCTTTCTCTTATTTTTATTCCCTCAAGATCATAGCAAGAAAGCAAAGCCCTGAACTCAAAATTACTCTTTGTTGTATAGCTCACGGGCTTGATTACATAGATAGATCTCGAAACAAAACAGAAAGCTAGATCATACTAAAACTTTATTCTACTAGATCAAAATATAACCAAAATGATCGAACTAAGAAAAACGATAAAAGTAAAGGTGTGATGGCGATATGATACCGGGGCACCTCCCCCAAGCTTGTCAGTTGCCAAGGGGAGTGCCCATACCCATGAATTTATGTCTCTTTCTTCAGAGGTGTTGATGTGATATTCTTGGCGATGATGCCCCTTAGGATGCGATTCTCCTCCTCCACCTTATTATTTTGCTGCTTAAGATCCATTATTTCCTTGCGAAGTTTACCCATGACGGCTAGATCTCCAATCACCCATGGATGTTTCATAGCTGCGGGAGAAAAAGCAACACTCTTTTTCATATTTTCATAAGAGAGAAATCTAGCATTGGGAGGAATGACCGAATTTGGAATTGCTAAGCTCTGCAGTTCCTCCAGCATGAAACCAGCTTGAAGACGAGAGGTAACTTCTTGATCCTCCTCTATGGCATCCACCCTTTTCAAGTCAGCCTCCATTGCTTCCTCCGTTGATTGCCCGAAGTGGTCGGCTTTGCTGTTTGCTCTTGGCCCCGGTGTCAGGTGAGAGACACGACTCTCTTCGACCGACTCTTGCAAAGACATCTTGCTACAATTCTGCTATAGAAACAACTCAAAACGAAAACAGGGGATTTTGTCGTGGTACAGTGGTCAAAACCTCCAGGAGATTATATAATGAATTTTTACTGACCAAAAGAAGTATTGTGCAAGAAAACGGAGTCTGGAGGGCACATGAGGTGGCCACAAGGCAGGGGGCGTGCCTAGGGGGGGTAGGGCACGCCCTCCACCCTTGTGGTCTCCTCGTGTCTCTTTCGGACTACTTTTAATTTTCCTAATTTTTTAAATATTCCAAAACGGAGAAAATTGCTATTGGAACAGTTCTGGAGTCGGTTTACTTACTGTACCACATACCTATTCCTTTTCGGAGTCTAAAACATTCTGGAAAGTATCCCTTATGTACTCCTCCGGTGTTATGGTATTAATTATATTTGTGTCAGCAATTATGGGAGTACCTGAGATATAATGTTTGATTCTTTGACCATTTACCACCTTTGGATTTTTGCCTTCGGCGTTGTTGATTTTCATGGCACCGGAATGATAGAACCCCTCAATAATGTAAGGACCTTCTCATTTAGAGAGAAGCTTTCCTGCAAAAAATCTTAAACGAGAGTTGTATAGCAAAACATGATCACCTACATTAAACTCACGCTTTTCTATCCTTTTGTCATGCCATCTTTTAACTTTTTCTTTAAACAACTTGGCATTCTCATAGGCTTGGGTTCTCCATTCCTGAAGAGAGCTTATGTCAAATAACCTCTTCTCATCGGCAAGTTTGAAATCATAGTTGAGCTCTTTGATTGCCCAATAAGCTTTGTGTTCTAGTTCAAAAGGTAAGAGACAAGCCTTTCCATAAACCATTTTATATGGAGACATACCCATAGGGTTTTTATAAGCAGTTCTATAAGCCCATAATGCATCATCAAGTTTCTTAGACCAAATCTTTCTAGATCTATCAACAGTCTTTTGCAAAATCAATTTAATCTCTCTATTGCTCAATTCTACTTGACCACTAGACCGAGGATGATATGGAGATGCAATTCTATGGGTAACATCATATTTAGCAAAGCATTTTATGGAAAGCACCATGAATAAAATGTGAACCACCATCAGTCATCAAATATCTAGGGACTCCAAACCTCGGAAAAAATAACTTCTTTAAGCATTTTAATAGAGGTGTTATGATCAGCACTACTAGTTGTGATAGCTTCTACCCACTTAGTAATGTAATCAACAACAACTAAAATATGTGTATACCCGTTAGAGGAAGGAAAAGGTCCCATATAATCAAAGCCGCAAACATCAAATGGTTCAATAACAAGGGAAGGGTTCATAGGCATTTCCTGACATCTACTAATATTACCAATTATTTGGCATTCATCACAAGACAAGAAAAACTTATGAGCATCTTTGAAGAGAGTAGGCCAATAAAAACCACATTGGAATACCTTGTGTGCAGTTCTATCTCCGGCATGCTGTCCTCCATAAGCCTCAGAGTGACACTTGCGTAAGATCTGTTCCTGTTCATGCTCAGGTACACAAAGTGTAATAACACCATCTACTCCTTCTTTATAAAGGTGTGGGTCATCCCAAAAGCAATGTCTTAAATCATATAAAACCTTTTTCTTTTGCTGGTATGTGAAACTAGGTGGTATAAACTTAGCAACAATGTAATTAGCATAATCAGCATACCATGGAGTATTACAAGAAGCATTTATGACAACTAATTACTCATCAGGAAAGCTATCATCAATAGGCAGTGGGTCATCAAGAACATTTTCTAACATAGACAAGTTGTCTACAACGGGGTTCTCAGCTCCCTTTCTATCAATAATATGCAAATCAAATTCTTGTAGCAAGAGAACCCATCTAATAAGTCTAGGTTTAGCATCTTTCTTTTCCATAATATATTTATTAGCAGCATCATCGGTGTGAACAATTACTTTGGAATCAACAATATAAGATCTGAACTTATCACAAGCAAAAACAACTGCTAAAAATTCTTTTTCAATAGTAGCACAATTTCTCTGGGCATTGTCTAGAGTTTTACTAGCATAATGAATAACATTCAATTTATTATCAACTCTTTGTCCTAGAACAGCACCAGCAGACATAATCACTAGCATCACACATAATTTCAAAGGGTAAATTCCAAACGGTGGTTGAACAATAGGTGCAGAAATCAAGGCTTTCTTAAGTATTTCAAATGCTTCTACACAATCATCATCAAAAACAAAAGGATCATCTTTTTACAAGAGATTAGTGAGAGGCCTAGAAATTTTAGGGAAGTCTTTAATAAACCTCCTATAGAAACCCGCATGACCAAGGAAACTTCTTATACCTTTGATATCTTTAGGACACGTCATCTTTTCAATAGCGTTTACTTTAGCTTTATCAACTTCAATACCTCTTTCAGAAATTTTATGCCCCAAGACAATACCTTCATTAACCATAAAGTGGCACTTCCCCCAATTCAAGACAAGATTAGTTTGTTACAATCTCTGCAAAACTCGATCAAGGTTGCTTAAGCAATCATCAAAAGAAGTTCCGTAAACGGAGATATCATCCATGAAAATCTCAACAATCTTTTCACAAAAGTTAGAGAATATAGCAGTCATACATCTTTGAAAGGTAGCATGTGTATTGCATAAACCAAAAGGCATACATCTATAAGCAAAGGTACCGAAAGGACAAGTAAAGGTGGTCTTTTCTTGGTCCTCTTTTGACACAGGTATTTGAGAGGAACCAGGGTAACCATCTAGAAAGCAGAAATGTGTATGTTTGGATAGTCTTTCTAGCATTTGATCAATAAAAGGTAGAGGGTAATGATCTTTTATAGTAGCTTTGTTTAATTTGCGAAAATCAATTACCATTCTATAGCCTGTAACAATTCTTTGTGGAATCAATCCATTCTTATCATTAGGAACAATAGTAATACCTCCCTTCCTAGGGACATAATGAACAGGACTTACCATCTACTATCAGCAATAGAAAAAATTATACCTGCCTCCAGAAGCTTTAATATTTCATTTCTTACCACTTCTTTCATCTTAGGATTTAACCGTCATTGATGATCAACAGCTGGTTTAGCATCATGCTCCAAATTAATTTTATGCTGACATAGAGTGGGACTAATGCCCTTAAGATCATCAAGAGTATATCCAATAGCGGCACGGTGCTTCTTCAGAGTTTTCAATAATCTCTTTTCCTCATGCTCTGAAAGGTTAGCTCTAATAATAACATGATATATCTTCTTTTCATCAAGTTAAGCATATTTCAAAGTATCATGTAACTGTTTAAGCTCAAAGACGGGATCACCCTTGGGTGAAGGAGGATCCCCATGGATTTCAACACACAAATTGTGTTTCAAAATAGGCCCTTGATTAAAGAATATTTCATCTAATTCCTTTTTTTCATTCATAAACATATCATTTTCATGGTCTAGAAAATATTGTTTAAAGGATTAGTAGGAGACACGGAAATAGAAGCAAGACCAATAATTTTATCCTTACTAGGAAATTCTTTATCAAGGGGTTGTCTACGAAATTTAGAGAAATTAAAATCATGAGAATATCCCCTAACCGACAGTAACAATATCTTTTCACAGTCTATCTTAGCATTAACAGTGTTCAAGAAAGGCCTACCAAATATAACGGGACAGAAATCATCTTGTGGGGAACCAAGAAAAAGAGAAGCAGTAGGGTATTTTATTTTCCCACACAAGACTTCAACATCTCTAACTATCCCAATAGGTGATATAATATCTCTATTGGCAAGCTTAATAGTAACATATATATCTTCTATCTCAGCAGGTGCAATATCATTCATCATTTCTTGATATAAGGTAAAAGGAATTACACTCACACTAGCACCGACATCACATAAGCCATGATAACAATTATCTCCTATTTTAATAGAAACAATAGTCATGCCAACAACAGGTCTATGTTTATCTTTAGTATCGGGTTTAGCAATTCTAGCAGCTTCATCACAGAAATAAATAACATGCCCATCAATATTATCGACCAAGAGATCTTTAACCATAGCAATACTAGGTTCAACTTTAATTTGTTCAAGGGGTGTAGGTGTTCTAGTATAACTCTTACGAACCATAGTTGAAGCTTTAGCATGTTCCTTTATTCTAATAGGCAAAGGTGGTTTCTTAATATAAGCAGTATGAACAATAGGATCAACATTATAAGTAATAGTTTCTTCTGCAACTTTAATAGGTTATACTACTTTCACTTTGATGGGAGGATTATATTTAAACCACTTCTCCTTAGGGAGATCAATATGAGTAGCAAATGATTCACAGAAAGAAGCTACTATCTCAGAGTCAAGTCCATATTTAGTGCTAAAATCACGAAAGGCATCGGTATCCATAAAAGATTTAACACAATCAAACTTAAGGTTTATACGACTCCTTACCTTCGTCGAGTTCCCAATCTTGAGTTGCATTTAATTCTTTCCAATAAATCCCATTTGAATTCAATAGTCTTTTCATAGAAGAACCGATTACAAGAAGTATCGAGCAAGGATTGATCATTACGAGAAAGCCGAGCATAAAAATTTTGAATAATAATTTCTCTTGAGAGCTCATGATTGGGGCATCAATATAACATTGACTTAATCCTCCCCCAAGCTTGAGCGATACTTTCTCCTTCACGAGGCCAAAAATATATATATATATATATATATATATATATATATATATATATATATATATATATATATATATATATAATTTCAATACCGATGAACCAGATGCATAGGATAAAACTTCTGATGAAATTCCAGTTTCAATCGGTTGTAGTTCCAAGATCAAATATCATTACATAGCCTATCCCATGTCAATGCCTTTCCCTTCAAAGATAAAGGGAAGACCTTCTTATTGACTTCATCATCGGGCAAACCTGCAAGCTTAAATAATCCACATACTTCATCCACATATATTAGGTGCATATTAGGATGTAATGTTCCATCTCCTGCATAAGGATTAGCTAGCAGTTTCTCAATCATGCCCGAAGGAATTTCATAATAAATATTTTCAGTAGGTTCAGTAGGTTGAGGGGCAACTCTTTGCTCTGCCGGTCGAGGTGAATATACCCCGAACAAGCCCCTCAAAGGATTATTTTCCATAGTAACAAGTGACAGTAAATTTCAGCACACTATATAAATGTTTCATTACGAAATTCCACTTACCAAGGGCGCTTCACTCCCCGGCAATGATGCCAGAAAAGAGTCTTGATGACCCACAAGTATAGGGGATCTATCATAGTCCTTTCTATAAGTAAGAGTGTCCAACCCAACGAGGAGCAGAAGGAAATGACAAGCGGTTTTCAGCAAGGTATTATCTGCAAGCACTAAAATTATCGGTAACAGATAGTTTTGTGATAAGATAATTCATAACGGGTAACAAGTAACAAAAGTAGCTAAGGGCCATCAAGGTGGCCCAATCCTTTTTGTAGCAAAGGACAAGCCTGTACGAACTCTTATATAAAGCAAAGCGCTCCCGAGGACACATGGGAATTACTGTCAAGCTTGTTTTCATCATGCTCATATGATTCACGTTCGTTACTTTGATAATTTGATATGTGGGTGGACCGGTACTTGGGTGCTGCCCTTCCTTGGACAATCCTCCCACTTATGATTCACCCCTCTAGCAAGCATCCACAACTACGAAATAAGAATTAAGATAAATCTAGCCATAGCATGAAACATATGGATCCAAATCAGCCCCTTACGAAGCAACACATAAACTAGGGTTTAAGCTTCTGTCACTATAGAAACCCATCATCTACTTATTACTTCCCAATGCCTTCCCCTAGGACCAAATAATGGTGAAGTGGCATGTAGTCGACGTTCACATAGCACCACACTAGAGGAAAGACAACATACATCTAATCAAAATATCAAACGAATACCAAATTCACATGATCAATTATAACAAGACTTCTCCCATGTCCTAAAGAACAAACGTAACTACTCACAAAGCATACTCATGTTCATAATCAGAGGAGTATTAATTATCTTTAAGGATCTGAATATATGATCTTCCACCGAATAAATCAACTAGCATCAACTACAAGGAGTAATCAACACTACTAGCAACCCACAGGTACTAATCTAAGGTTTTGAGACAAAGATCGGATACAGGAGATGAACTAGGGTTTGGAAAGGAGATGGTGCTGGTGAAGATGTTGATGGAGATTGATCCCCTCTCGATGAGTGGATCGTTGGTGATGACGATGGCTTCAATTTCCCCCTCCCGGAGGGAAGTTTCTCTGTCGAACGGCTCACGAGCCCTAGATTGGTTCTCGCCTGTGTTTCGCCGAGAGGGCGGCGCTCCGTCCAAAGCTTCCTTCTAATTTTTCTTCAGTCAAAACACACCATATAGCAAAAGATGGGCGCCGGGGGCCTGCCAGGTGGCCCACAAGGCAGAGGGTGCACCTAGGGGGTAGGGCGTGCCCCCACCCTTGTGGATGGCTAGTGGCCCCCCTCTGGTGCTTTATTCGCCCAATATTTTTTATTAATTCCAAAATTCTTTTCCAGTCCAGAATTCCAGTTGTCGACATTCTCCCTCTTCATGTAAACCTTGTAAAATAAGAGAGAAAAGGCATAAGTATTATGCTATAAAGTGTAATAATAACCCATAATGCAATAAATATCGATATAAAAGCATGATGCAAAAATTGACGTATCAAGCGTCAGCGCCCGCATTCATGCCCGACCAGAGCGGACGCAAGCGCTCATTGGTGCCGGCATTGGAGCGGCACGCCGGCCGAGAGACCTCAGCCCGCGCCACTTTCCTGTGCAGACGACTGCCACGTGTTCAAACGACATAATAGTCGCTCGTTTGTCCGTCTGCACCTGCATTGATGGCACGCGGTTGCCGATACATCTCCTCCGGCGCCAACCGTCGGTCCCTGTGCCACCCACCGGTGCTATATAAACCGCCACCCCAATGTCCCGGCCATAGCCACAGTCATCCCTCTTTGCACCACTCCCCGCCATGGATCCCTTTGCCACCAAAGCTCTATGGGATGGGCTAACGTCAAAGCAGAAGAAGGAGATGGCCGCTGTCGGTGTCAAAACCGGCGGATCTTGGGTAGGGGGTCCCGAACTGTGCGTCTAGGCGAATGGTAACAGGAGACAAGGGATATGATGTTTTTACCCAGGTTCGGGCCCTCTCGATGGAGGTAAAACCCTACTCCTGCTTGATTGATATTGATGATATGGGTAGTACAAGAGTGGATCTACCACGAGATCAAGGAGGCTAAACCCTAGAAGCTAGCCTATGGTATGATTGTTGTAATGGTTGTTCGTCCTACGGACTAAAACCCTCCGGTTTATATAGACATCGGAGAGGGCTAGGGTTACACAGAGTCGGTTACAATGGTAGGAGATCTACATATCCGTATCGCCAAGCTTGCCTTCCACGCCAAGGAAAGTCCCATCCGGACACGGGACGAAGTCTTCAATCTTGTATCTTCATAGTCTTGGAGTCCGGCCGATGATGATAGTCCGGCTATCCAGACACCCCCTAGTCCAGGACTCCCCAGTAGCCCCTGAACCAGGCTTCAATGACGATGAGTCTGGCACGCATATTGTTCGGCATTGCAAGGCGGGTTCCTCCTCCGAATAATTCATAGAAGATGTTGAACACCAGGATAGTGTCCGGCTCTGCAAAATAACTTCCACATACCACCGTAGAGAGAATAATATGTACACAAGTTCAATCTGCTGACGTATTTCGTGGCATGACGTCACACCACTACCAAGCCTTTACTTGAATCGTTTTTATTATACCACCTCGGTAGCGTTTAGCGAAGCGGTTTCCTTGGCACGTCTTGTCGAAGCAGAGATCGTGTTCCCTTTATTCTGGGATTCCCATCAATACGGACGTGGGTAACCCAACCGTGCTCGTTGCCACGCCTCCTCTATCGAAGGTGAGTCCCAAACGGTCACGGGGACGGCTCTTGGTATTCTCCCTCTTTATAATGAGACCAAGGCTCGTTTCTTTTCTTCAATCCTCAATCGAATCTACCCCTCGCCCCGAGTTCCAACACCCAGAGTCCCAGATTCGAGCGCTTTGGACCTTCAACAATGTCCGGCTCCGACCTACAGGGCTGGTGGATGCCCTCCTCCATCACGGAAGAGGACGTGCTGAAGCTATGAGAAGCCAGGTACTGACCTGCGAGATTTCGCATAGGTTGCCCGCCAAAGGGCAAGTCATTCCTACTCCCGAGCCCGGCGAGAGCGTCGTGTTTGTGTCCCACCTCCGTCGGGGTTTAGGCTTCCCGATGGATCCTTTTGTGAGAGGGCTCATGTTTTACTATGGGTTGGAATTCCATGACCTGGCTCCGGAGTCCATCCTCCACATCTCATCATTCATTGTCGTCTGCGAAGCCTTCCTCCGCACTACTCCTCACTTCGGTTTGTGGCTCAAAACCTTCAACGTGGAGCCGAAGATGATCGAGGGGCACCAAGCAAAGTGCGGCGGGGCAGTTGTAAGCAGGAGGGCCGATGCTCCATGGCCCGAGGGCTCTTTCCAGGAGGAGCTCGGCTTGTGGCAACAGGAGTGGTTCTATATTACCGTTCCCAGGGGTAGTAGGCAGAAGTCGCCGCCCATCTTTCGCTCGGGCCCTCCACAGCGGCTGATGTCATGGGTCAACCAAGGGCTCAACTGGGGGCCGTCAAAGGACGTACCCCTATTGCAGGGCCGGATTCGAGACCTCCAAGAGAGGGAGATCAATCTAGTCGTAGTGATGCAGTTATCTGATTCGGCGTCTTCGCCTCGCAAGCGTCGCCCCTCCTCCTGTGGGAATTCAATCCGGAGGGGCCACGAGCTCTCTAACACTTCATGGGTTCGACACCCGTGGAGATGTATAAATTGTTCTTTGGATCACAAGAAGTGTGTCCGGAATTGACCGAGGATTACGGCCTAAGCTGCAATCGCCCGGATGCTCAGGTAAGTAGCCCTGTGTCCGGACACACCGTTTGCTTGCGCCTTCTTGAATTTGCCTTTTAACCTATCGTCTCTTGAATAGGAGTGGATAGCGCAATAAACCGTCTGATGTCCGGCTCCCCTCCGGAGACCGCGCGGATCCCGTCTTTGGTCGGGATCTTTGAAGGTTGCGCCTTCAGAGGAAGGCAAAGGGAGAACAGAGAAACTACCGCCTCTACCAAGGAGGCTTTTGAGAAAGGGGAATCGAGAATCCCTCCTTCCAAGGGAGAAGAGGACTGCCTCCGAAAACCCGGAGGCCAAGGCCTCGAAGCGGGGGAAGAGATCTTCACCAGAGGGTCCTGCGTCTGGGGAGGCCCCGGCCGCACTATCTCCCCTAAGGAATCAGCCCTCCAGTGAGCCGTAAGTAGAAAAAGGGAGTTTTGTAATAAGAGACATCCCTATTTTTGCTTCTGAGGATAACCGAAGTTTTTACCTTGTAGTTCGGATCTCCGTCCTTCTCAGATGAGCTCGTCTTCGGGGGACCTTCATCCGGAGATGATGGAGAGCGAGACGCTCCATTTGCCGTGATCGCCGGTGGGGCGGACGACCCGAGGTGTCATCACGGAGGGTATCCCCGAGTCCGGCGGGGCCGGAGAGTTCGGCGCCAACTGGTGTACGGCCGGGGGAGCTGAAGGATCTGCTTGAGAGGGCGTCTATCTCAGAAGGTCACCGTACATTGATGAGTATGGTTATTGAAAGAATTTCATCCGCCGAGGGCGGATTGCATGATGCCGTCAGAAGTTTTCTTGCGGGGTTTGAGGTTCGTAAAAATGACATACCTTTTGACAGTTTTACACATAAAGTGCGCCCTGTATAGATAGTATCCCCCGAGACTCGGTATGTTGTCGAAAGCGACAGCGTGCCGAGGATCATAATCGCAGGTATTAATTTTCGCCTTTCCTATGCAGGTGGCGGATAGTCCGGTGACCAGCCGGACTGATGGAGTTGCCGAACTAAAGTGGCAACTCGACGTTGCGGATGCGGACATCGCGCTGGTCAATAAGCGACTTGACGAGTCACAAGGTAGGTTGTTTCTCCGTGGTCACCTAGTAAGGGAGCTGAAGCCCACTCCTTACAACATGTGTGCTTAATGCAGATGGTGCCGCTGCTGTGGAGGACCTTGGGCGAACTTGCTCGAGCCAAGGAGCAGAGCCGAAGGAGTAATGCGGCTGCCTCGAGGGCGGCCAAGAGCTAGAAGCCGGAAGGCTGCTCACCGCCAAAGCGAGGAGGAGATGGCGAAATGGCCGTGAAGTGAAAGATGTTACCGACCGCTATGAGGTTCTTGAAAAGAACGCCGAGCGAGCAAGAAGACTGAGAAAGGCCACCGCCGAAGCCAAGGATGCCCGCTCGCAATGAGGGCTATAAAGGAGGAGCTGCGCCAGTCGGAGATATTGCGGCCGGTAAGCCCTTTCGCTGCGCAGAGGTTTAAAGATCCGAAGTATGCTCGCTTGGCCACCGTGAGGTCCGGAGGATCCTTATATGGATTTAGCGGCGAGTCGGCAGATGTTGTTGTGCACTTCCAAGTCGGAAGGATCACGAGACGGAAGAGCTTTTTTGGTCTCAATTCCACAGTCCAGAGTGTTCACTTCCGCTGACCGATCGGTTGGCTGAGTGGGCTGAGCTTAATAGATTTTTCGGACTTGCCATGACGGATATCGTGGCTCATGTCCGGCGGATAGGCCCAAGCCAAGAGTTATTTCGCTTATTGCAGCAATTCCTTGGTGTGGTGCCGCATATAAAGGCGATGAAGCGGTCGGCCTGCATAGAAGGTGCACGTATGGCCCTCGCCCGTGTGAAGACATACTGGACGGAGATGGATGCCACCGATGTTGCAACCCGGGGTTCGGACGAGAGCCGGTTACCCGCCGAGCACTATTTTTTATCACTAAAAATGGATAATAATCCAGCCTTCAATAAGAAAAACTCTTTTGTTTGTAAGAAAGGAATGAGAGAGATATGGATTAGAAAAAAATCCCTTTTTTCTTTATCTTTTATTTCTATAGATCAGACATTTTATTTTATGGAAGAAAAACAAAAGGATTTAGTTCATATTCACGAAGCCCTAGATTTTTGGTTTGGGCCAAGCTGGATTTGAACCAGCGTAGACATTGTCAACGAATTTACCGTCCGTCCCCATCAACCACTCGGGCATCGACCCAGGAAGAATTTATTCTAGGGTTTTTGCTAATCTACGATTAACCTCCTTTCATAATACTCCCTACCCCCAGGGGAAGTCGAATCTCCGCTGCCTCCTTGAAAGAGAGATGTCCTGAACCACTAGATGATAGGGGCATCACTAGACGATAGGGCCATATACAACCGCTCGTGATTATACTATAATCATAGTATGAGTAGTTTTTTTGGAATTGTCAATATACTCGAAAAGTATAAATAGATCCAAAGCAAAGAGTTTTTCCAACTTTTCTGTTATGTTTTCATCTAGGATTTTTTTAGTTGATCGTTATAGATTAATTCTCCGTGCTTCATTTAGTGTTCGGACCAAAAATGCATCCATCCCGCACTAAGTCATAAAATTCTAGAGAAAGTTTCAAAAACAAAGAAAAAAGTGAATCAATTTAGTAGAAAAGTACTCTATCAGATTCAAACCAACGACTTACGTCTTAGCACGAGATTACTCTACCACTAATTTAAAAAGCCCTTTATCAGATTTGAACCGATGACTTATGCCTTACCATGGCATTACTCTACCACAGAGTTAAAATGGCTTTTTATTTAATTCAAAAATTAGCCACTTGGATTTCCCATTATGGGTCCACTGCATAATGTACATATTATATATGTATATATATAATATAGAGAGATAGAGAGAGAGAGAGACATTATGTAGAGATTGTATATGTATATATCGATATTTTGAGAGCTCAAAAATAAAAGTAATAAAAAAACATACCCTACATAACATATCCAACTCTTCTTGGTTCAGGGTTTTCCGTTTCCGAAGACTAGTAAAATAGGCGGATTCTGGAACCCCAAGGACTCAATGGTATATGGATATGGAAAATATAAGATTAACATTTCACATCTAAATTGGGATATTTTATTTGTTTTTTCTTTTATGATTGGAGCGTGACAAAAAAAAGGTGATCGAGTGCACTGGGTAGGAATTGCACTCGAAACATCGTACAGAGGAACGAGAGCTCCTACCACTCCATCCAATTCCTATTGCTTACATTGACTAAAAGGGAAAATATATAGGAATATGGCACAGCGTCCAAACCCGTAGACATGTTTGAAATCTTTTGAAACTTTTTCTTACATATTGTGACTTATTTGAAATGTGAATATTTTTAAAACACAAAAATTCTAAAATTTCCAAAAGTATTTTTCAAATGTGAATAAACTTTATAATTCTGATTTTTATAAAAAATAATAACAAAATTTGGTATTTTAAAGAATTTCTTCTCGAAGAAATTTTGAAAACATGGGAATTTTATTAAAAACCCCAAATAATTTTAAAGTGTGGACACTTTTGAAAATTCCAACCATTTCTTAAAAAACACAAATACATTTATTCTATTTTTTCATAATAAATATTCAATAAAAAATGTGTTTGCACCATTAAAAAATGTTGATATTTAAAAATGTTCATACATTTCAAAAGAATGTTTGTGATGTTTTAAAATGTATTATACAATGGGAAAAATCGTAATATTCAAAGAATGTTCGTGATACTTCTTTAAAATAAACTTTAGCATTTTAAAAAAGCACGAAATTTTCTATATATTTTTTATGCAATGGAAAACAAAATGTTCACATATTTTTTAAAAGTTTCATACCATTTTAGAAAATTCATAAGTAGGAATTCGAAAAATGTTTACCATGTATTCTAAAAAGTGCTCCGGCCTGTATTTGAAAAAATATCCATCATGTATTTTTAAAAACCGTTCGATTGTGTGAAAAACTATTCCTGTGTATACGAAAAATATGAAGTGTGTATTACAAAAGTGGGCATGTATTTGCAAAAAAAAAACACAACTATATAGGGGTACTAGGTTGGGGACAAGTTGTGTGCCGAGAGTGGACATGCAACTATGTCGGGCATGAGTTGCATGTTTGGCTTGGACATGCAACTGGCTCAGGTGGGTTTACATGTTAGGGTTGAACATGGAACTGGGGGTTGGGGCAACTTGCGTGTTGAAAAACAGAGCACGAAACTAGTTGTGAGGCAAAGGGTGGGTTTGCAACCGGGAGAACTATGAGGTGAGTTGCGACTTGAGGATGGATTTACAACTGGGACAACTACAAATTATGGGACCGGTTACGAGTCGGGTCGACTAGCAACTGGGATAAAATAAACTATGGTCCCAGTTGCGAGTCAATGATGGACTTACAACTAGGATGAAATACAAAAACACAGCCCGGCCAGAGTCAAGGATGGGCTTGCAACTGGGATAAAAGAAACTACGGGCCTAGTTGCGAGTCAAGGATGGACTTGTAACTGAGACAAGTATAAAAAATTATGATACGAGTTGCGAGTTGAGGGTGGACTTGCAACTGAGATGAAAAACAAAACAAATCTCAGTCATGAGTCGAGGGTGGACTTGCAAGTGGCACAAACAAACTATGCGACCAGTTGCGAGTCAAGGGTGGACTTGCAACTGGGACAACAACAAACTATGATCCCAGTTGCGTCGAGGATGGGCTTGCAATAAAACAACTAGGACAATGACCCAGCTACGAGTCAAAGGTGGACTTGCAACTAAGATGAAACAAACTATAGTCCCAATTGCGAGTCATGGGTGGACTTGCAACTAAGATGAAAAACAAAACACATGCCTAGTTATGAAGTCGAGGGAGGCTTGCAATCGCAAGAACTATCAACCCAA
Source organism: Aegilops speltoides (assembly GCA_021437245.1). Lineage (NCBI taxonomy): Eukaryota > Viridiplantae > Streptophyta > Magnoliopsida > Poales > Poaceae > Aegilops > Aegilops speltoides. The sequence goes on from CM038146.1 coordinate 378,697,936, forward strand.
TTGCGAGTCAAAAGTGGACTTGCAAGCTGGGCAACTCTGAAATTATGAGCCCGGTTGCAAGTCAAGGGTCGACTTGCAACCTGGGTGAAACTAGTATAGTTCGATTCTTGAGTCAATGGTGGACTTGCAACGGGATGAAAGACAAACCACATGCCGAGTTGCGAGTCACGGGTGGGCTTGCAACTGAGATATAGAACAAACTACGAGCCTAGTTGTGAGTCGGTGATGGACTTGTAATTGAGATAACTATATAAAACTATGATGTGAGTTGGGAGTTGAGGGAGGACTTGCAACTAAGATTAAAAACAAAATAAATCTGAGTTGCGAGTCGAGGGTGGACTTGCAACTGAGACAACATCAAACTATGGGTCCAGTTGCGAGTCAAGGATGGACTTGCAATTGAGACAACCACAAACTATGTTCCCAGTTGTGAGTCCAGGATGGACTTGCAATTAAGACAACTACGAAACAATGAGCCCAGTTGCGAGTCAAGGATCGACTTGCAACTAGGACGGAAAAAAACTACGGGCCCAATAGTAACTCAAAGATGGACCAGAAACCGGGATGAAAAACTAAATGCAGGCCAAGTTGCGAGTCAAGGGGAATTTGCAACTGCTATGAAACAAACTACAACCCTAGTTGCGAGTCGAGCGTATACTTGCAACTGAGACAACTACACAAAACTACGATACGAGTTGCGAGTTCAGTGTGGACTTGCAACTTGGATAACGAAACAAAACTACGATACGAGTTGTGAGTCGCGAGGGTGGAATTGCAACTGAGACAACTACGAAACTACGAGCCTAGTTGCGAGTCAAATATTGACTTGCAAGTGAGATGAAACAAACTACGGGCCCATTTGTGAGTCAAGGGTGGACTTAGAATCGAGAAGAAAAACAAAACACAAGCTCCAGTTGTGAGCCGAGGGTGGACTTGCAACTCACACAACTACGAGCCTAGTTACCAATGTATGATGGACTTGCAACAAGGAGAACTGCAAACTATGAGTCCTCTTGCGAGTCAACAATCCACTTGCAACAAGGACAAAACAAACTACATGCTCAGTTGCGAGTCAAGGGTGTACTTGCAACTAGGACAACTACTCAAAACTATGATACGACATGCGAGTTGAGTGTGGACTTGCAACTAGGACAAGTACATAAAACTATCGTACGAGTTTCGAGTCGAGTGTATTCTTGCAACTAGGACAACTACAAACTACAAGCCCAGTTGAGAGTTGAGGGTGGACTTGTGATCGGGATGAAAAACAAATTGCATGCCTAGTTGCGTGTCAAAGATGGGTTTGCAACTAGAATATAACAAAATGACGGGTCTAAATGCGAGTCAAGAGTGGATTTATAATTTGGACAACTACACAAAACTCAAAAGAAAAAAGGAAATAGAAAAGCAAAAATAAAACAAAATAAAAAATTGAACCGTAGCTCAAAGAAAGAAAGAGAGTGAAAGCAACGACTCATGTTACTTTTTACAAAAATTGAACCCGCACCCACAACATAGAGTGAGAAAAGCTACTGCCCACACAAAGTGAATATTGACACAACCAGGACAACAAATGCGAGCCGCGAAACGCACCGAATGCCCGACATTACATAACTGGCCAACAACCGACAGAAGCCGTGCATGGCTCGGATCAAAATGTTGCACGAAAAATTCAGCAACAAAAGATTGTACATTTGAAAATTTAGATGAGACATTACTAAATCTCGTCCAGATGAGTCCCAACCTATATGAAACACAGGATCATATACTCACACTTACACAAACATGGAAGACACTTAGAAAAACGGTCACCAGTGTGACAGGAAAAACCCCGGCCCGACAACACACACACCAAGACGAGCCAAGGTACATGCATGTGAACAAAATATTTTTGCATGAAACATATATGTTTGATCTACTGGTGAACAACTTAGATGTAAAATCATCTAGATGAGAATTAGCCATTGCTAAATCTATTTTAAAAATTCATGTATTTTAAAAAATAAATAAAGAAGGGAAAAAAAAAAAAAAAAAAATGAAAAGAGGATGGAAAATGGAAATATAATAAATAAATAAATAATCATGAATTTAATACAATTGATTTAAAAAATCATAAATTTTAAGCAAAAACACAAAAAGTAAAAAAGGAAGAGGGAAAAGAAAAAGGAAAGGAAAAACAAAAATAATACAGCCTGACTCGGACGACAAAACGTCTGACACCGTGTATATACGCAAAGAATATAATTCAGTGGAAGAAAAAACAAGAGGAGAAACTGTCAAAAGAGCTCACAAATGAAATTCCATGGGACACATCACAAATAATAGAGAAGAAAATAAAGCTCCAAAAGGGGAAATGGTTCAGGCGGAGACACACACCAACTCAAAAAAGGGACACACACACACACAAATAAATTGCTACGTGACAAGAACATCTCAAGCACACCGTGCATTTCAAAAACAACGGAACAAAAAAAAACGGCCCGCTCTTCCCCTGCGTGACAACCATAACCGGCAACATATATATATATAAGAAACAAAAGTAGCCAAAAGAAAGAACGACGGGCGATGCAACGAGTGACGGAGGCAACAAAAGGTACGAGATCAAAATATTGCACGATAATTATCGCAAACAAATCCAATGGCCAGAGACGTAGATGTGAGATAGCTATTTCACATTTAGATGTGAAATAGTAAAACTGTTTAAAAAAAATATGCATTCAGTAGATGCTAATTTATGTGATCTTTTTGCATACATCCTAAAGACATGTTCATATTTTGACCCCAAAAAATATTCATGTAGTTTTAGAAATGTTCACGTGTGAGAAAAATGTGCATGTTCCTTAAAGAGATGTCCATAATTTTGTGTTTAATCTTTTCTGATAGTATTCATGTATTTACCCAAAAATAAATTTTAAATTTTTAACATTTAATACTAAAATATATAATATAAATAAGGTTTTAAGATAAATGATAAATTTTCATCTATCTTAGAAAAAAATCATACATATATACCAAACAAAATCATTATTATTATTTACAAATGTCAAAAGGAATAATAATAAATGGAAATAGAAAGACAAAATAAGAAAATGGAAATAAAACAAGAAGGAAATAAACAGGAAACAAAAGTAAAAATAGGAGAAAATCATATAAAGCGCTATTGGTTCGGTCCATGTGTGTGAGCCGTGGGTGAAGCTAATCTCTACTATTAAAGGAGAGTTTGTTTGTTTCAATGTCATCCTTCCCTTATACATGTTCACTCTCACCGATTTTTTATCTAAACCATGTGATGACCCTCATTATATTTTCAGAACTGACCCCAATCTCCTTGTTTTTTGGGAAAAAGAGATAACTTACAAAGGCAATCGGCATAAATCAAATAAATGGTCAATAACATAAAACCTCTTGCAAGTAAACAACAAAATCAGCTTGTTCTACGTACACAATCTCAATCATATCATATATTTCTTTACCTTGCCTATGGATTCTCTGCCCACAATGTACCTCAATCTCATCCGAATCAATATTTTCCTATGTCGAACCACTAGAATGAAGATTTTTTTTTTTTGCAGGAACACTAGAATAAAGTTGCTACCGATGAACGCACGAGTATTTAGCTAGTTTCTCTTGAAATCTGAATAATAAAGAGGCAAGTCACACCCTACATTTTGTGTTGATTTCGTTAATTCTTTTCATGTGTGATTTATCAAAATTCTTAATGAGGATAACATGATTCCTGTCCGACATGTCTAAACCTTCCACGTACGACCGATTAATCAGAAGGAATTGGTCCTGCATCGACCCGTCTCTCGTATACATCTCCTTGTGCTGGGAGGCATCGGTGCCCATGCCCGAGCATCTCTGCATCTTAATGTTCGCTCATGCCATGTCGAGTTGATATGATGTCCACCTTGCAACGTTTCAAACCCTCCTCAAATGCCCGGATAGCCCGGTCATTGACCGGTCACGATTTTTTATCTAGACGAACGCCTCAAATGGGCTCATGCACCCGGACTGATCAGCACCTCTCATATCCAGTCTAAATATGAGGCGAATATGGGATGTTCTAGGCACGCTCGGACGTGTCCGCCTTACAAGCCCGGCCCACCACCGACCCCACGGCTGTCCCACAAAAAACCTCATCCGGCTCATCGCTCCGAAACCCCAACTCACTCACTCTTCTCTCTTGCTCCGTCCTCTTCTCTCTCCGCACCGATTCCGATCGAATTCGGCGCAATGTCGAGCTCCGGCAGCCGCTCCGAGTCCGATCTGGATCCGGACTATGAGCTTGCCATCCGCATCGCCTTGGAGCAGTCCAAGGTGGAGAATGGATGCAGCTCCGGATCTGCAGCCTCGCCGCAGCCGCAGCTTCCCAGTCGGCGCAGCTCGGACACCGACGTTGGCCCCTCCAGGCCCGTGCGTAGCTCCGACAGGCGGCCTCCGCAATCCTCACCGCCCCTACGCCGTCCCCTGCCCCGCCGGCTGCTGCTCCCCCACGTGGGCAGCGGTGGGTGCTTGTGCCCGCCCCGCCGGCCCAGACGCGCACGCAGGAATCTGAGGCGCGCGCCGCCCGCTGCGAGCGGCAGCGGAAAAGGAAGATGAGGGAGGCGGAGCAGTCCGTGCGTCATCTCCGCGGGATGCAGGCGGAGCCCGATGAGGACGCGCGACTCCTCGAATGGGTCTAGCGCCGGTCGCTTACGACCGCGGAGACGGACGCACGACGTCTTCACCGGAAGAACGCAAAGGCGCTCCGGATTGCCATTGAGCAGTCCGAGCGCGAGGCGGCGGAGGCGGCTCGGCTCATGAAGCTCAGGCGGCAACAGGACAAGGAGGTCTGGCGGCTAAAAGGGTTCGTTATCCTCTCATGCACCTCCGACGACGATGACGGCTCCTCGTCCGATGACTCGGACGGTCCGCCACCAGCCACCGATGCCTACAGCTGCACTGACGACCGGAAGGGTAAAGGGCTGGTGAGGAAGTGGTGAATCTCCTCCGTCTCCGTCTTCGATTTCAAGGTTTTAATAATGTAGTTTAAATTTGTCCGTCGTTTATGTGAATTATGTGAACTTTGATGATCTTTTGGACATTCGTGGGTGATGTTTCGCTGATCAAAATGTGTATTTCTCCGTCTGATTCTATGTTTGTATGATGATCTACGTTCTTTTTATCTATGTTACATGCTAGTATGGTTATGAGGAACCGGACGTGGATAACAGGATTTGAGAAGTGCCCGGTCAGTACCCACGGACGCGCCCTAAAACGTCCGCGGGTGTTTGAGGGTCCGAATTTATTTGTCGCGGCTGTAGATGCTCTTAATGTTCGCTCATGCTATGTCGAGTTGATATGATATCCACCTTGCATCGGGGTCTGCTGATGCAGTATTTATAGGCTTCCAGCTTGCAGCCTTCGTGCATCCACACCAGGCCGTTCCTACATTGCCGGCTGTTGGAGCGAGCATGCTACGCTTTTGGAGGACGCGGAGGAGCACTGCCTCGTCGAACGCCCTGTCCGTAAGTAAAAAAGAAACAAATACTTCCTCCATTCAAAAATAGTTGATGCTCGAATTGGATGCATCTAAACGTATTACTTGACGCTCGAATTCATTTGAACGTCAACTAATTCCAGACGAAGGAGTATTACTGTACATGATAGCATGCCATTGTTAACTTCATTTCAGTTTGATCATTGCTTCTTGTTTGGGCTTGAAATGCAAGATCGTGGAGATGCATGTCCACATGGACTGCGAGGGCTGCGAGAAGAGAATCAGGAAGGCCATGTCCCGGCTCGAAGGCACGTATTATATATCCTCATTCAGCAGAAACACAGACATGCGATCCAACTCTCGTACGTGCAGGAGTGAGCACGGTGGAGATCGACATGGACACGCAGAAGGTGACGGTGACGGGGTATGTGGACCGGCGGACGGTGCTCCGGGCGGCGTGGCGCACGGGGAGGGCGGCCGAGTTCTGGCCGTGGCCGTACGACGCCGGCTACTACCCGTTCGCGATACGGTACCTGGAGGACGACACGTACCTGCCCACGCACAAGTACCACCTCCACGGCTACAACGATCCGGTGGTGGGCTACTACCCTGGCCACGCCTTCACGCACATCCTCGACGACCGCGCGCTCGCGCTCTTCAACGAGGACAACGTACACGCCTGCACCGTCATGTGATCCTCCATTCCTCCGAAAGAAATTTACTTTAAAAAATGTTATTAATATAGGACGAAGATCGAAGAACACACGTCAAGTGTTTCTAGCTAATCTATCTAGGGCAAGGGGAATATGCTATCCTTTGGACTTGACCACCGGATAGGAACATATATAATCTATACGATGCTGTTTTACATCGCAGACGTAAAAAAATGCTGCGAAAAATCGAATTATTCGAGGCTAGTGGACGATCTCGCTAAGGTATCTTCTGTAATTTAATCTTGTCTCTGGATTGGACAACATGCGGGGGGACTAGAAAAAGATGCTTTCTGTTCAAGTTGTCCAATGTGTCCAACCCAGATGTGACGATCCACAGATTCATAAGGGTGGTACGAATATGTTCGTTATGCTATATACTGCAGAGTTAAGGCATAGAGGCAGATGCATACAATACAAGGAAGAATACAGTTTCTAAGGGCATCTTCAACACCGACCCCCAAACCTTCCGCAACCGTCCGAACCGCGGAAGCCATCCAACGCGGTCCTGTATCGGTCCGCGACGTGGTCCGGATGCGTTTTTTCTGGCAAACCGGAGATAAATGTGGGGGAGATTTGCGGGAGTACGAACCGATTCCAAGCCCGCTTCTGGCGCCCTGGCCCACCCCCCTCCCCCCCCCCTCCGCGCGTTTTCGGTCAGCACCGCTTCACTGCGTTGATGACCCACAAATATAGCGGATCTATCGTAGTCCTTCCAATAAGTAATAGTGTCGAACCCAACGAGAAGCAGAAGGAAACGACAAGCGGTTTTTAGTAAGGTATTATCTGCAAACACTGAAATTATCGGTAACATATAGTTTTGTGACAAGATAATTCTTAACATGTAACAAGTAACAAAAGTAACTAAGGTGCAGCTAGATGGCCTAATCCTTTTTGTAGCAAAGGACAAGTCTGAACGAACCCTTATATAAAGCAAAGCGCTTCCGAGGACACATGTGAATTACTGTCAAGCTATTTTTCACCATGCTCATAAGATTCACGTTCATTAGTTTGATAATTTGATATGTGGGTGGACCGGTGCTTGGGTGCTGCCCTTTCTTGGACAAGCCTCCCACTTATAATTAACCCCTCTCGCAAGCATACGCAACTACGAAAAAAGAATTAACATAAATCTAACCATAGCATGAAACATATGGATCCAAATCAGCTTCTTACGAAGCAACGCATAAACTAAGGTTTAAGCTTCTGCCACTATAGCAACCCATCATCTACTTATTACTTCCCAATGCCTTTCCCTAGGCCCAAACAATGGTGAAGTGCCATGTAGTCGACGTTCACATAACACCACTAGAGGAAAGACAACATACATCTCATCAAAATATCGAACGAATATCAAATTCACATGATTACTTATAAGAAGACTTCTTCCTTGTCCTCAGGAACAAACGTAACTACTCACAGAGCATATTCATGTTCATAATCAGAGGAGTATTAATTATCATTAAGGATCTGAACATATGATCTTCCACCGAATAAAACAACTAGCATCAACTATAAGGAGTAATCAACACTACTAGCAACCCACAGGTACCAATCTGAGGTTTTGAGACAAAGATCGGATATAGGGGATAAACTAGGGTTCGGAGAGGAGATGGCGCTGGTGAAGATGTTGATGGAGATTGACCCTTCTTGATGAGAGGATCATTGGTGATGATGATAGCCGATTTTGCCCTCCGGAGGGAAGTTTCTCGATAGAACAGCTCAAGGAGCCCTAAATTGGTTACGCCGAGTTCCGCCTCGAGGCGGCGCTTCCGTCCAAAACTTCCTTCCGAGATCATCAAAACTTTGCCCTCCGCTCCGTCCTCTCCCTCCGCTAGGGTTCCGCCGCCACCGGCGGCGCCTAGCCCCTCTCCGCCGCCGGCGGCGCCGGCTGCTCAAGGCCTCGGCCCTCCCCGCCCTATATCCCCTCCCCATCCCGTCCGTCCTCGTGTCGCCTCCCGGGAGGTGGCGGGCGCGCGCCTCCTTTTCCTCGGCCGCCACCGTGAGCTCTCGCCGCCGGCGGCGGTACCCATTGCTGGCTGGTCTGCGCGGCGTGGTGGGCCTTCTGCCACCAGCGTTTGTCTCCCTCCCGGGGTTGGTGACGGCGGCGGTGATGCTCGGTGGCGGTGGCCGGCGACCGGCAGCGATCGCCGGCGGTAGGCGCGATGGCGGTGTTGCCCTTGGCGGCAAAGCGGCGTGGTGGCGGCGGTGGCGGCGGCGTGTCCCGCCCAGATCTAGGCCCTCCGGCCCCATCTCGGTCCTAGCGGGCGGTCCTGGCGTAACCGTGCGTCGTCGTGTGGTGAGGAGGAGGAGCGGCTCGGATGGGGGGCGGCGATGCCGATGGCGTGCCTGCTGCAGCGCGATGGCGGGAGCTTTCCGGGAATGGAGTTCCCGGCCGGGCCTGTGGGCACACGGGCCTGGTAGGCTCCTGCTAGTGTGTCCGGTCGGCTACCGTCGTTGATGGTGGAGGTTGTGCCCTCCCGCGTGCCGGCGGTGCTGCGGCCCCTAGTCCCAGCTCCTATCCCTTGTTGTGCAGACCTCACCTCGTGGTGCCGTGGTGAGACGGCGTGGAGGCTTCTTGACCATGGTAGCGCAAGATGGTGGTCGGTTTGGTGGCAGGCTCTGGAGCACCCGAGGTGAAGGTTGGGATCGGGGGAAACCCCTGTCGGCCTGTCCGACACCGACGCGGCGACGCCGGTGGGTGCCGCCGAACCTTCCTGGAGGGCATCGGGGGCGACCCTTCCTCTCGCCTCGTCGTGTACCGGGGGAAACCCTTGGCAGCAGCGTCGTCTTCGTCGCGGTCCTTCTTGGAGGTGCTGATTGGTACCGGTGCTTCGGAGCCTTGGAGCTTGGTGGGAGATCTTCGGTGGGCGCAGTGGTCATGAAGCTTCTTCGTTTCCGTCGATCCGCCGTTCTTGGCATTCTTTTCTCTTGTTGTTTCTCTTCGTTTCTTTTGGGTGTGATTGTCTTGCTTCGCCCAAACACCTATCTTTGGATGTATCGGTTGGTTGCTTTGGAATACAAAGCGGGGGAAACCCTTTTCTCAAAGCTTCCTTCTGATTTTTTTCAGGTCAAAAGACACCATATAGCAGAAGATGGGCGTCGAGGGCCTGCCAGGTGTCCCACAAGGCAGGGGCGTGCCCAGGGGGATAGGGCGCGCCCCCCACCCTTATGGATGGCTGGTGGCCCCTGTCTGGTGCTTTCTTTGCCTAATATTTTTTATTAATTTCAAAATGACTAACCGTGAAGTTTCAGGACTTTTGGAGTTGTGCAGAATAGGTTTCTAATATTTGGTCCTTTTCCAGTCCAGAATTCCAGCTGCCGGCATTCTCCCTCATCATGTTAACCTTGTAAAATGAGAGAGAAAAGGCATAAGTATTGTGCTATAACGTGTAATAACAGCCCATAATGCAATAAATATCGATATAAAAGCATGATGCAAAATGGACGTATCAACTTCCTCAAGCTTAGACCTCGCTTATCCTCAAGCGAAAGCCGGAATCGAAAAATATGTCCACATATTTAGAGATAGAGTTGTCGATAAAATAAAATACGGACATGAGGGCATCATGATCATCTTTAGAACAACGACATATAATGTCATATAATTTCTTATGCTAAAGTAACAATTCATTCACAAGGTAAAGTATAAATCAAAAACTTCATTGAAAACTAACAAACTATGATCTCAGTCATTGAAGCAATTGTAATTTATCATAACATCGGAAGGAGTCAATTCAAGAGATTTTCAGCAAGTCCACATACTCAACTATCACTTAGTAAATTGCTAACACTCACGCGATACGTATGGGTTCAAAGCCTCAGTCGGACACAGAGAAAGATACGGGCTTATAGTTTCGCCTCCCAACCTTTTACCTCAAGGGTAACATCAACAATAATACTTTATGATAACCTACATCCGAGTGGATATATATATATATCTGGATCTTTATCCAACACATAGTGATTGCCAAAAGGAAAAGGTGTAAAAAGGAAAGGTGAAGATCACCATGACTCTTATATAAGAGTAGAAGATAAAAGTGATAGATAGGCCCTTCGCAGAGGGAAGCAGAGGTTGGCATGCGCTTTTATGGTTGGATGCACCAAATATTAATGCAAAAGAATGGCACTTTGTATTGCCACTTGTGATAAAGAACTTTTTTATGTAGTCTGTTGTTTTTATTTCTTCCATATCACAAGTTCGTATAAAGCTATTTCCTTCACACTAATAGTCATACATATTTAGAGAGCAATTTTTATTGTTTGCACTGATGACAACTTACTTGAAGGATCTTACTCAATCCATAGGTAGGTATGGTGGACTCTCATGGCAAAACTGGGTTTAAGGGATGTTTGGAAGCACAAGTAGTATCTCGACTTGGTGCAAAGGATTTGGCTAGCATAAGAGGGAAAAGCAAGCTCAACATGTTGGAGGATCCATGACAATATAACTTCTATTCGGATATAAGAAAACATAACCCATTATGTTGTCTCCATTGTCCAACATCAACTTTTTAGCATGTCATATTTTATTGAATGCTCACAATTACAAAAGATGTCCAAGATAGTGTATTTATATGTGAAGCCTCTCTTTCCTTATTACTTCCTATTAATTGCAAAAATGACCAAAACTATCTTTGTCAACTCTCAATATTTTTTATTCATCATACTCTTTATATGTGAAGTCATTACTCTCCATAAGATCATTATATGATCTTTTTTATTTTTGTTTATTCTTTCTCTTATTTTTATTCCCTCAAGATCATAGCAAGAAAGCAAAGCCCTGAACTCAAAATTACTCTTTGTTGTATAGCTCACGGGCTTGATTACATAGATAGATCTCGAAACAAAACAGAAAGCTAGATCATACTAAAACTTTATTCTACTAGATCAAAATATAACCAAAATGATCGAACTAAGAAAAAGCGATAAAAGTAAAGGTGTGATGGCGATATGATACCGGGGCACCTCCCCCAAGCTTGTCAGTTGCCAAGGGGAGTGCCCATACCCATGAATTTATGTCTCTTTCTTCAGAGGTGTTGATGTGATATTCTTGGCGATGATGCCCCTTAGGATGCGATTCTCCTCCTCCACCTTATTATTTTGCTGCTTAAGATCCATTATTTCCTTGCGAAGTTTACCCATGACGGCTAGATCTCCAATCACCCATGGATGTTTCATAGCTGCGGAGAAAAAGCAACACTCTTTTTCATATTTTCATAAGAGAAATCTAGCATTGGGAGGAATGACCGAATTTGGAATTGCTAAGCTCTGCAGTTCCTCCGACATGAAACCAGCTTGAAGGCGAGAGGTAACTTCTTGATCCTCCTCTATGGCATCCACCCTTTTCAAGTCAGCCTCCATTGCTTCCTCCGTTGATTGCCAAGTGGTCGGCTTTGCTGTTTGCTCTTGGCCCGGTGTCGGTGAGAGACACGACTCTCTTGACCGACTCTTGCAAAGACATCTTGCTACAATTCTGCTATAGAAACAACTCAAAACGAAAACAGGGATTTTGTCGTGATGCGTGGTCAAAACCTCCGGAGATTATATAATGAATTTTCTTGACCAAAAGAAGTATTGTGCAAGAAAACGGAGTCTGGAGGGCACATGAGGTGGCCACAAGGCGGGCGTGCCTAGGGGGTAGGGCACGCCCTCCACCCTTGTGGTCTCCTCGTGTCTCTTCGGACTACTTTTAATTTTCCTAATTTTTAAATATTCCAAAAGCGGAGAAAATTGCTATTGGAACAGTTCTGGAGTCGGTTTACTTACTGTACCACATACCTATTCCTTTTCGGAGTCTAAAACATTCTGGAAAGTATCCCTTATGTACTCCTCCGGTGTTATGGTATTAATTATATTTGTGTCAGCAATTATGGGAGTACCTGAGATATAATGTTTGATTCTTTGACCATTTACCACCTTTGGATTTTTGCCTTCGGCGTTGTTGATTTTCATGGCACCGGAATGATAGAACCCCTCAATAATGTAAGGACCTTCTCATTTAGAGAGAAGCTTTCTGCAAAAAATCTTAAGCGAGAGTTGTATAGCAAAACATGATCACCTACATTAAACTCACGCTTTTCTATCCTTTTGTCATGCCATCTTTTAACTTTTTCTTTAAACAACTTGGCATTCTCATAGGCTTGGGTTCTCCATTCCTGAAGAGAGCTTATGTCAAATAACCTCTTCTCATCGGCAAGTTTGAAATCATAGTTGAGCTCTTTGATTGCCCAATAAGCTTTGTGTTCTAGTTCAAAAGGTAAGAGACAAGCCTTTCCATAAACCATTTTATATGGAGACATAACCATAGGGTTTTTATAAGCAGTTCTATAAGCCCATAATGCATCATCAAGTTTCTTAGACCAAATCTTTCTAGATCTATCAACAGTCTTTTGCAAAATCAATTTAATCTCTCTATTGCTCAATTCTACTTGACCACTAGACCGAGGATGATATGGAGATGCAATTCTATGGTTAACATCATATTTAGCAAAGCATTTTATGGAAAGCACCATGAATAAAATGTGAACCACCATCAGTCATCAAATATCTAGGGACTCCAAACCTCGGAAAAAATAACTTCTTTAAGCATTTTAATAGAGGTGTTATGATCAGCACTACTAGTTGTGATAGCTTCTACCCACTTAGTAATGTAATCAACAACAACTAAAATATGTGTATACCCGTTAGAGGAAGGAAAAGGTCCCATATAATCAAAGCCGCAAACATCAAATGGTTCAATAACAAGGGAAGGGTTCATAGGCATTTCCTGACATCTACTAATATTACCAATTATTTGGCATTCATCACAAGACAAGAAAAACTTATGAGCATCTTTGAAGAGAGTAGGCCAATAAAACCACATTGGAATACCTTGTGTGCAGTTCTATCTCCGGCATGCTGTCCTCCATAAGCCTCAGAGTGACACTTGCGTAAGATCTGTTCCTGTTCATGCTCAGGTACACAAAGTGTAATAACACCATCTACTCCTTGTTTATAAAGGTGTGGGTCATCCCAAAAGCAATGTCTTAAATCATATAAAACCTTTTTCTTTTGCTGGTATGTGAAACTAGGTGGTATAAACTTAGCAACAATGTAATTAGCATAATCAGCATACCATGGAGTATTACAAGAAGCATTTATGACAACTAATTACTCATCAGGAAAGCTATCATCAATAGGCAGTGGGTCATCAAGAACATTTTCTAACATAGACAAGTTGTCTACAACGGGGTTCTCAGCTCCCTTTCTATCAATAATATGCAAATCAAATTCTTGTAGCAAGAGAACCCATCTAATAAGTCTAGGTTTAGCATCTTTCTTTTCCATAATATATTTATTAGCAGCATCATCGGTGTGAACAATTACTTTGGAATCAACAATATAAGATCTGAACTTATCACAAGCAAAAACAACTGCTAAAAATTCTTTTTCAATAGTAGCACAATTTCTCTGGGCATTGTCTAGAGTTTTACTAGCATAATGAATAACATTCAATTTATTATCAACTCTTTGTCCTAGAACAGCACCAGCAGCATAATCACTAGCATCACACATAATTTCAAAGGGTAAATTCCAACCAGGTGGTTGAACAATAGGTGCAGAAATCAAGGCTTTCTTAAGTATTTCAAATGCTTCTACACAATCATCATCAAAAACAAAAGGATCATCTTTTTACAAGAGATTAGTGAGAGGCCTAGAAATTTTAGGGAAGTCTTTAATAAACCTCCTATAGAAACCCGCATGACCAAGGAAACTTCTTATACCTTTGATATCTTTAGGACACGTCATCTTTTCAATAGCGTTTACTTTAGCTTTATCAACTTCAATACCTCTTTCAGAAATTTTATGCCCCAAGACAATAACTTCATTAACCATAAAGTGGCACTTCCCCCAATTCAAGACAAGATTAGTTTGTTACAATCTCGCAAAACTCGATCAAGGTTGTAAGCAATCATCAAAAGAAGTTAAAGTAAACGGAGATATCATCCATGAAAATCTCAACAATCTTTTCACAAAAGTTAGAGAATATAGCAGTCATACATCTTTGAAAGGTAGCATGTGTATTGCATAAACCAAAAGGCATACATCTATAAGCAAAGGTACCGAAAGGACAAGTAAAGGTGGTCTTTTCTTGGTCCTCTTTTGACATGGTATTTGAGAGGAACCAGGTAACCATCTAGAAAGCAGAAATGTGTATGTTTGGATAGTCTTTCTAGCATTTGATCAATAAAAGGTAGAGGGTAATGATCTTTTATAGTAGCTTTGTTTAATTTGCGAAAATCAATTACCATTCTATAGCCTGTAACAATTCTTTGTGGAATCAATCCATTCTTATCATTAGGAACAATAGTAATACCTCCCTTCCTAGGGACATAATGAACAGGACTTACCATCTACTATCAGCAATAGAAAAAATTATACCTGCCTCCAGAAGCTTTAATATTTCATTTCTTACCACTTCTTTCATCTTAGGATTTAACCGTCATTGATGATCAACAGCTGGTTTAGCATCATGCTCCAAATTAATTTTATCTTGACATAGAGTGGGACTAATGCCCTTAAGATCATCAAGAGTATATCCAATAGCGCACGGTGCTTCTTGAGTTTTCAATAATCTCTTTTCCTCATGCTCTGAAAGGTTAGCTCTAATAATAACATGATATATCTTCTTTTCATCAAGTTAAGCATATTTCAAAGTATCATGTAACTGTTTAAGCTCAAAGACGGGATCACCCTTGGGTGAAGGAGGATCCCCATGGATTTCAACACACAAATTGTGTTTCAAAATAGGCCCTTGATTAAAGAATATTTCATCTAATTCCTTTCTTTCATTCATAAACATATCATTTTCATGGTCTAGAAAATATTGTTTAAAGGATTAGTAGGAGACACGGAAATAGAAGCAAGACCAATAATTTTATCCTTACTAGGCAATTCTTTATCAAGGGGTTGTCTACGAAATTTAGAGAAATTAAAATCATGAGAATATCCCCTAACCGACAGTAACAATATCTTTTCACAGTCTATCTTAGCATTAACAGTGTTCAAGAAAGGCCTACCAAATATAACGGGACAGAAATCATCTTGTGGGGAACCAAGAAAAAGAGAAGCAGTAGGGTATTTTATTTTCCCACACAAGACTTCAACATCTCTAACTATCCCAATTGGTGATATAATATCTCTATTGGCAAGCTTAATAGTAACATATATATCTTCTATCTCAGCAGGTGCAATATCATTCATCATTTCTTGATATAAGGTAAAAGGAATTACACTCACACTAGCACCGACATCACATAAGCCATGATAACAATTATCTCCTATTTTAATAGAAACAATAGTCATGCCAACAACAGGTCTATGTTTATCTTTAGTATCGGGTTTAGCAATTCTAGCAGCTTCATCACAGAAATAAATAACATGCCCATCAATATTATCGACCAAGAGATCTTTAACCATAGCAATACTAGGTTCAACTTTAATTTGTTCAAGGGGTGTAGGTGTTCTAGTATAACTCTTACGAACCATAGTTGAAGCTTTAGCATGTTCCTTTATTCTAATAGGCAAAGGTGGTTTCTTAATATAAGCAGTAGGAACAATTGGATCAACATTATAAGTAATAGTTTCTTCTGCAACTTTAATAGGTTATACTACTTTCACTTTGATGGGAGGATTATATTTAAACCACTTCTCCTTAGGGAGATCAATATGAGTAGCAAATGATTCACAGAAAGAAGCTACTATCTCAGAGTCAAGTCCATATTTAGTGCTAAAATCACGAAAGGCATCGGTATCCATAAAAGATTTAACACAATCAAACTTAAGGTTTATACCTGACTCCTTACCTTCGTCGAGTTCCCAATCTTCAGAGTTGCATTTAATTCTTTCCAATAAATCCCATTTGAATTCAATAGTCTTTTTCATAGAAGAACCAGTACAAGAAGTATCGAGCAAGGATTGATCATTACGAGAAAGCCGAGCATAAAAATTTTGAATAATAATTTCTCTTGAGAGCTCATGATTGGGGCATCAATATAACATTGACTTAATCCTCCCCCAAGCTTGAGCGATACTTTCTCCTTCACGAGGCCAAAATATATATATATATATATATATATATATATATATATATATATATAATTTCAATACCGATGAACCAGATGCATAGGATAAAACTTCTGATGAAATTCCAGTTTCAATCGGTTGTAGTTCCAAGATCAAATATCATTACATAGCCTATCCCATGTCAATGCCTTTCCCTTCAAAGATAAAGGGAAGACCTTCTTATTGACTTCATCATCGGGCAAACCTGCAAGCTTAAATAATCCACATACTTCATCCACATATATTAGGTGCATATTAGGATGTAATGTTCCATCTCCTGCATAAGGATTAGCTAGCAGTTTCTCAATCATGCCCGAAGGAATTTCATAATAAATATTTTCAGTAGGTTCAGTAGGTTGAGGGGAAACTCTTTGCTCTGCCGGTCGAGGTGAATATACCCCGAACAAGCCCCTCAAAGGATTATTTTCCATAGTAACAAGTGACAGTAAATTTCAGCACACTATATAAATGTTTCATTACCAAATTCCACTTACCAAGGGCGCTTCACTCCCCGGCAATGATGCCAGAAAAGAGTCTTGATGACCCACAAGTATAGGGGATCTATCATAGTCCTTTCTATAAGTAAGAGTGTCCAACCCAACGAGGAGCAGAAGGAAATGACAAGCGGTTTTCAGCAAGGTATTATCTGCAAGCACTAAAATTATCGGTAACAGATAGTTTTGTGATAAGATAATTCATAACGGGTAACAAGTAACAAAAGTAGCTAAGGGCCATCAAGGTGGCCCAATCCTTTTTGTAGCAAAGGACAAGCCTGTACGAACTCTTATATAAAGCAAAGCGCTCCCGAGGACACATGGGAATTACTGTCAAGCTTGTTTTCATCATGCTCATATGATTCACGTTCGTTACTTTGATAATTTGATATGTGGGTGGACCGGTACTTGGGTGCTGCCCTTCCTTGGACAATCCTCCCACTTATGATTCACCCCTCTAGCAAGCATCCACAACTACGAAATAAGAATTAAGATAAATCTAGCCATAGCATGAAACATATGGATCCAAATCAGCCCCTTACGAAGCAACACATAAACTAGGGTTTAAGCTTCTGTCACTATAGAAACCCATCATCTACTTATTACTTCCCAATGCCTTCCCCTAGGACCAAATAATGGTGAAGTGGCATGTAGTCGACGTTCACATAGCACCACACTAGAGGAGACAACATACATCTAATCAAAATATCAAACGAATACCAAATTCACATGATCAATTATAACAAGACTTCTCCCATGTCCTAAAGAACAAACGTAACTACTCACAAAGCATACTCATGTTCATAATCAGAGGAGTATTAATTATCTTTAAGGATCTGAATATATGATCTTCCACCGAATAAATCAACTAGCATCAACTACAAGGAGTAATCAACACTACTAGCAACCCACAGGTACTAATCTAAGGTTTTGAGACAAAGATCGGATACAGGAGATGAACTAGGGTTTGGAAAGGAGATGGTGCTGGTGAAGATGTTGATGGAGATTGATCCCCTCTCGATGAGTGGATCGTTGGTGATGACGATGGCTTCAATTTCCCCCTCCCGGAGGGAAGTTTCTCTGTCAGAACGGCTCCGCCGGAGCCCTAGATTGGTTCTGCCCAGGTTTCGCCTCGAGACGGCGGCGCTTCGTCCCGAAAGCTTCCTTCTAATTTTTTCTTCAGGTCAAAACACACCATATAGCAAAAGATGGGCGCCGGGGGCCTGCCAGGTGGCCCACAAGGCAGAGGGTGCACCTAGGGGGTAGGGCGTGCCCCCACCCTTGTGGATGGCTAGTGGCCCCCCTCTGGTGCTTTATTCGCCCAATATTTTTTATTAATTCCAAAATTCTTTTCCAGTCCAGAATTCCAGTTGTCGACATTCTCCCTCTTCATGTAAACCTTGTAAAATAAGAGAGAAAAGGCATAAGTATTATGCTATAAAGTGTAATAATAACCCATAATGCAATAAATATCGATATAAAAGCATGATGCAAAAATTGACGTATCAAGCGTCAGCGCCCGCATTCATGCCCGACCAGAGCGGACGCAAGCACTCACTGGTGCCGGCATTGGAGCGGCACGCCGGCCGAGAGACCTCAGCCCGCGCCACTTTCCTGTGCAGACGACTGCCACGTGTTCAAACGACATAATAGTCGCTCGTTTGTCCGTCTGCACCTGCATTGATGGCACGCGGTTGCCGATACATCTCCTCCGGCGCCAACCGTCGGTCCCTGTGCCACCCACCGGTGCTATATAAACCGCCACCCCAATGTCCCGGCCATAGCCACAGTCGTCCCTCTTTGCACCACTCCCTGCCATGGATCCCTTTGCCACCAAAGCTCTATGGGATGGGCTAACGTCAGAGCAGAAGAAGGAGATGGCCGCTGTCGGTGTCAAAACCGGCGGATCTTGGGTAGGGGGTCCTGAACTGTGCGTCTAGGCGAATGGTAACAGGAGACAAGGGATATGATGTTTTTACCCAGGTTCGGGCCCTCTCGATGGAGGTAAAACCCTACTCCTGCTTGATTGATATTGATGATATGGGTAGTACAAGAGTGGATCTACCACGAGATCAAGGAGGCTAAACCCTAGAAGCTAGCCTATGGTATGATTGTTGTAATGGTTGTTCGCCCCACGGACTAAAACCCTCGGTTTATATAGACATCGGAGAGGGCTAGGGTTACACAGAGTCGGTTACAATGGTAGGAGATCTACATATCCGATCGCCAAGCTTGCCTTCCACGCCAAGGAAAGTCCCATCCGGACACGGACGAAGTCTTCAATCTTGTATCTTCATAGTCTTGGAGTCCGCCGATGATGATAGTCCGCTATCCAGACACCCCTAGTCCAGACTCCCAAGAGCTCCCTGAACCAGGCTTCAATGACGATGAGTCCGCACGATATTGTTCGGCATTGCAAGGCGGGTTCCTCCTCCGAATAATTCATAGAAGATGTTGAACACCAGGATAGTGTCCGGCTCTGCAAAATAACTTCCACATACCACCGTAGAGAGAATAATATGTACACAAGTTCAATCTGCTGACGTATTTCGTGGCATGACGTCACACCACTACCAAGCCTTTACTTGAATCGTTTTTATTATACCACCTCAGCGCGTTTAGCGAAGCGGTTTCCTTGGCACGTCTTGTCGAAGCAGAGATCGTGTTCCCTTTATTCTGGGATTCCCATCAATACGGACGTGGGTAACCCAACCGTGCTCGTTGCCACGCCTCCTCTATCGAAGGTGAGTCCCAAACGGTCACGGGGACGGCTCTTGGTATTCTCCCTCTTTATAATGAGACCAAGGCTCGTTTCTTTTCTTCAATCCTCAATCGAATCTACCCCTCGCCCCGAGTTCCAACACCCAAAGTCCCAGATTCGAGCGCTTTGGACCTTCAACAATGTCCGGCTCCGACCTACAGGGCTGGTGGATGCCCTCCTCCGTCACGGAAGAGGACGTGCTGAAGCTATGAGAAGCAGTAATCGACCGCGAGATTTCGTGATAGGTTGCCCGCCAAAGGGCAAGTCATTCCTACTCCCGAGCCCGGCGAGAGCGTCGTGTTTGTGTCCCACCTCCGTCGGGGTTTAGGCTTCCCGATGGATCCTTTTGTGAGAGGGCTCATGTTTTACTATGGGTTGGAATTCCATGACCTGGCTCCGGAGTCCATCCTCCACATCTCATCATTCATTGTCGTCTGCGAAGCCTTCCTCCGCACTACTCCTCACTTTGGTTTGTGGCTCAAAACCTTCAACGTGGAGCCGAAGATGATCGAGGGGCACCAAGCAAAGTCTTGGGAGGCAGTTATAGCGTGGAGGGCCAATGCTCCATGGCCCGAGGGCTCTTTCCAGGAGGAGCTCGGCTTGTGGCAACAGGAGTGGTTCTATATTACCGTTCCCAGGGGTAGTAGGCAGAAGTCGCCGCCCATCTTTCGCTCGGGCCCTCCACAGCGGCTGATGTCATGGGTCAACCAAGGGCTCAACTGGGGGCCGTCAAAGGACGTACCCCTATTGCAGGGCCGGATTCGAGACCTCCAAGAGAGGGAGATCAATCTAGTCGTAGTGATGCAGGTTATGCTGATTCGGCGTCTTCTGCCCTGCAAGCGTCGCCCCCTCCGCCTGTGGGAATTCAATCCAGAGGGGCCACGAGCTCTCCAACACTTCATGGGTTCGACACCCGTGGAGATGTATAAATTGTTCTTTGGATCACAAGAAGTGTGTCCGGAATTGACCGAGGATTACGGCCTAAGCTGCAATCGCCCGGATGCTCAGGTAAGTAGCCCTGTGTCCGGACACACCGTTTGCTTGCGCCTTCTTGAATTTGCCTTTTAACCTATCGTCTCTTGAATAGGAGTGGATAGCGCAAGCTAAACCGTCTGATGTCGGCGGCCCTCCGGAGACCGCGCCGGATCCGTCTTGGTCAGATCTTTGAAGGTTGCGCCTTCAGAGGAAGGCAAAGGGGAGAACAGAGAAACTACCGCCTCTACCAAGGAGGCTTTTGAGAAAGGGGGAATCGAGAATCCCTCCTTCCAAGGGGAGAAGAGGACTGCTTCCGAAAACCCGGAGGCCAAGGCCTCGAAGCGGGGGAAGAGATCTTCACCAGAGGGTCCTGTGTCTGGGGAGGCCCCGGCCGCACTATCTCCCCTAAGGAATCAGCCCTCCAGCGAGCCGTAAGTAGAAAAAGGGGAGTTTTGTAATAAGAGACGTCCCTATTTTTGCTTCTGAGGATAACCGAAGTTTTTACCTTGTAGTTCGGATCTCCGTCCTTCTCAGATGAGCTCGTCTTCGGGGGACCTTCATCCGGAGATGATGGAGAGCGAGACGCCTCCATTTGCCGCACCGCCAGGTGGGGCGGACGACCCTGAGGTGTCATCACGGAGGGTATCCCCGAGTCCGGCGGGGCCGGAGAGTTCGGCGCCAACTGGTGTACGGCCGGGGGAGCTGAAGGATCTGCTTGAGAGGGCGTCTATCTCAGAAGGTCACCGTACATTGATGAGTATGGTTATTGAAAGAATTTCATCCACCGAGGGCGGATTGCATGATGCCGCCGTCAAGTTTTCTTATGGGGTTTGAGGTTCGTAAAAATGACATACCTTTTGACAGCTTTTACACATAAAGTGCGCCTGATAGATAGTATCCCCCGAGACTCGGTATGTTGTCGAAAGCGATAGCGTGCCGAGGATCATAATCGCAGGTATTAATTTTCGCCTTTCCTATGCGGTGGCGGATAGTCCGTGACCAGCGGATGATGGAGTTGCCGAACTAAAGTGGCAACTCGACGTTGCGGATGCGGACATCGCGCTGGTCAATAAGCGACTTGACGAGTCACAAGGTAGGTTGTTTCTCCGTGGTCACCTAGTAAGGGAGCTGAAGCCCACTCCTTACAACATGTGTGCTTAATGCAGATGGTGCCGCTGCTGTGGAGGACCTTCGGGCAGAACTTGCTCGAGCCAAGGAGCAGGCCAGAAGGAGTAATGCGGCTGCCTCGAGGGCGGCCGAAGAGCTAGAAGCCGGAAAGGCTGCTCACTGCCAAAGCAGGGAGGAGATGGCCGAAATGGCCGTGAAGCTGAAAGATGTTACCGACCGCTATGAGGTTCTTGAAAAAGAATGCCGAGCGGAGCAAGAAGACCTGAGAAAGGCCACCGCCGAAGCCAAGGATGCCCGTTCTACAATGAGGGCTATAAAGGAGGAGCTGCGCCAGGCCGGAGATATTGCGGCTGGCAAGCCCTTTCTGCTGCGCAGGAGGTTTAAAGATCCGAAGTATGCTCAGCTTGGCCAGCTGTGGGGTCCGGAGGATCCTTATATGGATTTAGCGGCGAGTGCGGCAGATGTTGTTGTGCACTTCCGAAGTCAGAAGGATCACGAGACGGAAGAGCTTTTTTGGTCTCAATTCCACAGTCCAGAGTGTTCACTTCCGCTGACCGATCGGTTGGCTGAGTGGGCTGAGCTTAATAGATTTTCCGGACTTGCCATGACGGATATCGTGGCTCATGTCTGGCCGGATAGGCCCAAGCCGAAGAGTTATTTCGGCTTATTGCAGCAATTCCTTGGTGTGGTGCCGCATATAAAGGCGATGAAGCGGTCGGCCTGCATAGAAGGTGCACATATGGCCCTCGCCCGTGTGAAGACATACTGGACGGAGATGGATGCCACCGATGTTGCAACCCGGGGTTCGGACGAGAGCCGGTTACCCGCCGAGCACTATTTTGGGGAAGTTCTGCGTGGTGCTCGTGTAATAGAGTCGCAGTGCTCAAAAAATGTCATGTTCAAATGATCTTTATGGTTTGTAAAACTATATGTATAATATAAGCGCTTTTTGTGCTTGTGCGTTCAAGTATTGAAATATCTCCTGTGCGGCCGTTAATGTATACTTGTGTATAACCTGAAAGATGGCAGTCTTCGGCTTCAGCCCCCACGCACATGGTGCGGGGGTGTTTGCGAAATAGTGCATTTTCACACTTAATCCAATGTCTTGGTCCTGTGAAGGAGGTGGTAGCGTAGCAAACGAGGCAACCGGATTATAATGCTTTATCACTTTCACTTAGCCATAGGAGTTCGAAGGTGGGGCTACGATATAGCCCCTAGGGGCACCGCGCTCTCCGGATTTGGGGCGCGTGTGTGCCTGACCGGGAAGCGGTCCTTCGTCAAAGCGGAGGAATTCTAAACATTCCAGAGGTCGATCGAGTGGTTGACCAGTCTCTCGCTACATCATGACGATCGGTTTTGGCTTTTTCATCGAGGTGCTCACCCGCCGAACCGGGCACAATCGCAGAGTTCTCCGGTGCGCGTTAGCCGATGATACGGAATGTAAGGCAGCAAAACACGTGGAGGCGGCAAACCCAACATTTGACCAAAGACATGATTCGAGCTGATGCATATAAGGCCTAATCTCGAGACGCCGAACACTCCCCGAGGTGTTCGGTCTTTATGATGACGGCGTTCAATGCCCTAAGACCCTAGTGTCCAGGTACACGCGAGATCCTCTGACGCGGCCGATGCCAAAACGTCAGCCTCCTCTCTGGTTATGGTGAGAAACCAGGGGATGTATAGCAACAAGAGACATTAAAAAAGGTTTACGCAGGGTCTTAATCTGAAAAGAATCCTTGCAACGGGTCCCTCTTGCACGCGTCGCGCTGTGTCTCCGTTGTCTTTGTATCTGGGACGGGTGTAACACGCTGTTCATCTATAAAAGAGAGGAACTTAGTTTGAAAAGAAATCGTGTGAAAAATGTATTTAAAATAGAGTATGAATAAATGAATAAGGTTGAGCTTTTGTTGGCTCTTTATTGCTCATACGCCCAGCCCCTTGTGAAGGGGTGTGTGGCTAGGGAGCCCCCAGTTTATTTATGCCGGACTCGCCTAGCCGTGTCCGTGGTCTTGAACGACCTTTTAATGAGATGATGCCGCGTGGACCGGCATTTTAAGTGTAAGAGACGCAGAGTAGCGGTATTGCGTTAAAGCAGACAAAAGCTTCACGTCCCAACAGTGCTTGATGGCTACTTTTGAATGGGGCGACATGAAAGATTAGCTTTTCGCGTCGGAAGTTGTCGGGTGATCCGAACACAACTTCTAGTAGTAAGGAGCCCGTGCATTTGGCGTCGGGGTCTGGCGTCACTCCTTTGAAGGAAGTGCGGCTATGGCGAATTTTAGTAGGGTCTATCCCCAACTTGCGGATTGTGTCCGGATATAGCAGGTTTAAATCGCTGCCGCCATCCATTAGGACTTGTGTAAATTGTAGTCCGTCGATTATAGGATCCAATATCAGAGCAGTCCATCCTGCGTTTCGAATACTTCTGGAATAGTCCAGGTGGTCGAAAGTAATTGGTTTTGACATCCAATCTCGAGGTTCCGCTGGGGTGGACCGTGCGACACGTACTTTGGCGGGTGCCGCACTATTGTTCCATATTATCACATGGAGTGAGTTTACTGTTTTGACTTCTTGTGGGAAAGTCTTTTGTTTTCCGGCGCTCTGCTGGTGGGGTTCGTCGTCATCCTCGCTTGGCGCGTCGAGCCCCTTGTGTTTGGCGTTGAGTCGGCCGGACTGTTTGAAGACCCAACAATCTCGGTGGGTGTGGTTTGCAGGCTTCCCGGAGGTACTGTGGATTTGACATATCCGATCCAAAATTTTGTTTAGGTTGGATAGCTCGTCGCTGTTGTCCTTAAGAGGCAGTGTTTTGTTGTTCGGCCGCGAGCTTTTGAATCCGGTTTTGACCGCCGTGTTCCTTGGGCTCTTTTCTTTATTTCGGCACTACTCTTTTCTGCGCCGTGATTTTCCGTTTTCATCTCTGATCTCGGATGTACTTGGGTCGCTGGTGCTGCATCTTGCTAGCTAGCTATCCTCCCCCGCGCAAAAGCAGGTCATGAGGCTTGTTAGCGCGGCCATTGTTCTCGGCTTCTCTTGGCCGAGGTGTCTGGCGAGCCATTCGTCTCGGACTGTTGTTTTCGCCGAGGATGAGTTGATTATCCGATTCATCTTGTTCGGATGGTTGCTTGGTTGCATGTCCGTCGCCCACTGGTTTGCCCTGCTCTATGGCTGGGTCATTATGAGTGCTATTGTTATCGAGGCGGGACTTGGGGCGGCGCTTGCATCGCCGTTTTGGTTGTTTTTCGGGGGAATTATCCTTCGCCGCGTCCCGTTGTTCCTCGTTATCACTCCCTTTTGGGGTGTCCACCATGTATATATCATGAATTGAGGTGGCTTTCCAGTGCCCGGTAGGAGCTGGTTCTTGGTCGTATCCGGCATCGTCGTCCATACCGTCGATGTCTTCGAAGTCGTAGTCTAGAATGTCGGTTAGATCGCCGGCGGTGGCTACAAAGTGGGTGGTGGGTGGGCTTTGAATTTCTTCGTCGTCGATCCCAACCATCCCGACCCGATCCCGCCAGGCTCTCCTGATAACAAGAGATACTTTAGCGAATTCAGGATGTCACCAAAGGGTGAGTGCTGAAAGATGTCCGCGGCGGTGAACTCCATGACCGGCGCCCAATCGGATTCGATTGGCAGGGGCGCAGGAGGTTCGGAGTCCGGCGAGGAGTCCGGTGCCTCGGAGTCACGAGCTTTGCAAAGGACAAGGTCAGTATTCGGCTCCATCGCCGTAGAAGTTGCAGCCCCCGAGGCGGTGTCTAGCCACCTGTCCTCGATGTGCGCGGTCGGCTCCGAACCATGGGTCAGAGCGGACTCATGTGCGGCCTCCAGGGTATTGTTCGGTGGCAGAGCTAAATCGTGCCCGTCATGACAGTGCGGCGCGCTCGGCTGTGGCTCGAATCCATCGAAGATCAAGTCTCCGCGAATGTCAGCCGTGAAGTTTAGGCTTCCATATCTGACCTGATGGCCAGGGGCGTAGCTTTCGATCTGCTCCAGATAGCCAAGTGAATTGGCCCGCAGTGCAAAGCCGCCGAACACGAAGATCTGTCCGGGGAGAAAAGTCTCACCCTGGACTGCGTTGTTGTTTGAAGAAGCCATCAAGCCTATCGGTGACGACACAGAGGAACTCTCAATGAAAGCACCAATGTCGGTGTCAAAACCGGTGGATCTCGGGTAGGGGGTCCCGAACTGTGCGTCTAGGCAGTTGGTAATAGGAGACAAGGGACACGATGTTTTTACCCAGGTTCGGGCCCTCTTGGTGGAGGTAAAACCCTACTCCTGCTTGATTGATATTGATGATATGGGTAGTACAAGAGTAGATCTACCACGAGATCAAGGAGGCTAAACCCTAGAAGCTAGCCTATGGTATGATTGTTGTTCGTCCTACGGACTAAAACCCTCCGGTTTATATAGACACCGGAGAGGGCTAGGGTTACACAGAGTCGGTTACAATGGTAGGAGATCTACATATCTGTATCGCCAAGCTTGCCTTCCATGCCAAGGAAAGTCCCATCCGGACACGAGACAGAGTCTTCAATCTTGTATCTTCATAGTCTTGGAGTCCGGCCAAAGATGATAGTTCAGCTATCCGGACACCCCCTAGTCCAGGACTCCCTCACTAGCCCCTGAACCAGGCTTCAATGACGACGAGTCCGGCGTGCATATTGTCTTCGGCATTGCAAGGCGGGTTCCTCCTCCGAATACTTCATAGAAGATTTTGAACACCAGGATAGTGTCCGGCTCTGCAAAATAAGTTCCACATACCACCGTAGAGAGAATAATATTTACACAAGTTCAATCTGCTGACGTATTTCGTGGCGTGACGTCACACCACGGCCAAGCCTTTATTCGAATTGTTTTATCGTTCCACCTCAGCGCGTTTAGCGAAGCAGTTTCCTTGGCACGTCTTGTCAAAGCAGAGATCGTGTCCCCTTATTGCAGGATTTTCATCAATACGGGTGAGGGAGTCCTGGACTAGGGGGTGTCCGGATAGCCGAACTATCACCGTCGGCCGGACTCCAAGACTATGAAGATACAAGATTGAAGACTTCATCCCGTGTCCGAATGGGACTTTCCTTGGCGTGGAAGGCAAGCTTGGCGATACGGATACGTGGATCTCCTACCATTGTAACCGACTCTGTGTAACCCTAGCCCTCTCCGGTGTCTATATAAACTGGAGGGTTTTAGTCCGTAGGACATATAACAATCATACCATAGGCTAGCTTCTAGGGTTTAGCCTCCTTGATCTCGTGGTAGATCCACTCTTGTACTACCCATATCATCAATATCAATCAAGCAGGAGTAGGGTTTTACCTCCATCGAGAGGGCCCGAACCTGGGTAAAAACATCGTGTCCCTTGTCTCCTATTACCATCCGCCTAGACGCATAGTTCGGGACCCCCTACTCGCAGCCGAAGAGTACGAACTCGAACGCCCCTCCAAAAGCTTCCCCAAACGCAAGCTGCTGCCCCGATTAGAGGAGGAAGCATATAAACCTACATCACCAGCGCACAATACGGCCGATCGGCCACCTCGTGGCCGCGACAGAGAGGCCTCTAGGCCCTCCACTAAAGCCACACCCCGGCATCACTCGAAAAGTACAAAGCCACGGGAGAATGCGCCGGACTTGCGAGAAATATTGGAGGATAAGGCAAGACAATCAAGATCGATCTATGGATCGCGTGGGCGCCCCAAATACGCGACGACAACCGTCGCACGGATCTGACAATTCGCCGGGCGGCACACAAGAGACAAAGCTCGCTTGAGCTACGCCGTGATATAGCCCAATACTGAGGCGCCAAGACACCCACTATGCTTCATGATGAAGTAATGGATCATCAAATCCCCGAATGGTTCAAACCCGTGAACATTGAATCCTACGATGGCACAACAGACCCCGCGGTCTGGATTGAAGACTATCTCCTTCATATCCACATGGCCCGCGGTGATGATCTACACGCCATCAAATACCTCCCACTCAAGCTTAAAGGACCAGCTCGGCATTGGCTCAACAGCTTGCCAGCAGAATCAATTGGGTGTTGGGAGGACTTGGAAGCAGCATTCCTTGATAACTTCCAGGGCACATATGTGCGACCACCAGACGCCGATGACCTAAGCCACATAATTCAGCAGCCAGATGAATCGGCCAGACAATTCTGGACTTGGTTCTTAACCAAGAAAAATCAAATCGTCGACTGTCCGGATGCAGAGGCCCTTGAAGCATTTAAACACAACATCCGCGACGAATGGCTGGCCCGGCACGTAGGACACGAAAAGCCGAATCAATGGCAGCCCTCACATCACTCATGACCCGCTTCTGTGCGGGAGAAGACAGCTGGCTAGCCCACAGTAACAACCTAACCAAAAACTCTGGTAGTTTGGATACCAAAGACAGAAGTGGCAGGTCGCGTCGCAATAAGCACAAATGCCGCATTAATGGCGATAATACTGAAGATACGGCAGTCAACACCGGATTCAGAGGCTCTAAACCCAGTCAGTGGAAAAAAACCATTCAAAAGAACTACTCCAGGCTCGTCCAATTTTGACCGGATACTCGATCACTCGTGCCAGATACACGGCACCCCCGAAAAGCCAGCTAATCACACCAACAGAGATTGTTGGGTGTTCAAACAGGCAGGCAAGTTAATCGCCAAAGGAAATGACAAGGGGCTGCATAGCGACGACGAGGAGGAGACACGGCCGCCAAACAATAGAGGACAGAAGGGATTCCCCCCACAAGTGCGGATGGTGAACATGATATACGCAACCCACATACCCAAAAGGGGGCGGAAGCATGCGCTCAGGGACGTATACGCGATGGAGCCAGTCGCCCCAAAGTTCAATCCGTGGTCCTCTTGCCCAATCACTTTTGATCGAAGGGACCACCCCACCAGTATCCGCTACGGCGGTTTCGCCGCATTGGTTTTAGACCCAATCGTTGACGGATTTCACCTCACTAGAGTCCTGATGGACGGCGGCAGCAGCCTGAACCTGCTTTATTAGGATACATTGCGCAAGATGGGCATAGACCCCTCGAGGATTAAACCCACAAAAACGACCTTCAAAGGCGTCATACCAGGTGTAGAGGCCAATTGTACCGGCTCAGTCACACTTGAAGTGGTCTTCGGATCCCCGGATAACTTCTGAAGCGAGGAGTTAATCTTCGACATAGTCCCGTTCTGCAGCGGCTATCATGCACTGCTCGGACGAACCGCATTTGCAAAGTTCAATGCGGTGCCGCACTACGCATACCTCAAGCTCAAGATGCCAGGCCCTCGAGGAATTATCACGGTCAACGGAAACACTGAACGATCTCTCCGTACGGAGGAGCATACAGCGGCTCTTGCGGTGGAAGTACAGAGCAGCCTCTTAAGGCAATTCTCGAGTCCGGACGTTAAGCGACCGGACACCGTCGAGCGTGCCCGGAGTAACCTACAACAAGACCACCTGGCACGTTCCGAGCACGCGTAGCAATGCGGCCCCAACCCCAGCCCTCGCGACATCGCGAGATCAGTGCCACGCGTACATCATTACGCCCTGGAGATACCATGGCTTAGGGGGAGGGGCACGACTACGGCAGGCCCAGAGTGCGGATCAACCACACCAGGGGCTCCCGAATTGTTCATTATTTTTTCTTCTTTGTCCTCTCTTATTTTCAGGACTCCGTTTTCAGAAGCCCTGTCCGGCAGTGGATCTGCCGAACTAACGATGCAACAGCCAGGGAAGCAGAAAAGCCACGATGAGTATCCAGGTGGTCTCCATTACGAGCATTATGCATGTTTTACATACCATTCCGCAGCCTACCCCTGGAGGGGGACATGTTAAACAGTCCCACCCCTTGCTTATCGCACTATTTGCATCGTCCTGCACTCATTGCAGTATTTTTTGAATAAACAATGCATCTTTTTATCATGGCATTCCTTTTTTATACATATGTTCACTTATGACATGTTGCATCCGTACGCTTTGGTACGGCTAAATACACCAGGGGCTTAAGTTCCCCAAATCATGGTGTGATAAGTCCGAACACTTTCACAAGTGCGGCACCCCAAACTTATAGCATTATATGCATCGGCTCCAAATCATGTCTTGGGTCAATAGTTGGGTTTGCCCGGCTCCCATGTTTTGGCACCTTACGTTTCGTTATATCGGCTAAGGTAGCGTTGGGAGAACCACTGCGATTGTGCCCTAGTTGAGCTGGGTGAGCACCTCAGTGGAGAAAGCAAAAACTGACGATCATGATGGGGCGAGAGCCGGTCGCTGTTCGCGAGGTTTTTTCGAGTCCCTAAAGACTTATGCCGCCTAGAGTGAGGAACCGGCTTTGTCCGGCCCAGGCGTGGATAGCGCCCCAAATTCGGCCTTCCGAACACTAGGGGCTTCGCCGAAATTTAAAATTATAGAATTCTATGGCTAAGTGAGAGTGTTCAAGCATTATAAATCCGTTTGCCTCGTTCGTTGTGTTGAGCGCCTCCCTAGAAGGACCCAAAAATGGGAACAAGAGCGCTCAAGTTTATCCTGAACACCCCAGCACTCGTGGCATGGGGGCCAAAGCCAACGACTTGCCATCTCTCAGATTTGATAAACGGCCGCACAGAAGGTAATATTTTAAATTAACAAAAGTTGCTTAGCGCATATGAACAAAGTTTTCAGCGCACAGGATATAAAACGCGAGTCTAATCAAAGATTACATCTTTGGAGCACTCACCCGCAATAATGAGGGCACCCTTCAGGACACCCTTGTAATACATCTCGGGTGTGTGATACTCCTTGCCCGGCGGTGGCGCGTCTGTCACAAGCTTCTCGGCGTCCATCCTGCCCCAGTGCACCTTAGCGCGGGCAAGGGCCCGACGGGCACCTTCAATACAGGCGGAGTGCTTGATGATGTCAACCCATGGACAAAGGCCCACCACCGCCCGCACTGCATCAAGTAGCTCCCATCATGGCTTCCTTGGGCCATAGCCGAACTATGAGGCCCTTCATGGCCTGTTCGCCACCTTAGGAGCTCGACCAGCTGCTTCACTGGTCGCTCAGGCACCGGATGTCCGCCTCTGCATACAAAGACCGTAACACCTTCTCCGCCGAGCTCCCTCCTCGGCTCAGAGAATGCGGCAGATCGGACACGCCATGGGCAGATCTGTGAACGCTCCCGAGAGCTCCGACCGGTAAGTAAATGTAATTCACTTTACATGCTTGCTTTGCATGAAGAATGCCTTACCCGCCGCTATCTTCTTCACCGCCTCGATTTCTGGAGGGCCTTTTGGGCTTCGCCTTAGAGGCTTTGGCACTCTCAAGAGCGGACGCAAGTTCGACTCTCGAGTCTCGAGTCACGCCCAAATCCTCGTGTTTTTCCACGAGCCTGGAGCTCTTGCTGAACCTCCGCCACCCGCGCCTCGCTTCTCTCGCTCAGGCGTTCGCGGTCAGATTGCGCTCGGCCATGACACCGCCTCCTTCGTGGTCGCCACCTCATTTGTGGCCCCGCAATACCCACGTTATTCTGTCATTTTGCAACCAAATCCTTTTTATAAGGTACAACTTTAATAAGGTGTTACTTACCTTCCTTGTCCTCGAGTGCTTCTTGGCACGGCCGAGCTTGCTCTCGGACCGCCGAGGCTCTTCTTTAAGGCATTAACCTCCACAAGAAGTGCGGCAGAGATCAAGAATAGCAGCCTGCATTCCCATATTGACATATTTGTGTTAGACTCTGCAGATATCTTTTAGATCCTCAGCTCGGCTTTTCTTTTGAACACCGAACTAAGCATCAGGGGCTACTGTCTATGCGGTACTACTTTACATATCTTAAAAAAAATCCTTACCTCAAAGCCTGTTAGAAGGCTGCTGCAGGCTTCGGTCAGCCCGCTCTTGGCGGACTGAACTTTCTGAATCGCCGCACTCATGACGGTGCGGTGTTCCTCGTCGATGGAAGCACCGTTAAGCGCTTCCAGCAAGTTATCCGGCGCCTCCGGTTGGACGGACGTCACCGGCGTCGCCGTCTCGCCCTTCTTACGAAGGGGCCGCCCGCCGGACTCCGGAACCACCAAAGGTTCTGGCACGGAGTCCGGCCCAAGGTCCGGGAGGTTGCCCTGCGGCACCTCCGGGGTCTCCTCCTCCTAGCCGGTCCCCTTCTGGGACCCCACCTCGGCGTCGTCAGTGTCACGAGGGGAGGAGGCAGTTGGAAGTGAAGTGTTATTCACATCCGACGAACCCAGGGACCCGCTCGATGAAGCGGGGAGATCGTCCTTAGGCGGGCTGTATGGTCGCGTTCGGCATTAGTAGACACTATGCGGCGAAAGGAAAAACAGAAGTTATTCTGGGATCTGGACACTTACAATCTCGCCAGGGGCTTGGCCCTCGAAGGCCATTCCTCCCCGCCATCGTCGGTGTTGGTGGAACAGTCCGGAGAAAGGGTCCTTCCCTTCTTGGACCCTTCGGCCTCCCCCGCTGGGGAAGCCTTCCTTTTCTTCTCTCCCCCCGCTGGGGGAGAGGCCTCTTTCTTCTCCTCCTCGTCCTCGTGGGAGGAGTCCGCCTCAGAGTCATCAGACGATGAGTCCGATAACACCTGGCGCCGAGAACTCCTCCGAGTTCCCGTGGCCTTCTTCTTGGCCTTCTTCTCCAGCACCACGTAAGGCGCCGGGACCAGCAGCCCTGTCAAACGGGCATCCGCTGGGTCTTCGGTAGCAGTGTCCCGTAAAGGATAATATAGCTTACCTCGCCAGCCGGACGCTGCGAGCTGAACCCGTGATCTTCGGTAGCGGATGCGGGCTCCTCGGCGCCCTTGAACAACACCCTCCAGGCCTCTTCGTACGTAGTGTCGAAGAGCCTACTCAAGGTCTGGTGCTATGCCGGATCGAACTCCCACAGGTTGAAATCCCGCTGTTGGCACGGGAGAATCCGGCGGATGAGCATGACCTGGACCACATTGACAAGCTTGAGCTTCTTGTTCACCAGGGTTTGGAGACAGGATTGGAGCCCGGTCAGCTCCTCCGAATCGCCCCACAACAGGCCCTTCACTTTCCAAGAGGTGAGCCGCGTGGGGATGCCAGATCTGAATTCGGGGGTCGCTGCCCATTCAGGGTCACGCGGCTCGGTGATGTAGAACCACCCCGATTGCCACCCTTTGATGGTTTCCACGAAGGTGCCCTCGAGCCAGGTGACGTTGGGCATCTTGCCCACCATGGCGCCTCCGCACTCCGCTTGGCTGCCGCCCACTACCTTCGGCTTGACATTGAAGGTCTTTAGCCATAAGCCGAAGTGGGGCTGGATGCAGAGGAAGGCCTCGCACACGACGATGAATGCTGAGATGTTGAGGATAAAATTCAGGGCCAGATCATGGAAATCCAGGCCGTAGTAGAACATGAGCCCTCAGACAAAGGGGTGAAGTGGGAAGCCCAGTCCGCAGAGGAAATGGGGAAGGAATACCACCCTCTCATGGGGACCGGGGGTGGGGACGAGCTGCCCCTCGTCGGGGAGCCGGTGCGCGATATCGCTAGAAAAATATCCGGCCTTGCGCAACTTCTTGATATGCCCCTCCATGACGGAGGAGGCCATCCACTTGCCTCCCGCTCCGGACATGGTTGGAGAAGGTTGAGGTGAGATGTGCGGACTTGGGCGCTGGAGCTCGAGTGCGCAAAGATGGATAAGCAAAGGAGGAAGAAGGCCTAGGTGAAAAGGTGGATCCTTATCCCTTATATATGAGCGGACGAAACTATGCGTCCCCACCGGCCTAGTAAAACTCGCTTATCACCCAAGCGCCGCAATTAATGGCGCGGTTGGGTTACCCATGTCCGTATTGATGAGAATCCCGGAATAAGGGGACACGATCTCCGCTTTGACAAGACATGCCAAGGAAACCGCTTCGCTAAACGCGCTGAGGTGGAACAATAAAAACGATTCGAATAAAGGCTTGGCCGTGGCATGACATCATACGTCAGCAGATTGAACCTGTGTAAATATCATTCTCTCTACGGTGGTATGTGGAATTTATTTTGCAGAGCCAGACACTATCCTGGTGTTCAAAATCTTCTATGAATTATTCGGAGGAGGAACCCGCCTTGCAATGCCGAAGACAATATGCACGCCAGACTCGTCGTCATTGAAGCCTAGTTCAGGGGCTACTGAGGGAGTCCTGGACTAGGGGGTGTCCGGATAGCCGAACTATCACTGTCGGCCGGACTCCAAGACTATGAAGATACAAGATTGAAGACTTCGTCCCGTGTCCGGATGGGACTTTCCTTGGCGTGGAAGGCAAGCTTGGCAATACGGATACGTGGATCTCCTACCATTGTAACCGACTCTGTGTAACCCTAGCCCTCTCCGGTGTCTATATAAACTGGAGGGTTTTAGTCCGTAGGACATATAACAATCGTACCATAGGCTAGATTCTAGGGTTTAGCCTCCTTGATCTCGTGGTAGATCTAGTCTTGTACTACCCATATCATCAATATCAATCAAGCAGGAGTAGGGTTTTACCTCCATCGAGAGGGCCCGAACCTGGGTAAAAACATCGTGTCCCTTGTCTGCTATTACCATCCGCCTAGACGCACAGTTCGGGACCCCCTACCCGAGATCCGCCGGTTTTGACACCGACAACGGGCGTGGGTAACCCAACCGCGCCATTGATTACGGCGCTTGGGAGATAAGCGAGTTTTACCAGGCTGGTGGGGACGCATAGTTTTCGTCATCCATATAAGGGATAAGGATCCACCTTTTACCCACGCCTTCTTCCTCCTTTGCTTATCCATTTGCGCCAAGACTCGAGCTCCAGCGCCCAAGTCCGCACATCTCGCCTCAACCTTCCCCAGTCATGTCCGGAGTGGGAGGCAAGTGGATGGCCTCCTCCGTCATGGAGGGGTACATCAAAAGGCTGAGGAAAGCCGGATACCTGCACAACGATATTGCGCACCGGCTTCCAGACGAGGGGCAACTCGTCCCCACCCCCAGGCCCCATGAGAGGGTGGTGTTCCTTCCCCATTTCCTCTGTGGACTGGACTTCCCACTCCACCCATTTGTCCGGGGGCTCATGTTCTACTATGGCCTGGATTTCCATGATCTGGCCCCGAATTTCATCCTCAACATCTCAGCGTTTATCGTTGTGTGCGAGGCCATCCTCTGCATCCAGCCCCACTTCGGCTTATGGCTGAAGACTTTTAATGTCAAGCCAAAGGTAGTGGGCGGCCGCCAAGCGGAGTGCGGAGGCGCCATGGTGGGTAAGATGCCCAACGTCAAATGGCTCGAGGGCGCCTTCATGGAAACCATCAAAGGGTGGCAATCGGGGTGGTTCTACATCACCGAGCCGCGTGACCCTGAATGGGCAGCGGCCCCCGAATTTAGATCTGGCATCCCCACACGGCTCACCTCCTGGAAAGAGAAGGGCCTGACATGGGGTGACTCGGAGGAGCTGACCGAACTCCAATCCTGCGTCCAAACCCTGGTGAACAAGAAGCTCAAGCTTGTCAACGTAGTCCAGGTCATGCTCATCCGCCGGATTCTCCGGTGCCAACAACGGACTTTCAACTTGTGGGAGTTCGATCCGGCACAGCACCAGACCTTGAGCAGGCTCTTCGACACTACATACGAAGATGCCTGGAAGGTGCTTTTCAAGGGTGCCGAGGCTCCCGCATCCGGTACGGAAGATCGTGGATTCAGCTCGCAGCGTCAAGCCGGCGAGGTAAGCTATTTTACCCTTCACGGGACACTTGTTTTCCATAGTTTGACTCTATGCGGGATCTAAACTCCCTTTACCTTTAACAGGCTTGGCAGAAAACGTCCGGGCAGGTTAATTGTCCGGCTCCCTTGCCAGAAGACCCAGTGGACGCCCGTTTAATGGGACTGCTGGCTCCGGCGCCTTACGTGGTGCCGAAGAAGAAGGCCAAGAAGAAGGCCACGGGAACTCGGAGGAGTTCCCGGTGCCAGGTGTTATCGGACTCATCGTCCGAGGACTCCGAGGCGGAGTCCTCCCGCGAAGACGAGGAGGAGAAAAAAGAGGCCTCTCCCCCAGCGGGGGGAGAGAAGAAAAGGAAGGCCTCCTCAACTGGGGAGGCCGGAGGGTCCAAGAAGGGAAGGACCCTTCCTCCGGACTGTTCCACCAATGCCGACGACGGCGAAGAGGAGTGGCCCTCGAGGGCCAAGCCCCTGGCGAGATCGTAAGTGTCCGGATTCCATAATAACTCATGATTTTTCTTTTGTCGCGTAGTGTCTTCTAACGCCGAATACAACCATGTAGCCCGCCCAAGGACGATCTCCCCGCTTCGTCGAGCGGCTCCCTGGATTCATCGGATGTGAATAGCACTTCACTTCCGACCGCCTCCTACCCCGTGACGCAGACGACGCCGAGGTGGGGTCCTAGAAGGGGCCCGACCAGGAGGAGGTGGTCCTGGAGGTGCCGCAAGGCGACCTCCCGGACTCTGGGCAAAAAGAGGGCGAAACCCCCGAGGGCTCTAAGTCCGGCCCTGTGCCAGACTCCGTACCAGAACCTAAAGTGGTTCCGAAGTCCGGCGGGCGGTCCCTTCGTAAGAAGGGAAAGACTGCGACGCCGGTGGCCTCCGTCCAACTGGAGGCACCAGATGACTTGCTGGAGGCGCTTAACGGCGCCTCCATCAAGGAGGAGCACCGCACTATTATGAGTGCGGTGATCCAGAAAGTTCGGTCTGCCAAGAGCGGACTGACTGAAGCTTGTACCATCCTTCTAACAGGCTTTGAGGTATGTAATTAAGATATGTAAAATAGTACCGCATAGACAGTAGCCTCTAATGCTCAGTTTGGTGTTCGGAAAGAAAAGCCGAACTAAGGATCTAAAAAGATATACGCAGGAGTCTAACATAAGCATGTCAATATGGGAATGCAGGCTGCGCTGATGACCTCTGCCGCACTGACTGCGGAGGTCAATGCATTGAAGCAGAGCCTCGAGCGGTCCGAGAACGAGCTCGACCGTGCCAAGAAGCAGCTCGAGGACAAGGAAGGTAAGTAATACCTTATTAAAGTAATACCTTATAGAAAAGGATTTTGTTGCAAAAAATGACAGGAATAACGTGAGTATTGCAGGGGCCAAGAACGAGGTGGCGACCCTGAAGGAAGCGGTGTCCGAGGCCGAACGCAATGCAGCCGTGGAACGCACCGAGCGAGAGAAGCAGGAGGCGCGGGTGGCGGAGGCGCGGGTGGCGGAGGTGCGGCAAGAGCTCCAGGCTCTCGTGGAAAAACATGAGAGTTTGGAGCATGACTCGAAGACTCGAGAGTCCGAGCTCGCCTTGGCTCTTGAGAGTGCCAAAGCCGCTAAGGCCGAAGCCCAAAAAGCCCTCCAGGAAATTGAGGCGATAAAGAAGATAGCGGCGGGTAAGGCATTCTTCATGCAAAGCAAGCACGTGAAAGTGAATTACTTGTTACTTACCCGAATCCGGAACTCTCTAGGAGCATTCACAGATCTGCCCTGCAGTGTGTCCGATGCTGCCACATTCTACCGAGCCGAGGAGGGGAGCTCGACGGAAAAGGTGTTCTGGTCTCAATATGCTGAGGCCGGACATCCGGGTGCTCGAGCGACCAAATTGAAGCAGCTGGTCGAGCTCCACAAGGTGGCCGAACAGGCCATGAAGGGCCTCATAGCTCGGCTGTGGCCCAAAGAAGCCATGCCTGGGAGCTACTTCGGTCTGGTGCGGCGGCTGGTGGACGCCTGTCCATGGGTTGAATTCGTCAAGCACTCCGTCTCCATTGAAGGTGCCTGTCGGGCCCTTGCCCGCGCTAAAGTGCACTGGGGCAAGATGGATGTTGAGAAGCTTGTGACGGACGCGCCACCGCCAGGCAAGGAGTATCGCACGCCCGAGATGTACTATAAGGGTGTCCTGAAGGGTGCCCTCCTTATAGCGGGTGAATGCTCCAAAGATGTAATTTTTTTAGTAGACTCGCGTTTTGTTATCCTGTGCGCTGAAAACTTTGTTCATATGCGCTAAGCAACGCTTGTTAATTTAAAATATTACCTTCTGTGCGGCCGTTTATCAAATTTGAGAGATGGCAAGTCGTTGGCTTCAGTCCCCATGCCACGAGTGCTGGGGTGTTCGGGATAAACTTGAGCTCTCTTGTTCCCATTCTTGGGTCCTTCGAGGGAGGCGCTCAACACAACGAACGAGGCAACCGGACTTATAATGCTTGAACACTCCCACTTAGCCATAGAATTCTATAATTTTAAATTTCAGCGAAGCCCCTAGTGTTCGGAAGACCGAATTCGGGGTGCTATCCACGCCTGGGCCGGACAAAGCCGGCTCCTCGCTCTAAGCGGCATAAGTCTTTAGGGACTCGAAAAAACCTCTTGAACAGCGACCGGCTCTCGCCCTATCATGACGGTCAGTTTTAGCTTTCTCAACTGAGGTGCTCAACCCACCTTAACTGGGGCACAATCGCAGTGGTTCTCCCAGCACTACCTTAGCCGATATAACGAAACGTAAGGTACCAAAACATGGGAGCCGGGCAAACCCAACTATTGACCCAAGACATGATTCGGAGCCGATGCATATAGTGCTATAAGTTCGGGGTGCCGCACTTGTGAAAGTGTTCGGACATATCACACCTTATTTTGGGGTACTTAAGCCCCTGGTGTATTTGGCCATACCAAAGCGTATGGATGCAACATGTCATAAGTGAACATGTATAAATAGAAAAAGGAATGCAATAATAGGCAAAAAGCGATGCATTGTTTATTCAAAAAATACTGCAATGAAAGCAGAACGATACCAATAGTGTGAAAAGCAAGGGATGGGACTATTTAACATGTCCCCCTCCAGGGGTAGGCTGCGGGATGGTATGTAAAACAGGTATACTGCTCGTAATAGAGACCACCTGGATACTCGACGTAGCTTTTCTGCTTCCCTGGTTGTTGCATCGTGAGTTCGGCGATTCTACTGCCGGGAAGGGCTTCTTGAAAACGGAGTCCTGAGAATAATAAGAAGAAAAAGGAATGACACAATTGGGAGCCCCTGGTGTGGTTGAGCCGCACTCTGGGCATGCCGTGGTCGTGCCCCTCCCCCTATGCCCATGGTATCTCCAGAGCGTAGTTATGTACGCTGCGGTATCGGTCTCGATTTTGCGTGGGCTGGGGTGGGGCCGCATTGCTACGCTGTGTTCGGAACGTGCAGCGGTCTTGTTTTAGGTTACTCCGGCGCGCTTGACTGAGTCCGGACGCTAACACCGGACTCGAGAATTGCCTTAAGAGGCTGCTTTGTACTTCCGCCGCGAGAGCAGCCAGATGCTCCTCGCCGAGAGAGCGCTCGGTGTTTCCGCTGACCGTAATGACTCCTCGAGGACCTCGCATCTTGAGCTTGAGGTATGTGTAGTGCGGCACCGCATTGAACTTTGCAAATGCGGTTCATCCGAAAGCAAAGGCATGATAGCCATCATGAACGGGACTATGTCAAGATTAACTCTTCGCCGGAAGTTATCCGGGATCCAAGACCACTTCAAGTGTGACCGAGCCTGCATATTGGCCTCTTCACTGGTATGACGCCTTTGAAGGTCGTCTTTGTGGGTTTAATCCTTGAGGGTCTATGCCCATCTTGCGCCAGATCCCGATAAAGCAGGTTCAGTTGCTACCGCCATCCATCAGACTCTAGTGACGGAAACCGTCGACGATGTGGGGACCCCGACTCATAAGTCGTGATCACCGAATGCACGTGTACAAAGGATCCGAGATCAATGCTCACTGAACACACGAAGCTGAATAACAAGAGTCTTACATCCATACATACCGATACACAAGTAGGACCATTATGGTCGAGTCTGGAGTATAACATCGCAGCGTAAATCTTCGTCGATAACTTGGACCCATGCCATCTGCCTTAACCCTACAAGCATTCTGACTGGGAAGCGTCCTAGCTCGCATGTTCGTCACCGAAGTATTCCTCATCATATCCTGTTCTTTAATGCCTGGAAAATAAAATAACCAGTGGCAAGCCAATGAGTACTTTGAATGTACTCGCAAGCAACCCATGTTTTGGTTCAAGATACAACAATGCATGATATAGGTAAATTTTTGCAGAAAGCTAGTTTTGAGTGCAATGACATGTTCAACAACTTGTAAGACGTGCATCAAGAGAGTTCAAGTAACCATGAGGACAGGTTACAGATATCAATATAAATAGAGTGGGCACCAACCCAACTCAATCACGTCAAGTCCTTTGATTTGACCCAAGTAGTTATCCAAACACACACACTGGTTTGTAAACTCTGGACATAGTTTAAGCAGCACCGCCCAACCGTCCTTGACCGTGGACACGGCTATTCAATAGTTTTACACTGCAGAGGTTGCACACTGCACTCCACAAGATCCGGGAACTTCCGTGTCATCCACGACCCGCGATACCTCAAGTACCCGGGGTAAGCACCCGATCACTACCTTTCCCTAGACGACACTAACATGAAGTCCACTCGATTGGTAGTAACCCCCATGCCCAACATTTCACATCATAAAGTTGTGGAGCCTCGCTCCCATATTCATCACATACCACAAGCACGGGGTACCAACGGTGTGTCCGGTGCCCTGTGAAAACAGTCATGGCCGCCCTACCTGGCACGACCCCGTCCCGAGAGAGCTCTCCCCCGTCACTAGTAATGCGGGCTCAAAGCTAGTATCGATCTAGGTAATCAATAATGCCCTTTCCCATATAAGGGTAGAGTGGTTGCGCATGTAAGGTTGGGACACCATCAAATCTTAAATCTAATCCGTTTTGAAAAAACACACACACTTGCCTTGGTACACCACTTCGTCATCAAGTGGTTACCCATCTCATCATCTCCCTGCATAAGTGGCACCCGACGGGTTTTCAAAAAGTCTTTTGAAAATACTTTGTCTCCATCATCATGCATATTCCCGTCCCTTTTTGCGTAGCACTACTTTAGCATCCTATCTACTCCCACCGGCATAACCCTCATAAGAAGGTAGGGTCATGCACAATGCAAGTATCAACGAGGAAGTACGGTGGTAAACCATCAAAGTGGATACCACCTCATCATGATTCCGTTGCAACAACAATATGGTGCTATATGACATGCATAAAAAGGTTTCATAGACATGGTCAAAGGGCTGCTTGCCTGTTTTAACAAACTCTTCGAGGTCTTCAAATATCACTGGTCCAACTCCGAGCATTTCGTCTACTTCGTCTACTCCGGGCATTTGAAGCAAGTTTGAGCTCTCTGTGATTTTCTAAAGTTCATTACAGAAATAGGAAAAATGGGATTTGATAATTATCTGTGAAGAAAAGGTCTCTGGAAAAATGTGCATGTTGCATCACCAGATAGATCATGATTTATAGTCACTAGAAATTTGAATCATCAAATTTGGAGTCCATTTGAATTGTTTATGGATTTTTGAATTGACTGAGAAAAAGAAAAAGGAAAAAGGTTTAGGGTTTACCCAAAGTGTGCATGAGGCGAGGATAGACATTGGGCGGCTTGGCTGCTCGCTCAAGACGCTGCCAGGGCCACGTTGGAGACGGGCTAGCGCAGGGCGTCTTTGCGCAGGGGAGACGGATCCGGCCGAGGCCATTTCCACTTAAACAGTGGGGCCCGCCCACCGGTCGCTGATGAGCGGGGCCCGCTTGTCGGGTTCGTCCCCAACCTCCCGCTCGAACAAAGCAGAGGCAGGGGCGGCGTCGACGGCGGCTTGCCGTGCTACTGAGCCACTGCTGAGGTCCCCCATTGGCGTGCTTTCTGGGAGAGACGAACTGGAGACCCCACCACGGGCGCTGCGCCACGGATGGGAGCAGGTCCTGCTCATGGCGGACGGGCGTCGGGCGAGATGGGTTCTGGGGTTGGGGCGCTAGAGGAAGAGGTAAGGCGGAGGAGCCTCTGTCAAGGCGGTGGCTCCATTGGTGTCCAAAGGAGGGGAGGGGAGGCTTCGATTTGCAGGAATTTGGGCGGAGCCCAACGGTGGCTCTCGGGCCATGGAGGGAGCAGGAGGGCACGAGAGGAGATGCAGGTTGGTCCATAGGATGCTCAGGAGGAAGAGAGGGCCAAAGGAGTAGAGAGGGGGCTCGGGGTGGCCTTAAGTAGAAGGGGCGAGGTGCACCGTGAGCTCATGCGCCGGTGAAGCTGTTGTGGTCGCTACAAGCCACGGGGGCTCACGTGGGCGTGTCCGGGGTGTTTGTAGGGGTGATCTACGCCCAGAGGAAGGGATAGAAGGAGCGGGGAAGTGTCAGGGCGTCGCGCGTGTGAGCTCGTCCATTGGAGCTCTCGGCTGCGGCTGCAGGCTTGAATGGAGGCAGCAGGAGGGAGAAGGAGGAGGGGGACAGGGGTTTAGCATGACGCAGACGCCGAGGCACATCGTCGGGCGCGCTGGGGAGGCCCGAGGTGGCCGGGAGTGCTTGGCGTGGGCGGCTATAGTGCCGAGTGCATCATGGCGCCCAGGCGTGCAAATGGCCGGCATGGCATTTTTTGGCAATGTGGGCGCGGCCACTGATGTCTGGTAGTGCTTGGGGGTAGTAAGGAAGGGATCTTGGCCTTGGATGCTTTGGGTGGCCAGTGGGTGAAGAGAGAGGATGGAGAAGAGTGGAAATGGGGCTGTCCAGAATAGAAAAGTGGAGTTCTTCCCCCCTCCATCATTGCTTCCTTGGGCATAAAAGCGTCCAGGTGCTAGAGGGGGACTAGGAGAGGTTGTGGTAAAAAGTAGAGTCCATGGAGATTAGTGGAAGTGGACAAAACATACATTTTTAATTTCTGCCAGAAGGTGTTTGATGGTGGTTTGGGCAAGCAAATGGATTCCAAATGATATGAAGATTAACAGGATCAAGTGTCATATAGAAATGGAGTTTATCACCAAGTTGGAGCTCATTTGGAGGAAGTTGACAATGCAACTCTGGTAAACCCTAGAAATTAGCAGAAATGGCTTTACCAAGATTTAGTCATGTAAATCAATTCTCATTGATGCACCACTTGGTGTAGTGTCATCATTTGAGGTTATGAACATGCCCACAAAAGTTGAGATCAAAAGGAGAAAGTTGCCAATGTAGAGTTGTTCGGATTTGGTTCTGGACAGGAAGGGTTTTGGGGCACTTTGATCAAGTTACCTTGTTCTCCAACTTGTGCCACTTGGTCTAGATGAATAATTAGAACATTTGAGAATGTTCACAAGGTTTGAGAACATTTGGACATGTTTGGCAATATAAAGTTGCTCAAACTTCAAAATGGACAGAAATGGTTTTGAGAGGGTTTCATGGGGTTATACTGTTCTCCATGACATGAGAATTGGCAAGACCATCAAACATGTCATAAGTGACATGATAGAATTTTCTTGGAATATTTGGAGAATATTTCCTTTGTAAATATTTCAAAAGCTTGAACTATCCAGAAAGGGGTTTTGAGGGATTTGACCAACATTTTGAACATGACCATGTGTTGAAACTCTTATATATTGACAATATATGTCCACTTAGTTTCCCTAGATTTTTGTCAAATATTTTTGAAACAATAAAATAATTTTTCCCTATTAAAGACCATTTCTGGCCTTAAGAAAAAGCTTTTAAATAAAATAGTAAAATAACTTTTAAAATTATATTTTTGTGGTTTCTGGGTATCCTATATCTAATAGGAGTCAAATATATTTTTGGAAATATTTTTACTGCCCTTAATTAAGTACTTGCAGTGCAAACCTCAATTCAGGGGTTTTTGAAAAACTAATTTTTGAAAATACTATTTGGCCAAATGATTTTTGCAAGAAATTATTTTTATGTCCTATACACATGGCATGATCATTGGGAAAGGTTTTTGGATCAAGGAGAAGGAGTATAAGAGTTGGAGGATTTATTTTATTTTTAGAGCACTAGCAAACAACAGACAAAATCCAATCAAGGCAAAGTCCAAAACACTCAAAAGTTTTTGTCAGACCACATTTTAGCATGATTGTTAGCTTAAGTGTAGTGGCATGAAAATCAGGGTGTGACAGACCTACCCCCCTTACAAGAATCTCGTCCCCGAGATTCCTAGACTAGGCGCGGAAAGGGATACAGAAACTTGGATCTGGGGTAGTCTTCAAGTCCTCATGTTGCTTCTGCTTCCGTGTAGTGCTCCATTGAGCTTGAAGTACTTGAAGGTGTGGCTTCGTGTATGACGCTCTTCTTGATCCAGGTTGCTAATGTGTAGCTCGCGGTAGGTAAGATTGGGCTAGGGGTCGATGGCTCGGTGGTTAATGCCCTCGTAGAGATCGGGCAATTAGGAAGTTGGAAACACTTCCGGGGTTGTGATGCATGGAAAGCGCCAGCACAATGGGTAACTCAGGTGGTAACTCTAGCTGGTAGCCGTCTACTCTTCGTCTTGAAGTGATCTCGGAGGGGGTTGTTAAATCTTGGAGTGATCTCGAAGGGGGTCGATGAATCTTGGTGTGGGTCTCCTTGTCATGGAAATGCTTGGTTCTTTAAAGAGGAGTGGTTTGTAGATTCGCATGGTCTTCAACGGGGAAGTTCACTTCTTGGCGATGGCAGTTGACATAGTTCTTCCTCCTAGACATGACGATCTTCAGATGTTCCTTGACCAGCTCAATGATTCTTCTTCTGTCTTCGGGTAGACAAGTATGTCATCAAAGAAAGATGACAACTAACTTGTCCAAGCACTCCATGAAGTCTATGGGGTACGTAAAGTGGGATGAGGCATTGGTGATGGTCACGGTTGAGCATTGGCCAAGGTCTTATCAATCTAGAGCCAAAGCCCAAGGTCAGGATCCGACCATGTTGTGGCTTGGTAGGGCTTAAGGGTTTCAAGGATCTAGTGTGCGAGTGAGCATTCATCATCTTATCCTTGAGCACAGTTTCTGAGATGCCAACTGTTCTATCTAGTCCTCCAAATAGACCACCTTAAACTGCTGAAAGCATCATCTCGCATAGGTCAACTCCAATCATCACTCACGTTATTCATATCCTCATGACTCCCAAGGGGTGGTCTAATAAATCTATACATGTCAACTATACCCGAACTCATATGTATGGCTACCCCTAAAAATCCATGGGTAGAGCATATATTCTGCTAGGCTTGAATTTAATCACCACAATCCAAGTGCTCAGTCTATTGATCCAAGGTCCATGATAAAGCATCTCTATCCTAAGGAAACACGTCGTAAGCCACTCCAAGATCTTGTTTCCTTCCTATGAATCAACTCCAACAACCTGTTAACTTCCATCAATCACTACATAATCCAGTAGTTCTTCAAATCCAATCTCTATGGTGTTCCACACGATCTTCTAATATCCTATAATCCACAAATACTGGGAAGGCTACCTTACTATAGTC
This sequence comes from Aegilops speltoides, assembly GCA_021437245.1. Classification (NCBI taxonomy): domain Eukaryota; kingdom Viridiplantae; phylum Streptophyta; class Magnoliopsida; order Poales; family Poaceae; genus Aegilops; species Aegilops speltoides. The sequence continues at coordinate 378,742,836 of CM038146.1, forward strand.
AGTCCACCAATTTCCATTATCATGGTCACGTAAACTCCAACCTCAAGCTTATATAGATCCCTAAATAAACTCTGACAATTAGTCCAATCTCCTACTTTATTATCCTCCAAGAAACATGGTATCATGATCGAGCTCATCAGTCTAAATCCAATTTACTCCGAACCATGTAGACTTACTCACCACCTATACTCAACTAGGATCACTTATTTAAATCCAAATCTTATGTCCAATGAGAATTCCTACATGCTTCCCCAAAGTCATACCATAATGTCAACTATCTCCTATCAATATCCCCTGGCTAAGTCAAATCCTCATACTTTCAAGAATTCAGCTTGCGATCTTAATTGTCCCATTAAATCCAATTTACTCACGGGTAATGAAAGTTGTGCTACTCTATAATCATGATCCCACCAAGTTCATCTACCAACATGAAAACCTCATAACCCACCAAATAGTCTCAGATGATTCCTCAAGGTCACCGGTATAAACTCATCAAGTCATTTGTCCTCTGTTCATATATCCTCAAACTGGTCTTCCCTATGGTATCGTCAGTTCTGGTGCTATATTAGGATGATAATGTGCTCGTTCACTATGTCTACTAGTTTCATAATGAACCCAGTGATAAGCAAGGTTACGGAGGCTTAACAGGTTCTCTTGCAATTCTGTGGGTTAAGCACATGGTTAAGGATTCGAGCTGGGGTATCTCGTGAAGTCCTGTAGGGTCTAGGGATAGGGTTCTAGTCTTGAGGTGTAAACATACGGGGTTGTACTTGGTCGAGGAGGTTGTAGCAAAAGTCTTCAGTGCTTGTTGGTCACCGAGGTGGAATCCTTGGTGCATATTGTCTTGCTTGTCTTCAGTTGAGGAGAGAGATGAGAGGGAAAAGTAGCATAGAGGAGGGGAATGCCTAAAGGGGGTTCTATAGTGCTAGTGCAAACAAACAGGTGCCAAAAAGGCCAAACACAAACAACAAAATAAGGCAGGTGATATAGTCACGTACTTGTTACCTAGGTCAAAAAGGGCGACTGATATCAAAACACACACAAATAAAAACAAGCAACACACAATCATGGTTCTATTTGAACCATCATACGGACTTGACTGCGCATAGGGGGTACATGACTCATCCTACCCTAGGGGTTCTCGGATTCTATAGTCCCGCCTTGTGCCTCGTGCAGTCTCCCGGGTTTTCCTCAGGTGCTGCTACATCTCTTGTAGTTGTTTGATGAAACGATCCCGGTTGAGCTTGAAGAGTCTTCAACAACTTCTTGCCTGTTGAAGTGATGGGGTGAAGGTGGCTTCTCATAGCAGGCATTGACTCAGTCTTCTGTTGTCTTCTTAATCATGACGATCCCTTTTTGTCTTCTAAGGTGTCGAAGGTGCTAAGTAGATAATCCTTTATGCAATGACATTAACAACGCATAATAGAGGTCCATCATGTCGGTTACGTTGGTGACAACATCGACACCAAGAGCGGGGGATGAATATAACCGTTTTCCTGCTCACTATAGTGAGGCGGACCAAATGGCTAGGTTCTCATCCACCGGTGATTGCCGATACAACAACGGTAATGACAGAGTTACCCTGTTAGTGATGTATATCATGATCTTGCATATTCTATGCCCTGATCATCGTAGACTAAGCTGCATCATCTTGGGGCAGTGTCAAGGGTGTCACCATCTCCTGGGCCTTCAGGTCCTCATCCCTCGAGGATGTAACTTCTGTTGGTATCATCTTGTTGTGGTCTCGCCAATCTTGTGTTCCGGTGATGTGAATGAATGTCTGGCAAGGCATCTTCCTTCTAGATTATCCACAGGGATTAGAAGGAATCCAGTGGTCAGGGGCATAAGGGTTCTAGCGACCAAAGGTTTTGAAGGGGAAGAGATCAATAAGGAAAGTATACCTTAGTTTTCGAAAAACTGAGAAGGGAAGAGAAGTAGAGGTAGTTTTGAAGACTAGTAGTAGTTTTGGAAATAGTTTTACCCTAACTAACGACCATGCTAACTAAGGCTTCCTACAGTCAGGATGACTCTGATACCAGCTCTGTGGGGACCCCGACTCATAAGTCGTGATCACCGAATGCACGTGTAGAGTGATCCCAGAGATCAATGCTCATTGAACACACAGAAGCTGAATAACAAGAGTCTTACAACCGTACGTACCGTATTACACAAGTAGGACCATTATGGTCGAGTCTTGAGTATAACATCGCAGCGGAAATCTTCGTCGATAACTTGGACCCATGTCATCTGCCTTAACCCTACAGGCATTCTGACTGGGAAGCGTCCTAACTCGCATGTTCGTCACCGAAGTATTCCTCATCATATCATGTTATTTCATGCCTGGCCAATAAAATAACCACTGGCAAGCCAATGAGTACTTTGAATGTACTCGCAAGCAACCCATGTTTTGGTTCAAGATACAACAATGCATGATATAGGTAACTTTTTGCAGAAAGCTAGTTTTGAGTGCAATGACATGTTCAACAACTTGTAAGACATGCATCAAGAGAGTTCAAGTAACCATGAGGACAGGTTACAGATATCAACATAAATAGAGTGGGCACCAACCCAACTCAATCACGTCAAGTCCTTTGATTTGACCCAAGTAGTTATCCAAACACACACACTGGTTTGTAAACTCTAGACATAGTTTAAGCAGCACCGCCCAACCGTCCTTGACCGTGGACACGGCTATTCGAATAGTTTTACACTCTGCAGAGGTTGCACACTGTACCCACAAGATCCGGGGAACTTCCGTGTCATCCACGACCCGCGATACCTCAAGTACCCGGGGTAAGCACCCGATCACTACCTTTCCCTAGACGACACTAACATGAAGTCCACTCGATTGGTAGTAACCCCCATGCCCAACATTTCACATCATAAAGTTGTGGAGCCTCGCTCCCATATTCATCACATACCACAAGCACGGGGTACCAACGGTGTGTCCGGTGCCCTGTGAAAACAGTCATGGCCGCCCTACCTGGCACGACCCCGTCCCGAGAGAGCTCTCCCCCGTCACTAGTAATGCGGGCTCAAAGCTAGTATCGATCTAGGTAATCAATAATGCCCTTTCCCATATAAGGGTAGAGTGGTTGCGCATGTAAGGTTGGGACAGTCATCAAATCTTAAATCTAATCCGTTTTCGAAAAAAACACACACACTTGCCTCGGTACACCACTTCGTCATCAAGTGGTTACCCATCTCATCATCTCCCTCGGGCATAAGTGGCACCCGACGGGGTTTTCAAAAAAGTCTTTTGAAAATACTTTGTCTCCATCATCATGCATATTCCCGTCCCTTTTTGCGTAGCACTACTTTAGCATCCTATCTACTCCCACCGGCATAACCCTCATAAGAAGGTAGGGTCATGCACAATGCAAGTATCAACGAGGAAGTACGGTGGTAAACCATCAAAGTGGATACCACCTCATCATGATTCCGTTGCAACAACAATATGGTGCTATATGACATGCATAAAAAGGTTTCATAGACATGGTCAAAGGGCTGCTTGCCTGTTTTAACAAACTCTTCGAGGTCTTCAAATATCACTGGTCCAACTCCGAGCATTTCGTCTACTTCGTCTACTCCGGGCATTTGAAGCAAGTTTGAGCTCTCTGTGATTTTCTAAAGTTCATTACAGAAATAGGAAAAATGGGATTTGATAATTATCTGTGAAGAAAAGGTCTCTGGAAAAATGTGCATGTTGCATCACCAGATAGATCATGATTTATAGTCACTAGAAATTTGAATCATCAAATTTGGAGTCCATTTGAATTGTTTATGGATTTTTAATTGACTGAGAAAAAGAAAAAGGAAAAAGGTTTAGGGTTTACCCAAAGCGTGCACAGGGCGTAGGATAGACACTGGGCGGCCCGGCTGCTCGCCTCAAGACGCTGCTAGGGCCACGTTGGAGGCGGGCTAGCGCAGGCGTCTTCGCGCAGGGGAGGCGGATCCGGCCGAGGCCGTTTCCACTTAAACGGCGGGGCCCGCCCACTGGTTGCTAACGAGCGGGGCCCGCTTGTCGGGTTCGTCCCCAACCTCCCGCTCGAACAGAGCAGAGGCAGGGCGGCGGCGACGGCGGCTTGCCGGCGCTTCTGAGCCACTGCTGGAGGTCCGCCACCGGCGTGTTTCAGCTGGGAGAGACGAACTGGAGACCCCACCACGGGCGCTGCGTCACGGATGGGAGCAGGTCCTTGCCTCCGCGGACGGCGTCAAGGCGAGAGGGTTCTGGGGTTGTGGGGCACTAGAGGAAGAGGTAAAGGCGGAGGAGCCTCGCCAAGGCGGTGGCTCCATTGGTGTCCAAAGGAGGGGAAGGGAGGCTTCGGTTTGCAGGAATTTGGGCGGAGCCCAACGGCGGCTCTCCGGCCATGGAGGGAGTAGGAGGGCACGAGAGGTGATGCAGGTTGGTCCAGAGGATGCTCAGGAGGGAGAGATGGCCAAAGGAGTAGAGAGGGGGCTCGGGGTGGCCTTAAGTAGAAGGGGGCGAGGTGCACCGTGAGCTCATGCGTCGGTGAAGCTGTTGCGGTCGCTACAAGCCACGGGGGCTCACGTGGGCGTGTCCGGGGTGTTTGTAGGGGTGGTCTACTGTGGGGACCCCGACTCATAAGTCGTGATCACCGAATGCACGTGTACAGTGATCCCAGAGATCAATGCTCACTGAACACACAAAAGCTGAATAACAAGAGTCTTACATCCATACATACCAGATACACAAGTAGGACCATTATGGTCGAGTCTTGAGTATAACATCGCAGCAGTAAATCTTCGCCTATAACTTGGACCCATGCCATCCGCCTTAACCCTACGGGCATTACGACCGAAGCGCCCTAGCTCGCATGCTCGTCACCAAGTATTCTTCATCATATCCTCGTTCTTTCATGCCCGCCAATAAAATAACCAATGGCAAGCCCATGAGTACTTTGAATGTACTCGCAAGCAACCCATGTTTTGGTTCAAGATACAACAATGCATGATATAGGTAAATTTTTGCAGAAAGCTAGTTTTTCTCATGCAGGTATGGTCAATATTTATCAAGGACAGGAATGCGTCTGCAACAAGCATCAGGAGGTTACAGACATCAACATCGAGAAAGAGTTATGAACAACTCATGCTCAAGCTCATCGTGACTTCCTCACGAGTCACATCATCAATATCACCAATCAGTGTTGTTTGTCAGAAACTTATGGACATAGTCTAAGCAGCACCGCCCAACTGTCCTTGACCGTGGACACGGCTATTCGAATAGTTTTACACTCTGCAGAGGTTGCACACTTTACCCACAAGATCCGGGGAACTTCCGTGTCATCCACGACCCGCGATACCTCAAGTACCCGGGGTAAGCACCCGATCATTACCTTTCCCTAGACGACACTAACATGGAGTCCACTCGATTGGCAGTAACCCCCGTGCCCAACATTTCACATCACACTTTCGTGGAGCCTTGCTCCCATAATTATCACATACCACTGGCACGGGGTACCAACGGTGTGTCCGGTGCCCTGTGAAAACAGTCATGGCTGCCCTACCTGGCACGACCCCATCCCGAGAGAGAGCACCAACTCTCCCCCGTCACTAGTAATGCGGGCCCCAAGCTAGTATCGGCCTAGGTAATCAATAATGCCCTTTCCCATATAAGGGTAGAGTGGTTGCGCATGTAAGGTTGGGGCAGTCATCAAATCTTAAATCTAATCCGTCTCTGTAAACAACACTTTCATCAAGCCTCGGTACGCTACCTCTCCACCAAGTAGTGACCCAGTTCATCATCATCTCCCAGGGGCATTAATGGCACCCGGCTATTTGCAAGTATGTCAAACCACACTTGATTTCTTTCCATGCATAACCCTGGCCCACTTTGCGTAGCAGCTACTTTAGCATCCTATCTACTCCCACCGGCATAACCCTCATAAGAACGTAGGGTCATGCACAATGCAAGTATCAATGAGGAAGTAACAGAGGCAACCAACCAACGTGGTCTACCATCTCATCATGATTCCGATGCAACAATAATAAAGAGTTATATGTCATGCATAAAAAAAAGGTTTCATGGACATGGTCAAAGGGCTGCTTGCCTGTTGTAACGAAGTCTTCGAGGTCTTCAAATATCTCTGGTCCAACTCCGAGCATTCCGTCTACTTCGTCAACTATCGTCGAAAGCAAGCATAATAAGCAACACAACAAGGCAGGAAATAAAAGTGCTCTAAAAATATGAGTTGGACTTTTCTAGGATACCTCTGGTCATATGAGGGATGACCAAAGTGGTTTCATTGAATTTGATGAATGGATATCTCTGAACATTTTGATATGGTGGAATCAAGGGGTTTATGGATTTGCAAGAAGTGTACAGAAATATATTTTTGAAAAATGAGCAAAGGCACCCATTTAACAAAGGATGATTTTAGACGCATCTAGGAATTGGTTTCACTGGATTTGGAGTTGAGATGATTTTCCTATGAATTTGCAAAGTTGGCTATATACAAAGAAATAGACCATTAGTTGAGGTGACACAGAAAGTATTAGTGAAAATGTTCAAAAACTAAGTTTTGAACTTAGATGCATCTAGGAATTTGAATCATGGCATTTGGATCAATATTGAGCTCTTTGTGATTTCTAAAGTTTATCACAAAATTAAGAAAATTGGGATTTGATAATTGTCTGTGAAGAAAACCTTTATGGAAAATTGTGCAAATTGCACCATGTGATAGATCAGGAATTTATGAACTTATAGAAATTAGAATCATCAAATTTGGACTTAGAATAAATAATCTATGGATTTTACAATCTCACTGGAAAATAATAAAAAGAATTATAAGGCATTACCCTTATCCTGCGCACCAGGCAAAGGATAGCGATGGGCCGCCCAGCTGCCTCGGCTGCTGGGTGTCGTCGGCGACGCCAAGGCGATTCCATCAGGCGCCTTCATGCTGGGAAGCGGGAAGAGGCTGGTATGCTTCCACTTAAACGGGAGGAGCCCGCTGGTCGATCAGCGACCAAGGGGTCCACCCAGGGTCGCCGCCTCCTCCCGCCCATGACAGAGGAGGCAGAGGAGGCGGGCCGAGCGTTTGCGGGTGCCTGTTCGGTGGCTCCGCCACCTCCGGCGATCGCCCGAGTCCGTGAGCTTCGGGAGGATGGGCCGCATCCACCTGGGGACCCAGCTTCTGCCGAGGAGCGCCAGAGCGAGCGAGGCCTCGGCCGCGGCAGGAATAGGCGATGGCGGGGTTCGGCACGGCGAGGAAGGCACGAGGAGGAGGGGATGGAGCACGGGCGAGTTGGTGGTGGTGAGAGGGTGCGGGAGTGTTCATGGGGAAGAGAGAGGGGCTGTGGCGCCCGAATCCGAGCGGCGGTCCGCGGCGGCACTCCGGCCATGGAGAGGGCAGGAGAGCACTAGAGGGAGGGGGAGGCTGTCCAGGAGGTGCACGGGAGAGAGAGGGGTCCAAAAGAGGAGAGGAGAGCTCGGGGGAAGGCTCTATATAGGGGGGCACCGGTGCACCATGGGCAGCGTCCATGGACGTGCTCGGGTGAGCTCGTGGAGGGATAAGGAGGGCGAGGGAGGAAAGGGCCGATAGTGTTGCGTGTCGTGGACGCCGAGGCGGCCTCGGGGGACATGATTCCGGCGCCCAAGGTCGACGGGAGGCCTTGGAATGGGCGTGCTACAGTGCCGGAGAGCACTGTGGCATGCTCCAGAGCGCGAGCTCTGCACGCCATGGCATTGTTTATGTGCCAGGGGCGTGTCCACTAGTGTCTGGGGCTTTGTGGGGTGAGTAAACAAATGGGAGGTGGCCTTGGATGCCCTGGTGAACCTCTAGGAGAGGAAAGAGGTTGAGGGAGAGAGAGAAAAGGGCTGTTCAGAGAGGGAAAGTGGGGTTTTACCCCTCCAATAATTGAGCTATGGATTTACCATTGCTACTGGACGTGCAAGGGGACTAGGAGGAGCTGTGGTAAAAAGTTGAGCTCATGGAGCATAGTGGAAGGGGTCAAAAATGGCATTTTGGTAAAGTGGCAGAAGGTGTTTGATATTGGTTTGGGCAAGTAGATGATCTCCATCTGCCATGAGACTCCATAGGGTGCAATGACACATATAATTAGGGCCTTCCACCAATTTGGAGCTCATTTGAAGAAAGTTGACAATGCAACTTTGGTAAACCCTAGAAATCAGCAGAAATGGACTTTCCAAGATTTAGTCATGCAAATCTATTCTCCTTGATGCACCACTTTGTGTAGTGTCATCATTTGAGGATATGAACATGTCCACAAAAGTTGAGACCAAAGGGAGAAAGTTTCCAATGTAGAGTTGTTCAAATTTGGTTCTGGACAGGAAGGGTTTTGGGGCACTTTGATCAAGATAAATTGTTCTTCAACTTGTGCCACTTGGTCTAGATGAATAATTAGGACATTTGAGAATGTTCACAAGGTTTGAGATTATTTGGGAATGTTTGGCAATGTAAAGTTGCTCAAACTTCAAAATGGACAGAAATGGTTTTCAGGGGATTTGATGATGTTATCTTGTTCTCCAAGACATGAGACTTGGCAAGATCACCAAATATGTCATATGTGACATGATAGAATTTTTTTTGGAATTGTTGGACAATATTTCCTTTGTAAATATTTCAAAAGCTTGAAATATCCAGAAAGGGTTTTTGAGGGGTTTGACCAATATTTTGAACATGACCATGTGTTGAAACTCTTATATATGGAAAATATATGTCCACTGAGTTTCCCTAATTTTTGTCAAATATTTTTGAAACAATAAAATAATTTTTCCCTATTAAAGACCATTTCTGGCCTTAAGAAAAAGCTCTCAAATAAAATCGGAAAATAACATTTAAAATTATATTTTTGTGGTTTCTGGGTATCCTATATCTAATAGGAGTCAATTATATTTTTGAAAAGATTTTTACTGTCCTTAATTAAGTACTTGCAGTGCAAACCTCAATTCAGGGGTTTTTGAAAAACTAATTTTTGAAAATACTATTTGGCCAAATTATTTTTGTAAGAAAATACTTTTATGTCCTATACACATGGCATGATCATTGGTTCAAGAGTTTGGAGCAAGGAGATGAAGTATAGGAGTTGGAGGATTTATTTGATTTTTAGAGCACTTGTAAACAGCAGACAAACATTCAATCAGAGCAAAGACAAAACACTCAAGAGTTTTTGTCAAAACACAATTTATCAAGATTTATTAGCTTAAGTGTTGTGCCATGAAAATCAGGATGTGACAGACCTACCCCCCTTACAAGAATCTCGTCCCCGAGATTCCCAAACTAGGTGCGGAAGGGGATACAGAAACTTGGATCTAGGGTAGTCTTCTAGTCCTCATGTTGCTTCTGCTTCCGTGTAGTGCTCCATTGAGATTGAAGTACTTGATGGTGTGGCTTTGCGTATGATGCTCTTCTTGGTCCAGGTTGCTAATGGGTAGCTCGCGGTAGGTTAGCTCGGGCTAGAGGTCGATGGCTCGGTGGTTAATGCCCTCGTAGAGATCGGGCAAGTTAGGAAGTTGGAAACACTTCCGGGGTTGTGATGCATGGAAAGCATTGTGCACATCAGGTAGCTCAGGTGGAAACTCCAGCTGGTAGCCATCTATTCTTCGTCTTGCGGTGATCCTGAGGGGGTTGTTAAATCTTGGAGTGATCTCAAAGGGAGCCGATGAATCTTGGTGCGGGTCTCCTTGTCATGGAAATGCTTGGTTCCTTAGAGAGGGGTGACCCGGAGATAAACATGGTCTCCAACCCGGAAGGTCATGTCTCGATGACGTGAGTCAGCGTAGCTCTTTTGTCTTGACTTGGCAGTCTTCAAACGCTCTCTGACAAGCTGGACTTGCTCTTCGACTTCACGGAGGATATCGGGCCCAAAGACAAGTCCTTCTCCGGTTTCTGACCAATTGAGGGGTGTGCGGCATTTCCGTCCGTATAACACCTCAAATGGTGCCATCTGAAGGCTTGACTGATAACTGTTGTTGTAAGAGAACTTGGCAAAAGGGAGGCAATCTTCCCACTTAGCTCCATATGCTAAGACACGGGCTCGGAGCATGTCTTCGAGTATCTGATTTACTCGCTCGTCTCGACCTCCGTTACGTGGGTGGAAAGCAAATCTTTCAAGGACATCTTGGTCCCCATGGCCTCCTGGAACTTCTTCCAGAACCTTCAGGTGAATTGGGTTCCTCTATCCGACACAATCTCCTTGGGAACGCCATGAATGCTCATGATTCGGTTGATGTAGAGACTGGCTAACTGGTTCCCCTTGTAGGTCGTCTTGACAGGAAAGAAGTGGGCCACCTTGGTCAAATGGTCAACAATGACCCATATGGAGTCATGTCCCTTGCTTGACCTGGGTAAACCGGTGATGAAGTCCATCCCGACTTTGTCCCACTTCCATTCAGGCACCTTGAGGGGTTGCAACAATCCAGTGGTCGCCGATGCTCAGCTTTGACTCTCTGGCATACGTCACACTTTGCAACATAGGTGGCAATCTCCCTTTTCATCCCATGCCACCAGAATCTTTCCTTCAGGTCTTGATACATCTTGGTTCCTCCAGGATGGATGGAATACGGGGTGTCGTGGGCTTCTTGCAAGATTAGATTCTTGAGCTCGATCTTGTTGGGTACGCAAATGCGATTCCCAAACCACATGACTCCTTGCTCGTCTTCTGTGAAACCTGGGGCCTTGCCCGCCTTGATCTTCCTCTTGATGCCTTCAATACTCTCGTGTCCCTTCTGGGCTTCTTTAACCTCATCCATTAGGGTCGGCTTGACTTCAAGGTTAGCTAAGAATCCTGGTGCAACCAGTCCCAACCCGAAGCTTTCAAGTTCTTCATACAAGGTGGGTAGCTTGTCCTTAAGCATAGCATTCAAGGAACAAGCCTTCCTGCTTAATGCATCTGCTACCACATTAGCCTTCCCAGGGTGGTATTGAACAGTGAGGTCATAATCTTTGATCAACTTTAGCCATCTTCTTTGCCTCATGTTCAATTCCCTTTGAGTGAAAATATACTTCAGACTTTTGTGATCCGTGTATATCTCACATCGCTTCCCTAAGAGGTAATGTCGCCATGTCTTCAGGCATGAACCGCTGCTGCTAGCTCAAGGTCATGAGTAGCATAGTTCTCTTCATGAGGCCGTAGTTGCCTTGAAAGGTAGGCTACGACTCGCCTTCTGCATCGTAACACCTCCAGTCCGGTTCTTGACGATCACAATATATCACAAACTCCTTGTGTATATCTGGTGTGGCTGTAATCGGGCGGTGGTCGATCTCTTCTTCAGCTCATGGAAGCTCTCTTCACACTTCGGCGTCCATTCGAACTTCTTGTCCTTCTTCAAGAGCTGAGTCATGGGTCGGGCAATGCTTGAGAATCCTTCAACGAACTTGCGGTAATATCCCGCGAGTCCGAGGAAGTTTCTGACTTCCTTCACATTGCTTGGGGATTGCCATTCAGTCACGGCTTCAATCTTAGTGGGACCGACTGACAATCCTTCTTCAGTTAAAACATGACCCAAGAATCCAACTTCACGCAGCCAAAATTCACACTTGCTGAACTAGGCATACAGTTGGTGCTCTCGAAGCTTGTCTAGGACCATCCTCAAGTGTCGCTCGTGCTCTTCTTCCGTCTACGAGTGGACAAGTAGGTCACCAGATGATGATGACAACTATCTTGTTTAAGCACTCCATGAAGTCTATGGGGTACGTATAGTGGGCTGAGGCATTGGGGATGGTTATGGTTGAGTATTGGCCAAGGTCTTATCGATCTAGAGCCCAAGCCCAAGGTCAGGATCTGACCGTGTTGTGGCTTGGTAGGGCGTAAGGGTTTCAAGGATTCTAGTGTGCGAGTGAATGTTTATCATCCCATCCTTGAGCACAGTTTCTGAGATGCCGATAGTCTATCTAGTACTCTAAACAAATCACATCATAACACCGATAGCATCATTTTGCATAGGTCAACTCCGATCATCACTCATGTTATTCATATCCTCATGGCTCCCGAGAGGATGTCTAACAAAATCATACATGTCTACAATCCCCCAAACTCATGTGTGTGGCTACCCCTAAAAATCCATGGGTAGAGCATACAAGCTTCCAAGCTGGAATAAAACAGGACAATCCAAGTGCTCATCCTATTATTCCAAGGTCCATGCTAGTGCATCTCTATCCTAAGGAAACACGTCGTATGCCACACCAAAATCTTGTTTCCTTCCTATGAATCAACTCCAACAACCTGTTAACTTCCATCAATCACTACATGATCCATTTAATTCTACAAACCCAATGGTTATGGTCTTCCACATGATCTTCTAATGTCCTATAATCCCCAATTACTTGAAAGGGCTACCTTGCTATAGTCAGTCCACCAATTCCCGTTATTGTGATCTAGTAATACTCCAAGGTCAAGCTCACAAAGATGCCTAAATAAACTTTGACAATTAATCCAATCTCTTAGTTTATCATCCACCGAGAATCATGGTATCGTGATTGAGATCATCAGTCTAAATCCAATTTACTCCGAACCATGTAGACATCCTCAACATCTATATTCAACTAGAATCACCTACTAAAATCCAAATCTCTTGTCCAACGAGAATTCCTACATGTTCCCCCAAGTCATTTACGTAATCTCAACTCTCTCCTACCAATATCCCATGGCTAAGTTAAATCCAAATACTTACAATTATCCTACTAAATCCAATTTACTTAGGGGCAATGAAAGCTATGCTACTCTATAATCATGATCCAGCCACATTCATCTATCAACATGAAAGCCTCATAATCCACCAAATAGTCTCATATATTTCCTCAAGGTCACTAGTATAAACTCATCAAATCATTTGACCTCTATGCCTATATCCCCAAACTGGTCTCCCTATGGCATCGTCAGTTCTGGTGCTATATTAGGATGATAATGTGCTCGTTCACTATGTCCACTAGTTTCATAATGAACCCAGTGTTGTGCAAGGTCTACAGAGGCTTAACTGGTTCTCTTGCAATTCTATGGGCTAAGCACATGGTTAAGGATTTGAGCTGGGGTATCTTATAAAGTCTCGAAGGGTCTAGGAATGGGCTCCTAATCTTGAGGGTTAAACATAACTCTACGGGGTTTCACTTGGTCGAGGAGGCTGCAACAAAAAGTCTTCAGTGCTGGTTGGTTGCCAAAGTAGAATCCTTGGTGTATCTTGTCTTGCTAGCCTTCAGTTGAGGAGAGAGATGAGAGGGGGAAGTAGCATAGAGGAGGGGAACGCCTAAAGGGGGTTCTATAGTGCAAGTGCAACCAAACAAGTGATAAAAAGGGCCAAACACAAACAACAAAATAAGGCAGGTGATATAGTCACGTACTTGTTACCTGGGACAAAAGGGCGACTGATATCAAAACATAAACAAATAAAAACAAGCAACACACAATCATGGTTCTATTCGAACCATCATACGGACTCGACTGCGCATAGGGGGTACACGACTCATCCTACCCTAGGGGTTCTCGGACTCCATAGTCGTGCCTTGTGCCTCGTGCAGTCTTCCGGGTTTTCCTTAGGTGTTGCTACGTCTCTTGTAGTTGTTCAATGAAACAATCCGGGTTGAGCCTGAAGATTCTTCAACAACTTCCCGCCTGTTGAAGTGATGGGGTGAAGGTGGCTCCTCATAACTGGCAATGACTTGGTCTTCTATTGTCTTCTTATTCACGACGATCCCCTTTTGTCTTCTAAGCCGTCGATGGTACCAGGCAGGCAATCCTCTATGCAATGACATTATCAAGGCGTAATAGAGGTCCATCATGTCGGTTACGTTGATGACAACTTCGACACCAAGAGCGGGGGATGAGGAGAACCGTTTTCCTGCTCACTATGGTGAGGCGGACCAAATGGCTAGGTTCTCATCCATCGGTGGTTGCCGATACAACAACGGTAGTGACATGGTTACTCTATTAGCGATGTATATCATGATCTTGCATATTCTAGGCCCTGATCATCGAGGCTAAGGTTGCATCATCTTGGGGCAAGGTCAAGGGCGCCACCATCTCCACGGTCTTCGTGTCCTCATTCCTCGAGGAAGTATCTTCTGTTGGTATCGTCTTGTTGTGATGTCACCAATCTTGTGTACAGGAGATGCGGGTGAATGTCGGGCAAGGCATCTTCCTTCTAGATTATCCACGAGGATTACAAGGAATCCAGTGGTCAGGGGCATAAGGGTTCTAGCGACCAGAGGTTTCGAAGGGGAAGAGATTAATAAGGAAGGTATACCTTAGTTTTCGAAAAACTGAGAAGGGAAGAGAAGTATAGATAGTTTTGAAAACTAGTAGTAGTTTTGGAAACAGTTTTACCCTAACTAACGACCATGCAAACTACGGCTTCCTACAGTCAGGATGGCTCTGATACCAGCTCTGTGGGGACCCCGACTCATAAGTCGTGATCACCAAATGCACGTGTACAGTGATCCCAGAGATCAATGCTCACTGAACACACAGAAGCTGAATAACAAGAGTCTTACATCCATACATACCGTATTACACAAGTAGGACCATTATGGTCGAGTCTTGAGTATAACATTGCAGCAGAAATCTTCATCGATAACTTGGACCCATGCCATCTGCCTTAACCCTACAGGCATTCTCGACCGAAGCGCCCTAGCTCGCATGCTCGCCACCAAGTATTCTTCATCATATCCTCGTTCTTTCATGCCCGCCAATAAAATAACCGTTGGCAAGCCCATGAGTACTTTGAATGTACTCGCAAGCAACCCATGTTTTGGTTCAAGATACAACAATGCATGATATAGGTAAATTTTTGCGTAAAGATAGTTTTTCTCATGCGGTATGGTCAACATTTATCAAGGACAGAATGCGCTCGCAACAAGCATCGAGGTTTACGACATCAACATCGAGAAAGAGTTATGAACAACTCATGCTCAAGCTCATCGTGACTTCCTCACGAGTCACATCATCAATATCACCAATCGGTGTTGTTTGTCGAAACTTATGGACATAGTCTAAGCAAGACCGCCTAATCGTCCTTGACCGTGGACACGGCTATTCAATAGTTTTACACTCTGCAGAGGTTGCACACTTTACCCACAAGATCCGGGAACTTCCGTGTCATCCACGACCCGCGATACCTCAAGTACCCGGTAAGCACCGATCATTACCTTTCCTAGACGACACTAACATGGAGTCCACTCGATTGGCGAGAACCCCGTGCCCAACATTTCACATCACACTTTCGTGGAGCCTTGCTCCCATAATTATCACATACCACCGCACGGGTACCAACGTGTGTCCGGTGCCTCGTGAAAACAATCATGGCCGCCCTACAGCACGACTTCGCCCCAGAGAGAGCACCAACTCTCCCCGTCACTAGTAATGCGGGCCCCAAGCTAGTATCGCCTGTAATCAATAATGCCCTTTCCCATATAAGGGTAGAGTGGTTGCGCATGTAAGGTTGGGCGATCATCAAATCTTAAATCTAATCCGTCTCAGTAAACAACACTTTCATCAAGCCTCGGTACACTACCTCTCCACCAAGTAGTGACCCAGTTCATCATCATCTCCTGTGGGCATTAATGGCACCCATCGGGCTATTTGCAAGTATGTCAAACCACACTTGGTTTCTTTCCATGCATAACCTCGCCCACTTTATGAAAGCAACTACTTTAGCATCCTATCTACTCCCACCGCATAACCCTCATAAGAAGGTAGGGTCAAGCACAATGCAAGTATCAATGAGGAAGTAACAGAGGCAACCAACCAACGTGGTCTACCATCTCATCATGATTCCGATGCAACAATAATAAAGAGTTATATGTCATGCATAAAAAAAAGGTTTCATGGACATGGTCAAAGGGCTGCTTGCCTGTTGTAACGAAGTCTTCGAGGTCTTCAAATATCTCTGGTCCAACTCCGAGCATTCCGTCTACTTCGTCAACTATCGTCGAAAGCAAGCATAATAAGCAACACAACAAGGCAGGAAATAAAAGTGCTCTAAAAATATGAGTTGGACTTTTCTAGGATACCTCTGGTCATATGAGGGATGACCAAAGTGGTTTCATTGGAATTTGATGAATGGATATCTCTGAACATTTTGATATGGTGGAATCAAGGGGTTTATGGATTTGCAAGAAGTTTACAGAAATATATTTTTGAAAAATGAGCAAAGGCACCCATTTAACAAAGGATGATTTTAGAAGCATCTAGGAATTGGTTTCACTGGATTTGGAGTTGAGATGATTTTCCTATGAATTTGCAAAGTTGGCTATATACAAAGAAATAGACCATTAGTTGAGGTGACACAGAAAGTATTAGTGAAAATGTTCAAAAACTAAGTTTTGAACTTAGATGCATCTAGGAATTTGAATCATGGCATTTGGATCAATATTGAGCTCTCTGTGATTTTCTAAAGTTTATCACAGAATTAAAAAAATTGGGATTTGATAATTGTCTGTGAAGAAAACCTTTATGGAAACCATGTGATAGATCAGGAATTTATGAACTTATAGAAATTAGAATCATCAAATTTGGACTTAGAATAAATAATCTATGGATTTTACAATCTCACTGGAAAAGAATAAAAAGAATTATAAGGCATTACCCTTATCCTGCGCACCAGGCGAAGGATAGCGATGGGGCGCCCAGTGGCTCGGCTGCTGCTGGGTGTCGGGCGATGTCGGCGTATTCCATCGGGCGCCCGCGCTGGGAAGCGGGAAGAGGCTGGTACGCTTCCACTTAAACGGGAGGGGCCCGCTGGCCGGTCACTGACCTGCGGGGTCCACCCGCAGGGTCGTCGCCCTCCTCCCGCCCGCGATAGAGGAGGCAGAGGAGGCGGGGCCGAGCGCTTGCCGGCGCCCGTTCCGGTGGCTCCGGCCACCTCCGGCGACCGCCCGGAGTCTGGCGAGCTCGGGAGGATGGGCCGCATCCACCTGGGGACCCAGCTTTTGCCGAGGAGCGCCAGAGCAAGCGAGGCCTCGGCCGCGGCAGGAACAGGCGATGGCGGGGTTCGGCACGGCGAGGAAGGCACGAGGAGGAGGGGATGGAGCACGGGCGAGTTGGTGGTGGTGAGAGGGTGCGGGAGTGTTCATGGGGAAGAGAGAGGGGCTGTGGCGCCCGAATCCGAGCGGCGGTCCACGGCGGCACTCCAGCCATGGAGAGGGCAGGAGAGCACTAGAGGGAGGGGGAGGCTGTCCAGGAGGTGCACGGGAGAGAGAGGGGTCCAAAAGAGGAGAGGAGAGCCCGGGGGAAGGCTCTATATAGGGGGGCACCGGTGCACCATGGGCAGCGTCCATGGACGTGCTCGGGTGAGCTCGTGGAGGGATAAGGAGGCCGAGGGAGGAAAGGGCCGACAGTGTTGCGTGTCATGGACGCCGAGGCGGCCTCGGGGGACACGATTCCGGTGCCCAAGGTCGACGGGAGGCCTTGGAATGGGCGTGCTACAGTGCCGGAGAGCACTGTGGCATGCTCCAGAGCGCGAGCTCTGCACGCCATGGCATTGTTTATGTGCCAGGGGCGTGTCCACTAGTGTCTGGGGCTTTGTGGGGTGAGTAAACAAAGGGGAGGTGGCATTGGATGCCCTGGTGAACCACTAGGAGAGGAGAGAGGTTGAGGGAGAGAGAGAAAAGGGCTGTTCAGAGAGGGAAAGTGGGGTTTTACCCCTCCAATAATTGAGCTATGGATTTACCATTGCTACTGGACGTGTAAGGGGACTAGGAGGGGTTGTGGTAAAAAGTTGAGCTCATGGAGAATAGTGGAAGGGGTCAAAAATGGCATTTTGGTAAAGTGGCAGAAGGTGTTTGATATTGGTTTGGGCAAGTAGATGATCTCCATCTGCCATGAGACTCCATAGGGTGCAATGGCACATATAATTAGGGCCTTCCACCAATTTGGAGCTCATTTTAAGAAAGTTGACAATGCAACTTTGGTAAACCCTAGAAATCAGCAGAAATGGACTTTCCAAGATTTAGTCATGCAAATATATTCTCCTTGATGCACCACTTGTTGTAGTGTCATAATTTGAGGATATGAACATGTCCACAAAAGTTGATACCAAAGGGAGAAAGTTTCCAATGTAGAGTTGTTCAAATCTGGTTCTAGACAGGAAGGGTTTTGGGGCACTTTGATAAAGATAAATTGTTCTTCAACTTGTGCCACTTGGTCTAGATGAATAATTAGGACATTTGAGAATGTTCACAAGGTTTGAGATTATTTGGGAATGTTTGGCAATGTAAAGTTGCTCAAACTTCAAAATGGACAGAAATGGTTTTCAGGGGATTTGATGATGTTATCTTGTTCTCCAAGACATGAGACTTGGCAAGATCACCAAATATGTCATATGTGACATGATAGAATTTTTCTTGGAATTGTTGGAGAATATTTCCTTTGTAAATATTTCAAAAGCTCGAAATATCCACAAAGGGTTTTTGAGGGGTTTGACCAATATTTTGAACATGACCATGTGTTGAAACTCTTATATATGGAAAATATATGTCCACTGAGTTTCCCTAATTTTTGTCAAATATTTTTGAAACAATAAAATAATTTTTCCCTATTAAAGACCATTTCTGGCCTTAAGAAAAAGCTCTCAAATAAAATAGGAAAATAACATTTAAAATTATATTTTTATGGTTTCTGGGTATCCTATATCTAATAGGAGTCAAATATAGTTTTGAAAAGATTTTTACTGTCCTTAATTAAGTACTTGCAGTGCAAACCTCAATTCAGGGGTTTTTGAAAAAACTAATTTTTGAAAATACTATTTGGCCAAATTATTTTTGTAAGAAAATACTTTTATGTCCTATACACATGGCATGATCATTGGTTCAAGAGTTTGGATCAAGGAGATGAAGTATAGGAGTTGGAGGATTTATTTGATTTTTAGAGCACTTGCAAACAGCAGACAAACATTCAATCAAAGCAAAGACAAAACACTCAAGAGTTTTTGTCAAAACACAATTTATCAAGATTTATTAGCTTAAGTGTTGTGCCATGAAAATCAGGATGTGACATCTACGCCCAGAGGAAGGGATAGAAGGAGCGGGGAAGTGTCAGGGCGTCGCGCGTGTGAGCTCGTCCATTGGAGCTCTCGGGCGGCCGGCACGCGTGCGAATGGAGGCAGCAGGAGGGAGAAGGAGGAGGGGGACAGGGGTTTAGCATGACGCAGACGCCGAGGCACATCGTCGGGCGCGCTGGGGAGGCCCGAGGTGGCTGGGAGTGCTTGGCCGTGGGCGGCTATAGTGCCAGAGCGCAGTGTAGCGCGCTCCAGAGCGTGCAAATGGCCGGCATGGCATTTTTTTGGCAATGTGGGCGCGGGCACTGATGTCTGGTAGTGCTTGGGGGTAGTAAGGAAGGGATCTTGGCCTTGGATGCTTTGGGTGGCCAGTGGGTGAAGAGAGAGGATGGAGAAGAGTGGAAATGGGGCTGTCCAGAATAGAAAAGTGGAGTTCTTCCCCCCTCCATCATTGCTTCCTTGGGCATAAAAGCGTCCAGGTGCTAGAGGGGGACTAGGAGAGGTTGTTGTAAAAAGTAGAGTCCATGGAGATTAGTGGAAGTGGACAAAACATACATTTTTAATTTCTGCCAGAAGGTGTTTGATGGTGGTTTGGGCAAGCAAATGGATTCCAAATGATATGAAGATTAACAGGATCAAGTGTCATATAGAAATGGAGTTTATCACCAAGTTGGAGCTCATTTGGAGGAAGTTGACAATGCAACTTTGGTAAACCCTAGAAATTAGCAGAAATGGCTTTACCAAGATTTAGTCATGTAAATCAATTCTCATTCATGCACCACTTGGTGTAGTGTCATCATTTGAGGTTATGAACATGCCCACAAAAGTTGAGATCAAAAGAAGAAAGTTGCCAATGTAGAGTTGTTCGGATTTGGTTCTGGACGGGAAGGGTTTGGGGGCACTTTGATCAAGTTACCTTGTTCTCCAACTTGTGCCACTTGGTCTAGATGAATAATTAGAACATTTGAGAATGTTCACAAGGTTTGAGAACCTTTGGACATGTTTGGCAATATAAAGTTGCTCAAACTTCAAAATGGACAGAAATGGTTTTGAGAGGGTTTCATGGGGTTATACTGTTCTCCATGACATGAGAATTGGCAAGACCATCAAACATGTCATGTTTACATGATAGAATTTTCTTGGAATATTTGGAGAATATTTCCTTTGTAAATATTTCAAAAGCTTGAACTATCCAGAAAGGGTTTTTGAGGGATTTGACCAACATTTTGAACATGACCATGTGTTGAAACTCTTATATATTGACAATATATGTCCATTGAGTTTCCCTAGATTTTTTTTCAAATATTTTTGAAACAATAAAATAATTTTTCCCTATTAAAGACCATTTCTGGCCTTAAGAAAAAGCTTTTAAATAAAATAGTAAAATAACTTTTAAAATTATATTATTGTGGTTTCTGGGTATCCTATATCTAATAGGAGTCAAATATATTTTTGGAAAGATTTTTACTGCCCTTAATTAAGTACTTGCAGTGCAAACCTCAATTCAGGGGTTTTTGAAAAACTAATTTTTGAAAATACTATTTGGCCAAATGATTTTTGCAAGAAATTATTTTTATGTCCTATATGTTGGGTAACGTAGTAATTTCAAAAAATTTCCTACGCACACGCAAGATCATGGTGATGAATAGCAACGAGAGGGAGAGTGTTGTGCACATACCCTTGTAGACCCGGCGAAGCGATCACAACGTAGAGGAAGTAGTCGACGTTCTCCTCGCGATCCGACCGATCCCGCGCCGTTACTTCGGCGCCCGAGTTCTTGACACACGACAGCTCGATGACGTCCCTCAGACTCGATCCAGCCGAGTGTCGAGGGAGAGTTCCGTCAAGACGACGGCGTGGGACGATCTTGATGTTTCACGGCAGCAGGTTTCGCTTAAGCTTGCGACAGTATGACCGAGGTGGAATATGGTGGAGGGGGGCACCGACACGGCTAAGGAACGATCCGTAGATCAAACTTGTGTCCTAGGGTGCCCCCTGCCCCGTATATAAAGGAGGGAGGGGGAGGTGCGGTCGGCCCAAGGGGGCGGGAGGAGTCCTACTCCCACCGAGTAGGACTCCCCTTCCTAGTTGGAATAGGATTGGGGAAGGGGAAAGAGGAAAGGGGCCGCCCCCTCCTCCTTGTCCTATTCGGACTGGGGGGGGGGGCCACCCCCGGCCGGCCCTTCCTCTTCTCCTCGAGGCCCACCGAGGCCCATTTACCCCGGGGTTCCAGTAACCTCCGGTACTCAGTAAATTCTGTTTTCACCGGAACCATTCGAACTCCAAACATAGGCTTCAATATATCAATCTTTATGTCTCGACCATTTCGAGACTCCTCGTCATGTCCGTGATCACATCCGGGACTCAACTTCTTCGGTACATCAAAATACATAAACTCATAATAAGCGCCATCGAAACCTTAAGCGTGCGGACCCTACGGTTCGAGAACAATGTAGACATGACCTAGAACTATTCTCGTCAATAACCAATAGCGGACCTGGATGCCCATATTGGTTCCTACATATTCTACGAAGATCTTTGTCGGTCGACCGCATAACAACATACGTTGTTCCCTTTGTCATCGGTATGTTACTTGCCCGAGATTCGATCGTCGGTATCCAATACCTAGTTCAATCTCGTTACCAGCAAGAAGTCTCTTTACTCGCTCAGAATACATCATCTCATAACTAACTCATTAGTTGTAGTGCTTGCAAGGCTTGATGATGTGTATTACCGAGAGGGCCCGTAGATACCTCTCGACAATCGGGTGACAAAACCTAATCTCAAATACGCCAACCCAACATCGCCTTTGGAGACACCTGTAGTACTCCTTTATAATCACCCGAGCCGTTGTGACGCTTGGTAGCACCAAAGTGTTCCTCCGTAAACGGAGTTGCATAATCTCATAGTTACAGAACATGTATATGTCATGGATAAAAGCAGAGCAACATACTAAACGATCGTGTGCTAAGCTAATGGAATGGGTCATGTCAATCGATCATTCTACTAATGATGTGACCTTGTTAATCAAATAACAACTCTTTGTTCATGGTCAGGAAACATAACCATCTTTGATTAACAAGCTAGTCTAGTAGAGGCATACTAGTGACATATTGTTTTGTCTATGCATTCACACATGTACCATGTTTCCGGTTAATACAATTCTAGCATGAATGATAAACATTTATCATGAAATAAGGAAATAAATAATAACTTTATTATTGCCTCTAGGGCATATTTCCTTCACTATACACATGGCATGATCATTGGGAAAGGTTTTTGGATCAAGGAGAAGGAGTATAAGAGTTGGAGGATTTATTTTATTTTTAGAGCACTAGCAAACAACAGACAAAATTCAATCAACGCAAAGTCCAAAACACTCAAAAGTTTTTGTCAGACCACATTTTAGCATGATTGTTAGCTTAAGTGTAGTGGCATGAAAATCAGGGTGTGACAGACGATTGGGTCTAGAACCAATGCGGCGAATCCGCCATGGTCGATGCTAGTGGGGTGGTCCCTCCGATCAAAAGTGATCGGGCAGGAGGACCACGGATTGAACTTTGGGGCGACTGGCTCCATCGCATATACGTCCCTGAGTGCACGCTTCCGCTCCCCTTTGGGTATGTGGGTTGCGTATATCAAGTTCACCGTCCGCACTTGTGGGGGGAAACCCTTCTGTCCTCTATTGTTTGGCGGCCAGGTCACTTCTTCGTCATCGCTATGCAACCCCTTCTCATTGTTTTCGGCAATTAACTTGCATGCCTGCTTGAACACCCAACAATCCCTGTTGGTGTGATTGGCTGGCTTTTCGGGGGTGTCGTGTATCTGGCATGAGCGATCGAGTATTCGGTCCAAATTGGACGGGCCCGGAGTAGTTCTTTTGAATGGCTTTTTCGCGTACCGGGTTTAGAGCCTCTGAATCCGGCATTGACCGCCGTATCTTGAAGATATCGTCATTAATGCGGTGCTTGTGCTTATTGCGACGCGACCTGCCATTGCTGTCCTTGGTATCCAAACTACCAGGGTTTTTGGTCAGGTTGTTACTGCGAGCTAGCCAGCTGTCCTCTCCCGCGCAGAAGCGGGTCATGAGTGATGTGAGGGCTGCCATGGATTTTGGCTTTTCCTGTCCTAGGTGCCGGGCAAGCCACTCGTCGTGGATGTTATGTTTGAAGGCTGCAAGGGCCTCTGCATCCGGACAGTCGATGATTTGATTTTTCTTGGTTAAGAACCGTGTCCAGAATTGTCTGGCCGATTCGTCTGGCTGCTGAATTATGTGGCTTAGGTCATCGGCGTCTGGTGGTCGCACATATGTGCCCTGGAAGTTATCAAGGAATGCGGCTTCCAGGTCTTCCCAACACCCAATTGACTCTGCTGGCAAGCTGTTGAGCCAATGCCGAGCTGGTCCTTTAAGCTTGAGTGGGAGGTATTTGATGGCGTGTAGATCATGACCGCGGGCCATGTGGATGTGAAGGAGATAGTCTTCGATCCAAACCGCAGGATCTGTTGTGCCGTCGTATGATTCAATGTTTACGAGTTTGAAACCCTCGGGGATTTGATGATCCATTACTTCGTTTGTGAATCATAGTGGGTGTGCGGCGCCTCTGTATTGGGCTATATCACGACATAGCTTAAACGAGCTTTGTCTATTGTGTTCGGCCCGGCCGGAATTGCTGTATCCGGCGTGACGGTTGTCGTCACGTATCGTGGGGCGCCCATGCGATCCTTAGATCGATTTTGTTTGTCTTGCCTTATCCTCCAATATGTCTCGTAAGTCCGGCGCATTCCCCTGTGGCTTTGTACTTTTCGAGCGACGCCGGGGTGCGGCTTTAGTGGAGGGCCTAGAGGCCTCTCTGTCGCGGCCATGAGGTGGCCGGTCGGCCGTATTGTGCGCTGGTGATGTAGGTTTAGGTGCTTCCTCCTCTAATCGGGGTAGCAGCCTTCGTTTTAGGTAGCTCTTGGAGGGGCGTTCGAGTTCATACTCTTCGGCCGCAAGGACTTCAGTCCATCTGTCGGTTAGCAAGTCTTGGTCAGCTCTAAGCTGTTGCTGCTTTTTCTTGAGGCTGCTTGCCATGGCCATAAGCCTGCGTTTGAAACGCTCTTGTTCGTCGGGATCCTCAAGCACGACAAATTCGTCGTCGTCGAGGCTTGCCTCGTCTTCGGAGGGAGGCATATAATTATCGTCCTCTACCTCTCTGTCTGCCGCTCTCTCATAAGGGCTGGCTTCTCCATCCTCCTGCGTTGAATCCTGCTGGAGGGGGTTGTCTTCGGCACTGTCTGGGGTGTTATTGTCTCCGGTGCCGGAATCTCCATTTTTGCTGTGGCGGGATTTAGAGCGGCGCCGCTAACACCGGCGCTTAGGCTGTTTCTTGGAGGGGTCGTCCTCCGTTGTTCCATCGCCATTCCCGTCCTTTGGGATGTCCACCATGTATATGTCGTATGACGAGGTGGCCTTCTAGTGCCCTGTAGGCGCTGGTTCTTGGTCGTCTCCGGCATCGTCGTCCATACCGTCGATGTCTTCGGAGTCGAAGTCTAGCATGTCGGTTAAGTCATCGACAGTGGCTACGAAGTGGGTGGTGGGTGGGCTTTGAATTTCTTCGTCGTTCGCATCCCAACCGCCCCGACCATAATCCGCCAGGCTCTCGATAAAGAGAGACACTTTAGCGAATTCAGGATGTCGCCAAAAGGCGAGTGCTGAAAGATGTCCGCAGCGGTGAACTCCATGATCGGCGCCCAATCGGATTCGATTGGCAGGGGCGCGGAAGGTCCAGAGAGGAGTCCAGCACCTTGGAGTCACGAGCTTCACAAGGGACAGGGTTGGTATTCAGCTCTATCACCGTAGAGGTAGCAGCCCCCGAGGAGGTGTCCAGCCACCCATCCTTGATCGACGCAGTCGGCTCTGAGCTAAGGGTCGGAGCGGACGCTTGTGCGGCCTCCAAGGCATTGTCCGGCAGCAAAGCTAAATCATGCCCATCATGACAGTGCGGCGCGCTTGGCTGTGGCTCGAATCCGTCGAAGATTAAGTCTCCGCGGATGTCAGCCGTGTAGTTCAAACTCCCAAATCTGACCTGATGGCCAGGGGCGTAGCTTTCGATCTGCTCTAGATGGCCAAGCGAGTTGGCCCGCAGTGCAAAGCCGCCGAATACGAGGATCTGACCGGGGAGAAAAGTCTCACCCTGGACCGCGTCGTTGTTGATGATCGAAGGAGCCATCGGGCCTATAGGTGACGACACGAGGAACTCTCAATGAAAGCACCAATGTCGGTGTCAAAACCGCGGATCTCGGTAGGGGGTCCCGGCTGTGCGTCTAGGCGGATGGTAACAGGAGACAAGGGACACGATGTTTTAACCAGGTTGGGCCCTCTCGGTGGAGGTAAAACCCTACTCCTGCTTGATTGATATTGATGGTATGGGTAGTACAAGAGTAGATCTACCACGAGATCAAGGAGGCTAAACCCTAGAAGCTAGCCTATGGTATGATTGTTGTTCGTCCTACGGACTAAAACCCTCCGGTTTATATAGACACCGGAGAGGGCTAGGGTTACACAGAATCGGTTACAATGGTAGGAGATCTACATATCCGTATCGCCAAGCTTGCCTTCCACGCCAAGGAAAGTCCTATCCGGACACGGGACGGAGTCTTCAATCTTGTATCTTCATAGTCTTGGAGTCCGGCCAAAGATGATAGTTCGGCTATCTGGACACCCCCTAGTCCAGGACTCCCTCAGCCACCCTCCTCTTCCTTCATGGCACCCTCCTCCTCCGCTCCACCCTCGCGCGGTGCATTACACCATGACCATCGGCGAGGCACGTGTCCATTACATGGACATGGTGCGGGAGTAGTTCCAGGAGGTGCGGGCTGACACCAACTACAACAACAACCTCCTGTAGGAGAATCTACATGTGGAGGACCACATCATTGCCGACAGGGTGGTCGCGCCGGATGCGGACCTGGCGGAGCAGGTGGCGCTTCTCGAGTCCTACCGCTCCACCCGAGAGATCCGCCTTGCCCACTAGGGGTACCAGCAGCGAGTGGCGGAGGTGGCGGCCGCCGACACTGAGTGCGACGACAACGCGAGCAAGGTGGTGTTCGACAAGACCGGCGAGGAGGAGGAGGACAACACTAAGGCTGCGCCCCGCCGCCACCACGAAGAAGTCAACATGTCCGCGGGCATCGTCAGCAGCGAGGAAGAGTAGTGCGTGGTAGGTCGCCGCCGCTCTGGTCCTAGGAAGGCCACCGCTCCTCCCCTCCCGTCGATGCCAAGCTTAGTGGGCCGAGCATCTTCGGCCCATTAGTTGCTTGGAGGCAATGTGGAGGCGGAAAACTTTACTTTCCGGGCCTCCAGAGATGGGGGTTACGGAGGAAGAACTGGAGAGCACCAGGGCGGAGTTGGAAAAGGCAAAGCTTTAGTTCTCTTGGTTCATGGACGGACATGGGGAACCGGCGCTAGCGACCATTTAGACCTAGCCAGACGAGCTCCGCTTAGTTGATGTAAATGTAATAAAATTTGTCATGTATAGATGAAATCCATCAAGTTTAAATGAAATCCATAATGTTTATGTGAAATTCAGTTGTGTTTATATGAAATTCGGTCGTGTTTGATAGAATTTCGTCCGATTAGTTTGAGTTGTTATCAAAATATATGTGGCTAGCGTCGGATGGCGGTCTCCCACATCCATGTCCATGGGTTGGTCCCTCCTATCCGAGAACGGATGCGGGAGGAAATTTGTGGGTTGTCGTTGGAGATGCCCTAAGGCCTCATTTGGTTGTTGGGGGAGTAAACCAGGGCAATAAACCACTAGGGAGACATTTCCATGTGCATATGGGATCCCTCCCACCATGCAGGGCATGTTCCCTCTACCTCAAGTGTCCAAATGAGAACAAGGGGAGAGAAGGAAACACCTCACTGGCGGGAGAAGCTTGAATGCGAAAGACTAAATCTTGGCCATCATTGCCTTTCGGTGGCTTCTCTCCCGACCCCTGGGGCATGGAACGTCTCCCCGGGGAAACGGTGTAGGGATCCCTCCCGAAGGAATGCGCCCAAATAACACGCTCGATTTCCTCGGCTCGATCTGGCTCGTGCTTTTCTCGACACGGGAAAAAGCAGGGTTCCCATCGGGATCCTGTGGGAAAGAGCATGGTGCCCCCATGTGTGGTTTTGGTAATTGATAACATTCTTTATGGACTAACGGTTGCCTTGAGTTATATTCGAAGGATTTGTCCATAGGCATTTCTTGAAGTCCATTTGTTGGTTTCAAGTACATTATGTGATGACCAAGGTGTTATTCAAGGAATTATCCAAAGATTGGTCATTGAGAAGAATGATCCAAGGTTGATCATGAGCAAGTCAAAGAGTGAATCAAGTTGGTCAACACACAAAGCCTAGAAGTTGTACCGAGAAGGATCAAGTGATCCCATATTATGGTAAGCATTGTCCATGGCCTACGTGAGAGTTCTATGTGGGGTTGAGTGTGTTTCCATGGGCTTGCATCAAGAGGAAGATCTCATACAACCCATGGAGGATGACATCAAGTGATGATCATCATCAAGATTGCAGTGTGCAAGTTCAAGTGGAGCATCACGAAGATGCTTGAAGTTTGATGTCCATTGTGGTGACAATGGACTTGTGAAGATGTGCCGAAGAGTGACTCACCCATAGTGGAGTATGTGGGAGCAATATACTAGTCTTCATTGAGCCAGCACAATCAAGAAAGGTGGTCCTACTTCATTGGTGGAGCCATCGAGCCTTCTGGCGACGACACAATGGAACTCTCAATGAAAGCATCAATGTCGGTGTCAAAACCGGCAGATCTCGGGTAGGGGGTCCCAAACTGTGCGTCTAAGGAGCGAAGGTAACAATGAGGCAGGGGACACGATGTTTACCTAGGTTTGGGCCCTCTTAATGGAGGTAATACCCTACTTCCTGCTTGATTGACTATGATGAGTATAGTGGTTACAAGAGTTGATCTACCTCGAGATCGTAATGGCTAAACCCTAGATGTCTAGCATGTAAGATTGTGATCTTGCCTACGGACTAAGCCCTCCGGTTTATATAGGCACCAGAGGGATCTAGAGTTGTACAGAGTCGTCTTACAGAGAAAGGAAGGTACATGATCCAAACGCCAAGCTTGCCATCCACGCAAAGGAGAGTCCCATCCGGACACCGGGGGGGGGGGGTCCTTCTATCTTGTATCTTCATGGCCCATCAGTCCGGCCCAAGTCACATAGCCCGGATGCCCGAGGACCCCTTACTCCAGGACTCCCTCAACAGGGAATCCTAGCTGCGTGCCGCCACCCGCGAGCGACCTCCCACCCTTTCCCTCGTCTTGCCGCCACCAGAGGAGCCGCCAACGAAGCTCGGCTGGCCACTTGGATGGGGGCAGTACGGCATCTCCTTTCGCATGGTGGATGCGGCAGTTGCGGGCATGAGGGGCGGTGGTGGCGGCTTCTCGGGACGTCGCAGCGGCGCCCACTCTATGGCGCTGCTGCTGCTGCTCGGTGACGTGGTGGCATGTCCTAGGGCTGATGGCGTAGGAGGCCTACAATGGCGCGGCAGGGCGGGCCTGATCATGGCGGTCGTCAGAGGTGTTGGTAGCGAGCGGTGGCATCGGTGGGAGGGGCTTCGGGGATTGGTTATGGCGGATCCATTTTGTGGTTGCTCTGAGGTGGTCTTGTGAGGTGCTCTGGCCGTGGCCGGGTCGCGGTGAGTCTGCGTGGGGAGGTGCGGCACAAGGGGTCCGGCGGCGAGGATCTGTCATCGTGAGGTTGGATAGAGGCACGGTGAGGGGATGCTACTCGAGCGGTGTGGCAGCCAGTGGGTGGCGTGGTGGAGCAACGCGTAGTGATGGAGCAGGAGCACGCCTGTGGCTATTGGTTCTTTTGCATTCTTTGGCGGGTGCACGTGGTGCACGTGCGTGTGGGATCTTGGTCACGACCGGGAACCGAGGTAGTTCATAGCCTCGGTTGGCTTATCTTTGGTCCCTGTCGGCGTGGTACTCGGCAAGGATAGATGGTTCATGCTGCATCCGGTGACCCGACTTCCTATCGGCGGTTAGCGGATCTAGCAAGTCGGCGGCCTTTGCAAGGTGCGGTCGGCTGCTCCGACGATGGGCTTCTTCAACTGTGAGCTAGCTCGGTGGTGGTGCTAGGTGGGCGTCGTGGTGAGATGATATGCGGATGAGGTGGCGTCGTGAGCTTGGGTGAAGACCCTATCTCGGTTGTTGCCATGACCAGCGTTGGCGGGCCCATGATCGTCGCTTACCTTCTTGGAGGCATCATTCCACACCCCTCCCACGCGGATCGTTGCAGCTATGGAGGAAAACTTTGATCTTGTTTGATCGGACGATGTCGCTGCCTTGGTGCCCTATTCCTCCTTGGGGGTTTCGTCTTTGCAGCTGAGTATTGGCGAGCGAGGCCAGTGGGAGACAGTGGTATTGGCGCCGAGGCCTCTGTGGCAACGATGATGGAGGGAGCAATGTTGGAGACGTGGCTATGGTTGAGGTAGTTGGATCTTCTTCGACGTGTCCGCGGGATTGCCTCGGCTGGTTTGTTATTGTGAAGTCGAAGCTGCGGTGGCGGGTCCCAGTGGCGTACGATGACGGGCAGCAAGTGGTTCGTTCGATGATTTTTCATGGCGCCAGCCATGTCTAGTTCTCCTATGTGGTTCTCCATCAGAGTCGGAGCTGCGCTGTCTGGTCACAAGTGCATGAGTTTTGGCACGGATCTTTATACATCTCCACATGGCCTCTACAATGTTGGGTGGGTTCAACGATCGCCTATGGTGTAGTCGGAGTCGTTTGCTCGCGGTTTAGGGATTGCGATGACCCCTCTAGGGTGGAGTGATGGTGGTAATGTCCGACTGCTGTCTCGACGAGACATTCTTTGGAGTGTTGTGCGTGGGCTATCTTATGTGTGCCACTCAGTAGTTGTGATGAATTTTTGCTCGGTTCGTATAGTTAATTAAATAATATGGTTTTCGCTCTATTTTCTGTGATAAACTTTTTTTTTCTTGATTAATGCTGAATCCTGCCATTAATTAAATGAAAACAATACAAGGGAGAACCGAAGCTCGAATGATTCTTGTTCTCTGGTCACAAAGACAGGCCTAACTAGTCGAAAGTGGCTTTTGCATATGAAAGTTACATATCTTCTCGTTCTGGTTAGTTGATCGTTGATTTTGTCTGAATGTGTGCCGACGGTGACACGGACCGGTGAGATGGTAACCTCTGTGCCGAATACCCCCTCTGAACTTTCAGCACCCTACAAAAAGATCCGAAACAAACAACTTGGCAACATGTAGCATAGCAGAACAATTCAGCAATTCACGAGTCGCCTGACGACAAGGTCTCGTCTCCCATCGCAGTGGC
The DNA here is from genome assembly GCA_021437245.1 of Aegilops speltoides. Lineage (NCBI taxonomy): Eukaryota > Viridiplantae > Streptophyta > Magnoliopsida > Poales > Poaceae > Aegilops > Aegilops speltoides. Next base: position 378,773,169 of record CM038146.1, read on the forward strand.
TGCTACACCAACAACAGCGCAAGTGCCGTAGAATATTGGCACGATGCTCATCAGGTTTGACCTGCGTTGCTAACACGCTGTGGATAGTGAGGTTTGTGGTAGGTTAGGAGGTTGGTGAGTTGCGGCTTGCGGGAGGCTACGTGCGAACAAAATCAATCAATACATGGTAAGTTAATCGCGAGTTACCTGCTTAGGAGGACAGCCGAAGTAGTATGACCATAATCTGTGGACAGTGGACTGGACGCTGTCTAATTTCCCGTCGTGAAAGGCATGCCCTTTTTTGGCCAACCAATACATGAAAGAGACAACAAATATCCAATTAAGCTGGACCCTACGTTCAAAATAAATAAATTAAGCTGGACCCTGGGCCTGACCGCGTCGGAATATAATAACCAAACACAAAAAACGGGTGTTTTCATGACTCGCCCAGCCAACAAGTATCCAAATGTTTATTTCTTCTTCTTTTTTTTTTGCGAAAAGGACTTCAGGATTATGTTGATGATTCAGATATAGTACAAAGCATCCCAAAAGTAAATAAATTTACAACAAGGTCCTCAGACCACCTCACGAAGACTACGCTCGCCGGAGCGAGTTGAGGGCGTGCCGCCGCCGCTGCCGCTCCTCCCGGAGCCAACACCTTCTTGAAGACAGCCATGGCAGATGGGAAGTCTCCAACTTTGGCCACCAAGGACCGGCACACCGGAGCAATAGCCATCGCCGAAGAATCACCACGCAAATCCATGATCCATCCCCACTTGCACACCAGGACCCTGCCACCACGATGACGATGGGGAATACGCCGGCACCACGACGGGGAGGGAGGGGAGAACAAAACTCACAAGGCCAAGACGCCGACGCCACTTCGCCGCCCTGTTTGATCGAAGAACACGAGTGATTGTTGTTTCACTGTGCTGGTCCTATGGGGCCTTAGCACGACGACTTCTCGACTGTCTATCGCAACAAGTTTTGCCCGGCTCCAGCGAGGGAGGGCGATGAGGGCGGCGCGCCTTCGGCTCGCTTCAGTGCTTGTAGTCGTCGTCAGGATGGTCTATGGATCTGGATGTAATTTTTATTATTTATGGTGTTCGTTGTACTGACATGATCGAAGATGAATTGACAGGAAGTTTTTTCGCAAAAATAAAAAGAAAGAACTTGAGCGATCCAGAGACCCACGACGAGCAGCAAAATGGTCCCAGCGTACGTCGCTGCCACCAACGGACGTGGGATCCAAACTACCGCTTGATACACAGATCAACGGAGAGCAACGCCGCCCTCATGACGGCACCACTAGCACCGACATGGGAGAAGGGAAGTGGCAGATTTATTTCTCTAGATCGGCGACGAACCCTTTCTTCAAATCGACACCAACATGGCCTAATTCTACCCTATCTACATGCCTAAAGAAGAGGAGCGAGATCCCCACCTCCTCCCGCCGCCGAAGCAAGCGGGGGAGGTAGGGATCCGCTCCCTCGCCGGCGGGGAGAGGGGCCCCTTGCATACGCTCCTTATTTCGCTTCCGGATCTCTCGCACATTGAGTTGGTCTGTTAAATATTAAAAATCTGACAGCGGATTTTTAGCTTTTGCCAGCAAACTCTAGATTCGACACATCAAAACAGATAAATTTATCATGCCACCGTGTAAAATTTACCATGATCAGAAAAAATTGTCGTGCTACAGTAATAATTGTATGTGTTCTTTTTTGTGAGGTAAATAATTGTATGCGTTCTCTTTTGCGGGGTAAATAATTGTATCCGTTTGATCAGGATCCGACGTACCCGGGGGTTCTTTACTTTTCTTTTATTTTTATTTAGGACAACAAGAACATAAAAGCTGATGTTTCCCCGGACTCGGATGGGCTCCCGAGCCGGAGTCCTAATTCTAGCCAAGAACGCGGGCGCAGATATAAGCAGAGCGCGGCTGCACCTGTACTACAAAACTGTACCAAACACGTCGGCTCCGATCCAACCTGTGTTCCCCCTCCCGTCCGAGCTACGAAGGTGACGCGAGCCGCCCCTACAAATCCACGTCGCCGCCAGCGGCACCACCAGATTCCCCAAGCCACCCGATTTTTTTGATTCTACCCGGAGAGGAAGGCCGTCTGTCTGTCTGTCTCTCTTCCAGGGATCTCCGTGCAGCCTGGCGACGATGGCGGCGGCGGCGCTGGCACCGGCTCCGGCGCCAGTGCCCTTGCCGGCGGCCTTCGCGGGGTGGTGGGAGCACGTGAACGGCTCGCCGGCGTGGCAGGACGGGATCTTCTGGGCCCTCGCCGCACTCTACGGCCTCATCGCCGCCTCCTCCTTCGTAAGCATCTAATCTGTCCTCGGAACAAACCTGTACTCCTTCTACTGCTAGGTTGGTACCCTGGTGGCGAGGCAAGAGAATATTTGGCAGGAGTACCGATGAATAAATTTGTGATGTCACAACACAAGCAGTGATTTTACTAGAGAATAAGGGCTGTTTTTATTTGCTTTGTGGCCTGAGCATAATACTAGTGTTTTGTATGAAAGCCGATAATGCCAACGAATAGCATCTTACAGAGCTTTAGATCAGTCAAGGGGAAAACTGTGATTCCGAATACAGATAGGTGGACAAGGACCTGTGTTTGCTTTCATGCTTATATCTCTCTATAATCCATGAAAACCTTGGGGGACGTTGATAGCATCCAAACTATGCATATAATTATATGAACTCTCAACTGTAAATACCTTGGTTTCTTGCAAATAAATAAAGAAATATCTTAGGTACTACTCCGTAAGGTTTATACTAGTCACGTGCACATGCCAATGTTTACAGCTTGATGAATAAATTTACTCGAGGAAGAGAAAGCAATATTACTGAGCTATGTATGTGTATATGCAGATCCAAGTTGCCAGAATACAGCACAGAGTTCCTGAATATGGATGGACAACACAAAAGGTCTTCCAGTTCCTTAATTTCTTGGTTAATGGAGGTACATTGTTCAGTCTCAACTGGGGTAAAACATGCATGATCATTTATATCCTGTGTAATGCTAATTTTACTCCGTTGCTAATTTGCAGCAAGGTGTTCCATCTTTGCTTTTCGTCGCCAAGTGCAACTAGTGAACCCTCAGGTTTGGATGCCTTCATTATTTTCTGTCACTCGAATGAAATATTCAATTTGATTGACCAGAGTTTTAATCGTGCTTATTTTATTTCAGATCTTTCAGCATGTTATTCTTGATCTGCCGGGGCTTGCATTCTTCACTACCTATGCAATGTTGGCACTTTTCTGGGCTGAAATATCTTATCAAGCACGTGGTCTAGACACTGATGGCCTCAGATCAGGTTTCTATACTATTAACGGTGTCGTTTATGCAATGCAGGTAAAGTAGTCTTTTTTAATATAAATTTGCACTATTTGTTACTCCCTCTGTACCAAAATATAAGACGTACGTAACGTCTTGTGAACTGCAAAAATGACTTATACTGTATTTTGGTACATAGGTACTCCCTCCGTATCAAAATATAAGATGTTTTTGTTGTTCAAATTGAACTGCAAAAACGTCTTATATTTTGGTATAGAGGTAGTAGTATTTTGTGTAGTTATACGAGAACTGTCTGACCCTAAACCCTATACATGTCAGGATGTTTTCCCTTTTATCGTACTGGTGAATTTGTGAAAACTCTTTTCAATATGAAAAACTATGATACACTTGACCATCGGTTAGACCAATAGTATATGTGGGTCATGTATGTCATGCATTTCGAGGTTTAACTTTGACCATCAATTAGACTGGTAATATATATGGGTTCTGTACTTATCTGCAATGGAAATTATAGCATTGAGGCAGATAAATTATATTGGTTGTCAAAGTTATGTGTGGATGCCGTATGTTTTGTCAGAGGGAGTAGTGAATATCTGGAACAGTATAACCGAAACAATGCATGAAGGTAATAGGGAAATAATTTGCACTTAGTCATTTATTGTAGTCTTTGATGGTTGATGTTTTTTAATTAAATACTGACCCCTCACATGCCTGTTCTACATGAGTTCTTCTCAATTAACTAACTGCTCCGTTCATCTGTTTTTATTATGTGTGCTCAATCACCGTTTGACTGCCTTGGCTGAAAATACTCAAATACATTTGCTTTTAGGTTTTGGTGTGGGTATTGTTGTGGTTGAATCCAAATCCATCTATGCTTGTGCTTTCAAAGTTATTCATTGCGGGACTGTCATTTTCTGCTGCCCTGGGTTTTCTGCTGTACGGAGGGAGGTAAGAATACCTCTTTCATAAAGTTTGAATTATGATTCATTTAGATCATGTTTACAGTCAATTTAATCAGTGAGGCTAGCCGCAGTCTAGTAACGGTTCTGTAGTTGGTATTGTAGACTATACCCATTTGGTTCAGGGTTTGATCTATTTAATTATGCAATACAACTATAACACTATGGTACTAACTGTATCCGTGTGCTCCTGATTTGTTTGGCAGGCTATTCCTCATGTTGAAGCGTTTCCCTATCGAGTCTAAAGGGAGGCAACAAAAGCTGAGCGAGGTTGGCAGAGTGGCTGCTATTTGTTCCTGTTGCTTCTTGGCAAGATGCGTGATGGTAAGGATGCCTGTCCTCTAACCCTTGAACGAGATTGCAAGTCATACATTTCATTTCCCACTTTTGCTGATGCACTTTTGTTCGCAGATGTGTTTCGCTGCCTTCGATAAAGAAGCTGATCTGGATGTTCTTGACCATCCAATTCTGAATTTCATATATTACTTGGTATGTCTGACTTTTGCAGCCCATAGTCACCACCTCATTTTATTTTTGCCTAGTCTAAATTGAAACCATCATTGGCATTGATGTCTACTGCAACAGCTCTAACCTTGTTGCTCTACTGTTCTTGATCCCTTTTTTTTCACAGCTCGTCGAAATCGTTCCTTCGGCTCTTGTCCTGTACATTCTGCGGAGGATCCCTTCGAAGCTAAAGCTCGCACATTACCATCCCCTCAGCAGCGGCTAGAGATAAAAGCGGCGTCCCCTTCTGAGCTGAAATATAGAGATGTTGCTGCAAACATAGCTGATTGCGACCCCAAGACTTAAAAATGGCTGGTCTATGGTCTGGTCGTTCAAAATGTGTACAGACAGGGATCTGAAATCTACGCGTGAACTTACCTTATGTAGCCACTAACTTGGTAGTTTAAGGGTGCTAATTTTATGTAATTAATTACTGTTGGTGTGATTAGAAATCAAGCATCTTCACTTGTTGAGCAGGCAAAATTCCTCATGAAGCTATTTTTGTTTTGGAAAACACAAAGCTTTATTCGTTCGAAATGACAGTTTGCATCGTTTATGAGGGGGTACAATTTTGCTTCAATGCTCCTCAAACCATTTAAAACACGAAGAGGGGGTACAATTTCGCTTAAAGCAACCTTATTAGCTTCCTTGTTGCACAATGTTTGAAAGTAGCGAGAGGAAAATCACAAGCAATAATATAAAAAATCGTTAGAAACAGTCACCACCGCCACATCAGAACGCCCTCCATTCTTCATGGTACCTCTAAATTGAGGATTTCCACGCACCAATCAATTTTCCAATTTCCTCAAGCATTGAAATTGCCTTTATCGTCTCTTAGGACAGTTCGAAAGAAAAGTTTAAGTGTATTCAGTCGAAAAGTTCAACTGAAAAATTTAAAGACAAAATGTTAAATAAATGATCTTATGTCCATTTTAGGTGTTTTTCAAATTTGTGTACCCCTAAAAAAATTCAAATCTGTGTGCATGACACAATAGAGGAGTACTACTCAGTTTTAGTCGGTTCTCATCGAAAGAGAAAAAGGAAATAAAAACAGAAGTAAAGAATAGTCGGAGGCGCCGACGCCACCTACGGACTGAGATCCAGTGCCTCGCCTCAGGCAAGGCACGCATTGCCTTGAGGCTTCGAATCCACCCTCCATCTGCATCCGACGGTCAGAATCAGTCAACACGGAAACAACCTCGACTCGTCCCCATCCTCCTCACGTGCGAGGCAAAATCAGCTCCGCCTTCGCGGGCGGGAACTTGGCTCCGACGCAGAGCTCTGCCGCTGTCGCCGCCGTGGGGAAGGGAGCCATGGGAGCTCCGGCGGCGGCCACCGAATAAACGACGCCGGCAATCCCCTTCGCCCCCACGCCTTCACGTCCCCGCCCCGCTCCACTCCGACGAGGTCCTCGTCCCCACTGCGACGGCGCCCCTCCTCAGCTCCGACGACCACCTCAATGGGAAAGGGAGGGAGCTCCTCAGCGCGCTGCGGGAAAGGGGGATGAGGCGCTCCGGCTGCTCCTCCAGGGGACTCGTCCTCCAGGTTGAACTCCGGCGTCCACGGGAGGAATCGGCCTGCAGCAGATTCAGTGTAGCTACAGACAGAGAACTGTTTGATACTACAGACAGAGAACAATATACAGACTTTGTAGCATTCAACTACAGACAGATTCAGAGAACAAATTCATTTAACTACAGACAGAGAACAAATTCAGTGTAGCAAGCCTGCAGCAGAAAAGTGTTTGATACAAAGACTTCAGTACTAGAAAAGGAACTGAAAAAAGAAGAGTTGAACCTGATGCATATGACTTTGTAGCATTTGCAACTCAAATTCGCACCAACAAAATCTGTTCTTACATAATTCTTCAAGTAGATAAATTAGGCCAGTCTACTTGTACACTTAGGCCACGAAAGACTATAGTCAGCCCAAAATCCAAAATACTATAGTCATCTTTGTCCAAAATACTAGTCAAAATGTCCTAAATACTACTTCCTCCGTCCGGAAATACTTGTCGAAGAAATGCATAAAAATGAATGTATCTAGAACTAAAATACATCTAGATACATCCATTCCTCCGACGAGTATTTCCGGACGGAGGAGTATCTAACAAGCTTATGCGCTAGAACAGATTTTCATCATAAACACCACCAAGGGGAGTCATCAAGAGCTGCGTGTAACTGACAGCCGTGTTGTTCTCTTGAAGCTCCACATTTGCTCTTTTATCGCCATCATCCTTCTCCACTCTCACTTGAGGCTGTCCACCATCATCCTTCTCGACTCTCACTTGAGGCTGTCCACCATCATTTTTCTTTTGCTGCTGCCATGAAAGTTTCAGTATTTAGTTTAGCAACGAGTGGCAACAATATATCATGTATAGTTTGGAACATACCTTTGCTCCTTTTTTTTTACGAGGCAACTTTAGTTGGCTTGCGCTTCCCCTTGAGTAACTTATCAAGCCAGCCTTTCTTTCTCCTCAATTTTTTTGATGCAACCTCTTTTTAGCATCAGCCCAAAATATGTTGGCTATATCTTCCTCACAATCCAGCTGCAAAGCATATTGGAAAGATGGGTTCTCGATCATTTTGTCATGAAAATACTTCAACATACTACCAGCCTGACCGTAAGCCAACTCTCTTTGTCGCTTGGTTCGCAAATAATTCTTTTGATCACGACAAGTGTAGTCCAGGTTAAATGGTCCACCAACTTGGCGACAAGCAAACTCATGTGCAGCTTGGGGCATTATTCCTGAATCCTCGGCAGCTTCTATTTCAAAAGCTTGTAGTTCAGAAATCTTCCTTTGTGATGCCATCAAGTGACATGTTTGTGGCAATTGAAGGCAATGATTGTGTTCCAACACAATATCTGTGACTTCGTCTCAAGTGAGAGTGTCCACCACCATCACTTGAGGCTGTCCACCACCATCATTTCTTTGCACTCGGTCCAATGATATAATCATGCAAGCTTTGCAATTTGTCCTTGTTTCAGCTCGAACACGTTTTGGCTCATGATCCATTCTTATCCCTTTCTTTCGTATACCCTCATTTGAGCAAACAAATGTGCATGAAGTCACTTGACCATCCATCTTACTTACATGCTTGTTTCTCTTCCTCACATCAAACCCAACACGGCCACCATATGCAACCCAAAACACCCAAGCTTCATCTGCATTTCTGAACCTCATACCAACTTGAGATATTCCCTTGTCAATTTCACCCATTGCACAACAATTGCAAATGCACAACACTCAAATCTTGTCAAATTGCACAGCACATCACCCCAATCAGTAATAATTCTGTCAAATAGGAAAGTACAGATCAGTGCATCACTCATTTGCACAGAACACATCACAAAATTCAGCTATTGCAAAGAAAGCTACCTGCTGGAGTCGACCTGAAGCTTAATGGCCACTACAGGACCAAATCTGCCACCATGTCAGCGGCTACCAGCAGCACAGACGGAGGGGCACAACGGCTAGACGGAGGGGATTCTAGGAGGGGTGGGGGAGCGGAGGGAGTTGACTCATGGAGCGGTCGGAGCCCGTCGGAGGTGGCGAGGCGGAGGAGCCCGGAGTGGCGGCGGAGGAAGCTGCCGATGGCGTTGTCTTCGGTGGCCGCCGCCGGAGCTCGGTCCACTCCCTTTCCCACGGCGGCGGCGGCGGCGGGAGAGCGGTGCCCGGTACCCACAGCGGCGGCGGCGGCGGCGGCGGCGGCGGGAGAGCCCGCGAAGCTGTCCCGCGCAATTTCCCCTGCTCCCCCAAACAGAGCTCGTGAAGATGTCTCTCTGTTAGTCTATCTGCGTGTATGTGTCGTTTGGCTGTGAAACGGAGCTAGCCGTCCGATTGATTTGGACGATGGATACAGGGGGGCGAGGCACGCCGTGACTTGGCGCTGGCGAGGCACTGGATCTCAGTCCGCCACCTACCGCCAGGCTACCAAACAGCGTACCGACCGAAATTTCAATTCTTTTTCTCCAGCAAACAAAACTCCGCCGTTGCTCTCTCCACCTCCCTCTGTTCGTGACTCGCAAACTCAAACCTTGGCAATCTCCGCGCCGCAAACCCTAGCCGCCGCCATGGCCTTCCTCGCCGGCGCAGCCTCCATCCGCAGCCCCTTCGCCCTCGTCTCCTCCTCCCGGCGCCGGTATGATCTACCCGCGACCGTGAAGGCCGCCACCAATTCGAATTCGGTTCCCCCCCACCCCATCATCTCCTCCCTCCGCCTCGCCGCCTCCGCCGCGGTCCTCCTCGCGGCTACCTCCCCGGCCATCGCGTGCACACCGTCCCCGCCTCCGCCCCCCGCGCTCACCGTCACGGTCTCGCCCGAGGACGCCATCCAGGACGACTCCCACCCCTTCGAGAAGCTCATCGTCGAGACCGCCGCCCTCTCCCGTTTCGGCGGCAAGGAGGCCGCGCGGGCCCGCCTCTCTGCCGCCGGAGACGGCGAGCAATATGCCCGGCTCCTCGCGGCGCAGACGCTCTTCGTGGACGGCAAGGCCGACGAGGCGATCGCCGCCTTCGAGGAGCTCGCGCGGGAGGACCCCGGCGACTACCGCCCCCTGTTCTGCCAGTACGTTCTGTACTCTGTTCTGGGCAGGGCGGCGGAGTCGGAATTGATGCTCGAGCGCTGCCAGGCGATCGCCGGCGACAAATTCAGCGCCAATTTAACAATGCCGATATCGGCGACCAAGGAGGTGGAAGCAGGAGCAGAGGCAGAGGCAGAGCCCGTGACAGAGAAGACGGAAACAGAGGCGGAGGGGGAGAAACTGTGAGTACAGTGGATTTGGAATCACCAAATAAGGTACGGTATTTGCTCCCTTCCATTGAAGGAAAAATATAGGATCGAACGCCATGATGCTCTAATGGTACAATAGAAATCATACAAAGAGAGAAAAATTCAAGACGGCAATTCCTGTTTTGCAGTTCTGATATGTAGGCTAAGGATTATGCAATTTACATGGTTTGGGAATAAGTTGAAGCGATCATGGCAAGGTGATCGATTTTGAGAGTGTTGATAAGTACAGTCTATGCTTATGCTGTACACCACTAATTTGTGGAATGGATACATTGCTTCATTTATTTGTTCTCCTACATCATGATGAAATTGCTGGAATATAATGTCAGGGAGTGAAAATTCTATAGGAAATGGTCACCTAGGTCATGGGCTTCTCGAGCAGCGCTGAGAGGTACCACTCGTTCCTCTTGATCCCTTGGTCCAGCTTCTGTTTGGCATTCCACCGCACCTTGTTGAAACCTATTTGATTGAACATGGGCACATATGTTGTGTTCATTTGCGTGCCGAGGCAGAAGAAGTGGTCGAGCCAGAACAATCCTCCAGGCCTCAGCACTCTGTAAATGTCGAACAAGGTGAACTCGAGCATGGCATTGGGGATCCAGTGGCTAAGCACATGCATCGAATGCACAATATCGAGCGTGCCGTCAAAGAACGGTAGCCGGTGCGCGATGCTCAGGTGCATGGGGACAAGACCCCGCGAAGCTATGAAGCTATTGAATGGGCCACCGAAGTTCATGGACGTGGTCACCACGGTTACCCCACGCTCCTGCATCCGTGCAGCGAACGTGCCTGACCCACCCCCAATGTCGAGCCCGATGCGCACTGTGCCATTTGGCTTTGTCGCAAGCACGGCGTCGATGGAATATGAGAGTGCACCGTCGTCGCGCATCCACCGGCTCTTCTCCCGGCCGCTGAGCAGGTCGAAGCAGTTTTTGCAGTCGTAGGAACCCTTGGTCTTGCGGCGGTTAACAAGGCAGGAGTAGTTCTTGCACGTGTACGCGTCCCACACGATGCTGCTGTCTGGCGGCGTGGCCCACAGGCTCGCAGGCAGTGGTGTGGGCTCGACATACCCTGCCGGGCGGCGTGGCCGGCATCTCCGTCGTGGCAATGGCTCGCAGCCCTTGAGCATGAGCCGCTGTGCGAACTGCTCATCGGACGGACACTCGCCACCGGGCTTGTAGTCCATATAGCGCTCCAGCTCGTCCGGGAAACGGTGGCACGCTTGCCCCACCGTCGGGAACAGCTGATCGGACCCCAGGTTCTTCGTGAAGCCTAATGGCAGTTTGTGGGGGCCGACGGCCAGCTGGAGCTCGCCGGTGAGCTCCCATTGCCACAGTCCGTCAACCCCCACATGCTTCTGCTCATCCCTGGCGGCTGCCATGTCATTGGCAGTGGCCTTTAGGCCCAGGAGCGTCTCGACAAGGGAGTTTGCCGTGGCGAGGTGGTCGTGCAGGTGCACGAGCTCGTCGTGGCTCGCGGCCAGAGCGTAGTCCATGATGTTACCGGAGTTCCAGAAGGGGACGCTGCGGTCGTGCTTGTTGGAGCCATTGCCGACTTCGTAGCTGGCGTCGGAGAAGAGGAGGAAGGTGGCTGTGTTGGTGGCGACGACGATAAGTAGAACCAGGGCCCTGGACCTGCAGCTGTTGTGCTGCCGATCTCTAGGTTTCCTGGACATATGGTAGTCCATGCTGCGCATGTTGCAACAACTGAAGCAGCACAAAACTGGAAACTCAAAATGCCTCTTCTTGTGTTTGTAACGAGGACGATGCTTTTATAGAAACTGTGCTATCCCACTACTCCTATCTTTTACTACTACTCCTACTAAAAAAGTTCAGAGTCCAACCTCACCTCACAGTTGACAGTTTAGAACTGGGTTGTTGCTTAAGAGTTGAGAAAAGTAGGGCTCAAGTTGGGATCTCGTCATTCAACGGCTCAATGCTGGTGATTGGGCTAGACTTATGGACTTTAAGTACGAGCGAGCATCGTTCACTGAAACCCAGCGCTTAAGATGAGCCAGTGGGCTTTGACGCGACAGTTAGGATATTTGTGTGGATGCTCGTCATCCGCCCTTCAAGACGTAGATATATATGTCATACTAATAAGGATTGCTGCACTAAGAAGTGCAAATAGTTGTGACAATAAAGCATGTTCTTGAGGCAATCTTAAGAGTCTTCCAACACATCAGCACAAGACAGACACTAGGTAAAGGTTGGTTGCAGTTGTCGCTGCATCCAATTGTTACTACTACCGTCTTGCAGAGCACGTGACTGGTAATTCCCTCTGCTCGCGATCGCCGGCGACAAATTCAGCGCCAATTCAACAATGCCGATCGGGAGAGTCTGTGACAGAGAAGATGGAAACAGAGGCGGAGGGGAAGAAAATGTGAGTGCAGTGGATTTGGAATCACCAAATAAGGTAGGCATTTGGTCCCTTCTGTTGAATTGAAGGAAAAATATAGTAGGATGGAACACCATGATGCTCTCATGGTACAATAGAATCATACAAACAGAGAGAAATTTGAAACGACAATTCCTGTTTTGCAGTTCTGATATGTAGGCTAAGATTTATGCAATTTACATGGTTTGAGAATAAGTTGAAGCGATCAGTGATCGATTTTGAGAGTGTTCATAAGTACTCCCTCCGTTTCTTTTTACTCCGCATATAAGATTTGTTCAAAGTCAAACTACACAAAGTTTGACCAAATTTACATAAAAAATTATGAACATCTACAGTACTAAACTATATAGTATGAAAATATGTTTCATGGTGCATCTGAATATATTGATTTCATATTGTGAATGTTTATATTTTTTAATATAAAGTTAGTCAAACTTTATAATGCTTGACTTTGACCAAACCTTATATGCGGACTAAAAAGAAACGGAGGGAGTACTCCAGTCTATGCTTATGCTGTACACCACTAATTTGTGGAATGGATACATTGCTTCATTTACTTGTTCTCCAGCATCACGATGAAATTGCTGGAGTATAGTGTCAGAGAGTGAAATAGCAAATGGTCACCTAGGTAGTGGGTTTTTCGAGCAGCGCTGAGAGGTACCACTCGTTCATCTTGATCCCTCGGTCCAGCTTCCGTCTTGCATTCCACCGCACCTTGTTGAAACCGATTTGATTGAACATGGGCACATACGTCGCGTTCATTTGCGTGCCGAGGCAGAAGAAGTGGTCGAGCCAGAACAATCCTCCAGGCCTCAGCACTCTGTAGATGTCGAACAACGCGAACTCGAGCATGGCATCAGGGATCCAGTGGCTGAGCACATGCATCGAGTGCACGATGTCGAGTGTGCCGTCGAAGAACGGTAGCCGGTGCGCGATGCTGAGGTGCATGGGGACAAGACCCCGCGAAGCTATGAAGCTATTGAATGGGCCATCAAAGTTCATGGACGTGGTCACCACGGTCACCCCACGCTCCTGCATCCGTGCAGCGAACGTGCCCGAGCCGCCGCCAATGTCGAGCCCGATGCGCACTGTGCCGTTTGGCTTCATCGCAAGCACGGCATCGATGGAGTATGAGAGCGCACCGTCGTCGCGCATCCACCGGCCCTTCTCCCGGCCGTTGCGCAGGTCGAAGCAGTCTTTGCAGTCGTAGAATCCCTTGCTCTTGCTGCGATTAGCAAGGCAGGAGTAGTTCTTGCACGTGTACGCGTCCCACATGATGCTGGTGTCTGGCGGCATGGACCACAGGCTCGCCGGCAGTGGTGTGGGCTCGGCGTACCCTGCCGGGCTGCGTGTCCGGCACCGCCGCCGTGGCAGTGGCTCACAGCCCTTGAGCATGAGCCGCTGTGAGAACTGCTCGTCAGACGGGCACTCGCCGCCGGGCTTGTAGTTCATATAGCGCTCCAGCTCGTCCGGGAAAAGGCGGCACCCTTGCCCCACCGCCGGGAAGAGCTGATCGGACCCCAGGTTCTTCGTGAAGCCTAATGGCAGTTTGTGGGGGCCGACGGCCAGCTGGAGCTCTCCGGTGAGCTCCGGCTGCCACAGTCCGTCGGCTCCCGCATGCTTCTGGTCGTCCCTGGCGCCTGCCATGTTGCTGGAAGTGTCGTTTATGCCCAGGAGCGTCACGACGAGGGAGCTTGCTGTGGCGAGGCGGTCGTGCAGGTGCAGGAGCTCTTCGTGGCTAGCGGCTAGCGCATACTCCGTGATGTTGATGTCACGGAGCGACAGCTTAGTCGAGTTCCAGAAGGTGATGCACCGGCCGTACTCACCGGAGCGAATGCCGATTGCGGAGCTGGCGTCGGAGAAGAGGAGGAAGGTGGCTGTGTTGGTGGCGACGACGATAAGTAGAACCAGGGCCCTGGACCTGCAGCTCTTGCGCTGCTGATCTCTAGGTTTCCTGGACATGTCGTAGTCCATGCTGCGCGGGAGAGTATCCTGTGATACGGGAGCATATGTGCTCCCATGATACGGACTTCTCGGCCCTCGGATCTCAGATCCAACGGCAAACAGGAAGCTGCTGTAGCTGTTGTACTTGTGCGCATTTTTCAGATTTTACGAGGGCTTTTTTGCAAAAATGTCATCATTTCACATGAGCTCTTGGATCTAAGATCCAACGGCCGAGCTCGCATGGGAGCACCTAAGCTTAGGTGCTCCCGGAGCACCTGATATTTTCCAGTAGCTAAAACAGCACAAACTGGAAACTCAAAACGTCTCTTCTTGTGTTTGTAACGAGGATGATGCTTTATAGAAACTGTGCCATCTACTCCCTCTGTAAACGGTCCAATTGAATGCTCCTTTCGCTCGCGCTGCTCATGAAGCGGCCGGGCAAAACTCACCGTCGCCGCCGCCCCACACCTTCGCCTCCTCTCCCTCGCCGCCGGGGACGGCTGCGGCAAAGCCCGCCTGCGTCGTCGTCGGCGGCGGGTCTCCTCCCACGAGCGCGCGGCGGCGGGACGTCCGGCTCCGTGGTGGCGCGCATGGCTGTGTACGGCGAAAGCGGCGAGTGGATCTGGCGTGGCGGCGATGAGGGCGGATCTGGCCGGCGAGGCGTGGCGCGGCTGCCGTGAGGCGGCAGCGCGGAATCGCACCGGCGACGGCAGCTGCTCGTGGGCGAAGCGGCAGGCGGTGCAACAGCGATGGCGACGGCGGCGGCGAAGGGCGTGGTGGCGTTGGATCGGCCGGCGGCAGCAGCGTCAGCGGCGGCGTGGTGCGACTTGGCGATGGCGGCGAGCGCGGCGCTTGGCGCGGCGAGATAAGCGCGTCTGGCGCGTGGCGGCGGCGGCGGCGTGGGCGCCTCGGATTGGCGCGGTGGCGGCGGCGCCCTCCGGCATGTGGCGGCGATCTGGTCGAACTGGCGGATCGTGGTGTGTTTAACGCCGCCTGCGCTGGCTGGTCCTATGATCTTTGGAGCAGCGGCTCCGTCCGTGATAGATGCGGGATGCAGGGACTGATCTGGTCATTGTAGGCTCGCCGTGGGCGGGGTGGACCACGACTCCATGGCTTCTACGACTAGGTTCTGCGGCGGTGGCGGTGCAAGACTGCATGGACGAGCTTCTGTGGGCACGAGCGAAGGTGTGCGGTGATACGGACGAAAGTCCTGCACGACCAGAGGCCGGTGGCGATGGCGCCTGTGGGTGTCATTTTCTTCCTTGGAGGCGTCGCCTGAGGTGTGTCGGCATCTTCCTCGTGCTCGGATGGTGGTTTGTCTCCGGGCAAAATCCTAGGTCCGGTGTTGGATCGGCGTGATGGCGGCGTGTTTGACGTCGTTCTTCTGTTGGGAGCATCACATTTGGAGACACTTCCTGGAAGCTCTTTGTGGCGCTCCTCTGGTGCTTGCCGCTGTTCAAGGTGAAGCTCTAGGCGCAATGTACGACATCATCGATGAGTCCAAGACGAAGCTCTTTCTGGGATCGACCAAGTCCCGCCATCTACCCCCTGCTTCCTGGGTGGATGGTGCGTTGGCGAGGGAAGTTGTAGTGGGAGCTGCTGCTATCTTCGGAGGTGATCGGCGTTGTTCGAGACGCGGTGGTGATGCTTAGCTTAGGACAGGTGCTTCAGTTGTGTAGTCATGTTGTTTGTGGTGGGTGTAGCTCTCTGCAGCTATTAGGGCCGCAGTTTTTTCTTTCTCTTTTTGATCTTCGGATCTTCACCATGTTCTTCCGCTGCTTTCTGCTAAATATGAATCAAGCCAGCAATTTGCTGGATCTTTCAAAAAAAAAACTCCCTCTGTAAACTAATGTAAAATGTGCCATCTACCCCCTCTATAAACTGTGCTATCTACTATATTGATCTAAAAGAAGTTCAGAGTACAGCCTCACCTCACAGCTCACATTTCAGAACCGGCTACTGGTGATTGGGCTAGACTTTAGGACTTTTAGCATGAGTGTGCATCGTTCACTGAAACCCGGCGCTCAAGATGCGCCAGTGGGCGTTGACGTGATAGTTGTATATTGCATGGATGCTCGTCATCCGCCCTTCAAGACATATACTCCGAATCATACTAATAAAGATTGCTGGATTAAGAAGTGTAAACAGTTGTGACAAAGAAGCATGTTCTTGAGACAATCTTAAGAGCCTTGAACACATCAGTACAGGACAAACACTAGGTAAAGGTTGGTTGCAGTCGTCGCTGCATCCAATTGTTACTACTACCGTCTTGCAGAGCACATGGCTGGTAATTCCTTCTGCTCGCCGACGACCAGAACTTCATACGTACTTTGTCTTGGATTTCTGCAGGGAAGACATGGTGTTTATTTAGAGAGAGAAGAAATGCCTGAAGTGAAAACCGCCGTCAGCTAATCGGCACCAGGATTTCTGCACGGGGTTTGGTTGTTGCGTACCCCAGACCGTGACCCGCCGATGCGCAGGTTGCCCATCTCCATGCTCAGCGCGCTCTCCACTTCGTCGAGCTCGATGACGGCCTTGACGATGGCGCCCGAGAGGTCCTTGTCGTCGTTGGCGTTGAAGAAGCAGCCCCTCTCCTTGGCGTCCGCCACTATCTTCTGCCACACCGTCTTGCTGCTCACCAACGTGGTCGCGTTCCCTACGATCCACAGACAGTGCCTGCGCAAGCAAACACAACATTACATGCGACTCATGGAGGAAAATGCTGCAAGCAAACCGGGGAGCTCGACTCGACTGACTTGGCCCGTGTGAGCGCCACGTTGGTGCGGTTCACGTTGTTGAGGAAGCCGACGGAGCCGGTGCTGTTGCTCCGCACGGTGGAGAAGATGATGATGTCCTCCTCGGCGCCCTGGAACCCGTCCACCGACCGGACCTTCACCGAGAACCCGCCGTGCATCTCGTACGTCTTGCCCAGCTTCTCCTGGATGGCGCGGACCTGGCCCTTGTACGGCGACACCACGCCCACGCTCAGCTTCCTCCTCGTCTCCACCGACTCTACGCGCATGCACAAATCATCCGGTCATGAGCTGGGTGGTGAAAGCAATGGAGAAAGAAGTTATCCATGGATTCAGTGTGAAGCTAACTAGCAAGAGCGCGTACCTCTGAAGAGCCTCTGCACGATCCGGGTCACGGCGGCGACCTCGATGGTGTTGATGAGGCTCTTGTCGTGCTTGCCGGAGCTCTCCTTTCCACCTTCGATGTTGATGAAGGAGTAGGACCCGTACATCGGGCCGGTCAGGTGCTTGCGCTCGTAGTCTCTGCGCAGGACGTTCTCACCGTCGTCGATCTGGCCGCCGTAGAAGCTCGAGACCGGGAACTTGCTTATCCCCGGGTGCATCCTGTACTGCACATTAAGAAGGTGCTTGGGGTGCCCCAGCAAACTCAGCCTCTCGAACAGGCTCCTCCCGAACTCGGCTTCATCACACACCTGCACGCAACGCAAGAGCTTATAAGCATCGTCCTAGCAAGCGATCAACGGGCAAAACCACCAAGGAGGACAATGTCGGATCACCTGGCTCTTCACGAGCGCCGGCAGCTGGTACTCATCCCCGATGAGAACGGCGAGCCGGATCCCAGGAATCTGCAGAGGTATCATCGACTCGCACTCCTTGAGCTGCGCCGCCTCGTCGACGACGAGGATGTCGAACGGCTCCGCCTTCTGCAGGTAGTGCAGGCGGGCGGAGCTGGAGGCGGTGCAGAGCACGCTCTTGCTCTTCTGCAGCAAGAACTCCTCGATGGACCGCTTGTCGAAAATGTCTGGGAGGTCGAAGTTGTTGGACAGGTAATTCAGCTTCTCGATGCACTGGGCTCTCGCCTGCTTAAGCTCTGAGCGCACGCTGTCTTCCGCGTATGACACCAGACTCTGAAAGAGGCAGCTGTTCTTCCCGTCCGACGTGTCTCTGAACAGCGTCTGCAGCTGCTTCTCTGGTTCTGACTGCACTTGCTTCCCAAAGTCTGTAAGCAGGTGCAGAACCTCCGTCATGCAACGGAAATTCTGTCTAGATGTGGCGGATCTTGGGAGATCGTCGCAGAATGTCTCGATGCAGGTGCGCAGATCATCCTTGATTCGTTTGTAGTTACTTGTGAAATATTCTTTTAACGACTGTATCTTTATGCTCTTCTTATCAGCTTCCTTCTTAGCGACATCCTCCTTGACCTGCACCTCTTTGTTCTTCGCCTTCTTCTTCGCAAGTTCCTCCTTTTCCTTCTTGGCAAGTTCCTCGATCAGCCTTTTAGTCTCCTCGACGTAGGAAGCATACTGAACTAAAGGTTCCTCCAGAATCCGTACCATGGAGCTCAGGCAGCTGGTCCACCCTGAACTTGGCATCAAGCACTTCTGGAGACGGCGAACGCGCTTCTCCAGGAAGATCTTGGTGAGGTCCTGATCGACGTTCATCCGGTCCTCGTTTCCGAACAGCACGACATCACTCAGAAAGCAGCCATTTCCACCGCCGGCGGAGGATTCCCCGATAGGCTGAGGATCCGAGACGCGACCTCCACCACCGCAGTGTTGGTCGGAGCGCAGGTCAGAGTTCTGTGGTTCTTGACCATCATGGACCACAGGAGCGTGCTGATCGTCTTCGTCTTCCCTGTGCCGGGAGGCCCCCATATCAGACGCACCGGATATGTACCCTGCTGCTCCATTGCTGAAACACAGTCGAGTACTGCCATCTGCTGCGACCTGTTTAGCCTAAAATTTTCAAGGCCAAGTGATCTGTCTGGCAAATGTAGAGGTAGTTCTGAACTGTCCTCCTGGCCAACCAACAACCATCAGAAAAGAAAACACACATTACATAGCTCAAAAGATGTAGTTCCTACAAGATAAAAATAAAGCATGTCAAAGGTAAATTAGAGCACTTACCCTTGGAGTGTAATTGACAATCTTCTCAATGATGCTGGTATTCCTAAGGCCAGCAACATGCATGTCCAGTGCATTCCATATACGATTGTACGTGGTCATGTTGATCAGGAACACCGCGACTAGAGGCGGCACAAGACCTTTTCTCCCGCCTGACAGCCTTACAATCGCATTGCCGTTGGCATCCTCTGCTTTCAGTACCGAGGCAATCACGTAGGGCACCTTGCTGCGCCCCAAGTCCGAGATATGCCTCGGCTTCCGATCCAAGAACACAAGTATGTCTGCATCCTTGAGGGCATAAACTTCCCCCGGGTTTGTATTCATAGGGTCAGCCTTCTTGACCAAGATACTGAAGATGGACTGCTTTGAACAAAGCTCGTCGATCCGTTTCACTTCGGTGGCTGGTGCGTGTTTGATGCACTCCAGCGCAGAGTAGAGATCGGCACGAGTTTCTTCGATCAGTGGTACGGTAAACGATCCCATGTACTCCTCTAGTGAAGTGAAAGTTCTTGGTACCTTCTTAACCTGATGTAAATGCAATGGAATAAGACTAGAGCACAGAAAACAGAATGGAGGATTGAGCCAACTGTGCACAACAAAACAGTAGTACTCCTTACAGTTATTAAGAAAACTAAAATATATACAGTTATTAAGAAAAGCTTAATAGATCCAAGAGAACAATTGAAGAATAAAATATAGGAGATACATGAGAAAAACCTAGATGGTCCATGAATCGTATGGGCTACAAGGCGGATATATTTATATTTTTTCCATGAATGTGTATTTGAACTACAGTTTGATGAACATACTATGCTCAGATTGATAGATCTTTTATCAAACATTATTGATCAGTTATGTTTCTTTTCAGGCGTATACTGGTATTTTGGCACAACACATTTCAGATACTTATTTTCTAACAAAAACCAAAGCATCTTACAAAATCCTATAAAAAACGTACTGAAAATTCTAACAGAAACGAAGTGCATGCTTTGACACTAAAATGCCTATAACAAATCTGTCTGCACAAAAGATGCACGCTTATTTTTTGACGATCAAACATGCGTTGGTTATTTAGAAGTAGAAGAGGCATCTGCTAACGTGCGTATGTAACACCTAGGCAATCATCTAAAAGCAGACGAAGATAAACAGATAGAACAAGCTAACTGAGAAGAGTTACCTTTTTCTTGAGAAGATTCCTGTTGCGCACCTCCTCAAATGACCACGAGAACATCTGCTTCTCCATCTCGGTCTGCGTCCACATGCTGTACCTGCTATCATTTGCCGCCCGTGCCGTCATTTCGCTTCCCTGCCGCACGAGCACGAGGTCGTCGTCGTCATCGTCACTGTCGTAGCTGTAGAAGCTCATCTTGCCCCTCCCGCGGCCCCGGGCTCCGGCGACAGAAGTTTTTGATCGGTCGCAGGCTTTGCAAATGCGTGGGGCTAGGTTTCAGATTGCAGCAACGTGTGTCGCCGTCGACGATGGATATAAAAGGGCACGCACGGGAGCGGGCCGGTGGGATTCCGTCTGCCTGCCAATTAATTCTGGGTTGGGATGCGAAGAGACAAGCGCTTAAGGTTGATTTACGCATTTGCACCTTTCATCTTCCCGGCAGCCGCATCGAATAGGACGAGCAGTAGAGGCGAAGGTTTTGGAATTTCACGAGGCATAAGATAGAAAATCAGTGCTACCGTAGTATACTACGAAGCTTCGTGTTGGGCCAAGTCCTCCGCGTGTAAGTGTGATGCATATTGTGGGAGCATTGCTTCAGACTGCATGGTGGTTGTCACTGACATCAAGCAAAGGAATGCAGCAAGTTATGGTGCGATTATACATGAAGTATTAGACCATTGTACTGCTTTATTTCTTGTAAAATAGCTCATGAATTTAGGAGCTTAAATTATGAGGCTCACAATTTAGCGAAGCACTCTCTTACGCTCGGTGGTGGCTGCCATGTTTGGTTAGGTCATACCCGCAATCTCCCATCCGTCCCTGCAAACGTTGCGACGAGTTAATAAGAGCTTCGCGAAGTTGTCTAAAAAAACAAATATTGCTTAACATGATAAAAAAGTTGATGGTCAAAAGTCTTTGCATTTTCACATGGGAATACTAATTTCCTCGGTGTTGGTTGCAATTTAACATGGGGAATACTAATCTCCTCGGTGTTTGAAGTTGGGCAAACATCACACACTAAAAAGAAGGTAGTGAAGCCAAGAGGTCCCGCATTCACACAATTTGAAGTTGTTTTATTGGTTGATAGTTGGTTGAACACTAGCATGGATCCTATATGTGAAAAACGGCGAGAAATATTGGGAAAAAAATCACATATATTATCATGAGCAAAAACACTATGTGAAGCCACACCCAATCAATACAACATAGTTCGTCCACCATCCAAGAGAATGTGAGCAAATTTGTTGGTTTTCACAAACACGTTGTTAGCCGGAACCAAAGCGGCATTGGACTTCAAAACCCATGCAACTTTGACGACGACTTTGTACCATCAAGCCTAGAAGAAGCCATTCAATATGTCACATTGTTGGATGAAATTGAACGGAAAACCTAAGTGGCAAACCGTCCTCGAGGAGACTGAAAGCGGCACGAAGAAGATGAAGAAAATCCATGGGTCTAGTTCCACTCTATCGATTGGATTGGATGACGAAGAAGAAGAAAATGTTGGGGCAGACATACAAGTCACTATGCCTAGAGAAAACCGGTAGGTGATAGGGAACAAGTGGGAGAAGGACAGGATCACCCGCGATGGTGTTGCATGCAAAATGTCCACCACTTGGACCGGCATTTTTTCCGCCAATGAGGCGAAGAGGTAGGAAATGTACAAGATGTTCATATATGTGCAAAAGGGAGAAGAAGGAGTTCGACCGTGAGTGGTTGAACTTGGAGAAGAACAAAATAGAATTGAAGAGGCAAGAAAAGATTGCAAAATGGGAGCTTAAACAAGTGGTGACAATGCAAGGAATTGCGCCCTAGAGCCTTAGCGAGTTCCGTTGCAGCCAGTTCGAATCCGGACCCTCGAGTGCAAAGGCAGAAGGGAGCTTGACTGCAAAACTCCGTTGCTTCTTCGGAAGAATCCACAAATGAATATTCTTTATTTCCTCTCGAGAAAGAAGTTGGGGCTTGGGAGAGAGACGTATGAGTCGAGGATCATGTTGCAGGACATAAACATCTTGAATGATAAAGGCAAGAAGTGGGTGCTCTACAAGAAGAAGATGATCAATGACTACAACAAATAAAGTCTTTGATTCATTCGTGTGTGGCATCTATGCATGACTTGTTTTTATTTTATTTTGGCATGTAATGAATTGTCGTTTACTTTGTATCATTGAATTCATGATAAATTTCTGCTATATGATGGACGTACATGAATTTTGCATGGATATGGGTAAAGGGATATGACGAGTGTGGTTGTGCAGGGAAGAAATGAGGACCCGCACAACGTTGTCTGCGTGCACATCCGAACGCGTCCGCGTACATATAGGGGCTCGGATATGCCAACCACGGTTATAGATGCAATCTAAGAGCATCTCCAACAGTAGGCCTCTTTTTCAGCATGAAAACATGATGGAGTAAAAAATTTAGGGCACAATTTTATTTTGCTGGGAGTGTCGTCTCCAACAACAGCCCTATAATACGGCAAAAAACTTTTTTGACACGAAGGCAAAACCACTTCAATAGCTGCCCTAAAATAGGGTGGGAGCAGCGGCGAGCGTATCAGGGTTGGCGGCGGGGTCGGAGGAGCCGGCCATGGCGCGCGGCAACCGGCAGGCGAGCGTATCCAAGGGTTTTGGGCCGCGGGCTGGCGTAAAGAAGTAGCCACATGTTTTTGTCAGCCGCCGAAGTGCCCCAAATTTGCTGCACGAGGAACTTTGTTTGGATGTGTAAGTGCATCTAGTGGCCGTTAGTGATTTTGGTGTATTGAAGACTTATAGGTTAAGAGACTAATGTGTTTGTGAGTGTACACATGTTCTGTAAGTCTCTGAGGAATTTGATATTTACGAAGAAAGTCGACCCCTAAAAATGAATGTCTTTAGTTGAAGACTTTGGTTTTCTTGAAGACTTTAAAAATGAGGAAATTGGTGTGACCTTGAAGACTTCAATATTGATGCGAGGATTATGAAGCGTGAAGACTTTCGTTTTCATAGTTTCATTTTCTCCTTCTTGAGTCATAGGAAACACTGTACTGTTAAAGGGGGTCGAGGTAAAACTAAGGAAAAGTTTCCAAGTGATGCTCATCTCAAATTCCTACACCTACCTAATTTTTTCGAGTAAAACCATTGGAAATCTCATACAGTTCGGTCAACTTCTTCAGTGACAGAGACGAAGTTCTTCTGGTCTCTGAGCAATTTGTCTGACTGAGGAGTTATGGATTCGCTGGTGCGGATTGCCTACAAGGGAGGAACATGATAGCCCTGAGGAATTTTAGAGCTCAAATTTTCGACTGTTGTTGTGCTATGCGCCAGCTGTCCCAAAATATCCCACCCACCTAATGATCATATCATTGAAGCGCATTTATGTCTTATCATGTCGGGCTGCTCCCTGGGCTATAAATAGATGCCCCTACAATCACTAGTTGGTTGGCTGTTCCGAGAGAAACCGACACTTGTCATTGAGAGCATCCCATCCTCCGAGGACTTTGAGCGAAGATCATCAGTGAGGAAAACCCAAATCCAAAACACCTACAAATCCAAAGTGATTGAGCATCACCGAAGAGATTGTTCCTGTGTGAAACTGACACTTGTTACCTTTGAGGACTGTGCATCATCCAGACGGTTAGGTGTCATGGTCTAGAGCATCCAAGAGGTATTGTGGATCATCGAGTGACCGAGTCTGTGAAGGTTTGGAAGTCACCTGAAGACTGACCACGAGTGATTGACCGAGGTCTGTGTGATCTTAGCTCAAGGAGAATATGGTGAGGACTGTGTGTCCGGAACTGTGTGTCCTCGAGTTTAAATACCTAGCCGCTCCAACCAGACGTACAACTGTTACAGCAGTTGGAACTGGCCTACCAAATCTTCGTCTTCACCAAGCTACCGGTTCTATTTCCTCAACCCTTTCATTTCCTCATTCATGTGTTGATGTACTTGATCGTTACTTTTTGAAGACTTTGACTGAAGACTTTCTCACTTTCCTCAATCATAATTCTCCAGTCACATTGTCTTTAGCCTGCTTATCATGTCTACATGCTACCTGTGCTCTGTGTATGTTTCATTTCATCATGATGACTATGCTACTGCTCTGTTATGCATGCACCTGGGTACTTATTCTGCTTCTTGTAGTTTGTTGCTTAGGAAATTCCTCAAGTTAAATTTCCTCAATGACGAATTTGTAAAAATCGCCTAATCACCCCCTAGTCGATATAACGCACTTTCAATTGGTATCAGAGCAAGGTGCTCCCTTGTTTTGTGTGATTTTGGTTTAACCACCTGGAGTTTTAGTTATGTCGACTGCAGGCATGATCAAGGTCTCGGCTGGGTGTCCTACCGTCGATGGGACGGATTACCCCTACTGGAAGAATAAGATGCGCATGCATCTTGAGGCAATTGATAACGATCTCTGGTACATTGTGAAAAATGGCGTTCCCTCCTTCACTCCTTCCGGGAACACTACTGATGTGAAGAGATTCAAGCAACTCGACTCTCAAGCGAAGAATGTCACATGTGGCCATCTGAGCAAAGGGCGGTACGACAAAGCGAGTGCTTTGGAGACAGCAAAGGACTGTCCAAGGTCAAAGAAGGAGTCTCAACTCAACGTGACTCTCGAGTTGATGTTCTTCGCAATCTCTTCAACTGCTTCAAAAGACTCGCCAACGGAAATGTTCAGCAAACCTTCGATCGCCTCAATGACATCTCAAATTAGCTTCAAGGTGGTGAAGAAATTGCTGAGATCGCTTGATTCCTCATTCGACACACTTGCACTGATGATTCAAGAACATGGATACTACAAGTCACTTGATCCTGCTGATATCCTCGAGAGGCTAAATACTCATGAGTTCCAACTTGCTGAGAAGAGAGACCTCTACGGACCAAGCAATGGAAGATCACACACACCGAAGGCCAAAGCCGTTTCCGAATCTGAATGTGAAGATTCTGATAGTAGCCTTGGTGATCCTAAAGAACTGAGCCAGGAGCTAGCAATGCTCGTGAGGAAATTCCAGAAGTTCTCAAGACGTGGTCGCTTTGGAAAATCTTCAAGAGGTGATGACATGAGATCAGAGTCCTCATCCCGTGATTACAAGAAGAGGACTTGCCACAAATGCAAGAAACCTGGTCACTACATTACTGATTGTCCTTAGTGGGAAAGGGAATCAAAGAAGAAGAAATACAAGGATGATAGTTCTGATGACTCGAAGAAGAAGAAAAAATCTTCAAAGTCCTCATCGTCAAAATCTTCAAAGTCTTCAACTCACAAGAAGAGCAGCTCCAAAAAGGCTCGGACATTAATTGGCAAGGAAATGGACTCTAAAGCTAAATTTGAGGAAAATGTGGAAGAGGAGGAATCTGAGGAGTCGGACTCTGGTATGGCGAGCCTAGCCCTCGCTACTTCTTTCGTCAGCAAGTCCATGTTCAACACTGAGTAAAATGACTTCCCCAACACGACTGACGACGGGAACGATGACTACGCTCCGACCTATTGCTTCATGGCAAAAGGTGCCAAGGTACTCAAATATCCCTCCTCTGAATCAAGTGAGGATGAATCTGATGAAAATCTCAAACCTAGCTATTCAAAACTTGCTAAGATTGTTGTCAAACAACAAAAGGCTTTTGAAAAGGTTCAAAAATCTGTTAGACAAAAGCGATGACCTGTTGGGTGAGGAAATGGATTGAACTCAAACTCTGACTGAAAATCTTTAGAGACTTCAGTCTAAGTTTGATAACCTTCAGAGTCATCATAACACCCTCTTAGCTGATCATGAGAAGCTTTCTTATGAATTTCTTCAAAGAAAGCAAGATCTTGAGAAGCTAAGGGTGAGCTATGAAGATCTTCAGAAGGAAAACGATTCATTGCTTGCTCAATAGACCAGTTCCGCTCAGGAAGAGTTCATTCCACCATGTTTGAAATGCATTGAACGTGAATCTGCTAATTCTTCACCTGAAAGTTCAAATGCTTCTATTACTGCAAATTCTTCAAATGCCTCTGTGGTCACAAATTCTCATCTGAGGATACCACAAGTATCACTGACAATGCAGGGTTAAAGGAATTGTATGTGACAGGCATGTACAAAAGCCTCAAAGGGCATCAGGCTCTTTGTGATGTGCTTAAAAAGCAGATCCTCAATAGGAACCCTAGGAAAGAGGGTATTACCTTTGACAGGAAACTCAATGCTGATGGGACCTACTGGAAACCTGAGCAGTATCCCAAAACCTCATGGGTGGCTGCGAAAGGACCTCCCGTAGATCCATCCACTTTATCTGGCTTTACATGTGAATCTTCATATTCTTCTGATGAGTCATTAATACGTCTCCAACGTATCTATAATTTTTGATTGTTCCATGTTGTTATAGTATCATTCTTGGATGTTTTATAATCATTTTATAATAATTTTTTGGAACTAACCTATTGAAATAGTGTCAAGTGCTAGTTGCTGTTTTTTGCATGTTTTTTACATCATAGGAAATATATACCAAACGGAGTCCAAATGCAGAGAAACTTTTTGTGGATTGTTTTTGGACCAGAAGACATCCAATGGGCCAAATAAGCGCCCGGGGGCTGCTCTGAGGGGAGTGAGGGAGTCCTGGATTAAGCGGTCCTCAGACAGCCGGACTATATGCTTATACCGGACTGTTGGACTATGAAGATACATGATTGAAGACTTCGTCCCGTGTCCGGGTGGAACTCTCCTTTGCGTGGAAGGCAAGCTTGGCGATTCGGATATGTAGATTTTGTTCTCTATAACCGACTCTGTGTAACCCTAGTCCCCTCAGGTGTCTATATAAACCGGAGGGTTTAGTCTGTAGGACATGAACAATCAGAATCATAGGTTAGCTTCTAGGGTTTAGCCTCTACGATCTCGTGGTAGATCAACTCTTGTTATACTCATATCATCAAGATCAATCAAGCAGGAAGTAGGGTATTACCTCCATCGAGAGGGCCCGAACCTGGGTAAACATTGTGTCCCCCGCCTCCTATTACCATTAGCCTTAGACGCACAGTTCGGGACCCCCTACCCGAGATCCGCTGGTTTTGACACCAACATTGGTGCTTCCATTGAGAGTTACACTATGTCGTCACGGTAAGGCTTAATGGCTCCTTCAAACATCTACAACGATGTGATCCAGGGTGAGGTTTTCCTTCCCGGGCAGATCTTCGTATTCGGCGGCTTCGCACTGCGGACCAACTCGCTTGGCCATCTGGAGCAGATCAATAGCTATGCCCCTGGCCATCAGGTCAGGTTCGGAAGCTTGAATTACACTACCGACATCCACTGAGACTTGATCTTCAATGGATTCGAGCCCATAACAGGTGCACCCTGCAGTCGCGATGAGCATGACTTAGATCTGCCATCGGATGGTTTTTAGGAGATCGCACCTATAGCTGCCTTGGCTTTAAATCCGGAGCAGGTCGTGCCATCCGAGGACGGGTGGATGGACCCCGCTGTGGGATTCCTGGATTAGGGGGTATCCGGACGGCCGGACTATATACTTTGTCCGGACCGTTGGAGCGTGAAGATACAAGACTCAAGACTCTGTCTCGTGTCCGGATGGGACTCTCCTTTGCGTGGAAGACAAGCTTGGCGATCCGGATATTATATTTCCTTCCTTGTAACCGACTCCATGTAAACCCTAGACCTCTCCGGTGTCTATATAAACCGGAGAGGTTGGTCCTTAGAGGGACGATCACAATCATAATCATCATAGGCTAGCTTCTAGGGTTTAGCCTCTTCGATCTTGTGGTAGATCAACTCTTGTACTACCCATATCATCAATATCAATCAAGGAGGAAGTAGGGTTTTACCTCCATCGAGAGGGCCCGAACCTGGGTAAACATCGTGTCCCTTGCCTCCTCTTACCATCAGCCTAAGACGCATAGATCGGGACCCCCTACCCGAGGTCCGCCGGTTTTGACACCGACATTGGTGCTTTCATTGAGAGTTCCTCTGTGTCGTCGCCACAAGGCTTGATGGCCCGTCTTGTTGTCAAGGACAACATCACCTCTGAGGGAGCGCTGGCTGTAGGCCAAACTCTCTGACTAGGAAGCTTCATCATGGCCGCCCCATCGGCTGTCGCGCCGATGATGACCTCTCGGGTCATCACGCATAACCTCCACGTCGATTCGGCACTCGCCGAACAGATGGATCCGATGGAGCTCTCCTCTCTTAATGAGCTCTTGGATCGCATCGCCGCCCTAGGAGTCGCCACAGACTATGACCGGGTCGGGCTTAAACCCGACCAAAGGGACATTAAATCCCCGCCGGTCACCCACGAGATAGCGGTAGTGGAGGAGCCACATACGGATTACCCCTCTATCTTGAGGACGAGTTATGTCCGGATCACCGAGCTCCCTGAGCCGAACACCCGCTCAAGGGAAGACATGACCCAGACCCCGGACTTAGAATCGGGTATTGGGCCGGAGAAATTGGGCAGCATTCCGGATCCCGAGCTGTCAAGCCCGGAAACTTCCCTACCCCAGGGTGTTAGATTGGATCAGAATCCAGATTCAGCTACACCCACCCACCCATACTTAAACCCTCTCTCCCATATCCGACAAGAGCCCCAAGAGACAGTACATCGCTACTGGGCCAGA
Organism: Aegilops speltoides; assembly: GCA_021437245.1. Taxonomy (NCBI): domain Eukaryota; kingdom Viridiplantae; phylum Streptophyta; class Magnoliopsida; order Poales; family Poaceae; genus Aegilops; species Aegilops speltoides. Next base: position 378,801,686 of record CM038146.1, read on the forward strand.
TTCCTCCTTGTGCTAAACAAGGTCAAGGACTGTCGTGAGGAGGACGCAGTCTCACTTTTCTGCAAAAACTGCACGAACAAAGGAATCCTTAATGCCACAAGTTGTCATAACATAGCACACTATGCTGACTTGGCAACCATAGTACAGAAGTACTATGCGATGGAAAGCGCCAGGAAAACCCAAACAGAATTTTGGGATAGTCCGGCTCTCACTAAAACCTTTGTCCGAGCTAAATGGGCAAACTCTCGTAAGTCAGCCGACCCAATCCCCAACAAACCAAAGCCCACTGATACGACTCCGTCGTATCTATAATTTTTGATTGTTCCATGCCAATATTATTCACTTTCATATACTTTTTGGCCAATTTTTATATTATTTTTGGGACTAACATATTGATCCGATTGCGGTGCAGTTCACATCATTGCATGTTTTTGTTTTGCGAAACCCAATATCAAACGGAGTCCAAACAGGATAAAAATGGGCGGAGATTTTTTGGAATATTTATGATTTTGGGAAGTAAAATCAGCTAAAGCGGTGTCCGAGGTGGTCACGAGGTAGGGGCGTGCCCTACCCCCAGGCGCGCCCCTGGCCATCATGATCCACCCGTAAGGCGGTTGATGCTCTTCTTCTGGCGCAAGAAATATAATTTTATGAGAAAGATCTGGGCGAAAGATTCACCCCAATCGGAGTTACGGATCTCTGAATATTTAAGAAACGGTGAAGGGGTAGAATCTGAGAACGCAGAAACAGAGAGATAGATCCAATCTCGGAGGGGCTCTCGCCCCTCCCAAGCCATGGGAGCCAAGGACCAGAGGGGAAACCCTTCTCCCATCTAGGGAGAAGGTCAAGGAAGAAGAAGAAGAAGGGGGGCTCTCTCCGCCTTGCTTCCGGTGGCGCCGGAACACCGCCGGGGGCCATCATCATCACCGCGATCTTCACCAACACCGCCGTCATCTTCACCAACATCTCCATCACCTTCCCCCCTCTATCTATAGTGGTCCACTCTCCCGCAACCCACTGTACCCTCTACTTGAACATGGTGCTTTATGCTTCATATTATTTTCCAATGATGTGTTGCCATCCTATGATGTCTGAGTAGATTTCTATTGTCCTATCGGTGATTGATGAATTGCTATGATTGGTTTGAGTTGCATGTTTTATTGGTGCTGTCCTATTGTGCCCTCCGAGTCGCGCAAGCGTGAGGGATTCCCACTGTAGGGTTTGCAATATGTCTATGATTTGCTTATGGTGGGTTGCGTGAGTGACTGAAACACAAACCCGAGTAAGTAGGTTGTTTGCGTATGGGATAAAAGGGGACTTGAGGCTTTAATGCTATGGTTGGGTTTTACCTTAATGAATCTATAGTAGTTGCGAATGCTTGCTAGAGTTCCAATTATAAGTGCATATGATCCAAGTAGAGAAAGTATGTTAGCTTATGCCTCTCCCTCAAATAGAATTACAATAACGATTACCGGTCTAGTAACGTAGTCAGTTGCATAGGGACAATTCCACAACTCCTACCATCACTTTTCCATACTCGCTATATTTACTTTGTTGGTTTCTTTTTCTAAACAGCCCCTAGTTTATATTTACGTGCTCTTTACTTTCTTGCAAACTTACCCGAAAACACCTACAAAGTACTTCTAGTTTCATACTTGTTCTAGGTAAAGCGAACGTCAAGCGTGCGTAGAGTTGTATCGGTGGTCGATAGAACTTTAGGGAATATTTGTTCTACCTTTAGCTCCTCGTTGGGTTCGACACTCTTACTTATCGAAAACTGTTGTGATCCCCTATACTTGTGGGTTATCAAGACCTTTTTCTGGCACCGTTGCCGGGGAGTCATAGCGTGGGGTGAATATTCTCGTGTGTGCTTGTTTGCTTTATCACTAAGTAATTTTTATTTGCTGTTCTTAGTTGTTTTCTATCTTTAGCTATGGGTAGGAAACGCAAAATACCAAAAAAAATTAGTTGCACCTGCTGAACCAATGGTTGAAGAACCACTCAAAATCTATCACACTGCTGAAGCTTATTACTTGGATCATCTTCAATCCCTATGTGCTCGTGCTGAAACCCCAACTAGCTTAGTTGAGGGCAAATCTTTAAATGAGCATGCTTGTTATGTGCGACACCGTATATCTGAAAAAGGGAAACTATTATGGGATCAAATTCAACGTTTACAATGCTATGCTTGGAATTTATGTTGGGAATATGATTTTACTTGTTGTTCTGAAAACCCTAAAAAACACCTTCCCTACCAATGTGAGTTTATTGATAATGGGATCTTATCTTCATATGCTAAGGGTGTTTATAGTTACTATGATGTTCAACAAATTGAAGAATTTGTTGCTTTTAAGCGTGCTTTTGAAATTGCTATTTTGATTAAAAAGTATGATGCTACTCTTTACAAATCTGAAAATTTTGCCATACTTGAATATTTATATGAGAATTATGCTTCTAATGCCTATGTTAAACGATTTATTAAGGAAGTCTCCGCTGTCCAAGAAGAGACTAATATTTTGTAGGAAGCTATGGAAGAAGAAATTGATGAAACTGTGAGCTCATTGGATGAAAAAGATGATGAGGAGAGCGAAGAACAAAAGGAGGAAGAGCGGATTGATCACCCGTGCCCACCTTCTAATGAGAGTAACTCTTCAACTCATACATTGTTTAATTCCCCTTCGTGCTGTGATGACTATTATGATCCCATTGATTCTCTTGAAATATCCCTTTTTGATGATGCTTGCTATGCTTGTGGCCAAGATGCCAATATGAATTATGCTTATGGAGATGAACTTGCTATAGTTCCTTATGTTAAACATGAAATTGTTACTATTGCACCCACGCATGATAGTCCTATTATCTTTTTGAATTCTCCAAACTACACTATATCGGAGAAGTTTGTGCTTATTAAGGATTATATTGATGGGTTGCCTTTTACCATTGCACTTGATGATTTTGATGAATATAATATGCATGTGCTTGCTGCTCCTACTTGCAATTAGTATGAGAGAGGAACTATGTCTCCACCTCTCTATGTTTCCAACATGATAGAATTGCAAGAAACTGTTTATACTATGCATTGGCCATTACTATGTGTGCATGAATTGTTCTATTATGACATGCCGATGCATAGGAAGAGAGTTAGACTTCGTTGTTGCTTGATATATGTTACTTTTTGCTCACTACTAAATTACAAATCATTGTTAATTAAAATTGGCTTTGATATACCATGGGATCCGGGTGGATTCGCTACTTGAGCACTATATGCCTAGCTTAATGGCTTTAAAGATAGCGCTGCCAGGGAGACAACCCGGAAGTTTTAGATAGTCATTTATTTCTGTTGAGTGCTTTCATATAGTTTTAAAACAACAAAAATAAAGAGGGGAACCCAAAAACTTTTCAAAAAGGAAAGTGAAAGTAAGACAGACAAGCATTGTTGAAGTGGGGGAGCTCCTTGAACTTTGTTCATGCTCACGGAAACTTTGTGAATCTTGATTACAGAAACTTTTCAACAAAAATAATTATCCCCTTGTACAATTCCATTGTATTATAAAAATAATGTGCCAAGGTTTGCCTTTAGGATGTTTACAATGCTTGTTGGTTTGTACGGTGCAGGACAGAAACTTGGGTTGTAGTGCGCGATTTTACATTTTTAACTGGAACGTCAATTGGTTCTGATTCCTTTTGCAATGTCTTGCCATACAACTTTTTTATTTTTCCTAATTTTTGTAAAAAAATTGGGGTACCATAAGTATGGTGAATGTTCAGATTGCTACAGACTGTTCTGTTTTAGACAGATTCTGTTTTTGATGCATAGTTTGCTTGTTTTGATGAATCTATCAATTTATATCAATGGATTAAGCCATGGAAAAGTTATATTACAGTAGAAACAATGCAAAAACAAAATATGAATTGGTTTGCAACAGTACTTAGAGTGGTGATTTGCTTTATTATACTAACGGATCTTATCGAGTTTTCTGTTGAAGTTTTGTGTGGATGTAGTGTCTAATCGAGGATGTTGCGATGTGAGAAGAAGGAAGAGAGGCAAGAGCTCAAGCTTGGGGATGCCCGAGGAACCCCAAGTAAATATTCAAGGAGACTCAAGCATCTAAGCTTGGGGATGTTGGGGAGGCATCCCCTCTTTCTTCAACAAGCATCGGTATGTTTTCGAAGTCGTTTCGTTCATGCATTATGTGCAAGTCTTGGAGCGTCTTTTGCATTTAGTTTTCATTTTTCTTTTATGCACCATGCTGGTATGAGATAATCCTTGGTTGATTTATAGAATGCTCATTGCACTTCACTTAAATCTTTTGAGTGTGGCTTTATAGAATGCTTCATGTGCTTCACTTTTATCATTTGAAGTTTGGATTGCCTGTTTCTCATCACATAGAAAACCGCCATTTGTAGAATGCTCTTTTGCTTCACTTATATTTGTTAGAGCATGGGCATATCTTTTGTAGAAATAATTAAACTCTCTTGCTTCACTTATATCTATTTAGAGAGATGACAGGAATTGGTCATTCACATGGTTAGTCATAAAATCCTACATAAACTTGTAGATCGCTGAATATGATATGTCTGATTCCTTGCAATAGTTTTGCGATATAAAGGTGGTGATATTAGAGTCATGCTAGTGGGTGGTTGTGGATTGTAGAGACACTTGTGTTGAGGTTTGCAAGTCCCGTAGCATGCACGTATGGTAACCGTTGTGTGACAAATTTGAAGCATGGGGTGTTTCTTTGATTGTCTTCCTTATGAGTGGCGGTAGGGGACGAGCGATGGTCTTTTCCTACCAATCTATCCCCCTAGGGGCATGTGTACTAGTACTTTGCTTCAAGGGCTAATAAACTTTTGCAATAAGTATATGAGTTCTTTATGAATAATGTGAGTCCATGGATTATACGCACTCTCACCCTTCCATCATTGCTAGCCTCCTCGGTACCGTGCATTGCCCTTTCTCACCTCGAGAGTCGGTGCAAACTTCGCCGGTGCATCCAAACCCCGTGATATGATACGCTCTATCACGCATAAGCCTCATTATATCTTCCTCAAAATAGCCACCATACCTACCTATCATGGCATTTCCATAACCATTCCGAGATATATTGCCATGCAACTTCCATCATCATCATATTCATGACTTGAGCATTCATTGTCAGATTGCTTTGCATGATCATAAGATAGCTAGCATGATGTTTTCATGGCTTGTCTGTTTTTTGATGTCATTGCTATGCTAGATCATTGCACATCCCAGTACACCGCCGGAAGCATTCATATAGAGTCATATCTTTGTTCCAGTATCGAGTTGTAATATCGAGTTGTAAGTAAATAAAAGTGTGATGATCATCATTATAGAACATTTCCCCATCAAAAAAAGGGAAAGGCCAAAGAAGTCTAAATAAAAAAAGGGGGGCCAAAGAAGCCCACCAAAAAAAAGAGAGAGAAAAAGAAAAGGGGCAATGTTACTATCTCTTTTTCCACACTTGTGCTTCAAAGTAGCACCATGTTCTTCATGTAGTGTCTCATATCTTGTGCTTCAAAGTAGCACCATGTTCTTCATATAGATTGTCTCCTATGTTGTCACTTCCATCTACTAGTGGGAATTTTCATTATAGAACTTGGCTTGTATATTCCAATGATGGGCTTCCTCAAATGCCCTAGGTCTTCATGAGCAAGCAAGTTGGATGCACACCCACTTAGTTTCTTTTGTTGAGCTTTCATACGCTTATAGCTCTTAGTGCATCCGTTGCATGGCAATCCCTACTCCTCGCATTGACATCAATTGATGGGCATATCCATAGCCCGTTGATTAGCCGCGTCGATGTGAGACTTTCTCCTTTTTTGTCTTCTCCACATAACCTCCATCATTATATTCTATTCCACCTATAGTGCTATATCCATGGCTTGCGCTCATGTATTGCGTGAGGGTTGAAAAAGCTGAAGCGCGTTAAAAAGTATGAACCAAATGCTCGGCTTGTAATCGGGGTAGTGCATGATGGGGGCATTTTGTGTGACGAAAATGAAGCATGGCCAAACTGTATGATTTTGTAGGGATAAGCTTGCTTTTGCCTTGTTGTTTTGAAAAGACATGATTGCTTTATTGGTACGCTCGAAGTATTATTGTTTTTATGTCAAATGATAGACTATTGCTTTGAATCACTCGTGTCTTAATATTCATGCCATGATTAGACATATGATCAAGATTATGCAAGGTAGCATTCCACATCAAAAATTATTTCTTTTTATCATTTACCTACTCGAGGACGAGCAGGAATTAAGCTTGGGGATGCTGATACGTCTCCATCGTATCTATAATTTTTTATTGTTCCATGCCAATATTATTCACTTTCATATACTTTTTGGAAACTTTTATATTATTTTGGGACTAACATATTGATCCGATTGCCGATGCAGTTCTGTTTGTTGCATGTTTTTGTTTCGCAGAAACCCAATATCAAACGGAGTCCAAACAGGATAAAAACGGACGGAGATTTTTTTTGGAATATTTATGATTTTTGGGAAGTAAAATCAACGCGAAACGGTGTCCAAGGTGGTCATGATGTAGGGGGAGCGCCCTACCCCCTAGGCGCGCCGCTGGCCCTCGTGGTCCACCCGTAAGGCGGTTGATGCTCTTCTTCTGGCGCAAGAAAGATAATTTTATGAGAAAGATCTGGCGAAAGATTCACCCCAATCGAGATTCGGATCTCCGGATATTTAAGAAACGGTGAAGGGTAGAATCGAGAATGCGAAGCAGAGAGATAGATCCAATCTCGGAGGGCTCTCGCCCTCCCAAGCCATGGGAGCCAAGGACCAGAGGAAACCCTTCTCCCATCTAGGGAGAAGGTCAAGGAAAGAAGAAGAAGGGGCTCTCTCCCCCTTGCTTCTGGTGGCGCCGGAACGCCGCCGGGGGCCTTTACCAACACCGCCGTCATCTTCACCAACATCTCCATCACCTTCCCCCCTCTATCTACAGTGGTCCACTCTCCCGCAACCCGTTGTACCCTCTACTTGAACATGGTGCTTTATGCTTCATATTATTTTCCAATGATGTGTTGCCATCCTATGATGTCTGAGTAGATTTCTATTGTCCTATCGGTGATTGATGAATTGCTATGATTGATTTGAGTTGCATGTTTTATTGGTGCTGTCCTATTGTGACATCCGTGTCACACAAGCGTGAGGGATTCCCGCTGTAGGGTTTGCAATATGTTTATGATTTTCTTATGGTGGGTTGCGTGAGTGACTGAAACACAAACCCGAGTAAGTAGGTTGTTTGCGTATGGGATAAAAGGGGACTTGAGGCTTTAATGCTATGGTTGGGTTTTTACCTTAATGAATCTTTAGTAGTTGCGGATTCTTGCTACAGTTCCAATCATAAGTGCATATGATCCAAGTAGAGAAAGTATGTTAGCTTATGCCTCTCCCTAAAAATAGAATTGCAATAACGATTACCGGTCTAGTAACGTAGTCAGTTGCCTAGGGACAATTCCACAACTCCTACCATCACTTTTCCATACTCGCTATATTTACTTTGTTGCTTCTTTATCTAAACAGCCCCTAGTTTATATTTACGTGCTCTTTACTTTCTTGCAAGCTTACCCGAAAACACCTACAAAGTACTTCTAGTTTCATACTTGTTCTAGGTAAAGCGAACGTCAAGCGTGCGTAGAGTTGTATCGGTGGTCGATAGAACTTTAGGGAATATTTGTTCTACCTTTAGCTCCTCGTTGGGTTCGACACTCTTACTTATCGAAAACTGTTGCGATCCCCTATACTTGTGGGTTATCACCCACCCCAGGGCGTGGAACCGTATTGGAAGAATGGCTCAATGGGCCATGTAAACTCCACAGCACGCCGGACAGTACACCAACACATAGCCTTAGAGCATGTTGGATACTCCGGCGGGTAGCAAAAAGTGGTGAGGATCTTCTTATAAGCCATAAAGCAGAACAGCATCCCGCCAAAGAAAACAATACGGTACTAACAGTCCTCGAGACTTTCGCCTCAAACAATAGGTGCAAGCGAGCTCATCGAAGCTCCGCCGAAATCTGCCATGTGGCAAAAATAAATCCGTGGAATGACACTGCTATAACTTTCAATGCCAGTGATGAACCTCAATTCTAGACCGTCCAGGCACCAGCCGCTTTGGTCCTTAACCCAATCGTAGACGGCTTTCGGCTCACTAAAGTACTCATGGACGGCGGAAGCGGATTAAACTTGATCTACGAAGAAACACTCAGCAAGATGGAAATTGATAAAAACTGCATTGAGCAAAGTGGCACAACCTTCAGGGGAATCATCCCCAGTTGGGAAGCACAGTGTGCGGCAAAAATCACACTCGATGTGGTATTCGGCACTCCGGAGAACTATAGGTCTGAAGAAATCACATTCCAAGTGGCTCATTTCAGTAGCGGATACCACGCCCTTCTAGGGCGGGACGCATTTACAAGCTTTCAAGCTATACCCCATTACGGGTACATGAAGCTTAAAATGCCCGGACCCAATGGAATCATCACTCTAGCCAGTGATCCGGACGTCGCACTTCGCGCCGAAAACAAAACCGCAGCACTAGCCCTGGAAGCATTATCCGAAGCCCTAGCAGCCAAGGAACTAACAACGCTGCGCGCCACCGTAGATAGGGACGACGTGATACTTGACAAGCGACCCAAGTCCACCTCATTCAAACCCTCAGACGAAATAGTCAAATTCCAGGTCCATCCAACGGACCCCACGAAGACAGCTTCCATCGGGACACAGTTGAGCCCCACAATGGACGCCGCACTGTGAGACTTCCTGTGCGAGAATTGGGACATTTTTGCCTGGCACCCTTCGGACATGTCGGGCATCCCACGCAGTGGCGAACATAGCCTCAATATACTAAAGGATACAAGCACATCAAGCGAGACTCTAAAGGCGCTTTTCAGAGCCCAAGCGGCAAGCCATGGGGGAAGATCTAGCCAAACTACTCGAGGCCGGATTCATCAGAGATATCAAGCATCCGGATTAGCTGGCAAATCTGGTAATGGTACCAAAGAAGGACAAATCTTGGCGCCTATGCGTCAACTTCAAAGACCTCAATAAGGCTTGCCCCAAGGATCCCTTTCCCCTCCCTCGCATCGACCAAATCATCGACGCCACAGCAGGACACGACCCATTGTGTTTCCTCGACACATACTCTGGATACCATCAAATAAAGATGGCAGAGTCCAACCAAGCTACAACAGCTTTCATAACGCCATACGGTCCTTTCTGCTTCAACACTATGCCTTTCGGGCTTAAAAATGCCGGCGCAACCTATCAACGCATGATTCAAACATGCCTGGAAAAGCAAATCGGCAAAACAGTGGAGGCATATGTGGACGACGTGGTCATAAAAAAAAGACACGTCGAAACCCTAATAGACGACTTGAGGCTTACGTTCGATAACCTCCGAACATACAACATCAAGCTGAACCCGGAGAAATGTGTTTTCGGCGTCCCCTCTGCGAAACTGCTCGACCGTTGTTTCAATAGAGGAACTGAAGCAAATCCAGCAAAAATCTGAGCTCTATCGCAGTTGGCTATACCAACAGACCACAAGCACATCCAGAAACTAGCTGGATGCATGGCTGCCTTAAGCCGCTTTATCTCCAGGTTAGGAGAAAAGGCATTACCTCTTTACCGCCTTCTTCGGCGCACCGAACACTTCGTGTGGACGGATGCAGCCGCGGCCGGATTGGACGAAATAAAGACCTTATTGGCCAGTAATCCAGTCCTAACAGCGCCAAATATTGGTGAACCCATGCTACTGTATATAGCTGCAACACATCAAGTTGTAAGCGCAGTGCTCGTCGTCGAATGAGAGGCTGATGGATACAAATTCCTGCTCCAGAAGCCGGTATATTACGTATCCACGGTCCTCACCCCATGCAAATCCCGATACCCACACTATCAAAAAATAGCATACGCGGTCTTCATGGCATCCCGGAAGCTACGACACTACTTTCAAGAGTGTTCGATCACGGTGGCCTCCGAAGTACCACTCAATGACATAATAAACAACCGCGATGCTACGGGCCAGATTGCTAAATGGGCCATCGAGCTCCTTCCGTTCGACATAATATACAAGGCACGACGGGCCATCAAGTCGCAAGTACTAGCTGACTTTGTCGCCGAATGGACAGAAGTCGAACTCCCTAAGGCTATGTTCGTTCCAAGAGATTATACCCACTAGTGGATCTAATACCTGCAGGGTTTTGGTGTCGCCACCCAACCCCCACGTGGAATCATTCCACTAGGGGAATTAATCCCTCTCACCTAATCTCTGTTCGGTTAAACCCACCAGCAAAAACACTTCGAAGTACTCAGTATACAACATCAGAGCAGCACTACAAGAGTAATACAAATCTTGTTCATTACTGGAAGCAATCAGTTACAATTACAAGACGTAGGAATCAGAAGCATGCTCATTAGAAGCCAACAAAAAAGCATGTGGTTTGTTAAAGAAAAAGCAGAGAAATTACCTTGTACAGAGTTGTAGATCAGTAGATGAAATTACGATCGCGAGATGAAATTACGATCGATAGATGAATCCTTTTGGAGCTTCTAGCGCCAGCACTCGAAGTGGACAATGGTAGCGGAACTACGCCATACAGCGGATCACGAGAACTGCAGCTAGAAGGCAGGGCTGTACCCACACAGCTGACAGAGGAAGCAGAGGGACCTCTAGATCCTAGGACCGACGGAGGTCGGAGGGAGAGGGCCGCCATCCGCCAGATCTGGAAGCCTTGCATCGTTCGCCGTCGCTGCCGTCAGTTAGGTCCGGGTCGCCGCCGAGCTTGCCGCTGCAACGAGATGCAGTGGCGCCGGTTGGATAGGTGGGAGGGAGGAGGGGGAGCACGCCGCCGTAGTATCATCCGGTAGCACTGCTGCTGCAGTCTCTGGCGCCGCCACGGCACAAGAGAGGTCGGGGGAGAGAGAGCGTGTCGTTTCGCGAGAGACAGAGCGACGGGGTTTGCTTCCACGAGGTGTGACGTGTGGGTCGTTTCCCTGCGATTTTCATGGGGTTTGGGAGGGAACTAATCCTGGCCGGGTCTAACCAAAGGCTGTTATCAGCCAGACCGGGATCCGACCCCAGCCGGGGTGAAACCCACGGGGATTGGCGGGGTTTTGACCCGATCCCGGCGGGGGTGGGGATAACCGAACATAGCCTAAGGAGTATAGCGCGTACTCTAACTGGATCATGCACTTCGACGGCTCTAAAATGCTGGCCGGTTTGGGAGCCGGTGTAGTCCTGACATCTCCCACCGGAGACACGGTCCAGTACATACTCCAAATATTATACACAGACTCCAACAATGCAGCCGAATACGAGGCTCTATTGCACGGTCTTCGGATGGCAGTCTCTATGGGCATTCAACGCCTGGAGGTGCGCAGGGATTCAAACCTCGCAATATCACAAATAAACAGAGACTTTGATGCCAAGGATCCGAAAATGGCGGCCTACCGCAATGCTGTCCTCAAAATGTCAGCTCGGTTCGAGGGGCTCGAATTCCACCATGTGGCTCGAGAAAACAATCAAGCGGCGGATATCCTCGCCCGCATCGGCGCTAAACGCGACCCTGTCCCACCTAACATATTCCTAGAAAGGCTGTTCAAGCCATCTGTGGTATGGGAAGGGGAGTCCGGCAACACTAGCACGGATCCGAATACATCCCTAGATTCCGAACCATCAGACATAATCGGAGGCTCCACCACCGAAGTAACATCTTCGGCCCACGAAATCATGGCTGTAATCGCCTCGTGGACCGAGCCTTTCTTGGCCTACCTAAATAGGCAGGAGCTCCCCGAAGACCAAAACGAAGCACGTTGCATCGTGCGGCGCTCTAAAGCTTACAAAGTCCATGAAGGGGAACTCTACAAGAAAAGTGCAACCGGAGTGCTCCTACGGTGCATCTCCGAAGAGGAAGGGCGGCAGCTCTAGGCTGAAATCCATGCCGGACTGGGCGGGCACCATGCTGCGGCTCGAGCACTAGTCAGCAAGGCCTTCCGTGCAGGCTTCTATTGGCCGACAGCCCGAGCAGACGCACAGGACCTGGTCCAACACTGCGTCGGTTGCCAGCTCTTTGCCAATCAGAGTCATATGCCCCCTATCGCTCTCCAAACAATCCCCATAACTTGGCCCTTCGCGGTCTGGGGGGCTGGATATGGTCGGACCTCTTAAAAGGGGAAGCCATAAGAAAAAATACTTATTGGTCATGGTGGACAAGTTCACCAAATGGATAGAAGCTAAACCAGTCAAAACGGCCGAATCCGGACCAGTGATAGACTTCATATCCGGGGTTGTACACCGTCTGGCGTCCCCACGGCATCATCGCGATAATGGCTCAAATTTCACAGCCGATGAAGTGAAAACTTGGTGCGGCAAAATGGGCATTAAGCTCGACTACGCTTCCGTCTACCATCCCCAAGCAAACGGCTATGTCGAACGTGCAAACGGTCTCATCATGAGCGGCATCAAACCCAGACTAGTGCGATCCTTGACAGAGTCGGACACACACTGGGTCGAAGAGCTCGACTCCATACTCTGGGGGCTGCGGACCACGCCGAACTGCACCACCGGATATACACCATTTTTTATGGTGTACGGCGCGGAAGCAGTACTACCCTGCGACATAATACATGATTCGCCCCGCGTACGCATGTACGAAGAGAAGGAAACCGAGTTAGATCAGCAGGATAACTTGGATGCCCTGGAGGAGGAGCGTGACGTCACGAAAGCCCGCTCTGCATTCTATCAGCAGGAGGCTCGACGGTACCAAAGCAGAGAAGTGTGGGCCAAACCTTATAATATTGGCGAACTCGTTCTACGCCTACCGGAGAAGAAGAAGGACAAGCTCAAACCTAAATGGGAAGGTCCCTTCGTCATTGATAAAGTTCTCACCGGAGGAGCGTACCGCTTACGTAATACATCCGATAACAAACTCGAGCCGAACCCATGGAACGCGGCCAGACTCCGAAGATTCTACGCCTAGCGCCGAACTCAGTGTTCGTCTCCTTACCCCCTCCTTTTTAATTATGCTCTATCCCTTTTCCTTTCTCGACCTTTTTTCCTCTTCACACAAAATACTTAACACAGTGTGGACGCCCGGATCACTCCGGACGCACTATGTGTGTAAGAAATACCTGGGGGCTTGCTATACAGAAGCTAAATATAATTATTTTAATAGCTTTTTGCCCATCACATATGCGTTCTTTTTTCCATATGTGCCTTTTCTTCACCATTATATGCATTGATATGACTTAATATGTGGCCATGCTGGGTTGCCTGGCTCTTGTGTTTATGCCCTATGTTCCCATTAATTCGGCCAGGGCATAAGGGGAGCACCTCTGATTGTTACTGCCGGTTCAGCCAGATGTGTACCTCAAACTGGGTGAAGCCGAAAGCTAGCTTCCTTAAGGGAATATTCGGTCGGTGAACAAAAGATGTTTTCGTTTATTATAACGTAAATCTCCAGAAGTTTTGTATCCTGCGTCCTTGTTTGCAGTCCGGACACCTGCATCGTCGCATGCGTACCCAGGGAAAGGAACCCCTAACGGAACTATTCTCCCTGGAAGATGTTTCTTACTATCCATGTAATATAACATAACTAGTTGGGTACTTGTTTGTTCAAGCACTTATGACCCCTACGCCTGGTTTCCATGCATACCCCGGTTCTGTATAACTGAGAGGGTATTCGGATATACCCAGGACTATCGGATCCGGGGGTTGAAGCGAAAAGGTCCGCCATGACAAGTGATTTTAATCCGGCTAGGGACTACTTATGTCCATTGAATTACACAGTCACTTGGATTGACTATATTCCTCCTCTATACCATCCAACAAGCTATCTAGCTTACAATCCTATTGGGAATACTTTGCGGCTAACACTACCTGGTCATACACTAGACTCACGGGAATTTCCTGCCCATCGGCCCCTTGATCCGACTTGACCATATGGTTGGGTCAAGCTTGGTGTAGCGTCTTCACCATAGCCAGAGCTTCTCTTGCACCTTGTCGGCAGGCTGACATCTTCCACAATCGGAAGCGCCGCCGTGCTCCTTGGAGCATATCCACAAGCTCCCCCATACCCTTTGGCAGGAAGCTTGATGGCCACAAGGCCTGTGCAATGCCCTACATCACCTGCTGAGCTCGCTCGTGTAGTTGGGAGAGGTCTTGCAGCAAATCGTCTGCAGACGCGGGCATCTCCTCTTCAGGGCGGCCCGTCAACATACCTACAAATGAAAATTCTTTCAATATGCTTCCTTGCCGAGCTGTATCACAGTTCGTCTAGGAACTTACTATAAATGCCACGACGAAGCCTTTTGTTCTCCTTCATGGAGTCCGCCAGCTGGGCGCGGACATCTTTTAATTCCACGTCCAGCCGGACATTGGCATCTTGAAGATTGTTCTTCTCCTGCCTAACTTGCGTAAGAACGTGCTCGCCAGCCTTTCGCTGCCTTCGGAGATGCGACTCGTCATCTCTTAGGACCTCCGGATTCACCCCGGGATTGTCTGCAGAATTTTCTGTTAGACTTGTCATACCAGCCACTTACTAACTGGTACATCTCCATACAATTGAGATAAACGTTACCAGATGAGGCCTTCTGGGATTCCTCTAACTTGGCAACCGTGGCCCTCCGCTGGGTCTTGCACTCCTCCAGCTCTCAAGACAATTGCTCATTCTTATCTACAAGGACTTGTGCATAAATTGATCCTTAAAACAATTGTACCAACCGTTTCAAGTCTCAGGGGCTATTGCTATACATGCTTATCAAATGTTCTACCCGTATATCTTTGGTATACTGGTCCATCGCTCGGGCAAGTCCACCTTTAGCAGCACAGATATATGCGTCTCTGAGGGAGTCCTGGACTAGGGGGTGTCCGGACAGCCGGACTATCAATATCCGCCGGACTCCAAGACTACGAAGATAGAAGATTGAAGACTCCGGCTCGTGTCCGGATGGTACTTTCCTTGGCGTGGAAGGCAAGCTTGGCAATACGGATATGTAGATCTCCTACCATTGTAACTGACTCTGTGTAACCCTAGTGAGCGAGTTCTGGACTAGGGGGTGTCCGGACAGCCGGACTATCAATATCCGCCGGACACCCAGACTACGAAGATACAAGATTAAAGACTCCGGCTCATGTCCGGATGGTACTATTCCTTGGCGTGGAAGGCAAGCTTGGCAATACGGATATGTAGATCTCCTACCATTGTAACCGACTCTGTGTAACCCTAGCCTTCTCCGGTGTCTATATAAACCGGAGGGCCTTAGTCCGTAGGACGAATATACATCTCAACAATCATACCATAGGCTAGCTTCTAGGGTTTAGCCTCCTTGATCTCGTGGTAGATCTACTCTTGTACTACCCATATCATTAATATTAATCAAGCAGGATGTAGGGTTTTACCTCCATCGAGAGGGCCCAAACCTGGGTAAAAACATTGTGTCCCTCGTCTCTTGTTACCATCCGCCTAGACACACAGTTCGGGACCCCCTACCCG
Organism: Aegilops speltoides; assembly: GCA_021437245.1. Taxonomy (NCBI): domain Eukaryota; kingdom Viridiplantae; phylum Streptophyta; class Magnoliopsida; order Poales; family Poaceae; genus Aegilops; species Aegilops speltoides. The sequence goes on from CM038146.1 coordinate 378,817,213, forward strand.
AGATCCGCCGGTTTTGACACCGACATTGGTGCTTTCATTGAGAGTTCCTCTGTGTCGTCGCTGATAGGCTTGATGGCATCTTCAACCAGCAACGCTGTCCAGGGTGAGACTTTTCTCCCCGGACAGATCTTCGTATTCGGCGGCTTTGCACTGCGGGCCAATTCTCTTGGCCATCTGGAGCAGATCGAAGCTTCGCCCGCCGTCGAGCGGTCGAAGCTTAAACTTCACGGCCAATCTCGCGGAGACTTGATCTTCAACGGATTGAGCCACAGCCAAGCGCGCGCCTTTGTGGCGATGGGCATGATCTAGCTCTCGCCACGGACGGTGCCTTGGTGGCCTTTTCGGATCCGCTTCGCCATTAGCCCGAGCCGATCGCCAGATCGAGGGTCGGTGGATAGACGCGCCCGGGCTTCAACATCCACGGCGATGGGGCGAACACCGACCTTGTCCCTTGCGAGACTCGTGATTCCGAGGCGCCGGACTCCTCACCGGACTCCGAACCTCCCGCGCCCCTATCAATTAATCCGGATTGGGCGCCGGTTATGGAATTCACCGCCGTGGACATATTCCAACACTCGCCTTTCGGCGATATCCTAAATTCACTAAAGCGTCTCTCGCTATCGAGAGAGTCCTAGCCGGACTATGGCCGGGGCGGTTGGAGTGCAGACGACGAAGAAATTGAGCCCACCCACCACCCACTTTGTAGCTCTTGTCGAGATTTAACCGACATGCTGAACTACGACTCCAAGACATCGATGCTATGGGCGGCGATGGGAGATTTATCAGAACCAGCGCCTATAGGGCACTGGAAGGCCACCTCGTCATATAGCGTATACATGGTGGATACCCCAAAAGAGGGGATGGCGAAGAAAGCGGAGGCGACTCTTTAAAAAGCAGCCCAAGCGCGGCGTCGGTGGCGCCACTCTAAATCCGCCACAGCAAGAATAGAGATTCCGCACAGGAGATAACAATACCCGTAGAGTGTGAAGACAACCCCTCCGGCAAGACTCGGCACATGAGGAAGCGTAAACAAGCCCTCACGAAAAGGGCGGCATTTAAGAGGTCGAGGATCATAACTACATACCTCCCTCAGAAGGCGAAGCAAGCCTCAATGACGACGAACTCGTCGCGCCCGAGGACCCGTCGAACAAGAGCTTTTTAAGCGCGGGCTCATCGCCACAAAGAAGAAGCTGAAGAAAGAAAACGGAAGCTCAAAACAGCAAAGTACTCAAAACCCTTGAGATAAATCGGCAATGGCCACCAATCAAAGAGCTACCAAGCGTAAGCTGCTACGAGATCGACGAAGAGGCCATAAAGCCTCCACCGTCAAATGGCCCAGCCAGTCCATCTACTGAGACCCAAAAGAAGGCCCGGGAAGCAAAGCAACACGTCAAGTGTCCGGTGATAGCGGTACATACAACTACTGGGCGCCGCACACCCACTATGTTTCACCGATGAGGTCTTTGGACCATGAATTCCCAGCGGGGTTTAAACCCATAAACATAGAGGCCTACGATGGAACAACAGACCACAGTGCGGATAGAAGATTATATCTGCATATACACATGGCGAGGAGACGATCTCCACGCCATAAAATATCTACCCCTCAAGCTCAAAGGGCCAGCCCGTCATTGGCTCAAAAGCCTCCCGAAAACTCTTGTTGTAAGTTGGGAAGAGCTCGAGGAAGCGTTTAGAGCAAATTTTCAAGGGACTTATGTCCGTCCTCCGGATCTGAGATGATTTAAGTCATATAACTCAACAGCCCGGAGAGTCGTGTGAAATGCAGGAACAGGTTTCTTACCAAAAGAACCAAATAGTCATTGTCCGATGCCAAGCCTTAGCAGCTTTCAAGCACAATGTCGAGACGAATGGCTCGCCGAGCACCTCGGCCAAGAGAAACCGAGGACAATGTCCGCACTAACAAGCCTCATGACCCGCTTACGTGCGGGAGAGGATAGCTGGCTAGCAAGAAGCGGCACAAGCGACCCAAATGCGTCCGAGATAAGAGATGGAAGCGGAAAATCACGGTAGCGAGAAAAAGCAGCGCCGGAATAAAGAGAAAAGCCCAAAGAGCACGGCGATCAGCGCCGAATTCAAAAGCTCGCGGCCCAATAAAAAACTCAACCTCTTAAGGATAGCGGACGAATTGTCCAACTTAAACAAAATTTTGGGTCGGATATGCCAAATCCACAGCACCCCCGGAAGGCCTGCGAATCACACCCACAGGGATTGTTGGGTTTTCAAACAGTCCGGCTGATTCAATGCCGAACACAAGGGGCTCGACACGTCAAGCGAAGAAGATAAACCCCTTGGCGAGGCACCGGAAAACAAAAGACTTTCCCACAAGGGGTCAAAGCAGTAAACTCACTTCATGTGATGACACGGAAAAATAGTGCGGCACTTTCTAAAAAGAGCTTCGCACGGTCCAACCCAGCAGACTGTAGAGATTGGATATAAAACCAATCACTTTCGACCACCTGGACTATTCCAGAAGCGTTCGAAACACGGGACAGACTCCTCTGATATTGAATCCCATAATAGACGGATTACAATTCACTAACGTCCTCATGGGCGGAGGCGATGACTTAAACACGCTATATTCAAACACAATCCGTAGGATGAGGATGAACCCTACCAAAATTCGACACAGCCGCACTTCCTTCAAAGGAGTGGCGCGAGCCCTTACGCCAAGTGCACAGGCTCTATATTATTGGGCGTCGTGTTGGATTGCGAACAATTTTCGACGCGAAAAATTAATTTTTCATATCATCCCATTTGAAAGTGAATATCAAGCACTCTTGGGACGAAAGGCTTTTGTCCGCTTCAACGCCATACTGCATTACGCGTCTCTTACACTCAAGATTCCCGGTCCACATGGCGCCATTTCAGTGTGAGGGTCACTTAAGGACCCCGGACTCGGATAGACGAATCCGGACTTAGCAGGCTAGGGGCTCCCTAGCCGCATACCCCTTCACAGGGGGCTGCGCGCACACACAATCGCGGTTTCATATAAACCTTACTTTAATTATTTATATTTCTTATTTTACATATTTTTCGCACGAATTGTTTCTACAACTAAACGTTCCTCTCTTTCTACAGATGAACAATGTGCATACCGTCCGGGATAACGGCGCAACAGAGACCTGGTAGCAGAGCGTGCGGTAGGGACCCGTGGCAAGGATTCTTTTGATTAAGACCTGCGTAGACCTTTTCTTGTCTCTTGTTGTTACTCTCCTTGGTTTCTTCCTATAGCCAGCGGAACTGGCGCTTTGGCATCGGCGCGTCAGAGGACCATGCCGTGCCGGACACTAGGGGCTTAGGGCATCTTTCGCCATTATTATGAAGTCCGAACACCTTCGGAGTGTTGGCGTCTCGAGTTAGGCATTATATCGTCAGCTCGAATCATGTCTTTGGTCAAATGTTGGGTTTGCGGCTCACGTGTTTTGCTGCCTTCGTTCCGTATCATCGGCTAACGCGGCACCGGAGAACTCTGCGATTGTGCCCCGGTTAATTTGGCGAGCACCTCGATGAAAGCGAAAGCCGATTGTCATGATCTGGAGAGTCCGTCGACCACTCGATCGACTATCGGAATGTTTAGAATTCCCGCTTTGACGAAGGACCATTTCGGTCGAGCACATCGCACCCCGAATCCGGAGATGTTCGGTGCCACCAGGGGCTATATCGTAGCCCCACCCTCTCCATTGGCTAAGTGAAAGAGATAAAGCATCATAGTCCGGATTGCCTCGTTCGCTATGCTACCACCTCCTTATAACAGGACCGAGACGTCGGATTAAGTGTGAAAAGCGCTATTTTGCGAACACCCGGCACCTTGTGCGAGGGGCTGAAGTCAAGAGCGCATCTTCGGGTTATACACAAGTATACGTAAGCGGCCGACAGAGAAGTTTTACTACTTGGGCGCACAAGTATAAAAGCAGTTATACCATAATCGTTGATTTACAAGCTAATGTGTTCATTTGAGCGTTACATTCTTTGAGCATGCGCCTCTATTTCTGAGCACCGCGCATGACTTCTCAGTAGTGCTCAGCAGGAGCCGACTTTCATCCGGACCACAGGTGGCAGCAGCGGTGGCATCCATCTCCGGATAATGCACCTTCACACGAGCAAGAGCCATCCGCGCCCTCGATCTGAGCCGACCGCTTCATATCCTTTATATGCGGCACCGCTCAAGGAATTGCTGCGATGGCGAAGTAGCTCGTCGCCTTGGACCTCCTGGCGGACATGGGCCACGATGGCGAACATGGCAAGTCCGGACAATCTATTTAGCTCAGCCCATTCGCCAACGGTCCGTCAGCGGAAGGGAGCGATCCGGACTGTGGAATTGAGACCAATCTGACTCTTAGTCTCGTGATCCCCGGCTCGAAGTGCTTAACGGCATCGGCGGCGCTTGCGGCTAAGTCCATATATGGATCCTCCGGACTCCTGACCGCTCAAATTGAGCATGCCGCATCCATAAACCGCGGCGCGGCAAAATAGGCTTGCCACCCACGATCTCTCGACTGGCGCAGCTCCTCCTTCATAGCCCGCATTGCGAGCGGGCATCCTTAACCGGCGGTGGCCTTCTTCAGTCTTCTCGCTCCGATAAGCGCTCCTTTTCAAGAGCCTCATTGCGGTCGGTAGCATCCTTTAATTTCTTGGCCAATTCGGCCACCTCCGCCTAGCTTAGGCAAAGGCGCAGCCTTTTCGACTTTCAACTCTTGACCGCCTTGAGACAGCGCGTCATTCCTTCGGCCTGCTCCTTAGCTCGAGCAAGTTCGGCCGGAGGCTCTCCACAGCAGATAGCACCGTCTATACAACAGCATACAATTTATCGCGGTGGCCCGACCCCTCAAATAAATAAGCGTGGAGAATTCATTTACCTTGCGACTCGTCAAGTCGCTGGTTGACAAGCGATGTCGGCATCACCACGTCAAGTTGCCGACTTAATTCGGCAAACTCATTAATCCGCTGGCCCCGGACTATCCGCCACTATGTCGGGACGGCGGTATTCATTACTTGAGATTTTGAGATTTGATCCTCGACGCGCTGTCGTTTCCGACAACCTACCGAGTCTCGTGGGCTACTATCTATCAGGCGCATTTTTATATGCAAAACTGTTAAAAGACAAAGGTGCGCCATTTTCGCATACCTCAAATCCCGCCAACAAGCTCATGGCGGCATTCATAATCCGCTTTCAGCGGACGAAATCCTTCAATCACCATACGCGTTAGCGCGGTGATCTTCTGAAATGGGCGCCCTCTCAGCGAGACTCTTGATTCTCCCGGTGGACTCGGTGGGTGCGAACTCTCGCCCCTCGGACTCGGGGCGCCTCCGTGGCGACACTTTGGGCTCGCTTTGCCTCATCTGGCGGCTGCAGACGGAGGCGATCGCTCTCCATCATCTCGGAAGAAGGTCCCGAAGATGAACTCATTTGAGAAGGCTGCAGACCGAACTGCGATATAAATATTTGGTTACCCTGAAGCACAAATGAAGGTACTTCTTTACTAATTAATTTCCTCTTTCATACTCACGGCTCGTTGGAGGCTGGTCCTTGGCGATGATTGTGCGTCCGTATTCTCTCCGGACGCCGGACCCCGTGAGATTTCTTCCCACGCTTAGGGCTTTGGCCTCCGGACCTTGGGCGGTCCTCTTCTCCCTCTGAAGGAGGGTTCTTGGTTTCCTCCTCTTGATCGCCCCTTTGGGCGAAGTGTTAGCTCCTCCATTTCCCCGTCGCCCCTTACGTGGCGCAACCTCCAACATTCGACCAGCCACGGGCTCCGGTCACGGTCTCTGGAGGGGGGCGGACACCTTATCGGCCTTGATCGCGCCACCCATTCTCAGAAGAACAAAGGGTCGGGATCACGAACTCTAGAAAGGCACATAAGCAGAATGTTGAACTACGAGCTACTTACGAGTATCAAGGCGATTGCGCTTAGTCCGCATCCTCGGCTGAATCCGGACACGCTTAGCTGCGGTCGAAGAACAACTGTACATCTCCATGGGTGTCGCACCCATGAAGTGTTGGAGAATCCGAGGTCCCTTGGGTTGAATTCCCATAGACGAGAGGACGGCGTTTGCGAGGCGAAGATGCGACTAGCATAACTGCATCACCTTGATCAGGTCGACCTCCCTCGCTTGGAGATCTTGAATCCGGCCCTGCAGCGAGGGCACGTCTTCGGACGGCCCCCAGTTGAGCCCTTGGTTGACCCACGACGTCAGTTGGCGTGGAGGTCCCTGGCGGAATGAGGGCGGCGGCTTTTGCCTGCTGCCCCTCGGAGCGGTGATATAGAACCACTCCTGCTGCCACAGTCCGAGTTCCTCTTGGAAGGAACCTTCGAGCCACGGGGCATCGACCTTCTTGCTTATGGTCGCCCCGCCGCACTCCGCTTGACGCCCCCCGATCATCTTCGGCTCCACCTTGAAGGTCTTCATCCATAGGCCTAAGTGGGGGATGACGCGAAGGAAGGCTTCGCAGACGATGATGAATGCGGAGATATGGAGGATAGACTCCGGAGCCAAGTCGTGAAAGTCCAGCCCGTAGTAGAACAGGAGCCCTCTCACGAAGGGATCCGTCGGGAAGCCTAAACCCCGGCGGAGGTGGGATACGAAAACGACGTATTCGCCGGGCTCGGAGGCTTGCACAGCCCCAGGCAACCCGTGCGAAACCTCGTAGGCCAGGTACTTGGCCTCACGCAACTTCAGTATGTCCTCCTCCGTGACGGAGGAGGGCATCCACCGGCCCTGGAGGTCGGAGCCGGACATGATTGAGGATCCAGGCGGTCGAATCTGAGGCTCTGGGTGTTGGGCGGAGGCGGGAAAAGATTCGATGCGAGATTGAAGAACAAGGGCTGGCCTTGGTCCTCTTATAAAGGGGAAGAAATACCAAGGGTCGTCTCCGTGACCGTTTGGGATTCCCCTTCGATAGAGGAGGCGTGGCGACGGGAATGGTTGGGTTACCCATGCACGTATTGATGAGGATCCGGAATAAGGGAACACGATCTACGCTTCGACAAGGCGTGCCAAGAAACGCGCCGCTAAGCGTCTTTGAGGTGGAATAGTAAAAAGCGATTCAAGCGAGGGCTTGGCTGCGGTGTGATGTCACGCCGCATAATCGTCGGCAGATTGAGCTAGTGTATATGTTTTATTCTCTCTACGGTGGAATGTGGAAATTATTTTTGCGAGCGGACACTATCACGGTATTCATTATCTTCTCCGGATTATTCAAGGGAGGAACCCGCCTTGCAATGCCGAACATTATGCCGCCGGACTCATCGTCATTGAAGACTGGTTCAGGGCTCTTGAGGAGTCTGGACTAGGGGTGTCCGGACAGCCGGACTATCAATATCCGCCGGACTCCAAGACTACGAAGATAGAAGATTGAAGACTCGGATCGTGTCCGGATGGTACTTTCCTTGGCGTGGAAGGCAAGCTTGCAATACGGATATGTAGATCTCCTACCATTGTAACCGACTACTGTGTAACCCTAGTGAGGAGTCTGGACTAGGGGTGTCGGACAGCCGGACTATCAATATCCGCCGGACACCGGACTACGAAGATACAAGATTAAAGACTCGGCCCGTGTCCGGATGGTACTATTCCTTGGCGTGGAAGGCAAGCAGCAATACGGATATGTAGATCTCCTACCATTGTAACCGACTGTGTAACCCTAGCCTTCTCCGGTGTCTATATAAACCGGAGGGCCTTAGTCCGTGGGGCGAATATACATCTCAACAATCATACCATAGGCTAGCTTCTAGGGTTTAGCCTCCTTGATCTCGTGGTAGATCTACTCTTGTACTACCCATATCATCAATATTAATCAAGCAGGACGTAGGGTTTTACCTCCATCGAGAGGGCCCGAACCTGGGTAAAAACATTGTGTCCCTCGTCTCTTGTTACCATCCGCCTAGACGCACAGTTCGGGACCCCCTACCCGAGATCCGCCGGTTTTGACACCGATAGTCTCCCAAATTAAAAGCATTAAATGCCTCCTCGGAAAAGATGTTGTTGCGAAGTACGGCTCGTCGGCGCCGGTGATTCATGGCGCTCTCCACTTCGAAATTTGTGGCAGAAAGCATATGTGCATCCTCTATCGGAGGCCAATGTGGCATCGGCCCCTCGTCCGCCTCCTCTCTCGAAGCCGGTTCTGGAATCTGGTTGGTGGAGGCGTGATCGGCAGGATCTCCGGATATAGTCCGGCTACTCCTCTTTCTGCCAGGACACGAAGGACACTGTTACATTTCAAATATAATTATCACAGAGCAAGTTTTTACCATACCTCTGTAGCGGCATTTCGGCCCTAACGGCCTTCCTCTTAAGCCTGCCCAATCCGGACGCCCTTTGCCAACGGGTCCCTAGGGGCTCGGCTCCGCGCTCCAACCGTCGTCTCTGCAAAAACACGACACTTCAGGTGTAAAGCATGGCATCAGAAAGGAGTCCTCTTCGGAGGATTGGGTTTTTGGCTTGGCTTACACGCGATACAAGTAGCAGTCCAGGATAGTCGGCGGTAATACCCACTGAGGCGCCATCGCAGCTCGCCTGATAAAATGTCCCATTGACGAGCTCCGCGGTAATATCCGGATCCTCTTCGAGTCCTGGATCGTAGGCCCTTCCGGGGTCCTCTAGCTGCGGGGAGGGGTTGGAGATTCCTTCTACGGCCCTCCTCAGTTCCTGCTCGAAAATATCAAGGTAAATGATCTTGACGAGGCACGCCAGAATTAGTAAAGCAGGGGAAAGAGTGGCGACTCACCCAGCTTGGAGGGTTGTACATGGAAAACCCATCCCGCGGTTTAATGTGAAGGAATTCTTCTTCTTCTCCTTTATACAGATTGGATAATATCCTCGCCAGAGAAGTAGCGGAGTCTGGACCCTTACGGCCATAGCGGGTGGCATCATCTTCCCCATTGTAGTGCCACATGGGCTTCCCCTGATATTGAAGCGGTTGCACTCCCCGCATTATGCATATTGCCATAACCTCGACTATCGTCAGTCCGGATTTGGCCAGTAACTTTATCCTGCTCATCAGGAAGTGTATTTCCCTAGTATCCTCCTCTTGGGGTCCCTGAGGGCACCAGCTTCGACGTGCCCTCGGCGGGGCGTTACTGAACTTGGGGAGACCTGTCCGGATTGGATCTGGAAGGGGAATGTCGTCGACATAAAACCACTCCGATGGCCAGTTCTTCGGTGCTTTCTTGGGAGTACCGGATAGGTATCCGGTCTCGGCAATGCGCCATACTTCGGCTCCGCCCACCTGACATAGGGATTCCCCCTGGTTGTGAGGGACAAGGCATAACAACTTCTTCCATAACCCAAAGTGATCCTCGCAGCCTAGAAATAGCTCACAAAGGGCAACGTATCCTGCTATATGCAGCACGGAGGCAGGGTGAAGTTGTGCAACTGGAGGCCGTAGAACTCCAGGAGCCCGCGAAGAAATGGGTGGATAGGAAACCCGATGCCCCTTAGCAGATGCAGGATGAGGCATATTCGCTCCTCTGGTGACAGATTGGGAGATCTCTCCGCTTGCTCCCCGCCATTATAGGTGGCTATTCCAGCTCGGACGGGGACCATGAACGCCGGCGGGAGAAACCCTTGGGTCTGTAACTCTATCAAACGGCTGTGAGGAACTAAACACTCTTCCCAGTCCCCCGGCTTGGAGCGAGGGGAGCGAGAAGAAGAGCTGCGGCGACCGGCCATGTTGGAATGGTTTTCCCGGAGCGCTCTATCGGATGCTTGCTCGAGGGAAGAGGGTGAGGTTTGGATCTGAGAATCCCTGTCTCTTCAAATAGACGGTTAACCTACTGGACCGGGGGCGGCAAATGCAAAAATGCATCGGCTCCTCGCATGCGCTCGACACGTGGAGGTGGTCATTATTGAAGCACGGAAGCCGAGGAGTACAACATTGATGGGAAGCCGGACACTATTTGTTGCAACTGGTATTTTGGAGTATTCGGAGGAGGAACCCACCTTGCAATGCGGAAGACAAGACTGCGCGCCGGACTCATCGTCATTGAAGCCTGGTTCAGGGGCTACTGAGGGATTCCTGGATTAGGGGGTATCCGGACGGCTGGACTATATACTTTGTCCGGACTGCTGGAGCGTGAAGATACAAGACTCAAGACTCCGTCTCGTGTCCGGATGGGACTGATAACCCACAAGTATAGGGGATCACAACAGCTTTCGAGGGTAGAGTATTCAACCCAAATTTATTGATTCGACACAAGGGGAGCCAAAGAATATTCTTGAGTATTAGCAGTTGAGTTGTCAATTCAACCACACCTGGATAACTTAGTATCTGCAGCAAAGTGTTTAGTAGCAAAAGGTGGTATGATAATAAAGGTAACGGTAGCAAAAGTAAATATAAATGTTTTTGGGTTTTTGTAGTGGTTGTAACAGTAGCAACGGAAAAGTAAATGAGCGAAGAACAATATATGAAAAGCTTGCAGGCAATGGATCAATGATGGATAATTATGCCGGATGCGATTCCTCATGCAATAGTTATAACATAGGGTGATATAGAACTAGCTCCAATTCATCAATGTAATGTAGGCATGTATTCCGTAAATAATCATACGTGCTTACGGAAAAGAACTTGAATGACATCTTTTGTCCTACCCTCCTGTTGCAGCGGGGTCCTTACGGAAACTAAGGGATATTAAGGCCTCCTTTTAATAGAGAACCGGAACAAAGCATTAACACATAGTGAACACATGAACTCCTCAAACTACGGTCATCACCGAGAAGTATCCCGATTATTGTCACTTCGGGGTTGTCGGATCATAACACATAATAGGTGACTATAGACTTGCAAGATAGGATCAAGAACACACATATATTCATGAAAACATAATAGGTTCAAATCTGAAATCGTGGCACTCAGGCCCTAGTGACAAGCATTAAGCATAGCAAAGTCATAGCAACATCAATCTCAAAACACAGTGGATACTAGGGATCAAACCCTAACAAAACTAACTTGATTACATGGTAAATCTCATCCAACCCATCACCGTCCAGCAATCCTACGATGGAATTACTCACGCACGACGGTGAGCATCATGAAATTGGTGATGGAGGATGGTTGGTGATGATGACGGCGATGAATCCCCCTCTCCGGAGCCTCAAACAGACTCCAGATCAGCCCTCCCGAGAGAGATTAGGGCTTGGCGGCGGCTCCTTGTCGTGAAACACGATGAAACTTTCTCTCTGATTTTTTTCTCCCCGAGACGGTATATATGGAGTTGGAGTTGAGGTCGGGAGGTGTCCAGGGGGCCCACGAGATAGGAGGGCGCGCCCTAGAGGGGGCGCCCCCTGTCTCGTGGACAGCCCGTGGGCCCCTGGCCTTGATTCTTTTGCCAAAAATTCTTATTAATTCTGAAAAGTGCCTCCGTGGATTTCCAGGACATTCCGAGAACTTTTCTTTTCTACACATAAAACAACATCATGGCAGTTCTGCTGAAAACAGTGTCAGTCCGGGTTAGTTTCATTCAAATCATGCAAGTTAGAGTCCAAAACAAGGGCAAAAGTGTTTGGAATAGTAGGTACATTGGAGACGTATCAACTCCCCCAAGCTTAAACCTTTGCTTGTCCTCAAGCAATTCAGTTGATAAACTGAAAGTGATAAAGAAAAACTTTTACAAACTCTGTTTGCTCTTGTTGTTGTAAACATGAAAAGCCAGCATTCAAGTTTCAGCAAATATTATGAACTAACCATACTCACAATAACACATAGGTCTCACAATTACTCATATCAATAACATAATCAGCTAGCGAGCAACAATAATAAAACTCAGATGACAACACTTTCTCAAAATAATCATAACATGATATAACAAAATGGTATCTCACTAGCCCTTTCTGAGACCGCAAAACATAAACGCAGAGCACCTTTAAAGATCAAGGACTGACTAAACATTGTAATTCATGGTAAAAAAGATCCAGTCAAGTCATACCCAATATAAACCAATAATAATGAATGCAAATGACAGTGTGCTCTCCAGCGGGTGCTTTTAATAAGAAGGGTGATGACTCAACATAAAATTAAATAGATAGGCCCTTCGCAGAGGGAAGCAGGGATTTGTAGAGGTGCCAGAGCTCGATTTTAAAATAGAGATGAAATAACATTTTGAGCGGCATACTTTTGCTGTCAACGCAACAACTATGAGATGGATGTATCTTCCATACTACATGCATTATAGGCAGTTCCAAAACAGAATGGTAAAGGTTTATACTCCCCCAACCACCGACAAGCATCAATCCATGGCTTGCTTGAAACAACGAGTGCCTCCAACATACAATAATACAGGGGAGTTTTGTTTAATTATTTTGATTTTCTTTGATCTTTTTGGATCATGGGATTGGGCATCCGTTTCTGGCCCTTTCTCGTGAATGAGGAGCGAGTCCACTCCTCTTGAGAATAACCCACCTAGCATGGAAGATATAGGCAGCCCTAGTTGAAACATGAGCTGCTCGAGCATACAAAACAGAATTTCATTTGAAGGTTTGGAGTTTGGCACATACAAATTTACTTGGAATGGCGGGTAAATACCGCATATAGGAAGGTATAGTGGACTCATATGGAACAACTTTGGGGTTTAAGGAGTTTGGATGCACAAGCAATATTCCCGCTTAGTACAGGTGAAGTCTAGCAAAATACTGGGAAGCGACCAACTGAGAGAGCGACAACAGTCGTAAACATGCATTAAAATTAATTCACACCGAGTACAAGCATGAGTAGGATATAATCTACCATGAACATAAATATCATGAAGGCTATGTTGATTTGATTCAACTACATGCGTGAACATGTGCCAAGTCGAGTCACTTAATACATTCAAAGGAGGATACCATCCCATCATATCACATCATAATCATTCTAATAGCATGTTGGCACATAAGGTAAACCATTATAACTCATAGCTAATCAAGCATGGCACAAGTAACTATAATCTCTAAATGTCATTGCAAATATGTTTACTTCATAATAGCTGACTCAGGAACGATGAATCATCATATTTACAAAAACAAGAGAGGTCGAGTTCATACCAGCTTTTCTCATCCCAATAAGTCCATCATATATCGGCATTATTGCCTTTCACTTGCACGACAGAACGACGTGTATAATAATAAGAGTGCACGTGCATTGGACTGAGCTGGAATCTGTAAGCATTCAACTCAAGAGAGAAGACAAGTAATATGGGCTCTAAGTTAAATAAACAATCATGCATATAAGAGCCACTAAGCAATTTCAATATAGTCTTCTCGACCCCCAAGAGAAAGAAAAGAAGATAAAACTATTTACACAGGAAAGCTCCCAACAAGTAAAAGAAGAACAAGAAATCTTTTTGGGTTTTCATTTTAATTTCTACTACAGGCAAGGAAATTAAACTAACTAATTTTTTTGGTTTTTCTAAAGGTTTATCAAACACACAAGAAGAAAACTAGAAAAAGAAATTTAAACTAGCATGGATAATACAATGAAAGAGTGTGAGCACCGACGACTAGTGTGTGAACATGAATGTAAAGTCAATGAGAAATATGTACTCCCCCAAGCTTAGGCTTTTGGCCTAAGTTGGTCTAATACCAATGACCGCCTGGCTGATATCCATAAGAATAGCCGGGGTAGTACTGAAATGCAGAGGCGACCGCCTCCTGAGCAGCAGTGTGTTGGCGGGCTGCCTCCATTCCCCTCTCATATTCAGTTGCTTCTTCCCCGGTGACAACATATCTTCCTTTTGTCTGATAATCAAAAAGGTAGGGAGCAGGAAGAGTAACAGGGACGACGTTGCGTCTGTTATAGGTTAGTCGATAATGGAGGAATTGTTCATTCCTCTCAAGAAAATGATGATCAAACGTAGCTTCTTTATCCAAATAAATAGGAGGTACAAGCATATCCCCCTCTCATGGAGCTATATTAAGAAAATTAGCCACACGGGTTGCATAAATTCCTCCAAAGAAATCTCCCTTTTTATTATTATTTTGCAACCTACGTGCAACTATTTCCCCCAAGTTATAACCTCTATAACCTGACACAGCACTCTTGAGGACACAAAGATCAGGAGCACACATGTGACATACTTCGTCCTTACCGTTAATGCATCTACCAATAAAGAGAGCAAAGTAATGTATAGCAGGAAAATGGATTCTCCCTATGGTAGCTTGTGTTACGTCCCTAGATTCTCCCACAGTAATACTAGCAAGAAAATCTCTAACTTCAGATTTGGGAGGATTATTAATATTACCCCCTCAAGGAGTTTGCAAGCGGTTGTGAAATCCTCTAAATCCATGGTATAAGATGTATCATAAATATCAGACATAACACTAGGAGAATTACGCGAAGAAATATATTCGAACCTCCGCACAAAGGAATCAGTCAATTGATAATATTGAGGACACTTATCTTGTAAGAAGTCCTCCGGCTCAACATTACGCTTTTATCTGCGTCAAATTCATCCTTGAAGCCTGCTTCGACCATTAAATCATCGGATGGCCACTCACAAGCCCGAACATTTGCGTCCCTCGGCAAATTAACATCTTGTTCACGTATAGCAATCCTTGGCCCTTTCTTTGCCGAGGAACCACCTTGGTACATTCTTCTAAGCATATTTCTTTTTCTGAAATTTTCTGAAATTTTAGTAACTTCAAAATAAAAGTGAATAAAACTAAACAAGATTGATAGCAACTACTCCTACAAGTGCCTAGAGCCTATATCATGCATTGGAATTGCTTGGGACCTCAAAAATTTAACATGCAAGCTCAAGAACATGGTCACCTATGCAGCAAAAATTTGCAATGAATAAAGCACTAGAACAAAAACTAATTGGACCAATGGAGGAGTCACATACCAAGCAACAATCTCCCAAAGCATGAATGGAGCTTTGAGCTAAGAGATCGAAAATCGCAGCAAAGCGAGCTAGAACTCGGGCTTGAGCTGGATGGGGATTTTTGGGTAGAAGATGAAGTGTGTGGGTCTTGGCATAAGTGGAGGGGGCCACGAGGGCCCACGAGGCGAGGCGCGCCCTACAGGGGGCTCCTCTCTCGTGTGGGTGCTTGCCCCTCTGCAGTGTTTTCAGTGCCTAAAATCCTCAAATATTCGAGAAAAAATCATACTAAATTTGCAGGACATTTGGAGCACTTTTATTTTGGACTATTTTTAATGCACGGATAATTGAAAAAGCAGACGGATAATACTATTTTTTCTTTATTTATTCTAAATAACAGAAAGTAAAAGGAGAGTATCTGAAGGTTGTGCCTTCTAGTTTCATCCATCTCGTGATCATCAAAATGAAGCCACTAACAAGGTTGATCAAGTCTTGTTAACAAACTCATTCGAATAACAGGAAGGAGAAATTTGAATAACACTAAGTTACCTCAATGGGGATATGAAAATCCCCAACAATAAGAATGTCATACTTTTTCTTGACAGTAGGGAGAGGAAATTCAAAATCTCCAAAAATGATAGTTGGAACTTTTTCAATAGAATTGATGCTATGAACTTGAGATTGTTTCCTTAGAAAATGTACCGTATGCTCATTACCATTAACATGAAAAGTGACATTGCCTTTGTTGCAATCAATAACAGCCCCTATAGTATTAAGAAAAGGTCTACCAAGGATAATAGACATACTATCGTCCTCGGGAATATCAAGAATAACAAAGTCCGTTAAGATAGTGACATTTGCAACCACTAGCAGGCACATCCTCACAAATACCGGCGGTATAGCAGTTGATTTATCAGCCATTTGCAAAGATATTTCAGTAGGTGTCAACTTATTCAATTCAAGTCTACGATATAAAGAGAGGCATAACACTAACACGGCTCCAAGATCACATAAAGCGGTTCTAACATAATTTCTTTTAATAGAGCATGGTATAGTTGGTACACCGGATCTCCAAGTTTCTTTGGTATTCCACCCTTAAAAGTGTAATTAGCAAGCATGGTGGAAATTTCAGCTTCGGTATCTTTCTATTATTTGTGATGATATCCTTCATATATTTAGCATAAGGATTTACTTTAAGCATATCGAGTTAAGCGCATACGTAAGAAAATAGGTCTAATCATTTCAACAAAGCGCTCAAAATCCTCATCATCCTTTGACTTGGATGGTTTAGGAGGAAAGGGCATGGGTTTCTGAACCCATGGTTCTCTTTCTTTACCGTGCTTCCTAGCAACAAAATCTCTCTTATCATAACGTTGATTCTTGGATTGTGGGTTATCAAGATCAACAGCAGGTTCAATTTCTACATCATTGTCTTTACTAGGTTGAGCATCAACATGAACATTATCATTAACATTATCACTAGGTTCATGTTCATCACCTGATTGTGTTTCAGCATCAGAAATAGAAATATCATTGGGATTCTCAGGTGTGTCTATAGTGGGTTCACTAGAAGCATGCAAAGTCCTATCATTTTTCTTTTTCTTCTTTTTAGAAGAACTAGGTGCCTCTAAGTTATTCCTCTGAGAATCTTGCTCGATTCTCTTAGGGTGGCCTTCAGGATACAAAGGTTCCCAAGTCATTCTACCAGTTCTAGTAGCCACTCTAACATCAAAGTCATTTTTATTATTCAATTCATCAAGCAAATCATTTTGAGCTTTAAGTACTTGCTCAGCTTGAGTAGCAACCATAGAAGCATATTTGCTAACGCGGTGAAGTTCATCTTTAACTCTAGCCAGATTATCACCTACGCGTCCTATCTCGAAAGCATTATTCTTTAATTCTCTACCAACATAAGCATTAAAACTTTCTTGCCTAGCCATAAAGTCATCAAATTCATCTAAGCAAGGGCTATGAAATTTAGTAGAGGGTACTTCAACTTTATCATATCTATAGAGAGAATTTACCTTTACTACCTGTGACGGGTTAGAAAGACAATGTGGTTCTTGATGATGAAATTAAGACCATGTATTTCTTCAATAGGAGGTAAATTCTTAACATCTTCACTTTAATACCTTTTTCTTTCATTGATTTCTTTGCCTCTTTCATATCTTGAGATCGAGAAATAAAACACCTCTCTTCTTGAAGTGGGTTTAGGAATAGGCTCGAGTTGGCTCAATTGGTTCAGAATTACTTGAGAATTGGCTCGGGAAGAGTCCAATTATTTTCATTAGTCAACATATTATTCAATAGTATTTCAGCTTAAATCATTGTTCTTTCCTGAAAACACAACCATCACAACTATCCAAGTAGTCCTTGGAAGCATCGGTTAGTCCATTATAAAAGATATCAAGTATTTCATTTTTCTTAAGAGGATGATCGAGGCAAAGCATTAAGTAACGGAGAAGCCTCCCCAAGCTTGTGGGAGACTCTCTTCTTTGATTTGCACAAAATTATATATTTCCATAAGGCAGCTTGTTTCTTATGAGTAGGGAAATATTTAGCGAGAAGTAATAAATCATATCACGGGGACTACGCACACAACCAGAGCAAGAGAATTATACCAAGTCTTAGCATCACCCTTTAATGAGAATGGAAATATCTTAAGGATATATAAATAGCGAGACTTCTCATCATTAGTAAACAGGGTAGCTATATCATTCAACTTGGTAAGATGTGCCACAACAGTTTCAAATTCAAGGCCATAAAAAGGATCAGATTCAACTAAAGTAATAATATCAGGATCAACAGAGAATTCATAACCCTTATCAGTAACATAAATAGGTGAAGTAGCAAAAGCAGGATCGGGTTTCATTCTAGCATTAAGAGACTGCTGCTTCCATTTAGCTAATAATTTCTTAAGATCATTTCTATCATTGCAAGCAAGAATTTCCATAGCAGCTGTTTCATGCATAACATAACCCTTAGGAACAACAGGTAATACATAATCATTGGGGGACCTTCATCATCACTATCATCAGTAATAGGATCTTCAGTAATTTCATTCCCCCTAAATCTAGCAAGTTGTTCATCAAGAAATTCACCTAATGGCAAAGTAGTATCACGCATGGAAGTAGTTTCATCATGCATAGCGGAAGTGGCATCATCAATAACATCGACATATCGAATTCATAGCGATGAGAGGTTTAGGTGTAGCAAGCCTATCGATATGAAGGAGAATCTAGTGCAAGGCTAGATGGCGGTTCCTTACCTCCCTCGTAGTTGAGGGCAAAATAGTAGTTCAATCGTCTTTCAAGTTCTTCATAGTGATCAACATATATAAATCTCAAGTGACTCGAGAGAATAGAGCTATGCTCCAAGCATGGCGCTTGAAATTAGTCTTGATAACCCACAAGTATAGGGGATCACAACAGCTTTCGAGGGTAGAGTATTCAACCCAAATTTATTGATTCGACACAAGGGGAGCCAAAGAATATTCTTGAGTATTAGCAGTTGAGTTATCAATTCAACCACACCTGGATAACTTAGTATCTGCAGCAAAGTGTTTAGTAGCAAAAGGTGGTATGATAATAAAGGTAACGGTAGCAAAAGTAAAGATAAATGTTTTTGGGTTTTTGTAGTGGTTGTAGCAGTAGCAACGGAAAAGTAAATGAGCGAAGAACAATATATGAAAAGCTCGTAGGCAATGGATCAGTGATGGATAATTATGCCAGATGCGATTCCTCATGCAATAGTTATAACATAGGGTGATATAGAACTAGCTCCAATTCATCAATGTAATGTAGGCATGTATTCCATAAATAATCATACGTGCTTATGGAAAAGAACTTGTATGACATCTTTTATCCTACCCTCCCGTTGCAGCGGGGTCCTTACGGAAACTAAGGGATATTAAGGCCTCCTTTTACTAGAGAACCGGAACAAAGCATTAACACATAGTGAATACATGAACTCCTCAAACTACAGTCATCACCGAGAAGTATCCCGATTATTGTCACTTCGGGGTTGTCGGATCATAACACATAATAGGTGACTATAGACTTGCAAGATAGGATCAAGAACACACATATATTCATGAAAACATAATAGGTTCAGATCTGAAGTCATGGCACTCGGGCCCTAGTGACAAGCATTAAGCATAGCAAAGTCATAGCAACATCAATCTCAGAACATAGTGGATACTAGGGATCAAACCCTAACAAAACTAACTTGATTACATGGTAAATCTCATCCAACCTATCACCGTCCAGCAAGCCTACGATGGAATTACTCACGCCCGGCGGTGAGCATCATGAAATTGGTGATGGAGGATGGTTGGTGATGATGACGACGACGGATCCCCCTCTCCGGAGCCCCGAACAGACTCCAGATCAGCCCTCCCGAGAGAGATTAGGGCTTGGCGGCGGCTCCGTGTCGTGAAATGCGATGAAACTTTCTCTCTGATTTTTTCTCCCCGAGACGGTATATATGGAGTTGGAGTTGAGGTCGGAAGGTGTCCAGGGGGCCCACGAGATAGGAGGGCGCGCCCTAGGGGGGCGCGCCCTGTCTCGTGGACAACCGTGGGCCCCTGGCCTTGATTCTTTCGCCAAAAATTCTTATTAATTCTGAAAAGTGCCTCCGTGGATTTCCAGGACATTCCGAGAACTTTTCTTTTCTACACATAAAACAACATCATGGCAGTTCTGTTGAACAATTGTCGATCGGATTAGTTTCATTCAAATCATGCAAGTTAGAGTCCAAAACAAGGGCAAAAGTGTTTGGAAAAGTAGATACGTTGGAGACGTATCAGGGACTCTCCTTTGCATGGAAGACAAGCTTGGATATCCGGATATTATATTTCCTTCCTTGTAACCGAATCCATGTAAACCCTAGCCCTCTCCGGTGTCTATATAAACCGGAGAGGTTGGTCCTTAGAGGGACGATCACAATCATAATCATCATAGGATAGCTTCTAGGGTTTAGCCTCTTCGATCTCGTGGTAGATCAACTCTTGTACTACTCATATCATCAATATCAATCAAGCAGGAATTAGGGTTTTACCTCCATCGAGAGGGCCCGAACCTGGGTAAACATCGTGTCCCTTGCCTCCTGTTACCATCAGCCTCAGACGCACAGATCGGGACCCCCTACCCGAGATCCGCCGGTTTTGACACCGACACACGCCACGGAGGCCGCACACTCAGCGGTGATAGAGCCGAACACAGACTTCGCCTTCAATAGGTCTGTGTTATCGGACCCTCGGACTCGTCTCCGAACATAGGCTCCGAACCGTGTGCATTCGTGCCCATCGAACCTGACTGGGCACGGATCATGGAGTTTAGCTCCACGGATATCTTCCAGCACTCGCCCTTGGGCGACGTGCTAAACTCATTAAAATCCCTCTCCCTGCCAGGAGACTCTGGGCCGAACTATGTGTGACTTGAGTTGGAAGCGAGCGGCGAAGGAATTCGTTACCCACCCACCACCCACTTAATAGCCATTGTCGACGACTTAACCGACATGCTTGATTTCGACTCTGAAGACATCAGCGGTATGGACGATGACGCCGGAGAAGAACAGGAACCATCGCCCACAGGGCACTGGACAGCCACCTCATCATATGATATATATATATGGTGGACACACCCAAAGAAAGCAATGGCAATGAGGCAGTGGAGGATAATCCCCTTGAGAAGCAAACAAAGCGCCGACGTCAGCGGCGCCGCTCTAAAGCCCGCCATAGCAAAAATAGCGATACCGGCACAAGAAAGAATAATACCCCGCACGACGCTAAAGATAACGACGACCCCGTAGACCCAGCGATGGAGCAGGACAAGCCAGGGGACGGCGAACACAGACCCTCTGTCGGGGAGGCACTGGCGAGCCTTCCCCCCGGCAAAGGGCCCGTGGTCACCGAGGGCACCGCTGGCGTCCCCCTTGCCCTTGGTACCGACCTGGTTTCCCGACGCTCCAACGGTGGTTGAGAGTGGCACAAGGCGGGGCCCTCATCTGGCGATATGAAGCAAGGCTCACGCTTGTGAAGGTCTTCGCTCGTGACACTCTCGCGTAATAATGAGTGGGGTTGTACATGCCCCGGAGTCTCCGGAGTGTCGCCCTCGGACCTCAGGGGCTCCTGCCCACGTCCTTGTGGAAGAACCATGCTATGCACTGGCCGTCGACACTATCCCCCAATGACTATGCGCACGACCTGTGAAAGCACTTAGCTCCGCGCTGGTGAGAAGACTGGAAGACAAGAAGACTAGCTAGGTGCCGGACGTGGCCATTTGCTTTTGACCTCTTTCTTGTAGCTCGAATTTGCAGCCTTTTGTTCTTGGAGTTGAAGTTGTGTTTTCATTTAACAATCGTGGGGGGCATCCTTTCTCGCTCGCATTGACTTCATGAGTTTCTGGATTCGTGCTTTGTTTTGAGATTTCACGTCTGTTACCTTCACCTCCCCCCCTCCGAGCGCCTCACGAGCGAGGGCTTGCGGCGGCATGCGCACCCCATGCGCAGGCCTTACCCTTTCTAGCGCTTTCTCCTCGCGAGGCCCTCTCGGGTTGGTTGGCGGACCTCCCAAGAAACTAAAAACTTCGCGAGCTCGCAAGGGGCTCCCTCCAGGAGAAATGCACATCCGCATCTGCCAAACCAGCCTGAAGCCCCGACCGGTCCAAAGTAAGTCACGACAACAAACCCGCAGGGGGATCACAAGCACACAAGAGTGTGTTTTTAACTTAGCCAGAGGAGTAAAATGCTAGACTATTTACATGAGGGGCTTCCCCTCCCCAAACTGCTCTTACATTGTGAGGGGCCGGACCCAAGCTCTTGCATGCAGGTTCAAAGCAAAGGAGTGCGGGCTTAGTCGGACGTGTCACTCGCCTCATCCCCCGAGCCGCTTCTGAGCAGACCGCTGGCACCTTCGCTGGCGTTATCTCCACCATCATCAACTGCGCCGTCCTCGTCTGCCACGACCACCACCGCGTCATCGTCATAAGGAAAGGCCTTAACTAGAGCATCCACCTTGTCGTTCACCCAGCGTGCTAAGTTGCCCCGCAGGACCTCAGGCACTGGGGCAGTGGCGGCGTCAAAGTTAAAGTTAGGATTGGTGTACAGGAGATAGCTGAAGATGTGGGAGAATGCGCTCCCAAGGAGGCCACGGCTCTTCTCATCCACAAGCTCACGAGCCCTCTCGGCCTTGTTCTCCAGGTGCGTCACGACATCGGTGAAGAAGCGGAGGTGGCTGGCGTAATCCTCGGCGTGGGGATGAGGGGCATGCTCATCGTAGATGGTGCCGAGTGCCAGGTTGGCCCTCGTCCTGAGGTCCCGAAGCATGGGAGCGTGCTCACGCAGTAGCGTCTGCCGGCGAAGCGCCTCCTCCCTGCTCTATTGCGCGAAGGACTCGGCGCAGGCGACCCGACGCTGAAGTGGGAGCAGCTCGGCGCGGGCAGAGGCCATCTCGGCCTGCACAGAGATTAGAGCGGCTGCAGTGACTTTCCCGCGTTGTTCCGCCCCAGCCAACCTTGACCTAAGCGCAACGCCCCTCCCGCGGCTTCGGCTTCCACGAGCTTCAGCTTCAGTTCGTATCTACTGGCGAGGTCAGCGCGAGCCTCCGCCACCCTACGGTTGACCTCCTCCTGGGCTTCGGCCTCGCGCGCGTTGACGGCATCCTCTGCTTGAGTGACTTGGCGCTCCCTCATCTCCAACGATCGAGCTCAAGACTGCCCTTCCTCGCGCCTCAGGACTTCCTCCTCATCGGGTGGCGCCACCCATCGACGCCAGGGCAACCCTGCGCGCTTCCATTCACTGCTCCAAGGAAGCGATCAGGGCCTGGAGCTCTTGCCAGCACTTCTCAGCGACCCCGTGGCGGTGGTCCGCCTACCTGGCCTCCTCCAGGGCCCGGTCGCTGGCCGCGCGCGAGGCAGCCATGTTTTCCTCGGCCTCGGCATTGGCGTGCTCGCGATGGAGGCTCCCAAGGTTGATGGCTACCCTCATTTGGCGCCATTCATCCGCCAGTCAAAGGCCCTCGTCTCGAGTCGAGCATCGATGTCCACGAGTTATTCCCCAAGTTGGCTCAGTGCACCATTGCCTCCTGGAAGAGTTCGTGGCGGATGGCGCCCCACGTGCGCGCAAGCTCTAGCACGTGGCCGGATCCATCCTCCACCCTAGCAGAAGGCGGAGGAGTTCGAAGCGGTCCACCTCCCCCAACCGAGGGCTGGGGGCGGGCGTCCTCCTAGTCGCCCCTCGGGCCTCGACAGAGGCCTAGAGGGGTGGAAGCTCGTCGGTTGGAGGAGAGGCCAGGATCGAAGCCATCCAGCCACCATCAATGACCAGGGGAGGAGCCCTAGGCACACCCCCTGCACTCCAGGCGAAACCCCGAAAGAGGAATGGCAAGAGCGCGGGCTCGGGGCACTAGGATGGCACGCTCGCCCCCCGGCCAACCTCACGTCAGGTGCGGCTTGATGACGAGGGATGACCTAGGCCAGTGGGGGACTCGGGACAGGAAGAGGCTGCTCCTCGGGAGACTTCGTCGCCTTGGCAGAATGGGGCCTAAGAAACCATGGTCAGAAGGAAGGATAACACTTGAAGGGTTACAAAGGTAGAGTACTCACCCGTCAATGGCGATATACTCCATTCATTTCAGAGGCCGGAAGGCACCGCCGATGCAGCTTGGAGACCCCTTCCTCTTTCGAAGCGCGTCGAAGTTCAGTCGGAGTCGGACGAAGCTTCGGACGTGACCGCCAGCGCTAGCCACGGCAGGTGAAGCTCCTACGGGAGTGACCTCGGGAGTGCTGGACTATGAGGAACCCTTAGGCTCCGCTTCGAGGCGACCCGCCAGGGCCTCGGGGGCTTCGGCCTCAGGACCATGAACAGTGTCACCCCTCAACCATTTCCTCGGGAGGAAGATCACGGGCCCCAGGAGACAACACATCAGGATCCCCGAGCAATGTCTTGGCCCCACCTCAGTGTTGCCCTCAATACTCGGCAGCACCTCGCCCCCCTGCGCCAGCTCTTGGGGCGAGCGCTGCGCCAGTGGCAAGCTGGGGAACCACGGAGATAGGGTTCTCGCGAGGCCCTTCAAGACTGACCGGACGCAGCCGCCACTCATCGAAAGGGGGCATCTGCCTCGCGAACTCCACCCTGTTTGAGCAGCAGTACAAGAGACAACCCTCCTCCGGCATGTTGGCTGGTGACGGGTCGCCCGTCGGGACCTCGAGCACTGTTCAATGCGCCTCAAGGGGAAGCCTGGACTCCTGGAGCCTCATGTGGTCCTGGCTGCCGGATGAGGTCCACATCGGTCGGGAATGGCGCTGGAGCAGAGCAATGCAGCATCGAATGAACTCCTTCACCACCATGGGTGCAGTCAAGCCAAGATTCTTCATCCTCCTCAACCGGAGCCAGACGAAGGCAAGGCGCGGGTCGGCAAGCTTCTCGTGGCCCCAGCCGGAGCTGGGAACAATAGGCGCCAACGGAAGCGAGAGCAGGGGGTTGCGCACGCTGACATCCATGAACACCCATCGCGTCCTGAACCCACTTGCAGAAGGCGGGAGCTCGAAGTCAATCCCTAAGCCGGCCGTCGCAACCACGACCTAGAAGCTCAGGCACCCCGAGCACTGCTGAGGGTCGGTCATGTGCAACGAGAAGAAGTGGCGCAGGAGGGCCACGGAGGGGGCAATGCCCATCATGGCCTTGCAGACGAAGGCAAAGACGGCAAGAAGGGCGACGATTGGGGATCTAGGTGCATGATACGTCTCCAACGTATCTATAATTTTTTATTGCTCCATGCTACTTTATCTACTGTTTTAGGCAATATTGGGCTTTATTATCCACTTCTATATTATTTTTGGGACTAACCTATTAACCGAAGGCCCAACCCATTTGTTGTTTTATGCCTATTTGGTGTTTGAGGAAAAGGAATATCGACGGAGTCAAAGCGGAGCGAAATCAAGCGGAGAAGTTATTTTTGGAAGAAACCCACGATGGACTTGGACCCCACGTCGGAAGATATGGGAGGTGCTCACGAGGGTGGGAGGCGCGCCCCCCTGGGCGCGCCCCCTGCCTCATGGGGCCCCCGTAGCTCCACCGACGTACTCCTTTCACCCATATATACAGTACCCTAAAACTTCCAGAACAGAAGATAGATCGGGAATTTCGCTGCCGCAAGCCTCTGTAGCCACCAAAAACTTCTCGGGAGCCCGTTTCGGCACCCTGCCGGAGGGGGATCCCATCACCGGTGTCCATATTCATCATCCCGGCGCTATCCATGACGAGGAGGGAGTAGTTCACCCTCGGGGCTGAGGGTATGTACCAGTAACTATGTGTTTGATCTCTCTCTCTTGTGTTCTCCCCCGTGTTCCCTCTATGGCACGATCTTGATGTATCCCGAGCTTTGCTATTGTAGTTGGATCTTATGATGTTTCTCCCCCTCTACTCTATTGTGATGAATTGAGTTTCCCCTTTGAAGTTATCTTATCGGATTGAGTCTTTTATGAGAACACTTGACGTATGTCTTGCCGTGATTATCTGTGGTGACAATGGGATATCATGTGCCACTTGATGTATATTTTGGTGATCAACTTGCGGATTTCGTGACATTGGGAACCTATGCATAGGGGTTGGCACACGTTCTTGACTCTCCGATAGAAACTTTGGGGCACTCTTTGAAGTACTTTTATGTTGGTTGGATGAATCTGAGATTGTGTGATGCATATCGTATAATCATGCCCACGGATACTTGAGGTGACAATGGAGTATCTAGGTGACATTAGGGTTTTGGTTAATTTGTGTCTTAAGGTGTTATTCTAGTACGAACTCTTTTATAGATTGATCCAAAAGAATAACTTTGAGGTGGTTTTGTACCCTACCAAAATCTCTACGTTTGTTCTCCGCTATTAGTGGCTTCGGAGTGACTCTTTGTTGCATGTTGAGGGCTTGTTATATGATCTATCTATGTTATTATTGTTGAGAGAACTTGGACTAGTGAAAGTATGAACCCTAGGCCTTGTTTCCTATCATTGCAATACCGTTTACGCTTACTTTTATCATTAGTTACCTTGCTGTTTTTATTATTTCAGATTACAAAAACATATATCTACTATCTATTTTGCACTTGTATCACCATCTCTTCGCTGAACTAGTGCACCTATACAATTTACCATTGTATTGGGTGTGTTGGGGACACAAGAGACTCTTTGTTATTTGGTTGCAGGGTTGCTTGAGAGAGACCATCTTCATCCTCGCCTCCTACGGATTGATAAACCTTAGGTCATCCACTTGAGGAAATTTGCTCTTGTCCTACAAACCTATGCACTTGCAGGCCCAACAACATCTACAAGAAGAAGGTTGTGTAGTAGACATCAAGCTCTTTTCTGGCGCCATTGCCGGGGAGGTTAGCGCTTGAAGGTATATCTTTAGATCTTGCAATCGAATCTTTTTGTTTCTTGTTTTAGTACTAGTCTAGTTTATAAAAGAAAACTACAAAAAAAATGGAGTTAAGTTTGTCTCATACGCTCCGTATTTTTAATATCTTTCGTGAGTATGATGGAAAGGATAATTGTGCTCAAGTGCTAGAAGAAGAAATCTCTAAATTGTTTGGCACTAAATATTTGAATGATGAGCATGATTGCAATGTCGTTAATACGGATTCTTTGAATATCCATGATGCTAATGATGATTGCACTAGTTATGATGAAAATATCTCTTATGAGCATGTCAACTTTCGTGGAGTGCATGTTTGCATGAACACACCAAATAGGGAAGATAGATATTGCAAGAGGCATAAGTACTTAGAAACCAAATTGTTGCAAGAAGAGCAAGATGAATGTGCTGAAAATTTATCTTTTCTTAGCCCTACTTGTGAACTTTGCAATGAACGTGATCATTTTAGTACCCAATGCAAATTGTTTCATGATCGTATCGTGTCCAAAAATTGTGATGACTTGGTTTCCTTGCACATCATAATGAACTTAGTTTGCTCTTGGGTTGTGAAGAAATGAAGCATATAACTAAGGTTATTCCGAATTTGCCCTTGATAGAGTTCTTCATTTTGATCTAGAGAAAATTTATATGTATTGTGCGGTGAATTGCATTGATAATCCTTATATTGCCAATTACATAAAGAAAAGAAAACAAATAGAGGATGAAGAGAATACTAACGAAAGGGAAGAGACTTCCCAATATGCTCCTATTATTTCTTTGGATGAATCAGGTAACGAGGAGGAGCTTTCTATTCAACAAATCTCATCAATAAGGAGCTCAAAGAGGAAGGTTGAACCTACACATAATGTGAAGAAGAAAAAGAAAAGAAGGAGCAACAAAGGTAAAAAGGTATCCCTCCCAAATGATGTTGCTCCTACTACTACTTGTGATGATGATAATTGCTATACTATTGGTGCTATCCATATTTTTAATGATGAGAGTGATTATGCTTATGATATGAAAAGGCCCAAGCTTGGGGAAGCTATGTTTGATGAGGATGACATATTTGAGAATATATTTGCTGCAATTAATGTTTGTCCCAAGTTTGGGGATGTTATGTTTAATGAAGATGATATTTTTAGCATCCCAAGTTTTGATATGCAAAGTTGTTATGATGATAGCATGCCTCCTACTTATGATGATTATATTGATGAAAGTGGGTTTGGAAGAGTGTCAACTTTAGGAAGTAGTGATCCCACTATTTTGGAGGATGTTGAATTTTATTGTGATGAATACGAAAGTGGATTTGGAAGAGTTGTCAACTTTATTTAGTGATTCCACTATCTTGGGAGAGGTTTCAATCGATTATGATGAGAACGAAGTTGCTGCTTATGATGATTATTGTGATGAAACTTATGCTATAAAAATTAGTGATGATTATATTTATAAAACTTGTCATGATTATGAGTACCCTTTCTCTGAACATTACTCTTTTAATGTGGAAACAATTTATAGTATTCAAGTCTCTTATGATACTCCCACTATTCCGAATGAGAAGAATTTTGCTTATGTGGAGAGTAGTAAATTTTCTATGCTAGTAGATCATGAAAAGAATGCTTTAGGTGCTGGTTATATTGTTGAATTCATTCATGATTCTACTTAAAATTATTATGAGGGAGGAATATATGCTTGTAGGAATTGCAATAATGTCAAGTTTCCTCTCTATGTGTTGAAAATTTTGAAGCTATGCTTGTTTTACCTTCCTATGCTAGTTGATCCTTGTTCCCATAAGTTGTTTGCTCACAAAATCCCTATGCATAGGAAGTGGGTTAGACTTAAATATGCTAGTCATATGCTACATGATGATCCCGTTATGTTTCAATTCTTATCCTTTATGTGAGCATCATTACCATCATCATGCCTAGCTAGAAAGGCATTAAAGAAAAGCGCTTGTTGGGAGACAACCCAATATTTATCCTTAAGTTTTTGTGTTTCCACATGATTATGCTACTGTAGTAATAATGTTTTATAGCTTTTGTTTCAATAAAGTGCCAAGTAAGACCTTTAGTTGTGTTGATCCTGCTGAAAATCAGAAACTTTTCACCCAGTAAATTAGTTTTGTTAATTCACAGAAAGCGTGCTCTTGATCTGATTCTTTTTCTCTGGATTGGTACACAAATTTCTTAGGACTTCCTAATTTGGTAGGATTTTTGGAGTTCAGAATTATACGTTTGATACAGATTACTACAGACTGTTCTGTTTTTGACAGATTCTGTTTTGCGTGTGTTGTTTGCTTATTTTGATGAATCTATGAGTAGTATCGGAGGGTATGACCATAGATAAGTTGGAGTACAGTATATATTACACCCATATGAATTTAGAATGAGTTCATTACAGTACCTAAGTGGTGGTTTTATTTTATTATACTAACGGAGCTTACGAGTTTTCTGTTGAGTTTTGTGTTGTGGAGTTTTCAAGTTTTGGGTAAAGATTCGATGGACTATGGAACTAGGAGTGGCAAGAGCCTAAGCTTGGGGATGCCCAAGGCACCACAAGGTAATATTCAAGAATAGCCAAAAGCCTAAGCTTGGGGATGTCCCGGATGGCATCCCCTCTTTCGTCCTCGTTCATCGGTAACTTTACTTGGAGCTATATTTTTATTCACCACATGATATGTGTTTCGCTTGGAGCGTCATTTTCTCTTGTTAGTATTTGCTTTCTGTTATTTAGAATAATGTTTTGCATCTTTAGTTTCAATAAAGAAGTCAAGGATAGCCTTTGCCATGCTTATTTTGCTAGTATACATGTTGCTGTTTGAAAAACAGAAAGTTTACCGCTGTTGCAAAAAATCACTAGAAAAGTCAGAGAGTAGTATAATGTTGAATCTTTTTGCATATTGAGATACAGTGGGAATTTTAGTTCATAATTTTTGGAGTCAGGGAAGTATTGATACTCTTGCATTCTTTAGACTGTACTGTTTTGGCAGATTGCTGTTATGGTTGCATTGTTTGCATATGTTTGCTTGATTAATGATTCTATTTGGTGATAGGAGTATTAAATATGCAGAGGCATTTAGTATGCAATGTTGAATAATAATTTTAGTGATTTGTTACAGTAGGAAATGATAAGGTTTTGCATTGGTTTATACTAACCTATCTCACGAGTTCTTGTTGAGTTTGTTGTGAATGAAGCTTTTGATAAAAAGAGAAACCATGATATGAGAGGAATTAAGGAGACACAAAAGTTCAAGCTTGGGGATGCCCAAGGCACCCCAAGATAATATTCAAGAAGTCTCAAGCATCTAAGCTTGGGGATGCCCGATAGGCATCCACCTCTCTTCTTCAAAACTATCGGTTAGTATCGGTTGAGCCTAAGTTTTTGCTTCTTCACATGAGTTGTGCTATCCTTGCATTGTCATTTTCTTTAGCTTTGCTTGATGTTTGAATAAAATACCAAGATCTGAAATTCTTAAATGTTAGAGAGTCTTCACATAGTTGCACAATTATTCGACTACTCATTGATCTTCACTTATATCTTTCGGAGTAGTTTGTCATTTGCTCTAGTGCATCACTTATATCTTTTAGAGCATGGTGGTAGTTTTATTTTTAAGAAATAGATGAACTATTATGCTTCACTTATATTATTTTGAGAGTCTTAAATAGCATGGTAATTTGCTTAAAATCCTAATATGCTAAGCATAAAAGATTTGTAAGAATTCTTATGAGTGTGTTGAATACTAAGAAAAGTTTGACACTTGATAATTGTTTTGAGATATGGAGGTAGTGATATTAAAGTCATGCTAGTTGGGTGATTATGAATTTAAAGAATGCTTGTGTTGAAGTTAGCAAGTCCCGTAGCATGCACGTATGGTTAAAGCTGTGTAACAAATTTGAAACATGAAGTGTACCTGGCTTGTGCATCCTTATGAGTGGCGGTCGGGGACGAGCGATGGTCTTTTCCTACCAATCTATCCCCCTAGGAGCATGCATGTAGTACTTGGTTTTTTATGGCTTCTAAATTTTTGCAATAAGTATATGAGTTCTTCTGACTAATGTTGAGTCCATGGATTATACACACTTTTTGAAGGAAATATGCCCTAGAGGCAATAATAAAGTTATTATTTATTTCCTTATTTCATGATAAATGTTTATTATTCATGCTAGAATTGTATTAACCGGAAACATGATACATGTGTGAATACATAGACAAACATAGTGTCACTAGTATGCCTCTACTTGACTAGCTCGTTTATCAAAGATGGTTATGTTTCCTAGCCATGGACAAGAGAGTTGTCATTTGATTAACGGGATCACATCATTAGGAGAATGATATGATTGACATGACCCATTCCGTTAGCTTAGCACTTGATTGTTTAGTATGTTGCTATTGCTTTCTTCATGACTTATACATGTTCCTGTAACTATGAGATTGTGCAACTCCGTTTACGGAAGAACACTTTGTGTGCTACCAAAGCGTCTAGCGTAACTGGGTGATTATAAAGGTGCTCTACAGGTGTCTCGAAGGTACATGTTGGGTTGGCATAATTGAGATTAGGATTTGTCACTCCGATTGTCGGAGAGGTATCTCTGGGCCCTCTCGGTAATGCACATCATTATAAGCCTTGCAAGCAATGTGACCAATGAGTTGGTTACGGGATGATGCATTACGGAACGAGTAAAGAGACTTGCCGGTAACGAGAATGAACTAGGTATTGGATACCGACGATCGAATCTCGGGCAAGTAACATACCGATGACAAAGGGAACAACGTATGTTGTTATGCGGTTTGACCGATAAAGATCTTCATAGAATATGTAGGAACCAATATGGACATCAGGTCCGCTATTGGTTATTGACCGAGAATAGTTCTAGGTCATGTCTACATAGTTCTCGAACCCATAGGGTCCGCACGCTTAAGGTTTCGATGCGAGTTATATTATGAGTTTATGAGTTTTGATGTACCGAAGGAGTTGAGTCCGGATGAGATCGGGGACATGACGAGGAGTCTCGAAATGGTCGAGGCGTAAAGATCGATATATTGGACGACTATATTCGGAGTTGAGAAAGGTTCAGTGATTCGGTATTTTTGAATCTGGGAGAGTTACGGAATTCGCCGGGAGAAGTATTGGGCCTTATTGGGCCTGAAAGAGAGAGGGACTGCCTAGGGCAGGCTGCGCGCCCCAAGGCCTAGTCCGGGTGGACTAGGGGGAGGCCGCACCCCTCCTTCCTTCCTCTCTCTTCCCTTCCTTGTCTCCTACTCCTAATACATGGAAGGACTACTAGTTGGACTAGGAAAGGGAATCCTACTCCGGTGGGAGTAGGACTCCCCATGGCGCCCTCCTCCTAGGGCGGTCTCCTCCTTCCTCCCTCCTTTATATCTACGGGGCAGGGGCACCCCATAGACACACAAGTTGATCTACGGATCGTTCCTTAGCCGTGTGCGGTGCCCCTTCCACCATATTCCACCTCGGTCATATCGTCGCGGAGTTTAGGTGAAGCCTGCGCGGTAGAACATCATCATCGTCACCACGCCGTCATCTTGTGGAACTCATCTCGGAGCTCAGCTGGATCGGAGGCGGAGATCGTCATCGAGCTGAGCGTGTGCGAGAACTCGGAGGTGCCGTATGTTCGGTGCTTGGATCGGTCGGATCGTGAAGGCGTCGACTACATCAACAGCGTTGTCATAGCGCTTCGCTTATGGTCTACGAGGGTACGTGGACAACACTCTCCCCTCTCGTTGCTATATCATCACCATGATCTTGCGTGTGCGTAGGAAATTTTTTGAAATTACTACGTTCCCCAACACTTTTACCTTTCCACCATTGCTTGCCTCTTCGGTACCATGCATTGCCCTTTCTCACCTTGAGTTGGTGCAAACTTTGCGGTGCATCAAACCCGTGATACGATCGCTCTATCACACATAAACCTCCTTATATCTTCCTCAAAACAGCCACCATACCTACCTATCATGGCATTTCCATAGCCATTCCGAGATATATTGCCATGCAACTTCCATCATCATCATCATGACATACATTACTTTTGTCATATTGCCATTGCATGATCATGTAGTTGACATCGTATTTGTGGCAAAGCCACCATGCATTATTTTTCATACATGTCACTCTTGATTCATTGCACCATCCGCACATACACGGAGGCATTCATATAGAGTCATATCTTGTTCTAAGTTTGAGTTGTAATCCTTATGTTGTAATCAATAGAAGTGTGATGATCATCATTATTAGAGCATTGCCCAAAAAAAAGAGAGAGAAAGGCAAAAAAAAGAAAGGCCCAAAAAAAAAGAAAGGGCAATGCTACTATCTCTTTTCCACACTTGTGCTTCAAAGTAGCACCTTGTTCTTCATGTAGTGAGTCTCATATATTGTGCTTCAAAGTAGCACCTTGTTCTTCATGTAGTGAGTCTCATAAGTTGTCTTTTTATACTAGTGGGAACTTTTCATTATAGAACTTGGCTTGTATATTCCTACCATGGGCTTCCTCAAATGCCCTTTGTCTTCATGAGCAAGCAAGTTGGATGCACACCCACCAGTTTTCTTTTGTTGAGCATTCATAGCTCTAGTGCATCCGTTGCATGGCAATCCCTACTCCTCATGTTGACATCAATTGATGGGCATCTCCATAGCCCGTTGATTATCCTCGTCAATGTGAGACTTTCTCCTTTTTGTCTTCTCCACACAATCCCCATCATCATATTCTATTCCACCCATAGTGCTATATCCATGGCTCACGCTCATGTATTGCGTGAAGGTTGAAAAAGCTTGAGATTATTTAAGTATGAAACAATTGCTTGGCTTGTCATCGGGGGTATAGAAGTTGGGAAAATCTTTGTGTGATGAAAATCAAGAATGGCCTAACTATATGATTTTGTAGGGATGAACTTTCTTTTGCCATGCTATTTTGAGAAGACATGATTGCTTTGATTAGTATGCTTGAAGTATTATTATTTTTATGTCAATATGAACTTTTGTCTTGAATCTTTCGGTTCTGAATATTCATATCACAATTAAGAGGATTTACATTGAAATTATGCCAAAGTATCACTCCGCATCAAAAATTCTTTTTTATCATTTACCTACTCGAGGACGAGCAGGAATTAAGCTTGGGGATGCTTGATATGTCTCCAACGTATCTATAATTTTTTATTGCTCCATGCTACTTTATCTACTGTTTTAGACAATGTTGGGCTTTATTATCCACTTTTATATTATTTTTGGGACTAACCTATTAGCTGGAGGCCCAACCAGATTCTTTGTTTTATGCCTATTTCGGTGTTTGAGGAAAAGGAATATCGGCGGAGTCAAGCGGAACAAAATCAAGCTGGAGAGGTTATTTTGGAAGGAAACCCACGATGGACTTGGACCCCACGTCAGAAGATACGGGAGGAGCTCATGAGGGTGGGGCGCACCCACCCCTCCCAGGCGCGCCCCCTGCCCGTGGGGCCCCGTAGCTCCACCGACGTACTCCTTTCACCCATATATACCTATGTACCCTAAAACTTCCAGAACAGAAGATAGATCGGGAGTTCCGGCGCCACAAGCCTCTGTAGCCACCAAAACCTCTCAGAGCCCGTTCGGCACCTGGGAGGGGGATCCCATCACCGATGGCCATCTTCATCATCCGGCGCTATCCATGACGAGGAGGAGTAGTTCACCCTCGGGGCTGAGGGTATGTACCAGTAGCTATGTGTTTGATCTCTCTCTCTCTCTCTCTCTCTCTCTCTCTCTCTCTCGTGTTCTCTCTCGTGTTCCCTCTGTGGCACGATCTTGATGTATCCCGAGCTTTGCTATTGTAGTTGGATCTTATGATGTTTCTCCCCCTCTACTCTCTTGTGATGAATTGAGTTTCCCCTTTGAAGTTATCTTATCGGATTGAGTCTTTTGTGAGAACACTTGATGTATGTCTTGCCGTGATTATCTGTGGTGACAATGGGATATCATGTGCCACTTGATGTATGTTTTGGTGATCAACTTGCGGGTTACGTGACATTGGGAACCTATGCATAGGGGTTGGCACACGTTCTTGACTCTCCGATAGAAACTTTGGGGCACTCTTTGAAGTACTTTTATGTTGGTTGGATGAATATGAGATTGTGTGATGCATATCGTATAATCATGCCCACGGATACTTGAGGTGACAATGGAGTATCTAGGTGACATAAGGGTTTTGGTTGATTTGTGTCTTAAGGTGTTATTCTAGTACGAACTCTTTTATAGATTGATCCGAAAGAATAACTTTGAGGTGGTTTCGTACCCTACCATAATCTCTATGTTTGTTCTCCGCTATCAGTGGCTTCAGAGTGACTCTTTGTTGCATGTTGAGGGCTTGTTATATGATCTATCTATGTTATTATTGTTGAACTAGTTTCCTATCATTGCAATACCGTTTACGCTCACTTTTATCATTAGTTACCTTGCTATTTTTATTATTTTAGATTACAAAAACCTATATCTACCATCTATTTTGCACTTGTATCACCATCTATTCGTTGAACTAGTGCACCTATACAATTTACCATTGTATTGGGTGTGTTGGGGACACAAGAGACTCTTTATTATTTGGTTGCACGGTTGCTTGAGAGAGACCATCTTCATCCTACGCCTCCTTACGGATTGATAAACCTTAGGTCATCCACTTGAGGGAAATTTGCTACTGCCCTACAAACCTGTGCACTTGCAGGCCCAACAACGTCTACAAGAAGAAGGTTGTGTAGTAGACATCAGTGCAGCATATGGATCTTATAGTGAGAGAGCGCGACATTGAAGAAGGTGGAGAAAGGAGGAACCAGGCCTGCCCACAGGGCGTCAATGAAGAATTGGACCTCTGTGGTTGCCCTATCGACAGAAGGCCGGGACACAGGCCAGACCACTGTCCCTCCCCACTCGTTGAAGCCGGTGGCGAGCACTAGGCGGACCTTGTCCATGGCCTCCTGGTTGAGCACCAGCGGTCGACCAATGACAGGCTCTATGGCCGGAAGTGGTCCGGTTGAGGACAGGGACTGTCGGTGTCAAAACCGGCGGATCTCGGGTAGGGGGTCCCGAACTGTGCGTCTAGGCGGATGGTAACAGGAGACAAGGGACACGATGTTTTTACCCAGGTTCGGGCCCTCTCGATGGAGGTAAAACCCTACTCCTGCTTGATTGATACTAATGATATGGGTAGTACAAGAGTGGATCTACCACGAGATCGAGGAGGCTAAACCTAGAAGCTAGCCTATGGTATGATTGTTGTAATGGTTGTTGTGTCCTCTGGACTAAAGCCCTCCGGTTTATATAGACCTTTGGAGAGGGCTAGGGTTACATAGAGTCGGTTACAATGGTAGGAGATCTACATATCCGTATCGCCAAGCTTGCCTTCCACGCCAAGGAAAGTCCCATCCGGACACGGGACGAAGTCTTCAATCTTGTATCTTCATAGTCTTGGAGTCCCGGGACGATGATAGTCCGCTGTCCGGACACCCCTAGTCGGGACTCCTCGGTAGCCCCCGAACTTGGCTTCAATGGCGATGAGTCCGCGGCGCATAATGTTCGGCATTGCAAGGCGGGTTCCTCCTCCGAATAATCCATAGAAGATTGTGAACACCAGGATAGTGTCCGGCTCTGCAAAATAAATTCCACATTCCACCGTAGAGAGAATAATATGTACACAAGTTCAATCTGCTGACGTATTTCGTGGCATGATGTCACGCCACTACCAAGCCTTACTTGAATCATTTTTTATTATACCACCTCAGCGTGTTTAGCGAAGCGGTTTCCTTGGCACGTCTTGTCAAAGCAGAGATCGTGTTCCCCTTATTCCGGGATTCTCATCAATACGGACGTGGGTAACCCAACCGCGCCATTGATGGTGGCGCTTGGGAGATAAGCGAGTTTTAGCAGGCCGGTGGGGACGCATAGTTTTCGCCCACCCATATATAAGGGGATAAGGATCCGCCTTTTCACCTACGCCTTCTTCCTCCTTTGCTTATCCATCTCCGCGCACTCGAGCTCCAGCGCCCAAGTTCGCACATCTCGCCTCAACCTTCTCCAGTCATGTCCGGAGCGGGAGGCAAGTGGTTGGCCTCCACCGTTAAAGAGGAGCACATCGAAAAGCTGCGCGGCGCCGGATACCTCTCCAGCGACATCGCGCATCGGCTGCCCGACAAGGGGCAGCTCATCCCCACCCGAGCCCCATGAGAGGTCGTATTCCTCCCCACTTCCTCCATGGATGGACTTTCCACTTCACCCCTTTGTCCGGGGCTCATGTTCTACTACGGCTGGATTTCCATGATCTGGCGCGAACTTCATCCTCAACATCTCGGCGTTTATAAATGTGCGAGGCCTTCCTCTGCATCCAGCCCCGCCCGCTTGTGGCTCAAGACCTTCAATGTCAAGCGAAGGTAGTGAAGAACACGCAGCGGTAGTCTTGAGGCGCCATGTTGGGCAAGATGCCCAACGTCCTCTGATTGAAGGGCCTTCGTGGAGTCCGTCAAGGAGTGGCAATCGGGGTGGTTCTACATCACCGAGCGCGCGACCCTCGTGGGCGGCCCCGAGTTGAATCTGGTATCCCTATGCAGCTCACCTCACGGAAAGAAGGGCTTGCTATGGGGTAGTTCGGAGGAGCGGGACTCCAAGCTGTATCTAGAAGTGGTGAACAAGAAGCTCGGGCTTGTTAATGTGGTCCAAGTCATGCTCGTCCGCGGATTCTCCCATGCCAAACGGGCATTCAACTTGTGGGAGTTCGATCGGCACACAGACACAGGCGTTGAGCGGGCTCTTGACACGACGTACAAAGGCGCTGGAGGTGTTGTTCAAGGCGCGAAGCTCCGCATCGCGGCCGAAGATCACGGTTTCACTCGCGGCGTTCGGTGGCGAGGTAAGTGATTCTACCCCTTTACGGGACACTTGTTGTTAATAGTTTGACTCTAAGCGGGTTTCAATCTCCCTTTTCCTTTGACAGGTCTGGATGAAGAAGGCCGAGCAGATCATCTGCCCGGCTCCCATGCCAGAAAACCCAGTAGACGCCCGTCTAAGCGGGCTGCTGGTTCCGGCACCGCATGTGGTGCCGAGAAGAAAAACAAGAAGGTGGCCACGGTACTCGAAAGAGTTCCGCTTTCAGTGTCAAGCGGCTCGAGTCGGACTCCTCCCAAGGTGAGGAGGAGGAAAGACTCTCTCCCGGAGGAGGAGAGAGGAAGAGGAAGGCTTCCCCAACAAGGGAGGCGAAGGGTCAAGAGGGAAGAACTATTCCCCGGACAGCTCCGCCAACACCAACGTTGGCGGCGAAGTGGCCTTCAAGGGCGGGCCTCCGCAAGATCGTAAGTATCCGGATTCTGAATGATTTATAATTTCTTTTATGTCACATAGCGTCCTTCTAATGCCGCATCTTGCTGCTGCAGTCCGGCCGATGATGATCTCCCGCCGTCGGCGGGTCGTTAGCTCCGTCGGATGTAGATTCCATCCCTACCGCCTCCACCCCTCGCGCCGAAACGCCGAGGTGGGGTCGAAAGGATCCATCGGGAGGAGGCTCGGAGGTGCCACAAGGCAGCCTCCCGGACTTTGCGCCGGACTCTCGCGGAACCTGCGGTGGTTCGAGTCGCGAGCGCCCTTCGCATAAGAAGGGCAAGATCGTGACACCGGCGGCCCCCGTCCAACCGGAGTGCGGACAACTGTTGGGCGCTCAATGGCGCTTCCATCAGGAAGAACACCGCACTATCATGAGTGCGGTGATTCAAAAGTTCATTTCGCCAGAGCGGGCTGACGAAGCTCGCGATAGCCTTCTAACGGGCTTTGAGGTAAGAGTTAAAAATATGTAATATAATACCGCATAGACATTAGCCTCGATGCTCGGTTCGGTGTTCGGAAAGAAAAGCGGATGAGGATCTAAAAATATATCTGTGAGGTTGCTAAAATTATGTCAATATGGGTTTGCAGGCTGCGCTCTTTGACCTCTGCCGCCTTGCTGCGAAGGTCGGTGCATTGAAGCAGGATCTCGGCGGTCGAGCAAGAGCTCGGCCGTGCCAAGCAGCTCGAGGACAAAGAAGGTGAGTAACACCACTTTGAATAGTTACCTTTGAGAAAAGGATTTAGGTTGCAACAAAAATAACAAGGATAGCGTAGATGCTGCGGGGCCCGCGAGCGAGGTGGCACCTGAAGGAGGCTGTGTCATGGTAAGCAAGCAATGCTGACATGAGCAGGCAGAGTGAGAGAAGCAGGAGGCGCGGGGTGCGGAGGTGCGGTAAGAGCTCCAGGCTTTCATGGAAAAGCATGAGAGTTTGGAGCATGACTCGAAGACTCGAGAGTCCGAGCTTGCCTCGGCTCTCGAAAGTGCCAAAGCCGCCAAGGCCGAGGCCCATAAGGCCCTTCAAGAGGTTGAGGATATGAAGAAAATAGCAGCGGGTAAGGCATTTTTCATGCAAAGCAAGCATGTTAATGTAACCTACCTGACACTTACCCGAATTCGGAGCTCTCTAGGGGCGTTTGCAGATCTGCCTCACAGCGTGTCCGATGCCGCCGCCTTCTACCGAGCCGAGGAGGGGAGCTCAACGGAGAAGGTCTTACAGTCTCGATCTGTTGAGGCCGGCCATCCGGTGCCCATAGCGACCGGTGAAGCGGTGGTCGAGCTCCTAAGGTAGCCGAACAGGCCATGAAGGGCCTCATAGTCCGGCCGTGGCCTAGAGTGGCCATGCACAGGAGCTACTTCGGCCTCGTGCGGCGGCTGGTGGATGCGTGCCCCTGGGTGGAGGTCGTCAAGCGCTCCGCCTGTATTGAAGATGCTCGTCGGGCCCTTGCCCGCGCAAAGGTGCATTAGGGCAGGCTGGATGCGGAGAGGCTTATCAGCGACGCGCCGCCGGTGGCAAGGAGTATCATCGCCGAGATGTACTATAAGACTGTCTGAAGGGTGCCCATAAAATTGCGGATGAGTGCCCCAGAGATGTAATTATTGAGTAGACTCGCTATGTGTTATCTGTGCGCTGAAAACTTTGTTCATATCGCTAAGCAATGCTTGTTTAATTTAAAATATTACCTTACATGCGGCCGTTTATAAAATCGAGAGATGGCAAGTTGTCGGCTTTAGCCCCATGCCACTAGTCTTTGGGGTGTTAGGGATAAACTTGAGCACTCTTGTTCCCATTTTGGGTCCATCTAGGAGGCGCTCAACACAACGAACAAGGCAACCGGACTTATCTTGCTTGAACACTCTCACTTAGCCATAGAATTCTATAATTTTAAATTTAGTGAAGCCCCTAGTATTCGGAAGACTGAATTGAGGCGCTATCACGCCTAAATCGGACATTATCCGGTTCTTCGCTCGAGCGGCATAAGTCTTTAGGGACCGAAAAGACCTCTCGAACAATGACAGTCTCTCTCCTTATCATGCCGATCGTTTTAGCTTTCTCATCGAGGCGCTCGCCCAGCTCAGCCGGGCGCAATCGCGATGGTTCTCCCAGTGCTACCTTAGCGACGAGCGGGCGTAAGGTACCAAAACATGGGGCAGGCAAACCCAACTATTGACCCAAGACATGATTGGAGCCGATTCATATAATGCTATAAGTTCGGGTGCCGCACTTGTGAAAGTGTTCGGACTTATCACACCATAATGCGGGAACATAAGCCCTGGTGTATTCGGCCGTACCAAAGCTATGCAGGTGCAAGATGTCATTAATGAACATATATGTAAAGTAATGCAATTATAGGCAAAAAGTCTGCATTATTTATTCAAGGAATTACGCTATGAGTGCGGAATGATACAAATAGTTCATTAGGCAAGGATTGGACTAATTAAACATGTCCCCTCGGGGTGGGCTGCGGACTGGTGTATATAATCAAATTTAATGCTCGTAATGGAGACCACACGAGTGTTAAATGCAGCCTTTTCCCTCCCTAGGCTGTTGCATCGTGAGTTCGTGGGCGCGCTTGCCAGACAGAACCTCTGTGAGCGGAGTCTGTATATAAGAAGAAGGAAAATGAAAATAAAAAGAGTGACACACTTGGGAGCCCCTGGTGTGGTCGAGCCGCACTCTGGGTCTGTTGTGGTAGTGCCCCTCCCCATATGCCCATGGTATCTCCAAAGCGTAGTGATGTCTGCGGAGGCTGGTCTTGCAATCATGCGAGGGCTGGGGTTGGGGCCGCATTACTCTGGCGATGCTCGGAACATGCAGTGGTCTTGGTTGATGTTGCTCGGGCGCGTTTGGCCGTGTCGGTCGTTTAATGGTTGGACTCGAAATTGCCTTAGAAGGCTGCTCGTACTTACCGCCGCGAGAGTTGTATGTTCCTCCGTTCGAAGGGCGTTCCGTATTTTCGTTGGTCGTAATGACTCCACGAGGGCTGGCATCTTGAGCTTGAGGTATGCGTGTGCGGCACGCGTTGAACTTTTGACAGCGGTTCGTCCGGCGGGCGTGATAGCCGCTGCGGAGCGGGACTATGTCGAAGATTAACTCCTCGCTCCGGAAATTATCCGGGATCCGAAGACCACTTCGGCGTGGTGAGCACTGTACAATTAGCTTCAACACTGGTATGGCGCCTTTGAAGGTCGTCTTTGTAGGTTTAATCCTCGAGGGTCTATGCCCATCTTGCGCTGTATCCCGATAAAGCGAGTTTCAGCTTGCCGCCATCCATCGGGACTCGTGAGGTGAAATCCATCGGCGATTGGGTCTAGAACCAATGCGGCGAATCCGCCGTGGCGGATCTTGGTCGGATGGTCTCATCGATCGAAAGTGATCGGGCAAGAGGACCATGGATTGAACTTGGCGGATGGCTCCATCGCATATCGTCCCTTAGTGCTTCCGCTCCCTCTTGGGTATATGGGTTGCGTATATCATGTTTACCGTCGCGCCCTTGGGGAAACCTTACATCCTCTATTGTCCGTGGCGGGTCTCTTCCTCATCGTCGCTATGCAGCCCCTTGTCCTTTGTTTTTGGCAATTAACTTGCCTGCTGCTTGAATACCCAACAATCTTTGTTGGTGTGGTTAAGCTGGCTTTCGGAAGTGCCATGTATCTGGCATGAGCGGTCGAGTATTCGGTCCAAATTGGACGGACCCAGAGTGGTTCTTTTGAATGGCTTCTTCCGCTGACCGGGTTTAGAGCCTCGGAATCCGGCGTTGACTGCCGTATTCTCATTGTTGTCGCTATAAACGCGGCGTTTGTTTTTGCTTCAACGCGACCTGCCGTTGTGGTCCTTAGTATCCGGACTGCCAGCATTTTTACTGAGGTTCTTGCTGCGAGCTAGCCAGCTATCCTCCCGCGAAGCGGGTCATTAGTGATGTGAGGGCTGCCATGGATTTCGGCTTTTCCTATCCTAGGTGCCGGGCTAGCCATTCGTCGCGGATGTTATGTTTGAAGGCTGTGAGGGCCTCTGCATCCGGACAGTCGACGATTTGATTTTCTTTGTTAAGAACCGTGTCGAAGCTGTCGGCGATTCATCTGGCTGCTGAATTATGTGGCTTAGGTCATCGGCGTCGGTGGTCGCACATATGTGCCCTGGAAGTTGTCGAGGAATGCAGCTTCCAGGTCTTGCCAACACCCAATTGACTCTGCGGGCAAGCTGTTAAGCCAATGCCGAGCTGGTCCTTTAAGATTGAGTGGGAGATACTTGATGGCGTGGAGATCGTCGCCACGGGCCATATGGATGTGAAGGAGATAATCTTCGATCCAAACCGCGGGGTCTGTCGTGCCATCGTAGGATTCAATGTTTACGGGTTTAAACCCTTCAGGGATTTGATGATCCATTACTTCGTCAGTGAAGCATAGCGGGTGTGTGGCGCCTCTGTATTGAGCAATATCACGACGTAGCTCAAGGGAGCGTTGTCTGCTGTGTTCGGCCCGGCCGGAGTTGTTGTATCCGGCTCGACGGTATTCGTCGTGGGTCGTGGGGCGCCCACGTGATCCATATATAGATCTGTATTGTCTTGCCTTGTCCTCCAATATATCCCATAAGTCCGCGCGTTCCCGTGACCGTACTTTTCGGCGATGCCGAGTGCGGTCTTGATGGAGGGCTGGATGCCTCTCTATCGCGACCACGGGGTGGTCGGTCGGCCGTATATCTTGTTGGTGATGAAGGTATATATGCTTCCTCCTCTAATCGGGGAGCAACTTGCGTTTTGGGTAGCTCTTGGAGGCGTTCGAGTTCATACTCTTGACGCGAGGACCTCGGTCCATCTGTCGGCCGGCGAGGTCTTGATCGGCTTGAAGCTGCTGCTGCTTTTCTTTAGGCTATTTGCCGTGGCGATAAGCCTGCGTTTAAGCGCTCTTGTTCGACGGGATCCTCGGACGATGAATTCATCGTCGTTGAGGCTTGCCTCGTCTCCGGAGGAGGTATGTAATTATCATCCTCGACCTCTTAAATGCCGCTCTCTCGTGAGGGCTTATACGCATCCTCTGCGCTGAATCTTCTTTGGAGGGTTGTCTTCGGCACTCTCGGGGTGTTATTATCTCCGGTGCGGAATCTCCATTCTTCTTTGTGGCGGGATTTAGAGCGGCGCCGTTGGCGTCGGCGCTTGGGCTGTTTCTTTGAGGAATCTGCCTCCGCGCTTCTTCGCCGTCCCCATCTTTTGGGGTGTCCACCATGTATATGTCATATGACGAGGTGGTCTTCGATGCCTTGTGGCGCTGGTTCTTGATCGTCTCGGCATAAATCGTCCATATCGTCGATGTCTTGAGTCATAGTCTAGCATGTCGGTTAAATAAATCGGCGGTGGCTACAAAGTGGGTGGTGGGTGGGGTTCGAATTTCTTCGTCTTCCGCATCCCAACCATCCTGGCCGTAGTCTGGCCAGGGCTCTCCGGATAGCGAGAGATGCTTTAGCGAATTTAGGATGTCGCCCAAGGGTGAGTGTTGGAAGATGTCCGTGGCGGTGAACTCCATGATCGGCGCCCAATCAGATTCGATTGGCAGGGGCGCGGGAGGTTCGGAGTCCGGCAAGGAGTCTGGCGCCTCGGAGTCACAAGCTTTATAAGGGACAGGGTCGGTATTCGGCTCCATCGTCGCGGACGTCGCAGCCCCTGAGGCGGTGTCCAGCCACCCGTCCTCGATCTGCGCAATCGGCTCTGGACTATGAGTCGGAGCGGATTCGTGTCTGACCTCCGAAGTCTTGTCCGTGGCGAGTTAGATCATGCCCATCGTGGCGGTCAAAGGCGGCACGCTCGGCCGTGGCTCGAATCCGTCGAAGATCAAGTCCCCGCAGACGTCGGCCGTGAAGCTTAAACTTCCGAACGACGATGGCGGGCGTAGCTTCGATCTGCTCCGGATGGCCAAGTGAATTGGCCCGCGAGCGAAGCCGCCGAATCTGAAGATCTGTCCGGGAGAAAGCCTCACCTGGATGGCGTTGTTGATTGAAGAAGCCATCAAGCCTATCGGTGGCGACACGGAGGAACTCTCAATGAAAGCACCAATGTCGGTGTCAAAACCGCGGATCTCGGGTAGGGGTCCCGGCGTGCGTCTAGGCGGATGGTAACAGGAGACAAGGGACACGATGTTTTTACCTGAGTTCGGGCCCTCTCGATGGAGGTAAAACCCTACTCTGCTTGATTGATATTGATGATATGGGTAGTACAAGAGTGGATCTACCACGAGATCAAGGAGGCTAAACCCTAGAAGCTAGCCTATGGTATGATTGTTGTAATGGTTGTTGTGTCCTCGACTAAAGCCCTCCGGTTTATATAGACACGGAGAGGGCTAGGGTTACCAGAGTCGGTTACAATGGTAGGAGATCTACATATCCGTATCGCCAAGCTTGCCTTCCACGCCAAGGAAAGTCCCATCCGGACACGGGATGAAGTCTTCAATCTTGTATCTTCATAGTCTTGGAGTCCGGCGGACGATGATAGTCCGGCTGTCCGGACACCCCCTAGTCGAGACTCCTCGGGGACCTCTTCCCCTTCCCCATTCGGTTCGGTGCCATGGCAAGGGGGAGGGCTGAGCTCGGGTCGGATTGGGAAAAGAGGCTGAGTTTCGAGGAGGCAGAAGAG
The DNA here is from genome assembly GCA_021437245.1 of Aegilops speltoides. Classification (NCBI taxonomy): domain Eukaryota; kingdom Viridiplantae; phylum Streptophyta; class Magnoliopsida; order Poales; family Poaceae; genus Aegilops; species Aegilops speltoides. Next base: position 378,861,394 of record CM038146.1, read on the forward strand.
TCGGGGAAGTGCGTCGCCAGCAATGGGGAAATAACTGTGTAGGACGTCGTGGTCGCCTAACCAGGCGGATATCAAGGCTGCGTGGGAAAGCGGGGATGCCCACGTCTCATCAGTCGCCATGCGTCGACCAGGGCCGCATGCTGTTGGGGCCCGCGGCGCTCCGCACTTGCCCCTTGGCTTCGTCTCGAAGCCAAGTCCGAGCGCACCTTGGGCCCGGGGGCTACTGTCGGCGTCCTGAGAACGGGGGTTCCCAGACTTGCCTGCCTGCGGCCCACGGTGTGGCCCCACCAGCGGCCTGGTACGACCCGTCTTCATCAGCAAACACTCAAGACCCTCGCGAGGGGCCAAGCCTCGCGAGGCGGACGATGCAAGACCTCCTCAGGGGCGGCCTCACCAGGCTGGCTCGCAAAGGCGGAGAGATCAAGGCAAGGGCACCTCGCGAGGTTCTGTGGCGTAAGTCGTGGCGACCAAGGCGGTGAGGCGCCAGGCCTTGATGTCCTCGTTCCTCTTGGTGCTAAAGAGGTGGCGAGGAGTCCCGAGGCACCAAGCAAAGGTTTCCATATCGGTGCAACGAGACCAAGACCAGCAGGACGGCAAGATGGAGGTCACCGTGGAGCCCAAGACGGCGTCACCACCAGAGCCTTTGGCAGGCGAAGACCACCTTTAGTCAGGATAACTTATACTGGTTGTCCCCCTTCGAATTTGGCAGTTGTTGGACCCCCTCCCGCTCAATATTTGGGGAGAGTACCAAGGCCTCTATAAATAGGACTAGCCACCACCGTGGGAGGGACACCTGATCCAGAACGGATCATTCGGACCATCCTCACACTCACCAGCTCACCGAGCCCAAGAACACCTCTTCCCAGGAGGCTGTTCGTCCATTGTACTAGTTCGTCCTCAGCCCAAGAGGCAATCCACCACCACACACTGGAGTAGGGTATTACACCACATCGGTGGCCCGGACCAGTATAAATCTTGTGTGCCTTGTTGTTCGGGTTTGACGCGCTGAGCTTTGAGATCGCGGTGAGGGCGTGAGTTTCGGAAGAGAGAGATCTTCGTGCGCACCCTAGAGTTCGAACTTTAAGGGTTTTGCCGGAACCCAGAATCCGACAGAGGAGGAGGAGGAGGAGGAGGAGGAGTTTCACCTAGTTGGCATCGATAAGCTTTCCCCTGTTCAACCATATGGCTCTTAATTCATACTGTCACTTGTTAGTAGTTAGGATAAACTGTCATTTTGTTTTCTAGTTATGGCTAAGACAATGTTCAATCCCCGTGTGGTAACGTCACCACTAGTGAGAAGTGGAGATCACATCTTATGTCGTTTGCAACCAAATAACATGTAGTTTATCGAACAACAACGACACATGCAACTGCACATCATGGTACTCCCTTGATGTTTTTTTTAATGTTAGTATTACTTCTAAATTCATTGAACAGGAGAAGAAAATTGCTTCTTTGATGTAGGTAGTCTCAATGCAGGCAACTAAACAACATGCAAATGTTAATTTTTTTACCTACATCAGCTCAAACGGGCCTACATGGGACAATTACGTAAAGGGCAACGCTAGGCGCCGGTGCGCCGGCGCAATCTTTCGGCCGGTCGGCTGCTAGCCATCCGATCTGAAAGTAGTGAACCGTCAGATCTCGCCTCCTCTTCCTTTCCCTTTCCTGTCCTCTCCCCCCCCCACCACGCACAAGGCAACAAAAACACAGCAAAGTGCCATTGATCCATGCGCGCGCGACCTGGAATCTCCGCTGGTTCCCCAACGCTCGTCGCTCGCCATCGGCATCGCCGCTCGTCGGTTGCAGCAGAAAAAATAATGCAAAGCTTGAAAGCAAAACACATGGTTCCAACAAATAATTAATATGGTTCCAAACAAACAATAATGTGGTTGCGGCAAAAATGCTTGATTCGACAAAAAATACATTGATATGGTTCGACAAAAAACAACATGGTTCCAACAAAAATTTGATATAGTTCCGCAAAAATTAAAGCTGGTTCCTCGGAAGGAAAAAAATCAAGCGCAAAAAAAAAAATCATGGCGTCGCCGTCAGAGCCGCCCCATCGCCATCCTTGGCGATTGCGACAAGTCAAAATCTTTGGTTCCGGCAAAAAGTCTGTGCAAACAAAAATCATGGCACCCGTGGCGTGGTCGCTCGACACCTTATCCCCTCCTGCTCCAAAGAATTGAAAAAATGGTTCGGCAAAATTTGGAAGAGGTTCGGCAAAAATAAAAAACGACAAACTTACCACGGCCTTTGTTGCCTCGGCCACCACCATCCTCGCGGTTGAAGCAAATCTCGGCGCTAGTTGAAGCAAATCCCCATGCGGTTCAAAGATCGAGTCGGTAGCGTTCCTCTGCGGCGTCGTCGTCGGTCGGAGGGCGATTTAAGCGACTACGCCACGAAGCCGACCGCCTCGATGGGCGCGGCTCGAGGTGACCGCATAGCGACTTCGCCGTGGTGGCGATTCATGGACGCAGACTCGGCTCGCGTTACTCGGCGAATCTCAACGCGATCGCGGTATTTGGTGCGTGGGGATTCAAAGACGAGAGAAAACGGCAGAGGAAGAACTGGATAGATATTCGCGTGGGGGGTGAGGATAAGGTTTCTGTAACGAGCGGTGGTCAAGCGGTCACGTGGGTCCACGTGTGTCTGTGTTGCGTGAGGAGGAGGGACCGGCCCAGTTTCGGCCGGCGCACCGAACCCCATCGTTTCCCTTACGTAAAATGCAAAAAAGAAAAAAAAACATTAGATGTCACGCGTGCTTGTATGCCCGTGTCTTCCTAAAATCTCCGAGCTGCAATTAGCTTAACCACTAAGCTACGAACCGACCCGACGAAAGGTGTCGCCGGTCTCGAAGAAGACCAGAAAAGAAAAACGCGCATTCAAATCAAACCACACGGTTCACTCGTTCCCCTTTCTCTTCTCCCTTCGGACGCGAAGAAACCCTCGGCCCCTCACAAAGAGAGAAGGGGAGAGAAAAAAATAAATTCAAAACCTCCCCCCCAAACCCCTCGTCCACCGCCGCCATGGACAGGGCCCCGCCGCGCGGCGCTCCTCGCGACGCCGTCGGCCAGCGGTGGCTCACCGTCTTCGCCTTCCAGGCCGCGCTCTCGGTCGCCGCCTCCGTAGTCCACCTCGCGGTCTCCCCGAGCCGCCGCCACCCTAACCTCGGGGTACCCCCTGCCTTCCTCCTCGGGCTGCACCTGCCCCTCTCCTGCGCCGCCACGGGGCTCCTCGCGCTCGCCTTCCTCATCTCCGCCTCGCCCCACCCCGGCCCACCGCCCGTACCGAAGGTCGCCCTCGCGGCCTCCCTCTTCGCTTCGGCAGGCGCGCTATGCGTGGCCGCCGCGGCGTCTCTGGTCCCCAAGGACGCCGGATGGGCTGCCGTCGCTGGGCTGGGATTCCGCGGCGCTGTGTTGGGCGCGGTGTTCGCCGCTCACTACTTTGGGCGTGGGAGGTGGTTGCTCCAGTTCCCCGTCGTGCAGGTGAGTGGAGTGGGGGAAAGTTAGGGTTTCTGCATATCCTGCTTGATTCATCCGAAATTGTAGATTGGGTTTGAATTCGTAGTCTTAGAGTTCATATCACGACGTCTAAGATTAACTTGTCAGCAATGATTTGCTGTGCACTATTGTTCTTAAATCACAGGAATGATGTTATCTTAATTGTGGCTTGAACTATTGGTATTTTACCCTAGGGTGTTTGGTCAGAGGAGAGGGCCATTCTGCACTATTGGATCGGTATTTATTGGACACACATTTTGTTATTCAAGTTATTCGTATCAGATAATAGATGGTTTTATTACGAGCACTGTGTAATTTCCCAAGAATATCATGTTTTATGGTCAAATATCCAGTCAGAAGCTTCGTTTTTATTCACCGTTTATTCATAGAATTGTTTGCCTCTACTCTACTTTTTTATTTAGGTGTGAACATGGTGGAGATTAATCAGAATGTAGGGCAATCAGTTGTAATTTTCAAAGCTAAGTTTAGTTAATTTTGATCCCTTAATAGTCTTAGATTTGCTTGCTTAGTTGCATGTTCATTTGCTATCTTACAGTTCTTCCAGCACTCACTTGAGTATGTGGCCGCTTGGTTTTAACTTTGTTAACTTGTTTTATTGTCCAGAGGCCTATGTTCTATGGATTAAAGATGGGGCTTCTACCATCTATTAAAAGGGCTCTAAAGATGTCGCTTCAGGTCTTCTTGCTTTCACTTGTCCTGATTCTTATTCTTCCTCGGCAATTCAGAATGGGAGGATCCATTGGAAGTCAAATTATCACCCAAATCGCTATTTTTATAGTGACCACAGGTGTTTCCTTCTGTTGGGAAATAAGTCATCATTTTGTCCAGGTTTGTTTTCTCCTTTACAATCCAAATCAAACAACATGCTTTTAGATGCACACTTGTTTCCGCCGTATGTACTCTGCAGCTTGACTTTCCTGGAACTTTAATACAACTGTTTTCAACGAATTTCAGGTTGTGCACACAAGAAGATGCAGTTTTACTCCACCTCAGAGCTCTGCTGCCGCAGAGACTAATCCGACTGATTATATCCTCGAGACTTTGGAACTAAGTAATCCACGGTCGCTAATGCAATATCTTGCATTCCAAGATTTGTGTGCAGTATCTGAATGTAACATCGAACCTTGGCGTCGAGGTGCCTTCTTTGAGGAATCTGGTGAAACTTACAAAAGAATTGTGACAGCCTGTTTGAAGCCACTTGAGGAGTTCACTTCAAAAATTGCTGAAGCACTTGAAGGGTTTACTAGTGAAAGGCCAGAACTATTGTTACAACAGTCTAAGCTCTATGGTGCATTTAGTGATTCACAGGTAATTTTATAACCACTTCATCTACTTCTGCTGTAGGTTCTTCAGTGTGTTCCCAGTTGTTAATCTTGTCTGTCTCTTCTTGTGTAACTAATGAAATCTGCTTCCCGTTAAGAACCATCATCCAGCAAATAGTTTGAACCTACGGTTGAGTTGGTGCCTGCATTTTTTGTTTGACATCCGTGATAAAATATTTTAGAGTTGAATAAGGAGAGGCCATGCTTTAAAGATGCTGGGTTGGGTATAGTTGAAGCATACATGCATAATGATTGGTTAGTCACAGTTACACATAATGAATTCAAGATTTGCATCAAGCATCACACAATCCGGAAGATTTTGCATGATAACTGCTGATCATGTTATGTTAGATATGTTATGGAATATGAGTATGCGAGTATCCACATGTTATCTCCCCCAGGAATGTTTAATAGCTTAAGTTGAACTGCTCAAACCTTTTAGTTGGAAGTTGGTAATTTCAAGTGTTTAGGCCTTTTGGAGCTGACAGGTTATTATTGACAGCTTTTATATGAGTACCAAATGTATTCTTCTAGTATAAAGTAATTGGATACTGAGGCGCATTAACTATCATCGTGTTTGATTGCAAATGACATAATAAGTATGCCATATGCACATGTACCGCATGCAACAGTTTTGAATATTAGCTATGGGGCATGCTTTCTGTAATATGGGGAAGTTGGTTTGATTTTGGAATATGGCACATGTGGTGATGTCAATTCTTTTTACACGCATATATAGTTGACCTGTGGTCTGTTTGATGCAAGTATTATACTCCCTCTGTTCGGAATTACTTGTCGCAGAAATGGATGTATCTAGACGTATTTTAGTTCTAGATACATCCATTTCCGAGACAAGTAATTCGGAACGGAGGGAGTAGTAAATAGTAGCTCACCATTAAGTTCAGAATCATGCTTTTCCTCAGAACCAATGGATAGATTGTAGCAGAAGAAGCTCTGTTCCTTTTGGAGCAATTCTGTAGTACCAAGGTTGTGTTTGTTTTGAGCCCAAATTTGCCCCACCATTTTTCTTCTCGAATGATGCAGGAGATCTGCGTGTCATTTCATTAATAAGAGGATTAAAAGTACAACTCCACACACACACAACACACCCAAAACCCAAACACTTTAGACCATATGAGCCACGCTTGGACAAAGGATACGACCAAAGGGCCAGAACACCGACCCTAGAACAGGGTCTGAAGGCCATGGGGCCTGGCTGTACCCATAGGGCACCCTCTTCCTCTACCACCCGCACTACTAAAAATGCCCTAGGGCTACCTCAGATTCCACTTTCGTATCCAATCTCATTTCATTATAAAAAGATACTGCTATTGTTTCGGCGTTTCCAAATGTCGCAAGCTACTATATGAATATATGATCAAGATGTTGAGGCCTTTTCGGTGCTCCTTGTCCAATCTCTTGATTGCCCTGTTCCACCAGCCGGAGAAGGCCCCACCAACCCCACCAAATATTTGACCAAGTTTTGTGTGCCCATGAGTTGGCCAACTTTGGCTAAAAAAATGAAGTAGAGTTGGGTAAGGAGCCATTGGCATGCCAATAAGTTCGTAACCATCCAAACAAAAACCAAAGTTTTGGTAAGGTGCATTTTGGCAGAAACCAAACATACAACAACTACAAGGCTAGAAGTGAAAAATGGAGACTGCTTAGCTGATAGCTGGTGTGACGAGTTCTGACAGTGTGGAAGCCAAATTTGTGAAACATGATGTCCAGTTTAATAGCAGCTTGAATTTATCTTTATTCAGGATCAACTACATGGTTTAGCTTATTATGACTACTAACATACTCCCTCCGTTCCAAAATAGATGACCCAACTTCGGTGAGTCATCTATTTTGGAACGGAGGGATACATTATAAATAATCAGTTAACATTTTGAAGATTTAGCTTATTTCCATTGTGCATCTGCGGTGAATATAGCTTAACATGATTCTTGTGATTTGATAGCATTCAGAAACTTCATTAATGTCTGTAGGTGTCCTTCAGAGTAAGGTCAATTGTCTACGTGCCTTAGCTTTAATAGCCTTGTCTTAAAGATTGTTTAAGGCCTGGAAATGTTTTATGTGCCAGATGGTGTATCATTGCCAAATCATAATAGTCCAAATGTTACTTTGTGCACTAATGCCTAATGATAGATTGTTTTGTATGACCTTTGAATGTAGATATGCTCATGGTGTGCTCGGACATTGGCGACATTAACTGCACGCTCACGACAAGAGGATCGGTATGGAGTTGCTCAACTCACTGGCTGCAATGCTGCTGTGATGTCTACTTTGCTGTCTGCTCTAGTTGCGGTTGAAGCATGTTTAGGGAAGAAAACTAACCCACAACCTGCGCACTCACTGGGTCCAGCAAGCATTAGGTGGGGTAACTTCTCCACTGCAAGAAAAGGCAATGTAACTGCCATCGCAAGCACACAAAGAGGTGGTCTGCACACCAAAGCTCATTCAATGGCTGATGTTTTCCGGACTTCAATTTATCAGATAGTCTCAGCCTTCTTGGATGACATGCGGGCAAATGCAAAAGCTTCGAGTTTGGAGAAGAATTGGATCAGTGAAGGAAGAAAACCTATATATGGCTCACATGCTGTCTTGGTTCAGAAGTTGAGCTTGTTCATTGAATACCGAGCTGTCTGAACTCTGTGTGATGTCTCTCAAATCGACATTCTGTTGGGGTGAAGGAATTTTGTTACGGACCAAAATGCTTGTTTAAGTGAAGTTTGGAGCTGCTGACACTACCATCATCTCATTGAGGTCAAGGAATATTTGTTTCGGCACTATGATGATCCACTGGCGAGAAATCATTTTCCATTCCCCATCTTTTGGAGGACAAGAAGGGCCATGACCTGTTATTATTGTGATTTCTTGCAAAACAATCTCACTATTTTTCAATTGTTTGAAGCATCACGCTAGTGAATGGAAAATTAAGCGCTCAATTTTGCATGGTACTAGAGAGGTGTTAGTATGTTGCTGTAGTAGGGGGAATGCCGAAATGTTTTGGGCTATCAGTCCACTTGGTTGGCTTGTCAGAATGGTCATACTTGCACTGTAACGTACTCCCTCTGTCTCATAATGTAAGACGTTTTTTGACAGTAGTGTAGTGTTAGAAAACATCTTAAATTATGGGACGGAGGGAGAATTACGCAGTAGTGCTAGTCAAGATCGAATGATTTTTGTTGTTCAATGAGCACCAGCGCAGCCTTTTCACTTGTTCCCGTTTGCTGTTAATGCTAGTGGTTGGAGCCGTTGGTGCGGTTTCATTTCCATCCCTGTTTCTTAAGAATAGATCCATGGTTCCACTTATACTTTGCTTTTGAATGGTGTTGAAAATCCAACATCTCAGATTCAAATGTGCTGAAGGTGGATGGTATTTCCATTTAAGTAACCATTCTAATTCAGCCGTGATTTTCTAATACAATCTTCCTCTACGAAGAACACGGACACCTAACAGTGGAACAGAACCTAGCTAAAGATGAGGGAATTGGCGGCCAGCCTCGCCGTCCTCGGCGAGGTGCCGAGCACTGAGAGGGCGGCCCTCGCGGACGCCTTCCTTGCGGCGGCGGCCTTGGGGCAATGCCGGCGCGGCGAGAGGAACCTGCCACGGTGCGCGTCCAGGCCGCCCTCGCAGCTCCGCGACGGCTTGAGGCGCTTCTTGGCTGGCTTGGCCAGGTCCTCCAAGGAGGCCACGGCCGCCAGCGACGCGAACGACTGCGACTTGCCGTCGAAGAACAAGGACAATCCCCTCCTGCACAGCACAGAAAAGGCAGGTCAGCATCTCTCTCTGCTTAGAATAGATCAGGAACGTAAACCGTCAACACTCGCATTCGCGCGCACGTACTTGATGGGGAGCTGCGTCATGAGGGCGGACATCTCGAAGTGGTCACCGGAGCTCGAGGAGGAGGAGGAGGAGCTGGCGTCGTCTGCGAGGTCGGAGGAAGAGGACGTCGAGCTCCGCGACGTGCACTCGGAGTCGGACGCGGAGCCGATGTCCTCGTCCTGCTCGTCGTAGGCTGCCCCGGGCTGCGCCACCATCATCATCTCCGCGGCGCGGCTGAACATCACGTACGCGTCCATCTGGGTCGCCATGCCGATCAGAGCAGACCAAACCAAGGAACGAAGGAGAGAAGCAGCAGGTGATCTGAGATCAGCGATCGGTTGTGCTGGTGCGTTGGCGATGGAGGATCAAACGCGGCGCAGCGGCTATAAAGGGGGAGAGGAGGAGGAAGGGAGGGTGATGAGTCACTGGGAGGATAAGGAGGGAGGAGGGGCGCGGCTACAAATAGGTGGGGGGACGTGGGCGCGGAGCGAACGGAGGAGATAAAAGCGACCCGGTTTATTCACGCCCAAGTAAATGCCGCCGATTGGTAGACTCGGCATTATCTCCTCCCTTCGTTCTCTTTACTCGTGTGGGGCTTTTGTTTAGCTTTGTGCGGAGAGGGACGCGGCGCGCGGCGGGGGAGAGGGAGTGGGCAGCAGAGGATAAGGCCTCCACATGGTTTCCACCGCGCAGCGTTGGGAGCCGCGTGTGCTCTCTGGCTCGGCTTTGGATGACTGTGCCTGCGCGGCTGTGCTTGGTCGCTTCGGCAGGTGATGGTCCACACACTTGAATTTCGCCCGCGCCGCGCCACGCGGGCTTCCCGAGTCCACTTGCTCTGGGACGCTGGGGTTTGCGACGACTGGCGAGAAGCCAGCTGGGGCGGGGAGGGTGGCTAGTGCTAGCGGCCAGTAGGACTTGGCCTTTTCGAATGACCTGGCAGCGTGGCATCCCCATCTGGTCTGTACTTTATATTTATGAAAGCTACCGTGCCTATCATCGCTCCTTTGTACTCCTGCGGGCTCTGGTGCTACTACTACACAAGAAGGAATAACAGAAAAATTGCCGGCTCAGTTTCTGTTTTAAAGAAAGGGTATCATTTTCTAAAGCTGACTAGATAAGGCCAACTCCACCGCGCGACCCTATCCTGTCATGGGTCCGTTTAGGGTAAAAAGAGACGAGGCGGCGTGCATGTGGCGTGAACGGACTTTGTCGCTTTGTGTCGCTTCGACCCATCCATGACCCAAGTTTTGCGCTTTGGGGTAAAACGGACACCACGTGACAAAGCGGGTCGTCTGCGCTTGTCCTCACTCGCCCGCCCGTCGGTGGCACAGACGGGCCTTTTCTATCCGCCTCCTCCTCGGCCGCATCCACTCCACTCTTCCACGCTCTTTCTCTCTCTCTCGCCGCCGCCTGCCGCCATTGCCATTGCGTGCAGCACCTCGGACGCGGCGCTTCAACCCGTTCCTCTCGTCGCCGCCAAGCTACCCAAGCACGGCCGCCTTGTTTCTTGCACACGGCCGGATTTAAGCGGATCCGGTCGGTCTTGAGCTCGTCCGGCTGTGGGAGGCCGGGCCGCGCCATGGACTGGCCGGGTGTCAGCGATCAAAGGAAGCACCAAGAAGGAGTTCAAGAAGAAGGCCGGCCCAAGAGGCAGCCTCGCTACCCGCTCGGCTGGCTGGGCCGGAGTGGGCCTAACCCTGTTTCTACATATACCCGAAGCCAAGAGAGATTAGGTGGCGATTGGCACAACGGCTAGCTAGGCGTGTGTGTGGCGTGCTCCTGCGCGAGCCGATAGCGTCTCCTTCCTCCCTTCTCCCCCTTGTAGCTCGAATTCATGTCCATGGTGGAATATACCGAACCCTAGCCCTCACAATCTGGTATCAGAGCGGTTCTAATCCTGAATCTTCCAGCCCATCACCGCCACACCAGATTCGCGATCGCATGCGCTACAAGCCATGGAGAAAATTTCACGGAGACCAAAGCGATTCTGAGCTCCTTCGGGCGATTCGACGCCGCCTCTCCGAAGCTTCGGCGGAGCGCAACAAGGAGATGACCACGACCTTCGCTAAGCTCGACAACAAAATTTGGACCAGCTTCGGACGATCGACGACGTCAAGCTCGCGATCGGCGTCGACCTTGAATAGCTACGGTGAGATCGGGAGACGGAGCACCACGGCGTGCCCCCGCCCGTCGTCCCAGGCGGGCTGCACCGACGACTGTGAGCCGCACCTCCGAGTAGTGGATCCGGGGGATATGAAAATTTCAATGGTGACGCAGATCACCGGGGAGCAGTTCCGAAGTACATACCCCCACCCGCACGAGGTACGCAGCCAGATCCCAACCCCTCGAGGCAGATCATTCCAGTTCCTGAAGCACTGCACCCGTTTCCGTCTGAAGTTGTTGGGTTTGGTCCCCGAATTGAGTTGCCGCGTTTTGATGGCTCAAATCCCAAGCTATGGCAGTCGCGCTGTGAGGATTACTTCAAGTTATGGAACACTCCACAGCATCAGTGGGTGTCGTTTGCTTCTGCTCAATTTGAAGGAACAAAATAGCGTTGGTTAGAATCGATTCAGTGCCGTGCTCCCATGTCAATTGGCACAGATTCGCAAACTGCTACAATCCAGGTTTGGCAGGAACAAACTGAAGGAAATATGCCCTAGAGGCAATAATAAAGTTATTATTTATTTCCTTATTTCATGATAAATGTTTATCATTCATGCTAGAATTGTATTAACCAGGAAACATGATACATGTGTGAATGCATAGACAAAACAACATGTCACTAGTATGCCTCTACTAGACTAGCTTGTTAATCAAAGATGGTTATGTTTCCTAACCATGAACAAGGAGTTGTTATTTGATTAATGAGGTCACATCATTAGCAGAATGATCTGATTGACATGACCCATTCCCTTAGCTTAGCACACGATCGTTTAGTATGTTGCTCTGCTTTTATCCATGACATATACATGTTCCTATAACTATGAGATTATGCAACTCCGTTTACGGAGGAACACTTTGGTGCTACCAAACGTCACAACGTAATCGGGTGATTATAAAGGAGTACTACAGGTGTCTCCAAAGGCAAATGTTGGGTTGGCGTATTTGAGATTAGGTTTTGTCACTCCGATTGTCGGAGAGGTATCTCTGGGCCCTCTCGGTAATGCACATCACTTAAGCCTTGCAAGCACTACAACTAATGAGTTAGTTGTGAGATGATGTATTACGGAACGAGTAAAGAGACTTGCGGTAACGAGATTGAACTAGGTATTGGATACCGACGATCGAATCTCGAGGCAAGTAACATACCGATGACAAAGGGAACAACGATGTTGTTATGCGGTCGACCGATAAAGATCTTCGTAGAATATGTAGGAACCAATATGGGCATCCAGGTCCCGCTGTTGGTTATTGACCGTGAATAGTTCTAGGTCATGTCTACATTGTTCTCGAACCGTAGGGTCCGCACGCTTAAGGTTTCGATGATGGTTATTATGAGTTTATGTATTTTGATGTACCAAGGAGTTCGAGTCCCGGATGTGATCACGGACATGACGAGGAGTCTCGAAATGGTCGAGACATAAAGATTGATATATTGGAAGCCTATGTTTGGAGTTCGAATGGTTCCGCAAAAGCGGAATTTCTTAGAGTACCGGAGGTTACTGGAACCCCGGAGGTAAATGGGCCTCGATGGGCCTTAGTGGAAAGGAGAAGGACCAGCCCTAGGTGGGGCTGGCGGCCCCCCTTCCCTAGTCCTACTAGGACTAGGAGAAGGGCCGCCCCTCTCTCTCTTTCCTCAGGAATCCTAGTCCAACTAGGATTGGGGGAATCCTACTCCCAGAGGGAGTAGGACTCCCTTGGCGCGCCACCCTTGGCCGCCGGCCCCCTCCCCCCTTGCTCCTTTATATACGGGGGCAGGGGGGCACCTTGGAACACACAAGTTGATCTTTAGATCGTTCCTTAGCCGTGTGCGGTGCCCCCCTCCACCATATTCCACCTCGGTTATACTGTCGAAGCTTAAGGCGAAGCCTCGCGCGGTGAAACATCAAGATCGTCCACCACGCCGTCGGCCGACGGAACTCTCCCTCGACACTCGGCTGGATCGAGTACGAGGGACGCCATCGAGCTGTACGTGTGTCAAGAACTCGGGCGCCGGAGTAACGGCGCCGGATCGGTCGGATCGCGAGGAGAACGTCGACTACTTCCTCTACGTTGTGATCGCTTCCGCCGGGTCTACAAGGGTATGTGGACAACACTCTCCCTCTCGTTGCTATACATCACCATGATCTTGCGTGTGCGTAGGAAAATTTTTGAAATTACTACGTTCCCCAACAGTGGCATCCGAGCCTAGGTTTTTTTCTATGGTTTGATGTTTTGCACGAGTAGAACACAAGTGAGTTGTGGGCGATACAAGTCATACTACCTACCAAAGATGTCATACTTTGGTTCAGCGGTATTGTGAGATGAAGCGGCCAGACCGACATTACGCAGACGCTTACGCGAGACTGGTTTCACCGCCACGAGCACTCATTGCTTAAAGGTGTGGTGGGTGCCTGCTCTCTCACTTTAGTTGAACCGAGTGTGGCTACGCCGGTCCTTGAGAAGGTTAAAACGGAGTCTATTTGACGAAGTATCGTTGTGGTTTTGATGCGTAGGTGAGACTGGTTCTTGCTTAAGCCCGTAGCAGCCACGTAAAATTTGCAACAACAAAGTAGAGGACGTCTAACTTGTTTTTGCAGGGCATGTTGTGATGTGATATGGTCAAGACGTGATGCTATATTTTATTGTATGAGATGATCATGTTTTGTAACCGGTTATCGGCAATGGCGAGAGCCATATGGTTGTCGCTTATTGTATGCAATGCAATCGCCTGTAATGCTTTACCTTATCACTAAGCGGTAGAGATAGTCGAGAAGCATAAGTTTGGCGAGACGACAACGATGCTACGATGGAGATCAAGGTGTCGCTACCGGTGGCGATGGTGATCATGGTGGTGCTGCAAGATGGAGATCATGAAGCACAAGATGATGATGACCATATCATATCACTTATATTGATTTGCATGTGATGTTTATCCTTTTATGCATCTTATCTTGCTTTGATTGACGGTAGCATTATAAGATGATCTCTCACTAAATTATCAAGAAGTGTTCTCCCGAGTATGCACCGTTGCCAAAGTTCGTCGTGCCTGCACACCACGTGATGATCGGGTGTGATAAGCTCTACGTCCATCTACAACGGGTGCAAGCCAGCTTTTGCACACGCAGAATACTCGGGTTATACTTGAAGAGCCTAGCATATGCAGATATGGCCTCGGAACACGGAGACCGAAGGTCGGCGTGAATCATATAGTAGATATGATCAACATAAGATGTTCACCGTTGAAAACTACTCCATTTCACGTGATGATCGGTTATGGTTCGATTGATTTGGATCACGTGATCACTTGGATGACTAGAGATGTTTTTCTAAGTGGGAGTTCTTAAGTAATATGATTAATTGAACTTAAATTTATCATGAACTTAGTACCGATAGTATCTTGCTTGTCTATGTTTGATTGTAGATAGATGGCTCGTCTTTGTTGTTCCGTTGAATTTTAATGCGTTCCTTGAGAAAGCAAAGTTGAAAGATGATGGTAGCAATTACACGGATTGGGTCCAGAATTTGAGGATCATCCTCATTGCTGCACGTAAGAGCTACGCCCTGGATGCACCGCTAGGTGACAGCTTCTTCTTTGGAGCAACGCCAGATGTTGTGAACGTCTGGCGAGCAAAGCCGATGACTACTCTATAGTTCGTGTGCCATGCTTTACGGCTTAGAACCGGGACTTCAACGACGTTTTGAACGTCATGGAGCATATGAGATGTTCCAGAGTTGAAGTTGATATTCCAAATGTAATGCCCGGATTGAGAGATATGAAGTCTCCAATAAGTTCTATAGCTGCAAGATGGAGGAGAACAGTTCATTAGTGAGCATATACTCAAGATGTCCGGGTACTACAATCACTTGACACAATTGGGAGTTAATCTTCCGGATGATTGTGTCATTGATGAATTCTCCAATCACGCCACCAAGCTACAAAGGCTTCGTGATGAACTATAATATGCAAGGGTTAGTAAAGACTATACCGAGCTCTTCGCAATGCTAAAGGCTGCGGAGGTAGAAATCAAGAAGGAGCATCAAGTGTTGATGGTCAATAAGACCACTAGTTTCAAGAAGAAAGGCAAAGGGAAGAAGAAGGAATCTCAAGAAGAACAGCAAGCAAGTTGTTTGCTCAGAGAAGAAACCCAAGTCCGGCCCTAAACCTCAAATCGAGTGCTTCTACCGCAAGCGATCGTCAATGGAAGCGGAACTGCCCCAAGTATTTGGCGGATAAGAAGGATGGCAAGGTGAACAAAGGTATATGTGATATACATGTTATTGATGTGTACCTTACTAGAGCTCGTAGTAGCACTGGTATTTGATATCGGTTCATTGCTAATATTTGCAACTCAAACAGGACTACTGATTGCTTAACTCGCAAAGGATGAGGTGACGATCGCGCTGGGAAATGGTTCCAAAGTCGATGTGATCGCGGTCGGCACGCTACCTCTACATCTACCTTCGGGATTAGTTTTAGACCTAAATAATTGTTATTTGGTGCTGCGTTGAGCATGAACATTATATCTGGATCTTGTTTGATGCGAGACGGTTATTCATTTAAATCAGAGAATAATGGTTGTTCTATTTATATGAATAATATCTTTTATGGTCATGCACCCTTGAGGAGTGGTCTATTTCTTATGAATCTCGATAGTAGTGATACACATATTCATAATGTTGAAACCAAAAGATGCAGAGTTGATAATGATAGTGCAACTTATTTGTGGCTTCGCCGCTTAGGTCATATCGATTGTAAAGCGCATGAAGAAACTCCATGCCGATGGACTTTTGGAGTCACTTGATTATGAATCACTTGGCACTTGAACCGTGCCTCATGGGCAAGATGACTAGAACACCGTTCTCCGGTACTATGGAGAGAGCAACAGATTTGTTGGAAATCATACATCTGAGATGTATGTGGTCCGATGAATATTGAGGCTCGTGGCGGATATCGTTATTTTCTCACCTTCACAGATGACTTAAGCGAGATATGGGTATATCTACTTAATGAAACATAAGTCCGAAACGTTTGAAAAGTTCAAAGAATTTCAGAGTGAAGTTGAAAATCATCGTAACAAGAAAATTAAGTTTCTACGATCCGATCGTGGAGGTGAATATTTGAGTTACGAGTTTGGTCTACATTTGAAACAATGCGGAATAGTTTAGCAACTCACGCCACCGGAACACCACAACAGTAATGGTGTGTCCGAACGTCAGAATCGTACTTTACTAGATATGGTACGATCTATGATGTCTCTTACTGATTTACCGCTATCGCTTTGGGGTTATGCTCTAGAGATAGCCGCATTCACACCTGAATAGAACACCGTCGAAATCCGCTGAGACGACACCTTATGAACTGTGGTTTAGCAAGAAACCAAAGTTGTCGCTTTCTTAAAGTTTGGGGATGCGATGCTTATGTGAAAAAGCTTCAACCCGATAAGCTCGAACCCAAATCGAGAAATGTGTCTTCATAGGATACCCAAAGGAGACAGTTGGGTACACCTTCTATCACAGATCCGAAGGCAAGACATTCGTTGCTAAGAATGGATCCTTTCTAGAGAAGGAGTTTCTCTCGAAAGAAGTGAGTGGGAGGAAAGTGGAACTTGATGAGGTAATAGTACCTTCTCCCTTACTTGAAAGTAGTTCGTCGCAGAAACCAGTTTCTGAGACACCTACGCCAAGTAGTGAGGAAGTTGATGATGTTGATCATGAAACTTCAGATCAAGTTAATGCAGAACCTCGTAGATCAACCAGAGTAAGATCCGCACCAGAGTGGTACGGTAATCCTGTTTTGGAAGTCATGCTACTAGATCATGATGAACCTACGAACTATGAAGAAGCGATGGTGAGCCCAGATTCCGCAAGATGGCTTGAGGCCATGAAATCTGAGATGGGATCCATGTATGAAAACAAAGTGTGGACTTTGGTTGACTTGCCCGAGGGTAGGCAAGCAATAGAAAACAAGTGGATCTTCAAGAAAAAGACCGACGCCGACGGTAATGTTATCGTTTATAAAGCTCGACTTGTCGCAAAAGGTTTTCGACAAGTTCAAGGGATTGACTACGATGAGACCTTCTCACCCGAAGCGATGCTTAAGTCCGTCCGAATCATGTTAGCAATTGCCGCATTTATGATTATGAAATTTGGCAAATGGATGTAAAGACTGCATTCTGAATGGATTTACGGAAGAAGAGTTGTATATGATGCAACGAGAAGGTTTTATCGATCCAAAGGAGCTAACAAAGTGTGCAAGCTCCAGCGATCCATTTATGGACTGGTGCAAGCATCTCGAGTTGGAATAAACGCTTTGATAGTGTGATCAAAGCATTTGGGTTTGTACAGACTTTTGGAGAAGCCTCAGTATTTACAAGAAAGTGAGTGGGAGCTCAGAGCATTTCGATATTATATGTGGATGACATATTGCTGATCGCAAATGATATAGAATTTCTGGATAGCATAAAGGGATACTTGAATAAGAGTTTTTCAATGAAAGACCTCGGTGAAGCTGCTTACATATTGGGCATTAAGATCTATAGAGATAGATCAAGACGCTTAATTGGACTTTCACAAAGCACATACCTTGACAAAGTTTTGAAGAAGTTCAAAATGGATCAAGCAAAGAAAGGGTTCTTGCCGTGTTACAAGGTGTGAAGTTGAGTCGGACTCAATGCCCGACCAACTGCAGAAGATAGAGAGAAAATGAAAGATGTTCCTATGCTTCACCATAGGCTCTATCATGTATGCAATGTTGTGTACCGGACTGATGTGTGCCTTGCTATAAGCCTAGCAGGAGGTACCAAAGTAATCCAGAGTGGATCATCGGACGCGGTCAAGAACATCCTGAAATACCGAAAAGGACGAAGGATATGTTTTCAGATATGGAGGTGACAAAGAGCTCATCGTGGAACGGTTACGTTGATGCAAGCTTTGACATCGATCCGGACGATTCTAAATCGCAGACGGATCGTATTTACACTAAACGGAGGAGCTGTCGGTTGGTGCAGTTCTAAACAAAGCGTCGAAGCGGGATCTACATGTGAAGCGGAATACATAGCAGCTTCGAAGCAGCTAATGAAGGAGTGCGGATGAAGGAGTTCATATCCGATCTAGGTGTCATACCTAGTGCATCGGGTCCAATGAAAATCTTTCGTGACAATATCGAGCAATTGCCTTAGCAAAGGAATCCAGATTTCACAAGAGGACCAAGCACATCAAGAGACGCTTCAATTCCATCCGGACTTAGTCCAGACGGAGACATAGAGATTTGCAAGATACATACGGATCTGAATGTTGCGGACCGTTGACTAAGCCTCTTCCACGAGCAAAACATGATCAGCACCAAGACTCCATGGGTGTTAGAATCATTACTATGTAATCTAGATTATTGACTCTAGTGCAAGTGGGAGGCTGAAGGAAATATGCCCTAGAGGCAATAATAAAGTTATTATTTATTTCCTTATTTCATGATAAATGTTTATCATTCATGCTAGAATTGTATTAACGGAAACATGATACATGTGTGAATGCATAGACAAAACAACATGTCACTAGTATGCCTCTACTAGACTAGCTTGTTAATCAAAGATGGTTATGTTTCCTAACCATGAACAAGGAGTTGTTATTTGATTAATGAGGTCACATCATTAGTAGAATGATCTGATTGACATGACCCATTCCTTAGCTTAGCACACGATCGCTTAGTATGTTGCTACCGCTTTTATCCATGACATATACATGTTCCTATAACTATGAGATTATGCAACTCCGTTTACGGAGGAACACTTTGGTGCTACCAAACGTCACAACGAATCGGGTGATTATAAAGGAGTACTACAGGTGTCTCCAAAGGCAAATGTTGGGTTGGCGATTTCGAGATTAGGTTTTGTCACTCCGATTGCTCTGGAGAGGTATCTCTGGGCCCTCTCGGTAATGCACATCACTTAAGCCTTGCAAGCACTACAACTAATGAGTTAGTTGTGAGATGATGTATTACGGAACGAGTAAAGAGACTTGCTTGAACGAGATTGAACTAGGTATTGATACCGACGATCGAATCTCGGGCAAGTAACATACCGATGACAAAGGAACAACGTATGTTGTTATCTTGTCCGACCGATAAAGATCTTCAGAGAATATGTAGGAACCAATATGGGCATCCAGGTCCCGCTGTTGGTTATTGACCGTGAATAGTTCTAGGTCATGTCTACATTGTTCTCGAACCGTAGGGTCCGCACGCTTAAGGTTTCGATGATGGTTATTATGAGTTTATGTATTTTGATGTACCAAGGAGTTGAGTCCGGATGTGATCACGGACATGACGAGGAGTCTCAAATGGTCGAGACATAAAGATTGATATATTGGAAGCCTATGTTTGGAGTTGGAATGGTTCCGCTAAAACGGAATTTCCGGAGTACCGGAGGTTACTGAACCCCCGGAGGTAAATGGGCCTCGATGGGCCTTAGTGGAAAGGAGAAGGACCAGCCCTAGGTGGGCGCGCCCCCCTTCCCTAGTCCTACTAGGACTAGGAGAAGGGGCCGCCCCTCTCTCTCTTTCCTCCCGGAATCCTAGTCCAACTAGGATTGGGGGAATCCTACCCAGAGGAGTAGGACTCCCTGGCGCCACCCTTGGCCTTGGCCCCCCCCTTGCTCCTTTATATACGGGCGGGGGGCACCTTGAACACACAAGTTGATCTTTAGATCGTTCCTTAGTCGTGTCGCGTGCCCCTCCACCATATTCCACCTCGGTTATACTGTCGCAAAGCTTAGGCGAAGCTCGCCGGTGAAACATCAAGATCGCCACCACGCCGTCGTCGACGGAACTCTCCTCGACACTCGGCTGGATCGAGTCTGAGGGACGCCATTGAGCTGTACGTGTCAAGAACTCGGGGCGTCGGAGTAACGGCGCCGGATCGGTCGGATCGCGAGGAGAACGACGACTACTTCCTCTACGTTGTGATCGCTTCGCCGGGTCTACAAGGGTATGTGGACAACACTCTCCCCTCTCGTTGCTATACATCACCATGATCTTGCGTGTGCGTAGGAATTTTTTTGAAATTACTACGTTCCCCAACACAAACACCAGAACCTGTTGCGTCAGATGTTCAACATTAGGTAAACTAGTTCAGTCGAGGAATATGTGGAGAGGTTTTCTGAACTGTATGATCAGCTGACTGCCTATGAGATGAATCCAAACACAGTGCATTATGTTACCAGATTCATGGAAGGATTAGTTCCTTCGGTTCGTTTGCTGGTAGGGATTCAGCAACCTGAGGATTTGGATTCAGCTTATGCTCTGGCATTGTTGTCTGAAGAACTGAGTGAAACTAATGCTTATTCTGGCAATGCAAACCAAGGAAGCAAACGCCAGTCTTACTCTAGCTCTCGATCGTCAGTGAACAAAGTTCTGGATGATAAGAAAACTAGCGAACCAGCTCGTGCCCCTCCATCTGAAGATCGATGGGCTGCTCTGCGTGCTTACAGGAAATCCAAGGGTTTGTGTTTCATCTGTGGAGAAAGATGGCCCCGTGATCATCGCTGCAAGCAGGAAATTCAGTTGCATGTGGTACAGGAGATGCTAGACTATGTTCAGAACATGCCCTCAGATATGAGTGATTCTGAAGAGTCGACTGTTGGTGAGGTCAATGCTATCTGCCTTTCTGCAGCTGCTTTAGGCTAGTTCCAATGCATTGGTGCTTACATGAGGTGCTAAGCACATTAAAAACTTTAGCAACCAAAGCCCCCAATGCATAGGTGCTTAACTTGTTGGTGCTAAGCATCCTTCATTTAATGCTTTTGGAACTAAAGTTCTTCATCCATTGGTGGGATCCTTTCAATTTAAGTCTTTTGCCTAGGTTCTCGCGCTTGGCATTGTTTCTTCCTGGGGTCACCACACTCATCTCTCTCCTCTTAATTACCTTGCCACATCAGATTTTTTGCCTACATGGCAACCTTAGCACCTGTACAAGGTGGAGCATTGGGAGGGGCCTTAGGAGATAATTCAGATCCAGCAGTGTCAACCATGAAACTGAAGGTGTATCTGCAGGGGCAACCCTTAATTTTTCTGGTTGATTCAGGCAGTACCCATTCATTCATTGACTGCACAGTTGCAACTACTGTTCAAGGCATCTCTTCATTACCAGTTTATATGGTTAAGGTGGCTAATGGAAGTTTGGTTCCCTGCTCTCAACAGTTGCTGAATGGTAAGTGGTCCTGTGCTGGTCATGAGTTTGTCAGTAACTTCAGGGTTTTTCCCTTGGGATCTTATCATGGAATACTGGGTCTAGATTGGCTGGCTGCTCACAGTCCTATGCAAATAGATTGGGCTGATCATTGGTTAGCCTTTCAGCATTCAGGGCACCAAATCACTTTGTTGGGTCAGGATGCTGTTCCTAAGGTTTATGCTCTGCTAGAACTATCAGCACTGTTGGTCACTGAAAATACAGCAGTCTCTGAGCTGCCTTCTGAGATTCAAGAGCTGTTGGATAGGTATGCTCCTGTGTTTGAAGCCCCATCTGGTCTTCCTCCTAGAAGAAAGTATGATCACAAGATTCCCTTAGTTCCTGGAGCCCAACCAGTGTCCAGCAGACCTTATAGGCTGCCTCCTGCTATGAAAGATGAAATGGAAAAGCAAGTTAAAGAGATGTTAGATGCTGGAATTATCAGACCTAGCACCAGTGCTTTCTCTTCTCCAGTAATTCTAGTGCAAAAGAAGGATAAAACTTGGAGGCCTGTATATGATTATAGGAAACTCAATGCTATTACAGTAAAAAGCAAATATCCAGTTCCTGTTATTGATGAGCTCTGGATGAGTTATTTGGAGCCTGTTGGTTCACCAAACCGACCTCCGGCGAGTTATCATCGATCAGTGGCCCTCGGGAAGAACATAAAACAAAGATTTCAAACTCATTTTGGCCATTTTGAGTTTCGGTGTTGTCCTTTGGACTTACTGGAGGACCTAATACATTCAATTTTGCATTAAATGACACACTGTCTCCATGTGTCAGAAAGTTTGTGCTGCTTTTCTTTGATGATATCCTCATATTCAGTGCTTCTTATGCACTACACTTGCAGCATTTGGAAGAAGTGTTGAAGTTACTTTTGCAACATCAATGGCAAGTGAAGTTATCTAAATGTGCTTTTGCACAAAAGCAAGTGGTCTATTTGGGGCATGTAATCAGTGGGCAAGGAGTAGCTCTCGACCTTCCAAAATTTCCATCATTCAGAATCGGCCACCTCGTGGTTCGCTAAAGAAGTGAGAGGATTTTTGGGCCTGGCTGGATATTACAGGAAATTCATAGCACACTATGGTATGCTCAGCAAGCGTCTTACTAATCTTCTCAAGAAGGGAGTTCCATTTCTGTGGACAAACAATGAGCAGCAAGCTTTTATGCTTCTTAAACAAGCTCTAACATCAGCTCCAGTACTAGCTTTGCCTGATTTCTCTAAGAAATTTGTGGTAGAAACAGATGCCTGTGATGTTGGGATTGGAGCAGTGCTTATGCAGGAAGGCCATCCACTTGCTTATGTCAGCAAAGCTCTTGGACCAAGAAACCAGACACTTTCGGTTTATGAGAAGGAATATGTAGCCATTCTGTTGGCAGTGGAACACTGGCGTCAGTATTTGCAGTTATCTGAATTTGTCATCAGAACTGATCAGAGGAGTTTGGCCTGTCTGTCAGAGCAACGTTTGCATACCTGGTGGCAACAGAAAGCACTCACCAAATTGCTTGGGCTGCAATATTCCATTGAATATAAGAAAGGTGTTGAAAATAGTGCTGCTGATGCACTGTCCAGGCGGCCTGCAACACCAGGGGACATTCTACCAGAATTGTATCAGATTTCTTCTACTCAGCCTGCTTGGTTGACTGAGGTCCTGAAAAGTTATGAACAAGATCCATTTGCTTTGGATCTTTTGCAACAGCTATCCACATCCCCTAATTCTGACAGTAAGTTTTCTCTCAAAGCTGGTATCCTTAGACAGGGCACGTGTGTTTGGTTGGGTTGTGACTCAACATTGCATAGCAAGATATGTGCTGCCTTTCATGACAGTCCAGTGGGAGGGCATTCTGGATTCCTAGTCACTTACAGACGCATCCGTCAGCTGTTTCGATGGAAAGGGATGCGAGGGTTCATAAAAACCTATGTTCAGAACTGTTTGGTATGCCAGCAGGCCAAACCTGAGAGAATTCCCTCACCTGGCCTGCTACAACCTCTGCCAATACCAACCTTACCTTGGGAAATGGTTACCATGGACTTTGTGGAAGGGTTACTGCCGTTAGGTCGTTATAACTGTTTGCTAGTGGTTATTGACAAGCTCTCCAAATATGGGCACTTTATTCCCCTGCATCACCCGTTCTCTGCTGAAACTGTGGCTGAAGCTTTCATGAACTCTGTATATACATGGTATGCCCTGTTCGATAGTTTCAGATCGTGACCGCATTTTCACAAGCAAGTTTTGGAGTGAGCTGTTCCAAAAAACTGGCGTTCAGCTTCGCATGAGTTCTGCTCGGCACCCACAGTCGGATGGACAGACAGAGCGCGTGAATCAACAGGTGGAATGTTTCTTGCGCTGTTTTGTCAGTGGGCACCCATCGCGCTGGGCTAAGTGGATTTCAGTTTGTGAATTTTGGTAACACACGAACTGGCATTCGGCTACTGGCAAAACACCGTTTGAAGTCATCTATGGGCATGCACCGCGTCACTTTGGGCTATCTGCTGAGAGCGGAATTCATCGACGACGGTAACAAAGGGCTCAATGATCGACTGGTGGTTATGGAGTCGGTCAAGCAACATCTACTTCGTGCCCAGCAGCGTATGAAATACCAAGCTAATAAGCACCGCTCTGATCGCGTGTTTGCAGTTGGAGATCAAGTCTTCCTCAAGCTTCAACCATACTTGCAGTCCTCTGTGGCACCACGTGCAAATCACAAACTGGCGTTCAAGTTTTATGGCCCCTTTGAGGTTTTGGAGCGCATTGGCGAAGTGGCTTATCGATTGCGTCTCCCTCCTACCAGCAAAGTGCACCCTAGCCCTCACACCGGGCACCTTGACGGAAGGCCCTGGCAGGGCCGCAAGGCCACATCTGTGCAAATGGCTCGTCCCTTAACCCGCCGGATCTGCAAGACCGCCGGTGGTCCGCCGGCAGATACGTGAATGGCGGCCGGCTGGGCTCGGTGCTTGCCCAAAAGCTCGTCGGCGCACCGTTGCTGTGACGCCCCCGATTTAATCGTACACTAATCATGCACGCAAACGTGTACGATCAAGATCAGGGACTCACGGGAAGATATCACAACACAACTCTAAAAGTAAAATGAGTCATACAAGCATCATAATACAAGCCAGGGCCTCGAGGGCTCGAATACAAGTGCTCGATCATAGACGAAGTCACGGAAGCAACAATATCCGAGTACGACATAAGTTAAACAAGTTGCCATAAGATGGCTAGCACAAACGGGATACAAATCGAAGAGGCGCAGGCCTCCGCACAGGATCCTCCTAAACTACTCACCGGTCGCCGTCGCACTCGCACGTAGTAGTAGGCACCTCCAGGTAGTAGTCGCTGCCGACGGTGGCGTCGCTCTGGCTCCAACATCTGGTTGCGACAACCCGAGAGAAAGAAAAAGGGGAAAAAGGGGAAGAAAGCAACCGTGAGTACTCATCCAAAGTACTGCAAGCAAGGAGCTACACTACATATGCATGGGTATATGTGTAAAAGGCCATATCAAGGACCGAATCGCAGAATGCCGTAATAAGAGGGGATAGCTAATCCCGTCGAAGACTACGCTTCTGGCGGCCTCCGTCTTGCAGCATGTAGAAGAGAGTAGATTGAAGTCCTCCAAGTAGCATCTCCAAGTAGCATCTCCAAGTAGCATCTCCAAGTAGCATCTCCAGTGTATCGCATAGCATAATCCTACCCGACGATCCTCTCCTCGTCGCCCTGTTAAAGAGCGATCACCGGGTTGTATCTGGCACTTGGAAGGGTGTGTTTTATTAAGTATCCAGTTCTAGTTGTCATAAGGTCAAGGTACAACTCCGGGTCGTCCTTTTACCGAGGGACACGGCTATTCGAATAGATTAACTTCCCTGCAGGGTGCACCACATAACCCAACACGCTTGATCCCATTTGGCGGACACACTTTCTCGGTCATGCCCGCCTCGAAGATCAACACGTCGCAGCCCCACCTAGGCACAACAGAGCGGTCAAGACGCCGGTCTAAACCTAAGCGACAGGGTCCGGGCCCATCGCCTTAGCACACCAAGACGTTGCGAACGCGCCGGAAGCGTAACTAGCCCCTTAATACAAGCGCAGCTTACGCTCCAATCGGGCGCGCCACCACTCCGCCGACGCCAAGAAGGCTTCTACCGATACCACGACGTCGGGATACCCATAACTACTCCCACGTAGATGGTTAGTGCGATAGACCAAATGGCCGACTCGGATCAAATACCAAGATCTCGTTAAGCGTGTTATTATGAAGCAACCATGACACCGATCAGGCCAGCCCACCTCTCGCCTAGGTGGTCTCAACCTGCCTGCCGCTCCGCCACAAAGATCCACACAGAGGGCCGTCGGGACAAAGGTCCTTTCAGCCTCATCCGTGAATCACTCATGGGTACTCTTTGAGCGGACCCGACTTTAGTCACCATCCGTAGTATGTATGTATGTATGTATAGTATATACCCGTGATCACCTCCCGAGTGATCACGCCCAATAGTATAGCAAGGCGATCGACAAGAATGTAGGGCCAATGATGATAAACTAGCATCCTATACTAAGCATTTAGGATTGCGGTAAGGTATCAACAGATGTAGCAACAATGTCGCTATGCATCGTAATAGGATTATCGAAAAGCAAGAATATGCTACACTACTCTAATGCAAGCAGATAGAGGAGAATAGGTGATATCCGTGATCAAGGGAGGGGCTTGCCTGGTTGCTCTGGCAAGAGAGAGGGGTCGCCAACTCCGTAGTCGAATCGGGGGTCGCGGCAGCCTCTGGGTCACCGAAAAAGAAGAGGGGGGAGAAACATAAATACATAGCAAGCAAGTGCGTAACAGACAACAAGCGAGCTAGACGTGTTCTATCGCAGATGAGGTGATACCGTGATGGGGAAACATCCGGGAAAGTATCCCGGTGTTCCGTGTTTTCAGACGATGAACCGGAGGTGAAATGTTGCAGTTCACTATGCTAGGGACGCGTGGCGGATGAACGGGCTGCGATCCTAATCGCCTCGTCATTCTCGAGCAACTTTCATGTACAAAGTTTTTCCATCCGAGCTACGGTTTATTTTATATTAATTTTAAAAGGTTTAATCATTTTTAGAATTTATTTAATTATTTAATTCTAACATTATCCAGAATAGTGCATGCTGACATCATCATGACATCAGCATGACATCAGCAGTCAACAGAGGTGTTGACTAGTCAAACTGACGTGTGGGTCCAGTGGGACCCACCTGTCATACACTATTAGGTTAATTAGGGTTTAGATTAAAGTAATTACTATCTAGATAAACTAACAGGTTAATTAGATTAATTAAATAGGATTAGTTGACTTAATTAATTTAATTAATTAATTAATTAACTATTTAAATTTATTTTTATTATTATTTTTTTAAAAAAAAAAAACGTTCTGGGGCGTTGGGGCCCGTTTGTCATAGGCCAGAGGCCATAGCGGCACGAAGCGCTTAACGGCACAATTAACAGCGCTTAGCCATGGGCGCGCAAACCACCAGCAACAAGGCGGTGGTGGCGCGGGCGCCAAGACGCCGGCGTTGAGCTCCGGCGTCGCGATCGGCGAGTATGGGAGGGCTGGCTAATCGGTGCGGGGTTGCACCGACGCCATGAGAGGCGAGGTGAGCGCCTGGGGCCTCGGTGGTCGCGAGCGAGGCGGCGGGACGTGCCGCCACGGCAGACGGGCGCGGAGCAACGGCCGTCGGCGGTGCGTGTGGTGAGCGCGACGGGCGAAGGGCGAGCAGCAGGCGCTGGGCGGCGTCGCGAGCGGCGGGTGAGGCCACGGTCGATGCAGGAGCGAGAGAGAGGTCGGGCTCACTGCGGGTGTAGGGACATGGCAGCGTGCTCGGGGAAGGCCGAGAGGACGGGCGGGACGAGCGACGGAGTGGAGGAGGACGGCGAGGTGGCGGCGTCCGGTGAGGAAGGCCTCGAGGCGCCAGGCGGCGACGCGTGGCGGCGGGGTGGGGCCCTCTGCCCGATCCAGCCGGGGAAGGGAGGGAGACGAGGAGGTGGCGGATGAGAGCCGTGGAGGAGGAGGCCGGAGAAGGCGCCGGCGGTTCCAGTGGCGCGCGTGGCCTCTCTGGATCCCGATCCAGATCGGGAGAGAGGAGGGGCGACGTGGGTAGAGTGGGGTGGATGGGGTTAGGGTTTCCCCCTGGTGGGGTTATGGAGGGGAGGGATGGGCGGTCCGGTGTGGCGAATGGGCTGCCTCTTGGGCCAAGCCCAGTGGGGCCTTTCTTTCTTTTTCCCTTTTTTTGTTTGTTTCCTGTTTTCTTTTCTTTCTTTTTTTAAATTACTTTCTTTTCTGCTTAAATCATTTTAAACCATTTAGCCATTTTATAAAATGTGTTTGTTGCACCATAATTATTTTGTAATATTCGCAACCAATTTAACATTTTAGTTTTAATTTTAGAAAACTTTTATTATTACCATTAATTCAATTTGAATTTGAATGGTTTTGAATTATTGTGAGGATAGCAACAAGAATCGAGGTGTCATGGCATCATTAGCAGAGAATTATCGTAGCTTAATTATCCCAAGGCCACAATTCTCCACTATTACAAGAAATCTCGCCCCGAGATTTAAGAGGGAAGTAAGGGGAAGGAATTTGGTTCTGAAATTCTAACGAGTCTTCTCGGTGTTGGTTGTTCTTCTCAAGAGGTCGATCCATTACATTGATGTCTTCGCCTTCGCTTGGTCATCATGATGAAGTTGTCGTCCTTCCTTGGGGATCTTCATCGTACTTACGGAAAGGATAAGGGTAGCGCCATAAGGATGCACCTCTACAAGGTTGACTATCTGGTCGATAACTTCAAGGAAGGTGGCGGAAGTTACTCTCGAATTGAATCTTAAGAAAATATCGAGAGCAAAGTAAGGAGGTACCATGAGAAGTTTCAAACGGATAGGCAGGCGTTCGATGCCTAATCAGAAGGTGAAAGGGGTTCAGGGCAACGAGAATAAGTATTGCGTCTAATACCAAAATAGATCACTTGGGACGGTGGTCCGTGAATTACATACGAGTCTAAGCATGAGGAATAGCTCTGGGAACAGGGGGTGTACAGGAGAGTCAGGTTTCGATCCTGTGAAACTGTGGGTTATGGGCCCACCATGTGGATTAACAGTAGGAAGGGCGGTGACGCCTTGCACGATCATGATAGCAAGGCATGTCGAGAGTAGCATGTCGCTTATGTCGGCAACAATGTCGGTACCAAGGGCGAGGGACGAAGAGAACCATTTTCCCTTTCGTTGAACGAGGCGCACTAATAAGCAAAGTTCTCGCCCATCGCTGGTTACGGAATGCTATCAACAAAAGCAACAGGTCTTATCGACACGGTTGTACCCCAAGGTGTTTACATAAGTATAAGAACATTACTGCTTAGATCAAATAGATCACGAGAAAGGTTAAATAGAACAATGGAAAGGAAAATGTGTTTATCAGATTAAACAAATCAACAGAAGGGAAATGTGTTTAAACACATACTGCAGGGGTATATTCTTCTCAAGGACAAGCAGAGCAAGATATCCATGACAGGATATAATGTAGTACTCCTTAGGTTGGGGAGAGAATTTACATGACATTACCCATACAGCGGTGTTCGGATAATCGAGCAGGAAACATTTAGCATTGGGCTTCAAATGTTCATGTTGAAAAATCGGAGGACCACAGACATGCTTCGAGATAGCAGTGACATGGTCTTCAAGCAAAGGTCGGACTTTGGATACAAATGATCCATCGGAAACAACTTATAGAATAAGTCTTACCATTTCCTCCAGGAAGAGTGGTCATCCTTGCAAAAGAAATTATAACGATATGTCCTCCACCCAGGGGGGGTGCTAGGCATGACATCATGTTACCGGGTCATCAAAGGACCAACATCATAACTCTTGGAAAGTTGTCCCAACCATCATATTTGACCGAGGTTCAGATCCGATTGGTGTCATGATACCTCAGACACATGATGTCCGAGAAGAAAAGATGCAACACAATTAGGTGAAATGACATTTCAAGATTATCAGGAAATGATCTATGGGAGTGAGTATCGACACAAGAGTTCATCATTTAAACCAAGGAGATGATGACGGGGTAGCTGATGGAGTCAACGACACTTCATCTAGAGTTCCTACAAGATGGATTTCCACAATTATGTGAACATGGGGATAACATTTGTCATATCAAATGATATAATGGGGTATGCTCGAGGAAAACATACACAATTAAACATTGGTTGAAAGGTGCGCCCGAAATATGGGTCGGGTCGCACGACCAATGTCAGAATGGTGATTCAATAATCAATAGTCCAAGAACGAACGGCCGACCATTAACTTCAAAGCAATAGGGTTGCTAGAAAGGCAGAATCCAAACAGCACCGTTCACTCGGTGGTACCCCGGTTCGAATCAACGCGAGGACCAAGAAAGAATGGTGACGATGAGAAGTATCACTATACCAAGAATTCTTAAGAGGTGGAGCAATCCTCACAACATCCTTGATATTAAAAGATGGTAATACTCTAAGGTAAAGAAGAACAAATCTTTGGATAGCAGTGGAACTCAAGGTATAACACAAAACACGAACAAGTTTGTGTTGAACGGAAGGCAATAAAGTGGTCAAAGCTAACACAAATCATCGAGGGCGAGGATAGTATTTCTCATCATGAACTCAATTGATATCCTGGAAGAGCTCATAAGGTCGATGATGATCACGACACATTTGTCGAGAGATTTCATGAAGATGTAATCAATCGGCTGATTTACATCAGTCAAAGGAATGATGAAGCGGAAGGTTATTGGAATCATGGGTACGACACAAACTCGAAATCAAGTTTGTTGTTCAAGGAGAAATGATATGACGACGAAGATCGACGTAAGGTTAGCTCATCGTCGAAAGTTGTGCTCGGGAATAAGGTCCGTAGCACGCTTAAAATCAAGCACGACAAGGATATAGCCAAATAGGCTAGGAATGATGTGATGGAGTTCAAACTCGTAAGTAATGAAGGTTACCAAGAGTAGCTTAATCGCGATGCGGACTCGAGTCAGTTATCGGTGTCTTTGAGTGTTTAATGACTCAGAACCCGGGGAAAATCTGAAGATGGCAAGAAGCAATACCAGATGAAGACTCATAGGAAGCAACACAGTTCCTTGATATTCTCGAGATACCAGGGTGTAATACTCGATGACAGATCAAAGTAGAGGTTGGACTAGGTTATTGCTCTCCAGAAGACAAGTGCTTGAACTTGTTCGAGAAATTGGATCAAGGAAGAACAATATGGTCGGAAACCACGATTGCAAAAGACCAAATCCCAGATATAAGATGAAATTATATCAAGGGGGTATTTATTGTTTACGAGAAGCTTACATGACAAGATCTACATCATGTCCATGGGCATGAACACAAAGTTCAAGGTCGACTCCCACTTCTCCAATGCATAACCTATCATTCACTCCTCATTTTCGATGGAGTTGTAGTGTTGAAATTTTATCCGTAAATCACCAGAGAATATGACTCGTGAAAACTTTCGGTTCACACGGTTTTTAGAGAAGGAATAGGTTCAACCCATCGGGCATCTTAGAAACATATACCACAATCTTTAGGAGTAATTTAACTCAAGCTCAAGGCGAGCATGGTCGAGAAAGCAGATGATACAATTTACCAAAGGCATTATGTATCCAGAATAGGCTCACAAGGTTATTGAATATGAAGTGCGTTGTCGATAAAATCCAAAGAAGGCTCGATGGTCCATAAAGGATCCGATGTGAGTAATCGGCTCACAACGGAGGAAGAATCAATGCAAAGACATTGGATTATAGAAACAATCGAGTAACTTAGAGCTCAATTGCAAAGGAATTATGATTTACAAAGTGAAGGATCGTATGCACTCCGATCAAGGATGGATAAGTTCAACATACTTAGGGGCACAATCGACGACAATTTGATTGGCGAGAACCGGCTCACGTTTGAAATGATGTCTGAGCCTGAAGGACGAATTCTAGGATATGACTGAGGATTGAGAGCATTCACCTCATATTGGATCAACAAACTTAAAATGATAATGACAAAGGATGCCAATAAGATTACTAGACTTATAGGATTTAAACCCAATGCAAGCAACCAAGAATTTCAAGAGCAATAGGTTGTTGAGGATCTTCGGAAGATCGAATGGTATTTCAAAAGCTTTTGTGAATTACCAGAATCAACTGGAGATGAGCAGATACTTGATGAGTGCGAGAAATTATCCCTAGGGGTATTCAGTGGCAAAGGACTCCAAGGCAAGAGCTACAAAGTATTCTCTAACAATAGAGAGAATTTTGGTGTATCTTGTATTAACAAGAGCAGCCGAATAAAGGTAAGAACGACAAGTGTATGTATTTATCCATAAGGATATATCGATGATAGGTAATTGCAAAAGCGACGCACAAGGTCTCGAGAGAACATCGGCGAGTAAGTTCAAATCTTCCGTGCAAAGAAAGCATCATCTCAGATAAGTGGCTCTCCGGGAGAAATTTGTTACGAGAACCTAATGTTAGAGTTTTAGCAAATTCATTTATCCCGAAGAGAAGAGAGTTTAGAGTCCCAGAGTAAAGGTCGAGGAGTAAAAGATCCTAGTACCACCCGATGGCGACGTGGGCCCGTAAGGCACACAGCCAAGTTAGTAAAAGTTTTGCAATGTCTAGACTCAACTTCGCCAAGGAGTTGGAAAGGGATTCCACAGCAATGGCTCGATACCAACTTCAGACGCCTCGATTTAATCAGACACTAATCATGCACGCAAACGTACGATCAAGATCGAGGACTCACGGAAGATATCACAACACAACTCTAAAAGTAAAATGAGTCATACAAGCATCATAATACAAGCCTGGGGCCTCGAGGGCTCGAATACAAGTGATCGATCATAGACGAAGTCACGGAAGCAACAATATCCGAGTACGACATAAGTTAAACAAGTTGCCATAAGATGGCTAGCACAAACCGATACAAATCGAAGAGGCGCAGCCTCCGCCTCGATCCTCCTAAACTACTCCCCGGTCGCCGCCGACACTCGCACGTAGTAGTAGGCACCTCCAGTAGTAGTAGCCGCCGACGACGGTGGCCTGCTCTGGGCTCCAACATCCGTTGCGACAACCGAGAGAAAGAAAAAGGGGAAAAAGGGGAAGAAAGCAACCGTGAGTACTCATCCAAAGTACTCGCAAGCAAGGAGCTACACTACATATACATGGGTATATGTGTAAAAGGCCATATCAAGGACCGAATCGCAGAATGCCGTAATAAGAGGAGGATAGCTAATCCCGTCAAGACTACGCTTCGGGCGGCCTCCGCCTTGCAAAGATGTAGAAGAGAGTAGATTGAAGTCCTCCAAGTAGCATCTCCAAGTAGCATCTCCAAGTAGCATCTCCAAGTAGCATCTCCAGTGTATCGCATAGCATAATCCTACCCGGCGATCCTCTCCTCGTCGCCCTGTTAAAGAGCGATCACCGGGTTGTATCCGCACTTGGAAGGGTGTGTTTTATTAAGTATCCAGTTCTAGTTGTCATAAGGTCAAGGTACAACTCCGGTCGCCCTTTTACCGAGGGACACGGCTATTCAATAGATTAATCACGCAGGGTGCACCACATAACCCAACACGCTTGATCCCATTTGGCCGACACACTTTCCGGTCATGCCCGCCTCGAAGATCAACACGTCGATCCCCACCTAGGCACAACAGAGCGGTCAAGACACCGGTCTAAACCTAAGCGCACAGGGTCCGGGCCCATCGCCTTAGCACACCTGCGACGCTATAACGCGCCGAAGCGTAACTAGCCCCTTAATACAAGCGCAGCTTACGCTCCAATCCGGCGCGCACACGATCGCCGACGCCAAGAAGGCTTCGCCGATACCACGACATCGGGATACCCATAACTACTCCCACGAGATGGTTAGTGCGTATAGACCAAATGGCCGACTCGGATCAAATACCAAGATCTCGTTAAGCGTGTTATTATGAAGCAACCATGACACCGATCAGGGCGTGCCCACCTCTCGCCTAGGTGGTCTCAACTGCCTGTCGCTCCGCCACAAAGATCCACACAGAGGGCCGCGGGACAAAGGTCCTTTCATTTCTAACTGCGGAATCACTCGCGGGTACTCTTCGAGCGGACCCGACTTTAGTCACCATCTGTAGTATGTATGTATGTATGTATAGTATATACCCGTGATCACCTCCCGAGTGATCACGGCCCAATAGTATAGCAAGGCAGACTGACAAGAATGTAGGGCCAATGATGATAAACTAGCATCCTATACTAAGCATTTAGGATTGCAGTAAGGTATCAACAGATGTAGCAACAATGTCGCTATGCATCGTAATAGGATTATCGAAAAGCAAGAATATGCTACACTACTCTAATGCAAGCAGATAGAGGAGAATAGGCGATATCTCGTGATCAAGGGGGGCTTGCTGGTTGCTCGGGCAAGAGAGAGGGGTCGCCAACTCCGTAGTCGAACTGGGGGTCGCTCGGCGCAGCCTTGGTCTCACCGAAAAGAAGAGGGGGAGAAACAGAAATACATAGCAAGCAAGTGTGTAACAGGACAACAAGCAGAGCTAGACGTGTTCTATCACAAAGATGAGGTGATACTGTGAAGGGGGAAACATCCGGAAAGTATCCCGGTGTTCCGTGTTTTCAGACGATGAACCGGAGGTGAAATGTTGCAGTTCACTATGCTAGGGACGCGTGGCGGATGAACGGGCCGCGATCCTAATCGCCTCGCTGCTCGAGCAACTTTCATGTACAAAGTTTTTCCATCCAAGCTACGGTTTATTTTATATTAATTTTAAAAGGTTTAATCATTTTAGAATTTATTTAATTATTTAATTCTAACATTATCCAGATAGTGCATGCCGACGCCATCATGACATCAAGATGACATCGCAAGTCAACAGAGGTGTCGATTAGTCAATCGACGTAGGGTCCATGGGACCCACCGCCATACACTATTAGGTTAATTAGGTTTAGATTAAACTAATTATCGCCTAGATAAACTAACAAAAGTTAATTAGATTAATTAAATAGGATTAGTCGACTTAATTAATTTAATTAATTAATTAATTAACTATTTAAATTTATTTTTATTATTATTATTATTTTTAAAAAACGCTCGGGGCGCCAGTCTGCTTGTCATAGGCAGAGGCCATAGCGGCACGAGCGCTAACCCGCACAAATTAACGAAGCGCTTAGTTCCCGGGCGCACCACTGTGCAACAAGGGGCGGTGGTGCGGGCGCCAAAGACGCTGGCGTTGAGCTCGGCGGCCGCGACGGGCGGAGTATGTGAGGCCGCGGCTAATCGGTGCGGGGCTCGCACCGACGCCATGAGAGGCGAGGTGAGCGCTACTGGGCCCTTTGGTCGCGAAGGAGGCGGCCGGGACGGTTGCCACGGCAGACGGGTGCGGGAGCAACGGCCGCTGTGGTAGGTGGTGAGCGCGACGGGCGAAGGGCGAAGGCGGCAGGCAAGGCAGCGGCTTGGCGCGAGCGCGGGTGAGGCTACGGTCGATCGCAGAGCGAGAGAGGAGAGGTCGGGGCTCATCAAGGGTGTAGGGACATGGAAGCGTGCTTTGGAAGGCCGAGAGGACGGCGGGACGAGCGACGGAGGGAGGAGGACGGCGAGGTGGCGGCGTCCAGCGAGGAAAACCTGAGAGGCCGGGCGGCGACGCGTGGTGGCGAAGGGGTTTGGCCTGCCCGATCCACTGGGAAGGAGGGAGACGAGGAGGTGGCGGATGGGAGCCGTGAGGAGGAGGCGGGAGGCGGCTTCGGCGGTTCCAGGCGGTGGTTCCTCGATCCCGATCCAGACGGGAGAGAGGAGGGGCGACGGGTAGAGTGGGGGGTGGATGGGGTTTCCCCCTGGTGGGGTTATGGAGGAGGGATGGGCGGTCGGTGTGGTTTAATGGGCCGGCCTGTCTGGGCGAAGCCAGTGGGGCCTTTTTTTTTTTCCTTTTTTGTTTGTTTCGTTTTCTTTTCTTTCTTTTTTAAATTACTTTCTTTTCTGCTTAAATCATTTTAAACCATTTAGCCATTTTATAAAAATGTGTTTGTTGCACCATAATTATTTTGTAATATTCGCAACCAATTTAACATTTTAGTTTTAATTTTAGAAAACTTTTATTATTACCATTAATTCGAATTTGAATTTCGAACGGTTTTGAATTATTGTGAGGATAGCAACAAGAATCGAGGTGTCATGGCATCATTAGCAGAGAATTATCAGAGCTTAATTATCCCAAGGCCATAGTCGCTTTCATCAAGTGCGACCATCGCCTAAGGGTGGTCGGGCGCCAAGGTTCACAACGCCGAGCATCCCGTGGGTGTTCATCAAGTGCTTAAATGATGGGGTATGTGCTCTTTTAGCTTTTGCATGTTTGTGCTCTTGGATTAGACTAGTGGTGCTAACTTTAAGTTTTTTTTTGTGTAGACCGGATGCAAGTTTTGGTATTGGGAAGAAGAGTACATCGATCCGCTGATAGAGCTTAAATGTAGTGCATGTTCGCAGCACTTTTAGCTAGCCTAGAGGCTTTAGATGAGACAAGTGCATTTGTTGCTAGATTAGAGTCTAGGCACGATACTACGGTGAAGAAGCAACAAGGCACGATACTACGGTGAGGAAGCAACGCCGACTGCTTGAAGAAGAAAGGAGGGGGCAACGTCGTGCCTCCTCCACAGATCAACAATGAGTGCATCGAGAAGGCGCTAATCCAACTCAAGGGAGCAGTTATGGAAGTTGGGTATCTTCTCAAATGTACTCTTGTGGTTCTTGTTTTTTTGGCCTTGTTTTACTAGTCAAAATGTGATGATGTATTGTTATGTACCAAAAATGAATGATAAAAAAAGTTTAAGGACTTGCAAAGAAATATACGCGGACAGGATGGGGCAAATGGATGCGGCCGCGCGCTAGGCGCACGGCCACCGCATCCCAGGACAGGCCCGGACACGACCCCAAACCCCTACCCAAATGGACCGAAACCGGACAAAACGGATGTCCGTTTGGGGTCGCGCGGTGGAGTTGGCCTAATGTACTGGTAGCATATGAAATCTCGCACTTCCTAAGGAATAAGAGAAGCGACCAAGAGGGTGTTACAACAGTTAAGGCCGATATGAGTAAAGCATATGATAGAGTGGAGTGAAACTTTCTTGAAGCAATGATGGCAAAGATGGGATTTAGTCACTAGTGGATCAACCCTACCATGAAATGCGTAAGAACAGTGAGATATCAAATTAAAGTCAATGGTGTCCTCACTGACCACTTCAGTCCTTCATGTGGTTTGCGTCAAGGGGATCGTTTGTCACCATATCTCTTTGCCATATGTGCGGAGGGGCTGTTTGTGTTGCTACAAGAGGCCGAGAGGGTGGGAAGGATTACTGGACTCAGAACCTATCAGTCAGCACCAAGTGTGCCACATTTGTTCTTTGTCGATGACTCAATGATATTGCTGAAGGCAAAACAGGAAGAGGCAGCGGCCCTTCGTGGGATTCTTGACTTGTATGAAAACAGCTCCGGGTAGTGCATTAATCTAGAAAAGTCTACGCTCATGTTCTCTCATAATACGAAGCTATAGGCAACACAGTGAAGGGAACTCTTGGCATAAGAAAGGACTAAGATTTGGTGGAGCTAATAAGACAAAGAAAGGACTTTGCACTGGATTAGCTGGGAAACTCTAACCCGACCCAAAGGAATGGGAGGACTAGGATTCTGAGACATGCACGACTTCAACATCGACATGCTATCACGGCAGGAGTGGCGATTCCTACAAAACCTCACAGCATATGTGCTCATACATTGAAAGTTCGATATTTCCCTCACTGCTCAATACTTGAAGTTGTGCCAAGGGATGGCATCTCCTATTCATGGAGGAGTATTCTACATGGTCTAGAGCTGGTCAAGCAAGGCTATATATGGCGAATCTGTCATGGAATTGTCACGGCAGATGCCCTACTATAAGGACTTAGGTGTCGAGCCAACGCAACGTAGTTAGCTTGAAGGGGTTAAAACGGGACAAGGGACACAGAGAGTTTACCCAGGTTCGGCCCCTCGCAACGAGATAAAGGCCTACTCCTGCTTTAGGTTATCTTGCTTGGGTTTCGATTACCAGGGAGCGAATACGCTTGACCTAGTTCTCGACTTATTGTTTCTTGCCCTAACCCGCCGCCGGGTCACCCTTTATATACACAGGCGATGCCCGACGGCTTACAGAGTCCCGGCCCGCTCATACACAACGTGTCCGGCTCGGTGACAGAACTAAACTTTCCTTAACATACAAGTTAAACATACGGCGGTTTATGCCTGTGGGCCTCAAGTCTCCTCCGGGTCTTGGGCCTTCAGTAAGCTTGCTTCATGAACTACCATCTTCAACATCTTCTTGGGCCTTCTCATTGTGAACCACCAGTGGTATGACCCGGCCCCTCCTGGGCGGGTCATTCCCAATAGTTATATCCCCAACATTAGGCCCCAGGTTGATGTGAACTTGTTCATATCAATCTTCAACACTTAGAAAAAAAATCCGTCCTCGTCAGTCCTTATGAAATCTTATAACCCGCCGTGACGTCAGCTCACAGAATCGTGGTAACCCGCCATGACATCATCTCACATTAATATCACACGAGGACCAAATCTCAACATGCCTTCACTTTTAATGAATCTCCAAAAATCGAGGCATCTTTTGCTGTCACAATTTTTTTTGGCCTCCTCGATTCCCGCACATGCCACTTATCCTTCTGCCTTATAAATAGGGCCAGGGGTCCGATTCATTTTCCCCTTGCCTCCTCGTCTTCGTCCTCTTCCTCACTACGCCCCATACCGAGCCCGCCGCCGCCGACCTTCGCCCATCGCCTCAACCTCGGCCACAGATCAACCTAAACGCACTGAGCTCCTCTCAAGGCCTGCTGCTCAACAGCCTCGGTAAGCCTTCCTCTTTCCTCACCATAGATCTGCATTAGGGTTTGCTCGAGTTCTTCGGAGTTCATCTCCGTTCCTCTTTGTTCATCCCTGTCTTTGTAGTTTTGATCTGAGTTAGGTGCTCATCTTGCGCGGCATCAGTTTTAGCACTCATTTTTAATATTTGAACTCCTCCTCTCCGTGAGAGATCCCGTCTGAGCACATGAACTGTTCTGCTGCCGCAACTTAGGTTTAGAATTTTCTTCATTATTTGAATTGTTGTAGATCCAAAATTATAGCATCAATCCGTGAAAGATGTTTTTCCAACACTTGGCAATTTTTCCACTCATAGATCTGAAAATTGATAGCTGTGTGGGCAGCTTAACTTATAAACCATAACCCGCCAGGTACCATTAGTCCCCTCTTAAGCCGCCAATAGATTGCTCTGTATGTCTCAAAACTAACCTCCGACTTAACATACGACATGTTTATTTACCTTTGAACCAGTGACCGATTTAACCAATATAATCTTAAACCGGCAATATTTTCCTTTCAGACCTTCATCAACAATTACTAAGACCTTCACTTCCTGCAACTGGGTACCATCCCGGGTCACCGAGGAAGATTTGAATAATTTTGTCGAAACTGGCGTCTTAGCCAAGAAGGACGACATCCACTAGAGGGCCCAGGCACCGGAAATCCTCCTGAGCCCAAGGAAGGGGAAGTGATCATTTTTACTGATCATATGAT
The DNA here is from genome assembly GCA_021437245.1 of Aegilops speltoides. NCBI lineage: Eukaryota > Viridiplantae > Streptophyta > Magnoliopsida > Poales > Poaceae > Aegilops > Aegilops speltoides. The sequence goes on from CM038146.1 coordinate 378,900,099, forward strand.
CCGGGGGTTTACACCGCCCGGCTCAAAAAAATTTCTAGACGTGCTACAATTCTTCCAACTTCATCCTCAAGACGTCGGGCCCAATTCTATCTCCAACATTTGCAACTTCCAAGTCTTTTGTGAAGCTTATCTTCAAGAGGAACCCACTGTTGAACTGTTCAGGGAATTTTAATATTTGAACTGGCAGACGGAGTTCACCGACGGGCCCAACTTGGAACTAGGCAGAGTTTCCATTCAGAAACGGAAAGAGGCCTCCTTCCCATATGCCAAGCCGCCCAGTCATCCCAAGGACTGGAACCAGACTTTGTTCTATTGCCAAGACACATCTCCAGAAGGTGAGAATCCTCTGCCGGGTTATTGTGAACACCGGCTCAACAATACACACCCGCTCCCACAGCGGACCAGCACGAAGGAACGGGCCAAGTATGCGCCCATTTTTTCAAAGATTAGAGCTTTCATGGCGAACAGCTTAACCAGCGTTGACCTTGTTCGGTGCTGGGTCTCTTGGAGGATTCTGCCCTTAAGCCGGGCAAAGTGCACTAAAACCGGACTTAGTCCTTTCTGCACCTTCAACCAGCTGCCAGCTGTAAGTGTTGCACACAATGTTTCCAGTTTGAATCATGTTTTCATTAACACTGTCCACTTATGATCATCTAACCTCCACAGGCCAATTCTCCTTTTTTGGAAGAAGAAGCTGCAGGATAAGCCGACCAAGCCGACCCGGACCAAGCCCAAGGCTACCAAAAAAACTGCCAAGAAGAAGAACGACCCCTCCGAGTTACTGAACTTGGATGACGATGGTGATGATGATGATTCGGAGGTAGAACTTGATTCTCTTGGTTCATTTTTTGTACATCTCATTGACGATGACTATTATCAGGATGAAGCGGAAGCCAGCCGCGCGGGTGACGAAGAGGTAATTGTTCTTTCCTCCGGCTCATAATCTCTGCCAAAATAGAAAACTCGACAAGCAAGCTGGAAAGTAAGGTTTTCTCATCCTTTGGCTTATCTGGATCCCAACTTTATTTTGAAGAAGCAGCAACACGACGCTCGCCGCACAACATGGAACAGTGGAGGTGGAGTCCTTTCCTCTGGCTTACCGAACACTCCAGCTCCCCGCAAGCGTCGTCCAGAGGTCTCAATAGTTTCTGACTTAACTTGTCCCCAAGCTGGTATTTTCCGACAACCTCTTAATCCCTCCGATTCAAATTACCAGGGAACGTCTCATTCCTCCTCTGGCGACTCAACGGGAACTCATGTCCCAGCCTTCAAACCTGTGCCTAGGTAAGACTGCTAAATCTCTGCCTTCAATTATATACTCAATTGTTGTGTTAACCTCATCTTGTGTTTCATTCACAGAGTTATGGCAAAGCCCAGCAAAAAATGAAGGTGACAAAAACCACTGAAAACCCTTCTGAGCTGGAGCAACAGTCAACAGAGACCTCCCACGATGCCCCTAAAGCCACAGCTGATGAACCGCCACTGGTCGAGCACAACATTGACATGGACTAGATGGATGTTGATCCATCCACCACCCAGCCGCCAAGCCCTATTAAGCCACCAAGCCCATCAAGCCTACTGAAGAAAAGGCTGATGATGTTACTATCACTGGGCATGGTTATACAGCGCCAGGCAATCCCACTGTCTTGTCCAAGCATAACGCTAAGGAAGAAATTTTTGTTGCTGACAAAGGCAAGTGGTCAGTCAACTTAGAGAGTTATGCCCACTTCAGTGCTCAAGAGATCCACTCTGGGTATTTAAACCGCCTATACACAAGTCGCGATTTTGAAGCCGGCCTAGTGAACTTGATGAAGGAGCGCCTTGAGGTAAACACTATAGCTCTCTTCATATGAATACACTTCCATTAGCCGCCAAGTTTACTGGACACGATAGAATAAAATGTACTATAGACTTTAAATAGCTTGGTAGATCAAATCCAGTAGCACCCAAGGGCTAGCTTATCTGTCAAGATGAGCCGGGACTTTGAAAACTAATTATTCAATTTTGCACATGTAGCCCCCAAGGGTCGGCTTAATCTGTCAAGATGAGCCAGGACTTTTGAATAGCAATGATTCCATTTTGCACTTGTAGCCCCCAAGGGCCGGCTTAATCTGCCAAGATAAGCCGGGTCTCATTACCATATTTGTCCATAAAATCCAAGTATATAGCCCCCATGAATCGGCTATAGTCACCATAATGTAGCCTGGTCATCATAAAATTGTCTTCAAAAAAGAGCAATGTGCATTAGCCCCCAAGTGCCAAGTAAAATACTTTTATTATGCTTGGGACTTTTTAAATAAGATGATTTTGACCCTGCCTGTTGTTTATATGTTGTAGGCTGAACTTAATGTCAAAGAATCCCAAGTTGCTGACCTTCAAGAGAACATAAAGTCTCAGCAATCTGAAACTTCCTAGGCCAAAGCTGAATTGTCCACTGCCTTGGCAGAGATAGAAAAGCTGAAGAAAGACTTCAAGTCTGACCAAGCAGGCTGGGAAACAGAGAAATCAGCTCTATTGAAGAGAGCCGAAGAAGGAGAAATGGCTCTTAAGCCTGTAGCTGAAGAGCTTGCCGGTTTAAAACATAAAATCTACGCCATGACTGCTGCCATCTTCGGTAGGTAATTTCATCCTAATTTGATACTACCAAAGCATTGCAAGAATCTTTCATCCGGCTTATAGATGTACTTGTGAATGCAGGCTCCAGAATCTCACATCTTGGCTGAGACATGCGCAAGAAGCTGAAGGCCGCCTACACCCTTATGGAACAACTGTACACGAGCATGCAATGAGCTATCTCTGTTGCCTCACACAAGAAACAACCGCCAACCCTTACCAAGGACACGCTGGAGAAGCTATCTGTGCTACCCTAACGAATTGAAGAGCTAAAGAAATCTGCTGCTAGAGCTGGCGCACTCACCGCACTAACCCAAGCTAAAGAATGGCAAGCAGATCTTGACCCGGAGGACTTGGCCAATGGTTGTCCTAGTGTAAAGGAGGACGGGTCTCCCTTCAGTGCTGAGGACTTTTCTTCAATAGCAAGAGATATACGTCCTTTAGCAAGCAAGTTAGCTGAAGATACCGACCTGTCACATTATCAGGTGGTTTACGACGCTAACAACAAAAAGGTCAAGGCGCCAATCCATGAGTCCCAGGACCTTACTCCTGCAATTCGTAAGCACACTTTTGCCCCTGACATTGACCCGTCAGCACTTATTAGTGACGAGGCTGTATTCAAAGCTTTGATTGGGATCAAGTGGGCCACCTGTAACACCCCCAGTGTCATGCTAGAGTCATCCCCTGTTGGCGCCAGGTCACCATGCTTACTGAGCTAGTTATCACTTGATGAAAAATCCAAGTCAAATTCAAATACAAATTATGAGTGAAATTCAAAATTTCTCAAACATGAAAACTAAAATGTTCTTCATGTGCCAAATAATCCATAACTAATATTGGTAGTAAACCAACATTTTTTCAAATGTCCAAGTGCCCTAAACCACTTTAAAACAGTGGCTAAAACTATAGTTTAAATGCCTTTTTAAATTACGAAGGTTGCAAACTATTTCAAAAGCCTCACAATTCATTTTGTGGCATTGCACAATAATTCTTTGGAATTGTTTTAGCCAGTGGCATAAGTTTGCAAAGTCATTAGTGGCTAAAAGAAAAGGCAAAAGCTGCTGGAAAAGAAAAAACAAAAAAAGAAAAGGAAAGAAGAAGGGGTGGGAGAGCCCCTGGCCTCCCCTTAGGCTTCGACCCATCCCCCTGGGCTTCGGCCCACTCCCACCCATCCATCCCAATCCCCCCCCGCACTGGTTGCCCCTCTCCCTACTTCCTGTTCCTCGGTCTCAGACCGCAACAGGGACGTGCTCCCGCCCGACCACCTCGCCGGCCACGCCGACAAGGGGATAAGGACGCCGACGCGGCGCCCCCTCGGGTTCCCCTCCCCATCTCATCCACTCCCCCTTTCCCCTTCTCTCTCTCCTTCTCCCTCGTTTTGGAGAGGAGGCCGACGCGGTCGCCGCCGTGCCTCGCCCGTCCTCGTGGCTACCGACCTCGCCGCGCCTCGCCGACCTATCCAGCAGCTCCGCCGTCGTCGACTACCTAGTCCCCGTCCACGAGCACAAACCGGGAAGCACCGCAGCCGCCGTTCATCCTCGTCCCCATCTCCGGCTGCCGTCGATCTTCTTCGTCTCCGGCGCCGTCTCTGCTGCTACTAAATCTCCGAGGGCCACCTGATAACCCACAAGTATAGGGATCGCAACAGTTTTCGAGGCTAGAGTATTCAACCCAAATTTGTTGATTCAACACAAGGGGAGCCAAAGAATATTCTCAAGTATTAGCAGCTGAGTTGTCAATTCAACCACACCGAAACTTAGTATCTGCTGCAGAAAGTGTTTAGTAGCAAAGTAATATGATAGTGGTGGTAACGGTAACAAAAGTAAAGACAAAGAAAAGTAATGTTTTTGGTATTTTGTAGTGATTGTAACAAAGAGTAACGGAAAAGTAAATAAGTGTGAACCGGTATATGGAAAACTCGAGGCACCGGATTAGCGATGGATAATTATGCCGATGTGGTTCATCATGTAGCGATCATAACATAGGGTGACATGTAACTAGCTCCAGTTCATCAATGTAATGTAGGCATGTATTCAGATATAGTCATACGTGCTTATGGAAAAGAACTTGCATGACATCTTTTGTCCTACCCTCCCGTGGCAGCGGGTCCTATTGGAAACTAAGGGATATTAAGGCCTCCTTTTAATAGAGAACCGAACAAAGCATTAGCACATAGTGAATACATGAACTCCTCAAACTATGGTCATCACCGGAGTGGTCCCGATTATTGTCACTTTGGGGTTGCCGGATCATAACACATAGTAGGTGACTATAGACTTGCAAGATAGGATCAAGAACACACATATATTCATGAAAACATAATAGGTTCAGGTCTGAAATCATGGCACTCGGGCCCTAGTGACAAGCATTAAGCATAGCAAAGTCATAGCAACATCAATCTCAGAACATAGTGGATACTAGGGATCAAACCCTAACAAAACTAACTCGATTACATGATAAATCTCATCCAACCCATCACCATCTAGCAAGCCTACGATGCAATTACTCACTCACGGCGGTGAGCATCATGAAATTGGTGATGGAGGATGGTTGATGATGATGACGGTGATGAATCCCCCTCTCCGGAGCCCCGAACGGACTCCAGATCAGCCCTCCCGAGAGAGATTAGGGTTTGGCGGCGGCTCCGTATTGTAAAACGCGATGATTTCTTCTCTCTAATTTTTTTCTCCCCGAAAGCCAATATATGGAGTTGGAGTTGGCGTCGGAGGGCCACCAGGGGGCTCACGAGGTAGGGGGGCGCGCCCAGGGGGGCGCCCCCACCCTCGTGAGCAGGGTGTGGGCCCCCTGGTCTTCATCTTTTGCGAGGATTTTTCTTTATTTTTTCTAAGGTGTTCCGTGGAGTTTCAGGACATTCCGAGAACTTTTATTTTCTGCACAAAAACAACACCATGGCAATTCTACTGAAAACAGTGTCAGTCCGGGTTAGTTCCATTCAAATCATACAAGTTAGAGTCCAAAACAAGGGCAAAAGTGTTTGGAAAAGTAGATACGACGGAGACATATCAACTCCCCCAAGCTTAAACCCTTGCTTGTCCTCAAGCAATTCAGTTGACAAACTGAAAGAGAAAAAGAAACACTTTTACAAACTCTGTTTGCTCTTGTTGTTGTAAACATGAAAAGCCAGCATTCAAGTTTCAGCGATTATTATGAACTAACCATACTCACAATGACACATAGGTCTCACAATTACTTATACCAATAGCATAATCAGCTAGCGAGCTATAATAATAAAACTCGGGTGACAACACTTTCTCAAAATAATCATAACATGATATAACAAAATGGTATCTCGCTAGCCCTTTCTGAGACCACAAAACATAAATGCAGAGCACCTTTAAAGATCAAGGACTGACTAAACATTGTAATTCATGGTAAAAGAGATCCAATCAAGTCAGACCCAATATAAACCAATAATAATGAATGCAAATGACAGTGTGCTCTCGAGCGGGTGCTTTTTAATAAGAAGGGTGATGACTCAACACCAAAGTAAATAGATAGGCCCTTCGCAGAGGGAAGCAGGGATTTGTAGAGGTGCCAAAGCTCGGTTTTGAAATAGAGATAAATTATATTTTGAGCGGCATACTTTCATTGTCAACATAACAACTAAAAGACGATGATATCTTCCATGCTAAACAGATTATAGGCGGTTCCCAAACAGAATGGTAAAGTTTATACTCCCCTTCCTCCACAAGCATCAATCCATGGCTTGCTCGAAACAACAAGTGCCTCCAACATTCAACGGGTCCCAAGGGGAGTTTTGTTTGCAGTTATTTTGATTTAGTTTGCACAAAGCATGGGACTGGGCATCCCGGATACCAGTCATTTTTTCGTGAATGAGGAGCGGAGTCCACTCCTCTTGAGAATAACCCGCCTAATATGGAAGATAAGGGCAGCTCTAGTTGACATATGAGCTATTCGAGCATGCAAAACAGAATGTTTGTTTGAAGGTTTAGAGTTTGGCACATACAAATTTACTTGGAACGGCAGGTAAATACCGCATATAGGTAGGTATAGTGGACTCATATGGAATAACTTTGGGGTTTAAGGAGTTTGATGCACAAGCAAGATTCCCGCTTAGTACAGTGAAGTCTAGCAAAAGACCTGGAAGCGATTAAGCGAGAGAGAGCGACAACAGTCGTAAACATGCATTAAAATTAATTCACACCGAATACAAGCATGAGTAGGATATAATCCACCATGAACATAAATATCATGAACGCTATGTTGATTTGATTCAACTACATGCGTGAACATGTGCCAAGTCTAGTCACTCAATACATTTAAAGGAGGATACCATCCCATCATACCACATCATAATCATTCTAATAGCATGTTGGCACGCAAGGTAAACCATTATAACTCATAGCTAATCAAGCATGGCACAAACAACTATAATCTCTAAATGTCATTGCAAATATGTTTACTTCATAATAGCTGAATCAAGAACGATGAATCATCATATTTACAAAAACAAAAGAGGTCGAGTTCATACCAGCTTTTCTCTTCCCAATAAGTCCATCATATATCATCATCATTGCCTTTCACTTGCACGACCGAACGGTGTGTATAATAATAAGAGTGCGTGCATTGACTAATTTGGAATCGCAAGCATCAACTCAAGAGAGAAGACAAGTAATATGGGCTCTAAGTTAAATAAACAATCATGCATATAAGAGCCACTAAGTATTTTCAATATAGTCTTCTCGACCCCCAAAGAAAGGAAAAGAAAAAAAAACTATTTACATGGGAAAGCTCCGAACAAGTTAAAGAAGAACGGGAAATATTTTTGGGTTTTCTTTTTAATTCTACTACAAGCATGGAAAGTAAACTAACTATTTTTTTGGTTTTTCTTAAGGTTTAACAAACACACAAGAAGAAAGGAGGAAAAATAAATTTAAACTAGCATGGATATTACAGCGAAAAAGTATGAGCACCGACATCTAGCAATGAGAGTGTGTGTGAACATGAATGTAATGTCGGTGGGAAATACGTACTCCCCCAAGCTTAGACTTTTGGCCTAAGTTGGTCTATTGCCAGGGATGGCCTGGCGGATACCCGTAGGTGTAGCTGGGGTCGTAGTGTGACGAAGAAGACTCTGACTGCCTGTGACGCCCGGATAATTAAGCTACAGTAATTCTCTGCTAATGATGTCACATCACCCCGATTACTGTTACTAATCTCGCGTTAGTTCGAAACCGTTTCGGATTCAAATAAAAGAAAACAAGCAAAAAGACAAATGTTTTCAAATATTAAAACTAAAATGTTCGTAGTGAATCAAATATTTCATAGGTAATTATTGGTGGAGAGACCACACGTTTATAAAATATTTAAATACTATAAATTGAATAAAATAGTAGCGAAAACTATTATTTAAACACTTTTAAATATTAAATAATTATGAAACTATTTTAGATTGGTTAGCAAGTTAGTGTGGCAATGGCATATTTGGTAGCATCAAATTAGGTGCCATTTTGGTATTTTACTAAAACAAAAATAAAAGGTATTTAAAAGAAAGCATAAACTATAAAAAGAAAATTAGAAAAGGAAAAAGACAAAGAAAAAGAAAAAGGCTAGAGCCTACTGTGCACTAGGCCTGCTAACTACACGGGAGGCCCAGCCCAACTTCCCCCTCTCCTTCCTCCTCTGTTCACATAGGAGAGGTGGACGCCGGGCAGCCGCCCGTGGCCGCGATGGCCACGTGCCGATCATCCGCCACGCCCCTGTCGACCTATAAGGGTCGCATCGCACCCCGAAACCCTAGCCCGCCTTCCCGTTCCCCGCACACGCGCCGTTTCCTCTTTGCTCGCCCGAAGCGCCTCCATGGTCGCGTCGTCAACGTGCCGCGACCACCGGCCACCGTCCGCCACACCGACGGGTCGGGGAGGTCCACCGTGGACGAGTTAAATCGCCTGCGCCCTCAAGACCAAGCCGGAGAGCCCGCATCGCCGCCATCGAGTTCGTCTTCGACATCCTGCACCGTCGGCCGCCATCATCAATTCGCTCGACCCCCACCGTCCCCGGCTTCCCCGACCACGTCCCCGGCCCCGTGGTGAGCAACTCCTCCGGATCCCCTTTCCTCCGCCTCGATTGGGTCGTATTTTGCCGTCCCCGAGCACATCCGATCTCGCGCGTACGCGTACGTACGTATGTGCGTGAGCTGCTGCCTGCTTCTGCTGCTTAACTGACGTATGCGGCTGCTGTGTACTGCTGGTTGCCGCCGCGTGACCTGCCTGCAGCCGCCGCTCTCCCCCTGCTACCTCTGCTGTCGCTGCCGCAAGCTGTTGCTGCTCCCGCTTGCTGCTGCTCACTGCTGGTGCCCGCCGCTGCTGCTCCTGGCTGCTAGCGATTGGCGATTGCTGCTCCCAGATGCTGTTGATTGCCGGCTGCTGATTCTTCCCTACTGCCGCTGCTAGTTGTTGTTCCAGCCGATGCTGGCTGCTGTTAGTGGCCATGACCGTGGCCATGTAAGCCCGTGTGGTGTGCGTGAGTATGCACAACCACCGCCGGCCGGCCGTGCATTTTATCTTAGCGGCTAATTACTAATTAGTAGTTTGGTTATCTACTAGCATATGACATGTGGGACTCCCCTTTGATTAAATTAGTTAGTTGTTTTATTAGCACTTGGACAATGACATGTGGACCACACATCCTGTTGACCAGTCTAATTGACCTGGTCAACCTAACCCATGGACCCACCTGTAATACACACTGGCTAGCATATCACCATGTGACAGGAGTATTTAGGTATATAATTTCGAATTGAAATATTTTAGAAAATCCTTAAAACTTTGAAAATCATATAAAATAATCCGTAACTTCGGACGGAAAAACTTTGTACATGAAAGTTGCTCAGAACGACGAGACGATTTCGGATACGCAACCCATTCGTCCGCCACACACACCTAACATATCAAACACGCAACTTTCCCCCTCCGGTCCTCCGGTCCGAAAACACGGAACACCGGGAATACTTTCCCGGATGTTTCCCCCCCTTCACCGGTATCACCTACTACCGCATTAGGGCACACTGAACACCGCGTATTGTCTTGTTACACTTTGTGATGCTTTGATTGCTCTGTTATTTATTGTGTTCCCTCTCCGTTACTTCTTTCCGATAGACCCCGAGATCGCGCCATGACCCCAGTTCCACTACGGTGTTGGTGACTCGTCCTTCTTGCCAGAGCAACCAGCAAGCACCCCCTTGATCACCAGATATCGCCTATTCTCCTCTATACCGCTTGCATTAGAGTAGTGTAGCATGTTCTTGCTTCGATTGATCCTATTACGATGCATAGCGACATTGTTGCTACATCTGTTGATACCTTACCGCAATCCTAAATGCTTAGTATAGGATGCTAGTTTATCATCATTGGCCCTACATTCTTGTCGACCGCCTTGCTATACTATCGGTCCGTGATCACTTGGGAGGTGATCACGGTATATACTATACATACATACATACTATCTGAGATGGTGACTAAAGTCGGGTGACTCATTGAGTACCCGCAAGTGATTACGATGAGAAATTTGAAAGGACGGTGGCTCCATCCGGTAGAGGTGGGCCTGGGTTCTGACGGCCCCGATTGTTACTTTGTGGCGGAGGCGGCAGGCGAGTTGAGACCACCTAGGAGGCAGTGGGCTGGCCTGCTCGGCGCTCGCGGATACTTAACACGCTTAACGAGATCTTGGTATTTGATCCGAGTCGGCCATTTGGTCTATACGCACTAACCATCTACGTGGGAGTAGTTATGGGTATCCCGCCGTGGTATCACCGAAGCCTTCGTGGCGTCGTCGGCGGCGGCGTGGCCGGATTGGAGCGTAAGCCCGCTCTTGTATTAAGGGGCTAGTTACGCTTCCGGCCGCCGCATAACGTCTTGGTGTGCATTGGGCGATGGGCCCGCACCCTGCGGCGCTTAGGTTTAGACCGGCGGTTGACCTCTCTGTTGTGCCTAGGTGGGGCTGCGGCGTGTTGATCTTCCGAGGCGGGCATGACCCAGAAAGTGTGTCGGCCAAATGGGATCGGCGTGTTGGGTTATGTGGTGCACCGCAGGGAAGTTAATCTATTGAATAGCCGTGATCTTGATAATGTGACGACTTGAGTTGTACCTTGACCTTATGACAACTAGAACCGGATACTTAATAAACACACCTTCCAAGTTCCACATACAACCCGGTGATCGCTTTTCCCAGGCGACAAGGGAGGATCGCGGGTAGGATTATGCTATGCGATGCTCTTGGAGATGCTACTTGGAGATGCTACTTGGAGGACTTCAATCTACTCTCTTCTACATGTTGCAAGGCGGATGCTACGAGCGTAGTCTTGACGTGATTAGCTATCCCCTCTTATTACGGCATTCTGCGATTCGGTCCACCGATATGGCCCTTACACATATACCCATGCATATGTAGTGTAGATCCTTGCTTGCAGTACTTTGGATGAGTGCTCACGGTTGCTTTCTCCCCTTTCCCCCCTTTCCTTTCTTTACGGTTGTCGCAACCAGATCTTCGGAATCGAGAGCCAGACGCCACCGTTGAGGACGACTACTACATGAAGGTGCCTACTACTACGTGCGGTGGCGGCGGCGACCGGGAGTAGTTTAGGAGGATCGAGCGGGAGGCTGCGCCTCTTCGATCTGATCCCGGTTTGTGCTAGCCTTCTTAAGGCAAACTTGTTTATCTTATGTACGTACTCAGATATTGTTGCTTCACGACTTCGTCTATGATCGAGCACTTGTATTCGAGCCCTCGAGGCCCCTGGCTTGTATTATGATGCTTGTATGACTTAATTTACTTTTAGAGTTGTGTTGTGATATCTTCCCGTGAGTCCCTGATCTTGATCGTACACGTTTGCGTGCATGATTAGTGTACGATTAAATCGAGGGCGTCACAAGTTGGTATCAGAGCCGACTGCCTGTAGGAATCCCCTTTCCAACTCCTTGGCCGAAGTCGAGTCTAGTCATTGAAAAACATTTACTAACATGGCTGTGCGGCTTACGAGCCGACGTCGCCATTGGATGGTATTAGGATCTTTTACTCTTTGTCTATACTCTGGGACTCTGATCTCTCTTCTATTCGGGTTAAATGAACTTTACTAAATCTAACATTAGGATCTCGTTATCACTTTCACCGGAGAGCCTCTTATTCTTGATGATCGCTGCCGCACATGAAGGCCACGAAGATACTCTCATTGTTAACCCGAGAACTTGTGTTCATCGCGTTTGCAATTCCTTCCACCGTCAACCCTTTGGATAACTACTTGCGGTTGTTATTCTTACATTCATCGATTTGTCTTGTTATTACAAGATACCCGAAACACTAAATCGTTGTTTCGATAATTCTTTGAGCTTCTCGCCTTGATGTTCTTTGCCACTGAATACCCCTACGGATATTTACTCGCGCTTGCCGAGTATCCGATAAATCAAAGTTGTTCATGTGTTTCACAAAAATACATTCAGATACTATTCAATCCTCAGAAAATCCTTAGCAGCTTTATTGCTCGCAAATACTTGTCTACTAGCATTATGGATGCTTCCCATATATCTGGCAATATTCACTTGTATCTTTTGACACCGTCATTTTGATCCTATTGATTCAACATGTGTGCAAATGCACACAATCATCTATCAACCGTTCTAAATTATCTTTCCGGCTCAGACATCATTTTTGAACATGAGTGGTTCTCGACAAACTATTTGTCGTCAATTGTGCCTCTGGTCCATCCAACTTATCCATCCTTGATCAGAGTGACTGCTTCTGATCCTTTGTTTTGGAAATCGTAATTCCTTTGTTATCTAAGCATTGAATTATTCAGATGTTCTATAATATGATGCCCGTGCATTCTTCTTCCTCTGGATGAGTACCGATGCTCACATCAGATCTCTAGTGGACCATCGGTTCCTTTGTTGGATTTTATCCGACAACGTCCTTCATATTGAATAACCTTGAGAGCCTTTCCATGGGTATATAATGCTTTTGGTAAATTGTGTAAATGCCTTCGAACAATGCTCTACTTTCGAGCTTGTATTATTTACTCCTAAGTTGTGGTATATGTTCCTAAGATGCCCTGATGGGTTGAACCCATGCCTTCCTTAATATGTGTGAACTCGGAAGTTTTCACGAGTCATACTCATCTGGTATTTCACCAGGTAAAACTTTCAACACTAATGCTTTTATCAAAGCAAGAAGTGAATGGAAGGTTATACATTGAAGAAGTGGGAGTCGACCTTAAACCTTGTGTTCATGCCCATGGACCTGATGTGGAACTTATCATGGAAGCTTCTTATAGTAATAACTATTTCCTTGATATAATATCCTTTGGTATCGGTGAATTGATCCTTTGCAATCGTGGTTTCGGCCATATGTTCTTCTTTGATCCAATTTCTCGGACAAGTTCAAGCACTTGTCTTCTGGAGAGCAATAACCTAGTCCAACCTCTACGTTGATCTGTCATTGAGTATTACCCCCTGATATCTCAAAATTTTCATGGAACTGCATAACTTCTTATGAGTTCTTCATCCAAGTACTACATTCTCACTGATTACAAATTTTCACGGGCTCTGAGTTATTAAACACTCAAAGACAACAATAACTGAACCGAGTACACACTATGGTTCAACAACTTTTAGAAATCTTCTTTACTTACGAGTCTGTACCCGATCACGTCATTCCTAGCCTGATCGGCTAGCACAATTTTGACGATGAGCTAAGCTTACGTCCATCTTTCTCGTCATATCAGTTTGCCTTGAACAACAATCTTGATTTCAAGTTTGCGTCCTACCCATGGTTCCAATAACCTTCCGCTACCGCATTCCTTTGACTTGATGTCGTCGCTGATTGATTACATCTTCATGAAATCTCTCGACAAATGTGTCGTGATCATCATCAACCTTATGAGCTCTTCCAGGATATCAATTGAGTTCATAATGAGAAATACCATCCTTGCCCTTGATGATCGTGTTATCATCGACCACTTTATTGCCTACCCACCAACACAAGCTTGTTCGTGTTGGTGTTATACTATGAGTTTCTTGCTATCCGAGAATTGTTCTTCTTTACCTTGGAACATTAACATCTCTTATGTCCTCAATGTTGTGAGAATTTCACCATCTCGGAGAATTCTTGATACAAGTGATACTCATCACCATCACCATTCTTTTCACAGTCACCGTGTTATTTCTAACCACCGACAAATGGATCGTGATGTGTAATTCCAAAACTTCAGCAACCCTATTGCTTTGAAGTTAATGGTCGGCCGATCATTCTTAGACTATTGATTATTGAATCATCATTCGAACATTGATCGTGCTACCTAGCCCATATTTGGATGCACATTCGACCAATGTTTAGCGTGTATGTTTTCCTCGAGCATACATCATTAAGTCATTTGATCTGGCTAATGTTATCTTCTTGTTCACATAATTGTGAAAACCCATCTTTTGGAAGTCTCGATGAATTGTCGTTGAGTTCATCAACTACCTCCTTATCTCTTCATTGGTTTAATGATGAGCTTTTGTTTCGGAACCCGCTCCCATAGTTCATTCCTGAGAATCTTGCAATGTCATTTCATCTATTTGTGTTGCACTTTTTTTTCTCGGACATCCTGAGTCTGAGGTATCATGACACCAATCGGATCTGAATCTCGGTCAGATTTGATGATTGCGACGACTTTCCAAGAGTTATGATGTTGATCCTTTGATGACCCGGTAACATGATGCCACGCTTAGCACCCCGGTGGAGGACCTATCATTATAGTTTCCTTTTAACAAGGTTAACCATTCTTCCATGAGGAAATTGTAAGACTTATTCTACAAGTTGTTTTGATGGATCCTTCGTATCCGTAGTCCGACCTTTGCTTGAAGACCATATCAATGCTATCTCGAAGCTTATGCGTGGTACTCCGATTTTCAATAAGAGCATTTGAAGCCCAATGCTAAATGTTTCTTGCTCAATTATCCAAACACCGTTGTATGGGTAAGGTCTTGAAATTCCTCTCCCCTTACCTACTTTCTATCCCGTCGTGGATATCTTGCTCTACTTGTCCTTGGGAAGGATATACCCCTGAAACATGTGTTTAAACACATTTCCTTTCCATTGTTCTGACTATTCTGGTAATCCGACTTAACTAAGCAGTGATAATTCCTCGCTTAGGTAAGAACCTTAATGGTACCACTCATCGGTAAGACCCATTACTTTTGTTGATGACATTAGGTAACCACCGATGGGACGAGAACTTTGCCTAATGGTCTACCTCGTTCAACGAGCAGGAAAATGGTTCTCTTCGTCCCTCGCCCTTGGTACCGACGTTGTCACCGACATAACTGACAGGTTATTCTCTGGCATGCCTTGCTATCATAACCGTGCAAGATGACACCGCTCTTTCAACGTTTAACCCACATGGTGGGCCCATAACCCACAGTTTCACAGGATCGAAACCTGACTCTCATGTACAACCTATTGTCAAAGTTATTCCTCGCGCTTGACTTGGTATGTAATTCACGAGCCACCTGCCTAGTGATCTAGTCTGGTATCAGACACAATACTATTTCCCGTTGCTCTGAACCCCTTTCACACTTTGTTCTCGGCATCGAACAATTGCCTACCCGCTTGAAACTTCTCATGGTACCTTCTTACTTGGCTCTCGATATGTTTCATCCGTTCAACTCGAGAGATACTCTTGTGTTCATCCCTGGGATAACCCCAAATGATTTCCCCTTATACCATTCTATCGTTGTAGAGCGGCCCTTACCTATTCGTAAGTACGACATAATTTTGAAGAAAGGAGGGCGGCGTCATCATGATGACTTTGAAAAGAAAAGAAATAAAGACACCAACGAGGAGGATCAAGTACTTCAGGAAGAAGCGACCAAGACCGAGAACGCTCGTTAGAATTTAGTAACCAAAATCCTTCCTCACGCCCTCTTAAATCTCGGACGAGATTTCTTGTAATGGAGGAGAATTGTGGCCTTGGGATAATTAAGCTACAGTAATTCTCGCTAATGATGTCACATCACCCGATTACTGTTACTAATCTCGCGTTAGTTCGAAACCGTTTCGGATTCAAATAAAAGAAAACAAGCAAAAAGACAAATGTTTTCAAATATTAAAACTAAAATGTTCGTAGTGAATCAAATATTTCATAGGTAATTATGGTGGAGAGACCACACGTTTATAAAATATTTAAATACTATAAATTGAATAAAATAGTAGCGAAAACTATTATTTAAACACTTTTAAATATTAAATAATTATGAAACTATTTTAGATTGGTTAGCAAGTTAGTGTGGCAATGGCATATTTGGTAGCATCAAATTAGGTGCCATTTTGGTATTTTACTAAAACAAAAATAAAAGGTATTTAAAAGAAAGCATAAACTATAAAAAGAAAATTAGAAAAGGAAAAAGACAAAGAAAAAGAAAAAGGCTAGAGCCTACTGTGCACTAGGCCTGCTAACTACACGGGAGGCCCAGCCCAACTTCCCCCTCTCCTTCCTCCTCTGTTCACATAGGAGAGGTGGATGCCGGGCAGCCACCCGTGGCCGCGATGGCCACGTGCCGATCATCCGCCACGCCCCTGTCGACCTATAAGGGTCGCATCGCACCCCGAAACCCTAGCCCGCCTTCCCGTTCCCCGCACACGCGCCATTTCCTCTTTGCTCGCCTCGCCGAGCGCCTCCATGGCCGCGTCGTCAACGTGCACGCGACCACCGGCCACCGTCCGCCACACCGACGGGTCCAGGAGGTCCACCGTGGACGAGTTCGTCGCCTGCGCCCTCAAGACCAAGCCGGAGAGCCCCGCATCGCCGCCATCGAGTTCGTCTTCGACATCCTGCACCGTCGGCCGCCATCATCAATTCGCTCGACCCCCACCGTCCCCGGCTTCCCCGACCACGTCCCCGGCCCCGTGGTGAGCAACTCCTCCGGATCCCCTTTCCTCCGCCTCGATTGGGTCGTATTTTGCCGTCCCCGAGCACATCCGATCTCGCGCGTACGCGTACGTACGTATGTGCGTGAGCTGCTGCCTGCTTCTGCTGCTTAACTGACGTATGCGGCTGCTGTGTACTGCTGGTTGCCGCCGCGTGACCTGCCTGCAGCCGCCGCTCTCCCCCTGCTACCTCTGCTGTCGCTGCCGCAAGCTGTTGCTGCTCCGGCTTGCTGCTGCTCACTGCTGGTGCCCGCCGCTGCTGCTCCTGGCTGCTAGCGATTGGCGATTGCTGCTCCCAGATGCTGTTGATTGCCGGCTGCTGATTCTTCCCTACTGCCGCTGCTAGTTGTTGTTCCAGCCGATGCTGGTTGCTGTTAGTGGCCATGACCGTGGCCATGTCCAAGCCCGTGTGGTGTGCGTGGTATGCACAACCACCGCCGGCCGGCCGTGCATTTTATCTTAGCGGCTAATTACTAATTAGTAGTTTGGTTATCTACTAGCATATGACATGTGGGACTCCCCTTTGATTAAATTAGTTAGTTGTTTTATTAGCACTTGGACAATGACATGTGGACCACACATCCTGTTGACCAGTCTAATTGACCTGGTCAACCTAACCCATGGACCCACCTGTAATACACACTGGCTAGCATATCACTATGTGACAGGAGTATTTAGGTATATAATTTCGAATTGAAATATTTTAGAAAATCCTTAAAACTTTGAAAAATCATATAAAATAATCCGTAACTCGGACGGAAAAACTTTGTACATGAAAGTTGCTCGAAGCAGCGAGGCGATTCGGATACATAACCCATTAAATCCGCCACACACACCTAACATATCAAACACGCAACTTTCCCCCTCCGGTCCTCCGGTCCGAAAACACGGAACACCGGGAATACTTTCCCGGATGTTTTCCCCCGTTCACCGGTATCACCTACTACCGCGTTAGGGCACACTGAACACCGCGTATTGTCTTGTTACACTTTGTGATGCTTTGATTGCTCTGTTATTTATTGTGTTCCTCTCGTTACTTCTTTCAGATAGACCCGAGATCTATGGCGACCCCGTTCGACTACGGTGTTGGTGACTCGTCCTTCTTGCCCAGAGCAACCAGCAAGCCCCCTTGATCACGGATATCGCCTATTCTCCTCTATCTGCTTGCATTAGAGTAGTGTAGCATATTCTTGCTTTGATTGATCCTATTACGATGCATAGCGACATTGTTGCTACATCCGTTGATACCTTACGCAATCCTAAATGCTTAGTATAGGATGCTAGTTTATCATCATTGGCCCTACATTCTTGTCGATCGCCTTGCTATACTATCGGGCCGTGATCACTTGGGAGGTGATCACGGTATATACTATACATACATACATACTATCTGAGATGGTGACTAAAAGTCGAATTGACTCATTGAGTACCATAAGTGATTACGATGAATTTGAAAGGACGGTGGCTCCATCCGGTAGAGGTGGGCACGGGTTCTGACGGCCCCGATTTGTTTTTATGGCGGAGCGGCAGGCGTGTTGAGACCACCTAGGAGGCAGTGGGCTGGCCTGCTCGGGCGTTCGCGGATACTTAACACGCTTAACGAGATCTTGGTATTTGATCCGAGTCGGCCATTTGGTCTATCGCACTAACCATCTACGTGGGAGTAGTTATGGGTATCCGGCGTTGTGGTATCGGCGAAGCCTTCGTGGCGTCAACGCGGCGGCGCGTGCGCGGATTGGAGCGTAAGCTTTGCTCTTGTATTAAGGGGCTAGTTACGCTTCCGCCACGCAACGTGTGGTGTGCATTGGGCGATGGGCCGGACCCTGGCGCTTAGGTTTGACCGGCGTCTTGACTCTCTGTTGTGCCTAGGTGGGGCTGCGGCGTGTTGATCTTCGAGGCGGGCATGACCCAGAAAGTGTGTCCGCCAAATGGGATCGGCGTGTTGGGTTATGTGGTGCACCCTGCAGGAGTTAATCTATTGAATAGCCATGATCTTGATAACAGGGCGACTTGGAGTTGTACCTTGACCTTATGACAGCTAGAACAGGATACTTAATAAAACACACCCTTCCAAGTTCCACGAACGACCCGGTGATCGCTTTTCCGCAGGCGACAAGGGAGGATCGCGGGTAGGATTATGCTATGCGATGCTCTTGGAGATGCTACTTGGAGATGCTACTTGGAGGACTTCAATCTACTCTCTTCTACATGTTGCAAGGCGGATGCTACGAAGCGTAGTCTTGACGAGATTAGCTATCCCCATCTTATTACGGCATTCTGCGATTCTCATCCACCGATATGGCCCTTTACACATATACCCATGCATATGTAGTGTAGATCCTTGCTTGCGAGTACTTTGGATGAGTGCTCACGGTTGCTTTCTCCCCTTTTCCCCCTTTCCTTTCTTTACGGTTGTTGCAACCAGATCTTTGGAATCCAGGCGGCGCCACCGTCGAGGGCGACTACTACACTAAAGGTGCCTACTACTACGTGCAGGTGTCAGCCGATTTACGCACCGAGAGTAGTTTAGGAGGATCGAGCGGGAGGCCTGCGCCTCTTCGATCTCAGATATCGATTTGTGCTAGCCTTCTTAAGGCAAACTTGTTTATCTTATGTCTGTACTCAGATATTGTTGCTTCCGCTGACTCGTCTATGATCGAGCACTTGTATTCGAGCCCTCGAGGCCCCTGGCTTGTATTATGATGCTTGTATGACTTAATTTACTTTTAGAGTTGTGTTGTGATATCTTCCCGTGAGTCCCTGATCTTGATCGTACACGTTTGCGTGCATGATAAGTGTACGATTAAATCGGGGGCGTCACACTGCCACTGGCTGGCAGCCTCCTCTGGATCCCAAGAATAAACAGATAGTCGTGGAGGCTCATCTTGTGGCTCCAGCTCCGGGGCTGGTTGTAACGCCCCGGATTCGATGCGCCAGGTGTCTTCCAGTTATTCGACGTCGTTGCCATGTCATGTGCTTGCATGTTGCACTTTGCCATGTCATCATCTGCATTTCATATCATGTCATCATGTGCATTTCATTTTGCATACGTGTTCGTCTCATGCATCTGAGCATTTTCCCCATTGTCCATTTTGCAATCCGGCACTCCTATGTCCTCCGGCGTCCCCTTTTGTCTCTTGTTGTGAGTGGGTGTTAAACGTTCTCGGAATGGCCCGATGTTTGTCAAGCGGCCTTGGTATAGCACCGGTAGACCGCCTGTCAAGTTTCGTGTCTTTTGGAGGTCGTTTGATACTCCAACGGTTAACCGGGTAACCGCAAAGGCCTCTTTCGTGTGCAGCCCAACACCCCCTTCAAAGTGACCCAAAACCCAGCAAACTCTCCTCCATGCTCTCGGTCGTTCGATCACTATCGCGTGGCCGAAAACCGCTCCTCATTTGGACTCTCCTAGCTCCCCCTACCTATATAAACAACCCTCCCCCGAAATTCGCGGATCAATCCCTGTCTAAACCCTAGCCCCGCTCCTCTCCGCCGCCGGACACGTCCCGATCGGACCGGACATGTCCGGCCGCCGCCCGCCGGCAAACTAGGATCGACACGTCGTCGCCGCGCCCTCTCTCTCTCTCTCTCGCGCGCGCTGCTTCAGCCCCCCAGGAATCCGGCCGCCGCCGCCGCCGCCAGGCGCCCGCGTGGAGCCGCCCTCGCCGCGCGCTGCGCCAGCCCGTCCCGCCGCCGGAGTGCCCGCCGCCATCTTGGCTGCGCTGCCGCCCAGTGCCCGCCGCCGCCGGCCCGCGCCCGCGCCTCGGTTCAGCGCCAGCGCCGCCGCCCTCGGCCTCCGTCGCTCGGCGGCCCGCTCCGCCGATCGCGCGCCGCCGCCATGGCTGCCCGCCCTCGCGGCAACTCCTCGCCGCCGAGCCGACCCCCTCGGCCAGATCCGGCATGGCAGCGCCGCCCTGCTCCCGTCTCCCTGCTGGACCGCGCCGGCCATCGCCCCGCCGCCATGCCGCCCGCCACCGGCTTCCCCGTCGCCGGAAACCCCCTCGCCGGAGCTCGCGGAGCTCGTCGAAGCTCTCTCCGGCCGGATCCACTCGGGGTGGATCAGATCCACCCACGCGTCCAACCAAATGGCTCCCCCGATCCCGGATCTCCTCGTCCCGCACGACCGCGTCTAGTTTCGGAGGTTGAAATTCCACCAAGTCCCCGATTATTTTGCATTATCATGCCATGTTCATCGTATCATAACTCCGTGCATACTTCTCCGTTTTGTGCGTGTAACATGTCAAATTGTTCGTCTCGACGTGTACTTCATTTCATCTCATTGCATCATTTTCATTTGAGCTCATATTGATGCCCAAAATGCTGTTGGAAGAGTGCATGTTGATGTTAATCTGCTGGAACTGTTATAACATGCTCATTTGTCATTTTTGCCATGTTTGATGTGTGCATCCTATGAGGTTGATATCTACATGTGTTTTGATCTATGCTATGCCATCTTTCCAGAGGTGCAATCCATGTATTTTTGTGACTTGTGTACTGAGTGCATCGAGCTTGTTAAGTAGGGTACTTGTCATTCTTTGTTTTCTGACAGATTCTGTTATATTTTGTTGCTATGTAAACCTGCTGCTACAAGTCATTCCATGCATAATCTGGAGATGTTCACTAAGGATGTTTTGTTATACATGTCATTCTCTATCCATTCATGCCCCTGGTTGCATTTATAGCATGCTGTAGCTTGTTGTAATCTTGCTCTCAACTTGCTAAATAATGTTGCTGTCAGCCTGTTAACATTAAGTTCAGTTTTGGCCATGTGCTTTTCTAGTGATCCATGCATCCTATGAACTTGCTCTTGCCATGCTTAGCTTCACAAACTTGTCTTATTACTGTTGGTTGCCTTGCCATGCCATGTATTGCTCTGTGGTGAGTGGTTCAAGCTCACCAACATGCCTACTTATTGTTGTTCCTGCCATGTATGAATCTGTCATATAACTTGCCATGTTTACATGGGTGCCATCATATTTTCTGTGCCTTTTTGGCTCATGGTCAGTAAGGGTCATTTGTTCTATGCAATTAGTAGATTCATGCCATGCCTTTGTTTGCCATGTTAAGTTCCTGTAATATGTTGTTTCATAGCTCTAAACATTGCAACCTAGTGTTATTTCTGCCAAGCCTGAAACTGTTATAATTTGCAATCTTCCCATGTCCTTTTGAGCATGTTCTAGTGATTTCTGGAGATAGCTCAGTGTTCATGTTTTGTTATGCTTTACCTGTACTTCATGCCCATGCCTTTTGTTCTTATGTGGGGTTGCTGTAGCTTGTCGTTTTGGTGCTTGCAATATGCCTAGTTGCTGTTTTGGACAGATTGTTGTTATGTCTTGTATAGAGTGTATGTGTTGAACCGTTGCTCCGTTTTGAGTGTGCTTTATATGAAACTTGCTTGATTTTGCATGTAGTTTCATATTATCATGTTGAATACTTGTTTTGAGGTGTTTGCTTTATGTTTGTATGCATTTTGCATCAATGCCATGCTTAACTTGTTTTGCTCATATCTTCTAGGCCGTAGCTCCAAATCTAATGAACTTCATATGTAACTTGACTAGAATCTCGTGTAGATCATCTTGGTGCATCTTAAGTTGATGTTTAACAACTTGAACATAAGGTTTATTCAGATCTGGACTAATTTCGAAATTTGCATATGAGGACTTACCGGAATTGTTATATGTTGTTCCCGGCCTCATTTAAACTTGCTTTGATGTGTTGGTCTTGTATGCATCATCTCTTGCCATAAGTAGCTTCATGGAGCCTTGTCATGCATCATGCTTGTAGTGCATCATGTCTTGTCTATGTGTGGTGTGTTTACTATGTTGTGTGCTTCTTCTCGATAGTTCCCGTTTCGTTGCGATCGTGAGGATTCGTTCGTCTACGCTTGGTTCGTCTTCGTGGCTTCATCTTCTTCATGGAATCGTTCTTCTTCCTTGCAGAATTTCAGGCAAGATGACCGCTACCCTGGATCTCACTACTATCATTGCTATGCTAGTTGCTTCGTTCTATCGCTATGCTGCGTTACCTATCATTTGCTCTTCAAGCCTCCCCAAATTGCCATGAACCTCTAACCTTTGACACCATTCCTAGCAAACCGTTGCTTGGCTATGTTACCGCTTTTGCTCAGCCCCTCTTATAGCGTTGCTAGTTGCAGGTGAAGTTGAAGATTGCTCCATGGTGGATAGGGTTATGTTGGGATATCACAATATCTCTTTTATTATTAATGCATCTATATACTTGGTAAAGGGTGGAAGGCTCGGCCTTATGCCTGGTGTTTTGTTCCACTCTTGCCGCCCTAGTTTTCTGTCATACCGGTGTTATGTTCCCGGATTTTGCGTTCCTTACGCGGTCGGATGATTTATGGGACCCCCTTGACAGTTCGCTTTGAATAAAACTCCTCCAGCAAGGCCCAACCTTGGTTTTACCATTTGCCTCACCACCACCTACCTTTCCCTTGGGAGTAATTAACCCAAGGGTCATCTTTATTTTAGCCCCCCTGGGCCAATGCTTATCTAAGTGTTGGTCCAAACCGAGCGATGTTCGGCGCCCCCTGGGCAACCAGGGTCGATGCCAACCCGACATCTGGCTCATCCGGTGTGCCCTGAGAACGAGATATGTGCAGCTCCTATTGGGATTTGTCGGCACAGCGGGCGGCTTTGCTGGTCTTGTTTTACCATTGTCGAAATGTCTTGCAACCGGGATTCCGAGACTGATCGGGTCTTCCTGGGAGAAGGAATATCCTTCGTTGATCGCGAGAGCTTATCATGGGCTAAGTTGGGACACCCCTGCAGGGTATAAACTTTCGAGAGCCGTGCCCGTGGTTATGTGGCAGATGGGAATTTGTTAATGTCCGGTTGTAGACAACTTGACACGATCCGAATTAAAATGCATCAACCGCGTGTGTAGCGTGATGGTCTCTTCTCGGAGTCCGGAAGTGAACACTGATCTTTGGGTTATGTTTGGCGTAAGTAGGAGTTCAGGATCACCTCTTGATCATTACTAGCTTCACGACCGTTCCTTTGTTTCTCTTCTCGCTCTCATTTGCGTATGTTAGCCACCATATCATGCTTAGTCGCTGCTGCAACCTCACCACTTTACCCCTTCCTTTCCCATTAAGCTTTGCTAGTCTTGATACCCATGGTAATGGGATTCTTTGAGTCCTCGTGGCTCACAGATTACTACAACAATAGTTGCAGGTACAGGTTTTGCGATGATCTTGACGTGAGAGCAATGTTTGCTTGTTTGGAGTTCTTCTTCTGCTTCTTCTTCGATCAGGGGATAGGTTCCAGGTCGGCAGCCTGGGCTAGCAGGGTGGATGTCGTTTGAGTTTCTGTTTGTGATTCATCCGTAGTCGGATGTTGATCTCTTGTATGATGATGTTGTATTCTTGTGGCATGTATGCCTCTTGTATGTATCCCCATCTATTATGTAATGTTGATGTAATGATATCCACCTTGCAAAAGCGTTTCAATATGCGGGTCTATCCTTGGTGGGACCTTCGAGTTCCTTTTGGATAGGGTCGCATATTGGGCGTGTTTCTTAGTCTTGAGGGTTCGATGAGGCTTGAACAGCCGAATTACAGAATGATGTGAGGTTCTGCAGACAAGTTAAACAAAGAAGGAGCAGGCAAAGTGATAGTCTCAGGGTGATGTTTATCAAAGTATAATTTATATTTGAGCTTCCCATCCGACTCTTAACAAGAAAATCATGCGCTATCATACTCTTATAATCTAAATAAGCACGGGGCAGTGCTGTTTCTTCTTTCTCCTCATGCCTAATAGGTATTTCAAAATGTTCAGCTAGGCGTGAAGCATAAATGCCTCCAAATATGGGGCCCTTAGTGCGGTTCAAACTTAACCGTCTAGCAACAATTCCACCCATACTAACAGAGTTATTGTGGTATAAACCATGGAGCAAAATAATAATATCAGGAATACTAAGGTTCCCACAGTTCTCGCGTCCAATGGAGCAATGACTAGCAAATAAGGCAAAGTAGCGTAAAACAGGATAATGTATGCTAGTGATCCTCGCGTCAGAAACCTTCCTGGTTTCTCCCACAGTGATAGTGTTAATAAAAGCTTCTACTTCATTACGGTGGGGTTCATCTAAGGTGCCCTCAAAGGGTATTCCGCAAACCTCGCAGAATTCAGCTAATGTCAGCTCTTTAACAACGTCATATTAATGAAACTCTACTGTTGGAGGTGATTTTTTAGGGAAAAAGTAGAAGTTTTGCACAAAAGTATTTGTGAGTAAGAGATACTGATGACGTTGGTCGTGGAGGAAGTTGGTGAGGCGAGCATTCTCAATCAATAGATAGAAATCTTCATAAATCCCAACTCTCCTCAAGAAGTCATCAGAAGGCCATTCACACAGCCGGACCTCCGCGATGCGAGGCAAATTAAATTTGGGCTTCTCCTCTTCTTCCTTTTGTTTTTCCTTAGAACTTCGGCTCGAAGAGCCCCTCAAAAGTCTCTTCATTATTTCTGAAACAATTTGAAATTTTTAGTAACTTCAAATAAAAGTGAACCAACTTCAATAAGATTGATAGCAACAACTCCCACAAGTGCCTAGAGCCTATATAAAGCATTGGAACTACTTGAAACCATATAAATTTGACATGCAAGCTCAAGAACATGGTCACCTATGCATCACAAATTTGCAATGAATAAAGCACTAGAACAAAAACTAATTGGACCAATGGAGGAGTCACATACCAAGGAACAATCTCCCCAAGCAGTTTTGCAAGAGGTGCTTTGAGCAAGGAGATCGAAAATCACAAAGAACGGAAGTGGAACTCGTGCTTGAGTTGGTTTTTCGTGTTTGTGTGAGGCAGAGGAAGAAGATGGGTGCAGGAATAAGTGGAGGAGGGCCACCGTGGGCCCACGAGCAGGGGGGCGCGCCAGGGGGTAGGCGCGCCCTCCACCCTCGTGGCAGTGTGAATCCCCGTGGTAATTTTTGCATAGTAAATTCTCAAATATTCCGAAAAAATCATATTAAATTGGCATGGCATTACGAGGAATTTTATTTTGGGATATTTTTATATTGCACGGATAAGTCGAGAAGCAGATGAGAAAAATATTATTTTACTTTATTTCTACTAAATAATAGAAAATATAAAGAGGGTACAGAAGGTTGTGCTTCTAATTTCATCCATCTCGTGATCATCAAAATGAACCCACTAACAAGGTTGATCAAGTCTTGTTAACAAACTCATTCCGAATAATCACGAAACCGGAGAGATTTCGAATGACACTAAGTTACCTCAACGAGGATATGAAAATCCCAACAATAAGAATATCATACTTTTTCTTAACAGTAGGGAGAGGAAATTCAAAACCTCCAAATATAATCGATGGAATTTTTCCAATAGAATTGATACTATCATCCTCGGAAAATGTACTGTGTGCTCATTGCCATTAACATGAAAAGTGACATTGCCTTTGTTGCAATCAATAACAGCCCCTGCAGTATTAAGGAAAGGTCTTCCAAGAATAATAGACATACTATCATCCTCGGGAATATCAAGAATAACAAAGTCCGTTAAAATAGTAACATTCGCAACTACAACAGGCACATCCTCACAAATACCGACTGGTATAGCAGTTGATTTATCAGCCATTTGCAAAGATATTTCAGTAGGTGTCAACCTATTCAAGTCAAGTCTACGATATAAAGAGAGAGGCATAACACTGACACCGGCTCCAAGATCACGTAAAGCAGTTTTAACATAATTTCTTTTAATGGAGCATGCTTGTGACGCCCCCGATTTAATCGTACATTAATCATGCACGCAAACGTGTACGATCAAGATCAGGGACTCACGGGAAGATATCACAACACAACTCTAAAAGTAAAATAAGTCATACAAGCATCATAATACAAGCCAGGGGCCTCGAGGGCTCGAATACAAGTGCTCGATCGTAGACGAGTCAGCGGAAGCAACAATATCTGAGTACAGACATAAGTTAAACAAGTTTGCCTTAAGAAGGCTAGCACAAACTGGGATACAGATCGAAAGAGGCGCTGGCCTCCTTCTTGCAGCAGGTAGAAGAGAGTAGATTGAAGTCCTCCAAGTAGCATCTCCAAGTAGCATCTCCAAGTAGCATCTCCAGTAGCATCGCATAGCATAATCCTACCCGGCGATCCTCTCCTCGTCGCCCTGTTAGAGAGCGATCACCGGGTTGTATCTGGCACTTGGAAGGGTGTGTTTTATTAAGTATCCAGTTCTAGTTGTCATAAGGTCAAGGTACAACTCCGGGTCGTCCTTTTACCGAGGGACACGGCTATTCGAATATATTAACTTCCCTGCAGGGGT
This sequence comes from Aegilops speltoides, assembly GCA_021437245.1. Taxonomy (NCBI): domain Eukaryota; kingdom Viridiplantae; phylum Streptophyta; class Magnoliopsida; order Poales; family Poaceae; genus Aegilops; species Aegilops speltoides. The sequence continues at coordinate 378,926,965 of CM038146.1, forward strand.
GCACCACATAACCCAACACGCTCGATCCCATTTGGCCGGACACACTTTCCTGGGTCATGCCCGGCCTCGGGAGATCAACACGTCGCAGCCCCACCTAGGCACAACAGAGAGGTCAGCACGCCGGTCTAACTCCTATGGCGCAGGGTGCAGGCCCATCGCCTTCGACACCACACGCGCGTATAACGCAGCCGAAAAGCAGACCTAGCCTAGTGGCGTTCCAGCCCAATCCGGTAGCGCCACTCGGTCGGCCGACGTCAAGAAGGCTTGGTGATACCACGACGCCGGGATACCCATAACTACTCCCACGTAGATGGTTAGTGCGTATAGACCAAATGGCAGACTCAGATCAAATACCAAGATCTCGTTAAGCGTGTTATTATGAAGCAACCGCGGACGCCGATCAGGCCAGCCCACCTCTCGCCTAGGTGGTCTCAACCTGCCTGTCGCTCCGCCACAAAGATCCACACAGAGGGCCGTCGGGACAAAGGTCCTTTCAGCCCCAATCCGTGAATCACTCATGGTACTCTTGAGCGGACCCGACTTTAGTCACCATCGTAGTATGTATGTATGTATAGTATATACCGTGATCACCTCCCAGTGATCACGGCCCAATAGTATAGCAAGGCGATCGACAAGAATGTAGGGCCAATGATGATAAACTAGCATCCTATACTAAGCATTTAGGATTGCGGGTAAGGTATCAATATTTGTAGCAACAATGACAAGGCTATGCAATGTAATAGGAGTAACCGAACAAGAACATGCTACACTACTCTAATGCAAGCAAGTATAGAGAAGAGTAGGCGATATCCGTGATCAAGGGGGCTTGCCTGGTTGCTCTGGCAAGAGAGAGGGTCGTCAACTCCGTAGTCGTCATCGGGCAAAGCAGCAGCGTCGGTCTCGTAGTCTATCGGAGAGAAGAGGGGAAGAAACAATGAATACCATGCAAACAGATGCATATCGATGCATGACAAGACAAGTAACGATGCTAGGTGTGCCTAATCGCGGTAGTAGGTGATACCGACGGTGGGGAAAACATCCGGAAAGTATTCCCGGTGTTCCGCATTTTCGGACCGGTGAACCGGAGGGGGAAAGTTGCGTGTTCGGCATGCTAGGGGTGTGTCGCGGACGAACGGGTTGCTATCCGGATTCGTCTCGTCGTTCTGAGCAACTTTCATGTAGAAAGTATTTTCATCCGAGTTACGGATTAAAAGATAAGATTTTCTAAAGATTTAAATCATTTTCCGATTTTAATTATTTATCTAAAGCCAACATTATCCGAGCGTTGTGCGATGGCGCAAGCATGACATCGAGTGATGTCGGCAGGTCAATCGGTCGGTTGACGATCAAACTGCACAGTGGGTCGATGGGACCCACATGTGATTGTCGAGGCATTAACAGGTTTTGAAACTAATTAAATGGGTTAATTAGCGTGTAGGGCCCAAGAGTCGGTGAGAGATTAGGTTTTAATTAATTTATTTAATTAATTAGCAGTTTATCTATTTGTTTTTATTTGTTTTATGGGATGGGGCCCGCATGTCAGTGGCAGTAGCTGCCACGTCAGCGAAGTTGACTTGGTCAACGTGGCCAGTTGGGGCCCCCAGGCCCACAGGCAGTGACCCAGGGGTGGGGCCCGCCTAGCCACGTCGATGGACGGCGCCGGGATGACGCCGGCGAGGCAAAACGCGGCGGCGCGGCTCGGGAGGTGGCCGGAAATCGCCTACAGGGCACCGTTCATCGAGTTTTCGGGTGCGTTCGAGAGCTACGGCTGCGCCGCGTCCAACGGTGGTGATGGTGGCGGCAGGGGTGACCGGAATCGAGCGCGGCGAGCTCATCGGCGGACGGCCGGAGTCGGGCGCGGGAGGAAACGGCGAGGCCTCATGGTTGCGAAAGAAAGGGGAGGCCAGGCGAGTTATACGCGAGGCGGCGAACGCAACGGGCGCTGGCCCGTGACCATTTGGTCACCGGAGGCACGCCGACGTCGAGCGCCGGCGGCAACACGTTCGGGCACCGAACGGGGACGGCGTTTGGAGGCACGGGAGAGAGCGTGCACTGGCGCGTTGGGCTCCTAGGAACTCCAGGAGTACAGCGGTGGGTTCGGGCGAGCGTGACGGCGGCGGTGGCCACGGCAGCGAGGTACGCCGCGGCGACCAGAGCCTCGGCAATGGCGGCGGCTGGCTACAGAGCGGTAGGGGGGCAACGAAGAGCAGCAGGGGGAGGAGAAGCTCACCGTGCGGCACGCAAGATGGCCCTTGGGAGTTTAGTAGCCGGAGAGTCGACGGCGCTCGTCGGAGATGCGTCGGGGATCCGAGGAAGAAGACGAGGTTGGGGCAGGCGCTCGATGGTGCTCAGCGTCCTGCGTCTTGACGTGGAGGCATAGTCGAGGGAGGCGGAGCGTGCGGACGCGTCGGAAGGGCGTGGAGGTCGCGGTGGCCGCGAGTACTACGGCGGCGAGGCCATGGTGGCGCTCGGTTGCCATGGGGAACGAGGGGGCGAGGTGCGATGGATCTGGAGGGGGGAGCGCAGGGACCGAGGGGGAGTGGGGGCGAGTGGGAGGAGGGACCGAGGGGGCGCGGCGTTGGCGTCCTTATCCACCCGTCGTCGCCGGCGAGAGGGTGCGGCGGGACGCGCCTGTTCGACCCGGTCGGGGAACAGGGAAGGGCCTTGACGCTGGGAGCTGGGCCAGCCAAGCTAGGCAAGGGCGAGAGGGTTGGGCGGTGGCCGTGCGGGTGGGTTGGGCTGCCTGGTCCAGGGGGCTTCCCCCTTTTTTTTTTTTGTAATTTCTTTCTTTTATTTATTTTCCCTTTCTGTTTTATTTAGTTTTAGGGCATTTAGGCATTTTATAAAAGGGTGTTTGCTTCACCATAATTACCAGTGCAATATTTGGCAACCCCCGAACATTTTCGCTTTGACTTTTGAAAACTTAGGGTGTTTGTCACTAATTCATATCTTGAATTTGCAATGATTTTGAACTACCACTTGATTAGCAATAGTAACACAGATGACATGGCATCATTAGAAGAGTTTTACTGTAGCCTAATTATCTGGGCGTTACAAATCTCCTCCACTACAAGAAATCTCGTCCCGAGATTTAGGAGGTAGAAGGAAACAGTGCGGGGTATTCATCACGCAGGCGATCCTCACGTTCCCAAGTGGCTTCATCTTCAGAATGGTGCGACCACTAGACTTTGAGGAACTTGATCGCCTTACGGCGCAAAGCGGCGTTCAGCTTGGTCGAGAATGCGGACCGGATGCTCTTTATAGGAGAGATCTGTTGCAATTCGAGCACTTCATGATCCACTCCTCGGATTGGGTCCTTGAAGCAACGGCGGAGTTGTGACACGTGGAACACATCGTGAACTGAGAAAGGTTCGCGGAAGCTCCAGATTGATATGCCACTTTTCCACGTCTTTCGAGAATAGTGAATGGGCCAATATAGCGAGGAGCTAGCTTGCCCTTGATCCCGGCGGTGAGCACCCTTCATTGGTGTGACTCAAGATAAGCCTTTTCGCCAAAGTTGATAGACCATGTCCTTATGTTTACGGTCATAATTACTCTTTTGGCGTGGATCGAGCGGTCTTGAGATTCTCGCGAATAATGCGAACTTGTTCTTGGCATGTTGGATAATATCCGGACCGAAGAGTGGACGTTCCCGATTTCGACCAGTTCAAAGGGTTCGCACTTTCATCCATATAACACTTCGAAGGGGCCATCTTCAGACTAGCTTGATAGCTATTATTATAAGAGAACTCAGCATACGGGAGAGATTCCTCCCATTTCTTGCCGAAGGAAATAACACAAGCTCGAAGCATGTCTTCGAGAACTTGGTTGACACGTTCAACCTGCCCTTGCGACTGAGGATGAAAAGCAGTGCTGAAAGACAGATGAGTGCCCATAGCTTCTTGGAAACTTGACCAGAATCTTGAAGTGAATAAGCTGCCACGGTGCAGGCGATTACCAATGGAATACCGTGAAGCGAGACAATTCTGGACATGTAGAGGTTTGCCAGCTGACTAGCAGTGATCGTTTCCTTGACAGCCAGAAAATGTGCAACTTTAGAAAGCCGGTCAATGATGACAAGAATAGCATCATTACCTTTTTGCGATTTGGGAAATCCAGTGACGAAGTCCATTTCAACATGGTCCCATTTCCATTAAGGAATAGAGATAGGTTGCGAGTTCAGAGGCCTTTGATGTTCTGCTTTGATACGACGGCAAACGTCACACTCAGCAACATAGCGAGCAATGTCTTGCTTCATGTTAGACCACCAGAATCTCTGACGAATGTCTTGGTACATCTTTGTACTACCAGGATGGATACATAGAGGCGTATCATGAGCTTCTTTCATAACCTTCTGAGTCATATCCAAGTTTTCCCTCTTACTCGGAACTACTAGGCGACCTTTGAAGAATAAGGTGCCATCATCAAGAACCTTGATGAAGAATGAGGGCTTTCCTTCTTTGAGGTCGCGCTTAATCTTGTGGACTTCATCGTCACATTTACGTATCCATTTGATGGTGTCCACAAGATCTGGTTTCATAACTGTGGTATTGAGAGAACCCCTAGGAACAACGTGGAGGTTCATCTTGCGAAACTCCTTAGGAGGGGGAGCGGCGCACCGGAGGAACAAAATGGAGGTTCAGCTTTGAAATTCTTCAACAAGTGAGGCTGAACCTTGTGAATCTGGAGGTGGTTGCGAAGAAGACTTGCGGCTCAAGGCATCAGCCATTACATTAGCCTTGCTCGGTGTATAGGAAATACCCAAGTCAAAGTCTGCGACAATCTCCATCCATCTCTGCCGACGGAGGTTCAGGTGCGGCTGAGTAAGCAGATACTTCAGACTTTGGTGGTCGGTGAAGATCTCATAGCGATTACGAGAAGGTAATGTCGCCCTCGCTTGATGCATGAATGACAAGAACAAGCTCGAGGTCGTGAACTGGGTAGTTCTCTTCGTGAGGGCGCAATTGCCGAGAGGCATAAGCAATAACTGCGGTCTTGCATTAGGACACAGCCTAATCCTTGACGGAAGCGTCGCGATAAATGACGAAGTCCTTCTTAGTATCGGGAGGAGCTAATATTGGGCGAAGTCAACTTGTCTTTGAGTGCTGGAAACTTTTCGACATTTATCATCCATTGGAACTTGACGCCCTTATGCAACAAAGTTAGTCGGGGCACGGCAATCTTGGAGAAGTTCTCGACGAATCGACGGCAATAGTGGCGAGACCGAGAAAACTTCGACTTGCTTGACATTCTCGGAGGAGTCAATCGAGAATAGCTGAACTCGTTCAGGGTTAACGGCAATACCATCCTTAGAGATGACATGTCCAAGATAGGTTACTTCGGGAAGCCAGAATTCACATTTGGAGAACTTGGCGTATAGCTGATGCTCTCGTAGCTTTTCCAGCACAAGACGAAGATGTTCAGCATGTTCTTCTTCATTCTTGGAATATACAAGGATATCATCCAGATAAACCACGACGAACTTGTCGAGGTAATCCATGAATATATAGTTCATCAGTCGAGAGAAGGTGGCTGGAGCATTGGTTAAGCCGAAAGACATGACGGTGTACTCATATGAACCATAACGAGTCACGAAGGCAGTCTTTGGGATATCCTCTTCACGAACACGGATCTGGTGGTAACCCAACCTCAAGTCGAGTTTAGAGAACACTGACGAACCAGCCAGTTGATCATACAGATCATTGATCCGAGGAAGAGGATACTTATTCTGAATGGTAGCTTGGTTAATAGGACGGTAGTCTTGGACCAATCGGTTTGTCCCATCTTTCTTCTTGACAAAGAGAGAAGGTGCTCCTCAAGGAGAGCAACTTGGGCGAATGAAACCACTTCGAAGAGATTTATCAATTTCCTCCTTAAGCTCAAGGAGCTCATGCGGCGGCATCTTGTAAGGTTGTTTGGCTATAGGAGTGGTGCCTGGTTTCAAGTCGATGACGAATTCGACAACTCTAGCAGGGGGAATCCCTGGAAGTTCTTCAGGAAAGACGTCGAGGAAGTCACGAACGACGGGAATGTTTTCAATGCCCTCGAGTGGTGCGGCGTTCAATGCATTCAATGCATAGAGCCTTGCCTCGGCATTCTGAACAAGACGAGCATTTTAGCTTATTATTTCATCGAGAAGGGTGTAGCAGATGGGCGGTCTTGGTGGGCAAACGATAGAAGCGAGATCGCCTTTAACCAATTCATTCCCAGAATGAGATCAATGCTACAGGACTTCAATACAATGGGAGAGACAAAGAATTCCAGTCCTTCGATTTCAACAGGAACGTCGTGACTAACCATAGAGGTTTGACATTGGCCCGCAGGGGTGTGTACCACTAGTGGAGTTTTCATCTCCTCGTATTTAATGCCATGCATGAATGCAAATTCTGCCGATATGAATGAATGCGATGCTCCTGTATCAAATAAAACGGAAGCCGGTACTGAATTTACGAGGAGTGTACCCATCACAGTAGCAGGCTGGTCTTGAGCTTCGTTCAGATCAACATGGTTGGCATGAACACGACCATATGACTTGGCATTGTTGTTGCGGGGCTGGTCGTTTCCACGGCCGATTCTTTGGAAGGGCCGATTGATTACATTTCGGTTGCATTCCCTAGCACGGTGCCCTGGTTGACCACACCTGAAGCACAAGCCATTGTTGGGAGTAGGAACAGGAGCTTGGGGTGGTGGAGCTGGAAGCCTTGGCTGCCTAGTTGGAGCGAAGAGGCGACGAGGCAAAGATAAGACCGCCTTAGGGCAGGTGCATTTGGCCGGTACATCTGTTGGGAATCCATATCTTGCGCTTCGCGAGGACGGGCCCAAGATGAGCCCATGTCACGGCTGCGCTGTGAGAGCTCTGGTATTCCTGCGGACCAGCCGACATTGATGGCCTTGTTCACCAAGGTGGCGAAATCAGCAAAGTCGTGCACTAAAAGTGCGAGCTTGATGTCGACTTGAAGGCCGTCACGGAACTTCTCTGTCTGCGAGCATCGATTGCAATGTCTTCTTGACATAGCGGGATAAGTCCGAAACTCCTACCGATAAGCTTCCACAGTTTTGTTGCCTCGGTGAGGTTGCGGAATTCACGCTTCTTCCGTCCATGATCCCCGAGGAATGAAGCGGCACGGAAGGCAGCTTGAAAGTCCGCGGTGATGATTGTTCCAGCGGGCGAGTACGCTGTGGCTGTCCCACCATTGAGCTGCGGGTCCCTTGTAAAGAAGGAAGCAAAGGTGACATAGCGGGCGGGGCTACTTCAAGCAGACTCCATCTCATAGGTGATTTCACGGAGCGCCATCAAGATCCAAATGGCTGAGTTGAGCTGCGGTACGCAGTTGGGTTGAGGCGCATGAAATCCTGCAGAGTCACTTGGGCTGGCTGCTCGTTCATATTGGGGCGAGGGAACTGAGCCATCACATTCTCCATGAACTGGCGATTCATCTCGAGCTATTGGACCATACCAGCCATGTACTCAGGCGGTGGTGGGGCGTTGTCGTCACGACCACGACCAGCTGGTCTAACCATCCTGCTAATATATAACAGGGGTAGTTCAGCATTGAGAAATTTGCATAGACAAGAATCATTTATGATGAAACATGCATAATGAAAGGGGCACGACAGATACCACATAGTAGTCGGCACAACTTACAAAAGGGTCGGACATAGAGTTCGATTACGAGTAGTTCAAGACATAGACTAAGTCATCAAAGGCGGCACGCGAGCTCATGAATGCATCTAATACTAATAAGCAAGACTACATCAGGTCCTGGGAGGTACTATGGAGGTAGTCGAGTCCGACAACCGATAGTGAGGCAACGGATAGTTCACGTCGCCGGCACAGGGGCGCGGATACTCGTGTGGAACCCGGCGCTCGGTGGCGAAGAGGACCAAGTGCGGAGAGTAGCCTCCCACCTTCGCCAACCGACACCGTCGGGCATCACAGTCCTGGCTGGGTAGATCGCAGAATGCGGTAGCTGTCTAGATAGAACAAAGGGGTGCAAAAGCGCCGAGTTCAGTAAAGGTGCCGACGAGTGGTGTACAGCTCGTGGCGAAGAGCTCGGTTAGCTCGGTCCAACCCATCGGCATGCGAGACCGGTCTCGATGGTGGAAGGGCTCTCGAGTGACGGTGGAGTAGGCAGCGATGTAGTATCCCTCCGCACCAACATCGGATGTGATAGCAATGTGCACGAAAGGGAAGTGTCCAACGCTCGATACTCTCCACGAAGACGTGTCGAGCAAAGCATAGGCAGCATCGTGAACGCCATCTCGATGGTCACCCAACACCATGAGCGTGTAAAGACGCGGTAGTGGAGTCATACTCCGAGAGTAGAGGTGGACGATGGCATGGTATGCTCTTGGTTAAAGTCTGGTACTCCTCATAGGCGGTGTACTCGGGGTGCAGCGATAACCCGGATAGGTCATCATCTCAGCTAGCACGGCAGGTGATCCTGAGGCACCAATGGCCGCCGTGTGGCGCACGACCTGCCTCGTGGGTTCCATCTGAAAACAAAGATGTTTCAATGGAGTCAAATGACAATGTGGGTACTATTCAAAATACTATCCTACAGAATAACTATGGCTTATCCAACTTTGGGGTGAACGAGGTAACGGGATCCTAATGTTAGAGTTAGTAAATTTGTTTAACCCGAGTAGAAGAGAGTTCAGAGTCCCAGAGTAAAGGTCGAGGAGTAAAAGATCCTAGTACCACCCAATGGCGACGTGGGCCCGTAAGGCTCACAACCAAGTTAGTAAAAGTTTTGTAGTGACTAGACTCGACTTCGGCCAAGGAGTGTGGAAGGGGGATTCCTACAGGCAGTTGGCTCTGATACCAACTTGTGACGCCCCCGATTTAATCGTACATTAATCATGCACGCAAACGTGTACGATCAAGATCAGGGACTCACGGGAAGATATCACAACACAACTCTAAAAGTAAAATAAGTCATACAAGCATCATAATACAAGCTAGAGGGCTCGAATACAAGTGCTCGATCATAGACGAGTCAGCGGAAGCAACAATATCTGAGTACAGACATAAGTTAAACAAGTTTGCCTTAAGAAGGCTAGCACAAACTGGGATACAGATCGAAAGAGGCGCAGGCCTCCTTCTTGCAGCAGGTAGAAGAGAGTAGATTGAAGTCCCCCAAGTAGCATCTCCAAGTAGCATCTCCAGTAGCATCGCATAGCATAATCCTACCCGGCGATCCTCTCCTCGTCGCCCTGTTAGAGAGCGATCACCGGGTTGTATCTCGCACTTGGAAGGGTGTGTTTTATTAAGTATCCAGTTCTAGTTGTCATAAGGTCAAGGTACAACTCCGGTCGTCCTTTTACCGAGGGACACGGCTATTCAATAGATTAACTTCCTGCAGGGTGCACCACATAACCCAACACGCCGATCCCATTTGGCGGACACACTTTCTCGGTCATGCCCGCCTCGGAGATCAACACGCCGCAGCCCCACCTAGGCACAACAGAGAGGTCACCACGCCGGTCTAACTCCTATGGCGCAGGGGTCTGGGCCCATCGCCCTTCGCATACCTGCACGTTGCGAACGCGGCCGAAAGCAGACCTAGCCTAGTGGCGTTCGGTCCAATCGCGCGCGCCACTCGCCGCTAACGCCAAGAAGGCCGGCGATACCACGACGCCGGGATACCCATAACTACTCCCACGTAGATGGTTAGTGCGTATAGACCAAATGGCCGACTCGGATCAAATACCAAGATCTCGTTAAGCGTGTTATTATGAAGCAACGCGGACGCCGATTAGGGCCAGCCCACCTCTCGCCTAGGTGGTCTCAACCTGCCTGTCGCTCCGCCACAAAGATCCACACAGAGGGCCGTCGGGACAAAGGTCCTTTCAGCCCCAATCCATGAATCACTCGGGTACTCTTCGAGCGGACCCGACTTTAGTCACCATCTGTAGTATGTATGTATGTATAGTATATACCGTGATCACCTCCCGAGTGATCACGCCCAATAGTATAGCAAGGCGATCGACAAGAATGTAGGGCCAATGATGATAAACTAGCATCCTATACTAAGCATTTAGGATTGCGGGTAAGGTATCAATGATGTAGTAACAATGACAAAGCTATGCAATGTAATAGGAGTAACCGGTCAAGAATATGCTACACTACTCTAATGCAAGCGGTATAGAGAAGAGTAGGCGATATCCGTGATCAAGGGGGGGGGGCTTGCTGGTTGCTCGGCAAGAGAGAGGGGTCGTCAACTCCGTAGTCGTCTTGGGCGCAGCAGCGTCGGTCTCGTAGTCTATCGGAGAGAAGAGGGGAAGAAACAATGAATACCATGCAAACAGATGCATATCGATGCATGACAAGACAAGTAACGATGCTAGGTGTGCCTAATCGCGGTAGTAGGTGATACCGAAGCGAAGGGAAAACATCCGGAAAGTATTCGGTGTTCGATTTTCGGACGGTGAACCGGAGGGGAAAGTTGCGTGTTCGGCATGCTAGGGGTGTGTCGCGGACGAACGGGTTGCGAATCCGGATTCGTCTCGTCGTTCTGAGCAACTTTCATGTAGAAAGTATTTTCATCCGAGTTACGGATTAAAAGATATGATTTTCTAAAGATTTAAATCATTTTACGATTTTAATTATTTATCTAAAGCCAACATTATCCGTAATGTTATCGATGACGCAAGCATGACATCGAGTGATGTCAGAGGTCAATCGGTCGGTTGACGGTCAAACCGACAGTGGGTCGATGGGACCCACATGTCATTGTCGTGGGCATTAACGGGGTTTTGAAACTAATTAAATGGGTTAATTAGCGGTAGGGCCCATGAGTCGATGAGAGATTAGGTTTTAATTAATTTATTTAATTAATTAGCAGTTTATCTATTTGTTTTTATTTGTTTTATGGGATGGGGCCCGCATGTCAGTGGCAGGAGCTGCCACGTCAGCGAAGTTGACTTGGTCAACGTGGCGATTGGGGCCCCTGTGCCCACGTGATGACCAGTGCGGCCCGCCTAGCCACGCCGATGGACGGCGCCGGGATGACGCCGGCGAGGCAAAACGCGGCGGCGCGGCTCGGGAGGTGGCCGGAAATTGCCTACAGGGCAACGTTCATCGAGTTTTCGGGTGCGTTCGAGAGCTACGGCTGCGCCGCGTCCAACGGTGGTGATGGTGGCGGCAGGGGTGACCGGAATCGAGCGCGGCGAGCTCATCGGCGGACGGCGGGAGTCGGGCGCGGGAGGAAACGGCGAGGCCTCATGGTTGCAAAAGAAAGGGGAGGCCAGGCGAGTTATACGCGAGGCGGCGAACGCAACGGGCGCTGGCCCGTGACCATTTGGTCACCGGAGGCACGCCGACGTCGAGCGCCGGCGGCAACACGTTCGGGCACCGAACGGGGACGGCGTTAGGAGGCACGGGAGAGAGCGTGCACTGGCGTGTTGGGCTCCTAGGAACTCCAGGAGTACAGCGGTGGGTTCGGGCGAGCGTGACGGCGGCGGTGGCCACGACAGCGAGGTACGCCGCGGCGACCAGAGCCTCGGCAATGGCGGCGGCTGGCTACAGAGCGGTAGGGGGGCAACAAAGAGCAGCAGGGGGAGGAGAAGCTCACCGTGCGGCACGCAAGATAGCCCTTGGGAGTTTAGTAGCCGGAGAGTCGACGGCGCTCGTCGGAGATGCGTCGGGGATCCGAGGAAGAAGACGAGGTTGGGGCAGGCGTTCGATGGTGCTCGGCGTCCTGCGTCTTGACGTGGAGGCGTAGTCGAGGGAGGCGGAGCATGCGGACGTGTCGGAAGGGCGTGGAGGTCGCGGTGGCCGCGAGTACTACGGCGGCGAGGCCATGGTGGCGCTCGGTTGCCGTGGGGAATGAGGGGGCGAGGTGCGATGGATCTGGAGGGGGGAGCGCAGGGACCGAGGGGGAGGGGGCGAGTGGGAGGAGGGACCGAGGGGGCGCGGCGTCGGCGTCCTTATCCACCCGTCGTCGCGGGGCGAGAGGTGCGGTGACGCGCGCCTGTTCCGACCCGGTCGGGGAACAGGGAAGGGGCGTGTCTGGGAGGCTGGGCAGTGGGCCGGGCCAAGCCGGGCTTGGGCCGAGGGGTTAGGCGGTGGCCGTCTTGGTGGGTTGGGCTGCTGGTCCAGGGGCTTCTTTTTTTTTTTTTTTGTAATTTATTTCTTTTATTTATTTTCCTTTCTGTTTTATTTAGTTTTAGGGCATTTAGGCATTTTATAAAAGGGTGTTTGCTTCACCATAATTACGATTGTAATATTTGGCAACCCCTAACATTTTCGCTTTGACTTTTGAAAACTTAGGGTGTTTGTCACTAATTCATATCTTGAATTTGCAATGATTTTGAACTACCACTTGATTAGCAACAGTAACACAGATGACATGGCATCATTAGAAGAGTTTTACTGTAGCCTAATTATCCGGGCGTTACAATGTTATAGTAGGTACTCGTGGATCTCCAAGTTTCTTTGGTATTCCACCCTTAAAAGTATAATTAGCAAGCATGGTGGGAAGTTCAGCTTCAGGTATCTTTCTTCTATTAGTAATAATATCCTTCATATACTTAGCATAAGGATTTGTTTTGAGCGCATCAGTTAATCGCATACGCAAAAAGATGGGTCTAATCATTTCAGCAAAGCGCTCAAAATCCTCATCATCCTTTTTCTTGGATGGTTTCGGAGGAAAAGGCATGGGTTTCTGAACCCATGGTTCCCTTTCTTTACCGTGTTTCCTAGCAACAAAATCTCTTTTATCATAATGTTGATTCCTTGATTGTGGGTTATCAAGATCAACAGCAGGTTCAACTTCTACATCATTATCATTACTAGGTTGAGCATCAACATGAACATTATCATTAACATTATCACTAGGTTCATGTTCATTACCCGATTGTGTTTCAAAGATTAGAAACAGAGATATCATTTGGATTCTCGGTGGTTCAAACAATAGGTTCACTAGAAGTTTGCAAAGTCCTATCATTTTCTTTTCTTCCTCTTAGAAGAACTAGGTACATCAATATTATTTCTCTCGAGAATCTTGCTCGATTCTCTTAGGGTGGCCTTCGAGGATACAAGGGTTCTGAGTCATTCTACCGATTCTAGTAGCCACTATAATAGCATAATCATTTTCTTACTATTCATTTCATCAAGCACTTTTTTTCGAGCTTTAAGTACTTGTTCTACTTGAGTGGTAACCATAGAAGCATGCTTGCTAACAAGTTTAAGTTCACCTCTAATATCAGCCATATAATCACCCAAGCGTTTAATCATAAAGGTATTTTGTTTTAATTGTCTACCAAATAAGCATTAAAGTCATCTTGCTTAAACATAAAGTCATCAAACTCATCCAAGCAATCGACTAGCAATTTTAGTAGGAGGGACTTGACTTTATCATATCTATAGAGAGAATTTACCTTTACTACCTGTGTCGGGATATCGGGAGGTTTTTCATTAAATAAGTAATTGAGATCATATACTTCTTCAACAGGCGGTAAATTAAGACCATGTATTTCTTCAATAGGAGGTAAATTCTTAACATCTTTAGCTTTAATACCTTTTTCTTTCATAGATTTCTTTGCCTCTTGCATATCTTCGGGACTGAGAAATAGAACACGTCTCTTCTTCGGAGTTGGTTTAGGAATAGGCTCAGTAATTGGCTTAGGAACTGGCTCAGGAGGTGGTTCAGGAGGTGCCCAATTATTTTCATTTGCCAACATATTATTCAATAGAATTTCAGCGTCATCCGGTGTTCTTTCCCTGAAAAGAGAACCAGCACAACTATCCAGGTAATCTCTGGAAGCATCAGTTACTCCATTATAAAATATATCAAATATTTCAGGTTTTTAAGAGGATGATCAGGCAAAGCATTAAGTAACTTGAGAAGCCTCCCCCAAGCTTGTGGGAGACTCTCTTCTTCAATTTGCACAAAATTGTATATTTCCCTCAAAGCAGCTTGTTTCTTATGAGCAGGGAAATATTTAGCAGTGAAGTAATAAATCATATCCTGGGGACTTTGCACACAACCAGGATCAAGAGAATTATACCATATCTTAGCATCACCCTTTAATGAGAACGGAAATATCTTGAGTAAATAAAGGTAGCGCGATCTCTCATTATTTGTAAACAGGGCAGCTATATCATTCAACTTAGTAAGATGTGCCACAATAGTTTCAGATTCATAGCCATAAAAAGGATCAGATTCAACCAAAGTAATTATATCTAGATCAACAGAAAAATCATAATAATCCTGATCAGGCACACAGATAGGTGAAGTAGGAAAAGCAGGGTCGGGTCTCATTCTATCTCTAAAAGATTCTTTACTCCATTTAACTAGCAACCTCTTAAGTTCACGTCTATCCTGGCAAGCAAAAATAGCTGCAGAAGATTCAGCATAAAAAAGATAACCCTTAGGAATAGCAGGCATAGGTTTATCATCACTAAGATCATCGTGTTCAGGTTCAATAATTTCTCTTTCTCTAGACCTAGCAATTTGCTCATCAAGAAATTCACCAAGTGGCACAGTAGTATCAAGCATAGAAGTAGTTTCATCATAAGTATCGTGCATAGCGTATGGCATCATCAATAACATGCACATATTAGAATCAATAGCAGTAGTAGGTTTAGGTGTCGCAAACTTACTCATAACAGAAGGAGAATCTAGTGCAAGGCTAGATGGCAATCCCTTACCTCCCCTCGTAGTTGAGGGCAAAATAGTAGTTCGATCATCTTTCAAGTTCTTCATAGTGTCCAGCAGATATAAATCCCAAGTGACTCAAAGAATAGAGCTATGCTCCCCGGCAATGGCTCCAGAAAAAGGTCTTGATAACCCACAAGTATAGGGGATCGCAACAGTTTTCGAGGGTAGAGTATTCAACCCAAATTTGTTGATTCGACACAAGGGGAGCCAAAGAATATTCTCAAGTATTAGCAGCCGAGTTGTCAATTAAACCACACCTGGAAACTTAGTATCTGCAGCAAAGTGTTTAGTAGCAAAGTAATATGATAGTGGTGGTAACGGTAACAAAAGTAAAGACAGCAAAAGTAATGTTTTTGGTATTTTGTAGTGATTGTAACAGTAGCAACGGAAAAGTAAATAAGTGTAAACCGGTATATGGAAAACTCGTAGGCACCGGATTAGCTATAGATAATTATGCCGGATGTGGTTCATCATGTAGCAGTCATAACATAGGGTGACATAGAACTTGCTCCAGTTCATCAATGTAATGTAGGCATGTATTCCGTATATAGTCATACGTGCTTATGGAAAAGAACTTGCATGACATCTTTTTTCCTACCCTCCCGTGGCAGCGGGGTCCTATTGGAAACTAAGGGATATTAAGGCCTCCTTTTAATAGAGAACCGGAACAAAGCATTAGCACATAGTGAATACATGAACTCCTCAAACTATGGTCATCACCGGGAGTGGTCCCGATTATTGTCACTTCGGGGTTGCCGGATCATAACACATAGTAGGTGACTATAGACTTGTAAGATAGGATCAAGAACACACATATATTCATGAAAACATAATAGGTTCAGATCTAAAATCATGGCACTCGGGCCCTAGTGACAAGCATTAAGCATAGCAAAGTCATAGCAACATCAATCTCAGAACATAGTGGATACTAGGGATCAAACCCTAACAAAACTAACTCGATTACATGATAAATCTCATCCAACCCATCACCGTCCAACAAGCCTACGATGCAATTACTCACTCACGGCGGTGAGCATCATGAAATTGGTGATGGAGGATGGTTGATGATGACAACGGCGACAAATCCCCTCTCCGGAGCCCCGAGCGGACTCGGATCAGCCCTCGAGAGAGATTAGGGCTTGGCGGCTCCGTGATCGTAAAACGCGATGATTTCTTCTCTCGATTTTTTTCTCCCGAAAGCCAATATATGGAGTTGGAGTTGGCATCGGAGGGCCACCAGGGGGCCCACGAGGTAGGGGGCGCGCCGGGCGCCCCCTCGTGGCAGGTGTGGGCCCCCTGGTCTTCATCTTTTGCGAGGATTTTTCTTTATTTTTTCTAAGGTGTTCCGTGGAGTTTCAGGACATTCCGAGAACTTTTATTTTCTGCACAAAAAACAACACCATGGCAATTCTACTGAAAACAGCGTTAGTCCGGGTTAGTTCCATTCAAATCATACAAGTTAGAGTCCAAAACAAGGGCAAAAGTGTTTGGAAAAGTAGATACGACGGAGACGTATCACCACCGTGCGTGCCGCAAAGTGAGCCCCTCTCCCCCTTCCCTCGCTTCCCTGGCCTCTCGTGCTCCCGTAGTCACCGCTTCCGCCATGGCCGAGCTCAGCTCCGCCGCATAGCTCACTGCTCGTCGCCGTCGCTACGGGCTTGCTCCGGCCTCATCGCCACCACAGGAAGGCGCAGCTCGCTCCGCTCGTTTGGGCGAGCCCAGCAACGCCTGGAGCCGACACCCGGAGCTTCACCTCGTTGACCGCCAGAAAGCCGCCGCTGTCCGTACTCGTCGTCACCGACGTTACCGGCCAAGTCCGGCCGTGCCTCTACCACCATTCAACGCGGCGTTGTTCGCTCGTTCGAACGCACCCTTGCTCGCGTGAAACGGCCGCCTATAAATGATTCCCGACGCCGGCCCGAGCCCTCCGCCCCGTTTTGGCATCGCCGGCGTCAAGCCGCCGGCCACCGCTGACGTGGCACACAGGGCCACCGGTCATCGCCGGTGGGGCCTCGCCCTGTTGACCAGTTGACCTGGTCAACCGTGCTGACTAGGCAGGCCCCAGCCACTCACATGCGGGTCCCACCGCTTAATCCTCTAATTAAAACATTTTAATAATTAAAACTAATTAGTTTAGTTAATTAGACAGTGATAGGTGGGCCCAGTAGATTTACTAACTAAATTTAGATTAGTTTAAACTCTGTTTAACCCACTGTCTATGAAACGTGGGTCCCCCATGTCAGTTTTGACCAGTCAACCGGACTGTTGACTGCTGACGTCACTCCTATGTCATGCTGACGTCATATTCCATTTCTGTTAATATAAATAATTCCAGAATATGTTTAAAACTTAGAAAATTCATATAAAATAATCTGTAACTCGGATGAAAATGTCTTCTACATGAAAGTTGCTCAGAAAAACGTGACGAATCCGGATACGCGGTCCGTTCATCTGTCATATGCCCCTAGCATGCTGAACATGGAACTTTCCCCCTTCGGTCATCTGTCTTACACAGGTCCGGAACCGGGAAAACATTCCCGGTTCACTTCCCCCCTCGCCGGTATCGTGTAGCGCCGCGTTAGAACACGTCTAGCTCTGCCTGTTGCCATGTTATGCTATGTTTGCTTTATATTTACTGTTTCTTCCCCCTCTTCTTTCCGGTAGACCCTGAGACCGATGTTGCCCCTGTGATCGACTACATCACCGACGACCCCCTCCTTGCCAGAGCAACAAGGCAAGCCCCCCCTTTGATCATCCGATATCGCCCATTCCATTCTCTCATGCTTGCATTAGATTTTGCTACTGTTATTGATTGCTCCTATTCTGATGCATAGCCTGCTTTTGTATCTGCCGTTGTACCTTCCTGCTTATCCTAAACTGCTTAGTATAGGTTGGTTAGTGATCCATCAGTGACCCCCACCTTGTTCTTGTGGCCCCTGCTTCATCATCGAAGACCCGATCAATGGGATCGAAGACCAGGCCCCGGCACCGCACATCACTTTCCCCTTAGTTGCTCAACACTGCTGGGTTACTATCGAGTGCCGAGGGTGAGACCTCTACAACACTTCTGATGTTAATCCTGCAGTGTAGCTATTCGGTCATGGTGATCGAGGGTGATTCCGCCTTAACCACTTCCGATACGACTCTGTCATGCAACCCCTCAAGTGTGAACCTTGGGGGTGATTCCTATTACGTTCACCTTGAAGATTACATCGAGTGGAATTCACCGGGGGTGATTCCTCGGGTTTTCCCCTTGATGTTTAGACACACAGTTACTATGATTACTATGACTTTACATTAAACCATGTTACTAAAGACGGGTCGACCCTGAGGGGTACCCGCGCGAGCATAATTGTGAGTGATGTGGAGTCGGGTTTACCTGGAAGGTGCCCGTGAGATAATTACGAGGCATGGTCGAGCATTCTTAGCCCTTGCCGCAAGTCCTCGAGACGGGGCAACAGGGTCACATCTTTCGTGAGTCTCTGCTTGTTACCGCACATTCCTAATCCACTACGATTTGGATATTTGATCCAAGGGGCCTCTGGCCTGATAGCACTAACCATCACGTGGGCATAGTATGGGCATTCTGCGTTGTATGCATCAACCGAAGCTTAATAGACGTCAGCGACTGAGCGGCACGCGCCGGGTTGGACTGCGTAAGCACCTGCCTTGTTGAAGGAGGTAGCTAGGTCTGCTCACCGGCCAGCGACATAACGTCTTGAGGAGTTTCCGGGGAGATGGCCCATGACCCCTAGGGGCATAGGTTTTAGTCCGGCGTGCTGACCTCTCTGTTAAGTCTAGGTCGGGTTGCGGCGTATTGTTTGGCTGAGGCCGGGCATGACCCAGGAAAGTGTGTCCGGCCGGATTTAATCGAGCGTCGTGGGTAAGTTGGCGCACCCCTGCAGGGAAGAAAACATCTATCGATAGCCTATCCTACGGTAACGGACACTTGGAGTTGTATCCCGATCGATACAACTAGAACTGGATACTTGAGATGAGAAATGGATATGAGAAATGAGGTGATAACTGGATAGTATGGCTCTGGGATTGCTTTCTCGCAGGGAGTCGAGAAAGGATCTCTGGCCGAGGTTGATAACACTACTACTACTTTACTTTATGCTACTCTACTCCCTCCTGTATGCTGCAAGATGATGGTTTCCAGAAGATGCTAGTCTTCGATAGGACTAGGCCTTCTATCTATTCTGGCATTTCTGCAGCCCAGTCCACTTATATAGCCTTCCTTTGATAATGTTGCATATGTAGTGTAGATCCTTGCTTGTGAGTACTTTGGATGAGTACTCACAGTTGCTTTGCTCCCCCTTTTCCCCCTTTCTTTTTCTTTCCGGTTGATGCAACCAGATGTCGGAGCCCAGGAGCCATATGCTACCACCGGTGACTACTACTACATGGAGACCGCTGACGACCAGGAGTAGTTAGGAGGCTCCCAGGCAGGAGGCCTTGCCTTTTCGATCGTAGATGCTTTTGTGCTGGCCTTCTTAAGGCAAACTTGTCTAACTCATGACTGTGCTCAGATATTGTTGCTTCTGCTGACTCTTGTGTATTCGAGCTTATGTATTCGAACCCTCGAGGCCCATGGCTTGTAATACAAAGCTTGCATTATTTTAATTTGTGTCTAGAGTTGTGTTGTGATATCTTCCCGTGAGTCCTTGATCTTGATCGTACACATTTGCCTGTATGATTAGTGTACGATTGAATCAAGGGCGTCACACCACCTCTGACTTCCAGCCAATGGGTGAAGAGGAGGATGATGAGCCGGTGCTGGATGACCCACAACCCTCAATTCGCCAAGGCCAAGATCAGTAAGCCACATGCCGGCTTAGCATCTGCCAGCTATGATAATTTGCAAAAGCACTTATTATTTTGGGCCGTTTGTTGCCTTGTAATAGGCTAGCTTTAAAACAATTATCTGTCATGCCATCGCGCATGTTGACCTGCATAACACTTATGAACCGTTTTGATCTTCCTTGACGATCCAATGTTTATGCTTATACTCATTAGCAACTTTGCCGAAGCATGTTGTCATAAACCCTGCATACAAACAGAGCACAAGTGACTTGGCGGTTTACCCCAAGGCGGGTCAAAATGCCCCATATAACAAACTACTGGTGACTGTAACGTCCATAACCAGGGTCGGTTTATCAAAACCTTATAGAATCATAACAAAAATGAATATCACACATGTGATATTTATGTATATTGACGGCTTACCATGCCATATGAAGTAAGGGTAACAACCCAGACCCAGAGCACAAGGCTCTGTGCAATTTATTCATACTGCCGGCTTACAACGCTAGAGACAGCAAAGGATAGCATCCCAAATCTTTAGAGTACAAAACTCCAAACATATGATCATCATACACTGGCAACTTAATGTCCAAAGCCAGGCCGGGTTAACAAAACACCGAATATTATTCAACAAAGATTAAGGCATCATGGCCTAAATCAAATTTCAACCATATATCAATATGGTACAAAACAGAAATCACCAAAAAAGAGTCAAAATCAATAGAAAACATAAAATCAAGGCATTCAAAGGCTGCCAAGCCTCAACATCAAGTGCTATTCAAGGGCTACACAGCCACTGCATTACTCCTTAATTCAAATCTGTAAGCCGGGCCTCACATTTCCAATCGCTGTTTTAACTATGACAAGTTCAGGGTCTTTACAAGATTGACTGTGAAGAGTACAGCGAGTCATTCCAGGATTACCTGGTCGGAGTGGCAAGCATACAAAGGAAGGATAACCCAGATTTTTGGTGAATACACCTGGCGTACAAGCCTATTATGAAGGACAACAAAGCTCCTATTCATTTAACAAGAAGCTCCCAAGTAATATTTTGATCCAGGCATTCAAGCCGGACCAGTAGGGTAGTCATAGCTATGCTCAATGAGTAGGAAGCCCCAAGTATTTGCAATCAAGGCGTACAAGCCGGATCAAAAGGGTAATAGGAAGCCCCCAAGTGACCTTATGAATTAACAATAAAGACTCAGATTCTCAGAAATGAAACGACAGAGGCCCTAAATCATCAGGGATGCCGGCTTTATTATACGAATCATAATATATACATTGGTAAAGGTATGTACATCACAAGAGCCGGTGGCTCAGGTGTAATAAGGCCGAAGATGAGCAATATTCCACGGCCGGTGGGTCTCCTCCGACGTGCATGAGTCCTTGTGGTCTCGAACATCGATAAGTTAGTATGACCCATTGTTCAGATTTTTGCTGACCACAAAGGGCCCTTCCCAAGGTGGGGATAACTTGTGCATGTCAGTTTGCTCCTGGATGAGCCGGAGCACCAAATCTCCTTCTTGAAAGGTCCTGGTTTTAACCCGACGGTTGTGATAACGATGCAGATCTTGCTGGTAAATCGCTGAACAAGCTGCCGGAAGGTCTCGCTCTTCATCCAACAGGTCAACAGCATCCTGACGTGCTTTCTCATTATCAGCTTCAATATAATCCGTCACACGAGGCGAGTCGTGACGTATGTCACTAGGGAGAACCGCCTCTGCTCCGTAAACCATGGAGAAAGGCGTGTAACCCGTGGATCTGTTGGGGTGGTATTGATACTCCAAAGCACCAAGGGCAACTCTTCCACTCAACAACCCAGTGTCCTCTGCAATGGGACCATAAGCCGAGGTTTGAGACCTCTCAAGATTTCTTGATTAGCTCTTTCAACTTGACCATTAGACTGGGGGTGAGCCACCGACGATACAACAAGCCAAATATGCTCTTGTTGAAACAACTCTTTCATTGCACCCTTAGACAGATTAGTACCGTTATCAGTGATGATACTATGAGGGTATCCAAAATGAAAGATCACCTTTTTGATGAATTGAACCACCATGGCTGCATCGCATTTGCTGACCGGCTCAGCTTCAACCCACTTTGTAAACTTGTCAACAGCTACCAGGAGATGAGTCTTTTTATCCTTGGACGTTTTAAAAGGTCCAACCATATCCAGCCCCCAAACTGCAAACGGCCAAGTAATTGGAATCATCCTCAATTCTTGAACCGGCACATGAGCTCGTCTTGAAAATTTCTGACAACCATCACATTTACTGACCAAGTCTTCTGCATTAGCATGAGCCGTCATCCAATAAAACCCATAACGAAAAGCTTTAGCAACGAGAGATTTAGAGCTCGCATGATGACCGCAATCTCCTTCATGAATCTCCCTTAGAATTTCACGGCCCTCCTCAGGAGAAATACATCGTTGAAACACTCATGTAACACTGCATCTATGTAGCTCTCCATTGACAATAGTCATGGACTTAGACCTCCGAGTTATTTGCCTGGCCAAGGTTTTATCCTCAGGTAACTCACCCCGGGTCATATAAGCCAAATATGGGACAGTCCAATCAGGGATAACATGGAGAGCCGCCACTAACTGTGCCTCCGGGTCAGGAACTGCCAAATCTTCCTCCGTGGGCAACTTAACTGATGGGTTATGCAAAACATCAAGGAAAACATTAGGGGGTACCGGCTTACGCTGAGACCCCAGCCGGCTCAAAGCATTAGCGGCTTCATTTTTTTGTCGATCAACATGCTCCACTTGATAACCTTTGAAATGACCAGCTATAGTGTCAACCTCTCGGCGATAAGCCACCATGAGTGGATCCTTAGAATCCCAAGTTCCTGACACTTGCTGAGCCACCAAGTCCGAGTCACCGAAACACCTCACCCGACTTAGATTCATCTCTTTAGCCATCCGAAGACCATGGAGCAAGGCTTCATATTCAGCTGCATTGTTAGTACATGGGAACATAAACCTTAAAACATAACAAAATTTATCACCTCGTGGGAAAGTCTATATAACTCCAGCCCCTGAGCCTTCCAATTGCTTGGACCCATCGAAGTGAATAGTCTGATATGTGCTATCCGGCTTATCTTCCAGCATATGCAATTCCATCCAGTCATTGATGAAATCCACAAGTGCTTGAGACTTTATAGCCGTCCGAGGCATATATTCAAGCCATGGGGTCCAAGCTCAATGGCCCACTTAGCTACCTGACCTATAGCTTCTCTGTTTTGAATAATATCTCCCAAGGGAGTAGAACTAACCACAGTGATGGGATGACCAAGGAAATACGGCTTCAACTTGCGGCTAGCCATGAACACGCCGTACACCAATTTCTGCCAATGTGGATATCTATGTTTAGACTCAATGAGCACCTCACTGACATAATAAACCGACCTTTGAACCGGATACTCCTTGCCTGACTCCTTCATTTCAACCACAACTGCCACACTAACAGATCTGTTGCTCGCAGCCACATATAAAAGCAAGGGCTCCTTCTCAATAGGAGCTACAAGAACCGTCGGCTCAACCAACTATCTCTTAAGCGCCTTAAATGCCTCATTAGCAGCATCGCTCCACACAAAGTTATTTGTCTTTTTCATCATTTGATACAAAGGGATAGCCTTCTCTCCCAGGCGGCTTATAAACCGGCTCAAATCCGCAATACGACCCGCCAAACGCTGGACGTCATTAATACACGCCGGCTTAGCCAAAGAAGTGTTATCCTTGATTTTCTCCGGGTTAGGTTCAATTCCCCTCTCAGAAACCAGGAAACCCAATAACTTGCCTGCTGGCACGCCAAAAGACACACTTGGCCGAGTTCAGCATCATTTTATAGACCCAGAGATTGTCAAAGGTCTCTTTCAGATCAACTATCAAAGTCTCCTTCTTCCTGGATTTCACAACAATATCATCCACATAGGCGTGAACATTGCGTCCAATCTGGCCATGAAGGCAATTCTGAACACACCGTTGGTAAGTCGCCTGGGCACTCTTGAGCCCAAAAGGCATAGACACATAGCAGAAGGCTCCAAAAGGAGTGATGAAAGTTGTCTTCTCCTGGTCCTTAACTGCCATCTTGATCTAATGATAACCAGAATAAGCATCCAAAAAGCTCAAACGCTCACAACCCGCTCCAGCATCAACAATCTGATCAATATGAGGGAGAGCAAAAGGATCAGCCGGACAAGCCGTATTAAGGTCTGTATAATCCACACACATACGCCAAGTGCCATTTTTCTGAAGTACCAGCACCGGGTTAGCCAACCACTCAGGGTGAAAAACTTCAATGATAAATCCTGCCGCCAAGAGCCGGGCCACTTCTTCACCAATTGCCTTACGCCTCTCTTCATTAAAATGACGAAGAAACTGCTTGACCGGCTTAAACTTTGGATCCAATTAAGAGTGTGCTCAGCGAGTTCCCTCAATACACCCGGCATGTCAGAAGGTTTCCATGCAAAGATATCCCGGTTCTCACGGATGAACTCGATGAGCGCGCTTTCCTATTTCAGATCCATATTAGCACTGATGCTGAACTGCTTGGACAAGTCGCCAGGCACGAAGTCAACCAACTTAGTGTCATCTGCTGACTTAAACTTCAATAGGGGGTTATTTTCTGTAGTTGGCTTCTTCAAAGGTGTTATATCTGCCCGGTCAACATTGTCTTTATAAAACTTCAACTCCTCTGTAACACAAGTCGTCTCAGCATACACAACATCACCTTCTTCACAATCCAGAGCAATCTTCCTATCACCATGCACTGTGATGGTGCCCTTATGACCCGGTATTTTAAGCTACAAATAAACATAACACGGCCGTGCCATAAACTTGGCGTAAGCCGGCCGTCCGAACAGAGCATGGTACGGGATTTTGATCTTAACCACTTCAAAGATCAATTTCTCAGCTCTGGAATCACGGTCATCTCTAAAAGCCACCTCCGGTGTTATCTTACCCACTGGATATGCCGACTTACCAGGCACCACCCCATGGAAAATAGTGGAAGACGTCTTAAGATCTTTGTCAGTCAAATTCATGCGATGAAAAGTCTCATAGTAAAGGATATTGATACTGCTGCCCCCATCCATGAGCACCTTTGTAAGCTTATACCCTCCTACCTGTGGAGCCACCGTCAATGCCAACTGACCTGGATTGTCAACCCGGGGCGGGTGATCCTCTCGGCTCCATACAATAGGCTGCTTAGACCACCTCAAACAACGAGGTACTGCCGGCTCAACTGAGTTCACCGCCCGCTTATGGATTTTCTGATCTCGCTTGCACAGGCTTGTGGTGGACACATGATATTGACCACTATTTAGCTGCTTTGGATTACTCTGATAACCAGACTGCTGCTGCTGACTCCCTTGGCCAGATTACTGATTAAAACCACCTTGATTACCTTGGCCTTGAAAGCTAGAGCTTGAACCGCCACCTCCAAAACTAGGCCCTTGAGAGCCGGAACCTGAACCGCCGTGCGGGCCATGATTGTTCTGAAAAAATTATAGTTTCTATACTCTCTCATGATGAAGCAATCCTTCCATAGATGACTGGCCGGCTTATCCTGGGTTCCGTGCTCCGGACAGGGCTGATTCATCATGGCCTCAAGGTTGAACTTCGGCCCTCCAAAACGGGGCACTTGCGTCTTACCCTTACGACGCTGGTTACTACTCTGCGTATTGGTGTTAGCCATGAAGTCTCACCCGCCGTCCGCCTTACGTTTACCATTGCCACCTTGACTCACCGTGTTATGCCGTCCCTTTGCATTGCCACTCTTCTTCCCCTTTCCAACCTTCTCCTCACCAGACTCAGGGTCTTTCGTGCTATCAGAGTCGACATATTTGACGAGAGGCGCCATGAGCTCCCCCATATCATTGCAACTACGCTTAAGCCGCCCCAATTTCTGCTTAAGGGGAAGAAAACGACAATTCTTCTCTAACATCAGGACTGCTGAACGGGCGTTGATACCGTCCGATGAGTGTATAACAGTTGAGATTTGGCACACCCAATTGGTTGTTGACTCACCTTCACCTTGGACGCAAGAATCCAAGTCCAGAATCGACATAGGCTGCTTGCATGTGTCTTTAAATTTTTGAATAAATCGCCTCTTCAACTCTGCCCATGACCCAATGGAGTTAGCGGGCAGGCCTTTCAACCAAGTACGAGCCGGCCCATCCAGCATCATGGTGAAATACTTAGCACATGCAACATCACTGACATCCAGCATCTCCATAGCCATCTCATAGCTCTCAATCCAAGCCTCTGGAGGCTGATCGACCATGTAGTTAGGCACCTTATGGGGGCCCTTGAAATCTTTAGGCAAGCGCTCGTTGCATAGAGCCGACACTAAACACGACACACCCAGGGTTCTAGAGGTCACCCCTGCCTCGACAGATGCGGATGGATAAACCGGAGATTGCTGTTGAGCTGCCAGATGAGCTTCCAATTCTGCATCACACCGCGCTCTGCCTTGGTCCACCAAAGTTTGAGCCTGATTACCGATGCGCGGCGGGTTAGGCCTACGAGGTTGATTGCCATGCCGCTCATTGCTCGACACAGCCGATTCGTCAATGTGTCTACTGTAACTGCGGCTTGGACGTGGGGTTGAATGAATTCGATCACGACTATATGAATAAGCGGCCTGTTGAGCCACTGTTGTCTGAAGAAGCTCTCCAGCTCTCTGTATTTCCATCCCCGCTGGCGACTCATCCTGAAGTGGGAGAGCCGCCAATCGAGTAGCCGCAACTATCATGTTATCCAAAGGATTAGGAAAATGACCCGAGGGCATTGGAACATACTGAGGAGTCAAATTCAAACGTGGGGGGTCTGTAGCACGAGGCTGAACCGGTGCTCCAGCCGCCGGCGCCTGAATGGCCCGATCCACACCAAGCGGGTTACTGGTTCCTGCTCCAGGTGTGTTGAAAAGATTCCTCGCATCATAAACCGGAGGTAAATGACTCACATGCCTTCCGTTAAAGACGGCGTTTGATGTGTCCCGGTCTAAGCTCAACCAAAAATTCTCTGCTTGAATCCGTTCCGCCTCCCTTTGCAAGGCGGCTCGCTCCGTCGCCATTCGGGTGTTCTCAGCGTTTAAATCCTCCTTGGCTTGGGCTACCTCATCAGGTAACTTTGCAACATCTGCGTTATGTTGCGTTTGGTTCTCCGGAGTTACTTCTGCCATCAACAACATTGCTATAGCCTCCAACAGATCGGATAAAACTTGAGCCAGCAGGCGCATAGGGCCTCCTGCCCCGGCTACCACTGCTGTCGCTGAACCGGAGATCATTGCCGCTGCAGTTGAAGAATTATGCCCTGGCTGTGTACCGTCCATGAAGATTGATACCCGGTTTGGCGGCTCATAGGGGTCCGGAATACTGTCACCATCGAAACAGCCCCCAAGCCCACCATCCTAAACCTGATAGATAGAATTGGTCTCACCAGTTGAGGACTCATCACCTGAATAGACGGCCGTCTCACCAACGGATTCAGATCCTCCTTCCAGGTCCACTCCTTGAGTAAAACCAACAAAGATATGCTTCGGGGCGGCTTGAACCTTGGCGGGTCACGCGCGCCAAGCCGTCTTCACGATGTCGGTGCAGGTGTCCGGCTTAGCTTCCGACTCACCAATCTTGCCAATGAAGACATGAATTCCGCCAAAAGGGATCCCATACCTGTACTCGATTGAGCCGGTCTCGGGGCCCCATCCTGCGTCGTCGATGTAGAGCTTGCCGCAACGACTCTTGGTCATCCGGCCCACAATGTATCCCTTGAGCCCAACGAAGTTGCCCTTCAAAAACTCGAAACCATCATGCGCTGGCTCCATGGTGGGTGCCAACTATTGTGGAATTGTCACGGCAGATGCCCTAGTATAAGGACTTAGGTGTGGAGCCATCAGAATGTAGTTAGCTTGAAGGGGTTAAAACGGGATAAGGGACACAAAGAGTTTACCCAGATTCGGCCCCTCGCAATGAGGGAAAGGCCTACTCCTGCTTTAGGTTGTGTTTCTTGGGTTTCGATTACTAGGGAGCGAATACGCTTGACCTAGTTCTCGACTTGTTGTTTCTTGCCCTAACCCGCCACTGGGTCACCCCTTTATATACATAGGCTGATGCCCGGCGGCTTACAGAGTCCCGGCCGGCACATACACAACGTGTCCGACTCGGTGACAGTACTAAACTTTCCTTAACCTACAAGTTAAACATACGGCGGTTTATGCCCGTGGGCCTCAAGTCTCCTCCGGGTCTTGGGACTTCAGTAAGCTTGCTTCATGAACTGCCATCTTCAACACCTTCTTGGGCCTTCTCATTGTGAACCGCCAGTGGTATGACCCGACCCCTCCTGGGCGGGTCATACCCAATAGTTACATCCCCAACACAATCATTGATGGCACCCAGGTGAAAATATGGTCGGACCCTTGGATCCCACGGGCTTGGTCAAGACAAGTAATTACTCCTAGGGGTTAGAACCTGTTGACATATATGAGTGAGTTGACATGCCCTATTACAAGCACATGGGATGAGCAAATTATGAGAGACACGTTCTGGCTGGATGATGCACGACATATTCTGCAGATTCCTCTACGTGAGGGGGTGAGTGATTTCACGGCATGACATTATGATAGCAAAGGCCATCATTCTGTCAGAAGTGTGTACAAGCTGCAGGTACAGATAGGCCCAGGTTCAAGGCTTGGTACTTGGAATTTGGGTTTGTTGCATCAATTATACTGTAGGGGGTTCCCTTACAGTCTTTCTGTTAAAAAAAACAGATAGGCAAGACGAGCACTCAGGGAGATGCAGGAGTAGTAATGCAACCATAGGCAACCTGGACAGATGGGATGACCATCCCTAGAAACGTTTATAAGGAAGTTTCCATGTCCGCGGAAAATCCAGATGTTTACATGGCACTTAAAGCATGAACCCCTGGCCTTCCAAACTGATCTTGAGATAAGAGGGATCAAGGTAGAGAGCACGAAGTGCCTATTTTGCAACTGTGCAAACGAAGATGGCGCACACCTATTCATCAAATGTAAATCTCTGAAGGCGGTGTGGCGAGCGTTGGAGCTAGAGAAGGTGAGGGGTGAGCTCGAAAGCATCAGGTCCGTGCATGCAATGTTGGACTATCTATGGGGCCTAGATGAAAAGGTGCGGGTGCAAATTCTCACCATGCGGTGGAACTGGTGGAATCACTAGAATAAAATAAGAAGGGGAAGTTGCTCGTGCCTAGCGATGAATTGACAAGACGGGTTCTCTACAACTCGATGGAATACATATAACTTTTCAAACCTGGAGCAAGAAGGAAGGAGGAACTCAAATGGCAACCGTTGAGGAAGACATGCTTAAAGAAAATCTGGATGGGGCTTATAGGCCCGACGAATCCTTTGTTACTTGGGGAGTTTACATAAGAGATGAGGCAGGAGATGTTGTCATGGCACGTGCAGGTAGAACCGAACATGTGGCTGATCCATTTGGTGCAGAGGTCACAACCATGACAGAGGCTATCAACATGGCGGCTGACTTGGGAGCGCTTTGGGTGGTCTTCGAGACGGATTCCAAACTTCTGCAAGAAGCTCTTGATCTCACCAAGGTCGACTCCTCACCATACGTGATTCTGATCGAGGACTCCAAGTTCCAGCTCAAGATGTGGTTTCCGAAACTACAAGTGGCAATGTGTTGCCGTCAAGCTAATTCTGTAGTGCATGAGTTGGCCCAGGCTGGGTGTGTTTCTTTACCTAATAAGTCGGTTACCTGGAACACTGATGTACCACCCCATGTGGCGCTTTGTGTATCAGGTGATTTGCCCAAGCACCGTTAAGTTATAAAGCTTTGCTTTCCCTCAAAATATATTGCCCGCTCGTTGGTACGGTGTCAAAATATGTTGGTGGTTTCACACCAATTTTGATTAAAGAACTATATATTCGAGATTGGTATTTATTTGAATTTTTTTGCGGGGATATTTATTTGAAATTGATTTGTGACATTGCTTATTAGGAGGTGGTCCCATAACGGTAATTGCAGAGTTATCGGGCATTACAAAGGAAAAAAATTCAAGCCATTATTGCAAGGAAAAAAATCGGTTACTCCCTCGCTTTACATGGCAGGGTGATTGAAGGGGCTATCAGCGTACGGGGAAGTTGGACGAAAGTGTCTCTATCGGCAGGAAAACAAATACTATTTATATATTTTAAATATACCATCAAAAGCACCCATGCGTTGCAATGCAAGAACTAAATCCTCACATGTTCTAGTATGTGTTTTCACTTCTCCTGTTCGCCGCTGTCATTGATTATGGTTATATTGTCCACTTACACTTCTCCTGTTCGCCCCTGCCATTGATGATGGTCACATTGTCCACTTTCACTTCTCTGGCTCGCCGCTGTCATTGATGATGGTCACATTGTCCACTTTCACTTCTCCTGTTCACCACTGTCATTGATGATGGTCACATTGTCCACCTATTCATGATGAATGTGATTGATCTCAAGACGAAGAGCTTGTCATCGCACCACTGGCAGAGAGAAAACTGTTAAAGACATGATTTGTTGTTGAACTTCTGAAAGAACATGTGGTGCCCCATGTGTGGTTTTGGTAATTGACGGCATTTTCTATGGATTAATGGTTTCCTTGAGTTATATTCGTAGGATTTGTCCATCGGATTCTCTTGAAGTCCATTTTTTGGTTTCACGGAGTTTATGTGTTGGCCAAGGTGCTTTTGAAGGAATTATCCAAAGATTGGTCATGTGAGAGTTGAGCTTATTGCAAGCGTGTATTGAAGAAGAAGATTGTGTGAACATTCATGTTTACCTTGAAGACATCATCCTAATGAAGAGAGTTGGAAAGATTCCAGGTTGATCAAGACTAAGTCAAAGAGTGAATCAAGTCGATCAACACACAAAGCATAGAAGATGTACCGATGGGGATCAAGTGATCCCATGGTATGGTAAGCATTGTGCATTACGCTTTTGTGCACTAACCCATGGTCTACATGGAGTTCTTTGAGGGGTTAGGTTGAGGTGTGCAAGTTCAAGTGGATCATCACGAAGAGATCACGTCCTTGAAGCTTGCTGTCCATTGTGGTGACAATGGACTCGTGAAGATGTGCTGAAGAGTGGCTCACCCATAGTGGAGTATAGGGGAGCTATCAACTAGTCTTCTCTGAGCCAACACAATCAAGAAAGGTGGTCCAACTTGAGGAAGTCAAGATCATCATCATCTAACTCAAGTGGACTATGTGCAAGGCAAAGGTTTTCCCTCGAAAGGTTTTTCTATTTTACCGGTCTCATGATGGTTGTTGGGAGACCGGGTTATAGGACCGATTGTCGTACTATCAAGGGGGGCTCTCAAGTTGGTAGCTTGATTGTATCATTCATAGAGAGCTCAAACCATTGCATCCCTGCATCATCTTTGTTGGTTCTTGTTTGGTCTTTCTCTGTGTGAGTTTTAGAGCTTTTCGTCATCTTCACGACAAACTCGAGTTCATCAAAAACGGAGTTCACATGCATATTCTATGATGTTTTCGATGTTGGAGGTTATGCCGGTTCTTCTCTGTTGGAGGGTTCACTCTTCATTTTCTTAGGCATACCTCCCCTGCCTCTTCTTACTTGCCAACAAGCTTGAGTTTGCTCAATTCGGAGCTCATATGCAGAAGTAGCGGCAGTTCTGGTTTTCCTATGTCCTTCTGTTTTGCTGATGAAGTGGTGGAGAGCTGCAGGCGGTAGTACCGCGGGTAGCAGCGGCAGTTCCGCTTATCAGCAGCAGTACCGCTGCTAGTCCTGCTCGTACTACCGCTTGTAGCTGAGGTCTCGACTTTTTTGTGTCAGGGTTAATGGTAGTATCCCCGAGTTTCTACCGTCCTACCTTTTGACCCTGGAGTACAAACGGAGGTGGGAGCGGTAGTAGAGGTGGTAGTACCGCCTTTCGGCATTAGTACCCCCTACTACTGCTGCTACTACCACCCAGTCCTCTGCTCTCCCCTGTTTTCTTCTATCTCCTTGCCTTCCTGTAGGAAGCGGTAGTACCGCTCCTGGAGCGGTAGTACCGCTTGTGTGCAGGCTGAGAAGAGCATAACGGTTAGATTTCCCCCCACCTATAAAAGGGGGTCTTCTTCCCCATTGAAGCTCATCCTTCCAGCTCGTGTTTGCCCCCCATTGTTGACCTTCTTCGAGCTTGCTAACTCTCAATCCCTTAATGGATTCTTGCTAGTTTTTGGGGAAAAGAGAGAGGAGATCTAGATCCACACTTCCACCAATCGCTTTCTCCTCTATGTGAGGGGAACCCCTTGGATCTAGATCTTGGGGTTCTTGGTGTTCTCCTTCTTGTTCTTCCTCTTTTTTCCTCCATAGCTTTTGTTGCTTTGGTGGGAGTTGAGAGTGAGGGACTTGGGCACTCCGTGTGCCCTTGCCATTGCATTAGTTGCATCGGTTTGAGTTCTCCACGGTAATACGTGGAGGTTACAAGTTGAGAAGCTTATTATTCTTGGGTGCTTGGTACCCTAGAGCTTGTTCCTCTTGGGTGCTTGGGCGCCCTAGACGGTTAGTGGTGTTTGGAGCTTAATCATTGTGGTGTAAATCTCCGAGCAAGCATCGGGGTCTCCAATTAGGTTGTGGAGATCGCCCCGAGCAATTTGACCGGTACCGGTGACCGCCTCCAAGGGTTGCCAAAGTGTACGGGTTCGGTGACCACCCCCAAGGGTTGCCATTTGTACGGGTTCGGTGACTGCCCTCAAGGGTCCCTTAGTGGAATCACGACATCTTGCATTGTGCGAGATGTGAGGAGATTACGGTGGCCCTAGTGGCTTCTTGGGGAGCATTGTGCCTCCACACCGCTCCAAACGGAGATTAGCATCCGCAAGGGTGTGAACTTCGGGATACATCGTCGTTTCCGTGTACCCCGGTTATCTCTTACCCGAGCCCTTTACTTATGCACTTTACTTTGTGATAGCCATAGTGTTTGATGTTATATATCTTGCTATCACTTAGTTTTTTATCTTGCTTAGCATAAGTTGTTGGTGCACATAGGTGAGCCTAGTTGTTTTACATTTTGTGCGTGACAAATTAAACGCTAGTTTTATTCCGCATTTGTTCAAGCCTAAACTATATTTATTTTTAAGCGCCTATTCACCCACCCTCTAGGCAACGTCCACGATCTTTCAACTTCTATCTCATCTTTCATTTCAAGGAAATACATGATTAAAGACATAAAAACGTAGATCTTGAAACAAAATTAAAGAGAAAACTGCTAGAGCTATAACAAATCACTAAAGTACCAACGGGGATATACTAAAATGCATTTGACTTAGGCTCACCAATGTGCTAAAGTACCAACAAGGATATACTAAAATGCATTTGACATTAGTTTCATCATTATGCATAAACTTCTGTATGATGAATTTGTTGGAATGGAAAAGAGCCCGAGAGGATATTAGATGATCATGGGAATTATGTAATTAAACAAAGTGGTAAAAGCCATCCCAACTTTTGAGAAGAAAATGAGTGGCACATATTATGACTAAAATTTGTGTGCAGATCAAAAATAGCAATCCACTTTAGTACCAACTTCCACTTTGCACAATTTTTCCAACTTCCGTATAATGTCATGTAATCTTGTGCCCTGAAGGAATAGTTTCAAAATCAAAAATAGCTAACACGGACCCAAAATCATCTGATCGTCAGCCTCCTTAGTACTTTGGGATTTTAGGCTAGCCCTTAGCTTACCCTTTTTACTTCCTCCTTTTCTCTCCTGTCATACGAAAATATGTTCTACGACCAGACACGAACACTATTTTGTCGGAAAAAAGCTCACATTTTGTGTCATCTCTTACTAAGCCCAAGACTTTGGAGACAACCCATTATGCATGTGACACTTCGACTTTTTCCAGCTTCAACTCTTCGCTAGCACATTGAAATGAAACATCAGCAAAAAAAACATCTCCCTAGCAGATGGAAGATAGTCCATCAATATCAACATCAAGTACCTGATAATGAAAGCTTCGGGCTAGACATTAGAAAACAAAAAAATATAAAGTTGTTTTTTATAACTTTTGTGATGTATGAAAATTGCGAAAATGAAAAAATCATTAGCTATCACATTTACCAACACTCTAGTAAAAGAATGCAATTGTCAATGTACTGCTAACCACCTTACCCATTCATATTGATATAATTCTTACTATTTAACTTGCAAATGCACAAGCATGTGATAACACAAAAACGACACACATGCACATTAGCATTTAGCTGAAAAATCCAAAAAATACATACCTCTGAGATTTCCGTCACATATCAAATGAAGCCTCAAATGAAATCAATAGGTGAATAAATAAGAATAACAATAATCTAGGTACAATTGGGTTAGAAATATTAGTGACAAAGCATTACATTAGTGATAAAGTATTTTGAGAAGTAAACATGCATCCTCTATTTAATCTGTTAAAATAGAAGGGAGAGTTCTCGTGCTCTATCTCCCCCCGCCATGGAGGACACTGAGGTGTCGTCCCAAAGGCCATCTCCTAGCCGGGGAGGGGTGGACGAGACAGTCCAGAAGTCGCCTGAGGACAACACCTCGGGCGTTGCAGAGCGAGGCACGGTGATCCCCACAACCATCGAGGGTGAAGGATTTCAGCAGTCCGGACCCTCACCGAACACCGTCCTGGAGACCAGTACGTCATCGTGTTCGGATCAGCATCCCCCTTCGAAGGAGGGCAGGGGAGCAAGAGCTCCGTCGGCGGCATGTGTCAATCCGGAGGCCGGTGATAGTGTGCGGGAGGCACTAGAACGTGCCTCCGTTGCAAAAGGTTCAGTCCGCAAAGAGCAGGCTGACCGAAGCCTTCCACAGCCTGCTGACAGGCTTCGAGGTAGGCAACATAATTTTTTCATCCGTACATGTGAGTCGCAACCCATGTGTAGACAATAGCCCCTGAGACTCTACCCGGATTAAGACAAACCGGACATAGGATCATTAACAAGTATGTCACGCACTGTTTTTATGTCTGACAGGCTTCGGAGCTGGCGGCTACTTCCCAGGCCGCTGAAATTGCCAAGCTCAATCGGAAGCTCCGGCTGTTTGATGAGGAGCTTGACCGTACCAACAAGTGGTTCAAAGAAAGCCAAGGTGTGCAGTGTGTTAGTATATCCAGAAATTATGTTTTATGTGTAGTCGGTTTGAACGGACTGAGAATGTTGTGAATATATTTGCAGTTGGCACAGCCGAGGTCGAGTCCCTCAAGGGTGCCCTTGCCAAGGCCAAGAAGGAGGCAAAGGCAAACAAGGTGGCCGTGGACAAGGCGGCCAAGGCTCTGGAGGAAGAGCGAACCGCCCGCCGAAAACATGAGGCGGGGGTGGAGGAAACAAAGCGGGAGCTCAAGGATGCCATCGCACGGTGTGAGTCCTTGGATCAGAAGAGTTCAGAGCAGGCCTCCAAACTCACCAAAGCTCTCGAGAGTCTGAAGGAGGCCCGAGTTGATGCCCAGGACGCTCGCTAGGAGATACAAGAGGCAAAGCAGATTGCGGCTGGTAAGGCCTTTATCATGCAGAGTACATATAGTAGTAAGATGTATATTTTACTGACCAGAGTCTGGAGTTCTCCAAGCGCCTTTGCTGATCTGCCGAGGAGCGTTTCGGATGCCACCACATTCTTTCGAGCCAAAGAGGGGAGTTCGACGGAGAAGTTATTCTGGTCGCAGTACCTTGCTCCAGAACTTCCAGTGGCCCCGAGCGACCAGCTGAAGCAGCTATCCGAGCTGAACAGGGTGGCCGGACTGGCCATCAAGGATGTTATAGTCCGCTTGTGGCCAGCCGATCCCATCTTGAATAGTCACTTCGGACTCGTGCAATGGCTAGTGGAGGCGCATCCTCAGATCAATGCCCTCAAGCGGTCGTCCTGTATTGAGGGTGCTCGGATGGCCTTTGCCCGTGTCAAGGTGCAGTGGGCAAAGATGAAGGCTGTCGACATTGCTACCGCAGGGCCGTCTGAAGGGAAAGAGCACCAGTGGCCGGAGAATTACTTTGATGAGGTCCTTGAGGGAGCCCGCCTTGTGGAGGGGCAATGTTCAAAGGATGTCATCTTTGAGTAGTTGAGTCCGGTTTATAAGAGTCATGTAACGAACTTGTTATGTATGGTATCTATGATTTTAGTCTATCCTCCTATTTTGCTGTTTATATATCTGAAAGTTTACCAGTCGTCGGCTCCAACCCTCATGTAAATATTACAGGGGTGTTTGTTATCGCATGACCGCACTTAATCCAACGTCTTGGTCCGATGTAGGAGGCGTCTTGCGAAGTGAACTAAGCAATCAGACTATGCGGCTTTAGTACTTTCACTTAGCCATAAGAGTCCATTGGTGGTGCTAAGTACTAGCCCCTTGTTGCATGATTGGCGAGCCGGAGTACAGCGCCTTTGCAACGCGGCTGGTCGAAAACCCAGCCCCTCGTATGACATGACATAAATCGCGAGTGATTGGTAGTGTAACACTAAGTCACCGGATCGCTGACCCGCTCTTGCTTACCATGACAGTCAGTTTTCGGCTTTCTCTACTGAGGTACTTGATCGGACGAACCGGAAATACAATCACAGTAGTTCTCCCTTTACTACCTTAGCCGAACTTGCGGAACGTAAGGTGGCAAACACAGGAGCCGGGCAACCCAGCTATAGACCAAAGACATGATTCGGAGCAGATGCATATAATGCAATATCCGGGACGCTGAAGAGTTCCCTATGGGTGTTCGGACTTAATAAATTTAGCGGGTCCGAGTACAGCCCCTAGCACGTGTTGAATCACGTGTGTCTGTCAAATATAAGGAATAGCGCAGATGATAAGATTCAACACCCAACCAAAAAGGTGGTAATCATCTGCGCCCTTTGTATCTTTATTGATATTTCGTTGACAGACAATACCATTCAATGCTAAGGTCATATTACATGCCTAAAGAAGAGAGAAT
Organism: Aegilops speltoides; assembly: GCA_021437245.1. Lineage (NCBI taxonomy): Eukaryota > Viridiplantae > Streptophyta > Magnoliopsida > Poales > Poaceae > Aegilops > Aegilops speltoides. Next base: position 378,963,374 of record CM038146.1, read on the forward strand.
TTTACATAAGGGGAAGTCTAACACAGGGCCTAAAAACCATAGTTCAGAAAAGAATCTTTAATGATGCCCTGCCGCACGTCTGCGCCTTTCCTCCTTAGTAGTGAGTCCTTTGAGAGGAGTGTTTGATGGATAGGATATGCTAGACTTAAAAGGATCTCCTGTGACAACCATCCTGTAAGTAGGGCTCTTGATGAACCTTCTTGAAAAGAAAAAGGAAGGGGGGTATGCGGTCCATTTATGGTCAAGTCGTGCAAAGGACCTATTCTGCAGCGTGCCTCCGCTGTCGCCCAGGGTATTTTTAGTGCGTAATTATGTACGCGCGGTACTTGAACCGCCACCTAGAGGGGTGATCGGCGGAGGCCGAACTGCTAATCAATGTCCGGATCCGCTGATCGATGCACGGACCGGACTCGTTTGGATGCGTCATTGGCTTTATTGGCATGTGAACTGCTCGACTTGATAAGGCTACTATACACTTTGGCTGCAAGGGCCGCGGTGTGTTCTTTAGTACGAAGTGAGCGCTCCATATTACCATTGAGTGTAATAATGCAGCGAGGTCCGGGCATTTCGATTTTCAAGTAAGCATAATGCGGGACTGCGTTAAAGCGGGCGAAGGCAGTTCGTCCGAGTAGTGCATGGTAACCACTGCGGAAAGGGACGATGTCGAAGATTAACTCTTCACTGCGAAGGTTATCAGGGGAGCCGAATACTATCTCCAGTGTGATTGAGCCCGTACAACGGGCCTCCACTCCTGGTATCACACCTTTAAAGGTAGTGTTACTAGGCTTCATTCGTGATGGGTCAATCCCCATCTTTTGAACAATATCTTGATAAATAAAGTTGAGAATGCTTCCTCTGTCCATGAGGACTCTAGTGAGGTGTTATCCGTCGATGATTGGGTCAAGTACCAAGGCGGCCGAACCCCCGTGATGGATACTAGTTGGGTGGTCCCTGCGATCGAAGGTGATCGGGCAAGCTGACCATGGGTTAAACTTGGGGGCGGCAGGCTCTATGGCATAGACGTCCAGTAGCGCGCGTTTGTGATCCCTTTTGGGGATGTGAGTGGCATATATCATGTTCACTGTTTTCACCTCGGGGGGAAATTTTTTCTGACCCCCGGTGTTCAGATGACGGGGCTCATCATCGTCTTCGCTTGGGGGCCCTTTGCCCTTGTGTTCGGTATTTAACTTACCGGCCTGTTTGAAAACCCAATAGTTCCTGTTGGTATGATTTGCAGGCTTAATGGGTGTGCCATGAATCTGACAGGGCCTCTCAAGGATTTTATCTAAGTTGGTTGGCCCGTCTTTGCCTTTGAAAGGTTTCTTCCACTGACCGAACTTTGGACCATTGAATCCGGCATTGACTGCCCTATCATCTGCGACGTCGTCGCTGCTATTCTGAGGTTTGTTTTTATTGCGGTAAGGTTTACCGCTGCCGTCCCGTACCTTAGAGGTGTCGCGCTCACTTGAGCTGTTGTTTCTATGGGCCAACCAGCTATCTTCGCCCGCACAGAAGTAGGTCATGAGTGATGTTAATGCTGCCATGGTCTTCAGCTTTTCCTGCCCAAGGTGTCGGGCAGGCCATTCGTCACTGGCGCTGTGCTTGAAGGCCGCTAAGGCTTCGGCATCTGAACAGTCTACGATCTGGTTCTTTTTAGTTAAGAACCGATTCCAAAGCTTGCGGGCTGATTGACCTGGCTGCTGAATTTTGTGACTCAAGTCGCCAGCATCTGGTGGCCGGACATAAGTGCCCTGGAAGTTAGCCCTAAAGGCATCTTCCAAGTCTTCCCAGGTTCCAATGGAGTTTTCTGGGAGGCTTTTTAACCAGTGCCGTGCTGGTCCATTCAGCTTTAGGGGGAGATATTTAATGGCATGGCGATCGTCTCCTCGAGACATATGAATGTTCCATAACCTCATCAATGAAGCATAAGGGGTGTGCGGCTCCTCTATATCTAGCGATGTCATGGCGGAGATTGGCTAGCATCTGGGTTCGGTACTGATCCCGAACATAATAACGGTCGTCACGCCGGGCTTCATGGCTATTATCTCGCGCTGGGGCACACCCCCTTGATCCATAGATTGATCTGGACTGACCAACTTTATAGGCTAGGTCACATTGCAAGTCATATGTATATCCCGCGGCTGCAGTCTCCCTGCCTCTTTGATGAGGGGGTGTAGGTTGGTGTTCCCTTGATATGCCGCTTTGTCCCGTCCACGTGGTGGTCGGTCTGGTTGATCTGCCTGATTGTATTTCGACGGTATTGGTTCAAGGACTTCATCGTCGAATTGAGGCAACAGCTTACGCCTAGGATAACTTTTGACAGGTCATTCTTGGCTGTATTCCTCAGTGGCCAGGACCTTAGTCCACCTCTCATTCAACGTGTCTTGCTCTTCTTTGAGCTGTTGCTGCTTCCTCTTCAGGCTTTGAGTTGTGGCAATGAGATGTTGCTTGAAGCGTTCTTGATCGAGGGGTTCTTCCGGGACGATGAAGTCTTCATCACCAAGGCTAACCTCCTCTTCAGATTCTGGCATGTAGTTGCTGTCCTCCGCTTCTTCGTTGTCAGCGTGTCCGAGGCTGTATTCACCCTCTCCCTTTCGTCCTGTTCGGACGTGGGCTCGACAGGGTGTTCGGGATCTTCGGCGTTGTCCGGGGTCTCATTATCTCCGGTGCCGGTATTGCTATCCTTTGCCCGACGCGATCATCAGCGGAGCCACTGACGTCGGCACTTTGGTGGTTTATCAACGGGTCCTTTCTCATCTGGGCTTGTGTAACACCCTCGATGCGGCTATATCTCCCACGTGTCGAAGCACGACTTAGAGGCATAACCGCATTGAAAGCAATGTCGCAAGTGAGGTAATCTTCACACAACCCATGTAATACATAAGGGAAAGAGATACATAGTTGGCTTACAGTCGCCACTTCACACAATACATAAATAAACATCCATCATCTAGATTACACTCAAGGTCCGACTACGGAACCAAAATAAAAGAAGACTACCCCAAATGCTACACAGATCCCCGATCGTCCCAACTGGGCTCCACTACTGATCGTCTGGAAACGAAACATAGTAACGACCATGTTCCTCATTGAACTCCCACTTGAGCTCGGTTGCGTCATCTGCACTGGCATCGTTGGCACCTGCAACTGTTTTGGTAGAATCTGTGAGTCATGGGGACTCAGCAATCTCACACCCGCGAGATCAAGACTATTTAAGCTTATGGGAAGGGTGGTGTAATGAGGTGGAGCTGAAGCAAGCGACTAGCATATATGGTGGCTAACATACGCAAGAGAGAGCGAGAAGAGAAGCAAGGCACGGTCGTGAATCTTGAAGCGATCAAGAAGTGATCCTAGAGCAACCTACGTCAAACATAACTCCAACACCGTGTTCACTTCCCGGACTCCGCCGAGAAGCGACCATCACAGTTACACACGCGGTTGATGTATTTTTAATTAAGGTCAACTTCGGGTTTTCTACAACCGACATTAACAAATTCCCATCTGCCTCATAACGCGGCACGGCTTTCGAAAGATAATACCCTGCAGGGGTGTCCCAACTTAGCCCATCATAAGCTCTCACGGTCAACGAAGGATATACCTTCTCCCGGGAAGACCCGATCAGTCTCGGAATCCCGGTTCGCAAGACATTTCGACAATGGTAAAACTAGACCAGCAAAGCCGCCCGATGTGCCGACAAATCCTGATAGAAGCTGCACATATCTCGTTCTCAAGGCACAACGGATAGGTCAGCCTACGAGTAAAACCAGCCCTCGAGTTGCCCCGAGGTGGCGCCGCAGTCTGCCTGGTTCGGACCAACACTCGAAGGAGCACTGGCCGGGGGGGGGGGCTAAAATAAAGATGACCCTCGGGCTCGCGAAAACCCAAGGGAAAAAGGTATAGGTGGAAAATGGTAAAACCAAGGTTGGGCCTTGCTGGAGGAGTTTTATTCAAAGCGAACTGTCAAGGGGGTCCCATAAATCACCCAACCGCGTAAGGAACGCAAAATCAAGGAACATAACACCGGTATGACGGAAACTAGGGCGGCAAGAGTGGAACAAGTCACCAGGCATAAGGCCGAGCCTTCCACCCTTTACCAAGTATATAAGGTGCATTAATTAAACAAGAGATATTGTGATATCCCAAAATATCCATGTTCTGACCAGGAACAAACTTCATCTTCACCTGCAACTAGCAACGCTATAAGAGGGGCTGAGCAAAAGCGGTGACATAGCCAAACAATGGTTTGCTAGGATGGGATGGTTATAGGTTTGACATGGCAACATGGGAGGCATGATAAGCATGGCAGATAGAGCTAACATAACGATAGAGCGAGCAACTAGCAAAGCAAAGATAGAAGTGATATCGAAGGTATGGTCATCTTGCCTGCAATGTTCTCAGAGTTGTCGAAGGCTTGATCCTCGTAAGTGTTCTCAACAGGTTCCTCGTTAACGTACTCGTCTACCGGCTCTACCCAAAGCAAGAACACAAGCAAAGGAACCACAATAAATCACAGTGCAATGCACAAGCAACATGATGCAATACATGACATGATATGCGAGATGTGATATGCAATGCAAATGCGGGCTCCAGAAAGGAAAATGATGAACAAGGCATCAACTTGGCAAACCAAGTATGCCGCTGGAAAGATGAGATGATTTCGGTTGAAATCGATATAAAGATCCCCGGAAACGGATGCACGGTTTGCAAATGGCAAGCAAAACAAGAATGACACAAATCTGCGGTTAACAGCATGATGCTACTTAGCATGCAACAAGAAACTATGCTACAGCACCCCAACATAAAAACAAAGCATATGGCAGTGATCTACAGGAGATGCATGGCAAAAGAGGAACACTGAGCTACGGCTAAATCACACTATAACAGCTTCAAACAAGCATGGGAAAAGTGCAAAAATATCAGGTTGGACATGGCATAAACAGCATCAGGTAGCAATGTTTAGAGCAAGCAATCAACATGCTACAGGAACTTATAATAGCAAACCAAGGCATGACAAGATTCTACTCAAAGCATAGAACAAAAGTCCCTTACTAACCATGAGCCAAAAATGACCAGACGATATGATGGCACCCATGCAAACATAGCAAGTTTTATTAACAGTTACAGACTTGGTGAAGTTTCAGGACATGGCAAAAACAGATTCAACATGGCATCTTTACAAGCTTGATTAACTCACTACAAGGCACGTCATGGCATGTAACAAGTTCTAGCATGAAGTAGACATGAAAATGAAGCTAACCCTGTGCCAAACAACCTCATAGCAACTTTGAAATAAATCACACAAAAATGGCAAAACAGCACCATGATGTAAAATGGCATGTATGTAAACTTGCTTAAATGTAGAAAATAATGCCACCACAGGATTGGTGGGGTTTTTCTACCCCCAAAACATATATAATATGTTGGGGTTGCTGTAGAAAAAATATTCACAAGTGCATAAAGTTAAAACCTGCCTAAAATGGCTATTGACAGAATTGGCAGTATTCCAGAAATGAAATGTCCAGATTTGGACTTATCTGAAATGGAAAGAGAGGGCTATCCAGAAATGGAAAGCGCGGGGATAAGGGGAAAAAATAGAAGGAGGAGGGCGCTGAGAGGCTGACTGGTGGGACCCTTCTGTCATAGAGACTACTGCTAAATATCAATAGAGGAAATAAAAGGCGGCGCTGGGATTGAACCAGTGTCGCTGCGATCAAGCGTGGGGTGCAAACCAGCTCGGCTAGGATAGGCTATTGGTTGGGAAGGGGCTCTGACATACTTGACCAAGCTACATAGCCCTGACTTCTTCTTCTCCAAGATAGAGAAGAAAACGACGACGATGTCGACGGCAGCAACGACGACGACGGGGCCTGGGTTGCGGCAGCGGGCATGCGAGATGTGCAAGGGAGTGCGGGTGTGGGGGTGTGCAAGCAAACTCTCGAGCACGAGCTCGCGGAACGCAAGCGGCGTGTGCACGTGCATCAGCAAAACAGGACGAGGCCGCTGCTCCTTGCTTTCCAGCGCGGGCGAGCGCGTGAGGCAAGCGCAGTGAGGAGAAACGCGGCTAGGCTAGAACAGGAGCGCTGGGACGTGCGGGTGCGCTACAGCAAAGATACGCACAACAATAAACTTCAGGCTTTGATGGAGCACTACGAGCGCGACAAAGACACGGACCCGGCGAGTCCTATGGGTGCCTACATGCCATGGGATGGATGGGAGAGGGAGGTGCATTACCAAGCTCACCCAAGGACACGATGGGGTCGATGGAGACGAGCCGGCGGCGACGAAGTGGAGCTCTGAACCTTGGCGCGGTCCTGACCGAGAGGAAGATGGAAGCAGAGGACGTCGAGGAACTTGTCGTCCGAGGCACCGTAGTCGACGTCGTGGATGAAGACGACGACGAGGAAGAAGAAGAACACGATCTACAGGGTGGGGGTGGCCGAAGAGCACGCCGGCGACGAGGTCGCGCTCTCGGGTGCGCTCTGGACGGAGCTGTTGCGGTGGATCTGGTGGTTCTTCGGACCTGGCGGCGGCGATGAGAGGAAGAGGGAAACCCTAGGGGTGTGTGGGCAAGGAGAGGGGTTAAAAGGGAGGCTAGAGCGACGGGTGTAGCACGGCGTCGACGTGGCCGTGACCATGTGCGAGCCCGGCACGAGCTTGACTAAAAGGTGAGGGGCGGGTGAGCTGTAGCCAGAGGCTGGCTAGTGGGGTCGCGAGGGACACGTGGGCGTACGGGCTCCTGGGTAGCGGGGCGGCTGGGTGAGAAACGGCGAGCGCGCAAGCGGGAGCAGGTGAGCGCGGCCGCGGCATGGCTGGCTGCGCTGGTTGGGCTGGCGGGTGGAAAAAGGCCTCGGCTGGGCTGAGGCTGCTGGCTGCTGCTCATCCTATCTCCTATTTGCACAAACAGGAATAGAAACAGAAAAGCACAGGGTAAAAGGAGAGGAATTTGAGAATAAAGAAAATATGCTCAAACACCTAGAATTGTGATCTATTTGAATAAATTGCATTGGACCTTTTTAGAGGTATAAAAATAAAACAAGTTCGAATTATATTCAAACTTGAGGCATTTTTGGACCTAACCAAAGCAACTCCAAAAGGGATGCAATATTACAGTGAGGGTGTAGGCATGGTACAAGATTTATAGGTAGACGATGAACATTTAAGGAGAAGGTAAAAGGTGCACTTGCAAAAAGAAAGAAAGGAAAGGAAGGAGAGATGATGATGATGCAAGATTTATGCATTGAGCATGCAACAACATAATATATATGAGATCACAACATGCACATGATGAGGATGGAATGCAAAATGACAAGAGGCACAAATGCAATATGGTAAGGTGAGCATGACAATGAAAATAGTAAACCACATAACCAAACGAGATGAGGCCAAACATGATAAAAACCCACAAGAATTGGATGAAGGTCAAGTTGATATATTGCCAAATTGGGACATGTTACATCTGGGGTGTTACAACACTCCACCACTACAAGAGGATCTCGTCCCGAGATCTAGGACTGAAAGAACTCCGGATATTCAGAACGGAGGTGATCCTCGCGCTCCCAGGTGGCTTCTCGGTCGGAATTGTGTGACCACTTCACTTTCAGGAATTTGATTGACTTGTTGCAAGTCTTGTGCTCGGTTTCTTCAAGAATAGCAACGGGGTGCTCATGATAAGAGAGATCTTCCTGGAGGTCAATATCTTCAAAGTTGATAGTGCGCTCAGGAGTCTTGAAGCACTTGCGAAGCTGTGACACATGAAACACATCGTGCACGTTTGCAAAGTTGGATGGAAGCTCGAGTTGATAGGCGAGATCGCCTCTTTTGCCAATGATCTTGAAAGGACCCACGTATCTAGGGGCAAGATTCCCTTTGATACCGAAGCGACGAGTGCCTTTCATTGGAAAGACGCGGAGGTAGACATGGTCTCCGATTTCAAAAGCCACATCACGGTGCTTGTCATCATAATAGCTCTTCTGGCGCGATTGCGCGGCTTTGAGATTCTCGCGAATGACTTTGCACATTTCTTCGGCTTCTGTGATCAAGTCGTTGCCAAGAAGTTGGCGTTCACCTGTCTCGGACCAATTGAGAGGAGTACGGCACTTCCTGCCATAGAGAATTTCGAATGGGGCCTTTCCCGAACTCGCTTGAAAGCTGTTGTTGTAGGAGAACTCGGCATATGGAAGACAATCTTCCCACTTCATACCGAAAGAGATGACACAAGCTCTGAGCATGTCTTCAAGGATTTGATTGACTCGCTCGACTTGGCACTTGTTTGAGGATGGAAAGCTGTGATGAAACGAATGTTGGTGCCCATGGCCTTCTGAAAGGAGTCCCAGAACTTAGAAGTGAAGATGCTTCCACGATCTGAAGAGATCAATTGCGGAATGCCGTGCAAGGAGACAATTCTGGAGGTGTATAGCTCTGCCAACTGAGCTGCTGTGATAGATTCTTTGATAGGAAGGAAATGAGCCACTTTAGTAAGCTTGTCAATGACAACGAAGATAACATCATTTCCACGCTTGGACTTAGGAAATCCAGTCACGAAGTCCATCTCGATATGATCAAACTTCCATTCTGGAATAGCAAGAGGTTGGAGGAGACCAGCTGGTCGTTGGTGTTCTGCTTTCACCCTTCTGCAGACATCACATTCATTCACGAATTGAGCAATTTCTCGCTTCATTCGAGTCCACCAATATGACTGCTTGAGGTCATGGTACATCTTCGTACTTCCAGGATGAATGGATAGAAGGGAATAGTGTGCCTCGTTCATAATGACTTTTCTCAAATCGCCTTTAGGAACCACAATTCGGTCCTCGAAGAAAAGAGTATCTTTGTCATCCAAGCGATAGCACTTGTACTTGGAAATGCCCTTGTCGATACCACATTTCACCTTCTTCACCATGGTATCCAGGAGTTGTGCCTCACGAATTTGATCTTCCAAAGTAGGAGAGACTATGAGGTTGGCAAGAAAGCCTTGAGGAACAACTTGAAGATTCAGCTTGCGAAAAGCTTCACAAAGATCCGGTTGGAAAGGCTTGAGAATTACATTGTTGCAATAAGCCTTTCTGCTCAAGGCATCTGCAATCACATTCGCCTTGCCAGGAGTATATTCAATACTTGGATTGTACTCTTGAATCGTTTCGACCCATCGAGTTTGCCTGAGGTTGAGGTTGGGTTGAGTGAAGATATACTTGAGGCTCTTGTGATCGGTGAAAATGTCCACTTTCCTTCCCAACAAGAGATGTCTCCATGTTATCAATGCATGGACAACTGCCGCCAACTCAAGATCGTGAGTGGGGTAGTTCTTTTCGTTGGGCTTCAACTGGCGAGAGGTATAGGCCACAACTTTATTCTCTTGCATTAACACAACACCGAGACCTTGAAGAGAAGCATCACAGAAAACTTCGAATGGTTTGGATTCATCAGGAGGAGTTAAGACAGGAGCTGTGACTAGCTTCTCTTTGAGGGTGTTGAAAGCGACATCACACTCAAAGGCCCGGACATACTTGACATGCTTGGAGGAGGTTGGAAAGAGGCTTTGCAATCTTAGAGAAGTTCTCAATGAATCTTGACAATAGCTTGCAAGACCGAGAAAATCATGGAGCTGCTTGACATTCGAGGAGGTTCCCAATTCACAATTGAAGACACCTTCTCGGGATTAACAGCGATGCCCTTGGCGGAGATGATGTGACCAAGATAAAGAACTTCATCAAGCCAGAACTCACATTTGGAAAACTTCGCATAGAGTTGATGCTCTCTGAGCTTGTCGAGCACCAACCGCAAATGTTTGGCATGATCCGACTTATTCTTGGAGAAGACCAAAATATCATCGAGATACACCAAGATGAATTCATTTGTTTAGGGGTTGAAGATAAAGTTCAGCATGCGAGAGAACGTTGGAGGAGCATTGACAAGGCCGAAAGACATGACAGTATATTCATAAGAACCATAGCTTGTTCTGAATGCTGTCTTGGGAATATCTTGTTCACGTGCGAATCTGATGATAACCCATGCGGAGGTCAAGCTTGGAGAATACTTTAGCACCTTTGAGTTGCTCGAAAAGCTCATTGATGTTGGGAAGTGGATACTTGTTCTTGATTGTCTTCTTATTCAATGGACGGTTGAAAGGATCGATATGGTTGACTAGAGGGGGGTGAATAGGCAACTAACAATTTTTAAGCTTTTCTTTACCAAATTAAACTTTGCAACAAATAGGTTGTCTAGATATGCAACTAAGTGAGCAACCTATATGATGCAATAACAACTAGCAAGCAAGCAAGCAAGAGATGTAACAATAAGTAAGCTTGCGAAAGTAAAGGCACGAAATAACCAAGAGTGGAGACGGTGAAGACGAGGATGTGTTACCGGAGTTCCTTCCTTTTGAGGGGAAGTACGTCTCCGTTAGAGCGGTGTGGAGGCACAATGCTCCCCAAGAAGCCACTAGGGCCACCGTATTCTCCTCACGCCCTCACACGATGCGAGATGCCGTGATTCCACTATTGGTGCCCTTGAAGGCGGCGATCAACCTTTATAAGCAAGGTTGGGGCAATCTCCACAACAATCGGAGGCTCCCAACAACAACACCACCACGAAGCTTCACCACAATGGAGTATGGCTTCGAGGTGACCTCAACTGCCTAGGGTGCTCAACACCCAAGAGTAACAAGATCCGCAAGGGATAAGTGGGGGGAATCAAATATCCTTTGGTGGAAGTGTAGATCGGGCTCTTGTCACCCAATCCCGAGCAAATCAACAAGTTTGATTGGCTAGGAGAGAGATCGGCGAAAATGGAGCTTGGAGCAACAATGGAGCTTAGAGGTGGAAGAGGTAATCAACTAGAGGTAGAAGACACCCTTATATAGTCGGGAAAAGATCCAACCGTTACTCACTAATTCTGCCCGCGACTCACGGTACTACCGCTCCAGGGGAGCGGTACTACCGCGACGGCACGCGGTACTACCGTGCGTGACCACGGTACTACCGTGGCAGCTCCACAGCCCGGACCAAGCCGAACTAGGGCGGTACTACAGCTGACGCGGTACTACCGCTCCCCCTTGCGGTACTACCGCAAGGCAGGAGGGTCGCTGAGCCGGAGGGCGCAGACGAAATAAATTTCATCCGTGCCTACTTCCGCAGAAATTAGGGTGGTGCAAAACCCGACGCGGTATTACCATATAAGCCGCGTACTACCGCCCATAAGGCGCTGGTACTACCGTGGTAGGCACGGATGTAAAATTACATCCGCACCTACTACCGCGCGCATAGCGGTACTAAGCGAAGGGCCACGGTACTACAGCTCCAAGGGAGCGGTACTACCGTGGCCCCCGCGGTACTACCGCGCAGAGCGAGCGGTACTACCGTGGGTGCCGCGGATGTAAAAAATTACATCCGCCCCTACTACCGCATCGAGCGGCACTAGGCAGAGTCGGCGGTACTACCGCGCCGAAGGAGCGGTATTATCAGGAGGGGCGCGGATGTAAAAATTACATCCGCCCCTACTACCGCTACTGGGCGGCACTAGGTTAAGGTACCGCGGTACTACCGCGCCGAGGGGTGGTACTACCGTGTCCGCCATGTGGTACTATCGCTGGTGCTTGCGGTACTACCGCAAGTACAGCAGCGATCGTCGATTCGCACAACCATGATAACGATGGACAGCTCCAAAGTGCAAGGGAAGGAGGGCAAGTGTACGTGTGATTCCACCCTACCTTTCCGACGCGGACCCCTCTTAATAGAACGGCTCTCCCACGACTCAACTCCACCAAAGAGAAACGAGAACAACGCCGCTTCACTAATCTCCGAGGGGCACCGAATCGCCTTGTGCCTAATGAAGAAATATCTGAGGACTCAAGGCACACGATTAGTCCGCACGAGTATTGTCATCAATCACCAAAACACTTAGGGATAAATGAGCCCTTACAATCTCCCCCTTTTTGGTGTATTGATGACAACACGGGATTTGCACATAGATAAAATATGTTTAAAGCAGTGGCAAACCCCACTTCTCTAAAATATAGACGAGTCTCCCCCTAGATGTGTGCACTATATATGAATGCTTTGGACTGCATGGCACACAACCTAGGAACAACACTCCCCCTATATTTTAGAGACCAAGACATGATAATAAACCTAGCATAGCATGAAGGTAGCACAGAATAACACAAGCTAGCTAGGATAGATAGAGTGCATATGTCTTACACCATATGAGATAAGATAATCAAGGTTCTCACGATAAAAGCAACAAAGAGTTCAACTGGCAAACACACAAACTCATAAATCCAAAATCTACGCTCTCTCCCCTTTGGCATCGAGACGCCAAAAGGCAGAGAGGACACCTAAACACACAAGGGGTGGCTCAAGCAGAAACTGTCCCCTCCTCTTCGTCGAGACTCCTCCATGGTGGAATGGACTCCTCGGCCTCCTCCTCAGAATCAATCCACTTGAACCCTTGCTTCTCCATCCACTCGGTCTCAGGAGTGATGTGCTCCTCAGACCCGCCAGACACCTCCTCGCCAAAGAGCCTCAAGACCTTGTTGTGCCGGCGACGACTCTCCTTGGACTCCACATGAGCCCTGTACTGACCCTTGGCTTGCATGCAGAAAAGAGACTTCATCTTATCTGTCAACCTCTTGGCCCAAGATGGCCTAGAGTCACTCTGAGAGGGCCTAGCAGAACGGCCCCCAGACACATCCTCGGCCCAAAGAAAGATCCTCATCAACAAGAGCAGCTCTAGCAGCAGACGCCAAAGACGAGTAGCAGTGTTGGCCCAGTTGGGTTTGACCCTCAGACAAATGGGCTCATGGCGAATCCAGTCTGGCGCCAGGAACTCCTCCGTGGGGTACATCTTCTCCCAAGTCTTCGAAATCAGCAGAAACAGGTAAGGTCCATAAATGGGCACCTTACGGTTGAACACAACAAATCGAAGCTCGCACCACATGATGTGAGAGACATCAAGGGCTGAGTCGAGAAGAGCGAGCCTCCTCGCATGAAGCATCATGTCCACCATGTAGGCATGAACCTTGTCTTTGTCACCGATGCGTGGGAACAGAGAGTTGCGGAAGATGCGGTACATGATATCCGAAATGGGTTGAGAACCGATACTATCTTCCCAAATGGCGAGCTTCTTATCAACCATAAAAGGAGCAAGCTTGTCCTTGTCACAGAGTCAAGATTGCCGTGAGGGCTAACACCAACAGAGTGTCAAGTCCATCATCAACAACTTGTAGCAGATCCATGAACTCCTTCCGGTAGCGCATACGGTTGGCGGCCATTGGTCATCCACGCCATCCTTCTCTCATCATTGGTGTGGAAGTACACGGAGGCAAAGAAGCGGCAAATGATCTCGTGGTCATAGTCCATGTGGAACGAGATCACATGCTCAATTCCAAACTGCTCCACCAAGTCCGAGCCTCCCCAAAGTAGTCACGAAACTTGTCCTTCCGCATGTGATGCATCTCAATCCACTTCACCTCTACATAGGTATTCTGCTTGTTCTTGATGACATCCAAGTAAATCTGGGTTTGAGTCTTGTTCCAGAACAGTTCACATCCTCTGATAGTGGAGCGCGGTGTCGCATATGGGTGAAGCTGCCTGATACGGACATACTCTTGAGCGCTTATCTCATCCATGCCCTTGGCGGGCTCCTTGTGCTTGCTGGCGGTGGACTTGACATTGCGCTTCGATGCAGATGATCCCTCGGGGACTTCTCCTGGATTGCGCAGACGCTTGGAACCAGTGTCACGGACGGGATTGGCCCGGCGAGAACCACCACCTAAACACACACGCAAAGCACCAAAACAAGTCGAAAAGGATCAATGCAAAGGCTAGAAGACCACACATGAAACCCATAGAAGATAAACAAGAAAGTTAGCATGCGATAGAGGTGAGCCACGGTAGAACTGCCATGGGGTGTGGTACTAAGGTCTTACTACTGCTCCAGACGCGGTAGTACCGTGAGGGGTCACGGTAGTACCGTGGCTGGGGCGGTAGTATGTCGTTAATACCGCACGGGAGCGGTAGTACCGCGCCATATAGGCGGTAGTACCGCAAGAGCGGTAGTACCGCGCCACAAGGGCGGTAGTACCGCGTCGCGTTGGATTGAGCAGGATTTGAATCTGAAAAGACCCGCGAAGCCATGGCGGTGCTACGGTGACCAGATCTAGTGCAAGACAACAATACAAGCATAACTCCTATGAAATACTACACTCCTTCATCCTACCCTTGCAGAGATCTAGCCTATAAATCTCAAGAACATGCAAGTCTCCCCCAAAACCTAAAAGAACCAAATACAATCAAAACGGAGAAGGATTTGGGGAAAAACCTTGGTCCATAGCAAGAGCACGTGGTGGGAACAATCCCACCGGACGGAATCACGGAGGGTAGCGGTGGAGGAGATCCGCGACTAACGGCTCCGTTCGTGGGCTTGAGAGAGGAACAGGCGTTGTGGAGAGAAGGGGCGAATGGGTATGGGGGAGTTAGAACTCCCCCTGCCCGACCTTATCCCCGCGAGCCCGAACCGGCGCGGTAGTACCGCGAGTCATCGCGGTAGTACTGCGGAAAATCCACCAGCGGTAATGCCGCTCCACCGGGCAAAAATTACTGCCGCTTGGGTGCGGTAGTACCGTGCTCCCATCAGCGGTAGTACCGTGAAAGGTCATGTAGTACTGTGGGCCTACATGTAGTACCGTGAGCACACACCACCAAGGGTTTCGATCAAGAGAGAAAAGCACGCCTTTGCATCGAAAAACAAATACAACTCAATGCAACACAAAGTCACAAGAATAAAGGCAAAACCCTAGGTAACAAGGTCTCGAGGAGAGAGAGCGTGGCGGAGCCACCTATGTTTGAGTTGGATGGTATGGCACCGCCAAGAATTATCCTTGGGCCCATGACCAAAACTCGTCTTTGAAGCACAAGTACCATCAAAATGGCTAATGTGAAAGAGGTGATCTATTTATGCATAATGGGGGAGGAGAGTTCATTGAGAGAACAACACTCCCCTATGTCCATGCCTACATCTAAACTAGACAACAAGTTGAGTGTGGTGGGGGTGCACGGGTTCAAGTCACATTGCTCAAATCAATGATATTTAGCTCATGCCTTAACTCGAAATCTTGCTTCATCCAATGGCTTCGTGAAAATATCGCAAGGTTATCATGAGTGTTGACATACTTGAGCTCGATCTCCCCTCGCCTAATGTGATCCCGAATGAAGTGATACCGAATCTCAATGTGCTTCGTCTTGAAGTGTTGCACCGGGTTGAGTGAAATCTTGATGGCACTTTCATTATCACACCAAAGAGGCACTTTGTCACAAGTGACACCATACTCCTTTAAAGTTTGCCTCATCCATAGCAGTTGAGCACAACAACTACCGGCTGCCACATACTCCGCTTCGGTGGACGAGAGAGACACACAACTTTGCTTCTTGGAAGACCAACTTACCAAAGAGCAACCAAGAAATTGGCACCCTCCGGAAGTGGACTTCCTATCCACTTTGTCTCCCGCCCAATCGGAATCCGTGAAACCTTCAAGCTTGAAGTTTGCTCCTCTTGGGTACCATAAGCCAAAGTTTGGGGTATGAGCCAAATATCGAAAGATTCGCTTGACCGCCACAAAGTGACTTTCCTTTGGTGCGGCTTGGAAACGTGCACACATCCCCACACTCAACATGATATCCGGCCTAGATGCACAAAGGTAAAGCAAGGATCCAATCATGGAGCGATATACCTTTTGATCCACCGCTTACCATTGGGATCGATGTCAAGTTGGCACTTGGTAGGCATTGGTGTAGTAGCCGGCTTGACATCACTTAGCTTGAATCTTTTAAGCATGTCTTGAGTATATTTGGCTTGGTTGATGAAGGTTCCTTCTCTTCTTTGCTTGATGTCGAAACCAAGGAAGAACTTCAACTCTCCCATCGAAGACATCTTAAACTTGGAGGTCATGAGAGCGGCAAATTCTTCATTGAAAGCTTTGTTAGGGGAACCAAAGATAATATCGTCAACATATAGTTGGCATACAAACAACTCCCGTTGACCTTCTTAGTAAAAAGAGTGGGGTCGATTAGCCCTACTTCAAACCCACGATCTTGTAGCAACTCGGTAAGGTGATCATACCACGCACGCGGGGCTTGTTTAAGGCCATAGAGTGCCTTATCGAGTTGATACACATGATCCGGAAAGTAGGGGTCCTCGAACCCGGGGGGTTGCTTGACATAAACCAACTCATTAATGGGACCATTAAGAAAAGCACTTTTCACATCCATTTGTTGCAACTTAAAGTTGTGATGGGAAGCATAAGCAATCAACAAACGAATGGATTCAAGACGAGCAACGGAGCGAAGGTTTCACCGTAGTCGATACCCTCGACTTGGGAGTAGCCTTGTGCTACCAATCTTGCCTTGTTGCGAATGATGTTCCCATGGGCATCTTGCTTATTCTTGAAGATCCACTTGGTCCCAATGACATTGTGGTTCCCGGATGGTCTTGGCACCAATCTCCACACCTTGTTGTACTCGAAGTTGTTGAGTTCTTCATGCATGGCATTGAGCCAATCCGGGTCTTCGAGTGCCTCATAGACCTTTTGGGGTTCAACACAAGAGACAAACGCGTGATGTTCACAATAGTTTGCCAATTGTCTACGAGTGCTTACCCCTTTTCGAAGGCTTCCAACCACATTTTCCATGAGATGGCCTTGGTTGGTGAGTTTGAAGCAATCTTGGCGCACGACGCTCTAATTCCTCCTCGGGTGTGGAAGGAGGAGGGTCCACTTGATGATCTTGAGCGTCGTCTTGAGTTTGTTCTTGATCTTGAGGTTGATCTTGATCTTGAACTAGCTCGAGGGGGAGAACGTGACCTTGGGCATCATTTAGTGCTTCATCACCGTCTTGAGGTAGATCTTGCCCTTGGTCTTGTCCACGAGGTTGAGGGCCTTCACGTTGTTCTTGAGCGTGTGGGTCTTGATGAGGTGATGGCTCTACTTGAGTAGAGCATTGTCCTTCTCCTTCGCCACAAGGGGTTCCTCAATGGGTAGGATGTGACCAATACCCATTCTTCTTATGGCTTGGGAGGAATTTCATCACCTATATCACAAGTACCACTTTGCTCCACTTGGGAGCCGTTATTTTAAATCAAACTCCACGTTACCGTCTCCTCAATTAGTCCGTGGACTTGTTGAGGACACGGTAAGCATGAGAGTTTGTAGCATAACCAACAAATATGCCCTCATGAGCTCTAGCTTCAAATTTAGACAACCGAACACCTTTCTTGAGAATGAAACACTTACAACCGAACACCCGGAAGTACTTGAGGTTGGGCTTGTTGCCGGTGAGGATTTCATATGGAGTCTTGTTCAAGCCTTTGCGAAGATAGAGCCGATTGGATGCATGACATGCTGTGTTGATGGCTTCGGCCCAAAAGTTGTATGGAGACTTGAACTCCGCCATCATGGTCCTTGCCGCATCCATCAACGTCCGGTTCTTCCTCTCCGCAACACCATTTTGTTGAGGGGTATAAGGTGCCGCATATTGATGCTTGATCCCCTCGTCACTAAGAAACTCATCCAAGGTGTAGTTCTTGAACTCGGTGCCGTTGTCGCTTCTTATTGTCAAGATCTTTGCATCATGTTGACGTTGAGCTTCATTTGCAAAGTTGATGACGGTTTGTTGGGTCTCACTCTTCCTCTTGAAAAAGTATACCCAAGTATATCTTGAATAATCATCCACAATCACCAAGCAATACTTTCTTCCTCCAAGACTATCAAAAGATGGAGGCCCAAAGAGATCCATGTGAAGGAGCTCCAAGGGTCTCTTCGAGTAGATGATGGTTGAGGAGGGTGAGCCTTTCATGAAGCTTTCCTTCGATACAAGCCTTCGAACGCACGATCTTTGGCAAAACTCACATTTGTTAGTCCACTAACATGGTCCCCTTGAGGAGACTTTGCAAAGATCTCATATTGACGTAATAAACGGCGATGCCAAAGCCATCCCACGTCAACTTTAGCCATTAGGCATGTCGCGGTCTTAGTGGGTTGCTCAAAAGTTAACCACATAGAGACCGTTCTCGACATGCCCAACAAAGGCTACTTTAAGAGTCTTGCTCCACAAGAGGGCCACGGTATCAATATCAAAGAATGTGGCAAAACCCATGAGTGCAAGTTGACGAACGGAAAGTAAATTGAATGCAAGGGACTCAACAAGCATGACTTTCTCGATCGTTAGATCATGAGAAATGACAACCTTGCCGAGGCCCAATACCTTAGAATGTGATGCATCACCCCACTCGACATTGGTGGGCATAGATGGAGTCTCTTGCACATCCACCACCAAGTCCTTGCTCCGGTCATATGATTTGTTGCTCCACTATCGAGCAACCATGATCCCCACCGAAGCAAACACCTACAAGACAATGCTTGGTTTTAGGTAATTTAGTAATGGGTCCTTTGATGTTAGTAACAAGGGCCTTGGGAACCCAAATAGACCATTCAATGTACTCATAAGGAGAGCCAACAAATTTAGCATAAACATGTCCATCACTAGCACGGCACAACACATATGAAGGGTTAAAGTCGCCGGCTTTGTTTGAGGAAACGTTCTTGCTCTTTTGAATATCAACTTCCTTCACTTTGTCCTTCTTCTTCTTGGAAGCTCCGTCTCCCTCTTTCACAAAAGATTGTTTGAGGGGAGGAGGACGGTTGGCCTTGTTGTTCTTCTTCTTCTTGCTCTTGGACTTGGGTGCAAACCCAATTCCTTCTTTGCCCACACCTTCCTTTTGATTGCTCAAAAGGTCGTTGAGGTTTTTCTCACCTTGAATGCAAGTCACAAGGCCCTTCTCAAGTTGATCTTTCAACTTAGCATTTTCTTCCACAAGATGCACATGCTCACAACAAGGGTTAGTAGCACATGCATTATCAATTAATACCATATGAGGAAAGGTGGCTTTTTCTTTGATTAGCTTAACTTGGAGTTGAGCATGAGACTCTTTGAGAGTAGCATGAGTACCCTTTAAGGCCTTGTGGGCCTTGTCAAGTATCTCAAACTCCTCTTTGAGTCTAGCATGATCAACCCCAAGTTTAGCCTTCTCGGAGGTTAGCACACGAGACATGACAAGAGCATGATCAAGATCTTTCTTCAACTTAGCATGGGCATCATTGTGTGACTCCTCAAGAGTCAAACGATGCACACGCTCTTCCTTAAGAGCATTTGAGAGGTCCGATATTTCATCGGCATAATCACGACTATGACCTTCCATCTTGGAGATGGTTTCTTCGTGAGCCTCGATCATGTCATTGGCCTCACCAAGTTGTTCCAAGAGAGCAACAAAGTGCTTCTTGGACTTTCCCTTGAGCTTACTCATGAAGGACTCTAACTCATTCACTTCCTCATTAGACTCAACATGTCCATCAATGCAATCCTCCACGGAGGGATTAGAAATGATGGTGGTTGTGATGTTGGGGGTTACCTTGTTTGAAGCTTTCGCCATGAGGCATCTAGCGGTGATGTTTTCGTTGGGTGATTCGAAGAGAGACACCCGAGGAGTAGCAATGGCAATGGATGCCATGGCCGTTGCTTCTTCATTCTCATCATCATCGTCATCCTCTTGGTATTCTTCTTGAACCACCAACCCGCGAGTGGGAGTCTTCTTGGCGAAGTTGTTCTTGTTGGGGATGGACTTGGCTTTGTCTTTTCGAATGAACTTGCCACCATTGTCTTCCCTCTTCTCGTAAGGACAATCCGCAACGAAATGGCTCACATTGCCACAGCTTGAAGCAAGTTCTAACTCGTTGCTTGCCCTTGACGCCACTTGAGTTATTCTTGTTGAAGTTGGGTCTTGAGCTCTTCTTGCTCCAAAATTGTCTTGAAGCAAGGGCCATGTGCTCATGGTAGTCGAACTTGGTGTCTTCGGGGTTGCTTTCCTCATCTTCCACTTCTTCCTCTTCTTCGACAATGACCTTGGCCTTCAAGGCAAGGTTAGGCTTCTTAGCTCTTTGAGAACGGAGCACCGCATTTTCGGCGGTCTTGTCCAAGATGTTCATTGCAACGAACTCATCCAACACTTCACTTGAGGTCATGGTGTGGAAGTCCGATTCGTTGACGAATGACGGAGGACATGGCTTTGTTGTAGGGCATCATGGCCTTGAGGAACTTTCGCTGATCCAATTGTCATCCGTATCCTTGCTTCCATGATCTCGGTGCCACGGCGAGTTTGGTTACTCTTCAAAGAGCTCACGAGGTTCTTCATCTTCTTTCATTGCAAACTCGTCGGCTTCATCTTGCACCACTTCATAGTTGGACCGTTGAATGCTAGCACTTCCACGATAGAGGCCCTCAACACATTTCCATGCTTCTTTAGCCACGGACGTGGGGTCAAGGTGAGGAGATCTTGGGAAGAATTGCATCTTGAATGATGAAGAGCACTCTCATTGAATTGATTGTCCACGGCTTCTCGAGGGGTGAAGTTGCTTGGGTCATGAGGATAAAACCTTCTTCAATGACTCTCCAAAGGTTAGTGTTCACATGTTTCAAATGACGCTAAAGCGATAGACCCAATTATCAAAATCTACACCTTTTTCATACTTAGGAGGTGGACCGGCATGATTTAAATGAGTGGAGGGGATAGGCCCTCCATAGACCGGGGGTTCCACATGGGCAAAGATGTCGGTGCCATTTCTACCACTAGTGGAAGGACTCTTTTCAATGCTAGCTTCCCCCTTATCGGAGAAAGCATCCGTCGCCTTGTTAGTGGGATCACCCACTTTCATAGGTGTGGTAGATAGTTTAAGTCCCTCTAAGAAATCATTAAACATGCTTTTAACCTCGGCCGTCATGGAGGTTTTCAATGTGTCCAAAGCCACATTGAACTCCTCACGAGACCGAGGTCCCCTTCGTCGAAGATGAGATGGGATTCACACGAGTGTTCCTCCACACCATCGTTGGTGTCAACCATACTCTTGGACGGTAAAGTCCTTAATAAAGAGACGAGGCTCTGATACCAATTGAAAGGATCGATATGGTTGACTAGAGGGGGTGAATAGGCAACTAACAATTTTTAAGCTTTTGTTTACCAAATTAAACTTTGCAACAAATAGGTTGTCTAGATATGCAACTAAGTGAGCAACCTATATGATGCAATAACAACTAGCAAGCAAGCAAGCAAGAGATGTAACAATAAGTAAGCTTGCGAAAGTAAAGGCACGAAATAACCAAGAGTGGAGACGGTGAAGACGAGGATGTGTTATCGGAGTTCCTTCCTTTTGAGGGGAAGTACGTCTCCGTTAGAGCGGTGTGGAGGCACAATGCTCCCCAAGAAGCCACTAGGGCCACCGTATTCTCCTCACGCCCTCACACGATGCGAGATGCCGTGATTCCACTATTGGTGCCCTTGAAGGCGCGACGAACCTTTACAAGCAAGGTTGGGGCAATCTCCACAACAATCGGAGGCTCCCAACAACAACACCACCACGAAGCTTCACCACAATGGAGTATGGCTTCGAGGTGACCTCAACAAATCTAGGGTGCTCAACACCCAAGAGTAACAAGATCCGCAAGGGATAAGTGGGGAATCAAATATCCTTTGGTGGAAGTGTAGATCGGGCTCTTGTCACCCAATCCCGAGCAAATCAACAAGTTTGATTGGCTAGGAGAGAGATCGGCGAAAATGGAGCTTGGAGCAACAATGGAGCTTAGAGGTGGAAGAGGTAATCAACTAGAGGTAGAAGACACTCCTTATATAGTCGGGGAAAAGATCCAACCGTTACTCACTAATTCTGCCCGCGACTCACGGTACTAGCGCTCCAGGGGAGCGGTACTACCGCGACGGCACGCGGTACTACCGTGCGTGACCACGGTACTACCGTGGCAGCTCCACAGCCCGGACCAAGCCAGAACTAGGGGCGGTACTACAGCTGACGCGGTACTACCGCTCCCCCTTGCGGTACTACCGCAAGGCAGGAGGGTCGCGGCTTCGGAAGGGCGCGGACGAAATAAATTTCATCCGTGCCTACTTCCGCAGAAATTAGGGTGGTGCAAAAACCCGACGCGGTACTACCGCCCATAAGGCGCGGTACTACCGCCCATAAGGCGCGGTACTACCGTGGTAGGCACGGATGTAAAAAATTACATCCGCACCTACTACCGCGGCGCAACGGTACTAGGCAGAAGGGCCACGGTACTACAGCTCCAAAGGAGCGGTACTACCGTGGGCCCCCGCGGTACTACCGCGCAGAGCGAGCTGTACTACCAGGTGCCGCGGATGTAAAAATTACATCCGCCCTACTACTGCATCGAGCGGCACTAGGCGAGTGCGGCGGTACTACCGCGCCAAGGAGCGGTATTACCGTGAGGGGCGCGGATGTAAAAATTACATCCGCCCCTACTATCGCTACTGGAGCGGCACTAGGCCAAGGTACCGCGGTACTACCGCGCCCGAGGGGTGGTACTACCGTGTCCCGCCGCGGTACTACCGCTGGTGCTTGCGGTACTACCGCAAGTACAGCAGCAGTCGTCAGTTTCGCACAACCATGATAACGATGGACAGCTCCAAAGTGAAAGGGAAGGAGGGCAAGTGTATGTGTGATTCCACCCTACCTTTCCGACGGACCCCTCTTAATAGAACGGCTCTCCCACGACTCAACTCCACCAAAGAGAAACGAGAACAACGCCGCTTCACTAATCTCCGAGGGGCACCGAATCGTCTTGTGCCTAATGAAGAAATATCTCAGAGGACTCAAGGCACACGATTAGTCCGCACAAGTATTGTCATCAATCACCAAAACACTTAGGGATAAATGAGCCCTTACAACCGCGGTGATCCCGCTTGTTCGGACGACCAAAAAGTCGGTCCGCGCCATCCTTCTTCCGGACAAAAAGAACTCCACAACCCCATGGAGATGAACTCAAGCGAGTAGCACCGATCAAACCATTGATGTTGGGAAGTGGATACTTGTTCTTGATTGTCTTCTTGTTCAATGGACGGTAATCAACACAAAGTCGGTCCGTGCCATCCTTCTTACGGACAAAAAGAACTCCACACGCTCTTGTTCATCGAGCTGCTTCTTCAATTCCTTCAGTTCTTCAGGTCCAAGCTTGCTCCTTGGGTCCAAGCTTGTAAACGGGTTCGATGCGTGCTCAAGATCGATAACGAATTCGGTGGCCGATGCGGAGGCATACCCGGAAGCTCTTCTGGAAAGACATCTTGGTACTCACAAACGTCTGGAATTTGAGAGATAGCATCCAACTCGCCCTTCTCATTGAGAGAGAATAACCGAATGGTTTCGTCACGAGCGGCATAGATGATAACATCCTCAGAAGAGTGTGTCAATTGAATCTGCCTTGCAGCACAATCAAGCTGAGCCTTGTGCTTAGAAAGCCAGTCCATCCCAAGAATTAGATCAATATCCGAGTCACCAAGAACAACTGGAGAAGACAGAAATTTATAGTCGCCCATCTTGATACCGACATTTGGAACCATCAAACGAGAACTCATGTGCTTGCCTGGGGAAACAATTGCTAGAGTTCTATCCAAATATTCCGAAGTGAAATCATGCTTGGTAAAGAACGACGTTGACATGAAACAATGCGATGCACCGGTATCAAATAAGACTTTTGCTGGAATATCATTAACTGAGAGATTACCCATTATCACATCAAAAGATTCCTCCGCTTGCACTGCATTCATCATATTCACCTTTGCAGACTTGGGATTATGCTTGACCACTGCATTGCTTGAAGATCTCACAGGAGGAGGAGGAGGAAGGCGCCTTTGATTGAAGCACTTGTTCGCGTAGTGACCTTTCTGCTGGCACCTGTTGCAAGTCACCTCTGAGAGCGGACGGTGATAAGGAGCATTTGACCTTGGAGCTTGAGGCTGAGACTTGTTCTGATAACCTGCGTTGGGTGGGTGGGAAGATCCATGACCACCGAGTTCTCTCGCTGGTAAGGCCGACGGAACGGAGGAGGAGGAAGGTAGAACTTTTCTGCTTAGCCGGCACTTGGGAGGAAGAAGAAGACTGAATCGCATCCCCGATTCTCTTCTTAGAAGCCTCACACTTGAGCTGAGCACCTTCTTGCTTGAGTGCCATATTGTAGAATTGATCAAACCGAGTAGGCTCAACAAGAACGAGAGCTAACTGCAGATCCTCTCTAAGGCCACCTCCGAATCGATAGATCATACTCTTTTCATCGGGAACATCTTGTTTAGCGAAGCGAGCAAGTTTCAAACTGCTTGTTGTATTCAGACATCGACATGTTGCCTTACTTGAGATTGCGGAACTCCTCACGCTTGCTCTCAACAACTTTGGTAGGAATGTGGTGAGCTTTAAAGTCCCGGTAAATCAGTCCAAGTAATCACTGACCTCCTCTAGAATCCTTGTATTCTTTGGAACCAATCAGCTGCTTGATCCTTGAGCTGAAAAGAAGCAAACTTGACGTAGTCCTCGGGCGACATTGTGCATTCAAAATGCTTGTTGATATCCACGAGCCAATCGTGCGCATCGTAGCCTCGACTGATGAGTGAAAGACTTGGCTGATTTGCAAGGAACTGGTTGAGGTAGGAAAGCGAGGCTGATGGTTGAACTGCCCTTGACCTTGATTCCTTGGTTGCCTTGGCCTTGGTTGCGCTCTTGCATCAGCTGAATCAACAAGCGAGCATTGGCGTTAGTGGTTGCCATCAAAGTTTGCCATGCCTCCGGAGGCGGAGGTGGAGGTGGAGGGTTCGCGACTCCCATCATTGCGCTCAGGATTACGGCGTTGGCGGAGCCATCCTGAAGAGGGTGACATCCGTTAGCATCTTGATAGACAGATAGACAAGTTGAATCAACGAATAGAAATTGCAACGTATAGTCTTCACAATAAACATTCGAACAAGGATGAACGAATGAATTCCCAAAGCTAACATCACACATCCATTAAGGTGAGAAGCCACGTGATAAGGGGATGATGAATGAAATAAACAAGGTACAACTAGAACAAATAAGTGGTAAGGATTACCCAATCACAAACCAAATATCTGCGGGAAGAAGTTCTAGAGCTACTTGAATCCCACCTATAAACTCCCGAAACTTTCCGGTTATGCAATCAGGTGTTGGGGATACAGGGGAAGCAATATATCTCACCCAAACTAACAATCCCTACATCCAGCTGTATCCATCCGTCAACACATAACCAAGAAACCTTCGGAAATCGTGTACCTCAACCTTCGAAAAGCATCCGTTATACGAGTCATGGCAATACTCCCAAACTCCCCAGTACTGGGTGACGTCGAGGTTACCTCACCAACAACTGCATAAAAGAGATTTTCGATGTCGGCAAAACTCAGGTATTCCAGAACTGCAACGATA
Organism: Aegilops speltoides; assembly: GCA_021437245.1. Taxonomy (NCBI): domain Eukaryota; kingdom Viridiplantae; phylum Streptophyta; class Magnoliopsida; order Poales; family Poaceae; genus Aegilops; species Aegilops speltoides. The sequence continues at coordinate 378,988,704 of CM038146.1, forward strand.
AAATTGTGACGACAACACCTTGGAGCTCAACTCCCCGGGACACTACCACAACCCCTTAATGTCAGGAGGCACCAAGAACAATGTTCTCATCACAAAACCATCAGAACGATTCCAAGATACCCGCGTGATCCTAAATTTGTTTTTAGTGAAATCTGAGGAGAGGAAAGTCAAAACAGCTACGTCAGGAGACCTCACCAGAGCGACAAAGGGACTGAGGAGTAAAAAGAATCCTACTCTCCGATATATATAATCCTAAGACTCAAAACATTTTTGTTCTAGACTCAACAACGCCAGAAACAATCAAGCGAGGGGCTCCTAAGTCGGGATGGCTCGACACCAACTTGCGCCCTCGATGCGGCTATATCTCCCACGTGTCGAAGCACGACTTAGAGGCATAACCGCATTCAAAGCAATGTCGCAAGTGAGGTAATCTTCACACAACCCATGTAATACATAAGGGAAAGAGATACATAGTTGGCTTACAGTCGCCACTTCACACAATACATAAATAAACATCCATCATCCAGATTACACTCAAGGTCCGACTACGGAGCCAAAATAAAAGAAGACTACCCCAAATGCTACACAGATCCCCGATCGTCCCAACTGGGCTCCACTACTGATCGTCTGGAAATGAAACATAGTAACGACCACGTTCCTCGTTGAACTCCAACTTGAGCACGGTTGCGTCATCTGCACTGGCATCATTGGCACCTGCAACTGTTTTGGTGGAATATGTGAGTCACGGGGACTCAGCAATCTCACACCCGCGAGATCAAGACTATTTAAGCTTATGGAAAGGGTGGTGTAATGAGGTGGAGCTGCAGCAAGCGACTAGCATATATGGTGGCTAACATACGCAAGAGAGAGCAAGAAGAGAAGCAAGGCACGGTCGTGAATCTAGAAGCGATCAAGAAGTGATCCTAGAGCAACCTACGTCAAACATAACTCCAACACCGTGTTCACTTCCCAGACTCCGCCGAGAAGCGACCATCACGGTTACACACGCGATTGATGTATTTTAATTAAGGTCAACTTCGGGTTTTCTACAACCGGACATTAACAAATTCCCATCTGCCTCATAACCACGGGCACGGCTTTCGAAAGATAATACCCTGCAGGGGTGTCCCAACTTAGCCCATCATAAGCTCTCACGGTCAACGAAGGATATACCTTCTCCGGGAAGACCCGATCGATCTCGAATCCGGTTCGCAAGACATTTAGACAATGGTAAAACTAGACCAGCAAAGCCGCCCGATGTGCCGACAAATCCCGATAGGAGCTGCACATATCTTGTTCTCAGGGCACAACGGATAGGTCAGCCTATGAGTAAAACCAGCCCTCAAGTTGCCCCGTGGTGGCCTTGATCTGCCGGTTCGGACCAACACTCGAAGGAGCACCGCCCGGGGGGCGCTAAAATAAAGATGACCCTTGGGCTCGCGAAACCCAAGGGAAAAAGGTATAGGTGGCAAATGGTAAAACCAAGGTTGGGCCTTCTTTGGAGGAGTTTTATTCAAAGCGAACTGTCAAGGGGTCCCATAAATCACCCAACCGCGTAAGGAACGCAAAATCAAGGAACATAACACCGGTATGACGGAAACTAGGGTGGCAAGAGTGGAACAAGCCACCAGGCATAAGGCCGAGCCTTCCACCCTTTACCAAGTATATAAGGTGCATTAATTAAACAAGAGATATTGTGATATCCCAAAATATCCATGTTCCGACCAGGAACAAACTTCATCTTCACCTGCAACTAGCAACGCTATAAGAGGGGCTGAGCAAAAGCGGTGACATAGCCAAACAACGGTTTGCTAGGACGGGATGGTTAGAGGTTTGACATGGCAACATGGGAGGCATGATAAGCATGGCAGATAGATCTAACATAACGATAGAGCGAGCAACTAGCAAAGCAAAGATAGAAGTGATATCTAAGGTATGGTCATCTTGCCTGCAAAGTTCTCAGAGTTGTCGAAGGCTTGATCCTTGTAAGCGTTCTCAACAGGTTCCTCGTTCACGTACTCGTCTCCCGGCTCTACCCAAAGCAAGAACACAAGCAAAGAAACCACAATAAATCACGGTGCAATGCACAAGCAACATGATGCAATACATGACATGATATGCGAGATGTGATATGCAATGCAAATGCGGGCTCCGAAAGGGAAAATGATGAACAAGGCATCAACTTGGAAAACCAAGTATGCCGCTGGAAAGATGAGATGATTTCGGTTGAAATCGATATAAAGATCCCCGGAAACGGATGCACGGTTTGCAAATGGCAAGCAAAACAAGAATGACACAAATCTGCGGTTAACAGCATGATGCTACTTAGCATGCAACAAGAAACTATGCTACAACACCCCAACATAAAAACAAAGCATATGACAGTGATCTACAAGAGATGCTTGACAAAAGAGGAACACTGAGCTACGGCTAAATCACACTATAACAGGTTCAAACAAGCATGGGAAAAGTGCAAAATATCAAAGTTGGACATGGCATAAACAAGATCGGTAGCAATGTTCAGAGCAAGCAATCAACATGCTACAGGAACTTATAATAGCAAAACAAGGCATGACAAGATTCTACTCAAAGCATAGAACAAAAGTCCCTTACTGACCATGAGCCAAAAATGACCAGACGATATGATGGCACCCATGCAAACATAGCAAGTTTTATTAACAGTTCCAGACTTGGTGAAGTTTCAGGACATGGCAAAAACAGATTCAACATGGCATCTTTACAAGCTTGATTAACTCACTACAAGGCACGTCATGGCATGTAACAAGTTCTAGCATGAAGTAGACATGAAAATGAAGCTAACCCTGTGCCAAACAACCTCATAGCGACTTTGAAATAAATCACACAAAAATGCCAAAACAGCACCATGATGTAAAATGGCATGTATGTAAACTTGCTTAAATGTAGAAAATAATGCCACCACTGGATTGGTGGGGTTTTTCTACCCCAAAAACATATATAATATGTTGGGGTTGCTGTAGAGAAAATATTCACAAGTGCATAAAGTTAAAACCTGCCTAAAATGGCTATTGACAGAATTGGCAGTATTCCAGAAATGAAATGTCCAGATTTGGACTTGTCTGAAATGGAAAGAGAGGGCTATCCAGAAATGGAAAGCGCGGGGATAAGGGGAAAAATAGAAGGAGGAGGGCGCTGAGAGGCTGACTGGTGGGTCCCTTCTGTCATAGAGACTACTGCTAAATATCAACAGAGGAAATAAAAGGCGCGCTGGGATTGAACCTGTCGTCGCGGTCAAGGCGTGGGGTGCAAACCAGCTCGGCTAGGATAGGATGTTTGTTGGGAAGGGGCTATTATCTACTTGACCAAGCCACATAGCCCTGACTTCTTCTCCAAGATAGAGAAGAAAACGACGACGACGTCGGCGGCAGCAACGGCGACGGCGGGGCCTGGGTTGCAGCGGCGGGCATGCGGGATGTGCAAGGGAGTGTGGGTGTGGGGGTGCGCGAGCAAACGCTCGAGCATGAGCTCGCGGAACGCAAGCGGCGTGTGCACGTGCATCAGCCAAACAGGACGAGGCCGCTGCTCCTTGCTTTCCAGTGCGGGCGAGCGCGTGAGGCAAGTGCAGTGAGGAGAAACGCGGCTAGGCTAGAACAGGAGCGCTGGGACGTGCGGGTGCGCTACAGCAAAGATACACACAACAATAAACTTCAGGCTTCGACGGAGCACTACGGGCGCGGCAAATACACGGACCCGGCGAGTCCTATGGGTGCCTACATGCCATGGGATGGATGGGAGAGGGAGGTGCGTTACCAAGCTCACCCAAGGACACGATGGGGTCGACGGAGATGAGCCGGCAGCGACGAAGTGAAGCTCTGAACCTTGGCGTGGTCCTGGCCGAGAGGAAGATGGAAGCAGAGGACGTCGAGGAACTTGTCGTCCGGGGCACCGTAGTCGACGTCGTGGATGAAGACGACAACTAGGAAGAAGAAGAACACGATCTACGGGGTGGGGGTGGCCGGAGAGCATGCCGGCGACGAGGTCGCGCTCTCAGGTGCGCTCTGGACGGAGCTGTTGCGGTGGATCTAGTGGTTCTTCGGACCTGGCGGCGGCGATGAGAGGAAGAGGGTCACCCTAGGGGTGTGTTGGCAAGGAGAGGGGTTAAAAGGGAGGCCAGAGCGACGGGTGTAGCACGGCGTCGACGCGACCGTGACCATGTGCGAGCCCGGCACGAGCTTGACGAAAAGGTGAGGGTCGGGTGAGCTGTAGCCAGAGGCTGGCTAGTGGGGTCGCGAGGGACACGTGGGCGTACGGGCTCCTGGGTAGCGGGGCGGCTGGGTGAGAAAGCAATGAGCATAGCGAGGAGCAGTGTGTGTGCCGCTGGCTGGCTGGCTCTGTTGGTTGGTTGGGCGGGTGGAAAAAGGCCTCGGCTGGGCTGAGGCTGCTGGCTGCTGCTCATCCTATCTCCTATTTGCACAAACAGGAATAGAAACAGAAAAGCACAGGGTAAAAGGAGAGGAGTTTGAGAATAAAGAAAATATGCTCAAACACCTAGAATTGTGATCTATTTGAATAAATTGCATTGGACCTTTTTAGAGGTATAGAAATAAAACAAGTTCGAATTATATTCAAACTTGAGGCATTTTTGGACCTAACCAAAGCAACTCCAAAAGGGATGCGATATTACAGTGAGGGTGTAGGCATGGTACAAGATTTATAGGTAGAAGATGAACATTTAAGGAGAAGGTAAAAGGTGCACTTGCAAAAAGAAAGAAAGGAAAGGAAGGAGAAATGATGATGATGCAAGATTTATGCATTGAGCATGCAACAACATAATATATATGAGATCACAACATGCACATGATGAGGATGGAATGCAAAATGACAAGAGGCACAAATGCAATATGGTAAGGTGAGCATGACAATGAAAACAGTAAACCACATAACCAAACAAGATGAGGCCAAACATGATAAAAACCCACAAGAATTGGATGAAGGTCAAGTTGATATATTGCCAAATTGGGACATGTTACATCTGGGGTGTTACAGCTCGGGTTTTTCTCGTCGTTCTTCGGGGTGTCCACCATGTGTACATCGTAGGTTGAGGTGGCCGTCCAACGCCCCATAACGGGTGGGACTTGGCTTTGTTCGGCGTCGGCATCATCGTCCATGTCGTCGATGTCTTCGGACGCATAATCTAGCATGTCGGTTAAGTCCTCGACAGTGGCTATCAAGTGGGTGGTGGGTGGGGCGTAAAATTCCCCTCTCTCAGCCCCTAGTCCAGGCTGGGTGCAGTTTGGTGGTAAAGCCTCCATGATGGCGAAAGACTGCATCAGACGCAACGCTTCATCTAAGAGCGGGAGTGGGAACCACGGGTTTGCCGTGATGTGTTCAGCTTGGAGCGCCTGATCGGATCTGCTAAGTGCAGACCTCGGCTGTTCAAAACGGTTGCCCAGAGCTAGGTTTAAGCCCGCATCTAGGTCTTCAGAAGGAAGTTCAATATGGGGAAGGCGTCCGGCGGGGTTTACGCTCCCGTCTTTGGACAATGAGACCTGCCTCGGATCTAAGGCCGAGGTGAGTGCTGGTGTTGACCCCTCAACGAGATTCGATAGTGGATCCGAAGAGTCTTCTTGGATGGGACGCAGAGTAGCGGCCGAGGCCGCGTACCCATCGAAGACCAAGTCTCCTCGGATGTCAGCAACTTAATTGAGGTTTCCAAACCTGATCTGGTGGCCCAAGGCGTAACTATCGACCTGCTCGAGGCGGCCAATCGAGTCGGCTCGAAGCACAATGGCACCGAACATGAAAAGTTGTCCAGGAAAAAAATCTCCCTAGACGCAGCATCACCATTGACGAAGAGGTGAGCCATTGATCCTTCTGTCAACGATACAACGGAGCTCTCAATGAAAGCACCAATGTCGGTGTCAAAACCGGCAGATCTCGGGTAGGGGGGCCCAAGCTGTGCGCCTGAGAATCAATAGTAACAATGGAGAAGGGACACAGTGTTTACCCAAGTTTAGGCCCTCTTAATGGAGGTAAAACCCTACTCCTGCTTGATTATATTTGAGGGTATAGGAGTTACAAGAGCTGATCTACCATGAGATCGATTCGGCTAACCCTAGATAGCTAGCCTAGCAATGTTATGATCATGCCTCCAATCTACCCTCCGGTTTATATAGACACCGGAAGGGCTTAAGGCTGTACAAAGTCGGTTTTATAGAAAGGAATAAGATATCCTGACACCTATACTTGCCATCCAAGTATACGGGAGTTCCCACCAGACACGAGAGATAATCTTCTGTTTTTTATTTTGACAGCCCACCAGTCCGGCCCACATCAATAGAACAGACGCCTGAGGACCCATCCAGGACTCCCACAGGGGTACCCAAACTTGCCTGCCTGCGGCCCACAGTGTGGCTCCATCAACAGCCTAGTACGGCCTAGCTTCGACATCGACAACTCAAGACCCTCGCGAGGGGCCAAGCCTCACGAGGCGGACGACACCAAGACCTCCAAAATGTGCAACCTCCTCAGGCTGGCTCCCGAGGAGCGGAGATTTCCATGCAAGCCTCACCTTACGATGACCCACAAGTGTAGGGGATCAATCGCAGTCCTTTCGAGAAGTAAGAGTGTCGAACCCAACGAGGAGCAGAAGGAAATGATAAGCGGTTTTCGGTAAGGTTTTCTCTGCAAGCACTGAAATTATAGTTTATAGATAGTTTTGTGATAAGATAAATAGTAACGAGTAACAAATAAACAAAGTAAATAAAGTGCAGCAAGGTGGCCCAATCCTTTATGTAGCAAAGGATAAGCCTGGACAATTTCTAATAATGAGAAAGGAGCTCCCGAGGACACATGGGAATTATCGTCAAGCTACTTTTCATCACGTTCATATGATTCGTGTTCGGTACTTTGATAATTTGATATGTGGGTGGACCGGTACTTGGGTACTACCCTTACTTGGACAAGCATCCCACTTATGATTAACCCCTATTGCAAGCGTCCGCAGCTACAAAAGAAGTATTAAGGTAAACCTAACCACAACATTAAACATATGGATCCATATCAGCCCCTAACGGCAACGATAAACTAGGGTTTAAGCTTCATCACTCTAGCAACCCATCATCTACTTATTACTTCCCCATGCCTTCCTATAGACCCAAATAATGGTGAAGTGTCATGTAGACGACGTTCACATAACACCACTAGAGGAAAAGGCAACATACATCTCATCAAACTATCGAACGAATACCAAATTCACATGACTACTAATAGCAAGACTTCACCCATGTCCTCAGGAACAAACGTAACTACTCACAAAGCATATTCATGTTCGTAATCAGAGGAGTAATAATATGCATAAAGGATCTAAACATATGATCTTCCACCAAGTAAACCAATTAGCATAAACTACAAGGAGTAATCAACACTACTAGCAACCCACAGGTACCAATTTGTGGTTTTGATACAAGATTGGATACAAGAGATGAACTAGGGTTTTGAAAGGCGATGGTGCTGGTGAAGATGTTGATGGAGATTGACCCCCTCTTGATGAGAGGATCGTTGGTGATGACGTTGGTGATGATTTCCCCCTCTCGGAGGGAAGTGTCCCCGGCAGAACAGCTCCGCCAGAGCCCTAGATTGATTCCGCCAAGGTTCCGCCTCGTGGCGGCGGAGTTTCGTCCCGTAAGCTTGCCCATGATTTTTTCCAGGGTAAAAGCTCTGATATAGCAGAAGATGGACACCGGAGGTCCACCAGGGGGCCCAGGAGATAGGGGGCGCGCCCTGTAGGGGGGGAGGGCGCCCTCCACTCTCCTGGACAGGGTGTGGCCCCCCTGGTGTATTTCTTTCGCTCAAAAATTCTTATTAATTCCAAAAAGATGTTTCGTGGAGTTTCAGGACTTTTAGAGCTGTGCAGAATAGGTTTCTAACGTTTGCTCCTTTTCCAGCCAGAATTCCAGCTGCTGGCATTCCCCCTCTTCATGGTAAACCTTGTAAAATAAGAGCGAATAGCCATAAGTATTGAGATAATGTATAATAACAGCCCATAATGCAAGAAATATTGATATAAAAGCATGATGCAAAATGGACGTATCAACTCCCCCAAGCTTAGACCTCGCTTGTCCTCAAGCGGAAGCCAAAATCGAAAAATATGTCCACATGTTTAGAGATAGAGGTGTCGATAAAAATAAATACAGACATGAGGGCATCATGATCATTCTTATAACAACAACATATATAGATTTTATCATATGATTTATTATGCTCAAGTAACAATCAATTCACAATGTCAAGTATGGTTCAAAAACTTCATTGGGAACTAATAAACTATAATCTCAGACATTGAAGCAATTGCAATTTATCGTATCATCAGAAAGAGTCAACAATAGAGCTTTTCAGCAAGCTCACATACTCAACTATCTCGTAGTATTCTACAATTGCTAACACTCATGCAGTACTTGTGGTTATGGAGTTTCATGGGACTTCGAGAAAGATAGGGGCTTATTGTGTTGCCTCCCAACGTATTCACCTTTAGGTGATGTCAACAATAATAGCCCATGCTAACTTACATCCAATTGGATATATATATCATGATCTTTCGAACATGAGGAGCTTGCCAAAGGATAAAATGAAAAAAGGGAAAGGTGAGGATTACCTTGACTCGAACATAAAGTAAAATATAGGCCCTTCGCAGAGGGAAGTAGAGGTTGTCATGTGCGTTTAGGGTTGATGCACAAAATCTTAATGCAAAAGAACGTCACTTTATATTGCCCCTTGTATGTGGACCTTTATTATGCAGTCCATCGCTTTTATTACTTCCACAACAAGATCGTACAAATCTTATTTTCTCAGCACTAATAAGTCATACATATTTACATAGCAATTTTTATTGCTTGCAACATGACAACTTACTTGAAGGATCTTACTCAATCCATAGGTAGGATGGTGGACTCTCATGGAAAAACTGGGTTTAAGGATATTTGGAAGCACAAGTAGTATCTCTACATGGTGCAAGGAATTTGGCTAGCATGAGGGGGAAAGGCAAGCTCAACATGTTTGGAAGGTCAATGACAATATACTTTAACTGAGATGTCAAAAAACATAAACTATTGCGTTGACTTCCTTGTCCAACGCCAACTCTTTTAGCATGTCATGCTTAATGAGCGCTCCCAATTATAAAAAGGTGTCCAAGATAATATATTTTTATGTGAACCCCTCTTTCCTTATCACTTCCTATTAATTGCAACGATGACCAAAACTACATTCATCAACTCTCAACAATTTTTATGCCTCATACTTTCTATGTGTAAAGTTATCACTATCCATAAGATCAATATGAACTCTTTTATTCTTTCTACTTTCTCAAGATCATAGCAACATAGCAAAGCCCTTGACTCAACACTAATCTTTATTATAGATAGCTCACGGACTCGATTAAAAAAAGAGATCACAAAGCAAAACTCAAACTACTTGATATCAAAACTTCAATCTACTAGATCAAGATACTACTAAAAGGATCGAACTAAATAAAGCGGTAAAGATAGGAGTGTGATGGTGATACAATACCGGGGCACCTTCCCCAAGCTTGGCAGTTGCCAAGGGAAGTGCCCATACCCTTGTGATTATGTCCTCGGAGGTGGTGAAGTAGGAGTTGTTGATGGTGTAGGCTTGTCGTCCGTCTTCCAAGGCATAGGCTCTCCATCATAGAAGGATGATCGAGTCTCCGGGATCCTTAAATCTGCAGCCAAACTCATCCTCTTGAATCTATATTCATACTCACAGTTCTGGTTTTGCAGGTCATAGATCTGGGCTTGGAGGTGCTCGATTTTATCTTGAAGCTTGAAGATGGTCTCCCCAATGACTTTGGCATCCAGCTTGTGGTTGTTGGTGAACTCCGTGATCATCATATGGTTGGCGTTGAGTCCACGCTCCACCATCCCTTGACACTTGAAAACTTGCTGCTCCACTGCTTCGAGCTTTGTCTCCACGCTCCCGGTACGCCTTGGTCCCTCCACATCACGGACGTGCAGCACCCCCTCACGCATCTCAATTGTTTGAGGGTGTTGCAGCACCTCCACGAGATAGGGGTTGATAACCCTCTCGAAAAACTTGTCCTTGGGAGCGCTTGGAGACGTCATGATGCTCTAGATCTAAAACAGAAACAGCTCGAAACGAAAACAGAGGATATTTGCGTGGTACGGTGGTCAAAACCTTTGGGAGTATATATAATGAATTTTTACCGGCCAAAATACGTAACGTGCATGAAAACGGAGTCCGGGAGGCACACGAGGTGCCCACGAGACAGGGGGGCGCGCCTAGTAGGGGGGGGGGCGCCCTCCACTCTCGTGGGAGCCTCGTGTCCCTTTCGGACTACTTTCTTCCTAAAATCCTTAAATATTCCAAAACTGATAAAAATTGCCATTGGAGTTGTTTTGGAGTCGGTTTACTTACCGTACCACATACCTATTCCTTTTCGGAGTCTAGAACGTTCTGGAAATCGTCCTTTATGTATTCCTCCGGGGTTACAGTTTCAATAATATTAGTTTCAACATTGATAGGATTACCTGAAATATAATGTTTAATTCTTTGACCGTTTACCACCCTTGGACTTGTGCCTTCAAAGTTGTTGACTTTTATGGCACCGGAATGATAGACCTCCTCGATAACGTAAGGACCTTCCCATTTTGAGAGGAGTTTTCCTGCAAAAAATCTTAAACGAGAGTTGAATAATAATACATAGTCTCCTACGTTAAACTCACGCTTTTGTATCCTCTTATCATGCCAGCGTTTGACTTTTTCTTTGAATAGCTTGGCATTCTCATACGCTTGGGTTCTCCATTTGTCAAGTGAGCTAATATCAAACAACCTCTTCTCACGGACAAGTTTGAAGTCATAATTGAGCTCTTTAATAGCCCAATATGCCTTATGTTCTAGTTCAAGAGGTAAATGACACGCTTTTCCATAGACCATCTTATATGGAGACATACCCATAGGATTTTTGTATGCAGTTCTATAGGCCCATAATGCATCATCAAGTTTTTTGGACCAATTCTTTCTAGATCTATTCACGTCTTTTGCAAGATTAATTTGAGCTCTCTATTGCTCAACTCTACTTGACCACTAGATCATGGATGATAAGGAGATGCGATTCTATGATTGACATCATACTTAGCAAGCATCTTACGGAAAGCACCATGAATAAAATGTGAACCACCATCAGTCATAAGATATCTAGGGACTCCAAACCTCGGAAAAATAACTTGTTTAAGCATTTTAATAGAAGTGTTATGGTCATCACTACTAGTTGGAATAGCTTCTACCCACTTAGTAACGTAATCAACAGCAACTAAAATATGTGTATAACCATTAGAGGCAAGAAAAGGTCCCATATAATCAAAGCCCCAAACATCAAACGGTTCAACAACAAGAGAATAATTCATAGGCACTTCTTGACGTCTACTAATGTTACCTACTCTTTGACATTCATCACAAGATAAGACAAACTTACGAGCATCTTTGAAGAGAGTAGGCCAATAAAAACCAGATTGTAGTACCTTGTGTGCAGTTCTATCTCAAGCGTGGTGTCCTCCATAGGATTCAGAGTGACACTTGCGTAGGATCTGTTCCTGTTCATGCTCAGGCACACAACGTCTAATAACACCATCTACTGAGTGTAAACCGGTCAAGAGGGCCCGGTTCACCCTCGACTATGTTGAAGCCCATGAAGATCCAGAAGATGGCATTTTACTAATGAAGCTTAGAAGCCCACAGCCCAAAGGCGGATTAGGGCCCATAGTGGTAAACCGCCATGACTATGTAAACTTGTAATATAAGTTAGGAAAGGAGAGACCGAGCCGGACACTTTGTATGAGTCGGCCTCGGGGCTCAGAGACCGACCAAGGCCAACCTATGTATATAAAGGGACGACCAGCGACGGTTCGTGGACAACAGACAACAACTCGAGACTCGAGCAAGCGATTTCGCCCACGGTCATCGAAACCCAATCAATCCCATCACAACTAGATGTAGGCTTCTACCTTCATCAAAGGGGCCGAACTAGTATAAACTCCCGTGTCCCTTGTCCGGTTTAACCCCTTCAGGCTAACCCGTTGCGATGGCTCCACGACTAAGTCCTTTCATGAGGACATCTGACGTGTTAATTCCACGACAGTTGGCGCCCACCATGGGGCTATCGCATGATGGTGTCGAGTTCCTGAAGGGCTGCTCTGAAGGACTTAAGGGGTATGTGATCGGCCGGATGACCAAAAGCCGTCGAGGCAAGCTCTACATCGACGATGAAGGATGGGGCCCCGAGGCCGGCTCGATCGAGTACGGGTACCGGGTCCCCTTCGACGGAATTCATGTCTTCATTGGCAAGATCGGCGAACCGGGCCCTGAGCCGAACATATGCACCGACCTCGTCGAGACGGCTCAGCGTGCGAGTCCAGCCCGGGTTAAGCCCATCGTGAAGCATGCGTTCGTAGGATGTGTCCATGGGATCGGATCTGAACCGGTGTCTGAGGGCGAAACGGCCGTATATTCCGACGGCGAGTCATCCACTGGCGAAACTGAGTCCTTGTACCAGATTCATAGTGGTGTGTTTGAAGGATAGTCTGATGGCAACAGTATTCCGGACCTCTTTGAACCCCCAAGTCGGGTTGCTGTTTACATGGCCGGAACACAGCCCATGTTGCAGTCTTCGTCTACCGCAGCAATGAATACCGGATCAGCAGCCGCGGCAGGAGTCCCGGCGCGCCGTCCGGTGCAAGTCCTCTCTGGTTTGATGGACGCCTGGGCGACCTTGTTAACCGCGACACTCACCCCGGAGACGCGGGATCAGCACAACGCGGACGTTGCGAAACTGAAGGACCAAATATCACAGGCTAAGGAGGACCTGGCAGTTGAGGATACTAGGATGGCTGAAGAACGGGCCGCTTTGGATGCCCAATCACAGCGGATCTGTACGTAATTACCAGCTCATGCTGGATCGGACTGCATCAGAGGATGTAATGCGAAGGAAGTACCGGTCACGTCTGCCGCCGGTTTACGAAGGGTTAAATCTCTTTCAGACACCAGACGCTGGGCCGAGCAATCCGGCAGCTGCAAACCAGACTGAGGCGCCTAGGACAGCTCCGGATCAACTACGGATGATGGAGCCACCCCGACGGACAGATAACCCACTGCAATATGTGTCTACACCACCGGGTCACTTCTCGAGCCCTCTGGATAACATGATTGCCGCAGCCTCACGCCTGGCAGCCATACCAATGGAGGGTGATTCAATAGTAGCAGTTGAGACGAGGCAGGTGAGAGACCTTCTTCAAACCGCCGTGGTGCAGCAACATGCTTATTCATATAGCTGGGATAGAATTCATTCAACCCCTCATCCGAGCCCAAGTTATAGCAGGCGTATGGATGAACCGGAGGTGTCTAGCAGCGCGCGACATCGCAATGCTCAAGATGTGGTGGATCATGGCAGGGCACGAAGGGATGCCGCTTTGGCTCGTTATCAACCCGCCCCGGTTCAGCCAGCAGCGTTAGTTGACCGAGGCACCGGGCTTGCCTTTAGTTCCTGGGGAGTGCCGTGCCTTATTCCGGATCTCCGTAATGTGCGTCTACCCAAAGATTTCAAGGGTCCACGCAAAGCACCTAATTACACGGCGGATCAGCCACCTGAGGCGTGGGTCGAGAGTTACGAGATGGCAATGGAGATGCTGGATGTAGATGAAGCAGCTTGTGCAAAGTACTTCACGATGATGTTGGAGGGAACAGCCCGTACTTGGTTGAAAAATCTACCAGCTAATTCCATCGAGTCATGGGATCAGTTGAAGGCCCGGTTTATAGCCAATTTCAAAGACACGTGCAAATAGACCATGTCCATTGTGGATCTGGATGCTTGTGTTCAATGGGAGAACGAGTCAACAACTCATTGGGTACGCCGGGTGTCAGAAGTTTTGCACTCATCCGACCGGATTAACGCTGGTCAAGCGATTATAACCCTGGAGCGCAATTGCCGGTTTAAGTCACTGAAGATGAAGTTGGGACGGCTCAAGCGCCACTGCAACGACATGGGAACCCTCATGGCAGCCTTGGTCAAGTATGCCAATTCTGATAATACCAAGGATCCCGATTCTGATAATGAGAAACCGGAGAAGGGAAAGAAGAACGGCGGTGCAAAGGGACAGCAGCACAACCAAGGAGGCCATGAGAATAATGGTAAGCGTAAAGTGGACTCAGATTTTGTGGCTAACGCTAATAGGCAGCGCCGAAAAGGTAAACCGTCCCAGCGCAGCGGGGCGATGAATCTGGAGCGTTTGTTGAATCAGCCCTGTCCAAAGCATGGGACCAAGGAGGCTCCTGCAACACATCTTTGGAAGGATTTTAACATTATGAAGGATTTCAAAAACTCTGATCTTGTCCAGTATGATCAGGGTCCATCGGGCGGTTCAGGTCCATGTTTTCATGGTGGCGGCGGTTCAAGCTCTGGGTTTCCGAATAATCATGGCAACCAGAACAACCAAGGTGGTAATAACCAGCAGAATAATCAAGGGAATCAGCAGCAGTCGGGTTACTAGAGTCACCCAAAGCAGTTGAATGGTGTGCAGTATCATGTGTTCACCACTAGTCTGTGCAAGCGTGATCAGAAGCTTCACAAGAGGGCAGTCAATGCTGTTGAACCGGCAGTTCCACATTATCTACGGTGGTCGGAACAGCCTATTGTGTGGAGTAGGGAGGATCATCCTCCCCGGGTTGACAATCCGGGTCAACTAGCTCTGGTGGTGGCGCCTTAGGTGGGAGGTTATAAGTTCACCAAAGTACTCATGGATGGAGGAAGCAGTATCAATATTCTGTATTATGAGACATTCTGCCGCATGGGGTTGACAGATAAGAATCTTAAACCGTCCAACACTGTTTTTCATGGTGTGGTACCAGGTAAATCGGCATATCCAGTAGGTAAGATTGCTTTGGAAGTTGTGTTCGGTGATGAACATGACTCCCGGTCTGAGACATTGACCTTTGAGGTGGTGAGAATCCAGAGCCCGTATCGCGCACTGTTTGGGCTACCGGCTTATGCAAAATTCATGGCGAGGCCTTGTTATATTTACTTGCAGCTCAAGATGTCGGGTCATAAAGGGACTATCACGGTTCATGGAAGTCGACAAATCGCTTTGGATTGCGAGGAAAGTGATGCGGCTTATGCTGAGTCGGTTTGTGCTACAGAGGAGCTAAAGTTTTATAAGGAGAATTTTGATCCGGCAGATATGACCCCTCTGAAGAAGCCCACCACTGAGCATGACCCAACCCTGCATTTCAAACCGGCTGACGAGACTAAGCTTGTTGACTTCGTACCTGGCGATTCATCCAAACAGTTCAGCATCAGTACCAATATTGATCCAAAATAGGAAAGCGCGCTCATCGAGTTCATCCGTGAGAACTGGGACATTTTAGCATGGAAGCCTTCTGACATGCCAGGTGTACCGAGGGAACTCGCTGAGCACACTCTTAATATTGATCCGAAGTTTAAACCGGTCAAGCAATTTCTTCGTCGCTTTAATGAAGAAAGACGCAAGGCAATTGGTGAAGAAGTAGCCCGGCTATTGGATGCTGGGTTTATCGTCGAAGTGTTTCATCCTGAATGGTTGGCTAATCCGGTGCTGGTTCTTAAGAAAAACGGCACTTGGCGTATGTGTGTGGACTATACGGACTTGAATAAGGCTTGCCCGGCTGATCCCTTTGCTCTCCCGCGTATTGATCAGATCATTGATGCGACGGCGGGTTGTGAGCGGCTGAGTTTTTTGGATGCTTATTCAGGATATCATCAGATCAAGATGGCAGTTAAGGACCAGGAGAAGACAACCTTCATCACTCCCTTTGGAGCCTTCTGCTATGTTTCTATGCCCTTTGGGCTCAAAAGTGCCCAGGCAACTTATCAGCATTGTGTGCAGAATTGTCTCCACACGCAGATTGGGCGTAATGCTCACGCCTATGTGGATGACATTGTGGTAAAATCCAGAAAGAAGGAGACATTGATAGCTGATCTCAAGGAGACGTTTGACAATCTTCGGGTTTACAAGACGATGCTTAATCCGGATAAATGTGTCTTTGGTGTTCCGGCAGGCAAGCTTCTCGGTTTTCTTGTGTCCAACAGGGGCATTGAGGCTAATCCGGAAAAGATCAAGGCAATCACATCCCTGGCCAAGCCGAAGTGTATCAATGATGTTCAGCGTCTCGCAGGTCGGATTGCAGCCCTTAGCCGGTTTATCAGTCGTTTGGGAGAGAAGGCAATTCCTTTGTATCAGATGTTGAAAAAGACGGATGATTTCGTCTGGAGTGACGCAGCCAATGCGGCTTTTGAGGAGCTAAAGCGGCAGTTGGTTGAACCGCCGGTTCTTGCAGCCCCAGTTGATAATGAGACTTTGTTGTTATATGTGGCCGCCAATGCCCGAGCGGTTAGTGTGGCAATTGTGGTTGAGCGTAAAGAAGCTGGGAAGGAATATCCGGTTCAGCGACCTGTCTACTACATCAGTGAAGTTTTGATCGAGTCAAAACAACGCTATCCACATTGGCAGAAGTTGGTGTACGGGGTTTTTATGGCCAGTCAAAAGCTCAAGCAATATTTTCAAGGACATCCCATCACAGTGGTTAGTTCTGCTCGTTTGGGCGATATAATTCAAAACAGGGAAGCAACTGGCCGGGTTGCAAAGTGGGCAATCGAGCTTGGTCCACATGGTTTAAAATATGTATCTCGAACAGCCATCAAGTCTCAGGCTCTTGTGGATTTTATCAATGACTGGACCGAGTTGCAAGCACCGGAAGATAAACCGGATAATACGTACTGGACTATTCATTTTGATGGATCCAGGCAGTTGGAAGGCTCGGGGGCTGGAGTTGTCCTTACTTCCCCTCGAGGTGATAAAATTTGCTATGTCCTCCGCTTGATGTTTCCTTGTACTAACAATGCAGCTGAGTATGAAGCTTTACTCCATGGTCTCTGTGTGGCCAAAGAGATGAACTTAAGTCGAGTTCGTTGTTTCGGAGATTCTGATCTGGTGGCTCAGCAAGTTTCTGGTACTTGGGATTCTAAGGATCCACTCATGGCGGCTTACAGGCGTGAGGTGGATATTGTGGCGGGTCATTTCAAAGGGTATCAGGTTGAGCATGTCGATCGGCGCAAAAACGAAGCAGCAGACGCTTTGAGCCGGCTTGGATCTCAGTGTAAACCAGTACCTCCTAACACATTTTTAGATATCTTGCATAACCCGTCTGTTAAGTTGCCTACAGAAGAGGATTTGGCTGTTCCTGATCAGGAGGCTCAGTTGGTGGCCGCTTTACACGTCGTACCGGATTGGACGGTTCCATATCTGGTGTATATGAGCCGGGGCGAGCTCCCAAATGATAAAGTTCTGGCTCGGTAGATAGTCCGGCGATCCAAGTCCATGGTTATTCACAATGGCGAGTTACACCGCTGTAGCGTTTCAGGCGTATTTCAGCGTTGTGTTTCTCCGGAAGAAGGCCAAGAGATCCTACGGGAAATTCATGAAGGGGATTGTGGTCATCATGCCGGTTCAAAGTCCCTGGTTGCAAAAGCTTTTCGTCATGGGTTTTACTGGTTGACAGCTCATGCTGATGCGGAGGATCTGGTAAAGCGATGTGATGCTTGTCAAAAAATTTCACGCAGAGCTCATGTTCCGGCTCAGGAACTACGGATGATTCCTATCACTTGGCCTTTTGCTACTTGGGGGCTTGATATGGTGGGACCCTTTAAACGTTCCCAGGACAAGAAGACCCACCTGTTGGTGGCAGTTGATAAATTCACCAAGTGGGTTGAAGCGGAGCCTTTTAGCAAGTGTGATGCAGCTATGGCAGTTCAATTTCTCAAAAAGATTATCTTCCGTTTTGGCTTTCCACACAGTATCATCACGAATAATGGTACCAACCTTTCCAAAGGTGAGATGGAGGATTTCTGTCAGAGAGAGCACATCCGGGTTGACCTAGCATCTGTGGCGCACCCTCAATCCAATGGTCAAGCGGAGCGAGCGAATCAAGAAATTTTAAAGGGTCTTAAACCCCGGCTCATGATCCCCTTGAAGCGGACGCCGGGTTGTTTGGTGGAAGAATTACCTTCTGTGTTGTGGAGTATCAACACCACCCCCAATCGTTCAACAGGTTACACGCCTTTCTTTATGGTATACGGGGCAGAGGCAGTTCTCCCAAGTGATATACGTCATGACTCGCCCCGGGTTGCTAATTATGTTGAAGCAGGACAACGAGCAAGCTCGCCAAGAGGCGCTGGACCTGTTAGATGAAAAACAGGATATGGCTCTGGCTCGATCGGCGGTTTATCAACAAGATTTACGGCGTTATCACAGCCGCCGGGTTAGGACAAGAACCTTTCAAGAAGGTGACTTGGTGCTCCGGCTCATCCAGGATCAGACCGACATGCACAAGTTATCCCCGCCTTGGGAAGGACCCTTTGTGGTCAGCAAGAATCGGCACAACGGATCATACTACCTCATTGACGTTCAAGACAACTCACGCAACTCTAAGGAGGAGACCCGGCGGCCGTGGAACATAGCTCTCCTACGGCCTTATTACACTTGAGCCATAGGCTCTTTTTATGTACATATTTCGACAATGTATATATTATGATCAATAAATAAATCAGCATCCTTGCTCTAAGCAGGGCCTCTGCTGTCTTTTCTAAAATATCCTTTGAGTTACATGGGGGCTTCAGCTGACAAAGCGGAGTACTACTTGTTAAACCGGCTATCACGCCACAAAGCTTGGGAGCTTCACACCCAAGGGGCCAAAGAGAGTCTGGATGCTATGCATAACTCAAACATTGGCACCCAATGAGCACAGCTCATCACGTTACTTGGGGGCTCCTTGGTCAAATACCAAGGAGTTTGAATGACCCTTGTAGCTGGGTATCGACCCACGGCTTGGAAGCCTGGTATATTTACCTAAAACCCCGGGTTAACATGCCTTCATCAAGTAAGACACTCCTATCCAGGTCATCCTGGCACGGCCCTCCGAAGTTTGACAGTTACTCTCATTGAGACCCTGCACTTGTCAAAGTTAAAACGGTGATTGGTTAGTTGGAGGTCCATCTTAAAAGGCTTTGTTAAATGGTTCAACTCAGCGGCCTGGCAGCCCACAAAAAGCCTCGAATTTGGGCTTGGCAGCCCCCAAAAAGCCTCGACTACATGGTTTTATTTGCGTTTTGCTGAATTTTATGTTAAACTGATTTTCTTAGCCTAGTGAGTCATCTTATTAGCCCGTTATTCTTTAAACCGGCTTGGTTTGCAACTACACGTTGACAGACCTTATTCTTAAACCAGAGTTTGTTAACCCGGCCTGGCTTTGGTCATCTGGTGTGCATCATCACCCGGTATGACTTACTATACGACATCGGTACATGATGGAGTTATACAAGAATTTCAGATTTGGGTTTTCACCCTTATTACAATCAAAGTTGATCAGCCAACTAAACAGGGATATTACATCACAGGTATGAATCATTTCATATTTTTACAGTTTGATTATCAATCAGGCCTTTTCTTGGGCATTATGACCCATCTAGCGGTAAACCGCCAGGACCCTTTTCTTTTTTATGCACACCTGAACCACAATTGACATTGACATGGCGGATCACATAAAGTATCTCCTCCTGCACGATGGCAGCAGATCAAAATAGTTTTGGCTACCCTATTACAAGGCACAGATGCCCAAAATATGGAATTGTTTCACAACGGATAGTTTCTAACATATCAACCGAATTGACGGATTAAGCTTCATCGCCGGGTTGATGTGAAGTAGATGGGTCATCTGGCGTCGGTTCAGCCTCCTCCTCCCCATCCAATGGCTGGAAGTCATTGGTGGTCCAGTCAATCTGGGTTAAAGCTTGAAAGACAACCTCTTCACTTATAAGCTCACCCGGATCAACGTTAGGGGCGTAAGTGTGTTTATGGATTGGTGGAATAAGGTTTTGCACTTCAGGAATGATAGCTTCAACCTGTTTGTTGTTTGCGTCATAGAAGGACCGGTGAACCGTCAGGTTAGCTTCTTCTGCCAACTGACTCGCCAGAGGACGCATCTCCCTTATTACCCGTTTGAGGGCGTCGTTGTCAAATACTTTGCCGTTTTCTTGTGCGCTGGGGAAGCCCTTGGCTATATCAACCGGATCAAGATCAGCTATCCATGCCTTGGCTCGAGTCAGTGCTAGTAAAGTGCCAGCCCAGGCAGCGGATCGCTTCAACTCTTCTATCTGCGCTGGCGTCATAGATAGCCGGTCCAGCGTGTCCTTGATCAGTGTTGGAGCCGCATTGTCATAAGAAGTGGTGCAGATAACCCGTTGGACACCGGTATACAACTGTTCAATCAGCGTATACGCGGCCTTGAGTTTCTTCCGCATATCGGAACCCAGATGAGCAATGCGACTACCTATATCGGTTTAAGAAGTTCATGTTAAACCGGAGAAATTTCAAAGAGAAATATTCATAAAGCCTTGGCAAAACGGTGCTTACCAAATATTGCAGAGGTCATGGCATTGACTTGGCGCTTTAATCTAGTAAGCTCTTCTGTCACCTGTTTAAGAGCTGATTCAGCGTTTTCCACCCGCTTCAGCAATCCGGCCTTTTCGGTATCCCAGTTGGCCTGCTCAGACTTGAACCATTCTTTGAGCTGCTCCATGGTGGTTAAGGCGGTTTTCAACTCATCCTTGGCCTTGGTGGTTTCTGCTTGTTGGGATTTCAGATTTTCTTGAAGGTCAGCAATTTGCGTGACTTGTTAGTTTATCTCACTCTGCAACAGTAAGAGAGCATGTTAATATCTTTGTTAAAAGTCCCAAGCATATAACCAATTATACACTTGGCACTTGGGGGCTAATGCGGATCATTTTTATGCTGATTATTGAAGTCCCAAGGATTAATACAAGTTTTAATCATGGCACTTGGGGCTAATGTGTGTTTGATCAGAAATACACTACAAAGTCCTGGTTTGACTTTCTCAAGACAAACCGGCCCTTGGGCGCTACAATGCAATGAAGATATAGAGCAAAGAGCAAAGAGCAAAACTGTTTACCTCATAGCGCTCCTTCATCAGATTTAATAAACCGGCTTCATAGTCACGGCTTGTGTAAAGCCGGTTCAAGAAGCCGGAGTGAAGGTCTTGAGCAGAGAGATCGACATAAGCTGACAAATCAGTCTTCCCCTTCCCCTTGCTCATAGCAGCAAATTCATCTTTGGCAGTGTGCTTTGATAGAGCAACCAGATTACCAGGGGCGGTATATGCAGTGCAAGTAACAACAACATCGTCATCTTTGGCCGGACTGGATGAATGGACATTCTTAACAGGGCTTGGCGCCTTGGTAGCAAGGCTTGGCGGTTTGTTAACAGGACTTGGCGGATCAGCAGTTGAGCCTTGCTGTTCAAATGTTGGAGTTGGAGGAGCAGGAGGATGTGAAGTATCAACCTCTACATTCGGTTCAACCTCTGGCGGGTTGGCATCAGCATCTTGGTTTTGCCCAGCAGAGCTGTCTATAGCAACTTCAGGATCTTCGCCATGATGCTCTGGAGTCTTCTCCGGATCAACATCCATAGTTGGGTCGCTGGTCTTGGCTTTCTTACTCAATCGAGCCTTGGCACTACAACATCAAAGGTTAGAATATGGTAAACCGACAAATAAAAGAAACAAATTAAGGAGTAATATACTTACCCAGCGACGAGTTTGAGAGGTGGTAGCTGAGTGGTTGATGAACCGCCAGACAAGTTGGAAGAAGCCTGGTAATTCGGGTCAGGCGGATTGAGAGGGCATCGGAAGAAGCCTTTCAAAGGATAACGTTTTTCAGGAGAACAAGTCACCTCTGGACGACGTTTCCGGGTTGGCGTATCAGCTAAACCGGCCGACGTGATTTTTTGACCACTATGCCGGGTTGTGCGACGTTCTTCAACTTGTTGTGTCTTCGAAGAAAATTTTGGGTTCAAATTAGCAAGGGGGTGAGATTGTTTTACTTTCTGGACTGTGCGGCGAATTCTTTGAACCGGTACGAGATCTGAATCGGAAGAAAGAAGGATTACCTCAACATGTTCTGCATGGCTGGCCTCAGCATCATCCTGGGAATAGTCATTGTCAATAAGATGAACAAAAAAGGAACCAAGTGAGTCAAGTTCTACCTTAGCGTCTGATTCTTCATCTTCTGGCGGATCAGAAGACTCGGTGGTTTTCTTCTTGCCAGCTTTCTTGGTGGCCTTGGTCTTTGCACGAGGAGCCCGGGCCGGTTTAGTCCATTTCCAAAAGGAGTTGTTAGCCTAAAATTAAGACAAGGAAAGGTTAGTACACAGTCAATACGGAAGCAAATCAGTAAAGTATTTAGATGAACTTTACCGCTGGCAGTTTATTGGAGACGCAAAACGGGGCCAACCCGGTTTGGCTGCATGCAGAGATTGGTTCATCAAGCATTTTCTTCCCCGATTCAGTAACTTCAAGATCGGACATTACTATTTCGTGATATCGTTGAGGGTCTTTGACATCACCAGTATATTCATGCATCAATCCGGGGCGGCGGCTTAAAGGTAAAATGCCCCAAGAAACCCAGCAGCGGACAAGATCAATGCCAGTCAAACCATTGGCCATCAGAGCCCGGAGCTTGGCGAGTTGAGGTGCAAAATTCTTCTGTTCTGCGGTGGTCAAGCGTGAAGGTAATGGGTGGCCGTTGCTAAGCCGGTGAGGGCGATAACCCGGCAAAGGATTTTCTCCATCAGGGGCAGTGTTCCGGCAGTAAAACCAGGTCTGATTCCAATCTTTAGGATGGCTATGGTGTTTTGCATGAGGGAAGTTAACTTCTTTCCTTTTCTGAATTGAAACGCCACCAAGCTCTGTGTTGGGACCATCTGAGAATTCCGTACGACGGTTCAAATGAAAGAAGTCCCGAAACAGCTCCACGGTTGGCTCTTCTTGAAGATAGACTTTGCAAAATACTTGAAAGTTGCATATATTGGACACAGAGTTCGGACCAATATCTTGCGAATGGAGTTGGAAGCTTGTGAGGACATCCCGGAAATTTTTTGATCCGGGCGGACTGAATCCCCGGTCTAAGTGTTGCATAAAAACAATCACCTCTCCTTCTTGAGGTTTAGGTGGACATTCCAATTCCGGAACTCGCCAGTGGAGAACCCTTTTTGAGGCTAAAGCACCAGTGGTGACATAATCGTTGATTTGTGTTTCCGTGATCCAGGACGGAACCCAATTGCAAGCAGCGAATTGTTTCGTCATTCCGGAAGGGGGGAACTGAAAGGAAAAACAAGTGCCGGTTTTACAATTTACGGTTTAAGGTGTACAATTCAGTATTAAACCGGAGGAAAATACTATGCAAGGTTCAGTTGGCGGTTTAAGCGAGGGTTAATGATATATGGTGGATTGGCAATCAAAAGGTTAAACCGCCCATAGGCAGAAGAGCCAGATTCAAAATTTCTGCTAAGTGTTGACAGAAACAGGTTTCACACAATGGTCAAATTTATTTGGATCTACCGCACATTCGTAAAGCAATTTTTTCTGTGATCTCTAAAGGCGCTAAGCAGAACAGGGAAGGTCGTTTACTCTACAGAGGAAAAAGGACGATCTGCTAGCATTAAAAACGGATGCGGAGTAACTACCGCATGTGATCTACACTACTATTGGATCAAAACTACCGCGGCAGAAGGAAGGACGAAGAAGAAGAATGAAGAACTGTACAGAGGAGTTCGCAAACCCTAAACACAGATCTAAAGATGAAGGAAAGAGGAAGCTTACCACTGCAGATTTGCTGCGCAGGGGTGCGACAAGTTTCTGGTCCGTTTTAGGTTGATGCAGCGGCCTTTGTCGATGCAGTTCTCAAGGGTTGCGGACGACGGCGGAGCTTCAGAGCTTAGGCGTTGCGAGGAAGAAGAAGGCACAGAAGGGGGAAAGAGAAAAGGGCCCTCGGGCCTCATTTATAGAGGAAAGAGTAAAACGGCAGGCGCGAGAATCATGGAGCCTGAAATGGCAGAATGGATGCGCCCGTCGCCTCGATTTTCGCTCCCTGGTCATCGAAACCCAATCAATCCCATCACAACTATACGTAGGCTTCTACCTTCATCAAAGGGGCCGAACTAGTATAAACTCCCGTGTCCCTTGTCCGGTTTAACCCCTTCAGGCTAACCCATTGCGATGGCTCCACGACTAAGTCCTTTCATGAGGACATCTGACGTGTTAATTCCACGATAGTCTAATAACACCATCTACTCCTTCTTTATAAAGGTGTGGATCATCCCAGAAGTAATGTCTTAAATCATAAAAGAACCTTTTCTTTTGCTGGTATGTGAAACTAGGCGGTATAAATTTAGCAACAAAGTAATTAGCATAATCAGCATACCAAGGAGCAGTACGAGAAGCATTAACGACCGCTAATTGTTCATCAGGAAAGCTATCATTAATAGGAAGTGGGTCATCAAGAACATTCTCTAACCTAGGCAAGTTATTTGCAACAGGGTTCTCAGCTCCCTTTCTATCAATAATATGCAAGTCAAATTCTTGGAGCAAGAGAACCCATCTAATGAGTCTAGGCTTAGCATCTTTCTTTTCCATAAGATATTTAATAGCACCATGATCAGTGTGAATAGTAACTTTAGAATCAACGATATAAGGTCTAAACTTATCACATGCAAACGCAACTGCTAAGAATTCTTTTTCAGTAGTAGCATAATTTCTCTGGGCAGTATCAATAGTCTTACTAGAATACTGGATAACATTCAATTTCTTCTCGACTCTTTGCCCTAGAATAGCACCTACAACATAATCACTAGCATCGCACATAATTTCAAAAGGTAAATTTCCAATCAGGTGGCTGAACAATAGGTGCAGTGATCAAAGCTTTCTGAAGTATTTCAAATGCTTGTACACAATCATCATCAAAGACAAAAGGAATATCTTTTTGCAATAAATTAGTCAGAGGCCTAGAGATTTTAGAGTAGTCCTTAATGAACCTCCTATAAAAACAGGCGTGACCAAGGAAACTTCTTATACCTTTTATGTCCTTGGGACATGGCATCTTTTCAATAGCATCAACTTTGGCTTTATAAACTTCAATACCTCTCTCGGAGATCTTATGCCCCAACACAATGCCTTCATTAACCATAAAATGACACTTTTCCCAATTCAAGACGAGACTAGTGTCTTCGCATCTCTGCAAAACTCGATCAAGGTTGCTCAAACAATCATCAAAAGAGGATCCATAAACTGAGAAATCATCCATGAATACCTCACAAATCTTTTCACAAAAATCAGAGAATATAGCCATCATGCATCTTTGAAAGGTAGCAGGTGCATTACATAAACCAAAAGGCATACGTCTATAAGCAAAAGTACCAAAAGGGCAAGTAAAAGTAGTTTTAGATTGATCCTTCGCTGACACAGGTATCTGAGAGAAACCAGAATAACCATCTAGAAAGTAGAAATGTGTGTGTTTGGATAGTCTTTCTAGCATTTGATCAATAAAAGGTAAAGGGTAATGATCTTTCTTAGTAGCTTTATTTAACTTACGGAAATCAATTACCATCCTATAACCTGTAATAATTCTTTGCGGGATCAATTCATCTTTATCATTAGGAACAATGGTAATACCTCCCTTTTTAGGAACACAATGGACAGAGCTTACCCATTCACTATCAGCAACGGGATAAATAATACCTGCTTCAAGGAGCTTTAATATCTCCTTTCTTACCACTTCCTTCATCTTGGGATTTAATCGTCTTTGAGGATCTCTAACTGGTTTGGCATCTTTCTCCACTGTAATTTTGTGTTGGCATAATGTGGGACTAATGCCCTTAAGATCATCCAGAGTATATCCAATAGCTGCTCGGTGCTTCTTCAGAGTTTTCAATAATCTTTCTTCTTCTTTCTCTAAAAGGTTAGCACTAATAATAACAGGATAAATTTCCTTTTCATCAAGATAAGCATACTTAAGATTATCAGGTAATGGTTTGAGTTCAAACACGGGATCACCCTTGGGTGGAGGGGGATCCCCAAGAATTTCAACGGGAAGGTTATGTTTCAGCATAGGTTCCGGTTTAAGGAACAATTCATCTATTTCCTCTCTTTCCTTCATAAACATATCGTTTTCATGGTCTAGCAAATATTGTTCTAACGGATCAGTTGGAGGAACAGCAATGGAAGCAAGACCAATAATTTCATCCTTACTAGGTGGTTCCCTATCACTGGGTTGTCTACTAAACTTAGCAAAATTAAACTCATGAGACATACTATCTATGCCAACATTGACAGTATTCTTTTCACAATTAATCTTAGCACTAGTCGTATTCAAGAAGGGTCTACCAAAAATAATGGGACAAAAATCATCTTGTGGGGAATCAAGAACAAGAAAATCAGCAGGGTATTTAACCTTCCCACACAAAACTTCAACATATCTAACAATCCCAAAGGGTTTAATGGTATCCCTATTAGCAAGCTTAATGGTAACATCAATGTCTTCTAATTAAATGGGTGCAATGTCATGCATAATTTCTTGATATAAAGTATAAGGTATTGCACTAGCACTAGCACCCATATCACATAAGCCATGATAACAATGATCTCCTATTTTAACAGAAATAACAGGCATGCCTATGACATGTCTACATGTCTTAGTATCTGGCCGAGCAATATTAGCAGTCTCACCACAGAAATAAATAACATGCCCATCTAAATCATCATCCAAGAGATCTTTAACCATAGCAATACTAAGTTCAACATTAATTTTCTCAAGAGGTGTATAAGTCCTAGTATTACTCTTACGAACAACAGTTGAAGCTTTAGCATGATCCTTTATCCTAACAGGAAAAGGAGGTTTTTCAACATAAGTAGTAGGAACAATAGGATCACTATAGGTAATAGTCTTTTCTTCGACTATAATAGGTGCAACTACTTTCACTTCAATAGGAGGATTATATTTAAGCCACTTCTCTTTAGGGAGATCAACGTGAGTAGCAAAAGATTCACAGAAAGAAGCTACTATCTCAGAGTCAAATCCATACTTAGCGCTAAATCCACGAAAAGCATCGGATCCATAAAAGATTTAACACAATCGAACTTGGGTGTCATACCTGACTCCTTTCCATCATCGGAACCCCAATCTTTAGAGTTGCGTTGAATTCTTTCCAATATGTCCCATTTGAAATCAATAGTCTTCAGCATATAAGAACCAGCACAGGAAGTATCGAGCATGTTGCGATTATCAAGAGAAAGCGGAGCATAAAAGTTCTGAATAATCATTTCCTGAGAGAGCTCATGATTGGGGCATGAATATAACATTGACTTAAGCCTCCCCCAAGCTTGAGCGATGCTTTCTCCTTCACGAGGCCAGTAATTATATATTTAATTACGATCACGATGAACAAGATGCATAGGATAGAACTTCTGGTGAAATTCCGGCTTCAGTCGCTTATAATTCCAAGATCTCGTATCATCACATAGCCTATACCATGTCAATGCATCTCCCTTCAAAGATAAAGGGAAGACCTTCCTTTTGACAACATCATCGGGAATACCTGCAAGCTTAAATAATCCACAAACTTGGATGCAATGTTCCGTCTCCTGCAAATGGATTAGCTAGCAGTTTCTCTATCATACCCAAAGGAATCTCAAAGTAAATATTTTCATAAAGTTCAGTAGGTTGAGGAGCAACTCTTTGCTCTTCTGGTTGGGGTGAAGATACCCCAAACAAGCCTCTCAAAGGATTAGTTTCCATAGTGACAAGTAACATAAAATTTCAGCACACTATATAAATGTTTCATTACCAAGTTCCACTAACCAAAAGTGCTACACTCTCTGACAACGGCGCCAGAAAAGAGTCTTGATGACCCACAAGTGTAGGGGATCAATCGTAGTCCTTTCGATATGTAAGAGTGTCGAACCCAACGAGGAGCAGAAGGAAATGATAAGCGGTTTTCGATAAGGTTTTCTCTGCAAGCACTGAAATTGTAGGTTATAGATAGTTTTGTGATAAGATAAATTGTAACGAGTAACAAATAAATAAAGTAAATAAAGTGCAACAAGGTGGCCCAATCCTTTATGTAGCAAAGGATAAGCCTGGACAATTTCTAATAATAAGAAAGGAGCTCCTGAGGACACATGGGAATTATCGTCAAGCTAGTTTTCATCACGTTCATATGATTCGCGTTCGGTACTTTGATAATTTGATATGTGGGTGGACCGGTACTTGGGTACTGCCCTTACTTGGACAAGCATCCCACTTATGATTAACCCCTATTGCAAGCGCCCGCAACTACAAAAGAAGTATTAAGGTAAACCTAACCACATCATTAAACATATGGATCCATATCAGCCCCTAACGAAGCAACGCATAAACTAGGGTTTAAGCTTATGTCACTCTAGCAACCCATCATCTACTTATTACTTCCCCGTGCCTTCCTCTAGGCCCAAATAATGGTGAAGTGTCATGTAGTTGACGTTCACATAACACCACTAGAGGAAAAGACAACATACATCTCATCAAAATATCGAACGAATACCAAATTCACATGACTACTAATAGCATGACTTCACCCATGTCCTCAGGAACAAACATAACTACTCACAAAGCATATTCATGTTCATAATCAGAGGAGTAATAATATGCATAAAGGATCTGAACATACGATCTTCCACCAAGTAAACCAATTAGCATCAACTACAAGGAGTAATCAACACTACTAGCAACCCACTGGTACCAATTTGTGGTTTTGATACAAGATTGGGTACAAGAGATGAACTAGGGTTTTGAGAGGAGATGGTGCTGGTGAAGATGTTGATGGAGATTGACCCCCTCTTGATGAGAGGATCGTTGGTGATGATGTTGGTGATGATTTCCCCCTCCCGGAGGGAAGTGTCCCCGGCAGAACAGCTCCGCCAGAGCCCTATATTGGTTCCGCCACGGTTTCGCCTCGTGGCGGCGGAGTTTCATCCCGTAAGCTTGCCCACGATTCTTTCTAGGGGTAAAAGCTCTGATATAGCAGAAGATGGACACCGGAGGCCCACCAGGGGGCCCAGGAGATAGGGGCGCGCATACAGTAGGGGGCGCCCACTCTCTGGACAGGTGTGGGCCCCTGGTGTATTTCTTTCGCTCAAAAATTTTATTAATTCCAGAAAGATGTTTCGTGGAGTTTCAGGACTTTTCGAGCTGTGCAGAATAGGTTTCCAACGTTTGCTCCTTTTCCACCTGAATTCTGTGTGCAGCATTCCCCCTCTTCATGGTAAACCTTGTAAAATAAGAGAGAATAGCCATAAGTATTGAGATATAGTGTGTAATAACAGCCCATAATGCAATAAATATCGATATAAAAGCATGATGCAAAATGGACGTATCACCAAGGCCAGGCGGGCAACAGCAGGCGCAGCGTACCAGTTTCCTCTTTGGTGCTAAGGAGGAAAGCGCGGGCGCGGAGTCCCGAGGAATCAGCCAAAGGTTTCCATTCCCGTGCAAAAATACCAAGACCGCTAGGATGACAGGACGGAGGTCATCACCGAGCCCACCGCGGCGTCACGACCAGAGGCTTTTCCAGGCGAAGACTACTTTCATCAGGATGAGATGTACTAGTTGTCTCCCTTCGAATTTGGCCGTTGTGGGATCCCTTCCCGCCTTCATTTGGGAAGAGGACTAAGGCCACTATAAATAGGACCTAGCCACCACCATAGGGAGGAGAGATCGGGTCCATTCCAGCTTGACCAGCTCACCAGCCCACTTGAGCTCAAGAGCACACCTCCTGGGGTGGTTCTCCACTGTACTAGTTCATCCTCAGCCCCTCGAGGCTAATCCACCACAAAGCAGGAGTAGGGTTTTACACCGCAACGTGGCCCGAACCTGGGTATAACTGCCGTGTCCCCATCACCTTGAGTTCGACGAGCTAGGCTATGAGATTCACGAGTAGGCAGACTGGGGAGCTTGAGTTCTTCACACGCACCCCAAAGTTCAAACCTTTCAAGGGTTTGCGGAACCCAAATCTGACATTTGGCGCGCCAGGTAGGGGTGTGTCGAAGCCTCTCTTCCATCGGTCGATGCGCTAGCACCTCGCATTCCCATGGTCGACGCTCCGAGGGCTCACGTTGAGCACTAGGTTGTTCGGCCCGCCCAAGAAGTGACAACCGACCAAGAGGATCTCCACTCCGCGCTGCTCATGGCCCGTGCGCCACCCGGTGCTGTTGGTCGCGGGCAGCGCGGGCCACCGCCACCCTCCCACGCGCCATGCCACAACCCGCCACCACACGATCTTCGAGCTATGCCGCGGCGACGGCACCACACACTCGCCGGAAGTAGGCGAACATGCGAACCGCGCTCGTCGTGGCGCAGGAACTGCTGCGATGCAAGTTAGTGGAAGGCGGCCGCAATGCCCTACTAGAACGGGTCGCCGAGCTGCTGGACGCAGCATGCAGGGGCACGACAACATTCTGCACTCTGCCTACGTCATAAGCTATGGCGGGGGTGCACGCTCGCCCCCGCTACGCCCGCGCCCCCCTAGAGCACCTAGGGGAGCCCTCGGCGCCAGCCCGGCCCGCAGCATTGCCTGTCCTACCCTGATCGTGCTGCCTCAAGGCTGGGCAGACCCGGGCGATCTCTCCTAGGGGCGTGCTGGGTTGCCAACCCGTGGCCATCAGGACCTGGCGCCGAGCCTGGAGGCCAGCAACGCAGGGCACCCAGGCGACGACTCTGGTGCGGCAAGTCCAGAGGCCTACGTACCGCCCACGATGGACCTGCAGTACACGTCAAGAGAAGGCCCTAGTCGGTTCCCCTTACCAGGTTGGGTGTTGGGGTCGCATGAAGCTGAGGCTCTCCGCGAGCCGCCCTAGAGCTTCACCGACACCTTCAATGAAAACAGTCACTGGGTACAGCTGATGTCTCAGGAGCATGATTACGCTAACCATGGACCGCAGGTAAAGCAAGCCACAATGGCCGCTGGGGGACCCAAGGGTGATGGCCCAATCACAGGTGGCGTTGAGTGTTGGGGGCTGCATGGGGGGAGCTCGGAGCCAAGGCCTCCCCCGCACCGCATGGAGCAAGGCGCAGCATTGTCACGCCCAATATGCGACCCTATCCAAAAGGAACTCGAAGGTCCCACCAAGGATAGACCCGCATATTGAAACGCTTTTGCAAGGTGGATATCATTACATCAACATTACATAATAGATGGGGATACATACAAGAGGCATACAATGCCACACGAATACAACATCATCTTACATGAGAGCACCATCCGACTACGGATGAAACACAAACAGAAACTCAAACGACATCCACCCTGCTAGCCCAGGCTGCCGACCTGGAACCTATCCCCTGATCGAAGAAGAAGCAGAAGAAGAACTCCAAAACAAGTAAACATCGCTCCTGCGTCATGATCATCGCACAACCTGTACCTACAACTGTTGTTGTAGTAATCTGTGAGCCACGAGGACTCAGCAATCCCATTACCATGGGTATCAAGACTAGCAAAGCTTAATGGGAAAGGAAGGGGTAAAGTGGTGAGGTTGCAGCAGCGGCTAAGCAAGATATGGTGGCTAACATACGCAAATAAGAGCGAGAAGAGAACAAGCGGAACGGTCATGAAGCTAGCAATGATCAAGTAGTGATCCTGAACTCCTACTTACGTCAAACATAACCCAAAGACCGTGTTCACTTCCCGGACTCCGCCGAGAAGAGACCATCACGGCTACACACGCGGTTGATGCGTTTTAATTTGGATCTGTGGTCAAGTTATCTACAACCGGACATTAACAAATTCCCATCTGCCACATAACTGCGGGCATGGCTATCGAAAGTTTAAACCCTGCAGGGGTGTCCCAACTTAGCCCATGATAAGCTCTCGCGATCAACGAAGGATATACCTTCTCCCAGGAAGACCCAATCAGTCTCGGAATCCCGGTTTACAAGACATTTCGACAATGGTAAAACAAGACCAGCAAAGCCGCCCGATGCGCCGACAATCCCGATAGGAGCTGCACATATCTCGTTCTCAGGGCAACACCGGATAGGTCAGCCTACGAGTAAAACCAGACCTCGAGTTGCCCCGAGGTGGCCCCGCAGTCTGCTCGGTTCGGACCAACACTTAGACAAGCACAGGCCCGAGGGGGGGGGCTAAAATAAAGATGACCCTTGGGTTAATTACTCCCAACGGAAAGGTAGGTGGTGGTGAGGAAAATGGTAAAACCAAGGTTGGGCCTTGCTGGAGGAGTTTTATTCAAAGCGAACTGTCAAGGGGGTCCCATAAATCACCCGACCGCGTAAGGAACGCAAAATCCGGGAACATAATACCGGTATGACGGAAACTAGGGCGGCAATAGTGGAACAAAACACCAGGCATAAGGCCGAGCCTTCCACCCTTTACCAAATATATAGATGCATTAATAATATAAGAGATATTGTGATATCCCAACATAACCCTGTCCACCATGGCGCAATCTTCAGCTTCACCTGCAACTAGCAATGCTATAAGAGGGGCTAAGCAAAGCGGTAACATAGCCAAGCAACGGTTTGCTAGGAATGGTGTCAAAGGTTAGAGGTTCATGGCAATTTGGGAGGCTTGAAGAACAAAATGATAGGTAGCCCAGCATAGCGATAGAACGAAGCAACTAGCATAGCAATGATAGTAGTGAGATCCAAGGTGACGGTCATCTTGCCTGAAATCCCGCAAGGAAGAAGAACGAGTCCATGAAGAAGATGAAGCCACGAAGACGAACCAAGCGTAGACGAACGAATCCTCACGATCGCAACGAAATAGGAACTATCGAGAAGAAGCACACAACATGGTAAACACACCACACGTAGACAAGACATGATGCACAACAAGCAGGATGCATGACAAAGCTACATGAAGCTACTCATGGCAAGAGATGATGCAAACAAGAACAACACATCAAGGCAAGTTTAAATGAGGCCGGGAACAACATATAACAATTCCGGTAAGTCCTCATATGCATATTTCGAAATTGGTCCAGATCTGAACAAACCTTATGTTCAAGTTGTTAAACAGCAAGTTAAACAGCACCAAGATGATCTACACGAGAATCTAGTCAAGTTACATATAAAGTTCATTTAATTCGGAGCTACGGCCTAGAAGATATGAGCAAATCAAGTTAAACATGGCATTGATGCAAAATGCACCCAAACATCAAGGAAACACCTCAAAACAAGGATGCAACATGATAATATGAAGCTACATGCAAAAACAAGCAAGTTTCATATAGAGCACACTCAAAACGGAGCAACGGTTCAACACATACACTCTATACAAGTCAAAACAACAATCTGTCCATAACAGCAACTAGGCATATTGCAAGCATCAAAACAACATGCTACAGCACCTCAACGAAAGAACAAAAGGCATGGGCATGAAGTACAGGTAAAGCATGACAAAACATGAACACTGAGCTATCTCCAGAAACAACTAGAACATGCTCAAAAGGACATGGAAAGATTGCAAATAATAATAGTTTCAGTCATTAGCAGAAATAACATCAGGTTGCAATGTTTAGAGCTATCAAACAACATGCTACAGGAACTTAACATGGCAAACAAAGGCATGGCATGAATTTACTAATTGCATAGAACAAAAGTCCCTTACTAACCATGAGTCAAGAGGGCACAGAAAATATGATGGCACACATGTAAACATGGCAAGTTACAAGACAGATTCAAACATGGCAGGAACAACAATAAGTAGGCATGTTGGTGAGCTTGAACCACTCACTACAGAGCAATACATGGCATGGAAAGGCAACCAACAGTGATAATACATGTTTATGAAGCTAAGCATGGCAAGAACAAGTTCATATGGTGCATGGATCACTAGCAACAATCATGGAAACATTGAACTTAATGTTAACAGGCTGACAGCAACATTATTTTGCAAGTTTGGAGCAAGATTACAACAATCTACAGAAGTCTATAAATGCTACCAGGGGCATGAATGGATAGATCATGACATGTAGAACAAAACATCATTAGTGAACATCTCCATAATAATGCACGAAATGACTTGTAGCAGGAGGTTTACATAGCAACAAAATATATCAGAATTTGTCAGGAAAACAGCAACAGCAAGTACCCTACTTAACAAGCTCGATGCACTCAGTACATAACTCACAAAAATACATGGATTCCACCTCTGGAAAGATGGCATATCATAGATCAAAACACATGTCGAGCTCAACCTCATAGGATGCACACATCAAACATGGCAAAAATGACAAATGAGCATGTTATAACAGTTTCAGCAGATTAACATCACATAGCACTCTTCCAACAGCATTTCGGGCATCAAGGTGAACTCAAATGAAAATTCTGCAATGGAATGAAATGAAGTACTCGTCGATACGAACAATTTGACATATTACACGCACGAAATGGAGCAGTATGCAGCAAGTTACGATGCAATGAACATGGCATTGTAATGTCAAAAACTAGGGACTTGGTGGATTTTCAGGGTCAACCTAGATTTGCACAGAAATCAAAGCGGCGGTGGATCTCGCTGGATCCGAGGCGCCGGCGGTCGGAGTTGTCGGGGACGGGGCCGGGGAGGTCGGGGAAGCCGCCGGAGGAGGGGCCCCGCAGGATCTGGCCAGATCCGGCGCGTGGCGGCGGCGAAGGAGGCCGACGGCGGCGGACGGCGGCGCGGGCGGCGGCGGCGGCACTCCATGTGGCGGGAGGCCGGAGGCCGGGCGGCGTGGAGGCGGGAGCCTCGGGCGGCGGCGAGGGGCTCGGGCGAGGGGCGGCAGGCTCGGCGCTGGCGCCGGTCTGGCCGGGCGGCGCCAGCAATGGGCCGACGACGGCGAGGAGGCGGAACTGGCGGCGGGCGGATTCCGCGATGGGGCGAGGCGCTCGGGCTGCAGGCTCGCTGTGAGGCCCGTGGCGGGCGCTGACGACGGAGGACAGGTGGCGGACGCCGGTTGGCTAGACGGCGGCGGCGGCTTTGTCCGGAGGCGGCGTACATGTCCGGGCACGGAGAGGGAGCGGGGCTAGGGTTTGGACAGGGATTGATCCGCGAATTTCGGGGGAGGGGTGTTTATATAGGTAGAGGGAGCTAGGAGAGTCCAAATGAGGTGCGGTTTTCGCCCACACGATCGTGATCGAACGACCGAGAGCATGGAGGGGAGTTAGATGGGTTTTGGGCTACTTTGGAAGGGGTGTTGGGCTGCAAAGAGAAGGAGGCTTTTGCGGTTACCCGTTTAACCGTTGGAGTATCAAACGACCTCCAAATGGCATGAAACTTGACAGGCGGTCTACCGGTGGTATACCAAGGCTGCTTGGCAAACCTCGGTCCATTCCGAGAATATTTAACACCCGCACACGAAAAGAGGCAAAAGGGGGCGCTAGGGGACATAGGAGTGTCGGATTGCAAAACGGACAATGGGGAAAAGGCTCGGATGCACGAGACGAACACGTATGCAAAATGAGATGCACATGATGACGTGATAAAATGCAACACGCAAGCAAATGACATGGCAACAACAATGAATAACTGGCAGACACCTGGCGCAACGGATCCGGGGCGTTAGAACACTCCTCCACTAACAAGAGATCTCGTCCCGAGATCTTAGGACCGAGACGGAAGGGAAAAAGGGATGAGGTGAAACAAAAACTCAAGAGAAGAAGCAAAGAATCGAGAGCACTCGAGAAGAAGAGAGGAACAATGAGAATGACGAGAATCGAAAGCTCACGGAATCAGATAGACTATGAAACCACTCCTGATAGAACGAGTTAAGAAACGACTAATGAGTGAAAGGATTTATGTGGCACTCTGGCTGAACATGGAAAGAGTTGGAATTGAGATTGACAAAATGGAACGATAGTTGATGAGAGGAACAACACAAAGCCTCCGAAAGAATTGAAAGAGTTGAATGAAAAGAGCGGAGAAGAAAATGACAACTGGTGCCACGAATGAAATAGAAAGCAACCTTAGAAGAAAGGATTGAACAGAGTTGTTGAGAAAATCAACAACGAAAAGAATAAGCTTGTCATGGACTTATGGATAATATCTCAAAATCATAAGGTGATAAACGACCACAAACGGAAATGATTGGATAGCTGAGAAGAACGAAGAAATGCAAAACTCCACTTCAAAAGAATACGGAGATTTAATTGCACTTCGAGACACCAGAAGGAAAGATTGTTGAACTCCACCAACAAGAATCTTGATGAACTCTTGAAGAATGAATTAAATCATGAAGAACCACCATGAAGAACTCCGGTAACAAAAGGATGCTGATGTAGAATGAAGGATGAAAAAAAATATGAGCGTTGCGATGATTTAGATGGAGGTTACCATGAGATGGCCGAGGAAATTGAACTCCGGAAAAGAAAAGATGAAAACACTTGGAACTAGAATATATTCATCAAGAACAAACTCTAAAGGAAAGGATTAATCACTTGGATGAAATAAGAATAAGATTTATTGTATGCTTATCCTTCATCAAATTGAATTGATGACCAGCAATGGATTTTTGCATACTACTTATTCTTCTTGAAAAAGAATTGAGAAGTGGCATAACGCAAACTTGAGAAGGTCTTCATGAACCACCGGTAGGATTGAAAAGGACGAAAGGATTAAAATGACAATCAAGTAAAAAGAATCTTGAACGAACCACCGTAAGAATTCGGAAATGACTGGTAAAAGAGAATGAATCACTGGGAAGAATTAGAAGAACAAATATTCTTGAGGGGATTTAGATGCAAAAGAACAAAGAGATCATGAACTGATTAAAGAACACTTGAACGAAGCACCGGGATAATTGGATAATGGTAGCTGAAATGTGAGCACGAAGAATTCTTCTGGAATGATGGCCTCCGGTGAAAAGAAATGGAAAAAAAACTCCTGACATACTCCGGATGGATAATAAAGAATACCTGACAAACGGAATGATATGAGAGGATAACATGAATCTAGAACCACGAAACTTCGAGAGAACGGGCAAGATTTAGAGGAGAAAACTCTTCTTCGATCTTCAAATGACGACGGAAAACACCACCAAAATTACTGAGATACTCCGGGAGAATGAAAAGCGAAGAGGTTGAGTCAACAATGAAAAGAATTTGAAAACGAACTTGAAGAAGGCATGTGACTGATGAAACTCATTCTTACGTCACACTTGAAAAGAATTGAGAATAACTCCGAGGGAATTAGAAGAGTCAGGTAAGATCCTGGGAAAAGACCTGTGGGTTAGGGCCCACTAAAAGAAAACACCGTTGGAAAGGGTTGTTGAACAGATAGATGATGCACCGGAACAATTGAAATATTTGAATGAGGTGACGACCACGAATTAATTGGAACACACACGAATCTCCTGAGATGTCTTCCAAACTCCGGAATGATTGAATGGCGAGAGGCAAACAAGTAAGTAGAACACTTGATCCAAGGAAAAGAATATGATCAACCCAAGAAAACTTGAATTGAATCCACCAAAGAAGAAAAGAGATGAAGAATGTTGAACAAAACGAGAATTCACCGGTTGAAATAATTGAGGGAAGTCTGAAGAGACTCCACACGAATGAAATTGATGGTCGAGAAAGACTCAAGCTCCGGGAAGAAGAGGGTGGGAGGGCGGGAAAACAAAGGCAACTTGGAAGGGGAAACCGGCGAATAACTTCAAGAGGAAACACCGGTTGAAATCATTGAGGAAAGAAAGGAAAGACTTCGCACGAGTAGGATGGATACTCGATTACAGGCTCCGGCTCCAAGATGAAAAAGGGGTGGGCGGGTAGGAAAGAAAACAACTGAGGATTGAACTTGACAACGATAAAGAGGCTCGAGTCAACTTGATGAGAAATGCACCGGACAAAAGAAGATGGACAACTCACGAAACTAACCACGCTTCCTAAAGAAAAATTTGAACGGGAAGAGGAGTAATTCAAAACACCTACATCAAGATTCCTCACCAGAGCGACGAAGGGGGCTGAGGAGTAAAAATAATTCCTACTCTCCGATATAACTAGACTCAGAAATCAGTTTTCTTCTAGACTCAACAACGGCCAAACTACATGATCAATCAAGGGGGGCTCCTAGGGTCGGTCGAGGCTATGATACCAACTTGTCACGCCCAATATGCGACCCTATCCAAAAGGAACTCGAAGGTACCACCAAGGATAAACCCGCATATTGAAACGCTTTTGCAAGGTGGATATCATTACATCAACATTACATAATAGATGGGGATACATACAAGAGGCATACAATGCCACACGAATACAACATCATCTTACATGAGAGCACCATCCGACTACGGATGAAACACAAACAAAAACTCAAACGACATCCACCCTGCTAGCCCAGGCTGCTGACCTGGAACCTATCCCCTGATCGAAGAAGAAGCAGAAGAAGAACTCCAAAACAAGTAAACATCGCTCTCGCGTCATGATCATCGCACAACCTGTACCTGCAACTATTGTTGTAGTAATCTGTGAGCCACGAGGACTCAGCAATCCCATTACCATGGGTATCAAGACTAGCAAAGCTTAATGGGGAAGGAAGGGGTAAAGTGGTGAGGTTGCAGCAGCGGCTAAGCAAGATATGGTGGCTAACATACGCAAATAAGAGCGAGAAGAGAACAAGCGGAACGGTCGTGAAGCTAGCAATGATCAAGAAGTGATCCCGAACTCCTACTTACGTCAAACATAACCCAAAGACCGTGTTCACTTCCCGGACTCCGCCGAGAAGAGACCATCACGGCTACACACGCGGTTGATGCGTTTTAATTCGGATCTGGTGTCAAGTTATCTACAACCGGACATTAACAAATTCCCATCTGCCACATAACTGCGGGCACGGCTCTCGAAAGTTTAAACCCTGCAGGGGTGTCCCAACTTAGCCCATGATAAGCTCTCGCGATCAACGAAGGATATACCTTCTCCTAGGAAGACCCGATCAGTTCGGAATCCCGGTTTACAAGACATTTCGACAATGGTAAAACAAGACCAGCAAAGCCGCCCGATGCGCCGACAATCCCGATAGGAGCTGCACATATCTCGTTCTCAGGGCAACACCGGATAGGTCAGCCTACAAGTAAAACCAGACCTCGAGTTGCCCCGAGGTGGCCCTTGATCTGCTGGTTCGGACCAACACTTAGACAAGCACCGCCCGGGGCTAAAATAAAGATGACCCTTGGGTTAATTAGTCCCAAGGGAAAGGTAGGTGGTGGTGAGGAAAATGGTAAAACCAAGGTTGGGCCTTGCTGGAGGAGTTTTATTCAAAGCGAACTGTCAAGGGGGTCCCATAAATCACCCGACCGCGTAAGGAACGCAAAATCCAGGAACATAATACCGGTATGACGGAAACTAGGGCGGCAATAGTGGAACAAAACACTAGGAATAAGGCCGAGCCTTCCACCCTTTACCAAATATATAGATGCATTAATAATATAAGAGATATTGTGATATCCCAACATAACCCTGTCCACCATGGAGCAATTTTCAACTTCACCTGCAACTAGCAACGCTATAAGAGGGGCTAAGCAAAGCGGTGACATAGCCAAGCAACAGTTTGCTAGGAATGGTGTCAAAGGTTAGAGGTTCATGGCAATTTGGGAGGCTTGAAGAACAAAATGATAGGTAGCGCAACATAGCGATAGAACGAAGCAACTAGCATAGCAATGATAGTAGTGAGATCCAAGGTGACGGTCATCTTGCCTGAAATCCCGCAAGGAAGAAGAACGAGTCCATGAAGAAGATGAGGCCACGAAGACGAACCAAGCGTAGACGAACGAATCCTCACGATCGCAATGAAACAGGAACTATCGAGAAGAAGCACACAACATGGTAAACACAACACACATAGACAGGGCATTATGCACAACAAGCATGATGCATGAGAAAGCTACATGAAGCTACTCATGGCAAGAGATGATGCAAACAAGAACAACACATCAAGGCAAGTTTAAATGAGGCCGGGAACAACATATAACAATTCCGGTAAGTCCTCATATGCATATTTCGAAATTGGTCCAGATCTGAACAAACCTTATGTTCAAGTTGTTAAACAGCAAGTTAAACAGCACCAAGATGATCTACGCGAGAATCTAGTCAAGTTACATATAAAGTTCATTTAATTCGGAGCTACGGCCTAGAAGATATGAGCAAATCAAGTTAAACATGGCATTGATGCAAAATGCACCCAAACATCAAGGAAACACCTCAAAACAAGGATGCAACATGATAATATGAAGCTACATGCAAAAACAAGCAAGTTTCATATAGAGCACACTCAAAACGGAGCAACGGTTCAACACATACACTCTATACAAGTCAAAACAACAATCATCCATAACAAGCAACTAGGCATATTGCAAGCATCAAAACAACATGCTACAGCACCTCAACGAAAGAACAAAAGGCATGGGCATGAAGTACAGGTAAAGCATGACAAAACATGAACACTGAGCTATCTCCAGAAACAACTAGAACATGCTCAAAAGGACATGGAAAGATTGCAAATAATAACAGTTTCAGTCATTAGCAGAAATAACATCAGGTTGCAATGTTTAGAGCTATCAAACAACATGCAACAGGAACTTAACATGGCAAACAAAGGCATGGCATGAATTTACTAATTGCATAGAACAAAAGTCCCTTACTAACCATGAGTCAAGAGGGCACAGAAAATATGATGGCACACATGTAAACATGGCAAGTTACAAGACAGATTCAAACATGGCAGGAACAACAATAAGTAGGCATGTTGGTGAGCTTGAACCACTCACTACAGAGAAATACATGGCATGGCAAGGTAACCAACAGTTAGAATACATGTTTATGAAGCTAAGCATGGCAAGAACAAGTTCATATGGTGCATGGATCACTAGCAACAATCATGGAAACATTGAACTTAATGTTAACAGGCTGACAGCAACATTATTTAGCAAGTTTGGAGCAAGATTACAACAATCTACAGAATTCTATAAATGCTACCAGGGGCATGAATGGATAGAGCATGGCATGTAAAATAAAACATCCTTAGCGAACATCTCCAGAATAATGCACGAAATGACTTGTAGCAGCAGGTTTACATAGCAACAAAATATAACAGAATCTGTCAGGAAAACAGCAACAGCAAGTACCCTACTTAACAAGCTTGATGCACTCAGTACACAACTCACAAAAATACATGGATTGCACCTCCGGAAAGATGGCATATCATAGATCAAAACATGTAGAGCTCAACCTCATAGGATGCACACATCAAACATGGCGAAAATGACAAATGAGCATGTTATAACAGTTTTAGCAGATTAACATCACATAGCACTCTTCCAACAGCATTTCGGGCATCAAGATGAGCTCAAATGAAAATGCTGCAATTGAATGGAATGAATTACTCGTCGAGGCGAACAATTTGACATATTACACGCACGAAACGGAGCAGTATGCAGCAAGTTACGATGCGATGAACATGGCATGATAATGTCAAAAACCAGGGACACTGGATTTTCAGGGTCAACCTAGATTCGCACGGAAATCAAAGTGGCGGCGGATCTCGCCGGATCCGAGGCGCCGGCGGCCGGAGTTGTCGGGGACGGGGCCGGGGAGGTCGGGGAAGCCGCCAGAGGAGGGGGCCGGCCGGATCTGGCCAGATCCGGCGCGTGGCGGCGGCGGAGGAGGCCGACGGCGGCGACGGTGGCGGGCGGCGGCGGCACTCAGCGGCAGCGCTGGAGGCCGTGAGGCCGGGCGGCGGAGGTGGGGAGCCTCGGCGGTGGCGAGGGGCTCGGCGGGGGCGGCTGCGGCGCGCGCAGCTGGGCGGCTCGGCGCGAGGCCGGACGGGCGGAGGCGGGGAACTGGCGGCGGGGGCGATTCCGCGACAGGTCGTGGCGCGCTGGGCTGCGGGCTCGCGTGGGACATGGGGCCTTGGGACGGGAGAGGACAGGTGGCGGACGCCAGTTGGCTGGACGGCGGCGGCGGCTTCGTCCGGAGGCGGCAGACATGTCCGGGCGCGGAGAGGGAGCGGGGCTAGGGTTTGGACAGGGATTGATCCGCGAATTTCAGGGGAGGGGTGTTTATATCGGTAGAGGGAGCTAGGAGAGTCCAAATGAGGTGCGGTTTTCGCCCACACGATCGTGATCGAACGACCGAGAGCATGGAGGGGAGTTAGATGGGTTTTGGCCCACTTTGGAAGGGGTGTTGGGCTGCAAAGAGAAGGAGGCTTTTGCGGTTACCCGGTTAACCGTTGGAGTATCAAACGACCTCCAAATGGCACGAAACTTGACAGGCGGTCTACCGGTGGTATACCAAGGCTGCTTGGCAAACCTCGGTCCATTCCGAGAACGTTTAACACCCCCACACGAAAAGAGGCAAAAGGGCGCGCCGGGGGACATAGGAATGTCGGATTGCAAAACGGACAATGGGGAAAAGGCTCGAATGCACGAGACGAACACGTATGCAAAATGAGATGCACATGATGACATGATAAAATGCAACACGCAAGCAAATGACATGGCAACAATGACGAATAACTGGCAGACACCTGGTACAACGGATCCGGGGCGTTACAAGCATGAAGGTAGGTCCTCTGCCGGGGAAGGCACCGGCAAGCACTTCCTCCCGGCGGAGGGCTTGCAGTCTCCAAGGGCGCTGTCGGTGTCAAAACCGGCGGTTCTCGGGTAGGGGGTCCCGATCTGTGCGTCAAGGTATATGGTAACAGGAAGCAAGGGACACGGATGTTTACCCAGGTTTGGGCCCTCTCAATGGAGGTAAAACCCTACTTCCTACTTGATTAATATTGATGATATGGGTAGCACAAG
The DNA here is from genome assembly GCA_021437245.1 of Aegilops speltoides. Lineage (NCBI taxonomy): Eukaryota > Viridiplantae > Streptophyta > Magnoliopsida > Poales > Poaceae > Aegilops > Aegilops speltoides. Next base: position 379,031,463 of record CM038146.1, read on the forward strand.
AGTAGATCTACCACGAGATCGTAGAGGCTAAACCCTAAGAGCTAGCCTATGATGGTATGATTGTAATTGTGATAGGCCTTCTAAGGACCAACCCCTCCGGTTTATATAGACACCGGAGAGGGCTAGGGTTTACATGGAGCCGGTTACAAGGAAGGAAACATAATATCCGGATCGCCAAGCTTGCCTTCCATGCCAAGGAGAGTCCCATCCGGACACGGGCCGAAGTCTTGAGTCTTGTATCTTCACGCTTCAATAGTTCGGACGTTGTACACAGTCCGTCTGTCCGGATACCCCCTAATCCAGGACTCCCTCAGTAGCCCCTGAACCAGGCTTCAATGATGATGAGCCCGACGAGCAGTATTGTCCTCGGTATTGCAAGGAGGGTTCCTTCTCCGAATACTCCAAAGTGTTTATCGAACACGTAGACCGTGTCCGGATCTTCAAGATGATCTTCACATGGTATAAATCTAATTTGCTGGCATTCTTCGTGCGTTGTGCCCTTGCATCATGGCTTGGTCCAACGCGAACCGACGTTTTTTACCCCACCCCAACTCGTGTTACGAGGCGGTTTTATTGGCATGTCCCGTCGAGGCAGAGATCGCGTTCCTCTTATTACGGGATCCGCCATCAATATGGGTATGCGTGACCCCACGGCGGCCGTTGGTATTACCCCGTGTGTTTTTAGATAAGCCTCAAACGACCACACCGAGGACTCTTGATATTCACCTTCTTTATAAAGGGGTCGAGACCTACGCCTCTTTTTCACCTTCCTTGCGCCTTCTCACACCTCGCGCTCTAACACCCAAAACCTAAGCTCCAACCCCCCGGAACCTCCATTATGTCCGGATCTGACCCTCAAGGCCGGTGGGTGGCCTCCTCGATCGAAGAGAAGGACAATGCAAAGCTTAGGTATGTCGGATACGTGACCGCCGATATCCAGCACAGGCTTCCTGCTCCAGGGCAGGTCATCTCTACACTGGAGCCCAATGAGTGTGTCGTTTTCATCCCACACTTCCTCCGTGATTTGGGTTTCACCCTCGATCCCTTCGTGAGGGGGCTCATGTTCTACTACCGGTTGGATTTTCATGATCTGGCTCTAGACGCCATCCTCCATATCTCGTCGTTTATTATCGTGTGCGAGGCTTTTCTCCACGTCACGCCACACTTCGGCTTATGGCTCAAGACCTTCAATGTGAAGCCGAAGATGATTGAGGGGCGACATGTGGAGTGCGTAGGTGTCGTAATAAGCAGAAACGCCGATGCCCCATGGCCAGAGGGTTCTTTCCTAGAAGTATCCTATGTATGGCAGCGGAGGTGGTTTTATGTTACTGCCCCCAGGGGCACAAAGTGGGTAGCCGCCCCCGAGTTCCGCTCGGGCCCTCCATCACAGTCGGCGTCCTGGACGGACGTAGGACGGAATTGGGGGCCCGCAGATGATGTACCGGTACTGCAGAACCTCATCCGGGAGCTCCTTGAAAGGGGTATCAACCTTGTCAGCATAATGCAAGTGATGTTAATCCGGCGGATGTTGCCGTGCCAATGCCGGCCTCTCCGGATGTGGGAGTTCAATCCGGAGGGTCCACAGACTGTCAAGCACTTCTTCGGCCTGAAGCCCGAAGAGATGTGCAAATTATTCTTCAGACAAAAAGTAGTGTGTCCGGACACCACCGAGGATGCGGGCCTAAGATGCAATCGCCTAGATACCCAAGTAAGTAGCCTTGATATCGGACACCCTGTTTTGTGTTTAGCATGACTGTTTGTTCTGACAATCATCCGCGTCCAGGAATGGGTCAACAAGGCGGAGAGAATCAGGTGTCCTGCACCGCTTCCCGAAGGCTCGCCCGCCCCTACCATGGCCAAGATGCTCGACCGGGTACTCAGAAGAATGCCCTCGGGGAAAGACAAGGGGAGGGACGAAGAATCCGAACCCCACACGCTACGCATCCGAACCGGGGGAATTGTTACCACCCCCAAGGAGGATAGTCGGGGAGGGGAGGCTAAGGCCTCCTTCCCGCGCGGAAGAAGAGGGCCGCCTCCAAAGACTTGGAGGCGGAGATGCCCAAACCAGGGAAGAAGGTATCACCAAGGGGCTCCGCAGCAACGGGCATCCTCACCGCGTTATGCCCGCCAACGGGCCAGCCCTCCACCAAGCTGTAAGTCAATCATTAATTTGAAGGTACTGTATTTCTCCTGGATCAATAACCAGGATTCAACTTTTTGCAGTCCGGCTAGTAGCTCTTCTCAACAGGGATCGTCTTCGGGGGACCTTCCTCCGGAGATGATGGAGAGCGAGACCCCACCTGCCTCTCTGATTCATGAAGCGGGCGACACCGAGGTGTCGTCATGGAGGAGTCCGGATCTGCCAAAGCCGGAGGCCAATACGTCAGCCCCCCTGAGTTCGGACGTTCTGACAGGCTTACTGGAGCGAGCTGCGCTCTCGGAGGAGCACCACTCATTAATGAGCGCGGTGCTCAAGAAGATTTCATCCGCTACAAGCGGTTTGAATAAAGCATTCACAAGCCTACTTAGAGGCTTTGAGGTACGTAATGAAGAATGCACTATTTCTTTGGCTGTGAGGCACGCGATAGGTGTGCTCCATATAGATAGTAGCCCCTGAGACTCTGGTTGTCTGCCCTAGGCAGCAAACAAAGGATCATAAACCAATGATTTATGTTGTAAATATGTGCAGTTACCTGTGGGTCCGGCCGTCGGCCCGTCCGTTGAAGTTGCCGAACTGACGAGGCAAATTGGGTCGATTGATGCCGATATCACTCTGATGAATGAGCGGCTGGATAAATCACAAGGTATGTGCCCTGTCTTCCATTGCATAGGAAAATATTAAGGTGGCACATATTAATGTAATATGTTTGGACTTCAGATGGTGCTGCTACCGTGGAGGCCCTGAGGGCGGAACTTGCTCTATCCAAGGAACAAGCTCAGGTGAGCAATGCGGCTGCCCTAAAGGCGGCCGAGGAATTGAGAGCCGAACAGGCTGCTCATCGCCAAAGCGAGGAAAAGATAGCCGAAATGGCTATCGCGTTAAAAAATGTCGCTGACCGGTATGAGCTCCTGAAAAAGGAGCATGAAGATAAATCGGCTGACCTGAACAAGGCACTTAATGCCACCAAGGAAATACGGACCAAGCTCAGGGGTGCGCAGGAGGAGTTTCAACAGGCCGGTAAAATCGCGGCTGGGGGCTCCTATTTGCTACGGACGAAGTTCTTCAATCCGAAGTACGCTCCCCTGGATGGACGCTGGAGTTCAGCGGATGCATACGTGGACCTGGCCAAGAGTAAAGCTGATGCTGTGGAGTTCTTCAAAGATCAGGGTGAGAAGGAAGTGGAGAAGCTTTTCTGGTCGCAGTTCAATGCTCCCACTCGCCCGCTGCTGTTAAGTGATAAGATAGCTGCTGTAGCGGAGCTTCACACGCTGTCCGGGCTTGCAATGCGGTCTGTAATAGACCATCTTTGGCCGAAGGGGCCTAAGACGGACAGTTACTTTGGTTTGGTGCAACAGTTCCTTGGGGTCGTGCCTCGGATTGATGCCATGAGGAGGTCGGCATGCATAGAGGGTGCGCGGATGGCCCTTGCCCGCGTTAAAGCGTATTGGACAGATATGGATGCCACTATTATAGTGTCCCAGGATCCGGTGGGGGGACAATATCCGGCCGGGCACTACTTGGCGCAAGTCACAAAGGGTGCCCGCCTAATAGAGGCGCAGTGCCCGAAGAATCTCCTATTCGAGTGATGATTCAAATCATTGTAAAAACACTGTTTATTTTGATTATAAGGCTATATTTATAATGTTTGTCTGAAAATATGATTGTGTCCCCTGTGCGGCCGTTTATATATATATATACATATGTGTGTGTGTGTGTGTGTGTGTGTGTGTGTGTGTGTAATCCAAAAATTAGGAGTCGTTGGCTTCAGCCCCCACGCATAAAATGCGGGGGTGTTCGCGAAACAATGTGCTTAATCACTCTTTATCCAACGTCTTGGTCCATTAAGGAGGTGATCGCGCGTCGAACTAGGCAACTGAACTATATAGCTGTAACACTTTCGCTTAGCCGCGGGATTCTAACGTTGGGGCTACTATGTAGCCCCTGGTACCTTCGCGTGCATCCAAATACGGGCGCGTTTGTACCTGGCCAGGAAATGGCCCTTCGTTAATGCGGAGGAATCCTAAAGATTCCGGTGAGTCGTCGAGTGGTTGACTAGTCTCTCGCTGTATCATGATAGTCTGTTTTTGGCTTTCTATACTGAGGTGCTCATCCGGAATAACTAGGGCACAATCGCAATAGTTCTCCTTTGGCCACCCTAGCCGATAATAACGGAACGTAAGGCGGCAAACCCAGGAGCCGGGCTAACCCAACATTTGACCAAAGACATGATTCAGAGCTGATGCATATAAGGCCAAACTCGTGACGCTGAACACTCCCGAAGGTATTCAGACTTTATAACAGATGATGGGCTCAAGGATGCCCATTCATTATAAACCCTGTGTTTCCAGGTACGTGCGTTAATCTGTCGTGGTGAAATGCCAAAAACGGCAGTATCCTCTGTGGGTATGGAACCCATGGGATGGTTGAACAACAAGAGGCAATAGAAAAGGTTTTCACAGGGGCTTAATCTAAAAAGAAACTTGTTGAACAGGGCCCTGCTGCACGTCTGCGCCTTTGTCTCTGTTGTGCCGCATCCTGGAAGGGTATCGCGTGAACGTTGTCTGCGGAAGAGGGAAACTCATAGAAGAGTGCAATGTAAGTATGCGATGGATAGTAAAAGTGTAAGATGTTGGCCTGCCAATAAGGTTGAGCCAAGTGTGGGGCTTTATTACATGTTTTAGCCCCTGGTATCCACTATAGGATTACATGTACGGTGCCCTGGTTTAATATGGGCTACCGGACTCGTCTAACCGTGTCTGTGGTCTTAACGACCCGTCATGTTTTTTGTTAGAGGCCGCTTATAGTCCGGCCGCTAGGGCCGCCGCGTGTTCCTCTGCGCGCGAAGAGCGCTCTGTTATTCCGCTAATGGTGATGACGCCACGTGGACCGGGCATCTTTAGTGTAAGGTAGCCATAGTGCGGCAATGCATCGAAGCGAGCGAAGGCCGTTCTTCCAAGCAATGCTTGATAGCTGCTTTGGAAGGGTGTGATGATGAAGAGTAATTCTTCGCTTCTGGAGTTGCCTGGAGAGCCGAATGTTACCTCCAGTATGACGGAGCCCCTGCTGTAGGCTTCAACGCCTGGTATCATCCCTTCAAAGGTGGTGTTAATCTCGTTGTTTCTGGATGGGTCTATCCCCATCCTGTGGACAGTGTCCTCATATATTAAATTGAGACTACTGCCACCGTCCATGAGGACGTGGGTGAGGTGGTATCTGTCGATTATTGGGTCAAGCACCAAGGCCTCTGATCCTTCATGCCGAATACTAGTTCGGCCGTCCAAGTGATTGAAGGTGATCGGACAAGACATCCAATAGGTAGGTGTGGGCTTTATATCGTGCGTGTCATTATGGGCGCGTTCGTGCCTTCTCAAGGATGTGCGAGTCGTGTGGATCATATTCACTATTTTAACCTCTGGCGGGAATTTTTTCTGTCCCCCAGTGTTCGGCGGGTGAGGTTCATCCTCGTCTTCACTTGGTGTTTCCCTTCCCTTGTGTTTGGCATTTAGTTTGCCGGCCTGCTTGAAGACCCAGCACTCTCTATGCGTGTTGTTCGCAGGTTTGTCGGGGGTGCCATGAATTTGGCACAGTCTATCCAGAACTCTGTTCAGACCGGACGGTCCGTCTTTGCTGCCTTTAGATGGCTTATTTTGCTGGTTAGGTCAAGAGCCCCTGAATCCGGCATTAACCGTTGTGTTATCCGGGCTCTCTTCCTTGTTTTGGCGTTTGTTTTTATTACGATGTGGCTTCCTATTGCCATCCCTTATTTCCGACGTGCTGGGGTCGCTGGTGCCTTTACGGGCTAGCCAGCTATCTTCACCCGCGCAAAAGCGGGTCATAAGGCTTGTTAGGGCTGCCATTGTCCTTGGCTCTTCTTGGCCGAGGTGTCTGGCGAGCCACTCGTCACGGATGCTGTGTTTGAATGCCGCTAGGGCTTCGGCATCCGGACAATCAACGATTTGATTCTTCTTAGTGAGGAATCTATTCCAAAGCTTTTGGGCAGACTCTCTGGGCTGTTGGATTATATGACTTAAATCGTCAGCATCCGGAGGCCGGACATAAGTCCCTTGAAAATTGGCCCTGAAAGCGTCCTCAAGTTCCTCCCAACTCCCGACTGAATTTTCGGGGAGGCTTTTCAACCAGTGTCTGGCTGGTCCCTTTAGTTTGAGGGGAAGGTATTTGATGGCGTGGAGGTCATCCCTGCGAGCCATATGTATATGTAGGATAAAGTCCTCAATCCAGACCCCTAGGTCTGTCGTTCCGTCGTATGCCTCTATGTTCATAGGTTGAAAGCCCTGTGGGAATTCATGGTCCAAGCTTCATCAAGAAAGCATGGGGTGAGCAGCCCTCTCAGATCTGGGCTGTTGTGGCATCTTTGTCATTTGTTGTTGTGTCCGGTGTTTATTCTGAACTGGTATTTGATTGACATAGTCTTTGTGACGACCACAGTCCCCCACCGGGGTGTGTCCTTTAGATCCATAGATGGACCTAGCTGCGCCAGCTGTCTTATCCAGGTGCTCACATAAATCGTGTGCGTCTTCGGTAGCTTCTTTGTTACGGTTATGAAGTGGTACGTCTGGTCTCCTGGTTGTGTTATTCTTTGGTGGAACAGCCTCATCGTCGAATTCTAGCAGTAGCTTGCATTTTGGGTAGCTCTTTGTATGGCGATCATCGCCATATCTTTCTTCAGTGTCTAGCACTTTGTTCCATCTGCCATTGAGCATTTCCTGTGCAGCTTTAAGCCGTTGCTTCTGCCTCTTCAGACTTCTCACTATGGCCATAAGCTTTCTGTGGAGGTTATCTCGTTCCACGCGTTCTTCCGGAACGATGAATGCGTCATCGTCCGGACTGTCTTCTTGTCCTGGGCCAGTTTGATGAACTCGTCCCTCTGGATCATTGTCTTCGGGCGTCTGCTCCGAACTATGTTCGGCGCGACCTGGTTCGTCCTGCTCCATCGCTGGTTCCGTTTGGTCGTTGTTGCCTTCGAGGTTGACCGGAGTATCCATCCTTCTTGCGCTCTTGCCAATATTCTTGCTATTGCTGGATTTGGAACGGCGTTTGCGCCATCGCTTTGGCTTTTGCCCGGGGGTTTTATCTTCCGGATCATCACCGTTGTCCTCCTTGGGCGTATCCACCATGTATATGTCGTGTGACGAGGCGGAAGTCCGGCGCCCCATAGATTCTGAATCTTCTCCTGCATCGTCGTCCATACCGTCGATGGCTTCGGAGCGAAGTCAAGCACGTCGGTTAAATCATTGATCGTGGCAATGAAGTGGGTGGTGGGTGGGCAACGAATTCCGTCGTCGTCCGCTTCCCACTCAAGCCGGACATAGTTCGGCCCAGAGTCTCCTGACAAAGAGAGAGACTTTAATAATTTCAGCATGTCGCCAAAGGGCGAGTGCTGAAAGACGTCCGCCGCGGTGAACTCCATCACCGGAGCCCAACCAGGCTCGGCGGGCTCGGGGATGTGTGGACTGGAACCTACAACCGGATATGAATCCGGGGTCCGAGTCCTGAGCTCCTCGAAGTGAGGCCTATGTTCGCTCCATCGCCGGATGAGGGTGCGACTGCGGGCGGGTCGAGCATCCGTCTTTAGGCAACGCAACCTGCCCCGGATTTAGATCCGGGGCTTCTGCCGGGGTGATATCCCGAGCATCGTCTGACAGCAGGTCTAAGTCGTGCTCATCGTGACTGTTCGACGCTCCTGGTGCTGGCCCGAATCCATCAAAGATCAAGTCTCCGCGAATATCCGTTGTGTAGTTCAAGTTTCCGAACCTGACCTGGTGGCTGGGGGCATAGCTATTGATCTGCTCCAGGTGACCAAGCGAATTGGCCCGCAGTGCGAAGCCGCCGAAAATGAAGATCTGTCCGGGGAGGAAAGTCTCACCGACATCGCTGTTGATGATGGTGAAGGAGCCATCGAGCTCGACAAAGTGATGACGGAGGAACTCTCGTGAAAGCACCAATGTCGGTGTCAAACCGGCGGATCTCGCAGGGGGTCCCGATCTGCGCCAAGGCTGATGGTAGCGTAAAGCAAGGGACACAGATATTTACCTGTGTTGGGCCCTCTCGATGGAGGTAAAACCCTACTTCTGCTTGATTAATATTGATGATATGGGTAGTATAAGAGTAGATCTACCACGAGATCGTAGAGGCTAAACCCTAAGAGCCAGCCTAAGGATGGCAATTTTACCCATGGGTACGGGTACCCGCGGGTACCTACCCACATGGGTAGGGTATGGGCATAATTTTATACCCACGGGTAGTACCCATACCCTACCCATTAAGTCATGGGTAGGGCACGGGTATATCCTTTTACCCATGGATATACCCATACCGTACCTGTTTATACTGACATGTGAACCTTACCCGTGATTCACAATTGTACTTATGTTAATGTTATCTTGTGAGCTTGTGAACCTATATTAAAGCTTTTACAAATTGTTAATTTGATTTGAGGTAATTATCATGTACTCATCTATGTATTATTGAGTTGAGATCAATATTTTTTAGTCAAATGTGTTATAGGTGAATATAGGATTACGAATTACTTGTGTACTGTTTGATCTACCTGTTGGTGTCGGTGTACTAAAGTAGGGGTACCTTAGTACCCCGAACTTGTGCACGGGCAGTTGCAGCACCCCTGCGGCAGGGCTCGCCGGGCGCCCGCCAAGACCCTCCGTCCTTTCCACTTACTGCCATTCAAGAACAACGTATCGACCAAGTAGACGAAAGCCCCGGCAAGAGGAGCTTGCCGGGAAGAACGAGGCCCCGGCAAGAGGAGCTTGCAGGGAAGGCCAACCAAGGCGCGTCCAGAAGACTTGCCGCGACGCCCCGCGCGTCCCGGCAAGGCCCGACGACGCAAGAGAAGGGCCACGGCAAGGCACTTGCCGCGGCAAGGCTGCCCCCTAGCACCCAAGCTCCAGCGCATCCAACGACGTGTCACCCCAGGGCCATCCCAGGAGCACGTGGCAAGGCACTGTGCAGCCATGCGGTGCGAGGTGGCAAGTGGAGCTGACAAGGAGGCCATCATGGCGAATGGTGGCGCACCTAACGGTCGTTTCCTTGCACTGTTGGGACGACCGGACGGGCATTAAATGCCTTTGTCCCCCGCCGTCAGAGTTAGGTAGGGGACATTGTTGAACACTGTTGTACCAACCTGCGTTTTTACTCTTTTACCCCCTCTTCCTACGCTGCCATCTGTTGGTACCCCCTTAAGACTATAAAAGGGAGGCCCATGCGCACGTAAAGGGGTTCGGTCCATTCGACACATCCAACACTGCTACACGCTCGTGCTCTCGAGCAGGAACAAATACAACACAAAGCAGCAGTAGGAGTTTTATCTCTCCGGAGAGCTCCGAAGCTGGGTAAAATCCCCCGTGTGTGTGACCTCGATCTGCTCTTCGTGCTACCCTCGCCCCCCCTGCCGGACCAGAAGGGGCACCCTGTGCCCCATAGGTGCTCGTCCTTGCCCACGACATCATTGTCACAGATTCATCAACCAGCTCAAGCTCTCCAAACAATCCCTTTATCCTGGCCATTTTCGGTCTGGGGGCTCGACATCCTCGGCCCTTTTCCCCGAGCTGTCGGGGGCTTTGAGTACTTGTACATTGCAATCGACAAGTTCACAAAGTGGCCGGAAGTGGTACCGGTGAGAAAGGTGACAGCACAGTCAGCCGTCAAGTTCTTCAGGTCGATTGTTTGCCGTTTCGGAATCCCTAACAGGATTATCACCGACAATGGCACACAATTCACGAGCCACGCCTTCATGCATCGCCCAAGATCTTGGCACCAAGATCTCGCTTCACTTCGTTGCTCACCGAGAAGCAACGGTCAAGCGGAGAGGGCAACGCTGAAGTCGCGCTGGCTCAAGACCGTAACTTTCGGACAGCCGCGCAAGTGCGGAAAAAATTGGATCGAGCAGCTGCCAGCGGTTCTTTGGTCAATCAGAACGACACCAAATCGAGCCACTGGCCAAACCCCCTTTGCTCTTGTTTACGGAGCGGAGGCAATTCTCCCCACAGAACTCGTATACGGATCACCTCGAGTGCTCGCTTATGATGAGCTTGAGCAAGAGCAGCTGCGGCAAGATGACGCGCTGCTCATCGAGGAGGATCGTCTTCAGGCTGCTGTGCGAGCTACTCGCTATCAGCAAACTTTGCGCCGCTACCATAGCCGCAAAGTTAATGCCAGAAGCTTCGAGGAAGGCGACCTTGTGCTTAGGCGTGTTCAGTCCGCCAAGAATTCCAACAAGTTGACGCCGAAGTGGGAAGGCCCTTATCGGGTGAAACGAGTCACTAGGCCCGGCGCTGTCCGCCTTGAGACCGAGGATGGCATTCCGGTGAGCAACTCCTGGAACATAGAACATCTTCGCAAAATTTACCCATAAGGCGCGGTTGCCGGGCCCCGTTCCGGCAACCACCTTTTGTACAAGCCTTTCCGCTGTCGCATGTAACCCTTTGTACAAAGCCGGGCGCAGCTCCCATGCATAAATAAAGTTTATGTGCCTCGCACACCCTGTCAAACTTAATGCATTTTTCTTTTTGCATGAATATCTGACACTTAGTGCAGCACTTGCCCCCGGTAAGCAATAGCAAGCCTTAACAAACCGTATTATTATTTTCTCTTCTTTCTTCTGAAAAAAGAAGATTCCTCCGCCCACAAGTCCACCAGGGGGGGGAAGGAGAAGATAAAGGTGTGGACTAGGCGTCGTTCAAAGGAATCTAACCTTGCCGGGGCGAAGACAACAGAAAAGCTAAGTTGCCGGAGTTCGAGCATAGTCAGCTTTAAATTCTTATGCTTTAAATTCTTAAGGTATATTCATTGAACGTTCGTGCCTTGTATGGAAAACCTGTGCGCAGAGGAATCGACTCGCAGCTAAGTTGCGCCCTTGAGTTGTTTTCGAGTCCGCTCAACAACACAAGCGAGCTGCAACTAGGCCCGACAAGATTTCTTGCCGGAGGCGGCACCGCCAGTGGGCTGCTGATGTTCTGCACTCGGCAAGTGTGCTCGCGCCGGCAAGTTCCCTCAAAGCGTAGGGCAAAAACATGCAAGGGATGTAACGGAGTAAAGGAAATAACATAGCGAACGTTGCCGAGAATAAAGTTATATTACAAAAATGACTTATTGTGGCACTGCCTAGATTGTCCTCATAACTAAAAATGCAGCGGCAGGGGAGAGGAAGAAGGAGGGCGGCCTAATCCACACGATCGCCGTCGACCCTCCTAACTACGTTGATCTTGTCCACGATGGGTGCGATGATGGCTTTGAGCTCTTCAAGATCGGCATCCGCCGACAGCTTCTTGGTGACGCAGGTGAAGTCGACGCTCGGGTTGCGGAAGAGGATCTTCACCAACACCTTCTCCAGGACCTTGGTGCAGATCGCGCGCGACTCATTGGCCAGCTGCTTCGGGATCCTTTCCCGGAGCTGCCGGAGAGCCGTCACCACGTCCTTGAAGAAAAGCGTGAGCTTGGCGCTGGGCTGGAGATTTCCCTCCGTGGGATACCCGAAGCCCACCAAGTCCAGCCCCGCCAGCTCCTCGTCGATGAGCGCGGCGATGTTGATGAGGCCCTCCGTCCAGAGCTCCACCGTGGTCTTGAAGGTGTTCTGGGTCTCGGCGGCCCTCGTCAGCAGCTCCTCGTTGCCCTTGAGCTCCTTCCTCAAATCATCCTCTCGCTTCTTGGCAGCGTCCAGCGTCCCCGCCAAGGTGGACAGCTTCAGCTCCAGGTCAGCACTCGAGTCCTTGGCGGCGTTCAGCTCCTTGATCTTCTCGGCGAGTTGGGCCTGCAGATCGCCATGGGCGCGTGCATCTTTCTCGCGCTTGCGCTGGAGTGCGGCAAGCTCGTCGTTCTTCCTTGTCATGTCCGCCTCCACCCGCGTCACCCTCTCCTCTAAATCCTTCTTGGCGGCCTCAGCGGCCGCAGCTGCATCCTTTGCCTCCTTGAGCGTCCCGCCAAGCGCCTGCTCTCGTGCCTCGAGCTCCTCCTCGTGACTGTCCAGACTGGCTTTCTTCTGTGTCAGCTCACCTTACCGCCTGGACATCTCCTCGGCAGCGAGCCTCTGCTGCTCCTCGGCTTCAGCCTTCTCTAGGATGAATGCCTCCTTTGCCTCGCCCAGCTGCGCCCTCTCCTTTGCAATGGATCGGAGGGCCTCCTGGTTGCGGTCCTGGAGCTCTTGTGCATGTTTCTCTATGTCAACTCCCGCTTGCGCGACAAGCACTTCCCGGGACTCGAGCTTCGCTTGCCGGGCGCGGTAGAGTGACACCAGCTTTCGGAGCAACTGCTCCTCCTCGGACTCGCCGCTGCCGCTGTCTGGCTTGTCAACCACTGCCAGCCCGGCGGAGGCGAGTACCTCCCCATCAAACTCCTCTCCCTCGACCGGTGCCCTGGAGCTCGACGCCCAGGGAAGCCTGATGTACACGCCCTCGCCAGCCTTCAAGTAAGCACCTGGCTGGGGCTCCTCGGAGCCCGATGCCACGTCCGCGGCGGAGGGGTCGGCGGTCGGTGCAGCGCCTCGCGCTCCTGCATCCTCCGGGTCGTCAGCACGACCGCCAGATCCCTCGCCGGCTCCTGCACCAGCGGTCTTGGCGGCTTCCTCGTCGGCGGGCTCATCAGCGCCGGCCTCTTCCTCGTCGGCAGCAACGTCCTCAGTGTTGCCGCGCGCGCCCTCCTTGCTCGTGGCCTCGGTTTCCATCGGGTCCCCAAGAGGAGGATCTGAAGACGGGAAGTCAAGTAGGTACCCAAAAGAAAGAGAAAGAAGATCGGCGGAACCCAAGGGAAAGTTTCCGGCAGGGAGGGTCACCTGTGCTGGGCTCTGTGATCATGGGCTCCACCACTGGGGGCTCGCTGGTTCCGCCCCTTGCCGGAGATCCCCTCCTTGTCGGGGAGTGCTCCCATATCGGAGAATCGGCCCTTGGTGGTGTAGTTGAAGCGGACGACACCTCCGGGTCGGCCTCCTATTGCTCCTGGTAGGCTTGTTCTACTCCTATACAAACGAGTCAATAATCAAGATGCCAGCAAAATAAGAAGCACCCGTGCGCGCCCCACAACGGGAAGTGAACCAAAACACTTACGCTGGGGGCTGTGCTGGGGGCTGCCACGAGGAGAAGGGATCGGGTCCATCAAGGTGGTCTCGGACGTACCTTCCATCGTCATGGCAGGATCGTCCCCGATATCGACCACGGGGATCTTAGCCCTCTTCGCCGCCCTCTCAGCCAAAGTCCTGAAAAGAAACAGAAGTTCAGGGAGAAGCAAATTAGATACAAGACAAATAACAACAAAGAAAGACAAGTGCAGAAAGGAGAAAGCCTTACTCCTCCTCATCCTCCTCCTCCTCCTCCTCCTCTTCATCGTCATCGGAGCTCAGCGCGGAGAGGTCGAACTCCGGTACCCTCTCGGCGCGACGAGGCGGAGGAGTAGGCTCCCTCCGGCGCTTGCCGAGAGCTGCGGCAGGATCGGGCGTGGCAGCCCGGGAAGACCCCACCTCAGTTGCCGGCCCAGCCTGGGACCCTCCCGCGGCAACATTACTTGCCGCGGTGGAGCGTGTCCCATGGCGCCGCGGCTGCTGGACGGCCTGCTCCTCCGCCAACTCTCCAACTCGACGGAGACGCCTCCTCGGTCGGAATTGGGGCTGTGCTGAGGGCTCCGCCTGCGGCAAGTTGCTCGAGGACGGCTGGTCGCTCGCGCCCTCGGCGGGCTCGCTCGCTCCGACCTTGGCCTCTCCTTCGCCCTCGGCCTCTCCGGCAAGATCTTCCCAGGCGGCAAGGCTTGCCGCCTCAGCTGCATCCGCCTCCGCCAGCGTGAAACCAAACTCGCCCGCGGCGGCGGTTGCCGCCGCCTCTTCGGCCCTGCTGGCAATGTACGCCAGCTCGTTGGCAGTTGTGGCGCGGGTGAGGAGCTTCTGCTCATCGGATTTGACTGCCACCTCCACCAAATCGTCGAAGAATTGCTGCACGACCTCGGCAGCGGGCTCTATCCAATTTGCACTTATCCCGTGCGAGTCACACTCTGGCATCATTGCGCAGATGTGATCACGCTGGGAGTTGTTGCACAAGGGGACGACGCCCTGCGGCAACTGGAACCATTCCGGATGATTGGGGTCATGCTTGAACATCTCCCTCAGCATCGCGTCAAGCTCCAGAACGGTGAAGTTGAAGTTGAGGCCTGGGCGCAGCCTCATGAAATCCGTCGGGCCGCTAAACAGCCAGGCAGGCCTCCCCCTCTCTTGCAGAGGGGCGATGCGGCGGCGAAGGAAATCCGCGCCCACTGCCCCTGTTGTGAGTCCGGCATGCCTGAGCCGAAGGATTCGGGTGGTGGCGATCGTCAGCTTGGCATCATCTGGCGACAGATCGCTCCAGTCGCTGCCACGCACCACCCGGGTCTCGCGCAATTTGGTGAATGATGGTGGATTGGCATCGCAGATCCAGCACCACTCCGCCCTCCACTCGTCCCACTTGCTACGGAGATCGCCCGTCAAGTACACCTCCTTCATGCCCATCCGGGAGGTCCAGGCAATTCCACCAGCCAGTGGCTCCCCTTTCTCGGCCCGGGGAGAGAAATAGTGACGAAAAAGAGCGACATTGGGGAGGATGCCAACAAAGTTCTCGCAGAGGTGTGCGAAAATCGCCATTGTCAGAACGGCGTTGGGGGTGAAGTCGAGAAGATGAAACCCATAGGTGTTCATGATGTCGCAAAGAAAAGTGGAAAAAGGTGGGCAGAGCCCGCAATAGAAGAACACAGGAAGAAGTAGTACTACCGGGGCACTTTTTTCGACTTGGCAGCAGCGAAAGCACCGGCGTCTTGTGGTGCGCCCGCGTCTGCGTCGACCAGAAGAGGTAGAACTCCGTCCGCAGCGCCTCCGGGGTGAGCTCGGGGGGGGGGGGAAGCACTTGCTTCTTGCACAATGCCTCGAGCTCCAGTGCCTCGGCCGACTTCGTGGCCTTCGCGGCCTTTGCAGCCTTCGCAGTCCTCGCAGCCTTTCCGGCCTTCGGAGCCATGGAGGAAGCAACGAGGGGAAGGCGAAGGCGACGGCGGAGACGGCGGCGATGGGCGGCGGCGCGCTGCTCCCTTTCGGCTCTGGAAGTGGAGGGGGACGGCGGAGCTTTCGAAGGAAGGAACTGCAAGTGGCAAAAGTGGGGGAACGGCCCTGTTTCCCCTGCTTATAAACAGGGGATGCGAACGTTACGCATTTCCTGGAATTAAGTGCTAACCACGTTCTCTCCCACGACGCCGCAATCGACGCGTGCCGTTGCGGGGGAGCGCGGCGGAAGCGGAGAGGGTTTTGCTTAGAACCAGGCCGCGCGTGCCCGTGCACTGTTTTGGGCCTGGCCCAACAACGCTCGGCACCGTGTATGGCCCAGGCCCGGGGGCTCCTGTCGGTGTACTAAAGTAGGGGTACCTTAGTACCCCGAACTTGTGCACGGGCAGTTGCAGCACCCCCGCGACAGGGCTCGCCGGGCGCCCGCCAAGACCCTCCGTCCTTTCCACTTACTGCCATTCAAGAAGAAAGTATCAACCAAGTAGACGAAAGCCCCGGCAAGAGGAGCTTGCCGGGAAGAACGAGGCCCCGGCAAGAGGAGCTTGCCGAGAAGGCCAACCAAGGCGCGTCCAGAAGACTTGCCGCGACGCCCCGCGCGTCCCGGCAAGGCCCAACGACCGAGCGCATCCAACGACGTGTCACCCCAGGGCCATCCCAGGAGCACGTGGCAAGGCGCTGTGCAGCCATGCGGTGCGAGGTGGCAAGCGGAGCTGACAAGGAGGCCATCGTGGCGAACAGTGGCGCACCTAACGGTCGTTTCCTTGCACTGTTGGGACGACCGGACGGGCATTAAATGCCTTTGTCTCCCGCCGTCATAGTTAGGTACGGGACACTGTTGAACTCTGTTGTACCAACCTGCGTTTTTACTCTTTTACCCCCTCTTCCTACGCTGCCATCTGTTGGTACCCCCTTCAGACTATAAAAGGGAGGCCCATGCGCACGTAGAAGGGGTTCGGGCCATTCGACACATCCAACACCGCTACACGCTCGTGCTCTCAAGCAGGAACAAATACAACACAAAGCAGCAGTAGGAGTTTTATCTCTCCGGAGAGCTCCGAAGCTTGGTAAAATCCCCCGCGTGTGTGACCTCGATCTGCTCTTCGTGCTGCTCTCGCCCCCCCTGCCGGACCAGAAGGGGCCCCCTGTGCCCCATAGGTGCTCGTCCTTGCCCACGACAGTTGGGTACCCAATGGGTATGGGTACCCGTCGGGTATGGGTACGGGTAAAGTTTCATACCCATGGATATGGGTATGGGTACAATTTTGTACCCATTTACTACATGGGTATGGGTATGGTATTGCTCTACCCGCCCCATACCCTACCCATTGTCATCCTTAAGCTATCCTATGATGGTATGATTGTAATTGTGATCGGCCTTCTAAGGACCAGCCCCTCCGGTTTATATAGACACCGGAGAGGGCTAGGGTTTACATGGAGCCGGTTACAAGGAAGGAAACATAATATCCGGATCACCAAGCTTGCCTTCCACGCCAAGGAGAGTCCCATCCGGACACGGGCCGAAGTCTTGAGTCTTGTATCTTCACGCTTCAATAGTTCGGACGTTGTACACAGTCCAGCTGTCCGGATACCCCCTAATCCAGGACTCCCTCAGGCGTCGCCGGCATCCCCCTTGGTCCTTGGTCTCTTCCTGGTTTCCGGACGCCCCAACGGTGGTCGGGGGTGGCGCAGGCGGGGCCCACGTCAGGCGACATGAAGCAAGGTCCCGTGCCAGTGAAAGTCTCCGCTCGTGACACTCTCACGTAATTATGAGTGGGGCTGTACACGCCCCGGAGTCTCCTGAGTGCTGCCCTCGGGCCTCATGGGGGATCCCACCCACGTCCAAGTGGAAGCACCCTGCTCCGCGATGGCCGTCGACACTGTCTCCCAATGACTATGCCCACGCCCAATGGAAGCACTTAGCTCCGCCCTGGTGAGAAGACCAGAAGACTAGCTAGGTGCCGGATGCATCTGTTTGCTTTTGCCCTCTTTCTGTAACCAAGTTTGCCGTCTTCTTGGAATGAATTTGGAGTTTCGTGTGCTTATCAAAAGAAAATTGGGGGGAATTTTTCTTGACTCGCAGCGGTTTCTTGCTTTCTGGCTTCGTGTTTAAGAGTGAGGCTCACGCCTGCTGCTCCCTCCTATGAGCGCCTGATACGTCTCCAACGTATCTATAATTTATGAAGCATTCATGCTATTTTATTATTTGTTTTGAGTGATTCCGGGCTTTATTATACACTTTTATAGTACTTTTCGGACTAACCTATTAACCGGAGGCCCAGCCCATATTGTTGTTTTATTACCTGTTTTAGTATTTCGAAGAAAAGGAATATCAAACGGAGTCTAAACGGAATGAAACCTTCGGGAGCGTGATTTTTAGGAAGAATATGATCCGGGAGACTTGGAGTGCAAGCCAAGGGATCATCAAGGAGGCCACGAGACAGGGGGGCGTGCCCACCCCCCTGGGCGCGCCCTACCCTCTCGTGGGCTCCTCGAGGCTCCCCCGACCGACTTCTTTCGCCTATATAAGCCTACGTACCCTAAAAACATCGAGAACGAAGATAGATCGGGAGTTCCGCCGCTGCAAGCCTCTGTAGCCACCAAAAACCTCTCGGGAGCCTGTTCCGACACCCTGCCGGAGGGGGAACCCATCACCGGTGGCCATCTTCATCATCCCGGCGCTATCCATGATGAGGAGGGAGTAGTTCACCCTCGGGGCTGAGGGTATGTACCAGTAGATATGTGTTTGATCTCTCTCTCAAGTGTTCTCTCTATGGCACGATCTTGATGTATCGCGAGCTTTGCTATTATAGTTGGATCTTATGATGTTTCTCCCCCTCTACTCTCTTGTGATGAATTGAGTTTCCCTCTTGAAGTTATCTTATCGGATTGAGTCTTTATTTGAGAACACTTGATGTATGTCTTGCCGTGTTTATCTGTGGTGACAATGGGATATCACGTGCCACTTGATGTATGTTTTGGTGACCAACTTGCGGGTACCGCCCATGAACCTATGCATAGGGGTTGGCACACCTTTTCTTGACTCACCGGTAGAAACTTTGGGGCACTCTTTGAAGTACTTTGTGTTGGTTGGATGAATCTGAGATTTTGTGATGCATATCGTATTAATCATGCCGACGGATACTTGAGGTGACAATGGAGTATCTAGGTGACATTAGGGTTTTGGTTGATTTGTGTCTTAAGGTGTTATTCTAGTATGAACTCTATGATGGATTGAGTGGAAAGAATAGCTTTATGTTATTTTACTACGAACTCTTGAATAGATAGAACAGAAAGGATAACTTTGAGGTGGTTTCGTACCCTACCATAATCTCTTCGTTTGTTCTCCACTATTAGTGGCTTTGGAGTGACTCTTTGTTGCATGTTGAGGGATTGTTATATGATCTGTCTATGTTATTATTGTTGAGAGAACTTGCACTAGTGAAAGTATGAACCCTATGCCTTGTTTCCTATCATTGCAATACCATTTACGCTCACTTCTATCATTAGTTACCTTGATGTTTTTATATTTTCAGATTAGAAATACCTTTATCTACCATCCATATTGCACTTGTATCACAATCTCATCGCCAAACTAGTGCACCTATACAATTTACCATTGTATTGGGTGTGTTGGGGACACAAGAGACTCTTTGTTATTTGGTTGCAGGGTTGTTTGAGAGAGACCATCTTCATCCTACAACTCCCACGGATTGATAAACCTTAGGTCATCCCCTTGAGGGAAATTCGCTACTGTCCTACAAACCTGTGCACTTGCAGGCCCAACAACGTCAACAAGAAGAAGATTGTGTAGTAGACATCAAGCTCTTTTCTGGCGCCGTTGCCGGGGAGGCTAGGTAAGCGGCACTCACACCCCGTCAACTAAGCTCTTTTCTGGCGCCGTTGCCGGGGTGGTGAGTGCTTGAAGGTATATCTTTAGATCTTGCAATCGAATCTTTTTGTTTCTTGTTTTATCACTAGTTTAGTTTATAAAAGAAAACTACAAAAAAATGGAGTTAAGCTTGTCTCATACGCTTCGTCTTTTTAATATCTTTCATGAGAATGATGGAAAGGTAAATTGTTCTCAAGTGCTAGAAGAAGAATGCATTAAAATGCTTGGTATTAAATCTTTGAATGATGAGCATGATTGCAATGTTGTTAGTATGAATTCCTTGAATATCCATGATGCTAATGATATGCAAAGCCACAAGCTTGGGGAAGCTATGTTTGATGAAGATGATATGTTTAGTCCCCCAAGCTTTGATGAGCAAATTTATTTTGTTGATAGCATGCCTCCTATTTATGATGTTTATATTGATGAAAGTGGGTTTGGAAGAGTGTCAACTTTAGAAAGTAGTGATCCAACTATTTTGGAGGATATTGAATCTTATTGTGATGAACATGAAAGTGGATTTGGAAGAGTGTCAACTTTATTTAGTGATGATTCCACTATTTCGGAAGAGGTTCCAATTGATTATGAGAACAAAGTTGCTATCTATGATGATTATTGTGATGACTTGTATGCTATTAGGAATAATGATAACCATGGAACTTGTCATCATGATTTTAGTTTTCAATTGGATTATCCTTCACATGATAGTTATTTTGTTGAGTTTACTCCCACTATTCCGAATGAGAAGGATTTTGCTTATGTGGAGAGTACTAAATTTTCTATGCAAGTAGATCATGAAAAGATTGCTTTAGGTGATGGTTATATTGTTGAATTCATTCATGATGCTACCGAAAACTATTATGAGGGAGGAATTTATGCTTGTAGGAATTGCAATAATGTCAAGTTTCCTCTCTATGTGTTGAAAGTCTTGAAGTTATGCTTGTTTTGCCTTCCTATGCTAGTTGATTATTGTTCCCATAAGTTGTTTGCTCAAAAAATCCCTATGCATAGGAAGAGGGTTAGACTTAAATGTGCTAGTCATATGCTTCATGATGCTCTCGTTATGTTTTAATTCTTATCTTTTATGTGAGCATCATTGTCATCATCATGGCTAGCTAGAAAGGCATTAAAGAAAAGCACTTGTTGGGAGACAACCCAATATTTACCCTTACTGTTTTTGTGTGTTCACATGATTATGCTACTGTAATAATCATGTTTTATAGCTTTTGTTTCAATAAAGTGCCAAGTAAGACCTTTAGGATAGCTTACGGTGATAGGTGTGTTGATCCTGCTGAAAATCAGAAACTTTTGCACCCAGTAAATTAGTTTTGTTAATTCACGGAAACGTGGTTTTGATCTCATTATTTTTTCTATGGATTTGCACACGTATTTCTTAGTACTTCCTAATTTGCTAAGATTTTTGGAGTTTCAGAAGTATACGTTTGATACTGATTACTACAGACTGTTCTGTTTTTGACAGATTCTGTTTTCTATGTGTTGTTTGCTTAATGTGATGAATCTATGAGTAGTATCGGAGGGTATGAACCATAGAGAAGTTGGAATACATTAGATATTATACCAATATGAATTTATAATAAGTTCATTACAGTACCTAAGTGGTGGTTTTATTTTCTTATACTAACGGAGCTTACGAGTTTTCTATTGAGTTTTGTGTTGTGGAGTTTTCAAGTTTTGGGTAAAGATTCGATTTACTATGGAACAAGGAGTGGCAAGAGCCTAAGATTGGGGATTCCCAAGGAACCCCAAGGTAATATTCAAGGACAACCAAGAGCCTAAGATTGGGGATGCTCCGGAAGGCATCCCCTCTTTCGTCTTCGTCCATCGGTAACTCTACTTGGAGCTATATTTTTATTCACCACATGATATGTGGTTTGCTTGGTGCGTCATTTTATTTTGTTAGTATTTGCTTGATTTATAATAATGTTTTTCATCTTTAGTTTCAATAAAAATGTCAAGGATAGCCTTTAACATGCTTATTTTGCTAGTATTCATGTTGCTGTTTTAAAACAGAAAGTTTACCGCTGTTGCAAAAATTCCCTAGAAAAGTCAGAGAATGATATAATGATGAAACCTTTTTCATAGTGAGCTATTATAAATCTTCTATGGCGTAGTATTTTTCTCATAATTTTTCGAGTTAGGGAAGTATGATGAATCTTGCATTCTTTACAGACTATACTGTTTTGGCAGATTGCTGTTATGGTTGCATTGATTGCATATGTTTGCTTGTTTAATGATTCTAGTTAAGGATAGGAGTATTAAATATGCAGAGGCATTTAGTATTCAATGTTGAATAATAATTTTAGTGATTTGTTACAGTATAAAATGATAAGGTTTTGCATTGGTTTATACTAACCTATCTCACGAGTTCTTGTTGAGATTGGTGTTGATGAAGCTTTTGAGAAATAGAGAAACCATGATATGAGAGGAATTAAGGAGACACAAAAGCTCAAGATTGGGGATGCCCAAGGCACCCCAAGATAATATTTCAAGAAGTCTCAATCATCTAAGCTTGGGGATGCCCGGTAGGCATCCCACCTTTCTTCTTCAACCACTATCGGTTAGTATCGGTTCAGCCTAAGTTTTTGCTTCTTCACATGAGTTGTGCTATCCTTGAAATGTCATTTTATTTTGCTTTGCTTGCTGTTTGAATAAAGTAACCAAGATCTGAAATTCCTTAATGAGAGAGAGTCTTCACATAGTTACATAATTATTTAGCTACTCATTGATCTTCACTTATATCTTTTTAGAATAGTTTTTCATTTACTCGTGTGCTTCACTTATATCCTATGAGTAAATTGTTGAATGAGTTGATTGTCATAAACCTGAAATTATATATGTCTCATTTGCTTATCCCATGGGGAGTAATGACTTCACATCTAAGAAGTAGAGGTTGTAAATTTATTGAAGGTTAGC
Source organism: Aegilops speltoides (assembly GCA_021437245.1). Taxonomy (NCBI): domain Eukaryota; kingdom Viridiplantae; phylum Streptophyta; class Magnoliopsida; order Poales; family Poaceae; genus Aegilops; species Aegilops speltoides. The sequence goes on from CM038146.1 coordinate 379,053,480, forward strand.
AAGCATCGTATTGGTCATTTGAACAATTCATGAAAGAATATTGAAGGAAGAGAGATTTCACATATAAATACACTATCCTAGACATCTTTTATAATTGGGAGCACTCATTAAGTATGACATGCTAAAGAGTTGATGTTGGACAAGGAAGACAACGTAATGGGCTATGTTTTCAAACATCTCAGTTAAAGTATATTGTCATGGATCATTCAAACATGTTGAGCTTGCCTTTCCCCCTCATGCTAGCCAAATTCCTTGCACAAAGTAGAGATACTAATTGTGCTTCCAAATATCCTTAAACCCAGTTTTGCCATGAGAGTCCACCATACCTACCTATGGATTGAGTAAAATCCTTCAAGTAAGTTGTCATCGGTGCAAGCAATAAAATTGCTCTCTAAATATATATGATCTTTTGGTGTGAAGAAAATAGCTTTATACAATCTTGTTATGGAAGCAATAAAAGCGACAGACTGCATAATAAATGTCCATATACAAGTGGCAATATAAAGTGACGTTCATTCGCATTAAGATTTTGTGCATCCAACTCTAAAAGCGCATGACACCCTCTGCTTCCCTCTGCGAAGGGCCTATATTTTACTTTATGTCTTTTACTTTATGCAAGAGTCAAGGTGATCTTCACCTTTCCCTTTTTCATTTTATCCTTTGGCAAGCACTTTGTGTTGGGAAGATCTTGATATATATATATATCCAATTGGATGTAAGTTAGCATGAACTATTATTGTTGACATCACCCAAAGTTCAATACGTTGGGAGGCAACACTATAAGCCCCTATCTTTCTCAGTGTCCGATTAAAACTCCATAACCATTAGTATTGCGTGAGTGTTAGCAATTGTAGAAGACTATATGAGAGTTGAGTATGTGGAGTTTGTTATTCCTGAAAATAAGATGAATTGGAATTGTTTGATTACTAAGAATGAAGTTTGCTAGTTTTCAAGAAAGTTTATGGTCTATGCTTTAACATGTGAATTGCTTGTTACTTGTTCGTGAGAAGTTTTATGAGATGAACTACTATTATGACTTATTATCATGCTAGAAAAGGTTATTGAAATTATCATGGATCAAACTTGTGCACCTTCTAGCATTAACACTTCATAAATTCTTTCTTTTATCATTTACCTACTCGAGGACGAGCAGGAATTAAGCTTGGGGATGCTGATACGTCTCCAACGTATATATAATTTATGAAGCATTCATGCTATTTTATTATCTGTTTTGAGTGATTACGGGCTTTATTATACACTTTTATATTACTTTTGGGACTAACCTATTAACCGGAGGCCCAGCCCATATTGTTGTTTTATTGCCTATTTCAGTATTTCGAAGAAAAGGAATATCAAACGGAGTCCAAACGGAATGAAACCTTCGGGAGCGTGATTTTTAGGAAGAATATGATCCAGGAGAATTGGAGTGCAAGCCAGGGGATCATCGAGGAGGCCACGAGACAGGGGGCGTGCCCACCCCCTGGGCGCGCCCTACCCTCTCGTGGGCCCCTCGAGGCTCCCCCGACCGACTTCTTTCGCCTATATAAGCCTACGTACCCTAAAAACATCGAGAACGAAGATAGATCGGGAGTTCCGCCGTCGCAAGCCTCTGTAGCCACCAAAAATCTCTCGGGAGCCCGTTTCGGCACCCTGCCGAAGGGGGAACCCATCACCAGTGGCCATCTTCATCATCCTGGCGCTATCCATGACGAGGAGGGAGTAGTTCACCCTTAGGGCCGAGGGTATGTACCAGTAGCTATGTGTTTGATCTCTCTCTCTCTCGTGTTCTCTCTATGGCACGATCTTGATGTATCGCGAGCTTTGCTATTATAGTTGGATCTTATGATGTTTCTCCCCCTCTACACTCTTGTGATGAATTGAGTTTCCCTATTGAAGTTATCTTATCGGATTGAGTCTTTATTTGAGAACACTTGATGTATGTCTTGCCGTGTTTATCTGTGGTGACAATGGGATATCACGTGCCACTTGATGTATGTTTTGGTGACCAACTTGCGGGTTCTGCCCATGAACCTATGCATAGGGGTTGGCACACATTTTCTTGACTCTCCAGTAGAAACTTTGGGGCACTCTTTGAAGTACTTTGTGTTGGTTGGATGAATCTGAGATTGTGTGATGCATATCGTATAATCATGCCGACGGATACTTGAGGTGACAATGAAGAATCTAGGTGACATTAGGGTTTTGGTTGATTTGTGTCTTAAGGTGTTATTCGAGTATGAACTCTATGATGGATTGAGCGGAAAGAATAGCTTTATGTTATTTTACTACGAACTCTTGAATAGATAGAACAAAAAGGATAACTTTGAGGTGGTTTCGTACCCTACCATAATCTCTTCGTTTGTTCTCCGCTATTTGTGGCTTTGGAGTGACTCTTTGTTGCAAGTTGAGGGATTGTTATATGATCTATCTATGTTATTATTTTTGAGAGAACTTGCACTAGTGAAAGTATGAACCCTATGCCTTGTTTCCTATCATTGCAATACCGTTTACGCTCACTTTTATCATTAGTTACCTTGCTGTTTTTATATTTTCATATTACAAATACCTTTATCTACCATCCATATTGCACTTGTATCACAATCTCTTCGCCGAACTAGTGCACCTATACAATTTACCATTGTATTGGGTGTGTCGGGGACACAAGAGACTCTTTGTTATTTGGTTGCAGGGTTGTTTGAGAGAGACCATCTTCATCCTACGCCTCCCACTGATTGATAACCCTTAGGTCATCCACTTGAGGGAAATTTGGTACTGTCCTACAAACATATGCACTTGTAGGCCCAACAACGTCTACAAGAAGAAGGTTGTGTGGTAGACATCAGCGCCCCGCGAGCGGGGGCTGGGTGTGGTATGCGCGCACCGAGCATGTTTGGGCCAGCCCCGAAGACGCCAAGCCCCCCGGGGGTCAGGAATATGGCCACCACGTGCGTACCTTGCGAAGTCCGGCAATCGGCTCCTCGTGAGGCTCTCTGGGGCAGGTCACCAGGCTCCTCGGGAGGCTTAGAACCTCGCGGGCCCTCGGAGGGCTCATCTTAGGAGAAGAGCGCTACCGTGACGTCAGGACCCGCTCAAGACCTAGAGAACCAAGGATAAGTCACAACAACTACCCCGCTCGGGAGCCGGCAAGTTCGCTATGACACGTTCCAAATCCTACTTCATAGGCATATCATCATTTCATACATTATGAGCCCCCCCCCTTCAAAAAATGCTTTCACGCCCCACAAGGCCATGTCCGGAGGTTTTTGCGTACAGGTCTAGGCAAAGAGAAATGAAGGCCTAGCTGGATGCATCGCCGCGGGCTCAGCCTTCATCGTCTCCATCCGTGCCGCCCACACTATGATAGGCGCCATCCTCTTTGTCGCCATCCGCACCGTCCTCTTCAGCCATGATTACAATCGCGTCATCCTCGGGAGCAAACTCTACGACCAGGGCGTCCACGTGGTCGTCCACCCAGCCAGCCAAGTTGTTCTGGATGACCTCGGGCACAGGAGCTATCGCGGCATCAAAGTCGTAGTGAGGATCGATGTTGAGGAGGTGGCTGAAGACGCGTGAGAACGCGCGCCCGAGAAGACCCCGGCTTCTTTCTTCAACGAGCTCGCGAGCCCTCGCGACCTGATCCTCCGGGCGGGTCAGGATTTTGGTGAAGAAGCCGAGGTGGCTGGCATAGTCATCCTCGTGTGGTTGAGGGGCGCTCTCCTTGAAAATGGTGCCCAAGGTTCGGTTGGCCCTGACTCTGAAGGCCTGGAGCATCAAGGCATGCTCGCGCTGAATCATCCAGCGGGGGTTCGCTTCATTCGCGGTCTTATTTACGAGGGACTTGACATCCTCAATTTGCTGCTGAAGAGAAGTCAGGTCGGTGCGAGCAGAGGACAAGGCGACCTTGGAGGAGGCCTGAGCTCCCTTGGCGGCCCTCTCGCGCTGCTCCGCAGCATCCAGCTTTGTCTTCATGGCAGTGGTACTGCCCTTAAGCTCGGCCTCCAGGAACTCCGACTTCAGGCGGTACTCGTTGACAAGAGCCGCGCAAACCTCCGCCACCTTCTGGGCGACCTCTTGCTGGACCCTGGCCTCCCGAGCGGCGACGACGTCCTAAGCTGTGGCTGCCTGGCACTCCCTCACTTCCAGCCGTTCAAGCTCCAGGCTGCGCTCCAGGGCCTCCAGCGCCAGCACCTCCTCACGTTTCTGGATCTCTGCCACATCAGAAGGTGCCTCGCTCAGCGATGCAGCCAAGGTGGCCCCATGCGCTTCGATCTGCTGCTCGAGGGTAGTATTCGAAGCCTGGAGTTCCCGCTCTCGCTCCTCGGCCATCTCACGGCGGCGGTCGGTAGCCGTGGCCTCCTCCTGGGCACGGGCGCGAGCCTCGCGAGAAGCTGCGATGGATACCGTGGCATGTGCGTTGATGCGCTTGATACGTCTCCAACGTATCTACTTTTTCCAAACACTTTTGCCCTTGTTTTGGACTCTAACTTGCATGATTTGAATGAAACTAACCCGGACTGACGTTGTTTTCAGCAGAACTACCATGATGTTGTTTTATGTGTAGAAAAGAAAAGTTCTCGGAATGTCCTGGAAATCCACGGAGGCACTTTTGGAATTAATAAGAATTTTTGGCGAAAGAATTAATGCCAGGGGCCCACAGCCTGTCCATGAGACAGGGGGGCGCGTCCCACCTCTAGGGCGCGGCCTCCTATCTCGTGGGCCCCCTAGACCTCCACCGTCGTCAACTCCAACTCCATATATTCACGTTCGGGGAGAAAAAAATCAAGGAGAAAGTTTCATCGCGTTTCATGACACGGAGCCGCCGCCAAGCCCTAATCTCTCTTAGGAGGGCTGATCTGGAGTCTGTTCGGGGTTCCGGAGAGGGGGGTTCGTCACCGTCGTCATCATCACCCATCCTCCATCACCAATTTCATGATGCTCACCGCCGTGCGTGAGTAATTCCATCATAGGCTTGCTGGACGGTGATGGGTTGGATGAGATTTACCATGTAATCAAGTTAGTTTTGCTAGGATTTGATCCCTAGTATCCACTATGTTCTGAGATTGATGTTGCTATGACTTTCCTATGCTTAATGCTTGTCACTAGGGCCCGAGTGCCATGATTTCAGATCTGAACCTATTATGTTTTCATGAATATATGTGTGTTCTTGATCCTATCTTGCAAGTCTATAGTCACCTATTACGTGTTATGATCCGACAACCCCGAAGTGACAATAATCGGGACACTTCTCGGTGATGACCGTAGTTTGAGGAGTTCATGTATTCACTATGTGCTAATGCTTTGTTCCGGTTCTCTATTAAAAGGAGGCCTTAATATCCCTTAGTTTCCGCTAGGATCCCGCTGAACACGGGAGGGTAGGACAAAAGATGTCATGCAAGTTCTTTTCCATAAGCATGTATGACTATTTACGGAATACATGCCTACATTACATTGATGAATTGGAGCTAGTTCTATATCACCCTATGTTATAACTATTGCATGAGGAATCACATCCGGCATAATTATCCATCACTGATCCATTGCCTACGAGCTTTTCATATATTGTTCTTCGCTTATTTACTTTTCCGTTGCTACTGTTACAACTACTACAAAAACCCAAAAACATTTATCTTTACTTTTGCTACCGTTACTATTATTATCATACCACTTTTATAAATACTTTGCTGCAGATACTAAGTTATCCAGGTGTGGTTGAATTGACAACTCAACTGCTAATACTCAAGAATATTCTTTGGCTCCCCTTGTGTCAAATCAATAAATTTGGGTTGAATACTCTACCCTCGAAAGCTGTTGTGATCCCCTATACTTGTGGGTTATCAAGACTAATTTTTGGCGCCATTGCCGGGGAGCATAGCTCTATTCTCTGAGTCACTTGTGATTTATATCTGTTGATCACTATGAAGAACTTGAAATACGTTGAAACCAAGATTTTGCCCTCAACTACGAGGGGAGGTAAGGAACTGCCATCTAGCTCTGCACTAGATTCTCCTTCCGTTATTAGTAGGCTAGCGACACCTAAACCTACTACTGCTATGAATTCTGATATGTCGCATTGTTATTGATGATGCCACTTCTGCTATGCTTGATGAAACTACTTCTGTGCGTGATACTACTGTGCCATTAGGTGAATTTCTTGATGAACAACTTGCTACAGTTAGAGGGAATGAAAATATTGAAGAACCTATTATTGATGATAGTGATGATGAAGGTTCCCCCAATGATTATGTATTACCTGTTGTTCCTAAGGGTTATGTTATGAATGAAGGAGCTGCTAGGGAAATTCTAGCTTGCAATGATAGAAATGATCTTAAGAAATTATTAGCTAAATGGAAGCAGCAATCTCTTAATGCTAGAATGAAACCCGATCCTGATTTTGCTACTTCACCTATCTGTGTTACTGATAAGGATTATGAGTTCTCTGTTGATCCTGATATTATTACTTTAGTTGAATCTGATCCTTTTTATGGCCATGAATCTGAAACTGTTATGGCACATCTTACCAAGGTTGAATGATATAGCCACCCTGTTTACTAGTGATGAGAAGTCTCGCTATTTATATATCCTTAAGATATTTCCGTTCTCATTAAAGGGTGCTGCTAAGACTTGGTATAATTCTCTTGCTCCTGGTTGTGGGCGTAGTCCCCAGGATATGATTTATTACTTCTCTGCTAAATATTTCCCTGCCCATAAGAAACAAGCTGCTTTGGGGGAAATATATAATTTTGTGCAAATCAAGGAAGAGAGTCTCCCACAAGCTTGGGGAGGCTTCTCCGGTTACCTAATGCTTTGCCTGATCATCCTCTTAAGAAAAATGAAATACTTGATATCTTTTATAATGGACTAACCGATGCTTCCAAGGACTACTTGGATAGTTGTGCTGGTTGTGTTTTTAGGGAAAGAACAGTCGACGAAGCTGAAATACTATTGAATAATATGTTGACTAATGAAAATAAATGGACTCTTCCGAGCCAGCCTCAAGTAATTCTGAACCAATTGAGCCAACTCGAGCCTATTCCTAAACCCACTCAAGAAGAGAGGTGTTTTATTTCTCGATCTCAAGATATGCAAGAGGCAAAGAAATCAATGAAAGAAAAAGGTATTAAAGCTGAAGATGTTAAGAATTTACCACCTATTGAAGAAATACATGGTCTGAATATACCGCCTGAAGAACCATATTGTCTTGATAACCCGACACATGTAGTAAAGGTAAATTCTCTCTATAGATATGATAAAGTTGAAATACCCTCTACTAAATTTCATAGCCCTTGCTTAGATGAATTCGATGACTTTATGGCTAGACAAGAAAGTTTTAATGCTTATGTTGGTAGAGAGTTAAAGAATAATGCTTTCGAGATAGGACGCGTAGGCGATAATATAGATAGAGTTAAAGATGAACTTCACCGTGTTAGCAAATATGCTTCTATGGTTGCTACTCTAGCTGAGAAAGTACTTAAAGCTCAAAATGATTTGCTTGATGAATTAAATAATAAAAATGACTTTGCTGTTAGAGTGGCTACTAGAACTGGTAGAATGACTCAGGAAACTTTGTATCCTGAAGGCCGCCCTAAGAGAATCGAGCAAGATTCTGAGAGAAATAATTTAGAGGCACCAAGTTCTTCTAAAAAGAAGAAAAAGAAAGACGATAGAACTTTGCATGCTTCTAGTGAACCTACTGTAAACACACCTGAGAATCCCAATGATATTTCTATTTCGATCTTTGAAACACAATCGGTGATGAACATTAACCTAGTGATAATGTTAATGATAATGTTCATGTTGATGCTCAACCTAGCAAAAACAATGATGTAGAGACTGAACCTGCTGTTGATCTTGATAACCCACAATCAAAGAATCAATGTTATGATAAGACAGATTTTGTTCCTAGGAAGCACGGTAAAGAAAGAGAACCATGGGTTCAGAAACCCATGCCCTTTCCTCCTAAACCATCCAAGTCAAAGGATGATGAGGATTTTGAGCGCTTTGCTGAAATGATTAGACCTATTTTCTTACGTATGCGCTTAACTGATATGCTGAAAGTAAATCCTTATGCTAAGTATATGAAGGATATCATTACAAACAAAAGAAAGATATCGGAAGCTGAAATTTCCACCATGCTTGCTAGTTACACTTTTAAGGGTGGAATACCAAAGAAACTTGGAGATCCGGGTGTTCCAACTATACCTTGCTCTATTAAAAGAAACTACGTTAGAACTGATTTATGTGATCTTGGAGCCGGTGTTAGTGTTATGCCTCTCTCTTTATATCGTAGACTTGAATTGAATAAGTTGACACCTACTGAAATATCTTTCCAAATGGCTAATAAATCAACTGCTATACCTGTCGGCATTTGTGAGGATGTGCCTGTTGTGGTTGCAAATGTCAATATCTTAACGGACTTTGTTATTCTTGATATTCTCGAGGACGATCGTATGTCTATTATCCTTGGTAGACCTTTTCTTAATACTGCAGGGGCTGTCATTGATTGCAACAAAGGCAATGTCACCTTTCATGTTGATGGTAATGAGCATACGGTACACTTTCCGAGGAAACAATCTCAAGTTCATAGCATAAACTCTATTGAAAAATTTCCAACTATCATTTTTGGAGGTTTTGAATTTCCTCTCCCTACTGTCAAGAAAAAGTATGATATTCTTATTGTTGGGGATTTTCATATCCCCGTTGAGGTAACTTAGTGTTATTCGAAATTTCTCCGGTTCCGTGTTATTCGGAATGAGTTTGTTAACAAGACTTGATCAACCTTGTTACTGCATTCATTTTGATGATCACGAGATGGATGAAACTAGAAGGCACAACCTTCTATACCCTCTTTTTACTTTCTGTTATCTAGAATAAATAAAGCAAAAATAGTATTATCTGTCTGTTTTCTGAATTATCCATGCATTAAAAAATAGTCCAAAAATAAAAGTGCTCCAAATGCCCTGCAAATTTAGTATAATTTTTTCTGGATTATTTGAGGATTTTAGGCACTGAAAACACTACAGGAGGGGCAAGCACCAGGCCACGAGAGAGGAGGGCGTGCCCCCCTGTAGGGCGCACCCCCTGTCTCGTGGGCCCCTGGTGACTCCCCTCCACTTATGCCAGCGCCCACACGCTTCATCTTCTACCCAAAAAAATCCCCATCCAGCTCAAGCACGCGTTCTAGCTCGTTTTGCTGCGATTTTCGATCTCTTAGCTCAAGGCTCCATTCACAAAACTGCTTTGGGAGATTGTTGCTTGGTATGTGACTCCTCCATTGGTCCAATTAGTTTTTGTTCTAGTGCTTATTCATTGCAAATTGTTGCTGCATAGGTGACCATGTTCTTGAGCTTGCATGTTAAATTTTTGAGGTCCCAAGCAATTCCAATGCATGATATAGGCTCTAGGCACTTGTAGGAGTAGTTGCTATCAATCTTGTTTAGTTTTATTCACTTTTGTTTTAAAGTTACTAAAATTTCAGAAATTTTCAGAAAATGTTAAGGAGGCTCTTTAAAGGCTCTTCTAGCCAAAGCTCTAAGGAAAAACAAGACAAAGAGAAGGAAAAAGCCAAGTATAATCTTCCTCGCTTAGCGGAAGTACGGTCGTGTGAATGGCCATGCGAGGATTTCTTGAAAGACGCCGGAATTCATGAAGACTTTTATGCTTTAATCGAGACTGCAGGCCTCACTGGTTTCATCAACGACCGAATCGATCAGTATCTCTTACTTACCAATACTTTCGTGCAAAACTTTTATTTTTATCCTGAGAAGTCACCGCCTGCAGTATCATTTCATTTATATGATGAATTCAAAGAAATGTCTTTACGTCATTTTTGTGCGGTATGTAGGATACCTTATGAGGGAGAATTAGAGGAACCCCATCGTGAAGATGTGGGTGGTTTTGTTAAAACTATTGTTGTGGAAGAGCCAAAGAAGGGCTCTGAGGCAAAAGTCTCTAGCATACACTTTCTTGTTTTACACTACTTTGCCATATTTGCTAGTAGATGCTTGATTGGTCGTGGAAATAGTGGAAATTTGAGCGTTCCAGATATTATTATTCTTCAACATGCTTTGCTGGGAGACAACACTTTTAGTATGGGTGCCGTCGTTGCTAAACGGCTAGCCTTGAATCGTACAAAAGGCCCCATATTTGGAGGTATCTATGCTGCACGTCTTGCTGAACATTTTCAGATACCCATTAGGCACCATGAGGAGGATGAGAAAAAATTGCATCCTCATATTTTAGATTACAAGAGCATGGTAGCACACAAGTTTATTGTTGACAACAAAGAAAAGATGCTCTTGTATAAACTTAGATTTATTAAGAAACACATTGAAATTATTATTTTGCTTGCGCCTCTGTTATTTGATTTGCTTGTAGAAAATCGTCTTGTCACGCCGGAAGCGGTGAACAACCATCTAGCCCAAGCTTTTACTCCAGAACTTGAACTTGAGCCGGAACCTGAACTGGACCCTTATCGTGCATCATCTGTCCAGTGGGATCCAGAAATGACCAGCCAGTGGTATCCTGATTACACCTCCCATTACACCGGGGAGAGTAGCGGCGGTCCATGGTACTAGACCAACTTAGGCCAAAAGCTTAAGCTTGGGGGAGTACGTATTTCTCACCGACTTTACATTCATGTTCACACACTGGTCGTCGGTGCTCATACTCTTTCATTGTTTTATCCATGCTAGTTTAAATTTCTTTTTCTAGTTTTCTCCTTGTGTGTTTGATAAACCTTAAGAAAAAACAAAAAATTAGTTAGTTTAATTTCCTTGCTTGTGGTGGAATTAAAATGAAAACCCAAAAAGATTTCTAGTTCTTCTACTTATTTGTTGGTAGCTTTCCCGTGTAAATAGTTTTATTTTATTTTCTTTCCTTTGGGGTCGAGAAGACCATATTGAAAATGCTTAGTGGCTCTTATATGCATGATTGTTTAATTAACTTAGAGCCCATATTATCTTGTCTTCTCTCTTGAGTTGAATGCTTGCAGATTCCGGTTTAGTCCAATGCACGTGCACTCTTATTATTATACACATCATTCGGTCGTGCAAGTGAAAGGCAATAATGATGATATACGACGGACTTATTGGGATGAGAAAAGCTGGTATGAACTCGACCTCTCTTGTTTTTGTAAATATGATGATTCATTGTTCCTGAGTCAGCTATTGTGAAGTAAACATATTTGCAATGACATTTAGAGATTATAGTTGCTTGTGCCATGCTTGATTAGCTATGAGTTATAATGGTTTACCTTGCGTGCCAACATGCTATTAGAATGATTATGATGTGATATGATGGGATGGTATCCTCCTTTGAATGAATTGAGTGACTCGACTTGGCACATGTTCACGCATGTAGTTGAATCATATCAACATAGCCTTCATGATATTTATGTTCATGGTGGATTATATCCCACTCATGCTTGTACTCGGTGTGAATTAATTTTAATGCATGTTTACGACTGTTGTCGCTCTCTCAGTTGGTCGCTCCCAAGATTTTGCTAGCCTTCACTGCACTAAGCGGGAATACTGCTTGTGCATCCAAACTCCTTAAACCCCAAAGTTGTTCCATATGAGTCCACTATACCTTCCTATATGCGGTATTTACCGCCGCTCCAAGTAAATTTGTATGTGCCAAACTCCAAACCTTCAAATGAAATTCTGTTTTGTATGCTCGAGCAGCTCATGTTACAACTAGGGCTGCCTATATCTTCCATGCTAGGTGGGTTATTCTCACGAGAGTGGACTCCGCTCCTCATTCATGAGAAAGGGCCAGTAACCGGATGCCAGTCCCATGATCCAAAAAGATCAAAGCAAATCAAAATAATTAAACAAAACTCCCCTGTGGCTGTTGTATGTTGGAGGCACTCGTTGTTTCGAGCAAGCCATGGATTGATGCTTGTTGGTGGTTGGGGAGTATAAACCTTTACCATTCTGTTTGGGAACTGCCTATAATGCATGTAGCATGGAAGATACAGCCATCTCATAGTTGTTGCGCTGACAAGAAAAGTATGCCACTCAAAATGTTATTCAATCTCTATTTTAAAATCGAGCTCGCACCTCTACAAATCCTCGCTTCCCTCTGCGAAGGGCCTATCTATTTACTTTTATGTTGAGTCATCACCCTTCTTATTAAAAGCACCATTGGAGAGCACACTTGTCATTTGCATTCATTATTATTGGTTTATATTGGGTATGACTTGACTGGATCTCTTTTACCATGAATTACAATGTTTAGTCAGTCCTTGATCTTTAAAGGTGCTCTGCTTTATGTTTTGCGGTCTCAGAAAGGGCTATCAAGATACCATTTTGTTATATCATGTTATGATTATTTTGAGAAAGTGTTGTCATCCGAGTTTTATTATTATGGCTCGCTAACTGATTATGCTATTGATATGAGTAATTGTGAGACCTATGTGCTATTGTGAGTATGGTTAGTTCATAATATTTGTTGAAACTTGAATGTTGGCTTTTCATGTTACAACAACAAGAGCAAACAGAGTTTGTAAAAGTTTTTCTTTATCACTTTCAGTTTATCAACTGAATTGCTTGAGGACAAGCAAAGGTTTAAGCTTGGGGGAGTTGGTACGTCTCCAACGTATCTAATTTTCCAAACACTTTTGCCCTTGTTTTGGACTCTAACTTGCATGATTTGAATGAAACTAACCCGGACTGACGATGTTTTCAGCAGAACTACCATGATGTCATTTTATGCGTAGAAAAAAAAAGTTCTCGGAATGTCCTGGAAATCCACGGAGGCACTTTTTGGAATTAATAAGAATTTTTGGCGAAAGAATTAATGCTAGGGGGCCCACAGCCTGTCCATGAGACAGTGGGGCGCCCCCCTAGGGCGCGGCCTCCTATCTCGTGGGCCCCCTGGACCTCCACCGACGTCAACTCCAACTCCATATATTCACGTTCGGGGAGAAAAAAATCAAGAAGAAAGTTTCATCGCGTTTCACGACACGGAGCCGCCGCCAAGCCCTAATATCTCTCGGGAGGGCTGACCTGGAGTCCGTTCGGGGCTCCGGAGAGGGGGATTCGTCGCCGTCATCATCATCAACCATCCTCCATCGCCAATTTGATGATGCTCACCGCCGTGCGTGAGTAATTCCATCGTAGGCTTGCTGGACGGTGATGGGTTGGATGAGATTTACCATGTAATCAAGTTAGTTTTGTTAGGGTTTGATCCCTAGTATCCACTATGTTCTGAGATTGATGTTGCTATGACTTTGTTATGCTTAATGCTTGTCACTAGGGCCCGAGTGCCATGATTTCAGATCTGAACCTATTATGTTTTCATGAATATATGTGTGTTCTTGATCCTATCTTGCAAGTCTATAGTCACCTATTACGTGTTATGATCCAACAACCCCGAAGTGACAATAATCGGGACACTTCTCGGTGATGACCGTAGTTTGAGGAGTTCATGTATTCACTATGTGCTAATGCTTTGTTCCGGATCTCTATTAAAAGGAAGCCTTAATATCCCTTAGTTTCCGCTAGGACCCCGCTGAACACGGGAGGGTATGACAAAAGATGTCATGCAAGTTCTTTTTCATAAGCACGTATGACTATTTATGGAATACATGCCTACATTACATTGATGAATTGGAGCTAGTTCTATATCACCCTATGTTATAACTATTGCATGAGGAATCGCATCCGGCATAATTATCCATCACTGATCCATTGCCTACGAGCTTTTCATATACTGTTCTTCGCTTATTTAATTTTCCATTGCTACTGTTACAACTACTACAAAAACACAAAAACATTTATCTTTACTTTTGCTACCGTTACTATTATTATCATACCACTTTTTCTACTAAATACTTTGCTGCAGATACTAAGTTATCCAGGTGTGGTTGAATTGACAACTCAACTGCTAATACTCAAGAATATTCTTTGGCTCCCCTTGTGTCGAATCAATAAATTTGGGTTGAATAATCTACCATCGAAAGCTGTTGCGATCCCCTATAATTGTGGGTTATCAGGGCTGATGCTGAAGATGCCCGAGGTTGATGGCGACCTTCAACTAGTGCCACTCGCGCGCCAGGAGGAGGTCCTCCATCTCGTGGTGGGTGTCGATATCAACAAGCTCTCCTCCAACTCGAGTCAGCGCGCACATTGCCTCAGGGAAAAGCTCATGGCGGACAGTGCTGCGCCTGCACGCGAACTCCAGCGCGCGGCCAAGCCCACCCTCCACGCTGTGGACTGTCGAAGAGGCGCGGAGCGGCTTGCCTGCCTCCTGCGGAGGGCTGGGAGATGCGGTCTCACCGCTTGATGATGAAGCCGACGCTGGGGGCGCCCAACCGCCAGTGATGTCCAATGGAGGAGCCCTCGGCACGCCTCCTGCACCCCAGGCCAAACCACAAAGGAAGGATGCCGGAAGCTCAGGGTCACGGCCCCCTACCAACGCATCCGCCGCTCGGACTGTCCCCATGCCTTGCGTAGGAGTTGGGTGTGGGGGGCTAAGAATCAGGAGGGGGCCAAGGACTTTTGGAGGACACCTCTCTTGAGTTTTCATCGCCGCAGACGAAGGGATCCTGAGGAGCCTTGGTTAGGAAAAGACGCAACACTTGAGAAGTCACTAAGATAAGGTACTTACCCATCTAAAGCTATGTACTTCCTCTGCTTCAGCATCCGGTCGATGTCTGCTAGAACTACGTCGGTATTTCCCCAAAGAGGAACGGATGATGCAGTATAGCAACGGTAGGTATATCCCTCAGTGATGAGACCAAGGTTATCGAACTAGCAGGAGAACCTCCTCACACCATCTAAACAACACCTGCACGCAAATAACAAATACTCGCAACCCGACGTGTTAAAGGGTTTGTCAATCCCTTTCGGGTACGACGCCTCAAGTAGGCAAATAATGTGAGGTAAAAAGTAGTAGACAGGATAAATAGATCGCAAAACAAATAAATTGCAGCAAGGTATTTTTGTATTTTTGGTTTAATAGATCTGAAAATAAATGCATGAGAAAATAGATTGCAAAGGCAAATATGATGAAAAGAGACCCGGGGACCGTAGGTTTCACTAGTGGCTTCTCTCGAGAAAAATAGCAAACAGTGGGAAAACAATTACTGTTGGGCAATTGATAGAACTTCAAATAATCATGACGATATCCGGGCAATAAATATTATATAGGCATCATGTCCAAGATTAGTAGACCGACTCCTGCCTGCATGTACTACTATTACTCCACACATCGAACGCTATCCAACATGCATCTAGTGTATTAAGTTCATGAGAAAACGGAGTAATGCAATAAGAACGATGACATGATGTAGACGAGATCCCTTTATCTATTGCGGCAGATATAGATCTCATCTTGTTATCCTTAGTAGCAATGCTACATACGTGTCGGTTCCCCTTTTGTCACTAGGATCAAGCACTGTATGATCAAACCCACTACAAAGCACCTCTTCCCATTGCAAGATAAATAGATCAAGTTGGCCAAACAAAACCCAAATATCAGAGAAGAAATATGAGGCTATAAGCAATCATGCATATAAGAGATCAAAGAAGACTCAAATAAATTTCATGGATAAAAACATAGATCTGATCATGAACTCAAAGTTCATCGGATCCCGACAAACACACCCCCAAAAGACTTACATCATATGGATCTCCAAGAGACCATTGTATTGATAATCAAGAGAGAGATATGAAGCCATCTAGCTACTAACTATGGACCCATAGGTCTACAAAGAACTACTCACGCATCATAGGAGAGGCACCAATGGAAGTGGTGAACCCCTCCATGACGGTGTCTAGATTGGATTTGGTGGTTCTGGACTCTATGGCGGGTGGATCAAAATTGTGTCAACTCCACTAGGGTTTCTGGAACATTGTGGTATTTATAGAGCAAATAGGCGGTTCGGGGGCACACGAGGTGGGCACACACCCCCAGGGTGCGCCTGGGCCTCCTGGCACGCCCTGGTGGGTGTTGCTCACCTCGAGCAGCCCCTCAGGTGCTTCCTTGGCCCATTAAATTTCTTCTGGCCCAAAAAAATTCCTCCAGGAGTTGCCTTGCATTTGGACTCCATTTGATCATGATTTCCTGTGATGTAAAAAACATGCAGAAAACAGCAACTGGCACTGGGCACTATGTCAATATGTTAGTAACAAAAAATGACATAAAATGACTATAAAATGATTGTAAAACATCCAAGAATGATAATATAATAGCATGGAACAATAAAAAATTATTGATATGTTGGAGATGTATCAACATCCCCAAGCTTAATTCCTGCTCGTCCTCGAGTAGGTAAATGATAAAAACAACAATTTTGATGTGGAATGCAGCCTAACATGTTCATCACATTCTTTTCTTTATAGCATGGACATATGGACTTTTATATGATTCAAAGCAATAGTCTTGTTTTGACATGAAGACTTTAATACTCAAGCATACCAACAAGCAACCATGCCTTTCAAAATATCAACACTAAATCAAGTTATCCCTAGCCCATGATGCTCAATCATTGATCCATTTATGAAACACACTCGAATATTAGCTACACCCAATGCTCAAATACGATCATAGTGCCCCTTAGTTGGTGCTTTATAAGAGAAGATGGAGACTAAAATTTAAAATAGAAATTGCATAAGTAAAACAAAGACCCTTCGCAGAGGGAAGCGCGGAGGGAAGTAGGGATTTGTAGAGGTGCTAGAGCTCAAAGCTTAAATTGAGAGATAAAATTATTTTTGAGAGGCATACTTTTCCTACCAACAAAAACGACTTGGAGCATCCCAACACTTTCCATGCTAGATACATCATAGGCGGTTCCCAAACAGCAAATAAATTTTATTCCTTTTTCCACCATAACTTTCACTTTCCATGGCTAGTCGTATCCAAGGGCGACCTCCATACCAACACTTCCCAAGGAATTTATTATTTGACAACATAAATAGAATTCATTTATTCATTTTGGGACTGGGCATCCCTAGTACCTTTGTTGTACTCTTGTGTAATGACAAGTGAATAAACACTCATTGCGAGAATAACACATCTAGCATGGAAAATATTGGCTACCCTTTAACGCCTTGCGAGTAACAGAGCACACAAAAGAGAAATTTATTTTGAACATTAGAGATGGCACCTGCAAATTTGCTTAGAACGGCATGGAAATACCGCATATAGGTAGGTAAATAGTGGACTCATAAGGCAAAACTGGTTTAAAGGGTTTTGGATGCACAAGTAGTGATCATACTTAGTGCAAATTGAAGGCTAGCAAAAATATTGAGAAGCGACACCCTAAAAAGCAAAAAATACCTTACCCAAGCATTGAGCATAAGTAACACCGAATAATGCACCATAAGTAGAATATAAATTTCATTGCATAACTATTGACTTTCGTGCTTGCATTGGGAATCACAAACCTTAACATCAATATTCTTACTAAAGCACAATTACTCATCAACATGACTCACATATCATATCGTCATATCTCAAAACTATTACTAAGAATCAAAATTATTTTGTCTAATGATCTTCATGAAAGTTTTTATTATATCCTCCTTGTATATCTATCACTTTGGGAATATTTTCATATGTTGCTTTTGATAGGCTCAAACAAATATAAGTGAAGATCATGAGCATAATTTTTTCTTTCTCTCAAAATAATCTAAGTGAAGCAAGAGAGAATTTCCTAAAAGTTTACTAACTCCTAAATAAATCTAAGTGAAGCATGAGAGCATTTCTTCAAAATTAACAAAGCACACCGTGCTCAAAAAGGTATAAGTGAAGTACTAGAGCAAGTCCATGGCTCTAAAAATTTAAGTGAAGCATAGGAGCAAGCATAGCATAATTTTTGGCTCTCTAAAGAGGGTGTGTCCAGCAAGGATTCAACACTTAAAACATAAAGAAAAACAAGAAAAGACTCATATCATACAATACGCTCCAAGCAAAACTCATATTATGTGACGAATAAAAATATAGTTTCAAGTAAAATACCGATGGTTGTTAGAAGAAAGCAGGATGCCACTTGGGGACATCCCAAAGCTTAGTTGCTTGCTACTTCTTTGAATATTATCTTGGGGTGCCTCGGGCATCCCTAAGCTTAGCCTTTTGCTTATCCTTATTCCTTCATCCATCGTAAGATAACCCAAAACTTGAAAACTTCAATCACACAAAACTCAAACAAAACCTTTGTGAGATCCGTTAGTATGAGAAACCAAACCACTACTATAAGTACTGTAGCAAACCTATTCTTATTTTGTTTTTGCACTATATCTACTGTATACGAACTTTTCTATGGCAAAAACTCATCAAAGAAAACCATAGAATCATCAAAACAAGCACACAACACAAAGAAAACAGAATCTGTCAAAAAACAGAACAGTCTGTAGCAATTTTAAAATTTTGAATACTTCTGTAACTCCAAAAATTATGAAATAAATTGGTCGACGTGAGGAATTTTTCTATTAATCCTCTGCAAAAAGAATCAACCTAAAAGCACTCTTCTGTAAAAAATGACAACAATCTCGTGAGCGCAAATGTTTCTGTTTTTCATCAAGATCAAATAAACTTTCACCTGTCCTCCCAAAGGCATTGCTTGGCACACACACTAATTAAAACACAAAAAACACAATCGTAACAGTAGAATAATTGTGCTAACACTCAATAACATAAAGCAAAAAATCAAAAATAAATTTTATTCATTGGGTTGCCTCCCAACAAGCGCTAGCGTTTTACGTCCCTAGCTAGGCATAATGCGTAGGATCTAAGTGTTGTCATCTGTGTTTAATTCTTCGATCGAGCACTTAGGATTTTTCAATGATCTTGCATATAAATTCTCAGAGGCAATACTTCTAGGCATGAGATCGAAAAACTTATTTTCGCAAAAAGGATCTCTTATGACTTCAATAAAGTTGGGATGGATACTAATCATCTTAAGATCTCCTTTATCATTGCTAGAAGTTGATCCTTTATTTTTAGTGATTTGAGTAGTCTTGCTAATTTTCATGGGAGCTTTAGCGGAAGCAAAAGCCGTACCCAGATTAGAAAAAATTGCTTCTAGTTTATCCATCCTAGACGGACTTTCTTCAATTCTTTCATGAATTATAGTTCCTTTTTCTTTTAGCAACTTAAAAACATCTCCCGCTTTTGACCCAACTTTAGTAGCATAACTTTGCATTTTTATATCCAAATTTTCAATATGTCCTATGGTAAGCATTTTCTTTTCAATAGCATCTAGTCTTTCCATAACATGCTTGAGAGTCAATTTTGTTTCATTGATCACGAGTGTTGGTGAACCCACTAAATTTCCCAAAGCATTAAAAGCATCAAGACAAGGACACATCAAAAAATTCCCACCAGTAATCGTATCAAGGACGAATCTATACCAAGTGGTAATGCCCACATTAAAACAACGAAGAAGAACAACGGTAGATTGCTTACGGATAGATCTATTATGAACATTGCAAATCCTATACCAAGCATGTTTTAAATTTTCTCCTCCCCTTTGTTTAAAGTTGAGAACCTCGTTCTCGAGGGTGCACGCAATGGAAGAAGAAAAATCCATAACGACAAAAAGTGATAAACAAGATTGCACACGAGAAACAGATCTGACGAGAAAACGGCGAAAGAAAAAGAGGGCGAATAAAACAGCAAATTTTTGTGAAGTGGGTGAGAGGAAAACGAGAGGCAAATGGAAAATAATGTAAATTGCGAGGAGATGAGATTTGTGATTAGGAACCTGGTTGACGTTGAAGATCCTCCCCGGCAACAGCGCCAGATATTCCTTTTGACGTCTGCTAGAACTACCTCGGTATTTACTCAAAGAGGAAGGGATGATGTCGTATAGCGACAGTAGGTATTTCCCTCAGTGTTGAGACCAAAGTTATCGAACCAGTAGGAGAACCTCCTCACACCACGTAAACAACACCTGCACACAAATAACAAATACTCGCAACCCGACGTGTTAAAGGGGTTGTCAATCCCTTTCGGGTACGGCGCCTCAAGTAGGCAAATAACGTGAGGTAAAAAGTGGTAGATAGGATAAAGAGATCGTGAAACAAATAAATTGCAGCAAGGTATTTTTGTATTTTTGGTTTAATAGATCTGAAACTAAATGCAAGAGAAAATAGATTGCAAAGGCAAATATGATGAAAATAGACCCGGGGGCCGTAGGTTTCACTAGTGGCTTCTCTCGAGAAAAATAGCAAACGGTGGGAAACCAATTACTGTTGGGAAACTGATATAACTTGAAATAATCATGACGATATCCAGGCAATGATCATTATATAGGCATCATGTCCAAGATTAGTAGACCAACTCCTGCCTACATCTACTACTATTACTCCACACATCGAACGCTATCCAGCATGCATCTAGTGTATTAAGTTCATGAGAAAACGGAGTAATGCAATAAGAACGATGACATGATGTAGACGAGATCTGTTTATCTATTGCGGCAGATATAGATCTCATCTTGTTATCCTTAGTAGCAACAATACGTACGTGTCGGTTCCCCTTCTGTCACTAGGATCAAGCACCATAAGATCGAACCCACTACAAAGCACCTCTTCCTATTGCAAGATAAATAGATCAAGTTGGCCAAACAAAACCCAAATATCGGAGAAGAAATACGAGGCTATAAGCAATCATGCATATAAGAGATCAAAGAAGACTCAAATAACTTCTGTGGATAAAAACATAGATCTGATCATAAACTCAAAGTTCATCGGATCCCAACAAACACACCGCCAAAAGACTTGCATCATATGGATCTCCAAGAGACCATTATATTGATAATAAAGAGAGAGAGAGAGAGGATGCCATCTAGCTACTAACTATAGACCTGTAGGTCTAAAAAGAACTACTCACAAATCATAGGAGAGGCACGAATGGAAGTGGTGAACCCCTCCATGACGGTGTCTAGATTGGATCTAGTGGTTCTGGACTCTGCGGCGGCTGGATTAAAATTCGTCGACTCCCCTAGGGTTTCTGGAACATTGTGGTATTTATAGAGCAAAGAGGCGGTTCGGTGTGGCACCTGAGGTGGGCAAAACCCCCTATGGCACGCCTGGGCCTCCTGGCGTGCCCTGGTGGATGCTGCTCACCTCGGCAGCCCCTCGGGTGCTTCATTCGCCCATTGGCTTTCTTTTGGCCCAAAAAAATTCCTCCAGGAGTTGCGTTGCGTTTGGACTCTATTTGATATTGAGTTTCTGCGATGTAAAAAACATGCAGAAAACAGCAACTGGCACTGGGCACTACTTCAATAGGTTAGTACCAAAAATGATATAAAAGGACTATAAATGATTGTAAAACATCCAAGAATGATAATATAACAGCATGGAACAATAAAAAAATTATAGATACATTGGACACGTATATCATCGGTAGGCGTCACCACTGCAGCTCTGAGGCCCTTTTCTCTTGTAGAGTGCTTCAAGATTCAGGCGAAGCTGGTCGGGCTTCTGGGAATGGTCCTCAGCAGCCGGAGCACTCGGGAGGGCTTCTTGGGCAACAGCCTCAGGAGCGCCAGGCGGCACCTGCCCACCAGCCAATACCTCAAGGCCACTTGCTCGAGCTTCGGTGGTAGTCGCCTTAGGGGCATCGGGCCGTGCCAGCCCCCCAGCGGCCCCTTCAGGAGCTCTCTCCATGACCTCAGGAGCGTCTGCCTCAGGAGCACCCGGCGATGCCTGCTCCCCAGCAGTCATCCCGGTGGCACCCAGTGGCGCTCGCCCCCCTGCATCCACATCCAGGGCGTGCCCCACAGGGTCAACAAGCATGGTGACCACAAGGATGTGATTCTCACAAGGCCCTTCAAGACCTACTAGGCGCAGCCCCCACTCATCAAAGAGAGGCATCTGCCTCACGAAAGTCCTCCTTATTCGAGCACTGGTACATGAGGGATCCCTCCTCCGGAAGCGCGGCTGGTGCTGGGTCGCCCGTCAAAAGCTCGAGCACCGTGCACAGCGTCTTGGAAGGAAGCGTGGGCATCTGGAGCCTCATGGGGTCCTTGCTGCCGGTGAAGGCCCACATTGGGCGAGAATGGCGCTGGAGCAGAGCGATGCGCCACTGGATGAACTCCTTCACCACCATCCGTGTCGTCACCCTGAGCTTCTTCAACCTGGTCAGCCGGGACCAGACATGGGCAAGTTGACGGTCGACAAACTTCACATGCCCCTAGCCAGAGCTGGGTACCACTGGTACTCGCGAGAGCAGGTGCAAGGGGCTAAGTGCACCGGCATCCATGTACACCCACTGTTTCCAGAACCCCCTCACATATGGCGAGAGCTCAAAGTCGATCCCCGAGCCATCCATCGCCGCTACAGCCTGGAAGGCCACGCACCCCAAGCGCTGGCGGGAGTCAACTAGATGAAGCGAGAAGAAATGGCGAAACAGGGCTACGGAAGGAGCGATGCCCACCGTAGCCTCACAGAGGAAGGCGAAGACGGCGAGGAGGATGATGGATTGGGGGTCCAGATGTAGCGCCTGGATTTGGTAATGCGAGAGTACAACATTGAAGAACTCGCAGAAAGGGGGAATCAGGCCCGCGAAGAGGGTGTAAAGATGGATGGGATCTTGGTGGATTTCATGTCGATCATGGCCCGGGAAGCAAGCCAAGCCGTCATCGCCTTCCACTCATTGGAATTGGCGGCAAGGGTCGGACGGACCTTGGCCAATCCCTCTCGATTGATCACCATCGACCACTCAAGAGCAGGTTCCAAGACCGGCGGGGACTCAGACGGAGCGCAGGCTTTCCCCTTCTTCTTCAGTTGCGGGGCCATGGCGGAAGGGAAGGGAGGCACTAGCGCCGAATCTAGAAGAGGGGATGAGAGCTCGAGGGGAGAGGAGGAGCCAAGGCCAAGCACGGCAAGCAATGGAGGCAGGGCTGCGCTGGCAACGGGCGACCACCAAGTCTGGCGGATACAAAGGCAGCGTGGGGAAGCGGAGACGCCCACGTCCCATCAACCGCCACACGTCGACTGAGACTGCATGCGGTTAGAGCCCGCGGCGCTCCGCACTTGCCCTTTGGCTTCGCCACGAAGCCAAGTTCGAGCGCGCCTTGGGCCTGGGGGCTACTGTCAGCGTTCTGGGAATGGCGGTACCTAGACTTGCCTGCTTGCGACCTGTGGCATGGCTCCATCAATGGCCTGGTATGGCCCAGCTTCGACATCGACAACTGAAGACCCTCATGAGGCAGACGATACCAAGACCTCCAAAAGGAGCAGCCTCCTCAGGCTGGCTCCCGAGGAGCGGAGATTTCCATGCAAGCCTCACCTCGCGAGGATCGAGTGACGTGAGCCATGACAACCAAGGCTAGGCGGGCGCCAGGGGCGCAGTGTACGAGTTTCCTCTATGGTGCTATGGAGGCAAGTGCAGGCGCGGAGTCCCGAGGAATCAGCAAAGGTTTCCATTCCCATGCAACAAGACCAAGACAGGACGACAGGGTGGAAGTCATCACCGAGCCCACCATGCCGTCACGACCAGAGGCTTTTGCACGCGAAGACTACTTTCGTCAGGATAAGATGTACTAGTTGTCTCCCTTCGAATTTGGCCATTGTGGGATCCCTTCCCGCCTTCATTTGGAAGAGGACATAGGCCACTATAAATAGGACCTAGCCACCACCATAGGGAGGAGAGATCGGATCCATTCCACCTTGGCCAGCTCACCAGCCCACTTGAGCTCAAGAACGCACCTCCTGGGGTGCTTCTCCATTCTACTAGTTCATCCTCAGCCCATGAGGCTAGTCCACCACAAAGTAGGAGTAGATTTGTGAGTAGGAAGACTGGGGAGGTTGAGTTCTTCGTACGCACCCCAGAGTTCGAACATCTCAAGGGTTTGCGGAACCTAAAATCCGACAGGCGCCACCAAATAGGTTCTACACTAATTGGCGCATTTTCTTCTTGATTCAATCTCACGGTGCTGCCGGTGCTTGATACGTCTCCATCATATCTATAATTTTTGATTGTTTCATGCCAATATTCTACAACTTTCGTATACTTTTGGCAAATTTTTATATTATTTTTGGGACTAATATTGATCCAGTGCCCAGTGACAGTTCCTGTCTGTTGCATGTTTTATGTTTTGCAGAAACCCCATATCAAACAGAGTCCAAACGGGATAAAAACGGACGGAGAATATTTTTGGAGTATTTGGGAAATATGGGAGGAAGAATCAACACGAGACGGTGCCCGAGGTGGCCACGAGGAGGCAGGCGCGCCTGCCCTCTCGGGCGCGCCCGACCTCGTGGGCCCTCAGAAGGCGCTTGCTGCTATTCTTTGCTACAAGAAAGCTAATTTGGGGGGGGGGGGAATCATGGTGAAGGTTTCAATCCAATAGGAGTTACGGATCTCCGGATATAAAAGAAACGGTGCCAGGGGCAGAACTAGGGAATGCGGAAACAGAGAGAGACAGAGAGACATATCCAATCTCGGAGGGGCTCTTGCCCCTCCCACGGCATGGGAGCCAAGGACCAGAGGGGAAACCCTTCTACCATCTAGGGAGAAGGTCAAGGAAGAAGAAGAAGAAGGGGCTCTCTCTCCCCCTCGCTTCGGGTGGCGCCGGAATGCTGCCGGGGGCCATCATCATCACCGCGATCTTCACCAACACCGCCGTCATCTTCACAAACATCGCCATCACCTTCCCCCATCTATATTCAGCGGTCCACTCTCCCGCAACCCGTTGTACCCTCTACTTGAACATGGTGCTTTATGCTTCATATTATTATCCAATGATGTGTTGCCATCCTATGATGTCTGAGTAGATTTTCGTTGTCCTGTCGGTGATTGATGAATTGCTATGATTGGTTTAATTTGCTTGTGGTTATCTTGCTATCCTATTGTGCCCTCCGTGTCACGCAAGCATGAGGGATTCCCGCTGTAGGGTGTTGCAATACATTTATGATTCGCTTATAGTGGGTTGCTTGAGTGACAGAAGCATAAACCCGAGTAAGGGGGTTGTGGCATTTGGGATAAAGGGGACTTGATGCTTTAATGCTATGGTTGGGTTTTACCTTAATGATCTTTAGTAGTTGTGGATGCTTGCTAGAGTTCCAATCATAAGTGCATATGATCCAAGAAGAGAAAGTATGTTAGCTTATGCCTCTCCCACATAAAACTTGCTATCTGTCTAGTAAAGTAGTCAATTGCTTAGGGACAATTTCACAACTCCTACCACCACTTTTCCACACTCGCTATATTTACTTTATTGCTTCTTTATCTAAACAGCCCCTAGTTTATATTTACGTGCTCTTTATTATCTTGCAAACCTATCCTATCACACCTACAAAGTACTTCTAGTTTCATACTTGTTTTAGGTAAAGCGAACACTAAGCGTGCGTAGAGTCGTATCAGTGGCAGATAGGACTTGAGATAATATTTGTTCTACCTTTAGCTCCTCGTTGGGTTCGACACTCTTACTTATCGAAAGAGGCTACAATTATCCCCTACACTTGTGGGTTATCAAGACCTTTTTCTGGCGCCATTGCCGGGGAGTCATAGCGTGGGGTGAATATTCTCGTGTGTGCTTGTTTGCTTTATCACTAAGTAATTTTTATTTGCTGTTCTTAGTTGTTTTCTATCTTTAGTTATGGGTAGGAAACGCAAAATACCAAAAAAAATAGTTGTACCTACTGAAGCAATGGTTGAAGAACCACTCAAAATCTATCACACTCTTGAAGCTTTTTACTTGGATCATCTTCGATCCCTTTGTGCTCGTGCTGAAACCCCAACTACCTTAGTTGAGGGAAAATCTTTAGATGAGCATGCTTGTTATGTGCGACACCGTATATCTGAAAAAGAGAAACTTTTACTGGATCAAATTCATCGTTTCAATGCTATGCTTGGAATTTATGTGAAATATATGATGTTACTTGTTGTTCTGGAAACCCTAAGAAACACCTTCCCTACCAATGTGAGTTTATTGATAATGGAATCGTATCTTCATATGCTAAGGGTGTTTATAATTACTATGATGTTCAACAAATTGAAGAAATTGTTGCTTTTAAGGATGCTTATGAAATTCCTTCTTTGATTGAAACATATGATGCTACTCTTTACAAATCTAAAAAAATTGCCATACTTAAATATTTTTATGATAATTATGCTTCTAATGCCTATGTTAAACCATATATTGAGGAATTCTCCGTTGTCCAAGAAGAGATTAATATTTTGCAGGAGTCTATGGAAGAAGGAATTGATGAAACTGTGAGCTCATTGGATGAAAAAGATGATGAGGAGAGCGAAGAACAAAAGGAGGAAGAGCGGATTAGCTACCCGTGCCCACCTTCTAATGACAGTAACTCTTCAACTCATACATTGTTTAATTTCCCTTCGTGCTTATCGAAGGATGATTGTTATGATGATTGTCATGATCCCGCTGATTCTCTTGAAATATCCCTTTTTGATGATGCTTGTGGCCAAGATGCCAATATGAATTATGCTTATGGATATGAACTTGCTATAGTTCCTTGTGTTAAACATGAAATTGTTGCTATTGCACCCACGCATGATAGTCCTATTATCTTTTTGATTTCTCACGACTACACTATATCGGAGAAGTTTGTGCTTATTAAGGATTATATCGATGGGTTGCCTTTTACTACTACACATGATGATTTTGATAGATATAATATGCATGTGCTTGCTGCTCCTACTTGCAATTATTATGTGATAGGAACTATATCTCCACCTCTCTATGTTTCCAATATGATAAAATTGCAAGAAACTGCTTATACTATGCATTGGCCTTTACTATGTGTGCATGAATTGTTCTTTTATGACATGCCGATGCATAGGAAGAGAGTTTGACTTCGTTGTTGCATGATATATGTTACTTTATGCTCACTACTAAATTACAAATCACTGCTAATTAAAATTGGCTTTGATATACCTTGGGATTTGGGTGGATCCATTACTTGAGCACCTTATGCCTAGCTTAATGGCTTTAAAGAAAGCGCTGCCAGGGAGACAACCCGGAAGTTTTAGAGAGTCATTTATTTATGTTGAGTACTTTTATATAGTTTAAAAACAAAAAAAATAAAGAGGGAACCCAAAACCTTTCAAAAGGAAAGTGAAAGTAAGAAAGACAAGCATTGTTGAAGTGGGGGAGCTCCTTGAACTTTGTTCATGCTCACAGAAACTTTGTGAATCTTGATTATCGAAACTTTTCATCAAAAATAATTATCCCCTTGGACAGCTCCATTGTATTATAAAAATAATGTGCCAAGGTTTGCCTTTAGGATGTTTAAAATGCTTGTTGGTTTGTACGGTGCAGGACAGAAACTTTGGCTGTAGTGCGAGATTTTACAATTTTTTTTCTGGAACGTCAAATGGTTCTGATTCGTTTTACACTGTATTTCTATACAAATTGTTTATTTTTCCTAATTTTAGTAGATTTTTTGGGGTACCATAAGTATAGTGAATGTTCAGATTGCTACAGACTGTCCAGTTTTTGACAGATTATGTTTTTGATGCATAGTTTACTTGTTTTGATGAAACTATCAATTCCTATCTGTGGATTAAGCCATGAAAATCTATATTACAGTACACACAATGCAAAAACAAAATATGAATTGGTTTTCAACAGTACTTAGAGTAGTGATTTTCTTTATTATACTAACGGATCTTACCGAGTTTTCTATTGAAGTTTTGTGTGGATGAAGTGTTTGATCGAGGAGGTCTCGATATGAGGAAAAGGAAGAGAGGAAAGAGCTCAAGCTTGGGAATGCCCGAGCCACCCCAAGTAAATATTCAAGGAGACTCAAGCATCTAAGCTTGGGGATGCCCCGGAAGGCATCCCCTCTTTCTTCAACAAGTATCGGTATGTTTTCGTATTCGTTTCATTCATGTGATATGTGCAAATCTTGGAGCGTCTTTTGCATTTTTTTCATTTTTCTTTTATGTACCATGCTGGTATGAGATAGTCCTTGGTTGATTTATAGAATGCTCGTTGCACTTCACTTAAATCTTTTGAGTATGGCTTTATAGAATGCTTCATGTGCTTGACTTATATCATTTGAAGTTTGGATTGCCTTTTTCTCTTCACATAGAAAACCGCCATTTGTAGAATGCTCTTTTGCTTCAGTTATATTTGTTAAAGTGTGGGCATATCTTTTGTAGAAAGAATTAAACTCTCTTGCTTCACTTATATCTATTTAGAGAGATGACAGGAATTGGTCATTCACATGGTTAGTCATAAAATCCTACATAAACTTGTAGATCGTTGAATATGATAGGTTTGATTCCTTGCAATAGTTTTGTGATATAAAGGTGGTGATATTAGAGTCATGCTAGTTGAGTAATTGTGAACTTGATAAAATACTTGTGTTTAGGTTTGCAAGTCCCGTAGCATGCATGTATGGTAACCGTTGTGTGACAAATCTGAAGCATGAGGTGTTTCTTTGATTGTCTTCCTTATGAGTGGCGGTCGGGGACGAGCGATGGTCTTTTCCTACCAATCTATCCCCCTAGGGGCATGCGTAGTATTACTTTGCTTCGAGGGCTAATAAACTTTTGCAATAAGTGTATGAGTTCTTTATGACTAATGTGAGTCCATGGATTATACGCACTCTCACCCTTCCATCATTGCTAGCCTCTTCGGTACCATGCATTGCCCTTTCTCATCTCGAGAGTTGGTGCAAACTTCGCCGGTGCATCCAAACCCCGTGATACGATACGCTCTATCACACATAAGCCTCCTTATTTCTTCCTCAAAACAGCCACCATACCTACCTATTATGGCATTTCCATAGCCATTCCGAGATATATTGCCATGCAACTTCCATCATCATCATATACATGACTTGAGCATTCACTGTCATATTGTCTTGCATGATCGTAAGATAGCTAGCATGATGTTTTCATGGCTTGTCCGTTTTTTGTTATCTTTGCTATGCTAGATCATTGCACATCCCGGTACACTGCGGAAGCATTCATATAGAGTCATATCTTTGTTCTAATATCGTTGTAATATCGAGTTGTAAGTAAATAAAAGTGTGATGATCATCATTAATAGAGCATTGCCACATGAAAAAAAAAAGAAAAAGGAAAAAAAGGAGAGGCCAAAGAAGCCTAAATAAAAAAGGGGGCCAAAGAAGCCCATTCAAAAAAAGAGGGGCAATGTTACTATCCTTTTACCACACTTGTGCTTCAGAGTAGCACCATGTTTTTCATATAGAGAGTCTCCTATGTCATCACTTTCATATACTAGTGGGAATTTTCATTATAGAACTTGGCCTGTATATTCCAACGATGGGCTTCCTCAAATGCCCTAGGTCTTCATGAGCAAGCAAATTGGATGCACACCCACTTAGTTTTCAGTTTGAGCTTTCATACACTTATAGCTCTAGTGCATCCGTTGCTTGGCAATCCCTACTCCTCGCATTGACATCAATTGATGGGCATCTCCATAACCCGTTGATTAGCCATGTTGATGTGAGACTTTCTCCCTTTTTGTCTTCTCCACATAACCTCCACCATCATATTCTATTCCACCCATAGTGCTATATCCATGGCTTGCGCTCATGTACTGCGCGAGGGTTGAAAAAGCTGAAGCGCGTTAAAAAGTATGAACCAATTGCTCGGCTTGTCATCTGGGTTGTGCATGATGGGAGCATTTTGTGTGACGAAAATGAAGCATGGCCAAACTATATGATTTTGTAGGGATAAGCTTTCTTTACCTATGTTATTTTGATAAGACATAATTGCTTGGTTGGCATGCTCGAAGTATTCTTGTTTTTATGTCAAATGATAGACTATTGCCTTGATTCACTCGTGTATTAATATTCATGCCATGATTAGATATATGATCAAGATTATGCTAGGTAGCATTCCACATCAAAAATTATCTCTTTTATCATTTACCTACTCGAGGACGAGCAGGAATTAA
The DNA here is from genome assembly GCA_021437245.1 of Aegilops speltoides. NCBI lineage: Eukaryota > Viridiplantae > Streptophyta > Magnoliopsida > Poales > Poaceae > Aegilops > Aegilops speltoides. The sequence continues at coordinate 379,083,331 of CM038146.1, forward strand.
GCTTGGGGATGCTGATATGTCTCCGTCGTATCTATAATTTTTGATTGTTCCATGCCAATATTCTACAACTTTCATATACTTATGGCAACTTTTTATATTATTTTTGGGACTAACATATTGATCCAGTGCCCAGTGCCAATTCCTTTTTTATGTTTCACAGAAACCCCATATCAATCAGAGTCCAAACGGGATAAAAACGGGCGGAGAATATTTTTGGAATACTTGGGAAATATGGGAGGAAGAATCAACACGAGACGGTGCCCGAGGTGGCCACGAGGCAGGGGGGCGTGCCTGCTCCTACTGGGCTCGCCCCTGACCCTCGTGGGCCCCTCGTAAGGTGGTTGCTGCTATTCTTTTGCCGCAAGAAAGCTAATTTTCGGAAAAAAAATCGTGGTGAAGTTTCAATCCAATCGGAGTTATGGATCTCCGGATATAAAAGAAACGGTGCCAGGGTAGAATCAGGGAACGCAGAAACAGAGAGAGACAGATCCAATCTCGGAGGGGATCTCGCCCCTCCCACGCCATGGGAGCCAAGGACCAGAGGGGAAACCCTTATCCCATCTAGGGAGAAGGTCAAGGAAGAAAAAGAAGAAGGGGGGCTCTCTCCCCTCGCTTCCGGTGGCGCCGGAACACCGCTGGGGGCCATCATCATCACCGCGATCTTCACCAACACCGCCGTCATCTTCACCAACATCTCCATCACATTCCCCATCTATATTCAGCGGTCCACTCTCCCGCAACCCGATGTACCCTCTACTTGAACATGGTGCTTTATGCTTCATATTATTATCCAATGATGTGTTGCCATCCTATGATGTTAGAGTAGATTTTCGTTGTCCTATGGGTGATTGATGAATTGCTATGATTGGGTTAATTTGCTTGTGGTTATGTTGCTGTCCTATTGTGCCCTCCGTGTCACGCAAGCATGAGGGATTCCCGCTATAGGGTGTTGCAGTACGTTCATGATTCGCTTATAGTGGGTTACTTGAGTGACAGAAGCATAAACCCGAGTAAGGGGGTTGTGGCGTTTGGGATAAAGGGGACTTGATGCTTTAATGCTATGGTTGGGTTTTACCTTAATGATCTTTGATAGTTGCGGATGCTTGCTAGAGTTCCAATCATAAGTGCATATGATCCAAGAACAAAAAGTATGTTAGCTTATGCCTCTCCCACATAAAAATTGCTATCGGTCTAGTAAAGTAGTCAATTGCTTAGGGACAATTTCACAACTCTTTCCTCCTACCACCACTTTTCCACACCCGCTATATTTACTTTATTGCTTCATTATCTAAACAGCCCCTAGTTTATATTTACGTGCTCTTTATCATCTTGCAAACCTATCCTATCACACCTACAAAGTACTTCTACTTTCATACTTGTTTTAGGTTGAGCAAACACTAAGCGTGCATAGAGTCATATCAGTGGCAGATAGGACTTGAGAGAATATTTGTTCTACCTTTAGATCCTCATTGGGTTCGACACTCTTACTTATTGAAAGAGGCTACAATTATCCCCTACACTTGTGGGTTATTGATACGTCTCCGTCGTATCTATAATTTTTTATTGTTCCATGCCAATATTATTCAACTTTCATATACTTTTGGCAACTTTTTATACTATTTTTGGGGACTAACATATTGATCCAGTGCCCAGTGCCAGTTCCTGTTTGTTGCATGTTTTATGTTTCGCAGAAACCCAATATCAAACAGAGTCCAAACGGGATAAAAACGGGCGGAGAATTATTTTAGAATATTTGTGATTTTTGGGAGGAAGAATCAACGCAAGACGGTGCCCGGGGGGACCACGAGGCAGGGGGCGTGCCCTGGACCCTCGTGGGCACCCCGTAAGGCAGTTTACGCTTTTCTTTTGCCGCAAGAAAGCTAATTTTATGACAAAAATCTGGGCGAAAGATTCACCCCAATCGGAGTTACGGATCTCCGAATATAAAAGAAACGGTGAAAGGGCAGAATCTGAGAACGCAGAAACAGAGAGAGACAGAGAGATAGATCCAATCTCGGAGGGGCTCTCGACCCTCCCACGCCATGGGAGCCAAGGACCAGAGGGGAAACCCTTCTCCCATCTAGGGAGAAGGTCAAGGAAGAAGAATAAGAATAAGGGGGGCTCTCTCCCCCTTGCTTTTGGTGGCGCCAGAACGCCGCCGGGGGCCGTCATCATCACCGCGATCTACACCAACACCTCCGCCATCTTCACCAACATCTCCATCACCTTCCCCCATCTATCTACAGCGGTCCAGTCTCCCACAACCCGCTGTACCCTCTACTTGACCATGGTGCTTTATGCTTCATATTATTATCCAATGATGTGTTGCCATCCGATGATGTGTTAGTAGATTTTCATTGTCCTACCGGTGATTGATGAATTGCTATGATTGGTTTGAATTGCATGTTTTATTATTGGTGCTATCCTATTGCGCCCTCCGTGTCACGCAAGCGTGAGGGATTCCCGCTGTAGGGTTTGCAATATGTTCATGATTTGCTTATGGTGGGTGGCGTGAGTGACAGAAGCACAGACCCGAGTAAGTAGGTTGTTTGCATATGGGATAAAGGGGACTTGATACTTTAATGCTATGGTTGGGTTTTACCTCAATGATCTTTAGTAGTTGCGGATGTGTAGGATCGTTGAAGGCAAGAGTGTCTAGAGGGGGGGTGATTAGACAACTCGACAAGATAAAAGTTTATGCCTTTTGATTAACATAAGTTCTTAGCAAGTTCATAATGAAGATCAAGTCAAGCATCATGCATACAAGTCGAGCAACATACTAAACATGCAATCTAGAGTATAGGGCAGCGGAAAGTAAATTGCACGAATAGTAAGGGAGAGATTGTGAAGAGCAAACGCAATTTGGAGACACGGAGATTTTTCTCGTGGTTCCGATAGGTGGTGCTATCGTCAATCCACGCTGATGGAGACTTCAACCCACGGAGGGTAACGGCTGCGAGAGTCCACGGAGGGCTCCACCCACGAAGGGTCCACGAAGAAGCAACCTTGTCTATGCCATCATGGCTTACGCCCACGGAGGACTAGCCTTACTCGGGGTAGATCTTCACGAAGTAGGCGATCTCCTTGCCCTTACAAACTCCTTGGTTCAACTCCACATCATGACGGAGGCTCCCAAGCGACACCTAACCAATCTAGGAGGCACCACCTCCAAAAGGTAATAGATGGGGTTGGTGATGATGAACTCCTTGCTCTTGTGCTTCAAATGATAATCTCCCCAACACTCAACTCTCCTCACTGATTTTGCTGTGGTGGAAGAAAGGATTGAGTGGAAAGCAACTTGGGAAGGCTAGAAATCAAGTTTCATATGGTAGGAGTGGAGCAACTTGATCTCAACACAAGGGTAGGTAGTTTTCTTCTCGAAATGTAAGGTAGGAGTGGTAGTTCTTTCGATGGCTCTCTCCACGAATGAAGAGGAGGTGGAGGGTATTTATAGCCTCCACACAAAATCCAACTGCTACACACATTTGACCAATCTCGGTCGGACCGAAGTTGACAACTCGGTGAGACCGAAAGTTCAAATCTTGTGAACGTTGGGATTTTCGGTGGGACCGAAAATACAATCTCGGTTAGTCCGATTCTTCCAAAGTCTAGGGTTTGCCAATCTCGGTGGGACCGACTTTCTCATCTCGGTGACACCGATTTGAGTCTGTAGTTTCTGAAGCTTGGCAACACCAATTTCGTATGACCGAGTTTGGAATCGGAAAATCCGAGATTCTTAGGGTTTGGCTATATGGCTGAGGTGGTTCATCTCGGTGTGACTGGGTTTGGAATCGGTGGGACCGAGATTACTTATGGGTTTATGTTGGAATGAAAGATTGCTGATAGTTTGAGAGATAAATCACTAAGCACTTAGAGCAACCAGATCATTATCATAACCTCATCCCCTTTTAATAGTATTGGCTTTCCTATGGACTCAATGTGATCTTTGATCACTAAACCAAAAATGGAGTCTTGAGCTTTTTGCCAATGCTTTCCTTAGCATCTTAGGGGTTCACCTTTCTAGTCCTTTTGCCATGCCAGAGTGATTGACTTTCCTGAGACATACTTGATAAAAGCATTAGTCCAACCACAAAGTATGTTGTCATTAATTACCAAAACCACCTAGGGAGCAAATGTGCTTTCAATCTCCCCCTTTTTGGTAATTGATGGCAACACACAGAAAAAGATATCAAAGCTTACTGAAAGAAAGACAGGATTATCATTAAAGCTTTGACAAACATGTAGTACACAAGCTCCCCCTACAAGTGTGCAAGATTTTAGATTTTGGTTTTGGACTGCCACAAGCACACATGAGAGAAAAGCAAGATGTGCTACATGCAGCTTGGCTATATGCATCAGAGCAGATGAAGGTAAATGAGAGATGATACATATGTGCATGGTGATTTCTTGCAAACAAGTATTCACAAGCAAGTCACCATCATGCACATTCTGCAAGATGCATATACTTACCTTGGAGTTCCTTGGTATTGTACCAAGAAATAAACTTGGGAAAACAGGTTAGATAACACAAGAGTAGTTCTTGACCAATAGCAAGAACATCAAGAGTACCAAGCCAGGATGACATGTATAAAGAGTGTCTCATGTTGAGCACTAGCTTGAGTCAGCCAACATGTCTCCCAAGACTAAAAGATTTTCAATGAGCTCTGAGAGAATTTTGCTTTTCATAAGATACCAATTGTGATCTTTTAAGATACCAATTGTATAAGATACCGATTTTACTTTTCAGAAGATACTCATAGTGAGAGCAAGAGAAGCAAAATCAAGAGAATAATGCCAAATGTATTATCACAGTGAAATATATGGCAAAGCTTTGATGTGATCCTCTCCCCCTTAAGGTAAGATTGTTCTTCTCCCCTTATCCTCCAATCTTCCCTTAAGCTCCCCAGCTCCCCCTAAATCTTCTCCCCCTTTGACATCAAGTGCCGAAAAGGACAGTAAACCAGGAAGGGCAGGAAAGAATTGGGTTCCTTAAGAATCACAACTGAGCAAATTAAGTATGCAGAAGAGATCATTTAGATGAGCTGTAGAAGATGATATCCTGGTGAATTTAAATCGGTGACACCGAATTGATATGGATCGGTGAGTCCGAAAGTCAGAGACTTAGGGCAGATCCTTTTCGGTCGCATCAAGTGATTGAATCGGTGACTCCGAGTTTAATTCCAAGGAAATACAGAAATAATTCAGCTCACTTTGCAAGGAATGTTTCAGAAGATTTGCAATGAATTTGTAAATGAATTTCAGGGAATTTATCAGAGCTAAAGGATATACACAAGAACAGAAGAAACAGAAATGAAAAAGATTGCTAGATGAATGTTTTTTTTTTAAAAAAAAGGAAAAACTCAACAAGAGAATCAAAAGAGACAATAGCAAAACTCCAAAACATATGTACTTCATCTAGACAAGGGTCGGCAACTAGGTCACCTATGTTTGAGTATATTGACTTAGGAGTCAAATGAGAACATTTGATCATAGGTCATACTCATCGTTTAAGCTCAAAATGGGGTTACCATTTTTCGATTAAGCATTTGATGTGATCACATCTTTTGAAGCTGCTTGTACTCATGACTTTGAGCAAAGCTTTTTCAAGATGTGAAAGACATACCTTGGGCTTGTTGTTGCTTGTTCTCATGTAGGTGAACTTGATGTAGATGCTCATAGAATGTGAAGTTGGAGCGCCATTACCAAATGTATAGTTCATCTTCCTACATGGGTTAGGCAAGCAAGGAAATACTCAAGAAAATCCAATATGACATGAGTGAAGTACTAGAAGTATATGGTGTCAAAAAGGATATGTGGAATTTTGTTCCTTGAACTCAACATCCCAAGAGCTAGATACTTGGTCAATGACAAGATTACTCATGATCTGAGTGAGTGTGATAATCTTGTAGAATGTAGACCATCCAAGTACCTGCAAGGAGTTAGATGCAATACAAGGGGGCAAATGTGTCCAAGACATATGATCATCATCATAAGAGAAATATCAAGGATTAGTCAATTTGGCTCAGCCTTGCATGCATCAATGGAGTTTTCACTCCAAGTTTGAAGCATCAATGATGTTCAACTCACTCCTTAAGCGACAAAACACTTTCTCATCAAGTGGTTTTGTGAAGATATCTGCAAGCTGTTTGTCAAGATTTAACATGCTTAAGATCAATGTCACCCTTAGCAATGTGATCACGAATAAAATGATGACGAACTTCAATGTGTTTCGATGCGAGAGTGTTGCACGGATTGTGTCCAATCTTAATTGCACTCTCATTGTCACAAAGCAAAGGAACATGTCTCGCATGTATCCCATAGTCCTTAAGCATTTGTTTCATCCATAGCAACCGAAAGCACAACACTAACCAGCAGCAATGTATTACGCTTCGCAAGAGATAATGATATCGAATTTTGTTTCTTGGATGAGCAAGATACAAGGATCGACCGAGAAATTGACATGTACCGAAGTTGACTTTCTATCTATCTTGTCTCGGCATAGTCCGAGTCGGAATAGCCAACAAGATCGAAAGAGGCCCTCTTAGGATACCAAATGCCAAAGTTAGGTGTGTGTATCAAATATCTCACAATTCTTTTAACAGCTTTAAGATGACATTCTTTAGGAGCAGTTTGATATCGAGCACACATGCATACACTCAACATTATATCAGGACGAGAAGCACAGAGATATAATAGAGAACCAATCATGGATCGATAAACCTTTTGATCAACAGGTTCTCCATCTTTAGTCAAGTCATTATGTCCATTAGTAGGCATGGGGGTTCTCATACCTTTGCTCTCTTGCATGTTGAACTTCTTGAAGAGATCCTTAGTGTACTTAGTTTGTGAGACAAAGGTACCCTCCTTAGATTGCTTGATTTGCAATCCAAGGAAGAACTTGAGTTCACTCATCATGGACATCTCATACTTCTCCGACATAAGCTTCCCAAACTTCTCACTAAAATCAGGGTTAGTTGATCCAAAGATAATATCATCGACATATATTTGGCACACAAATAGTTCTCCGTCAACCCTTTTGTGAATAGTGTTGAGTCAATTTTACCAATTTCAAATCCTTTTTCAAGAAGAAAACTAGTCAAGCATTTGTACCAAGCTCTAGGGGCTTGTTTAAGACCATAAAGAGCTTTGTGCAATTTGTAAACATGATTGGGCTTTTTAGGATTCACAAACCGGAGGTTGTTTTACAAAACTTCCTCCTCAATTTCACCATTTAGGAAAGCACTTTTAATGTCCATTTGATAGAGAGTAATGTTATGGTGGTTGGCATAAGCAAGAAGAATGCGAATGGACTCAAGTCTAGCAACGGGGGCGTAGGTCTCACCATAGTCCATACCTTCGACTTGTGTGTAACCTTGTGCTACGAGACGAGCCTTGTTGCGGATGACTTGTCCATCTTCATCTTGCTTGTTCCGAAACACCCATTTGGTTCCAATGATGTTTTGGTCATCATTGGGCTTCTCTACCAAAGACCAAACGTTGTTCCTCTCGAAGTTGTGCAGCTCTTCATGCATAGCGTTCACCCAATCCGGGTCTTCAAGCGCTTCTTCTACCTTCATAGGTTCAAGACTGGAAATAAATGAGTAATGCTCACAAAAGTTAGCTAAACGAGTTTTAGAGCGAGTGATTCTCCCGGAGTCGATGTCATTCATCATTTGTTCCACGGGATGGTCCTTCTTGACTCTTTCTCGAACTCGGGATAGCTTTTGTCGTGGTCGTGGCTGAGCTTCCTCATCATCCTCATCTTCTTCTTCATCTGTGTTGTTGGTGTTGTCTTGAGGTGGTGGAGAAGGAGGTTGTGGTGGATCTTCTTGTCGCACTTCCTCATCTTGGTGAGTTCCACTTGTGGAAGCCTCCATGTTGCCTTGAGGTTCACCTTGCCGTGAGGTAGGGGCTCCACATATGTAGATGAGGTACTCTCCTTCACTTCCATGGGACTAATCTTTCCAATGGATAAATCTTGAATGGCTTCCGATGGGTCCTTGTCTCCTACATCAATAGGCACTTGCTCTACTTATGAGCCATTAGATTCATCAAACTTCACATCTACCGTCTCTTCAACCTTTCGGTGAAATTATTGTAGACACGGTAGGTGTGAGAGTTTGATCCATAACCGAGGAAAAAGCCTTCATGAGTTTTAGGAGCAAATTTAGACCGACGATGCTTATCAAGAATATAGCATTTTGAACCAAAGACACGAAAATATCCCACTTGGGGTTTGTTACCCGTAAGGAGCTCGTATGAAGTCTTGCCGAGGAGCTTGTGAAGATAAAGTCTGTTGATGGCATGACAAGCTGTCTCGACGGCTTCACCCCAGAAGTGTTTTGGTGTCTTGTATTCATCAAGCATAGTCCTCGCCATTTCAATGAGTGTTCGGTTCTTCCTCTCAACAACCCCGTTTTGTTGAGGTGTGTACGTAGCTGAGAACTCATGTAGAATCCCTTCCTCATCGAGAAAAGAGTCCACATGGGCGTTCTTGAACTCCGTTCCGTTGTCACTCCGAACCTTCTTGATCTTCACCTCAAATTGATTCTGAGCCTTTCTAGCAAAGGTTTTGAAGATTTTTGAACTCGCGATTTGTCCTCAAGGAAAAATACCCACGTAAATCTGGAAAAGTCATCAACAATAACTAGACCAAAGGAGTTACCACCAAGGCTTTTGTAAGCATTGGGACCGAAGAGATCCATATGAAGAAGCTCAAGCGGTCTCCTTGTGGTCATGATATTCTTCACGGGATGACTTCCACCTACTTGTTTTCTGCTTGACATGCACCGCAGAGTCTATCTTTGTCAAAGAAAACATCTTTTACACCAAGTATGTGATCACCTTTGATTAGCTTATCTAAATTTCGCATACCAACATGTCCAAGCCTTCTATGCCAAAGCCAACCTTTAGCAGATTTAGCAATAAAGCAAGTTCTAGGTTGAGCTTTCTTAGTGAAATCGACAATGTATAGGTCACCTCTACGAATGCCAGTAAAAACCATGTTATGATTGTCACTACTGAAAAACTTGGCAATCTACTTTGGTGAATAGCACGTTGAATCCAAAGTCAGCTAATCTAGACACGGAAAGTAAATTGTATCCAAGCGATTCAACAAGCATGACATTTTTAATGGAGCTATCATGAGATATGGCCACCTTACCAAGGCCAAGTACCTTACCCTTGGAGTTGTCTCCAAAAGTCACATACTTGCGTGGACCATTGTTCTTTGCAAGCTCTCGAAACATGTCTTCATCTCCGGTCATGTGATCGGTGCATCCACTATCAAGAATCCATTCTTTTCCACCGGATATGTAGTCTCTCAGATTTGCCATAAGACTGAGACTCTTCATGATCTTGTCTAGCTCGGTGTCCGAATCGGAGTAATCGTCATCATGCTCATGCTCATCATCATATTGACCCATAGATAATTCATCATCAATACCTAGGTCAATTTGACAATGACTTGCATCAGTTTTATCAACGTGATAATAATCATCGGAATGCAATACAAGAGCATTTCTAACAAGAACATTAATAAGTCCGGAATCACCCTTCCGTTTTATAAGATCACGAAGCTCAAAAAAGCATTTATCAAAGTTGGGATCATTGGGGCGCAACATATCAAATTCAACAGTCTTGTATAGAATTTCATCAAGACCTCTCAAAGAGTAGTCCGGATAAAGTTCTTCCAAGAACTTCCACATAGCATGAGCGCACTCAAAGTTTGTGACAAGCTTAAGCAAGTTATCCGGCAAGCCTCTAATGATAAGATTGACAGTTCTAAGGTTACGAAGCAAATTAAGCTCTTCATCCATAGTGGGGTGCAAGGGGTCAAATGGTGGTACATATGGGGTTTCAACATATTTGCGCAAGTTGTATATCTTAAAGATAGCAAGCATTTCAATCCTCCACGAGTTATAAGATGCTCCATCAAGGATAGGCACTCTATGACTAACACTCCCAAACGTAGACACGTCCATCTTCCTCCAATGGTGTGCAAACCAAAGCAATGGAGACCAAAGCTCTGATACCAATTGTAGGATCGTTGAAGGCAAGAGTGTCTAGAGGGGGGGTGATTAGACAACTCGACAAGATAAAAGTTTATGCCTTTTGATTAACATAAGTTCTTAGCAAGTTCATAATGAAGATCAAGTCAAGCATCATGCATACAAGTCGAGCAACATACTAAACATGCAATCTAGAGTATAGGGTAGCGGAAAGTAAATTGCACGAATAGTAAGGGAGAGATTGTGAAGAGCAAACGCAATTTGGAGACACGGAGATTTTTCTCGTGGTTCCGATAGGTGGTGCTATCGTCAATCCACGTTGATGGAGACTTCAACCCACGGAGGGTAACGGCTGCGAGAGTCCACGGAGGGCTCCACCCACGAAGGGTCCACGAAGAAGCAACCTTGTCTATGCCATCATGGCTTACGCCCACGGAGGACTAGCCTTACTCGGGTAGATCTTCACGAAGTAGGCGATCTCCTTGCCCTTACAAACTCCTTGGTTCAACTCCACATCATGACGGAGGCTCCCAAGCGACACCTAACCAATCTAGGAGGCACCACCTCCAAAAGGTAATAGATGGGGTTGGTGATGATGAACTCCTTGCTCTTGTGCTTCAAATGATAATCTCCCCAACACTCAACTCTCCTCACTGATTTTGCTGTGGTGGAAGAAAGGATTGAGTGGAAAGCAACTTGGGAAGGCTAGAAATCAAGTTTCATATGGTAGGAGTGGAGCAACTTGATCTCAACACAAGGGTAGGTAGTTTTCTTCTCGAAATGTAAGGTAGGAGTGGTAGTTCTTTCGATGGCTCTCTCCACGAATGAAGAGGAGGTGGAGGGTATTTATAGCCTCCACACAAAATCCAACTGTTACACACATTTGACCAATCTCGGTCGGACCGAAGTTGACAACTCGGTGAGACCGAAAGTTCAAATCTTGTGAGCGTTGGGATTTTCGTGGGACGAAAATACAATCTCGGTTAGTCCGATTCTTCCAAAGTCTAGGGTTTGCCAATTTCGGTGGGACCGACTTTCTCATCTCGGTGACACCGATTTGAGTACTGATGTTCTGAAGCTTGGCAACACCAATTTCGTATGACCGAGTTTGGAATCGGAAAATCCGAGATTCTTAGGGTTTGGCTATATGGCTGAGGTGGTTCATCTCGGTGTGACTGGGTTTGGAATCGGTGGGACCGAGATTACTTATGGGTTTATGTTGGAATGAAAGATTGCTGATAGTTTGAGAGATAAATCACTAAGCACTTTAGAGCAACCAGATCATTATCATAACCTCATCCCCTTTTAATAGTATTGGCTTTCCTATGGACTCAATGTGATCTTTGATCACTAAACCAAAAATAGAGTCTTGAGCTTTTCTGCCAATGCTTTCCTTAGCATCTTAGGGGTTCACCTTTCTAGTCCTTTTGCCATGCCAGAGTGATTGACTTTCCTGAGACATACTTGATAAAAGCATTAGTCCAACCACAAAGTATGTTGTCATTAATTACCAAAACCACCTAGGGAGCAAATGTGCTTTCAGGATGCTTGCTAGAGTTTCAATCATAAGTGCATATGATCCAAGAAGAGAAAGTATGTTAGCTTATGCCTCTCCCTCAAATAGAATTGCAATAGTTATTACCGGTCTAGTAACATAGTCAATTGCTTAGGGACAATTTCAAAACTCCTACCACCACTTTTCCACACTCGCTATATTTACTTTATTGCTTCTTTATCTAAACAGACCCTACTTTTTATTTACGTGCTCTTTATTATCTTGCAAACCTATTCTATCACACCTACAAAGTACTTCTAGTTTCATACTTGTTTTAGGTAAAGCGAACGTCAAGCGTGCGTAGAGTCGTATCAGTGGCAGATAGGACTTGAGAGAATATTTGTTCTACCTTTAGCTCCTCGTTGGGTTCGACACTCTTACTTATCGAAAGAGGCTACAATTATCCCCTATACTTGTGGGTTATCAAGACCTTTTTCTGGCGCTGTTGCCGGGGAGTCATAACGTGGGGTGAATATTCTCGTGTGTGCTTGCTTGCTTTATCACTAACTGATTTTTATTTGCTGTTCTTAGTTGTTCTCTATCTTTAGTTATGGATATGGAACACGAAATACCAAAATAAATAGGTACTTGCTACTCATGGAGATGGGGAACCTCCTAAAACCCTCGATGCTCGTTATGTGAAAGAAATTATGTGCTACTTTGATAATCCTGAGAAAACCCCATTCAATTTTGTTATGGGAGACACGTTGGATCAACGTGAATACTTTAGGGATTATCGCTTGACACAAAAAGGGAAACTATTATGGGATCAAATTAATATGTTGTATTGGTTTGCTAGGCAACTATGCATGAGATATGATTATACTTGTTGCTCTAGGATGGAGGCTCCACACCTTCCCTTTTCATGCGAAATTAATGATGATAAAACCTTAGCTTCTTATGCTAATGGTATCTATGATTACTAAGATGTGGAAAAAATAGAAGAATTTGTTGCTTTTATGGGTGCTTATGAGATTGAATATGTGTTTAAAGAGTTTGACGATTTTGATGATTCAGTTTACAGACCTGAAAATTTTGCTATACTTAGATATTGCTATGAAAATTATGAATACAATTCCAATATTGATGCATTTATTGAGAAAGTCTCCGCTGTCCAAGAAGAGAATAATATTTTGCAGGAATCTATGGAAGAAGAAATTGATGAAACTGTGAGCTCATTGGATGAAAAAGATGATGAGGAGAGCGAAGAACAAAAGGAGGAAGAGCGGATTAGCTACCCATGCCCACCTTCTAATGAGAGTAACTCTTCAATTCATACATTCACTATAGGAATTAGCTACTTTGCCATCAGCCACGGCGGACGGCAAAGGCATGGATGGCGGATGGCAAAGGCCTTTGCCGTCCGCCGCGGACGGCAAAAGTGGATGGCAAAGTACGGGACGGCTAAGAGCTACATTGCCGTCTGCTTCGGGCGGCTGATGGCAAAGGGGCCTTTGCCATCAGCAGTGGACGGCAAAGAATGCAGACGGCAATAAATGTGATGTTACTCCGTTAGGTGGTTAACGGCAAGCCTTTGCCGTCGGCCGCTGACGGCAAACTTCGAAAGGCCTTTGCCGTCCGCCCAGAGGCAAAGTTTTTTTCTTTGCCGTCACCATCAGAGGCAAACCGACCAAATTGGTCACCTCCCAGAAGCACAGATTTTCGCCACATGGCCTCTTTGCCGCCCACTCGCCGATGGCAAAGGCCTCTTTGCCGTCGATGGCGCGTACGCAAAGAGCCCGTGATATTGTCTTTTATCCTGTTTTTTAATCCAACAATTTTCACAGAAATATATATGACATATATAGATATATTTCACAGGGCTATTTAACAGCACATAAGTTTCATCGTACATACATATATAGTTCCATCCACTCATACATAGCAAGTTGCACATACACATAAGTTGCAACCATTAGGAAGTTGCACATACATATTACAATGCAAAGTTTCATCAAGATAGCAAGTTCCATCGTAGCAAGCTAGAAGAATACTAGAAGAGAATGAAATAAAAAAACAAGCACTCCATCATAGCAAGCTAGCTTCCGAGAAGTGAATGAAATCTGCAAAATGGAAAATAAGAAAGTTAGGAAAAGGTGACTAGAAGAAGAAGCACACCATCGTTTGTGAGGTAACTTAGGTGAAATGGATCGTATATGAGCTAACTTAGGTAAAATGCATCATTTTAGAGCTAACGTAGGTAAAATGGATCGTTTATGAGCTAACTAAGCTAATTATTCCGTTTTTTACATAAGTAAGGTAAGTACATGTCATTATTGAGCAAAACTAGTTAACTAAGCATATTATAACTAACTTAGGTCATTTTGGAGGAAACAAAGCTAAGTATAGATCGTTTTAGAGCTAACTTAGGTAAAATGGCTGGTTTTGGAGGTTAGTAAGCTTATTAAGTGATTTTGCAGGAAAAGAAGCTAACTCTAGGTCATTAAGGTAAGCATATTGGATGAAATAAAGCTAAGTCTAGGTCTTTATGCATTTGTTAAGCAAAAGACTAGAAAAACTTACCTTGATCATGGAGGTGTGGGAGCGGGCTGGCTCATGCCAGTAGCTAGAGAAGGATCGTGTGATGCTTGTGTGGAGTTACGCTGCACCAAAGATCATTTCCAATGTTTCATTAGCATGATGACACTCAAATGTTAAGACTAGCAAGTAACGTCCATTCAAATTAAACTCACCATGGTCTCAGGAGCAATCTCTGGATCAATGGCTATGGAGCCACGGGACCTCCCGCCGCTAGATATCATCACCGCCTGGATTGTAGGGAATCGCTCGGGTTAAACTCCTCCCTTTCCTCGCCTTCCCCTTGACTTGCTTGTAAGAGGCAGTGTGGGCCATGGCATACAGGTCTTACCCCTCTGGCACCTTATCCGTCTTATTGTAGCATGCCTAAAAGAGAGAAACAAAGTAAATTAGTAATTAAAGGGCTCAAGCTAGCATGATGAATGAATTGCATTAATCATGAAGCAAACCACATACCCAATTCACCGAATCGATATAAGTGGAGCTACCTTGATGGTGTGGCACACCTTCAATTTGGGCACGTTGTCCTTGGCCTCGATCGGCTCCCTTCCATCTTTCAACACCGCCATGACAAAGAGTAAACGAAATTAGTACAACATAAAAAAATACCGACATGAATAATAATATGTATATCACTTAAGTGTATCATCATCAAGTACAACATAAAAAAATTGAATACCTGACACTACTAATAATCTCGATCAGTATCATCAATAAATGCATAATCATCATCATCACTATAATCAATGATGGGCTCATAGGGTTCAGTGGCATCAACATGTGGAAGGCCACCTTTACGTAATCGGTCAAGCATTGAGAGGTCGTCCGCAGCAGTAACCTCTTCTTGTTCCGGCTCTTCTTGTTCCTCCTCTGGGGTGATGTGGGATTCACTGTCGTTGTCTACTTCAATGTTTTGGGGTGAAGTATACGGTTCTTGAAACGCTTTTTGAAAGACGTGTCTCTTGGAAGAATTCTCCTTCATATGTATCGGGTTAATGTGAGGTTCATAATCCTCTTCCTTTGGGGAGATTGTCTAGCACGTGGCGGCACTTCATAAACCACATCCCAACCTTTCAGATTTGGATTAGTTTGGCAGGCCCAAGGTAGATAGAATACTTGGGTCGCCTGTTGAGCCGTAATATAGACATCAGGAACATCTAAATGGGTGCTTTGGTTGATTTCAACTAACCCTATATGTTCATGAGTCCTTCTAGTCTCCTTCGGCTGAAACCAATATCATTTGAAGACTACGACATTCGGTGGGTTTTCACCATAGAATAGAAGTTCATAAATTGCTTCAACTCTCCCATAATACTCGGTACCTCCTTCGCCGATAGCAGATACACAACAATTTGTAGACTTTCGGTCGGCCATAGATAGCTCTTTGCCATAGGTACAAAAACGATACCCGTTGATGTCGTATTTGTCAAATGAACGGACCTTATAGTCAAAACCATTAGCGACTTGTCTCAATTCGGCGTCCATAGACTCTGAATTAGCCTACAAGTTTAACATGAAAGGATTGTTGCATTACGCACAAATTAGCGAATGAAATGAAATTGTATAATAGAATTTACCGTTTGTTTGAACCAAGAGATGAAACCGGGATAGCCGCCTCCTTGCTTTGCGAGAAGCTCATACTCTTCGACAGAATCCTTTTGGATCACCGCTCCATACGAGAATAGGGTGACGTATCGACTGTATGAAATATCCAGGAATAAGAGCAGTTCAAAGGAAATAGATGTTGTGAAACAATGTACCGAGAACTTACTCGATGTATGGCCGCACTTCTATCAGGTTGTTGAAGATATACTACGAAATGGTCCGCCATTCTTCGTTATCCAAAGATACTGGATTTGAAACACTGGCGGGTGCGAGATTCCCTTTGAATAGGCTGAGGTTGGATCCACCCTTTTTAGGCTCGTCAGCATTGTATCGAGGCTTTGGATTATGCAAATGACGATTTTTGGTTTCGTAGTGTGCTGTCACGAAGTTTGCCGCCTCCCTAGTGATGAATGCCTCAGCCATAGACGCTTCAATTCAACCTTTATTTTTACATTTTTCTCGAAGCGTCTTCTGCATCCTCTCAGTTGGGTAGCACCAACAATTTTGCACGGGCCCCCCAATCTTTACTCGATCGGGAGATGCAAAATCAAATGTTGCATTGGATTAAAGAAGCCCAGTGGAAAGATCTTCTCTAACTTGCATATCAACTCTGGCGCCAACTCTTCCATTTCTTCTAGCACGCCAGGCGATAGTTCTTTCGCACAAAGAACACGGAAGAAATAGCTGAGTTACGCCAATATTAGCCATTCATCCTCGTGGATGAAGCCACGCAACATCACCGCATTACCCGCTCAATCCATATGTGCCAATCATGACTCTTGAGACCAAATATCTTCAATTTATCAAGACTCGCTCCCCTCTTTAGATTCGCTGCATACCCATCAGGGAACATCAACTGCATTTTCACCCACAAGATAATTTCCCTCATAGCTGGCCTTCCAAGATTGAACCATGTCTTTGGCTTCGTCCAGTTCTGCTTTCCTTTCGGTTCTTTCATGTTTTGTAACGGCCTATCACATAGCGCCTCCAGATCAACTCAAGCCTTAGTATTATCCTTTGACTTCCCATCTATGCCGAACAATGTACCAAAAAGTGCCTCGGTGATATTCTTCTCAGTGTGCATCACGTCGATGTTGTGTGGGCAAAGGAGGTCTTTGAAGTAAGGCAGATCCCATAAGCATGTTTTGTGAGTCCAGGCGTGCTCAGAATTATACCCCTTGAAGTACCTTGGACGCTCTGGATCTGGCTCGAGAGCGTTTAACTGATCCAGGGTCTATTGGCCTGTCAACGCAGGTGGTGCAGAGTTTTTTACAACTCTACCTCTGATGAAGTTCTTCTTGTCTTTCCTGAACTTATGGCGAGGATCTAGGAACTGTCTGTGCATGTCGAAGCAAGAAAACTTGCGACCGGCTTGAAGCCAATGAAACTCAAGAGCTCCCTTGCATGTGGGGCACGGGAACCTTCTATGCACACACCAGACAACGAATAGCGCATACGCCAGCAAGTCATGCATCGAATACATGTACCAGACACGCATTATGAAGTTTCGTTTGCTATAGGCATCGTATGTCTTGAACCCATTATCCCAGGCTTCTTGCAATTCGTCCTTAAGCGGCTGCATGTACACATTCATATTTTTCCCCGGATAATTGGGCCCTGGAATTATCAACGTCAGGAAAATGTTCTTTCTTTGCATAATCTGCCCGGGGGGAGATTGAGTGGAAAGACAAATACGGGCCAACAACTGTATTGGGCTGCCGTCATACCAAACACAATGAACCCATCGGTGTTGATGCCGACTCGAGGATGCCTCGGATCTGCCACTTTATCAGCATGTAATTCATCAAACTTTTTCCACGCAACACCATCCGATGTGTGTACCATCATCAGATTCCCATCTGCATCTAGTTCGGTTCTTTTGCCTGTTTTGTGCCATGTCATCTGTCTGGCCGTCTCTTCGACCATGAAAAGACGTTGAAGTCTTGGTACGATTGGCATATACCAAAGAACACTAACAGGGATTTTGGTCTGTGTCTTCTCACCCATACCGTTGTCTACCACAATATACCTGGAAGACTTGCAAATGGGACAATAGTTCAAGTCCGCATAGTCAAGCCCAAATAAGGCACATCCTTTCTCACGGGCATGTATCTTCTCATAGGGCATCTTGAGGCACGGAGGATTTTGTCCGACCGGTACAGGTTTGCGGGCATTACATGGCCTTTGGGTAGAAAGCATCCAAATCTTGTCATAATTGCGTCATAGCATTCTCTCGCCCAAGTTGAATCGAGCCTTCAAAGCCATTACTTGTGAGATGGCATCCAACCGACAAAGCTCGGTGTGCTCGTGGAGCGGACGTTTTGAAGACTCCAACATTTCATTGAAGGCCTTTGCAGATTCCTCCATCTCCTCGTCCAATCCGAGCATCATCATAGTCTTGCACCATGTTTTCCATCCGGTACCATGCTCGTCGGTGCGACGTTGATCCACCTCAGCTCGGTCACGTTGGGCGACTCACCATGAAATGTCCACACAGTATAATCGGGCGTAAAACCATTCTTTTGCAAGTGTTTACCCATTTCAGCCTCTGTCCTCTTTTCCCAATTGTCGCGATCGGAAACAGGGCACCAAGTTTTCCTCGGCCATTTACAATCGTCTTGCACAAACCCTTGGTTTTGTGAACCATTCAGCGCTCCATTTGTTCGACGAGTGTGACCGGTATACATCCACGCACGATCACTCATCTTGACTTTCGAGCTCTTGGACACACAACAATTATATATATAATTCACCATGTACATATTCATCAGTTGATCTACTTTGTCAATTTTATTACGTCCATGCAACCTACACTCTAATTAATAGGTAATGATAGGTCCTAATCCCACCCGAGTATGTGTAGATTGGGTTCATTTTCCCATGCTATGCTCCGGATCCGGCATAAAATTTGGCAGCACCTCCCGCTGTTCTCCGATACGTCTCGCAATAAGCAGAGGGATGTACCGGAGAACAACAGGGAGGCAATCGATTTAAATTTATGCATCGGATCCGGAGCAAAGCATATGGGAAAACGAACCCAATCTACACATACTCGGGCTGTCCATGGATAGCGTTGGACAATTCAAAAGAATCAAGGTTATAAATATGCAAATGCATGCATATTTATAACTATGACGATTTCGAACGGGAGACACATATTGGTTACGCATACTGATGATTCAAGACACATATATAACTAGATATCAAGTTTCATCGGCACGAACACCGGAACAGAGCAAATAATCAATGGGGGAGGAGGACATGTCAGTTGTGCTCACCCACGAACGAAGGGGCAGAGGTCATCAAACGCACGGCGAGGTCGTCGAACACCAAACCTCGCAGCGGTGAAACAACTGCACATTTAAATCAACCCGATCAACACAATTATATATGATGTTTTTCATAACAAAATCGAAAAATATATGACCTAACTACTAATTCACAAATATAAGACCCTGTCGGCCTCGGGGGGTCGGGTGTCGGGGTGTCTGGGTGTCGTGTCGGGGTCAGGGTGTGGTGTCGGGGTCGGGGTGTCGGGGTCGTAGGGGTCGGGTGTTGGGGGTCTGGGGGTCGAGGTCGGGGTGTTGGGGTCGGGGGTCGGGGTCGGGTGTTTCCTTCTATCCTTCTTCTTCTTTCTTTCTCTTCTTCTTCTTCTTTCCTTTCTTCTTCTTCTTCTTCCATCTTTTTTCTACTTTTTTACTTCTTTTCGTTTCTTCTTTTCTTCTTCTTCTACTTATTTTCTTCTTCTTCTTTTTTCATCTTTCTACTACTTCTACTTCTTCTACTTCTTCTAATTCTTTTCTAACACTAACACAATCTAGCACTAACAATTAAACAGCCAAAAAATGAAAAAACAGAAGAAAAAAAGTAGTAGTCCCTCACCGGAGCAATGGGACGGTCGACGGGGGGGCACCTGGCGACGGGAGGCACGGGGGCGGGCGGCAGGCGCCGGGCATGGTGGCGGGCGCGGGTGGGGGGGGGGGGGCGGGGCGGGTGGGGAGGGCGGGCGGGGGCGGGTGGGGGGGTGGCGGGCGGCGGAGGGTGGTGGGGCGACGGGTGTCGGGGGGGGGGGGGGCGGGGTGGTGGCTGACGGGCCAAGGTGCGGGGCGGGCGGCGCGGGCGGTAGGGCGGGGCGGCGCGCGCGGGCGGCGGTGGATCGCTAGGGCGGGCCGTCGGGAGGAGAAAGGAAGAGAAGGAGAGTAACGGCGGTGGCGTCCGTTAGATACTCGACTTTTGCCGTCCGCCATTCTTTGTCGTCCGCCGTTATCTCTCTTTGTCGTCTGCTAGCAGACGGCAAATAGGTGGGGTGTTAAGTTTTTTTTAAACGGGCGGGTGGGTGGGGGCCACCTCCCTCTTTGCCGTCAGGTGGCTGACGGCAAAGATTCTTTGCCGTCAGGTGGCTGACGGCAAAGATTCTTTGCCGTCAGGTGGCTGACGGCAACGAAATGGCGCATGGCAAAGAGCTTCTTTGCCGTCTGCCATTTCTTTGCCATCGGCTTTTGGTTAGCTGATGGCAAAGAGCTTATTTGCCGTCCGCTAGCATATGGCAAAGAGCTGGCTGATGGCAAAGTAGCTGATTCCAGTAGTGATTGCTTAATTTCCCTTCGTGCTTATCGAAAGATGATTGCTATGATGATTGTTATGATCCCGTTGATTCTCTCAAAATATCCCTTTTTGATGATGCTTGCTATGCTTGTGGCCAAGATGCCAATAGAATGATGCTTATGGAGATGAACTTGCTATAGTTCCTTATGTTAAACATGAAATTGTTGCTATTGCACCCACGCATGATAGTCCTATTATCTTTTTGAATTCTCCAAACTACACTATATCGGAGAAGTTTGTGCTTATTAAGGATTATATCGATGGGTTGCCTTTTACCATTGCACATGATGATTTTGATAGATATAATATGCATGTGCTTGCTGCTCCTACTTGCAATTATTATGAGAGAGGAACTATATCTCCACCTCTCTATATTTCCAATATGATAAAATTGCAAGAAACTGCTTATACTATGCATTGGCCTTTACTATGTGTGCATGAATTATTTTATGACATGCCGATGCATAGGAAGAGAGTTAGACTTCGTCATTGCTTCATATATGTTACTTTGTGCTCACTACTAAATTACAAATCATTTTTTATTAAAATTGGCTTTGATATACCTTGGGATCCGAGTGGATTCATTACTTGAGCACTATATGCCTAGCTTAATGGCTTTAAAGAAAGCACTACCAGGGAGATAACCCGGAAGTTTTAGAGAGTCATTTATTTCTATTGAGTGCTTTTATATAGTCTAAAAAAATAAAGAGGGGAACCCAAAACTTTTCAAAAAGGAAAGTGAAAGTGAGAAAGACAAGCATTGTTGAAGTGGAGAGCTCCTTGAACTTTGTTCATGCTCACGGAAACTTTGTGAATCTTAATTATAGAAACTTTTCATAAAAAATAATTATCCCCTTTTACAATTCCATTGTATTATAAAAATAATGTGCTAAGGTTTGCCATTAGGATGTTTACAATGCTTGTCGGTTTGTACGGTGCAGGACAGAAACTTTGGCTGTGGTGCGTGATTTTACACTTTTTACTGGAACGTCAAATGGTTCTGATTCCTTTTGCACTGTATTTCTATACAAATTGTTTATTTTTCCTAATTTCGGTAGAATTTATGGGGTACCAGAAGTATGGTGAATGTTCAGATTGCTACAGACAGTTCTGTTTTTGACAGATTCTGTTTTTGATGCATAGTTTGCTTGTTTAGATGAAACTATCAATTTCTATCAGTGGATTAAGCCATGGAAAAGTTATATTATAGTAGACACAATGCAAAAACAAAATATGAATTGGTTTGCAACAGTACTTAGAGTAGTGATTTGCTTTATTATACTAACGGATATTACCGAGTTTTCTGTTGAAATTTTGTGTGGATGAAGTGTTTGATCGAGGAGGTCTCGATATGAGGAAAAGGAAGAGAGGCAGGAGCTCAAGCTTGGGGATGCCCAAGGCACCCCAAGTAAATATTCAAGGAGACTCAAGCGTCTAAGCTTGGGGATACCCCGGAAGGCATCCCCTCTTTCTTCAACAAGTATGGGTATGTTTTCGAATTCATTTCGTTCATGCGATATGTGCAAGTCTTGGAGCGTCTTTTGCATTTAGTTTTCACTTTTCTTTTATGCACCGTGCTGGTATGAGATAGTCCTTGGTTGATTTATAGAATTCTCATTGCACTTCACTTATATCTTTTGAGTATGGCTTTATAGAATGCTTCATATGCTTCACTTATATCTTTGAAGTTTGGATTGCCTGTTTCTCCTCACATAGAAAACCGCCATTTGTAGAATGCTCTTTTTCTTCACTTATATTTGTTAGAGCGTGGGCATATCTTTTTTAGAAAGAATTAAACTCTCTTGCTTCACTTATATCAATTTAGAGAGATGACAGCAATTGTTCATTCACATGGTTAGTCATAAAATCCTACATAAACTTGTAGATCGCTGAATATGATATGTTTGATTCCTTGCAATAGTTTTGTGATATAAAGATGGTGATATTAGAGTCATGCTAGTGGGTAGTTGTGGATTGTAGAAACACTTGTGTTGAGGTTTGCAAGTCTCATAGCATGCACGTATGGTAACTGTTGTGTGACAACTTTGAAGCATGGGGTGTTTCTTTGATTGTCTTCCTTATGAGTGGCGGTCGGGGACGAGCGATGGTCTTTTCCTACCAATCTATCCCCTTAGGGGCATGCGTAGTAGTACTTTGCTTCAAGGGCTAATAAACTTTTGCAATAAGTATATGAGTTCTTTATGACTAATGTGAGTCCATGGATTATACGCACTTTTAACTTTCCATCATTGCTAGCCTCTTCGGTATCGTGCATTGCCCTTTCTCACCTCGAGAGTTGGTGCAAACTTCGCCGGTGCATCCAAACCCCGTGATATGATACGCTCTATCACACATAAGCCTCCTTATATCTTCCTCAAAACAGCCACCATACCTATCTATCATGGCATTTCCATAGCCATTCAGAGATATATTGACATGCAACTTCCATCATCATCATATACATGACTTGAGCATTTATTATCATATTGCTTTGTATGATCGTAAGATAGCTAGCATGATGTTTTCATGGCTTGTCCGTTTTTTTGATGTCATTGCTACACTAGATCATTGCACATCTCGGTACATCACCGGAAGCATTCATATAGAGTCATGTCTTTGTTTTAGTATCAAGTTGTAATATTGAGTTGTAAGTAAATAAAAGTGTGATGACCATCATTATAGAGCATTGCCCCATGAAAAAAAAGAGAGGCCAAAGAAGCCTAAATAAAAAAAGGGGGCCAAAGAAGCCCACCCAAAAAAAAGAAGGAAAAAAATAAAAAAAGAAAAGGGGCAATGTTACTATCCTTTTACCACACTTGTGCTTCAGAGTAGCACCATGTTCTTCATATAGAGAGTCTCCTATGTTATCACTTTCATATACTAATGGGAATTTTCATGATAGAGCTTGGCTTGTATATTCCAATGATGGGCTTCCTCAAATGCCCTAGGTCTTCATGAGCAAGCAAGTTGGATGCACACCCACTTACTTTTTAGTTTGAGCTTTAATACACTTATAGCTCTAGTGCATCCATTGCATGGCAATCCCTACTCCTCGCATTGACATCAATTGATAGGCATCTCCATAGCCCATTGATTAGCCGCGTCGATGTGAGACTTTCTCCCTTTTTGTCTTCTCCACATAAACCCCCACCATCATATTCTATTCCACCTATAGTGCTATATCCATGTCTTGCGCACATGTATTGCGTGAGGGTTCAAAAGGCTGAAGCACGTTAAAAAGTATGAACCAATTGCTCGGCTTGTCATCGGGGTTGTGCATGATGGGAGCATTTTGTGTGACGAAAATGAAGCATGGCCAAACTATATGATTTTGTAGCGATAAGCTTGCTTTGGCCATGTTGTTTTGAAAAGACATGATTGCTCTACTAGTATGCTCGAAGTATTATCATTTTATGTCAAATGATAGACTATTGCTTTGAATCACTCGTGTCTTAATATTCATGCCATGATTAGATATATGATCAAGATTATGCTAGGTAGCATTCCACATCAAAAATTATCATTTTTTATCATTTACCTACTCGAGGACGAGCAGGAATTACACTTGGGGATGCTGATACGTCTCCGTCGTATCTATAATTTTTGATTCCTCCATGCCAATATTATTCAACTTTCATATACTTTTGGCAACTTTTTATACTATTTTTGGGGACTAACATATTGATCCAGTGCCCAGTGCCAGTTCCTGTTTGTTGCATGTTTTATGTTTCGCAGAAACCCAATATAAAATGGAGTCCAAACGGGATAAAAACGGACTGAGAATTATTTTAGAATATTTGTGATTTTTGGGAGGAAGAATCAACGCGAGACGGTGCCCGAGGGGCCACGAGGCAGGGGGGCGCGCCCTGGACCCTCGTGGGCACCCCGTATCGCGGTTGACGTTCTTCTTTTGCAGCAAGAAAGCTAATTTTATGAGAAAAATCTGGGCGAAAGATTCACTCCAATCAGAGTTACGGATCTCTGGATATAAAAGAAACGGTGAAAGGGCAGAATCTGAGAACGCGGAAACAGAGAGAGACAGAGAGATAGATCCAATCTCGGAGGGGCTCTCGCCCCTCCCACGCCATGGGAGCCAAGGACCAGAGGGGAAACCCTTCTCCCATCTAGGGAGAAGGTCAAGGAAGAAGAAGAAGAAGGGGGGCTCTCTCCCCCTTGCTTCCGGTGGCACCGGAAGGCCACCGGGGGCCATCATCATCACCACGATCTACACCAACACCTCCGCCCTCTTTACCAACATCTTCATCACCTTCCCCCATCTATCTACAGCAGTCCACTCTCCCGCAATCCACTGTACCCTCTACTTGAACATGGTGCTTTATGCTTCATATTATTATCCAATGATGTGTTGCCATCCTATGATGTCTGAGTAGATTTTCATTGTCCTACCAGTGATTGATGAATTGCTATGATTGGTTTGAATTGCATGTTTTATTATTGGTGCTTTCCTATTGTGCCCTCCGTGTTGCGCAAGCTTGAGGGATTCCCGTTGTAGGGTTTGCAATATGTTCATGATTTGCTTATGGTGGGTGGCGTGAGTGATGAACATGCACCGAGTAAGTAGGTTGTTTGCGTATGGGATAAAGGGGACTTGATACTTTAATGCTATGGTTGGGTTTTACCTTAATGATCTTTAGTAGTTGCGGATGCTTGCTAGAGTTCCAATCAGAAGTGCATATGATCCAAGAAGAGAAAGTATGTTAGCTTATGCCTCTCCCTCAAATAGAATTGCAATAGTGATTACCGGTCTAGTAACGTATTTAATTGCTTAGGGACAATTTCACAACTCCTACCACCACTTTTCCACACTTGCTATATTTACTTTATTGCTTCTTTATCTAAACAACCCCTACTTTTTATTTACGTGCTCTTTATTATGTTGCAAACCTATCCTATCACACCAACAAAGTACTTCTAGTTTCATACTTGTTTTAGGTAAAGCGAACATCAAGCGTGCGTAGATTCGTATCAGTGGCAGATAGGACTTGAGAGAATATTTGTTCTACCTTTAGCTCCTCATTGGGTTCGACACTCTTACTTATCGAAAGAGGCTACAATTATCCCCTATACTTGTGGGTTATCAGTTATCAGCGCTCGGTCCCGAGCCGACATGGCACGGCTCCATCCACGGCGGCGTTGCCTGCCACTTCCTCCACGGCGTCGCTCCCTCGGTGGTGACGTCCACATCAGTAGGAGATACAGCTGCTTTGGCTCTCGCTCGCGCTGCTGCTCTGGTCTTGCTCTCGGTCCCCTGCCTGGTCTGCTCTTGCTCTCGCTCTTGCTCTTGCTTGCACTGCTGCTATACTCTTGCGCGCGCTGCTGCTGCACGAGCAGCCTATCTTGCTCTGCCTCGAGCCCCTGCAGCTGCTACCCGAGATGCTACTACACGACCAGTTGCCCTGGCTCTCGCACGTGTTGCTGCTGCTACTGCTTTTCTGCTACTAGTGCATTTAGTTTCGGCAGTAAAATTCAGTTTCGACAGTAAAATTTAGTTTCGGCATTTAATTCAGTTTCGACAATTAAGTCCAGAGATGAGCGGCTGATGTATTTTACATCTAGGACTTTGTGGTTATGTATTTTATGTCATCTATCGGAGATGCTATTAGAATTCCACTCAGGTTAACGTTGTCTCTCTTGTCCTGCTTCAGTCTTGCCGTCGTACAACTCACCGGAGTTGCTCCAACGATGAAACCCTCCATCACAGCGGAGCAGTACCCTGGGCTCCATCTCCAGACACCTAAGATCTTCTTCCCCTCCTCCGACAGCCAAATCAGCCAGAGCATCCTCACCGACCAACCCAATCACGTTGAGAACGACATGGCTTCGCCAAAGAGGTTGTACACTTGTTGCATCGCTTTTTTACTCTACATGTTATATATATTGTCCATTGAGCACATGTAGTACCGTGAAATACGATTAGTTTCTCCTACTATATGACAAGCAGTGAGGTACTAGGCAACTTAGCTATCCGTGATGGACTCTCTTGAGCACCATCATTATTTATCTCTGCGCGTTTGAGCTGTGCATTTGTAGATGGGCTTGGGTCCAAAGTAGTAGAAGTAGCACAAAAACATTTTTTGAGTGTAGGCTTTTCCCTGATCAAGCCTACCTACTAGAATCGCCAGTGCTTGAAAGGAAAAGTGAAGGAAAATATAGGAATTGGAAAGTTTCCTATGGCTACTAATGCATTTGGTTCAAAGGAATTGAGCAAAGGAAAACTATAGGATTTGTTCCTTTATTGTCTCCTTGATCGAAAGAAAAACCGTAGGAATTTTAATATCCACCTGTCCTCCTTTTCAAATTCCTACTCATGAAGCACAAGACTAAGAGATAGTAGCATAATAGCATTATAACTGTACATTTTCTTGTGGTTTGAGTTAATCTCACCATGCTTCTTTGCATCCTGTGATCTTCCAATTCTTGTGAACCAAACACCCAGATTGGCAGAAATTATGTGTGTTCAAATTCTCTATTTGCATGTGCATTCCTATCCAATTCTTGTGTATTTCCTATCCCTGCATTGTTAGAATCCTCAAATTCAAACAAGCCCTTACAGAATTACTTCTGTTATAGATATGTGTCAAAGAAAACCTTCTGTGGTTTGTCCCGCTCCTGCTGCACTATGTTCTACCCCAGCTCAGCTGCTCCAACGATGGAAGGGTTCACCACAGCAGGGATCCACCCTCCAGACTGTCTTTCACCGCCTCAGATCTTCTTCCCTGCCACCGGCAGCCACGACAACTTCATTACCATCATCAACTGAGCAGATGACCTTGAGGACTACATGGGTCCGCAACAGAGGTCACACTCTCGTGTCTACTTATATTATGCATCGCTTAATATGATGACATGCTACTTTATCGTCCTGTTCATCGATTAGACTCCGAGTCAGGTCCAAACTAATGCTCAAACTTGAGTTTTTAAATGGTTGTGGGGTACATATTGGTCAGAAATCAATACTATCTGTCTACTATCTGGTTAATCTCGGCTGTCTACTATGAGTTTCATGTTGGGTGGAAACAAACATTAAAGGAGCCATTATATGTATTTTTTAACTAAAGCTATTATCTGCCTTCTATCATTGGTTTTGGGTCTATCCATAGTTTGCTACCAAACTCTGGATTTGTGCATGCAATCCTTACATAATCCCACTATGTATTATTCCTATGCATGTCAGTTATTGTACACAATAGTACTGAACATGTAGAGCAAAAGCGGTGAGCCTTGCGTTGCAATAAAATTTCATGCAAACGTCGCTCCATGGTCGGTGCAAAAGCAATGCAATAAAATTTCATGCAAACGTTGCTCCATGGTCGGCGCAAAAGCAACCCCCTCCCCCCATTCCAGACTGTAATCAAGAGGAAGATAACGGTTCAGAGGGGGATTCAGAGAGAGCAGACCACTCCTATTTACCCCCTGAGGCCTTGCATTGCTTACTTTATACATAAAACATGTCATCTGCTTAGTTTAGACATGCATTGTGTGAATGCCATCGGTTTAGTTTCTATATCATATATCTGAATCATGCAATGCCATCTTGTTTAGCCAGGCATCATATATGTGAATTTTGCAATGCCACCCTGGTTAGCCAGTCATCTTATATGTGAATTATATCATGCCATAATTTTTTTATTACATATTAAATTTTTATTACATATTAAATTTGTCAACAATTTTAGTACATTTTGTTACTCTTCCTGTGCGTCAGCCATTCAACACGGTCATGGAAAAATCTAGAGTGGAAACAAGGTCTTCAGAGGAGACAATGCTATTTGACGAAGTGCATGTCTTGCTGGTTACGGGGAGCTCCTCATAGGAGGATTCAGAGATAGATGACCAGTCCTATTTCCCCCCTGAGGTGCATGCTTTAACTTGGCAGGGTTATATTGCTCATATCATGCATATTGTGTCTTGCATTGGCATGTCATTTGCTTAGTTTAGACATGCTTTGTGTGAATGCCACCTGTTTTAGTGTCTAATTACCATGTATGTGAATTTTGCAATGCCATCTTGTTACAAGACATTATATATGTGAATTATGAAATGCTATCTTGTTGCAAGGCATTATGTATGTGAATTATGCAATGACATGTTGTTTCGCCAAGCGTCATATATGTGAATTATATCATGCCGTCCTTTTTTATTACTCATTGCATTTGTCGACAATGTTTGTATATTCAACTGCTCTTCCTGTGCATCAGCCATTTGAATTGGTGATGGAGAAATCTGGAGTGAAAATAAGGTCTTCAGAGCAGACAATGCTACCTGCTAAAGCAGATATCTTGCTAGTTACAGATAGCTCCTCAGAGGAGGATTCAGAGGCATATGACCAGTCCTATGCTCCCTCTGAGGTGTATGCTCAAACTTGGTAGGGTTATCTTACTCATATCATGCATATGTTGTCTTGCAATGCTTAGTTTTTACATCATATACACAATATTGAATGTCATCTCCTTAGTAGACACATCATATATGCGATTGCCCTCTGCTCACTTGCTTAGTATATAAGTCATATATTTGAATTATATCATGCCATGATGTTTACATAGACAACATGTATCTAAATTATGGCATGCCAATCCATTTTCTAAATACATAATATAGTTATATCATCTCATCTTGTTTATATAGTCATCATATTTTAAATTATGTCATTCTATCAATGAATTATATCATGCCATCATGTTTCCATCGATGGCATGTTTGTGAATTATGGCATACCAACCACTTTAATAGACACATCGTATAGTTATATCATGTAATCATGTTTACCTAGTCATCATATTTGAAGTATGTCATTCTATCCTATTTATTTAGCCATCATACATGTGAAATTGTGTCATGCTATCCTGTTTAATTAGCCATCATATATGTGAAATTATGTCATGCTATTTTGTTTGGTTAGACGATATAAATGTGAATTATTTCATGCCCTGTTTTCTTCCCTACTATCCATTGAACATGTCTATCTTACAATGTATGTACATTCAATTACTTTTCTTGTTTATCAGCCATTTGAATTGGAGGGGGTGATGGCAGTATCTATGGGAGTAAATACACGGTCTTCAGAAAAGATCGTGTTACCTGCCGATGCAGATAGAACCATGGTTGTACTTGCCCAAGAACCAACCCCACCACACATAACCCATACTCACGCAGATTGTACCCCCACCCAGTTGGACAAACAATCAGCTACACCCCTTCTAACCCCAAGCCCAGCAGATAGTAACCCAGTTCCAGTTGACACGGCACCGTCTCCACCACAGAGCACCCAAACACGAGCAGTTACTAAGGCAACTGCAGTGCCCAAAGCACGAGGACCACCACTCCGAACCCCAAGTTAACGCTTAAAGCAGAAGAAGAACTGTTCTCAGGTCAGGTTCTGTAGCTATGGTTCATACTCCTTTGCTCTTGCATCACTGTATTTACTCATATCAACTAATTTCAAATTTGAAGGATGCAATTGAAACTCCAATGGTGCAACATGTATATTTTAAACCCGTTTCTTTAACGTGTTTGCTGTTGTAACTTGCTCTATGTCGATTTCAGTTTCAATTGAATAAACAATTATGTTCTCATGCTATGCACATTACAAGTGTTATTACTGATGTGTAGTTTCCCACACTTATATTTTGTCTATGCTGCTTTGTCTTAAATATATATGATTTGAATTGTCTCAATCTTGATTTGGCAACATAAACTAGAATGATATAGACCATACAGTGACCATACTACATGGATATATGTTTGTTTTATGTTGTTATCCTATCCACCTTACTACTGAACTGGTTTACCAAAATGAGTTTCATATACAACATGGTAAACCTGTGATGTGTCTGTTTATTTCTCTTTTAGAATGCGGATAAAATATTGGAGAAGAGTACCCCGTTATGCAATGGTAAAGGAAGTAATGCAGATAAGGTTCAAGATAGTGAGACTTCCTTGTTGGTCTCCAAGCAAGCTGATAAAAACTATATTGAAGACACTAAGACAACCCCCAAAGTCCTGTCTTGATGTAGTGTTTGAGTTACTGGCCACTACTACTAGCACCAGCTCTTCGAACTCGCTGCCTGAATCAGTTCAGCTTCTTGAGTCTCAACTTCAAGTTGAAAGACATCGATCAGATGTTCTGTGACAGGAAGCCGAAGGACTGAGGAAGTCCCTGCAGAATTCAGATGCATACTTTCTGGTGCAACATCAAGCGCTGGAGGATTTAAGTGCCAAACAAGAGAAAGTTAATAAGCTTGCTAAGCATCTTTCCAGCATTATGGGTACCCGGGATATTGTTTCTTGAGCTCTTCTGAAGTGGTTTCAGTTCTGGACTTGTTTTGCTACGGAGTTTATTTGCACGGGTCGCCAACTTTGACAACCAGTGTATGTGATATGCTGCTTTGTTCCCTATATTTGCACTGGTGGCGAACTTTGATTCCCAATGGATGTAATATGTGTAATAGCCATGATAGCCGAGCGTAAGTTGCCTGCTTATTTATTTCCTTGTTGTCTTGTTTATGTGTTTGCTTGTAGTTGGTGCAGTTGTTTTTCCGCGGTTTGCTAGTGGCCGCAATAACCTATTTTTTAAAACTAGGCCACAATAACCATGGGCTACATATTTACTGTAGTGACCATGGGCCTCCTATGGGCCATAGAAATAATGGGCCTTCTATGGGGCGTAGCATCAATGGGTCTTCTACGGGCTGTATGATCGATTGGCCAAACATGGGCCAATAATGGACCGCATTATGGGTCGTAAACGGGCTAGAGTTGGAATCGTCCGTTCATGGGCCGACCATAAAGGGTCGTCGTTAATCGGCTGTATTTGATGATGCTATGAAAACGGCCCAATGGATTAATGGGCCACAAACGGGCAGAATGTAACCACGGGTTGAATTGGCCCATAAGCAGAAAAGACCAGTAACGGGTTGTAAGTAACCGAATGCTGGAAATGAGCCCAAGAATAAATGGGCCATGACAAGGCCGAAAGATAACACGGGCTGGAACGGCCCAATGGAATAATGGGTCATTAATGGGTATAAAGCGATACACTATTCATTACGGGCCAGTTTCACCATGGGTCGTTAATGGGCCAAGAGTTACAAAGGGCCTCATATGGGCCGAAAGACGTCATGGGCCATACATGGGTCGGAAGTTACAATGGGCGGGAATCATATTGGACGGCCCAAATGACACTACTGGTCCAAACTCGGATAGGCCAGAATGGGCCATGAGTTAGCAGGCTCTAAATGGGTTATATGCGAACATGCCGTTAACAGGCTTTCTGTGGGCTGGCCCGCTACCTTTTGACCAAGTCAAACAACTGGCCTTTTCACCGGAATGGGCGGGATGTGCCACGTGTTGACGTATCATAGGCGCCTTCGGTCCAATGAGTGGATGACATCTGTCCCAACGGTGAGCCGACACGTGGTTCCTCTGGCCATTGAGAATTTTACACGTGGAAAATCCCCATTGGTCCGGGCTGTTAACGGGTTATCGGATCCAAACCGGAACCCGATAGCTTAACAGCGACCCGTTACGGTGGATGCCACGTGTCGGTTACCCTTGACGAAAGCAATTCTATGACGGGCGATTTATCATCATGGAAGTGGACACTTTTGTGATGATAATTTTGGTAATGTCATGGAACACTTGTACGACAACACAGGTATGACTATCTTGAATCTGTCATAAAATCGTCATGGATGTACATGCATGACAGAGAACGTGACCGGTCAGAACACTTCTAAGATAGCCTGATGTCTACTATGCAACCTTCTTCTTGTATACGTTGTTGGGCCTCCAAGTGCAGAGGTTTGTAGGACAGTAGCAAATTTCCCTCAAGTGGATGACCTAAGGTTTATCATCCGTGGGAGGCGTAGGATGAAGATGGTTTCTTTCAAACAACCTTGCAACCAAATAACAAAGAGTCTCTTGTGTCCCCAACACACCCAATACAATGATAAATTGTATAGGTGCACTAGTTCGGCAAAGAGATGGTGATACAAGTGCAATATGGATGGTAGATATATCTTTTTGTAATCTGAAGATATAAAAACAGCAAGGTAGCAAGTGGTAAAAGTGAGCGAAAACGGTATTGCCATGCTTCGAAAGAAGGCCTAGGGTACATACTTTCACTAGTGCAAGTTCTCTCAACAACAATAACATAATTGGATCATATAAAAATCCCTCAACATGCAACAAAGAGTCACTCCAAAGTCACTAATAGTGGAGAACAAACGAAGAGATTATTGTAGGGTACAAAACCACCTCAAAGTTATTCTTTCCGATCAATCCATCGGGCTATTCCTATAAGTGTCACAAACAGCCCTAGAGTTCGTAGTAAAATATCACATTAAGACACACATCAACCAAAACCCTAATGTCACCTAGATACTCCAATGTCACCTCACGTATCCATGAGTATGATTATACGATATGCATCACACAATGTCAGACTCATCTATTGAACCAACACAAAGAACTTCAAAGAGTGCCCCAAAGTTTCTACCGGAGAGTCAAGACGAAAACGTGTGCCAACCCCTATGCATAAGTTCACAAGGTCACTGAACCCGCAAGTTGATCACCAAAACATACATCAAGTAGATCACGTGAATATCCCATTGTCACCAAAGATAAGCACATGCAACACATACATTAAGTGTTCTCAAATCCTTAAAGACTCAATCCGATAAGATAACTTCAAAGGGAAAACTCAATCCATTACAAGAAGGTAGAGGGGGAGAAACATCATAAGATCCAACTATAATAGCAAAGCTCGCGATACATCAAGATAGTGCCGAATCAAGAACACAAGAGAGAGAGAGAGAGAGAGAGAGATCAAACACATAGCTACTGGTACATACCCTCAGCCCCGAGGTGAACTACTCCCTCCTCTTCATGGAGCACGCCGGGATGATGAAGATGGCCACCGGGGATGGATCCCCCCTCCGGCACGGTGCTGGAACAGGGTCCCAATTGGTTTTTGGTGGCTACAGAGGCTTGCGGCGGCGAAATTCCCTATCTAGGTTTATTTTCGGGTGTTTTTGTATTTATAGGAATTTTTTACGTCGGTTTCACCTCAGGGGGTCTCCGAGTCAGCCACGAGGTAGGAGGCGCGCCCATGAGGGTAGGGCGCGCCCTCCACCCTTGTGGATGACTCGGGACTCTTTGGGCCCAACTCTTTTGCTTCGGGGGCTTCTTCTGGTCCATAAAAAATCCACAAAAATTGGCAGGTCAATTGGACTCCGTTTGGTATTCCTTTTCTGTAAAACTCAAAAACAAGGAAAAAACAGAAACTGGCACTGGGCTCTAGGTTAATAGGTTAGTCCCATAAGTCATATAAAATAGCATATAAAACATCCAAGATGGATAATATAATAGCATGGAACAATCAAAAATTATAGATACGTTGGAGACATATCAAGGATCCCCAAGCTTAATTCCTGCTCGTCCTCAAGTAGGTAAATGATAAAAACAGAATTTTTGATGTGGAATGCTACCTAACAGACTTATCAATGTAATCTTCTCTATTATGGCAAGAATATTCGAATCCAAAAGATTCAAAATAAAAGTTTAATACTGACATAAAAACAATAATACTTCAAGCATACTAACAAAGCAATCATGTCTTCTCAAAATAACATGGCCAGAGAAAGCTTATCCCTGCAAAATCATATAGCCTGGCTATGCTCTATTTTCATCACACAAAATATTTAAATCATGCACAACCAAGGTTTCAGCCAAGCAATTGTTTCATACTTTAGTATTCTCAAACTTTTTCAACTTTCATGCAATACATGAGCGTGAGCCATGGACATAGCACTATAGGTGGAATAGAATGGTGGTTGTGGAGAAGACAAAAAGGAGGAAGATAGTCTCACATCAACTAGGCATATCAACGGGCTATGGAGATGCCTATCAATAGATATCAATGTGAGTCAGTAGGGATTGCCATGCAACAGATGCACTAGAGCTATAAGTGTATGAAAGCTGAAAAAGAAACTAAGTGGGTGTGCATCCAACTTGCTTGCTCATGAAGACCTAGGGCATTTGAGGAAGCCCATCGTTGGAATATACAAGCCAAGTTCTATAATTAAAAATGCCCACTAGTATATGATGTGACAACATAGGAGACTCTCTATCATGAAGATCATGGTGCTACTTTGAAGCACAAGTGTGGAAAAAGGATAGTAACATTGCCCCTTCTCTCTTTTTCTCTCATTTTATTTATTTATTTGGGCCTTCTCCTTTTTTATGGCCTCTTTTTTTCGTCCGGAGTCTCATCCCGACTTGTGGGGGAATCATAGTCTCCATCATCCTTTCCTCACATGGGACAATGCTCTAATAATGAAGATCATCACACTTTTATTTACTTACAACTCAATACTTAGAACAAAATATGACTCTATGTGAATGCCTCTAGTGGTGTACCAGGATGTGCAATGATTCAAGAGTGACATGTATGAAAAAATTATGAACAGTGGCTTTGCCACAAATACAATGCCAACTACATGATCATGCAAAGCAATACGACAATGATGAAGCGTGTCATAATAAACAAAACGATGGAAAGTTCCATGGCAATATATCTCGGAATGGCTATGGAAATGCCATAATAGGTAGGTATGGTGGCTATTCTGAGGAAGGTATTGGTGGGTGTTATGGTACCAGCGAAAGTGGTGTGGCACAAGAGAGGCTAGCAATGGTGGAAGGGTGAGAGTGCGTATAATCCATGGACTCGACATTAGTCATAAAGAACTCACATACTTATTGCAAAAATCTACAAGTCATCAAAACAAAGTACTACACGCATGCTCCTAGGGGAAGGGTTGGTAGGAGTTAACCATCGCGCGATCCCGACCTCCACACAAAGGATGACAATCAATAAATAAATCATGCTCCAACTTCATCACATAGCGGTTCACCATACGTGCACGCTACGGGAATCACAAACTTTAACACAAATATCTCTCAAATTCACAACTACTCCACTAGCATGACTTTAATATCACCATCTTCATATCTGAAAACAATCATGAAGAATCAAACTTCTCATAGTATTCAATGCACTTTATATGAAAGTTTTTATTATATCCCCCTTGGATGCCCATCATATTAGCACTAAATTTATAACCCAAGCAAATTACCATGCTGTTATAAAGACTCTCAAAATAATATAAGTGAAGTATGAGAGTTCATCAATTTCTTCAAAAATAAAACTACAATCGTGCTCTAAAAAGATATAAGTGAAGCACTAGAGCAAATGACAAACTACTCCAAACGATATAAGTGAAGATCAATGAGTAGTTGAATAATTATGTAACTATGTGAAGAATCTCTAACATTTAAGAATTTCAGATCTTGGGATATTATTAAATAATCAGAAAAAACAAAATAAAAGAAAATGATGCTCCAAGCGAAACACATATCATGTGGTGAATAAAAATATAGCTCCAAGTAAAGTTACCGATGAACGAAGACGTAAGAGGGGATGCCATCCGGGGCATCTCCAAGCTTAGTTGCTTGGATATTCCTTTAATATTACCTTGGGGTGCCTTGGGAATCCCCAAGCTTAGGCTCTTGTCAGTCCTTATTCCGTAGTCCATCAAAACTTCACAATACAAAACTCAACAGGAAACTCGTAAGCTCTGTTAGTATAAGAAAATAAATCACCACTTAGGTACTTTTGTGAACTCATTCTAAATTCATATTGGTGTTATATCTACTGTATTCCAACTTCTCCATGGTTCATACCCTCTGATACTACTCATAGATTCATCAAAATAAGCAAAAAACACATAGAAAACAGAATCTGTCAAAAACAGAACAGTCTGTAGTAATATGTAACTCTTGAATACTTATGTAACTCCACAAATCCATCCAAATTAGGAAAACCTGAGAAATTTGAGTACCAATCTAGGGCAAAAATAATCAGATCAATAGAACGTTTCTGTGAATTACTAAAACAAATTTACTGGGCGCAAAAGTTTCTGTTTTTCAGCAGGATCAAGACAACTATTACCGTAAGCTATCCTAAAGGTCTTACTTGGCACTTTATTGAAACAAAAGCTATAAAACATGTTTAATACAGTAGGATAATCATGTGAACACACAAAAACAGTAAGGGTAAATATTGGGTTTTCTCCCAACAAGCGCTTTTCTTTAATGCATTTTTAGCTAGGCATGATGATTTCAATGATGCTCACATAAAAGATAAGAATTGAAACATAATGGGAGCATCATGAAGCATATGACTAGCACATTTAAGTCTAACCCACTTCCTATGTATAGGGATTTTGTGAGCAAACAACTTATGGGAACAAGAATCAATTAGCATAGGAAAGCAAAACAATCATAGCTTCAAGATTTCCAACACATAGAGAGGAAACTTGATATTATTGCAATTCCTAGAAGCATATACTCCTCCCTCATAATAATTTTCAGTAGCATCATGAATTAATTCAACAATATAACAATCACATAAAGCATTATTTTCATCATCTACAAGCATAGAAATTTTATTACTCTCCACATAAGCAAAATTCTTCTCATGAATAGTAGTGGGAGCAAACTCAACAAAATAACTGTCATGTGAGGCATAATCCAATAGAAAATTAAAATCAAGATGACATGTTTCATGGTTATCATTATTCTTTATACATACATGTCATCACAATAATCATCATAGATAGCAACTTTGTTCTCATAATCAATTGGAACCTCTTCCGAAATAGTGGATTTATCACTAAATAAAGTCATGACCTCTCCCAATCCACTTTCATTATTATCACAATAAGATTCAACACCCTCGAAAATAGTGGGTTCATTACTTCCTAAAGTTGATGAAGGAAATATGCCCTGGAGGCAATAATAAAGTTATTATTTATTTCCTCATATCATGATAAATGTTTATTATTCATGCTAGAATTGTATTAACCGGAAACATGATACATGTGTGAATACATAGACAAACTTAATGTCACTAGTATGCCTCTACTTGACTAGCTCATTAATCAAACATGGTTATATTTCCTAACCATAGACATGAGTTGTCATTTGATTAACGGGATCACATCATTAGGAGAATGATGTGATTTACATGACCCATTCCATTAGCTTAGCACATGATCGTTTAGTATGTTGCTATTGCTTTCTTCATGACTTATACATGTTCCTACAACTATGAGATTATGCAACACCCGTTTACCGGAGGAACACTTTGTGTGCTACCAAACGTCACAATGTAACTGGGTGATTATAAAGGAGCTCTACAGGTGTCTCCAAAGGTACATGTTGAGTTGGCGTATTTCGAGATTAGGTTTTGTCACTTCGATTGTCGGAGAGGTATCTCTGGGCCCTCTCGGTAATGCACATCACTATAAGCCTTGCAAGCAATGCACCTAATGAGTTAGTTACGGAATGATGCATTACGTAACGAGTAAAGAGACTTGCCGATAACGAGATTGAACTAGGTATTGAGATACCGACGATCGAATCTCGGGCAAGTAACATACCGATGACAAAGGGAACAACGTATGTTGTTATGCGGTTTGACCGATAAAGATCTTCTGTAACACCCCGGATCCGATGCGCCAGGTGTCCGTCAGTTATTCGCCTTCGTTGCCATGTCATTTGCTTGCGTGTTGCATTTGCCATGTCATAATATGCATTTCATATCATGTCATCATGTGCATTTCATTTTGCATACGTGTTCGTCTCATGCATCCGAGCATTTTCCCCGTTATCCGTTTTGCAATCCGGCGCTCCTATGTTCCCCGGCGTCCCCTCGTCTCTCTTTCCGTGTGCGGGTATTAAACTTTCTCGGAATGGCCCGAGGTTTGCCAAGCGGCCTTGGTATAGCACCGGTAGACCGCCTGTCAAGTTTCGTGCCATTTGGAGGACGTTTGGTACTCCTACGGTTAACCGGGTAACCGCAGAAGTCTCTTTTGTTGCAGCCCAACACCCCTTCCAAAGTGGCCCAAAACCCAGCAAACTCCTCTCCATGCTCTCGGTCGTTCGATCACGATCGCGTGGCCGAAAACCGCTCCTCATTTGGACTCTCCTAGCTCCCTCTATGCCTATTTATACACCCCCCCATTCCAAATCCCGGATGATTTTCCCCGAAACCCTAGCCTAACTCCTCCGCACCGCCGGACATGTCCATCCGCGCGGGACATGTCCGCCGGACACGTCGTCTCTCCCAATCAGGGCGCGACACGTCGCCTCCCCCGCCGCCGCAGCCAACCAGTAAGCGCGCCACGCGCCCCTCGGCGGCAGCACTCCGCCGCAGAGCCCACGGAGGCGGGGGGCCCGCCCGGCCGCTCCGCCGCCGCCGCCGCCGCCGGCGCTGAAACCCGCCGCCACGCCACGCCACTTCGCCTCGCCGCCAGCAGCGCCGCCACAAGCCACGCCAGAAGCTCTGCCCGCGCCGGCTGCTGCCGCCCCGCGCCCGCCGCCGCGGCCGCCACGCGCGCCGCCGGTGCCCAGCGCACTTGCCCTCGCCCTGACGCTTCTCGCGCCTCGCCGCCGGTCGCCCGGCTCCGTGCCGTGGCCAGCGCCGCCGCCGGCCTCGGCCTCACTGTCGCCGCCTTGGCCTCGTCATGCCGGCGGATCCGTCAAAGGCGGCGGATCCGCCTCCGCGCCTCCTCCGACCTCCCTCCGGTGCGTCTCCGCGAGGAACTCCGGCTGCCTCGGTTCGCGTGCACGAGGTTGATTTTTCCCCCACCTCAAAATTGCCTAAGTCCCCAGATTCTATTATTTTCATCCCATTTTCATTGCATCACATCTCCGCACCCGTGGCTCCGTTTTGGGCGTATAATATGTCAAATTGTTCGTCTCAAAGAGTACATCATTTCATTCCATTGCATCATTTGCATTTGAGCTCATCTTGATGCCCGAAATTCTGTTGGAAGAAGGCTTCAGATCGTTAGTTTCAGAATCTTATCAGTTCGAGCTCTTTTGTCATTTTTGCCATGAATTATGTGTGCACCTTATGAACTTGAGTCCTACATGGGAGTTGAACATTGCCATGCCATCTTTTCAGGGGTGTTTGCCATGTATTTTTGTGAGTTATGTGTTGACTAGAACAAGCATGCAAAGTAGGGATGATGATGTTGCTGATTTCAGGAACTTAGTGTTTTCACTAAGTCTTGTCCTGCTGTTATTTTTATGCCATATGTTCATGTTGTTACAGAGAGATCCATGCCCTTTTTGAGCATGATCAGTAAGGGTGTTTTGAACATATGGATATTCTCTATCCATCCATGCCTTTGTTGGCATTTATGGAGTAGTCTAGCATGTCATTTTCGTGCTCTACTTTTGCTTGAAAATGTTTCCTGGCAGATTGTTTGCATGAGATTCAATTTTTACGAGGTTGTTGTAGTTGATCCGTGTATGCTATGAGGTTGTTCTTGCCATGTATAGCTCCTATGCCATGTCTTCTTGATGGGTGTATGCTTAGTTTATCATGAGATGCTCTGTAGTGAGTGCATCGAGCTCACTTAACATGCCATGTTGAATCTGTTTTTGCCATGTCCTGTTATTTCACCGTCTGAAATCTGTAATAAAACTTGCTATGTTTACATGGGTGCCATCATTTCTTAGAGTCCTTTTGGCTTATGGTCAGTAAGGGACTATTGATATATGCTTTGAGTAGAATCATGTCATGCCTTGCTTTGCTTTTATAAGTTCCTGTAGCATGTTGTTTGCTTGCTCTAAACATGCCTTCTCGATGTTAATTCCTGGTATGTTAGTATTTTCACTAAGTCTGTGAACCTGATATTTTGAGCACTTTCTCCATGCTTGTTTGAACATGTTATGATGTGATTTAGCCGTAGCTCAGTGTTCCTCTTTTGTTAAGCATCTCCTGTAGTTCGTTGTCATATGCTTTGTTTTTATGTTGGGGTGCTGTAGCATAGTTTCGTGTTGCATGCTAAGTAGCATCGGGCTGTTAAACGCAGATTTGCGTCATTCTTGTTTTGCTTGTCATTTGCAAACCGTGTATCCGATTCCGGTGATCTTTATATCGATTTCAACCAAAATCATCTCATCTTTCCAGCGGCATACTTGGTTTGCCAAGTTGATGCCCGGTTCATCATTTTCCTTCCGGAGCATACATATGCATTGCATATCACATCTCGCATCGCATGTCATGTATTGCATCATATTGCTTGTGCATTGTTCCTTGTTTGATTGTGGTTCCGTTGCTTGTGTTTTTGCTTTGGGTAGAGCCGGGAGACGAGTACGTGAACGAGGAACCTGTTGAGAACGCCTACGAGGATCAAGTCTTCGACAACTCTGAGAACCTTGCAGGCAAGATGATCATACCCTCGAAATCACTTCTATCTTTGCTATGCTAGTTTGCTCGCTCTTTTGCTATGCCAATGCTACGATGCCTACCTTTTGCTTGTCAGCCTCCCAAATTGCCATGTCAAACCTCTAACCTTTGACACCATTCCTAGCAAACCCTTTGTTTGGCTATGTTACCGCTTTGCTCGGCCCTCTTATAGCGTTGTTAGTTGCAGGTGAAGATTGAAGTTTGTTCCTTGTTGGAACATGGAGAAGTTGTTCCTTGTTGGAACATGTTTACTTGTTGGGATATCACAATATCTCTTATATTTATTAATGCATATATATATTTGGTAAAGGGTGTTACAAGTTGGTAATCAGAGCCTTCCCCGACCTTAGGAGCCCCACTGCTTGATCGTTTTTAGTGGCCGAGTTGTGTCTAGAAAAATGTTTTGAGTCATTTAGGATTATATATATCGGAGAGTTAGGAATTCTTTTTACTCCCCAGTCCCTTCGACCTTCTGGTGAGGTATCCTGACGTAGAGTTTTGACTCTTCTCTTCTCAAATTTCACTAAAAAATTTTTTTAGGATCACGCGGGTATCTTAGAATCGTTCCGATGGTTTTATGATGACAACATTGTCTTGATGCCTCCTGACATTTAGGGGTTGTGGCAGTGTCCCGGGGAGTTGAGCTCCGAGGTGTTGTCGTCATAATTTTATCGTTGCAGTTCTGGAATACCTGAGTTTAGTACGCCGACATCGAAAATCTCTTTTATGCAGTTGTTGGTGAGATAACCCGCTAACCCAAAGATCGAGGTGAGTACGGAGTATTGCCATGACTCGTATAACGGATGCTTTTCAAGGTTGAGGTAGACGATTTCGAAGGTTTCTTGGTTATGTGTTGACGGATGGATACAGCTGGATGTAGGGATTGTTAGTTTGAGTGAGATATATTGCTCCCCTGTATCCCCAACACCAGATTGCATAACCGGAAAGTTTCGGGAGTTTTATAGGTGGGAATTCAAGTAGCTCTTAGGATATCTTTCCGACGGATGTATGATATGAAATTAGGGTTCGACGCCTAGTGGTCCGCCTATTCACGGTTGGTTTTACAGTGGTCTCGTTGTGTCTTAAAGAGTCCTTGGCTATGCCGACTGGGACGCTTCAGATGTCATGTGCACTGCCTTGTACATGATGGTGCTGTACGATTGAGCCCGTGTAGGCCCCACCACGAAAACTTCGGACGAAATCTCTATCATATGTTTGTTCCGGCTTATTCTACAAGCCAATCCTTTGTTTTGTTTTAATTGTGGTATTCGAGTTGCTTCAATGTCAAGTGTTGATTCCATACCTTTCTGAAATGGTGTTCTCGTACTCCGATGTGAATATCAATCCTTTTGTTCATCGAGATTGTCATGTCAATTCTTTCCAACCGGTGTGCTTCTCTTCAAGTTTATCCGATCATTCTCCCCATCCGCAAGATCAATTCTAAGTCTTCTCAACGGTGTTTGTTCCATCTTCCCCAAATTGTCTTTGTTTTCCCACCCTCCCACCCTTTTTCTTCGAGGACACAGATTTCTTTACCAAGTATCCTTTTATTTTTTTTTGTGAAGTTTCTCCATTCTTTTCTGTCAATGTTCTTACCCGGTGGTTCTCAAGAAGATGTTCTTCTAGTTCGTCATTCCTCATTCTTTTCCCTTCTCCGGTGGATTCAAGTCAAGTTTTGTTGATCATACCTTTTTCCTCATTTCAATGTATTGTCATACCGGTGCACCTCATTATCATTCTACTTCTCACCATTTGTTATTCCGGATTGCTCAAGATATCTCGAAGATTCGTGTTTCCACTCTGCATTCGTTCAAGCTCTTTCGAGATTGGTATCTCATTCAAGTCATTTAATTCAACCGGTGCAACATCTCTTTTAAATCCTTCCAACGGTGTTCTTTTGAGTGGGCCCTAACCCACAAGTCTTTTCCAGGATCTTACCTGACTCTTCTAATTATTCCGGAGCCATTCTCAAATTCTTTTCAGAGTTTGACGTAAGAATGAGTTATCGTCAGTCAAATGCTTTTCTCCAAGATCTTTCAATTTCTTTTCATAGTTGGCTTAACCTCTTCGCCTTTGATTCTTCCGGTGTGCCTCAATAATTCTTGGTGGTGTTTCTCGTTGTCATTCTCATCATTTGAAGACCGAAGAAGAGTTTCTCTTTAATCTTGCTCTATTCTCTTCAAGATTCTTGGTGCTAGCTTGTTGCCATCCTCTCATAATTGTTTTCGATTGTGAGAATCTTTTCACCCATCCGGAGCATTTTAGGAGTCTTTTCAGTTTCATTCTTTGAAGCCCATCATCTCATATTATTCATTCAAGCTTTCAGCTCTCGTTCTCCAAATCATACCGTGCATCATTCAAGTATTCTCTAATCAGCTCTCGTTCATTTGTATCTAAATACCCTCAAGTATCTTCATTCGTTTTCCAATTCTTCCCGGTGAATTGTGCCTTTGCTACTTTCATTTTCAATTCTTACGGTGGTTCTTTCAAGATCTCACTTCCTTGTTCATCATATCATTTCATTTGTTGTTCTACCGGTGGTTCGTTGAAGACCTTCTCAAGTTTTGATATATCTCTTTTAATCCTTTCTACGGGAATAAGTAGTATGCCAAATCCGTTGATTGTCATCAATTTAATTGGTGAAGGATAAGCATAACATAATTCTTATTCTTGTTCATCCAAGTGATTAATTCTTTATTCCGGAGGCTCTTAAGATTCTCGGTTTCATTTGTTTCATCTTCTCTTTTTCCCGGAGTTCCAAGCTCTAACTATCGCGAAGCTCCATCTAAATCATTGCAAGGTTTCACCTTGTGTTTTCAACTTCTCTTTCTTTCTATCTTCCTTTTATTACCGGAGTTCTTCATGGAGGTTCTACATGATGGTTCATCAAGGATTTAATTCCCTTCTCAAAGTTTTCATCGAGATTCTTTCCTAAGAAGCTCAAGCTTTCTTCATATGGTAATCCGGAGTGCAATTCTTTCTACCTTATCATTTGAGCTGGTGTTATGTCATTCTTGACAATTTGAGTTCGTGTTTCATGATTCACATGTTGTCAAGAATGAGGTATTTTAAATCCATCAATCTCTTCGTTGGATTTATCTTGTGTCATGTTTTCACCTAAAGCCTTCCCTAAGGAATGTTGCTATTTTGGTGCTTATTAATGACCCAAGTTATCTCTTTTCCATCTTGATGGAACAAGCTTTCATCTCTTCGTTAATCTCAAGCAAGCAATTGTTTCCGTTAGTGGCCGGTTGTCACCTCATAATGTTTATATGTTTCCATAAGCCCACTACAAACTTATTCTTTTCGTTGTTGGTCTTCCAACAACTCTATTCTAACCTTCTTGCAAGGATGCCTTCCAAATTCAATTGTGGTAGAAGTTGTCATTTTCTTATCCGTCCCCTTATCCCAACGGTCCAACTTATATTCTTTCGTTACGGAGGCATTGTGATGTTGTGCTCTTCACCCATCACCTTGTTTTGTGAGGATCGTGTTCTTTTCTTGCTTATCCATTTAACCGGAGTGATGTATCATCTCTTCAATATTTTTTCATCTCATCAAGTTTTTCTTCTCTTTTCTACCGGAGTGCTGTCCAAATTCTGTCATTCTTGTTCCTTGGCTTTCTCATTATACCGAGGTGGTCATATTCTTTTCGTTCATGAAGCTCTTATTTCCATGTCTTTCAACCGTCAAGTTCTCGTAATACTGCTTGTTCCTCTTTTCTAACGGATTGTTTGCAATCTCGTTCATCTCTGTTGTACCCTTTCTTTTAAATTGCTCAACTTCTCAAGGTTCGTGGTTTCACTCGTTCGTCAAAGAAGCAACTTAGTTTTACCTCTCCTCTTCCTCTTCCTTTTCCCTCCGGTGCCATCCTAGATCTCGGGACGAGATCCTCTCATAGTGGTGGAGTGTTGTAACACCCCGGATCCGATGCGCCAGGTGTCCGTCAGTTATTCGCCTTCGTTGCCATGTCATTTGCTTGCGTGTTGCATTTGCCATGTCATAATATGCATTTCATATCATGTCATCATGTGCATTTCATTTTGCATACGTGTTCGTCTCATGCATCCGAGCATTTTCCCCGTTATCCGTTTTGCAATCCGGCGCTCCTATGTTCCCTGGCGTCCCCTCGTCTCTCTTTCCGTGTGCGGGTATTAAACTTT
Organism: Aegilops speltoides; assembly: GCA_021437245.1. NCBI lineage: Eukaryota > Viridiplantae > Streptophyta > Magnoliopsida > Poales > Poaceae > Aegilops > Aegilops speltoides. Next base: position 379,128,154 of record CM038146.1, read on the forward strand.
CTCGGAATGGTTCGAGGTTTGCCAAGCTGCCTTGGTATAGCACCGTAGACCGCCTGTCAAGTTTCGTGCCATTTGGAGGTCGTTTGGTACTCCAACGGTTAACCGGGTAACCGCAGAAGTCTCTTTTGTTGCAGCCCAACACCCCTTCCAAAGTGGCCCAAAACTCAGCAAACTCCTCTCCATGCTCTCGGTCGTTCGATCACGATCGCGTGGCCGAAAACCGCTCCTCATTTGGACTCTCCTAGCTCCCTCTATGCCTATTTATACACCCCCCCATTCCAAATCCCGGATGATTTTCCCCGAAACCCTAGCCTAACTCCTCCGCGCCGCCGGACATGTCCATCCCGCCGGACATGTCCGCCGGACACGCTCGTCTCGCCTAATCAGGCGCGACACGTCGCCTCGCCGCCGCCTTGCCAAGAGCTAACCAGGCGCCACACGCCGCGCCTCGCCGCCGCAGCCCACGGGGCCAGAGCCCACGGGCCCGCTCCGGGCCCGCCGCCTGCCTGCGCGCCACGCCGCCCTGGCCGGACCGCCGCTGGCCATTGGCTGACACACGCCGCACTGGCTGGCAGCCGCCGCCAAGCCAGCGCCACGCGCCGCCGCCGCCGGCCGCCGCGGCCGCCAGGCTGGCCTGGCGCCGCCAGTGCTGCCTTCAGATCGCGGCCGGCTGACGCCTCCCCTCGCGCTTGCCGCGCCGTCGCCGGCTCCAGCCGCCGGCCGAAGCCGCCGCGCCTCGGCCTCTGTCGCCGTCGCGGCCTCGTCGCCGGCCGGATCCGTCAAGGGGCCGGCCGGATCCGCCTCCCCGCGCCTCCTCCGACCTCCCTCCGGTCGTCTCCGGCGAGGAACTCCGGCTGCCTCGGTTCGCGTGCACGAGGTTGATTTTTCCCCCACCTCAAAATTGCCTAAGTCCCCAGATTCTATTATTTTCATCCCATTTTCATTGCATCACGTCTCCGCACCCGTGGCTCCGTTTTGGGCGTATAATATGTCAAATTGTTCGCCTCGAAGAGTACATCATTTCATTCCATTGCATCATTTGCATTTGAGCTCATCTTGATGCCCGAAATGCTGTTGGAAGAAGGCTTCAGATCGTTAGTTTCAGAATCTTATCAGTTCGAGCTCTTTTGTCATTTTTGCCATGAATTATGTGTGCACCTTATGAACTTGAGTCCTACATGGGAGTTGAACATTGCCATGCCATCTTTTCAGGGGTGTTTGCCATGTATTTTTGTGAGTTATGTGTTGACTAGAACAAGCATGCAAAGTAGGGATGATGATGTTGCTGATTTCAGGAACTTAGTGTTTTCACTAAGTCTTGTCCTGCTGTTATTTTTATGCCATATGTTCATGTTGTTACAGAGAGATCCATGCCCTTTTTGAGCATGATCAGTAAGGGTGTTTTGAACATATGGATGTTCTCTATCCATCCATGCCTTTGTTGGCATTTATGGAGTAGTCTAGCATGTCATTTTCGTGCTCTACTTTTGCTTGAAAATGTTTCCTGGCAGATTGTTTGCATGAGATTCAATTTTCACGAGGTTGTTGTAGTTGATCCGTGTATGCTATGAGGTTGTTCTTGCCATGTATAGCTCCTATGCCATGTCTTCTTGATGGGTGTATGCTTAGTTTATCATGAGATGCTCTGTAGTGAGTGTATCGAGCTCACGAACATGCCATGTTGAATCTGTTTTTGCCATGTCCTGTTATTTCACTAAGTCTGAAATCTGTAATAAAACTTGCTATGTTTACATGGGTGCCATCATTTCTTAGAGTCCTTTTTGGCTTATGGTCAGTAAGGGACTATTGATATATGCTTTGAGTAGAATCATGTCATGCCTTGCTTTGCTTTTATAAGTTCCTGTAGCATGTTGTTTGCTTGCTCTAAACATGCCTTCTCGATGTTAATTCCTGGTATGTTAGTATTTTCACCAAGTCTGTGAACCTGATATTTTGAGCACTTTCTCCATGCTTGTTTGAACATGTTATGATGTGATTTAGCCGTAGCTCAGTGTTCCTCTTTTGTTAAGCATCTCCTGTAGTTCGTTGTCATATGCTTTGTTTTTATGTTGGGGTGCTGTAGCATAGTTTCGTGTTGCGTGCTAAGTAGCATCGGGCTGTTAAACGCAGATTTGCGTCATTCTTGTTTTGCTTGTCATTTGCAAACCGTGTATCCGATTCCGGTGATCTTTATATCGATTTCAACCAAAATCATCTCATCTTTCCAGCGGCATACTTGGTTTGCCAAGTTGATGCCCGGTTCATCATTTTCCTTCCGGAGCATACATATGCATTGCATATCACATCTCGCATCGCATGTCATGTATTGCATCATATTGCTTGTGCATTGTTCCTTGTTTGATTGTGGTTCCGTTGCTTGTGTTCTTGCTTTGGGTAGAGCCGGGAGACGAGTACGTGAACGAGGAACCTGTTGAGAACGCCTCACGAGGATCAAGTCTTCGATAACTCGAGAACCTTGCGCAAGATGATCATACCCTCGAAATCACTTCTATCTTTGCTATGCTAGTTTGCTCGCTCTTTTGCTATGCCAATGCTACGATGCCTACCTTTTGCTTGTCAGCCTCCCAAATTGCCATGTCAAACCTCTAACCTTTGACACCATTCCTAGCAAACCACTGTTTGGCTATGTTACCGCTTTGCTCAGCCCCTCTTATAGCGTTGTTAGTTGCAGGTGAAGATTGAAGTTTGTTCCTTGTTGGAACATGGAGAAGTTGTTCCTTGTTGGAACATGTTTACTTGTTGGGATATCACAATATCTCTTATATTTATTAATGCATCTATATATTTGGTAAAGGGTGGAAGGCTCGGCCTTATGCCTAGTGTTTTGTTCCACTCTTGCCGCCCTAGTTTCCGTCATACCGGTGTTATGTTCCCGGATTTTGCGTCCCTTACGCGGTCGGGTGATTTATGGGACCCCCTTGACAGTTCGCTTTGAATAAAACTTGTCCAGCAAGGCCCAACATTGCCTTTTACCATTTGCCTCACCACCACCTATTTTTCCCTTGGGAGTAATTAACCCAAGGGTCATCTTTATTACAGCCCCCCCGGGCCAATGCTTGTCTAAGTGTTGGTCCACACCAGAGCCACTTGCGGTGCCGCCCCTAGGCAACTTGGGGTTTTTCGGTTGTCAGACGTAGTGTTCATCCGGTCGTGGCTCGAGACGAGATACGCGGCTACTATCGGGATGTCGCACGCCGGGAGGTCTTGCTGGTCTTGTTTTACCATTGTCGAAATGTCTTGATGTACCGGATACCGAGTCCGATCGGAGTGTCTTGGGTGAAGGTCTATTCCTTCGATGATCGCGAGAGCTTGTCATGGGCTAAGTTGGGACACCCCGCAGGTATAAACTTTCGAGAGCCGTGCCCGCGGTTATGTGGCAGATGGGAATTTGTTAATGTCGGTTGTAGAAAACCCGAAGTTGACCTTAATTAAAATACATCAACCGTGTGTGTTACCGTGATGGTCTCTTTCCGTGAGTCCGGAAGTGAACACGTGTTGGAGTTATGCTTGACGCAGGTTGCTATAGGATCACTTCTTGATCATACTTTTGTCGACCGTGCTTTGCCTTCTCTTCTCGCTCTCAATTGCGTATGTTAGCCTCCGTATATGCTAGTCGCTTGCTGCAGCTCCACCTCATGCCTTTACCTTACCCATAAGGTTAAATAGTCTTGATCTCGCGGGTGTGAGATTGCTGAGTCCTCGTGACTCACCAGATACTTCCAAAACCAGCTTGCAGGTGACGCAACCAAGCTCAAGGAGGAGCTCGATGAAGATCTTGCCCTTTGTGTTGTTTCGTTCTAGTTGATCAGTAGTGGAGCCCAGTTGGGGTCGATCGAGGACCTTTGTCGCATTTGGGGTTCTTCTTTTATTTTGGTTCCGCAGTCGGACCTTGATTGTATCTGGATGATGTAATGCTTTATTCATGTAATTGTGTGAAGTGGCGATTGTAAGCCAACTATGTATCTCTTTCCCTTATGTATTACATGGGTTATGTGAAGATTACCTCACTTGCGACATTGCTTTCAATGCGGTTATGCCTCTAAGTCGTGCTTCGACACGTGGGAGATATAGCCGCATCGAGGGTGTTACATCTTCGTAGAATATGTAGGAGCCAATATGGGCATCTAGGTTCCGCTATTGGTTATTGACCAGAGAGATGTCTCGGTCATGTCTACATAGTTCTCGAACCCGTAGGGTCCGCATGCTTAACGTTCGTTGATGATATAGTATTATATGAGTTATGTATGTTGGTAACCGAATGTTGTTCGGAGTCCCGAATGAGATCACGAACATGACGAGGAACTCCGGAATGGTCCGGATATGAAGTTTAATATATGGGATAATGTTGTTTGGTCTCCGGAAGGGTTCCGGAATTCACCGGAAGGGGTTCCGGATGTTTCCCAAAATGTTTGGGTAAGAGAACACGTTATTTGGACCAAAGGGGAAAGCCCACAAGGTTTTTGGAAAGCGCAAAAGGAAGTTTTGTGGAGTCCAGGGACCAGACGCCAGGGTCCCTAGCGTCTGGGTCCAAACGCGGGAACCCTGACGTCTGGCCCTGGAGTCCGAGAAGGACTCTTGCCTTTCAGGTGAAACCGACTTTGTGGAGGCTTTTACTCCAAGTTTCGACCCCAAGGCTCAATATATAAATAGAGGGGCAGGGCTAGCACCAAAGACACGTCAAGAAACACCAAGCCGTGTGCCGGCAACCCCGTCCCCTCTAGTTTATCCTCCGTCATAGTTTCCGTAGTGCTTAGGAGAAGCCCTGCGGAGATTGTTCTTCACCAACACCGTCACCATGCCGTCGTGCTGCTGGAACTCATCTACTACTTCACCCGTCTTGCTGGATCGAGAAGGCGAGGACGTCATCGAGCTGAACGCGTGCAGAACTCGGAGGTGCCATGCTTTCGGTACTTGGATCGGTCGGATCGTGAAGACGTACGACTACCTTAACCGCGTTGATAAACGCTTCCGCTTAGCGATCTTCAAGGGTATGAAGATACACTCCCCCTCTTGTTGCTATGCATCACCATGATCTTGCGTGTGCGTAGGATTTTTTTTTTGAAATTACTATGTTCCCCAACAGTGGTATCAGAGCCTAGGTTTTATGTGTAGATGTTATATGCACGAGTAGAACACAAGTGAGTTGTGGGCGATACAAGTCATACTGCTTACCAGCATGTCATACTTTGGTTCGGCGGTATTGTAGGATGAAGCGGCCTGGACCGACATTACGCGTACGCTTACGCGAGACTGGTTCTACCGATGTGCTTTGCACACAGGTGGCTGGCGGGTGTCAGTTTCTCCAACTTTAGTTGAAATGAGTGTGGCTACGCCCGGTCCTTGCGAAGGTTAAAACAACACTAACTTGACGAACTATCGTTGTGGTTTTGACGCGTAGGTAAGAACGGTTCTTGCTTAGCCCGTAGCAGCCACGTAAAAATTGCAACAAGAAAGTACAGGACGTCTAACTTGTTTTTGCAGGGCATGTTGTGATGTGATATGGTCAAGACGTGATGCTATATTTTATTGTATGAGATGATCATGTTTTGTAACCGAGTTATCGGCAACTGGCAAGAGCCATATGGTTGTCGCTTTATTGTATGAAATGCAAGCGCCCTGTAATTGCATTACTTTATCACTAAGCGGTAGCGATAGTCGTAGAAGCAATAGGTGGCGAAATGACAATGATGCTATGATGGAGATCAAGGTGTCACGCCGGTGACGATGGTGATCACAACGGTGCTTTGGAGATGGAGATCACAAGCACAAGATGATGATGGCCCTATCATATCACTTATATTGATTGCATGTCATGTTTATCCTTTATGCATCTTATTTTGCTTTGATTGACGGTAGCATTATAAGATGATCTCTCACTAATTATCAAGAAGTGTTCTCCCGAGTATGCCTTTATTGCGAAAGTTCTTCGTCGAGACACCACATGATGATCGGGTGTGATAGGCTCTACATTCAAATACAACGGGTGCTAAACAGTTGCATATGCGGAATACTCAGGTTAAACTTGACGAGCCTATCATATACTGATACGGCCTCGGAACACGGAGACCGAAAGGTCGAGCGTGAATCATATAGTAGATATGATCCACATAGTGATGTTCACCATTGAAAACTACTCCATCTCACGTGATGATCGGACATGGTTTAGTTGATTTGGATCACGTGATCACTTAGATGACTAGAGAGATGTCTGTCTAAGTGGGAGTTCTTAAGTAATATGATTAATTGAACTTAAATTTATCATGAACTTAGTCCTGGTAGTATTTTGCAAATTATGTTGTAGATCAATAGCTCGCGTTGTTGCTTTCATATGTTTATTTTGATATGTTCCTAGAGAAAATTGTGTTGAAAGATGTTAGTAGCAATGATGCGATGGATCCGTGATCTGAGGTTTATCCTCATTGCTGCACAGAAGAATTATGTCCTTAATGCACCGCTAGGTGACAGACCTATTGCAGGAGCAGATGCAGACGTTATGAACGTTTGGCTGGCTCAATATGATAACTACTTGATAGTTTAGTGCACCATGCTTAAACGGCTTAGAATCGGGACTTTAAAGACGTTTTGAACGTCATAGACCATATGATATGTTCCAGGAATTGAAGTTAATATTTCAAGCGAATACCCGAGTTGAGAGATATGAAGTCTCCAACAAGTTCTATAGCTAAAAGATGGAGGAGAATCGCTCAACTAGTGAGCATGTGCTCAGATAGTCTGGGTACTACAATTGCTTGAATCAAGTGGGAGTTAATCTTCCAGATAAGATAGTGATTGACAGAGTTCTCTAGTCACCATCACCAAGTTACTAGAACTTCGTGATGAACTATAGTACGCAAGGGATGACAAAAACGATTCCCGAGCTCTTTGTGATATTGAAATCGACGAAGGTAGAAATCAAGAAAGAGCATCAAGTGTTGATGATTGACAAGACCACTAGTTTCAAGAGAAGGGCCAATGGAAAAAAGGGAACTTCAAGTAGAATGACAAGCAAGTTGTCACTCCTGCGAAGAAGCCCAAAGCTAGACCAAAGCCTGAAACTGAGTGCTTACACTGCAAAGGAAATGGTCACTGGAAACGGAAATGCCCTAAATATTTGGTAGATAAGAAGGATGGCAAAGTGAACAAGGGTATATTGGATATACAGGTTATTGATGTGTACCTTACTAGTGTTTATAGTAACCCCTCGGTATTTGATACTTGTTCGGTTGCTAAGATTAGTAACTCGAAACAGGAGTTACAAAATAAACAGAGACTAGTTGAGGGTGAAGTGACGATGTGTGTTGGAAGTAGTTCCAAGATTGATATGATCATAATAACACACTCCCTATATTTTCGAGATTAGTGTTAAACCTAAATAAATGTTATTTGGTGTTTGCGTTGAGCATGGATATGATTTGATCATGTTTAGTGCGATATGGTTATTCATTTAAAATCTGAGAATAATTGTTATTCTGTTTACATGAATAAAACCTTCGATGGTCATACACCCAATGAAAATAGTTTGTTGGATCTCTATCGTAGTGATACACATATACATAATATTGATGCCAAAAGATGCAAAGTTGATAATGATAGTGCAACTTATTTGTGGAACTGCCATTTGGGTCATATCGGTGTAAAGCGCATGAAGAAACTCCATAAAAATGGAATTTTGGAATCACTTGGCTATGAATCATTTGATGCCTGCGAATCGTGCCTTTTGGGCAAGATGACTAAAACTCCGTTCTTCGGAACAATGGAACGAGCAAAAAACTTGTTGGAAATAATACATACTGACCTTCACAGATGATTTGAGCAGATATGGGTATATCTACTTGATGAAACATAAGTCTGAAATAGTTGAAAGGTTCAAAGAATTTCAGAGTGAAGTGTAAAATCATCGTAACAAGAAAATAAAGTTTCTGCGATCTGATCGTGGAGATGAATATTTGAGTTACGAGTTTGGCCTTCAGTAAAAATAATGTGGAATAGTTTCACAAACTCATGCCACCTGGAAAACCACAGCGTAATGGTGTGTCCGAACATCGTAACCGCACTTTATTGGATATGGTGCGATCTATGATGTATCTTACCGATTTACCACTATTGTTTTGGGGTTATGCATTAGAGATAGCTGCATTCACGTTAAATAGGGCACCATCTAAATCCGTTGAGACGACACCGTATGAACTATGGTTTAGCAATAAACCTAAGCTGTCATTTCTTAAAGTTTGGAGTTGCGATGCTTATGTGAAAAAGGTTTCAACCTGATAAGCTCGAACCCAAATCGGAGAAGTGCGTCTTCATAGAATACCCAAAGGAAACTGTTGGGTACACCTTCTATCACAGATCCGAAGGCAAAACATTTGTTTCTAAGAATGGATCCTTTCTAGAGAAGGAGTTTCTCTCGAAAGAAGTGAGTGGGAGGAAAGTAGAGCTTGATAATGTAATTTGTACCTTCTCCCCAATTGGAAAGTAGTTCATCACAGAAATCAGTTCCAGTGATTCCTACACCAATTAGTGAGGAAGCTAATGATGATGATCATGAAACTTCAGATTAAGTTACTACAAAACCTCGTAGGTCTTCCAAAGTACAGTCCGCACCAGAGTGGTACGGTAATCCTGTTCTGGAAGTCATGTTACTAGACTATGATGAACCTACGAACTATGAGGAAGCGATGATGAGCCCAAATTCCACAAAATGGCTTGAGGCCATGAAATCTGAGATGGGATCCATGTATGAGAACAAAGTGTGGACTTTGGTGGAGTTGCCCGATGGTCGGCAAGCCATATTGTACAAATGGATCTTCAAGAGGAAGACAGACGCTGATAGTAGTGTTACTATCTACAAAGCTCGACTTGTCGCAAAAAGGTTTTCGACAAGTTCAAGGTGTTGACTACAATGAGATTTTCTCAACTGTAGCGATGCTTAAGTCTGTCCGAATCATGTTAGCAATTGCCACATTTTATGAAATCTGGCAAATGGATGTCAAAACTACATTCCTTAATGGTTTTCTTAAAGAGTTGTATATGATGCAACCAGAAGGTTTTGTCAATCCTAAAGGTGCTAACATATGTGCAAGCTCCAGCGATCCATCTATGGACTGGTGCAAGCATCTCAGAGTTGGAATATACGCTTTGATAAGTTGATCAAAGCATATAGTTTTATACAGACTTGCGGTGAAGCATGTATTTACAATAAAGTGAGTGGGAGCACTACGCCTTTCTGATAAATATATGTGAGTAACATATTGTTGATCAAAAATGATGTAGAATTGTTCTGGAAAGCATAAAAGAGTATTTGAAAGGAGTTCTTTAAAAGAAAGACCTCAGTAAAGCTACTTACATATTGAGCATCAAGATCTATTGAGATAGATCAAGACGCTTGATAAGTTTTTCAATAAGTACATACCTTGTCAAGATTTTGAAATAGTTCAAAATGGAACAGTCAAAGAAAGAGCTCTTGCCTGTGTTGCAAAGGTGCGAAATTGAGTAAGACTCAAATCCCGACCATGGCAAAAAATAGAAAAGAGAATGAAAGTCATTCCCTATGCCTCAATCATAGGTTCTATAAAGTATGCTATGCTATGTACCAGACCTATTGTATACCTTGCTCTGAATTTGGCAAGGGAGTACAATAGTAATCTAGGAGTAGATCACTGGACATTGGTCAAGAATATCCTTAGTGAGGACTAAGGAAATATTTCTCGATTATGGAGGTGATAAAAGAGCCCGTTGTAAAGAGTTACATCGGTGCAAGCTTTCACACCGATCCAGATGACTCTAAGTCTCAATCTGGATACATATTGAAAGTGGGAGCAATTAGCTAGAGTAGCTCCGTGCAAAGCATTGTAGACATAGAATATTTGCAAAATACACACGGCTCTCAATGTGATGACACTGCTGACTAAGCTTCTCTCACGAGCAAAACATGATCACACCTTAGTACTCTTTGGGTGTTAATCACATAGCGATGTGAACTAGATCATTGACTCTAGTAAACCCTTTGGGTGTTGGTCACATGACGATGTGAACTATGGGTGTTAATCATATACAGATATGAATATTGGTGTTAAATCACATGGCGATGTGAACTAGATTATTGACTCTAGTGCAAGTGGGAGACTAAAGGAAATATGCCCTAGAGGCAATAATAAAGTTATTATTTATTTCCTCATATCATGATAAATATTTATTATTCATGCTAGAATTGTATTAACCGGAAACATGGTACATGTGTGAATACATAGACAAACTTAATGTCACTAGTATGCCTCTGCTTGACTAGCTCATTAATCAAAGATGGTTATGTTTCCTAACCATAGACATGAGTTGTCATTTGATTAACGGGATCACATCATTAAGAGAATGATGTGATTGACATGACCCATTCCATTAGCTTAGCACTTGATCGTTTAGTATGTTGCTATTGCTTTCTTCATGACTTATACATGTTCCTACAACTATGAGATTATGCAACTCCCATTTACCGGAGGAACACTTTGTGTGCTACCAAATGTCACAACGTAACTGGGTGATTATAAAGGAGCTATACAGGTGTCTCCAAAGGTACATGTTGAGTTGGCGTATTTTGAGATTAGGTTTTGTCACTACGATTGTCGGAGAGGTATCTCTGGGCCCTCTCGGTAGTGCACATCACTATAAGCCTTGCAAGCAATGTAGCTAATGAGTTAGTTACGGAATTATGCATTACGTAACGAGTAAAGAGACTTGCCAGTAACGAGATTGAACTTGGTATTGAGATACCGACGATCGAATCTCGGGCAAGTAACATACCGATGACAAAGGGAACAACGTATGTTGTTATGCGGTTTGACCGATAAAGATCTTCGTAGAATATGTAGGAGCCAATATGGGCATCCAGGTTCCGCTATTGGTTATTGACCAGAGAGATGTCTCGGTCATGTCTACATAGTTCTCGAACCCATAGGGTCCACACGCTTAACGTTCGTTGACAATATAGTATTATATGAGTTATGTATGTTGGTAACCGAATGTTGTTCGGAGTCCCGAATGAGATCACAAACATGACGAGGAACTCCGGAATGGCCCAGAGATGAAGTTTAATATATGGGATAATGTTGTTTGGTCTCCGAAAGGGTTCCGGAATTCACCGGAAGGGGTTCCGGATGTTTCCCGAAATGTTTGGGTACGAGAACACGTATTTGGTCCAAAGGGGAAAGCCCACAAGGTTTTGGAAAGCTTAAAGGAAGTTTTATGAGTCCAGGCCGGTTGTGGTCCTCGTAACTGGGTCCGCACACCAGAACCCGGCGTCGACCGAGTCCTAGAAGGACTCTTGCCTTTCGGGTGAAACCGACTTTGTGGAGGCTTTTACTCCAAGTTTCGACCCCCAATGCTCAACATATAAATAGAGGGGCAGGGCTAGCACCAAAGACACATCAAGAAACACCAAGGCGTGTGCCGGCAACCCCGTCCCCTATAGTTTACCCTCCGTCATAGTTTCCGTAGTGCTTAGGCGAAGCCCTGTGGAGATTGTTCTTCACCAACACCGTCACCACGCCGTCGTGCTGCCGGAACTCATCTAGTACTTCGCCCGTCATGCTGGATCGAGAAGGCGAGGACGTCATCGAGCTGAACGTGTGAAGAACTAGGAGGTGTCGTGCGTTCGGTACTTGGATCGGTTGGAGCGTGAAGACGTACGACTACATCAATCGCGTTGATAAACGCTTCTGCTTAGCGATCTTCAAGGGTATTAAGATACACTCGCCCTCTCGTTGCTATGCATCACCATGATCTTGCGTGTGCGTAGGAATTTTTTTTTAAAATTACTACGTTCCCCAACATTTGACACTCTTCCAAACCCACTTTCATCAATATAATCATCATAAATAGGAGGCATGCTTTCATCGTAATAAATTTCCTCATCAAAACTTGGGGGACAAAAATATCATCTTCATCAAACTTAGCATCCCCAAGCTTGTGGCTTTGCATATCATTAGCATCATGGATATTCAAGGAATTCATACTAACAACATTGCAATCATGCTCATCATACAAATATTTTATGCCAAACATTTTATTGCATTCTTCTTCTAACACTTTGGCACAATTTTCCTTTCCATCATTCTCACGAAAGACATTAAAAACATGAAGCATATGAGGCAACCTCAATTCCATTTTTTGGTAGTTTTCTTTTATAAACTAAACTAGCGATAAAACAAGAAACAAAAAGATTCAATTGCAGGATCTAAAGATATACCTTCAAGCACTAACCTCCCCGGCAATGGCGCCAGAAAAGAGCTTGATGTCTACTACACAACCTTCTTCTTGTAGACGTTGTTGGGCCTCCAAGTGCAGTGGTTTGTACGACGGTAGCAAATTTCCCTCAAGTGGATGACCTAAGGTTTATCAATCCGTGGGAGGCATAGGATGAAGATGGTCTCGCTCAAACAACCCTGCAACCAAATAACAAAGAGTCTCTTGTGTCCCCAACACACTCAATACAATGGTAAATTATATAGGTGCACTAGTTCGGCGGAGAGATGGTGATACAAGTGCAATACGGATGGTAGATATAGCTTTTTGTAATCTAAAAATATAAAAAACAGCAACGTAGCAAGTAGTAAAAGTGAGCAAAAACGGTATTGCAATGCTTAGAAACAAGGCCTAGGGTTCATAATTTCACTAGTGCAAGTTCTCTCAACAATAATAACATAATTGGATCATATAACAATCCCTCTACATGCAACAAAGAGTCACTCCAAAGTCACTAATAGTGTGGAACAAACGAAGAGATTATTGTAGGGTACGAAACCACCTCAAAGTTATTCTTTCCGATCAATCCATTGGGCTATTCCTATAAGTGTCATATACAGCCCTAGAGTTCGTAGTAAAATAACACCTTAAGACACACATCAACCAAAACCCTAATGTCACGTAGATACTCTAATGTCACCTCAAGTATCTATGGGTATGATTATACGATATGCATCACACAATCTCAGACTCATGTATTCAACCAACACAAAGAACTTCAAAGAGTGCCCCAAAGTTTCTACCGGAGAGTCAAGACGAAAAGGTCACTGAACCCGCAAGTTGATCACCAAAACATACATCAAGTAGATCACGTGAATATCCCATTGTCACCAAAGATAAGCACATGCAACACATACATCAAGTGTTCTCAAATCCTTAAGGACTCAATTCGATAAGATAACTTCAAAGGGAAAACTCAATCCATTACAAGAAGGTAGAGGGGGAGAAACATCATAAGATCCAACTATAATAGCAAAGCTCGCGATACATCAAGATCATGCCGAATCAAGAACACGAGAGAGAGAGAGAGAGAGAGAGAGAGAGAGAGAGATCAAACACATAGCTACTGGTACATACCCTCAGCCCTGAGGGTGAACTACTCCTTACTCGTCATGGAGAACGCCGGGATGATGAAGATGGCCACCGGGGATGGATCCCCCCTCCGGCATGGTGCCGGAACAGGGTCCCGATTGGTTTTTGGTGGCTACAGAGGCTTGCGGTGGCGCTACTCCTTATCTAGGTTTCTTTTCGGGGGTTCTATATTTATAGGAATTTTTGGCGTCAATTTCACGTCAGGGGGGTCTCCGAGTCAGCCACGAGCACTACAAAAAAAATACACTTCCGTGATGATACGTGTTTGTCAAAGTAGGTCACATTTTCTGTCATGCATGTACATCCATGACGATTTTATGACAGAATCAAGATAGTCATACATGTGCTGTCGTAGAAGTGTTCCATGACATTACCAATATTATCATCACGGAAGTGTCCACTTCCATGACGATAAATCATGCGTCACAGAAGTGCTTTCATCAAGGGTGACCGACATGTGGCATCCACCATAACGGAACGCCGTTAAGCTATCGGGTCGGGTTTTGGATCCGATAACCCGTTAACAGCCCGGACCAATATGAAATTTCCACGTGTAAAATTCTGATGGCCGGATGAAACATGTGTCAGCTCGTCAGTGGGTTAGATAGGTGCCTATGATATGTAGACACGTGCGGCGGCCCACCACTGGCCCATTTAGCTTACAAAGCCGGCCTATTTGACTTGGTCAAAAGTTAGCGGGCTGGCCCATGAAAAACATGTTAACGATCTCTTCGCAAATAGTCCATTTTACGGCCCGGTAACTCACGGCCCGTTAGGGCCTAATGGAAATCGTCCCAACAACATCATGTGGGCCGTCGAATATAACACCAGCTTGTTTCACTTTTGGCCCATGTATGGCCCACGATGTCTTTCGGCCCATATGAGGCCTTTGTATCTTTAGGCCCTTTAGAGGCCCACGGTGACTCTAGCCCATAATGAACAGTAAATTTCTTTGTAACCGGTGACGGCCCATGATTCACATGGGTCGTTTCTAGCCCGTGTTAGATTTCGGCCTATTGACGGCCCATACGTTCTTGGGCTCCTTTCCGGCCCTCGATTACTTCTGGCCCGTTACTGGCATGTTCCCCTAATGGGCCAACTTTGGCCCGTGGCAAGAGTCGGCCCATTTCTGGCTTGTTAACCCGTTGCGTCGTTTCCAGCCTGTCCTATATTCCAGCCCATTAACGACCCGTTATGCCTGTGATAGAATTAAGCCTTTGCTGTCCTCTGGCCTGTTAACGGCCCATTACCATGCTGGGCCGATACTAATTATGCCCATTTATGTCCCATGTAGACCCATTTATCCGACGACCCAAGGCCCACCGATTCTACGGCCCTGTTGGAGGCCCATTTATCGACGGCATGTAGGTGACCCATGGATCCTATGGCCCGTAGCAGGGTCAAGGTTACCACGGTCCGTATATGGCCCATGGTTGTTGCGGCCAGTAGCAAACCAGGGAAAAAGAAGACTAGGAAATAAATAAGCCCGAAACTAACGCTAGGCTATTAAGGCGATTGCATAGATTACATCCACTCGGCATCAAAGATCGCCACCAGTGCAAATATAGGGAACACCCTACACTATACAAAAATGGCTTGTTGTTTTCTTCAGCCGGTGGCTACACTTTAAGAACAAATTTTGTATCGCACCAAAACAAATTAGAACTATAAAACAAAAGGAAGGTTGGCATAAAATTTAATAGTCTAGCAGATAAATGCACCACCAGAAGTTCAGAAGCTCAGTTCATTTGACCCGACTATTATGTTTTGATGTTGTATTGTCCGATGGAGCACCATAACCTTCGCCTTCATTTCTCCTAGGCTCTTGAACAACATAGCAACTGATAGTCTGGTTTCAAATCCATGCATATCTTGATGACATCGAACAATGTCTCTCCTTGTTTCACAAAGAGTCTCTATTAGGGAATGGACTTGTGTCTGGAGCGTAGATACAACATTGTTTTGAGCTTGCACATCTTGATCATGAGGCAGTTTGGACGATATTGCCTTAACAACTAACCCAGTATTACATAGGAACATGCTTTTGGCACTGTTAGTGGACAGGTACTGACCCACTGCAGCAAGAGCTGACATTGCGGTTATAGTTGCCTCGCCACCTTCAGAAGGTGGCGGTTCCACCATTTTTTCCATAGCTTGCTGAAAAGTTGAGTTTTTACATTAGTAGTATCAGACCAGAAGATATTAAGGAGGCAGCAAAACCAAACAAAATAGATTTGGTCTATATACAGAACTTATTCTGGTGAACCCATGTAAAATATTAGTTGTATTTTATTGCAAAGTACATAATAAAACCAGGTTCCAAACATATGACCATGTACCATCGCTAATGTATTGTCTATTTCTTCACATTGTATTGAGGGCTAAGGACAAAGAGACGAAGTTTATAATACAGTAAGCATAGTATGACATCATTCATATCACAAAACAACCGAGAATGCATAAACAGCAATTGTAACATTGTGTGGGCAAGTCCAGCACGGAACTAGATTACAGGTCAAGATCAAAGCAACATCACTCCTCTCTTTTAAACCTTGTAAGGTGCAATGATACGCCAAGACAATTGTGTATAAAATTGAAAAGAGTAATAGACATTGGCTGCAAACCATGCAGTTCAAGGCACAAGTCAGAGTAAGTAGTAGTTAAAAGGCATGAGGATTAAGGACTTACAACAGCGGCTTTGACTGGTGTAGTCATGCCCTTCTTCTTGCTGGTGTGACAGTCCTTGAAGATTTCCACATCATTTGGTTCAGGTACTTTTTGGTCCTTGCGGGCTTTCCTCTGCATTTGGAACAAGTCAATATAGATATGATAATATGGTACAGCGAAAAGAGTGAAACAGGAGCTAATTAGAAGAGCCTCGCAGTGTGCAATATAGCTATGAGATCCTGTCGTCTGTTGGAATTTCACTTTCGTACAGTTGGCCTTGTTCTTTGAACAGTTCACCTACAAGAAGATAGATTTGTGTGGCACATGCGTAAATAGGACTTCAACAAGTGATCTGATCACATATATATAATGTACCTGATACTTCGGATCAGACCAGTGTTTAACGAGTCCTCTCCAGTCTTCATCCGATATATTTTCACTGGAGATGTTTGGGCAAGTTCACTATTAGCCTTGTCTTCAATGTGAGTTTTCCTCAAGTTATACCAATACTGTCACAGAGCATACTTGAAAACATGGGTGCAAGCTTGTCTGCATCATCTTGGCTATCCAACTTGAAGCTAATCTGTTGAAAATTATGGGAGTCTCATTATCAGCAACCTACAAAGTATGGGACTGAGCAAGACGATATTACTAGTTTCCATACATGACCATACTTACAGATAAATGGTCGAGGAAGGTGTTGAACTGGGTTTCGTCTTTGTCATTCCTGTACTGAATCCATGTTGGGAGGATACGTACATGACACCTAACAGCAACCGCTGCCTCTGATACTAACTTGGCTGACTCTGTAGCATCACATGGCCTTTTAAAACTTGCCTCAAAACATATCTCCATTCTTCCTCCTCTAGATTTAGTTAACCTATCGAGCATTATCCCTGATGTTTGTTTCCTCTTGCGCCTAGGTGCTAGTCCAACAACGAACATAGGAAGTGTTAGTGTACATCAAACTATGAGACAACATATAAAAAGCATGCAATTGTAACTTGACTCCAGCAACTACCTTCTTGTTGTTGAAGCTCACAAGGTTCATCTGATCTTGCCAACTCGTCTTGTGTCAAGAGTGCTTGAGAAGTAGTGTCAGGTGGCAAGGGAGCTTGGGAACGTGCTGCTAGCTCAGTTGACGCACGAGTAACTCGTGCAGCTAGTAGTAATGTGGAAGGTGTTGCAACAACTAGGGTTGTCTCTGCTTGTTTGGTGGCAGCTATTTGTTTCTGTTTGGCTTGTTCTGTAGCTCGTGTAGCACGGGATACCCTGTTTGTAGAATTTTCCGCTGGACTTTGACCTTCTATTGCACCATCAGTACCAGCAGAATCTGCAGGATTCTTCGCTTCACATTCCCTACCATTCTGTGTTTCTTCCTCTTTCTCTGTGCCATGTTATGTCAAGCCAACAAGAAAAATGAATAACAATTTAGTTCTTCAGAACAAATTGATGCATGATACAGATGAACTGAACTTTGATGTTAGACGACCACATGACAGGAGGATGTAATATGTACGAAATACAGGACAGAAGAGATAAACAGAACTATGATGTGTAAACTAAGTAGAAGACATTTCACTAAATTAGAAGCAATGCAATGGAAGGTATACACCATATGAAAGATGCTACAAATATCGCTCAGCCAAGTTAACAGTGTCTCATCATAAATGGCGTTTAAACAAATGTGAAGCAGTACAAGAAATAAATCATATGCAAGATGCAAACAACATCACACTACCAAGTTAGAGGTCTCTCGTCATTAGTGTCATTGCATATTCACAGCATTGCATATTCACAGCTTATGATGTGTAAACTAAGGAGAAGGCATTTCAAAAAATTAGAAGAAATGAAAGCTAGACACCATATGAAAGATGCAACGAATATCTTTCTACCAAGTTAAAACTGTCTCGTCATAAGTGCCATTTCAACAAATTAGTAGTACAAGCTAGAACAAGAATGCGAGATGTAACCTATATCACACTCCCAAGTCAAACGTGTCTTATGATAAGTGATTGTTGCAGGTTACACAACAGTAGTAATTTGATGTAAGAACATGGTGTGATAGACAGATATTGTATGTTCTAGAAACAGGAACACGTGTCTTATTCACAAGTATAATGTGTAAAGTAAGCAGATGGAATTCAACAAAATTAGAAGCAATACAAGCTAGACATCACACATAACATGCAACCACATATAACAGTGACAAGTTAGAGGGAGCACCTGTGATGGTGCACTTGGGGAGACGTGCTCATCATCAACACAGCTACGTTGAGTGTCTATGCATGTGTTGTCTTGCAAATCATCTTGGGGGGATGGAGGAGTAAAATCTGTAGAGGCCCTCCGTTTGGAAGGAGCACCTTTATCCGTTGCCTTGCTAACTTCCTTCCGCTTTCTTGATTTTGAATGTCAAGTAAAATCGACAAGAAAAAGCAATAAAATCCTCTCTTCAGAACTCATTCATGCGTGATACTAACAATCACTACTTTGATGTAAGGCAAACACATGATACCAGGATGGAATATGAACGAAAAATAGGACGGCATGGCAGTATCACAACTATTTATGTAAACTAAGCAGAAACCATTCCAACAAATAAGAAGCATTGCAAGCTAGACACCACATAAAAGATGCAACCAATATGACTCTGCCAAGTTAAAAGCGTCCCATCATAAATGGCATTTCAACAAATTAGAAGCAACGCATGCTATAAATCATATGAAAGATGCAACTAATATCGCACTGCATATACTAAAGGTGTCTCGTCATATTGATTGATGCGGGATACAAGAAAACAATAGTTTTATGTATGGACATGCTTAATAGACAGATGTACTATGTACTAAATACAGGAAGGCATGTCACATTAATAGGTATAATGTATAAGCTAAGCAGAATAGCACATGCAGTTTAACCAAATTGGAAGAATTACAATCTAGACACCATATGCAACATGCAACCACATATCATGCTGCCAAGTTAGAGCAAGCACCTACGATGCTAGTGTAGGGGGAATGCGGTAATCAATAGAGAGCTATGTTCACTATCTTCATCTAGCCTTGATGTTTCTTGAGAATCATGTCAGGAGGCTGACACTGCATTCTTTAAATGAGGATTAGTCAACTTGCCTGACTACCTCATCATAAGTGATTGATGAGGGATAGACAAGAACATTAGTTTGATGTAAGAACATGGTTAATATATAGATGTACTAGTATGTACCAAAAATAGAAAGGCATGTCATATTCAAAGGTATAATGTGTAAGCTAAGTAGATGCAATTTAACCAAATTGGAAGCAATACAAGCTAGACATCCGGCTGGAGTGGTGAGCATGATCATCTAGGACTTGAGAGCCTGGTGGGAGGCGGC
The DNA here is from genome assembly GCA_021437245.1 of Aegilops speltoides. Classification (NCBI taxonomy): domain Eukaryota; kingdom Viridiplantae; phylum Streptophyta; class Magnoliopsida; order Poales; family Poaceae; genus Aegilops; species Aegilops speltoides. The sequence goes on from CM038146.1 coordinate 379,147,601, forward strand.
CTGCTTTGCCACCATCGTGGCTTTTTAGTTGGCTTCCAGGTGATGCCTGTCTGTGCTGGGCTTGTCACTGGCTCGGCCAGTGCCCTGACTAGCTATTTGTCTTCTGGTGCTCACGGGGTGGTGGTTCATGTAAAAAATATCTTTCCTTCTCTTAATAAATACCGACTTCGGCCTTTCGAATACAAGCTAGACACCATATGGAACATGCAACCACATATGACACCGTGAAGTTAAAGCAAGCACCTGGGATGGTGGTTCATTGCGAGCGAGGTCATCAACTCCAGAGCTACGTTTACCGTCTCCATCTGCTGACACTGCACCCTTTATAGCGTTGTAACGTGCCTTTCCTACCTGCATATGAAGCTGGAGTGACTTCTCTCTTTTCTTTTCTGATTCTCTCGAGGCAGAGTCTGAAATACCCTTGCATAAAAACACAATAGTGAGAGTACGAATGGGGAATCGGACGGGTGGGCGGGGGTGAGGGGGAGCTAAGGGAGAATCATCTTTCGGTCTGGGACGCACTTGTTTTTGGCTTTTTTGAACAGAAGATGGGACGCGCTTATTTGAAATTTGTGGAAAGTACAAACTTTGCCCCCCTCTTAAATTTCGGACCTACTGCGGGTCGGGGGTAGGATGGTAATCCCAGGTGTCCCAAATAGTGGGTGGGAGCTATTTTGGCCGCGCGCATGTGTGCTTAGGCGGCCATTGTGTATGAATGTTTTTCGGAGGCAGTTGCATGGCGTCTAGATGAAGCTACAAACCTACCCCGGTTTAGACCTTTGGACGTCGGGCCGGTAGGTTTCACTGGTCGGAATTATTAGAAAAGTAATTTCCTTGTACTACCAAACATTGGTCTCACGCGGTTTCGCGCGAGTAGAGGCTCTTTTGGCGCTTCGTTCAAAATTTTGAAACACAAGCATTCACGTTTAGAGTACTCTTGAACTTTGAGGGTTGACCTAAATAGACAACGTTAAATTTGACCTTGTATGTTTGAAAACCTCATTAAAATATCCGCTTCGTTTTGAAATTTTGACACTTGAAAATCCTATAACTACGATTATTTTGGAATGGAGGAGCTAAATTTGAATCTATTTTATACACGACTACATATGCTATTATGTACAAAATCAGAGCAAAGATTGGTGCCCCCATAATTTAGGTATGATTTAAAAATGCCATGATATCGAATTCAAATAATTGAATGGACTTCATGTTGAATTCGTTTTTTAAACCACCTTAAGTTGAATTCAAATGTATGCTAGTTCATAGGTAGCTATTTATAATGTTCATTGTGTAACTTTCATATGTATAATGTGCTTTACACACACAACATGAACTATAATCACGTTTATATTTGATTGCTAAAGCGATGCATTGTCTGGAGTTCAAAATACTAACTATGTGGATCAATTGTGTCGAATAATAACATAGACATGCTCAAATTTGATAGAATCTAGATGTCTGATGGATCAATGACCGTTCCTTATGCGAATTGCAAATATCATGATCCCATCCTAATATTTGGATACAATTTATATCTTTAATCAATGTGTACATCGGTCTTTTACGTGTAGTTTCACTCTCCATTGGTGGTCTCTCACACATGCTCACACACTCTCTCCCGAGGTATCTTTCTCGTAGACATGCTCTCAATATAACCCTCCCTGCCTCTCGTAACCATTTACGACTGTTTTCACTAACCTTTATCACAAGCACTCTTCCTCTCACAAGCATACACACGCACAATCCCCATCGACCCTTTCTATATACATAGACCTGCCTACGTGTCTCCTGTACGCACATTATCCTTAGGCCTGCCTCTCATGCATTGTCTCACACCTCTCTTCCTAATCGATGAGTATGATTCTAGTAGAGCATTCTGTAGGATGCCCCTTAAAGTTAGGTTGGATGAACAGTAATATTAGAGATAAGGGGTTACTTTAGTCCGAGAACCTAGGGTTACAAATCCTAGTCGGCTTTGTCAGTGGACACAGAGTCCTTCACAATTCTGCTATCTTTGTCTTGTACGACTAGTCATCCAAGGGTCTCCCTAAATGCGTCACGGACCGACCAATGTGGCGTAGGATGGAACCGAACGAAGGGCCTCACCTCGACCCACCAGACCTCACGCGGTGACACACCCTCCGCCCCCATGTCTCGTTATCTTCTCACACCCACACATACCAACACAGACACCACACACAAAAAAAATTCTCCTGGTGCCTCTATCCCCTCCCCCCTTGCATATACACACTCAAGGGAATCTCTCGCCGTGACGTCATATTCGTCTCTCTCTCTAGACCACTCTCATTTCTCGTGCTATCTCTCCCACGCCCCCCTGGCCCCTCCATCCATGCCTCTCTCGAATACGTAATACACACACATACCTCTCTAGGCCCTGCCAAATGCATCAACTACACATTCACACATGTTACATCACGTACCCCATTGATCTAAAAAGCCCTCTCTTCACGTTTATTTCGCATACAACATTCCTTTTGAATAAAGTGTGGCCAAAAAATTATTTTAGAATTTCTACATATATACAACATTACAAAGTTATGGAGGAGTATGAACGCTAATTTGCATTGCATGGTGCCCACAATGATATTTATTCTGCACTGTGAATTTGTATATTTTTATACTATATATAAAGTTAGTCATAATAAAGAGAAACGAAGAGCATCTCTCTCTCCATCGCATACCCCCCCTCTACGCCCCTTTCACATAAGCACACAAACTATCTCCAGGTCCTCTAAAAGTAAGCCCACAGCACATTCATGCATGTTTCATCTTTCTCTCATGATATATACCGTGACGATCATTGTACTTGAAGCGAAAGCACGATACATACATTGGACTTCAAAATCCACTCATTACGGTCACCATTTACGTTTTGTGGTTATTATACAGTCACGGGCTCACCGTACAGCTCTGTATTTGCTCAAGACACGACTAGTTCACCAGTTAAACGCTCCATGTGGCACCTCTAGTGTTGAATCACATTATCTCACTACCATTGGGCCCACCTATCGGCTTGTATCTACTCTACATCTACACTCTTATAAAATACATTCTTATAAAAAACAGAGTTGGTGATGATGGTGTGCCTGCCATCCTGCAATATAGGCCGTCCGATTTATATCTGACGGATAGGAAGGAAACTATGTCAATTTTGCAAAAAGGTACCCACACACCTATCCACATTTGCAAATAAGGCCTTCCATTGTTCATCCTTTTCTCTCACAAGATAAACTAGTCATACAAATGCATATTGATGTTACGAGCAACGCACGGGCATCTTGCTAGTAAGAATGAAACACAAACGACAAAAAATATTGGACGGTGGTTCGAAGTCATGACCGCGGGCACAGCGGACAAGGTGGCCTCGTATTGGTATGTTGAGCCATCTGTTTTAACACCCAGGAGTTGGTGTGGTGATTCTACACACACACACACGCAGGCACGCGAACTGCATGCACGCAACACTCACACGAACATATGCAGCCACGCACGCACGCAACACTCACACGTACACACACAGCCATGCATGCACACAACACTCACAAGCACACACGCAGGCATGCATGCACACACCAGTACACCACACGACCAACACACATTCTCAGGCTCAAGTGCTCAACCTACACGTGCATGCGCACACATCAGGCCCTGACAGACACATACACAACCAGGTGATTCCCGCGCACGGGTTGGAGTCTTGTCGCGCCTGCGTAAATTTGTGTTTATCTGACCTTTTCCCTATGCGAACTGACAGGTGGGACCCACAAGGAACATGGTCAATTTAACTAGTCAACATGGTGCCACGCAGACTATTTGGCCGGTCAACAGAGTGCAATCCAATGCTGAACCGTGAGCAAGTGACCGTATAATCACCGCAAAACGTATATAGTGACCGTAATCAGCTTATTCTGAAGTTTAGTGGCTGTATTACGCTTTTATCTCTGTAGGCCCTCCAAAACTACATCTCTACACGTTCTTGCATGTTACATCTAACAACTATGCGATACAGCACTACTACTACACTCTAACACAATAAATCATATGTGTTTTTAGTTTTACTAGATATCATATTGTTACTTAATTATTCAGTTTGCATACATTAAAATTGCCTTTGAAATGTATGGCGATTATCATCTACAGCGGGAAAAATCCGCCCTTTCTGCTTAATCGGGTTTGTATCGATGGATCGTGCGGGATAGCAAAACTATAGTACTATACAAAGACAAGTGACAGTTCACTTTGGGCATTGCGTGTCGTGTACTCCTCCGTCGTAAGAGTGGAGCGCTCGCTTTCATAAATCTTCTAGTCCCTTTCGCCGACATGTGGGACATCAAGCTAACGGGTCCACGTGCCATACCAAAATACAGTGCAGAGCAGTCGGGGTGAAGCACCCCAGTCATGGAGCCGGCGTAGTAATCAACAATGAGGCGTCAAATCACAAAGCTACACCTTTCCCGCAGTTAAGTTGGAGGGATGAAGTAATAATGCTAAAAAAAGAAGTTGGAGGGACGAAGCAACCATCATTTCACTCGTTGTTGAATCCGCTTCTCCCACATCTTCTTCAAGTTAACCACGTGTTGCTTCTGCCATTGTTCCGCCTCATGTGGGACGTGGATCGGCTTGGTAAAGCACTGACATGTGGGACCGCATGTAGCAAACCGCCAGGACAACGTCCTCTAAAAATAAGAAACCTCCCCCGCCATCCGCACGGCAAAATCACCTCATTTTTACTAATCCTGATTCTATAGTTTTTAGATCAATATAATTGAGATTTGTATAGATAGCACACAGGAGCAAAACCAAATGGTATGGTTAAGGGCATCCACAATGTGTAGCCAAATGTGAAAATAGCTTTTGGCATCGTGGGAACCATTGTGGACAGTGCTTCCAAAGCCAAAAAGATGGAACCAAAGCTCCTTGATTGATTGATTGAAGGAATAGAAAAATGCAACGTCTCTCCTCTGTCTCCCATGCTTGGACGCATGTACAGTATAGAGCATAGAGTCTACTCCCCTGTCCCTTCTATCACAAATCACAAAGCAGTGAGGCGTCAAATCACAAAGCAGTGAGGCGTCTCAAATCACAAAGCAGTGAGGCGTCAAATCACAAAGCACGAACGAAGCAACCATCATTTCACTCATCACTAACTCCGCTTCTCCATCGTCTTCTTTGAGAAACCACCTCACCGCACTAAGCTGGATGGACGACGCTATTGTGTACTAGTAGTACTAGTACATTTAAGCGTCCTTTCGTTGAACGGACTTCCTGGATGCAAATAAGGCGGTTGTCTCGGCTTGCAGATGACACTTGCAAACGACTTACCATGGTCTCCCTCAATGGTGTTCTCCGTCGAACGCACTTCGCCGAACCACAACGTTCGAGATATCGTCAACGTCACCGCAATGGGGAAGGAAGTCAAATATAGTTAATACCTCCATTTTTTTGTACACAAGGCTAGTATATCAAAATTACAATTTGCAAAAGGCCACTAACACTAATCGAGGCAAAATTGATGGGGTTTGCCTCGTAACAGCAACCAAGGACATTAATATACCCTGCATGCATGCGGAAGTGAGAAGGTTAGTTTGCATGGTGCTGCATTAATCAAGCGATGAGGAGTGAGATGGTTAGCTCTTTGGGCTTTGGAGAAAAATACACATAAATTGACACGTCAAACGAGGATTTGTATCGATTAATCCCGCAAAGGAAAACCCCGCCTTTGTTTTTTAACACTAGTAATCCTAGTACGTGCGTACTTATCCTGTTTGGGTCTAGGCCTTGCAATGCCATACTTCGCCACACATTTTTGCCAAGCTTGCCTAAAGTTTTCAAAATGAAAAGGAGGTACACTTGCGCACAGCTGTCGCGGTCGCACCGCACCCTCACACGGTCGCTCCTGCATGTCGCGGTCGCACCACACCCTCACACAGTCGCTCCTGCACGCCGCAAACCCAACCAAGGGAATGCACCCTCACTAAGACGTGTTGTCGCATGTGAACAAACCAAACTCAGCCATCCTACCCGCTGACACATAATTTTCGTTCATAGAGTATGTTTATCCAACCGCATGTTGGGGAGGATCCGTATGGCCCGTGTAGTGGTCTGTTGGGGAAGAAGAAGAGGTGAGGAAGAAGGGTTAGGAGACGTAGGATATTCATCCAACCGCCTGAAATGGTAGACTGACCCAAATGATGAAAGTCAGGCGACTTGCATAACAATATATGTTTTTACACAGCAAAAGATCCATAAAAACAACAACATAAAGAAAAGCTATCACTGCTCGCGGAACGAGACAGCCTCGTCGTCTTTGGTTGCCGGCGCGAACCAGCCGTAGCTGCCGACGTGTGTCTCCGCACCATGGTTGTCCTCGGCCTCTAGCTACTCGGTCATGCGGAGCATGCGGGCACTCTGCACGGACGAGAGCACCGCCCGGTTCAAGTCGAGGACGTCTGGTTCCGCCTGCAGGAGGGATCGATGGCAGCGGCATCCGCGCGCGCCGCGTCGAGTTGAGCCTCCGCTGCCCGGTTCAAGTCCAGGACGTCCGGTTCCGCCTGCAGGAGGGCCTGGATGACAGCGGCATCCGCGCGCTCCACGTCGAGTTAAGCCTCAGCCACCTGGTTCAAGTCCAGGACGTCCAGTTCCGCCTGCAGGAGGGCCTCGATGGCAGCGGCATCCGTGCTCTCCGCCTCAAGTTGATCCTATGCCGCCCGGTTCACATCCATGATATCCGGTTCCGCCTGCAGGAGAGCCTCGATGGCAGCGGCATGCGTGCGCTTCGTGTCGAGTTGAGCTTCTGCCTCCTAGTCCTCCTTTAGTATCGCCAGGTTGAACCGCTGGTCCAGCTGCACCATGGGGGACTCGGACACCGGCACGAAGTCGACGTCCATTGTCTCATACCCATCGGGGGCCTTCTGCGCCGCGACCTCTTCCATGAACAATGGATCGGCTTCCTCCTCCTCGTAGCTTGGCTCCAGAGAACTCGGGGATTGGCCCGCCGCAAAGCGAGCTTGGGAACAGAGGTCTTTGGCTCCGACCGCCGCCGCGATTTCTGCGTGATGCTACGGCGTCAGCATCATGTAGTACGTGATCTTGCGGCGCCCCATGGCTTTCCGGCGAACTAGGGGACGCTTGATGCGGGCTAGGGGTCGAAAGGTGGGGGAATGGGCTGGAGATTAGGTGTGGTTTCGGGGCAGTGACTGGCGTAGGCCGAGTAGCGAAGGTTCTAGTGTGAATAGTGGTTCCGGTGACGACCGGTCAATCAGTTTTGACTGTACATTGATACGTCTCCAACGTATCTATAATTTATGAAGCATTCATGCTATTTTATTATCTGTTTTGAAAGATTACGGGCTTTATTATACACTTTTATATTACTTTTGGGACTAACCTACTAACCGGAGGCCCAGCCCATATTGTTGTTTTATTGCCTGTTTCGGTATTTCGAAGAAAAGGAATATCAAACGGAGTCCAAACGGGATGAAACCTTTGGGAGCGTGATTTTTAGGAAGAATATGATCCGGGAGACTTGGAGTTCACGTCAGAAGATCATCGAGGAGGCCACGAGACAGGGGGCACGCCCTACCCTCTCGTGGGCCCCTCGAGACTCCCCCGACCGACTTCTTTCGCCTATATAAGCCTACGTACCCTAAAACCATCGAATATCAAGATAGATCGGGAGTTCCGCCGCCGCAAGCCTCTGTAGCCACCAAAACCTCTCGGGAGCCTGTTCGGCACCTGCGGAGGGGGAACCCATCACCGTGGCCTTCTTCATCATCCCGGTGCTCTCCATGACGAGGAGGGAGTAGTTCACCCTCGGGGCTGAGGGTATGTATCAGTAGCTATGTTTTTGATCTCTCTCTCTCTCTCGTGTTCTCTCTATGGCACGATCTTGATGTATCGCGAGCTTTGCTATTATAGTTGGATCTTATGATGTTTCTCCCCCTCTACTCTCTTGTGATGAATTGAGTTTCCCTCTTGAAGTTATCTTATCGGATTGAGTCTTTAATGATTTGAGAACACTTGATGTATGTCTTGTCGTGTTTATCTGTGGTGACAATGGGATATCACGTGCCACTTGATGTATGTTTTGGTGCTCAACTTGCGGGTTCCGCCCATGAACCTATGCATAGGGGTTGGCACACGTTTTCGTCTTGACTCTCTGGTAGAAACTTTGGGGCACTCTTTGAAGTACTTTGTGTTGGTTGAATAGATGAATCTGAGATTGTGTGATGCATATCGTATAATCATGCCCACGGATACTTGAGGTGACAATGGAGTATCTCGGTGACATTAGTGTTTTGGTTGATTTGTGTCTTAAGGTGTTATTCTAGTACGAACTCTTGAATAGATTGATCCGAAAGAATAACTTTGAGGTGGTTTCGTACGCTACCATAATCTCTTCGTTTGCTCTCCGCTATTAGTGGCTTTGGAGTGACTCTTTGTTGCATGTTGAGGGATTGTTATATGATCTATCTATGTTATTATTGTTGAGAGAACATGCACTACTGAAAGTATGAACCCTATGCCTTGTTTCCTACCATTGCAATACCGTTTACGCTCACTTTTATCATTAGTTACCTTTCTGTTTTTATTATTTCAGATTACAAAAACCTTTATCTACCATCCATATTGCACTTGTATCACCATCTCTCCGCCGAACTAGTGCACCTATACAATTTACCATTGTATTGGGTGTGTTGGGGACACAAGAGACTCTTTGTTATTTGGTTGCAGGGTTGTTTGAGACAGACCATCTTCATCCTACGCCTCCCACGGATTGATAAACCTTAGGTCATCCACTTGAGGGAAATTTGCTACTATCCTACAAACCTGTGCACTTGCAGGCCCAACAACGTCTACAAGAAGAAGGTTGTGTAGTAGACATCAAGCTCTTTTCTGGCGCCGTTGCCGGGGAGGTGAGTGCTTGAAGGTATATCTTTAGATCTTGCAATCGAATCTTTTTGTTTCTTGTTTTATCACTAGTTTAGTCTATAAAAGAAAACTACAAAAAAATGGAATTGAGTTTGTCTCATACGCTTCATCTTTTTAATATCTTTCGTGAGTTTGATGAAAAGGAAAATTGTGCTCAAGTGCTAGAAGAAGAAATCTATAGAATGTTTGATACTAAATCTTTGAATGATGAGCATGATTGCAATGTTGTAAGTATGAACTCCTTGAATATCCATGATGCTAATGATATGCAAAGCCACAAGCTTGGGGAAGCTATGTTTGATGAATATGATATTTTTAGTCCCCCAAGTTTTGGTGAGCAAATTTATTATGATGAAAGCATGCCTCCTATTTATGATGATTATATTGATGAAAGTGGGTTTGGAAGAGTGTCAACTTTAGGAAGTAGTGATCCCACTATTTTGGAGGATGTTGAATCTTATTGTGATGAACATGAAAGTGGGTTTGGAAGAGTGTCAACTTTATTTAGTGATGATTCCACTATTTCGGAAGAGGTTCCAATTGATTATGAGAACAAAGTTGCTATCTATGATGATTATTGTGATGACTTGTATGCTATTAGGAATAATGATAACCATGAAACTTGTCATCATGATTTTAGTTTTCAATTGGATTATGCCTCACATGATAATTATTTTGTTGAGCTTGCTCCCACTACTATTAATGAGAAGAATTTTGCTTATGTGGAGAGTAGTAAATTTTCTATGCTTGTAGATCATGAAAAGAATGCTTTAACTGCTGGTTATATTGTTGAATTCATTCATGATGCCACTGAAAATTATTATGAGGGAGGAACATATGCTTGTACAAATTGCTATAATGTCAAGTTTCCTCTCTATGTGCTTCAAGTTTTGAACTTATGCTTGTTTTGCCTCCCTATGCTAGTTGATTATTGTTCCCATAAGTTGTTTGCTCACAAAATCCCTATGCATAGGAAGTGGGTTAGACTTAAATGTGCTAGTCATATGCTTCATGATGCTCCCGTTATGTTTCAATCCTTATCTTTTATGTGAGCATCATTGTCATCATCATGCCTAGCTAGAAAGGCATTAAAGAAAATCGCTTGTTGGGAGAAAACCCAATATTTACCCTTACTGTTTTTGTGTGTTCACATGATTATTATACTGTAGTAATCATGTTTTATACCTTTTGTTTCAATAAAGTGCCAAGTAAGACCTTTAGGATAGCTTACGGTGATAGTTGTGTTGATCCTGCTGAAAATCAGAAACTTTTGCACCCTTTAAATTAGTTTTGTTAATTCACAGAAACGTAATTCTGATCGGATTATTTTTTCTATGCATTGGTACACAAATTTCTTAGGACTTACTAATTTGGTAGGATTTTTGGAGTTCCATAAGTATACGTTTGATACAGATTACTACAGACTGTTCCGTTTTTGACAGATTCTGTTTTCTATGTGTTGTTTGCTTATTTTGAGGAATCTATGAGTAGTATCGGAGGGTATGAACCATAGATAAGTCGGAGTACAGTATATATTACACAAATATGAATATAGAATGAGTTCATTATAGTACCTAAGTGGTGGTTTTCTTTTCTTATACTAACGGAGCTTACGAGTTTTCTGTTGAGTTTTGTGTTGTGAAGTTTTCAAGTTTTGGGTAAAGATTCGATGGACTATGGAATAAGGAGTGGCAAGAGCCCAAGCTTGGGGATTCCCAAGGCACCCCAAGGTAATATTCAAGTACAACCAAGAGCCTAAGCTTGGGGATGCCCCGGATGGCATCCCCTCTTTCGTCTTTGTTCATCGGTAACTTTACTTGGAGCTATATTTTTATTCGCCACATGATATGTGTTTTGCTTGGAGCGTCATTTTCTTTTGTTAGTATTTGCTTTCTGTTATTTAGAATAATGTTGTGCATATTTTTTTCAATAAAAATGTCAAGGATAGCCTTTGCCATGCTTATTTTGCTAGTATACATGTTGCTGTTTGAAAAGAGAAAGTTCACCGCTGTTGCAAAAATTCCCTAGAGAAGTCAGAGAATGATATAATGTTGAACCTTTTTGCATAATGAGATCTGATAAATCTTCTACAGTGGGAATTTCATTTCATAATTTTTGGAGTTAGGGAAGTATTGATACTCTTGCATTCTTTACAGACTATACTGTTTTGGCAGATTGCTGTTATGTTTGCATATGTTTTCTTGTTTAATGACTCTATTTGAGGATAGGAGTATTAAATATGCAGAAGCATTTAGTATGCAATGTTGAGTAATAATTTTAGTGATTTGTTACAGTAGAAAATGATAAGGTTTTGCATTGGTTTATACTAACCTATCTCACAAGTTCTTTTTGAGTTTGGTGTGGATGGAGCTTTTGGTAAAAAGAGAAACCATGATATGAGAGGAACTAAGGAGACACAAAAGGTTCAAGCTTGGGGATGCCCAAGGCACCCCAAGATAGTATTTCAAGAAGTCTCAAGCATCTAAGCTTGGGGATGCCCCGGTAGGCATCCCACCTTTCTTCTTCAACCACTATCGGTTAGTATCGGTTGAGCCTAAGTTTTTGCTTCTTCACATGAGTTGTGCTATCCTTGCAATGTCATTTTGTTTTTCCTTGCTTGCTGTTTGAATACCATACCAATATCTGAAATTCTTTAATGAGAGAGAGTCTTCACATAGTTGCATAATTATTTAGCTACTCATTGATCTTCACTTATATCTTTTTGGAGTAGTTTGTCATTTACTCGTGTGCTTCACTTATATCCTATGAGTAAATTGTTGAATGAGTTGAATGTGATAAATCTGAAATTATATATATTTCATTTGCTTATCCCATGGGGAGTAATGACTTCACATCCAAGAAGTAGAGGTTGTAAATTTATTGAAGGTTAGCAAGCAATGTATTGGTCATTTGAAGAATTCATGAAAGAATATTTAAGGAAGAGAGATTCCACATATAAATATACTATCCTAGACATCTTTTATAATTGGGAGCACTCATTAAGTATGAAATGCTAAAGAGTTGATGTTGGACAAGGAAGAGAACGTAATGGGTTATATTTTCGCACATCTCAGTTAAAGTATATTGTCATGGATCATTCAAACATGTTGAGCTTGCCTTTCCCCCTCATGCTAGCCAAAATTCCTTGCACCAAGTAGAGATACTACTTGTGCTTCCAAATATCCTTAAACCCAGTTTTGCCATGAGAGTCCACCATACCTACCTATGGATTGAGTAAGATCCTTCAAGTAAGTTGTCATCGGTGCAAGCAATAAAAATTGCTCTCTAAATATGTATGATCTTTTGATGTGAAGAAAATAGCTTTATACGGTCTTGTTATGGAAGCAATAAAAGCGATGGACTGCATAATAAAGGTCCATATACAAGTGGCAATATAAAGTGACGTTCATTCGCATTAAGATTTTGTGCATCCAACCCTAAAAGCGCATGACAACCTCTGCTTCCCTCTGCGAAGGGCCTATCTTTTACTTTATGTCTTTCACTTTATGCAAGAGTCAAGGTGATATTCACCTTTCCCTTTTTCATTTTATCCTTTGGCAAGCACCTCGTGTTGGGAAGATCCTGATATATATATCCAATTGGATGTAAGTTAGCATGAACTATTATTGTTGACATCACCCAAAGGTGAATACGTTGGGAGGCAACACTATAAGCCCCTATCTTTCTCAGTGTCCGATTGAAACTCCATAACCATTAGTATTGCGTGAGTGTTAACAATTGTAGAAGACTATATGATAGTTGACTATGTGGAGTTTGCTATTCCTGAAAATAAGATGAATTGCAATTGTTTGATGACTGAGAATGAAGTTTGCTAGTTTTCAAGAAAGTTTATGGTCTATGCTTTAACATGTGAATTGCTTGTTACTTGTTCATGAGAAGCTTTATGAGATGAACTACTATTATGACATATAATCATGCTAGAATAGGTGATTGAAATTATCATTGATCAAACTTGTGCACCTTCTAGCATTCACACTTCATAAATTCTTTCTTTATCATTTACCTACTCAAGGACGAGTAGGAATTAAGCTTGGGGATGCTGATACGTCTCCAATATATCAATCTTTATGTCTCGACCATTTCGAGACTCCTCGTCATGTCCGTGATCACATCCGGGACTCCGAACTTCTTCGGTACATCAAAATACATAAACTCATAATAACTGTCATCGAAACCTTAAGCGTGCGGACCCTACGGTTCGAGAACAATGTAGACATGACCGAGACACGTCTCGGTCAATAACCAACAGCGGACACGGATGCCCATATTGGTTCCTACATATTCTACGAAGATCTTTATCGGTCGAGACCGCATAACAACATACGTTGTTCCTTTGTCATCGGTATGTTACTTGCCCGAGATTCGATCGTCGGTATCCAATACCTAGTTCAATCTCGCTACGCAAGTCTCTTTACTTGTTCCGTAATACATCATCTCACAACTAACTCATTAGTTATAATGCTTGCAAGGCTTGATGATGTGCATTACCGAGAGGGCCAGAGATACCTCTCCGACAATCGGAGTGACAAAACCTAATCTCGAAATACGCCAACCCAACATACGCCTTTGGAGACACTGTAGTACTCCTTTATAATCACCCGATTCGTTGTGGACGTTTGGTAGCACCAAAGTGTTCCTCCGCAAGCGGGAGTTGCATAATCTCATAGTTACAGGAACATGTATATGTCATGGATAAAAGCAGTAGCAACATACTAAACGATCGTGTGCTAAGCTAATGGAATGGGTCATGTCAATCGATCATTCTACTAATGATGTGACCTTGTTAATCAAATAACAACTCTTTGTTCATGGTTAGGAAACATAACCATCTTTGATTAACAAGCTAGTCTAGTAGAGGCATACTAGTGACATGTTGTTTTGTCTATGCATTCACACATGTATCATGTTTCGGTCAATACAATTCTAGCATGAATGATAAACATTTATCATGAAATAAGGAAATAAATAATAACTTTATTATTGCCTCTAGGGCATATTTCCTTGATCTCCCACTTGCACTAGAGTCAATAATCTAGATTACATAGTAATGATTCTAACACCCATGGAGTCTCGGTGCTGATCATGTTTTGCTCGTGGAAGAGGCTTAGTCAACGGTGCGCAACATTCAGATCCGTATGTATCTTGCAAATCTCTATGTCTCCCACCGGACTAAGTCCCGGATGGAATTGAAGCGTCTCTTGATGTGCTTGGTCCTCTTGTGAAATCTGGATTCCTTTGCTAAGGCAATTGCTCGAGATTGTCACGAAGATTTTCATTGGACCCGATGCACTAGGTATGACACCTAGATCGGATATGAACTCCTTCATCCGCACTCCTTCATTAGCTGCTTCCTAAGCTGCTATGTACTCCGCTTCACATGTAGATCCCTTCACGACGCTTTGTTTAGAACTGCACCAACCGACAGCTCCTCCGCTTAGTGTAAATACGATCCGGTCTGCGATTTAGAATCGTCCGGATCGGTGTCAAAGCTTGCATCAACGTAACCGCCACGATGAGCTCTTTGTCACCTCCATATCGAGAAACATATCCTTAGTCCTTTTCGTGTATTTCAGATGTTCTTGACCGCTGTCCGATGATCCACTCTGGATTACTTTGGTACCTCCTGCTAGGCTTATAGCAAGGCACACATCAGTCTGGTACACAGCATTGCATACATGATAGAGCCTATGGTGAAGCATAGGAACATCTTTCATTTTCTCTCCATCTTCTGCAGTGGTCGGGCATTGAGTCTTACTCAACTTCACACCTTGTAACACGTGCAAGAACCCTTTCTTTGCTTGATCCATTTTGAACTTCTTCAAAATTTTGTCAAGGTATGTGCTTTGTGAAAGTCCAATTAAGCGCCTTGATCTATCTCTATAGATCTTAATGCCCAATATGTAAGCAGCTTCACCGAGGTCTTTCATTGAAAAACTCTTATTCAAGTATCCCTTTATGCTATCCAGAATTCTATATCATTTCCGATCAGCAATATGTCATCCACATATAATATCGAAATGCTCTGAGCTCCCACTCACTTTCTTGTAAATACAAAGCTTCTCCAAAAGTCTGTACAAACCCAAATGCTTTGATCACACTATCAAAGCGTTTATTCCAACTCCGAGATGCTTGCACCAGTCCATAGATGGATCGCTGGAGCTTGCACACTTTGTTAGCTCCTTTGGATCGATAAAACCTTCGGTTGCATCATATACAACTCTTCTTCCGTAAATCCATTCAGAATGCGTCTTTACATCCATTTGCCAAATTTCATAATCATAAAATGCGGCAATTGCTAACATGATTCGGACGGACTTAAGCATCGCCACGGGTGAGAAGGTCTCATCGTAGTCAATCCCTTGAACTTGTCGAAAACCTTTTGCGACAAGTCGAGCTTTGTAGACAAGAATATTACCATCAGCGTCGGTCTTCTTCTTGAAGATCCACTTGTTTTCTATTGCTTGCCTACCCTCGGCAAGTCAACCAAAGTCCATACTTTGTTTTCATACATGGATCCCATCTCAGATTTCATGGCTTCAAGCCATTTTATGAATCTGGGCTCACCATCGCTTCTTCATAGTTCGTAGGTTCATCATGGTCTAGTAGCATGATTTCCGAACAGGATTACCGTACCACTCAGTGCGGATCTTACTCTGGTTGATCTACGAGGTTCGTAGTAACTTGATCTGAAGTTTCATGATCAACATCATCAACTTCCTCACTACTTGGTGTAGATGTCTCGTAAACCGGTTTCTGCGATTTAACTACTTTCAAGTAAGGGAGAAGGTACTATTACCTCATCAAGTTCCACTTTCCTCCCACTCACTTCTTTCGAGAGAAACTCCTTCTCTAGAAAGGATCCATTCTTAGCAACGAATGTCTTGCCTTCGGATCTGTGATAGAAGGTGTACCCAACTGTCTCCTTTGGGTATCCTATGAAGACACATTTCTCGATTTGGGTTCGAGCTTATCGGGTTGAAGCTTTTTCACATAAGCATCGCATCCCCAAACTTTAAGAAACGACAACTTTGGTTTCTTGCCAAACCACAGTTCATAAGGTGTCGTCTCAACGGATTTCGACGGTGTTCTATTCAGTGTGAATGCGGCCGTCTCTAGAGCATAACCCCAAAACGATAGCGGTAAATCAGAAGAGACATCATAGATCGTACCATATCTAGTAAAGTACGATTCGACGTCCGGACACACCATTACTGTTGTGGTGTTCGGGTGGCGTGAGTTGCTTAAACTATTCCGCATTGTTTCAAATGTAGACCAAACTCAGAACTCAAATATTCACCTCCACGATCGATCGTAGAAATTTAATTTTCTTATTACGATGATTTTCAACTTCACTCTGAAATTCTTTGAACTTTTCAAATGTTTCAGACTTATGTTTCATTAAGTAGATATACCCATATCCGCTTAAGTCATCTGTGAAGGTGAGAAAATAACGATATCCGCCACGAGCCTCAACATTCATCGGACCACATACATCTCGTATGTATGATTTCCAACAAATCTGTTGCTCTCTCCATAGTACCGAGAACGGGTTCTAGTCATCTTGCCCATAAGGCACGGTTCATAAGTGCCAAGTGATTCATAATCAAGTGACTCCAAAAGTCCATCAAGATGGAGTTTCTTCATGCGCTTTACACCGATATGACCTAAACGGCGATTGCCACAAATAAGTTGCACTATCATTATCAACTCTGCATCTTTTGGTTTCAACATTATGAATATGTGTATCACTACTATCGAGATTCATCAAAATAGACCACTCCTCAAGGGTGCATGACCATAAAAGATATTACTCATATAAATAGAACAACCATTATTCTCGATTTAAATGAATAACCGTCTCGCATCAAACAAGATCCAGATATAATGTTCATGCTC
Source organism: Aegilops speltoides (assembly GCA_021437245.1). Taxonomy (NCBI): domain Eukaryota; kingdom Viridiplantae; phylum Streptophyta; class Magnoliopsida; order Poales; family Poaceae; genus Aegilops; species Aegilops speltoides. The sequence continues at coordinate 379,164,473 of CM038146.1, forward strand.
AACGCAGCACCAAATAACAATTATTTAGGTCTAAAACTAATCCCAAGGTAGATGTAGAGGTAGCGTGCCGACCGCGATCACATCGACTTTGGAACCATTTCCCACGCGCATCGTCACCTCGTCCTTTGCCGTGTTCGCAATCCGTAGTCCTGCTTTGAGTTGCAAATATTAGCAATGAACCAAGATCAAATACCAGTGCTCTGCGAGCTCTAGTAAGGTACACATCAATAACATGTATATCACATATACCTTTGTTCACCTTGCCATCCTTCTTATCCGCCAAATACTTGGGGCAGTTCCGCTTCAAAGTGACTACCGCTTGCAAGAGAAGCACTCGATTTCAGGCTTAGGTCCAGACTTGGGTTTCTTCTCTGAGCGACAACTTGCTTGCTGTTCTTCTTGAAGTTCCTTCTTCTTCCCTTTGCCTTTCTTCTTGAAACTAGTGGTCTTATTGACCATCAACACTTGATGCTCCTTCTTGATTTCTACCTCCGCAGCCTTTAGCATTGCGAAGAGCTCGGTATAGTCTTTACTAACCCTTGCATATTATAGTTCATCACGAAGCCTTTGTAGCTTGGTGGCGTGATTGAAGAATTCATCAATGACACAATCATCCGGAAGATTAACTCCCAATTGTGTCAAGTGATTGTAGTACCCGGACATTACGAGTATGTGCTCACTAATGTAACTATTCTCCTCCATCTTGCAGCTATAGAACTTATTGGAGACTTCATATCTCTCAATCCGGGCATTCTGTTGGAATATCAACTTCAACTCTGGAACATCTCATATGCTCCATGACGCTCAAAACGTCGTTGAAGTCCCGGTTCTAAGCCGTAAAGCATGGCACATCGAACTATAGAGTAGTCATCAGCTTTGCTCGCCAGACGTTCTTAACGCCGTCGCCAGCATCAAGAAGAGTTCGGCACCTAGCGGTGCATCCAGACGTAACTCTTTCGTGCAGCAATGAGGATAATCCTCGAGTTACGGACCCGATCCGTGTAATTGCTACCATCATCTTTCAACTTTGCTTTCTCAAGGAACGCATTAAAATTCAACGGAACAACAAAGACGAGCCATCTATCTACAATCAAACATAAACAAGCAAGATACTATCAGTATTAAGTTCATGATAAATTTAAGTTCAATTAATCATATTACTTAAGAACTCCCACTTAGAAAAACATCTCTAGTCATCTAAGTGATCACGTGTCCAAATCAACTAAACCATAACCGATCATCACGTGAAATGGAGTAGTTTTCAATGGTGAACATCTTATGTTGATCATATCTACTATATGATTCACGCCGACCTTTCGGTCTCCGTGTTCCGAGGCCATATCTGCATATGCTAGGCTCGTCAAGTATAACCCGAGTATTCTGCGTGTGCAAAACTGGCTTGCACCCGTTGTAGATGGACGAGAGCTTATCACACCCGATCATCACGTGGTGTGCGGGCACGATTTAACTTTGGCAACGGTGCATACCGGGAGAACACTTCTTGATAATTTAGTGAGAGATCATCTTATAATGCTACCGTCAATCAAAGCAAGATAAGATGCATAAAAGGATAAACATCACATGCAAATCAATATAAGTGATATGATATGGTCATCATCATCTTGTGCTTCATGATCTCCATCTTGCAAGCACCACCATGATCACCATCGTCACCGCGCGACACCTTGATCTCCATCGAGCATCATTGTCGCCTCGCCAATCTTATGCCTCTACGACTATCTCTACCGCTTAGTGATAAAGTAAAGCATTACAGGGCGATTGCATTGCATACAATAAAGCGACAACCATATGGCTCCTGCCAGTTGCCGATAACTTCGGTTACAAAACATGATCATCTCATACAATAAAATATAGCATCACGTCTTGACCACATCACATCACAACATGCCCTGCAAAAACAAGTTAGACGTCCTCTACTTTGTTGTTGCAAATTTTACGTGGCTGCTATGGGCTTAAGCAAGAACCAGTCTCACCTACGCATCAAAACCACAACGATACTTCGTCAAATAGACTCCGTTTTAACCTTCTCAAGGACCGGGCGTAGCCACACTCGGTTCAACTAAAGTGAGAGAGACAGGCACCCACCAGTCACCTTTAAGCAACGAGTGCTCGTGGCGGTGAAACCAGTCTCGCGTAAGCGTCACGCGTAATGTCGGTCCGGGCGCTTCATCTCACAATACCGCTGAACCAAAGTATGACATCTTTGGTAGGTAGTATGACTTGTATCGCCCACAACTCACTTGTGTTCTACTCGTGCAAAACATCAAACCATAAAAACCTAGGCTCGGATGCCTTTGTTGGGGAACGAGTAATTTCAAAAATTTCCTACGCACACGCAAGATCATGGTGATGAATAGCAACGAGAGGGGAGAGTGTTGTCCACATACCCTTGTAGACCCAAGCGAAGCGATCACAACGTAGAGGAAGTAGTCGACGTTCTCCTCGCGATCCGACCGATCCGGCGCCGTTACTCGGCGCCCAGTTCTTGACACACGTACAGCTCGATGACGTCCCTCGTACTCCGATCCAGCCGAGTGTCGAGGGAGAGTTCCACAAGACGACGGCGTGGGACGATCTTAATGTTTCACCGCGCAGGGCTTCGCTTAAGCTTCGCGACAGTATGACCGAGGTGGAATATGGTGGAGGGGCACCGCACACGGCTAAGGAACGATCCGTAGATCAAACTTGTGTGTCCTAGGGTGCCCCCTGCCCAGTATATAAAGGAGCAAGGGGAGGGGGCCGGCCGGCCAAGGAGGCGGCCAGGAGTCCTACTCCCTCTGGGAGTAGGATTCCCTCCAATCCTAGTTGGAATAGGATTCTGAGAGGAAAGAGAGAGAGGGGGCGGCCCCTTTCCTAGTCCTAGTAGGACTAGGGAAGGGGAGGCGCTGCCACCTAGGGCTGGCCCTTTCTCCTTTCCACCAAGGCCCACTATGGCCCATTTACCTCCCGGGGTTCCGTAACCTCCGGGACTCCGTAAATTCTGTTTTCACCGGAACCATTCAACTCCAAACATAGGCTTCCAATATATCAATCTTTATGTCTCGACCATTTCGAGACTCCTCGTCATGTCCGTGATCACATCCGGGACTCGAACTTCTTGGTACATCAAAATACATAAACTCATAATAAGCATCATCGAAACCTTAAGCGTGCGGACCCTACGGTTCGAGAACAATGTAGACATGACCGAGACACGTCTCCGGTCAATAACCAACAGCGGGACCTGGATGCCCATATTGGTTCCTACATATTCTACGAAGATCTTTATCGGTCTGACCGCATAACAACATACGTTGTTCCCTTTGTCATCGGTATGTTACTTGCCCGAGATTCGATCGTCGGTATCCAATACCTAGTTCAATCTCGTTACCGGCAGGTCTCTTTACTCGTTCCGTAATACATCATCTCACAACTAACTCATTAGTTATAATGCTTGCAAGGCTTCAGTGATGTGCATTACCGAGAGGGCCCAGAGATACCTCTCCGACAATCGGAGTGACAAAACCTAATCTCAAATACGCCAACCCAACATCGCCTTTGGAGACACCTGTAGTACTCCTTTATAATCACCCGATTCGTTGTGACGCTTGGTAGCACCCAAAGTGTTCCTCCGCAAACGGAGTTGCATAATCTCATAGTTACAGGAACATGTATATGTCATGGATAAAAGCAGAGCAACATACTAAACGATCGTGTGCTAAGCTAATGGAATGGGTCATGTCAATCAGATCATTCTACTAATGATGTGACCTTGTTAATCAAATAACAACTCTTTGTTCATGGTTAGGAAACATAACCATCTTTGATTAACAAGCTAGTCTAGTAGAGGCATACTAGTGACATGTTGTTTTGTCTATGCATTCACACATGTATCATGTTTCCGGTCAATACAATTCTAGCATGAATGATAAACATTTATCATGAAATAAGGAAATAAATAATAACTTTATTATTGCCTCTAGGGCATATTTCCTTCATAAGCCCCTATCTTTCTCAGTGTCCGATTGAAACTCCATAACCATTAGTATTGCGTGAGTGTTAACAATTGTAGAAGACTATATGATAGTTGACTATGTGGAGTTTGCTATTCCTGAAAATAAGATGAATTGCAATTGTTTGATGACTGAGAATGAAGTTTGCTAGTTTTCAAGAAAGTTTATGGTCTATGCTTTAACATGTGAATTGCTTGTTACTTATTCATGAGAAGCTTTATGAGATGAACTACTATTATGACATATAATCATGCTAGAATAGGTGATTGAAATTATCATTGATCAAACTTGTGCACCTTCTAGCATTCACACTTCATAAATTCTTTCTTTATCATTTACCTACTCAAGGACGAGTAGGAATTAAGCTTGGGGATGCTGATACGTCTCCAACGTATCTATAATATATGAAGCATTCATGCTATTTTATTATATGTTTTGAATGAATATGGGCTTTATTATACACTTTTATATTACTTTTGGGACTAACCTACTAACTGGAGGCCCAGCCCATATTGCTGTTTTATTGCCTGTTTCAGTATTTCGAAGAAAAGGAATATCAAACGGAGTCCAAATGGAATGAAACCTTCGGGAGCGTGATTTTTAGGAAGAATATGATCCGGGAGACTTGGAGTTCACGTCAGAAGATCATAGAGGAGGCCACGAGACAGGGGGGCGCGCCCACCCCCCTAGGCGTGCCCTACCCTCTCGTGGGCCCCTCAAGGCTCCCCCGACCGACTTCTTTCGCCTATATAAGCCTACGTACCCTAAAAACATCGAATATCAAGATAGATCGGGAGTTCCGCCGCAAGCCTCAGAGCCACCAAAACCTCTCGGGAGCCTGTTCGGCACCTGCTTGGGAGGGGGAACCCATCACCGGTGGCCTTCTTCATCATCCCGGCACTCTCCATGATGAGGAGGGAGTAGTTCACCCTCGGGGCTGAGGGTATGTATCAGTAGCTATGTTTTTGATCTCTCTCTCTCTCGTGTTCTCTCTATGGCACGATCTTGATCTATCGCGAGCTTTGCTATTATAGTTGGATCTTATGATGTTTCTCCCCCTCTACTCTCTTGTGATGAATTGAGTTTCCCTCTTGAAGTTATCTTATCGGATTGAGTCTTTAATGATTTGAGAACACTTGATGTATGTCTTGTCGTGTTTATCTGTGGTGACAATGGGATATCACGTGCCACTTGATGTATGTTTTGGTGATCAACTTGCGGGTTCCACCCATGAACCTATGCATAGGGGTTGGCACACGTTTTCGTCTTGACTCTCTGGTAGAAACTTTGGGGCACTCTTTGAAGTACTTTGTGTTGGTTGAATAGATGAATCTGAGATTGTGTGATGCATATCGTATAATCATGCCCACGGATACTTGAGGTGACAATGGAGTATCTCGGTGACATTAGGGTTTTGGTTTATTTGTGTCTTAAGGTGTTATTCTAGTACGAACTCCTGAATAGATTGATCCAAAAGAATAACTTTGAGGTGGTTTCGTACCCTACCATAATCTCTTCGTTTGTTCTCCGCTATTAGTGGCTTTGGAGTGACTCTTTGTTGCATGTTGAGGGATTGTTATATGATCTATCTATGTTATTATTGTTGAGAGAACTTGCACTACTGAAAGTATGAACCCTATGCCTTGTTTCCTACCATTGCAATACCATTTACACTCACTTTTATCATTAGTTACCTTGCTGTTTTTATTATTTCAGAGTACAAAAACCTTTATCTACCATCCATATTGCACTTGTATCACCATCTCTTCCCCGAACTAGTGCACCTATACAATTTACCGTGGTATTGGGTGTGTTGGGGACACAAGAGACTTTGTTATTTGGTTGCAGGGTTGTTTGAGAGAGACCATCTTCATCCTACGCCTCCCACGGATTGATAAACCTTAGGTCATCCACTTGAGGGAAATTTGCTACTGTCCTACAAACCTGTGCACTTGCAGGCCCAACAACGTCTACAAGAAGAAGGTTGTGTAGTAGACATCATACATCACTCTTGTCGCGTTCGCGTTGCACCCCGGCATGCTGGACCCTCCACGTCGCTCACCGAATGGAACGCGCTTTGTCTTGCGTTTTGGCTCGCTTGTGGGACCGCAGTTGAGAGCAAACCGACATCCCTCCCCCTCCCCCGCTCGCGTCATTTATACTACCACTCCCTCTGTTTTATGCGGAGTAAATAAAAATAGAGGGAGTATACTACGGATGAGGATCCCCTGACGTGGCCGAACCCATTGAGTAACTGACATGTGGGGCCTAGCAAGCATGGGGTCCGCCAGTAAGTGACCGAAAGGGAGGGTAAGGCAGGGATACCTACGTCAGAGGATCCACTTCCACTACTACTCCTTCCATTTACTATACAGGGCCTAATGCGTTTTTCGAGGCTAACTTTGACCAAATGTTAGAGTAATAATATATGACATGCAAGTTACACAAAGCATACGGTCAAATTCGTATGTGAAAGGAGCTTCCAATGATATAATTTTCACATTATACATCTCATGTACTATTAATCTTGTCAATAGTCAAATGCGGTTTTTAAAAACGCATTAGAGCATGGTTAATAATATAGCCAGTCGATGGCTATAAGGAACTGCCATGTCATCTATAGCCATCATCTATTATATGCACTCATACAGTAGTGTGGGCTATAAGGTTGGCTATTTCCCGCAAAAAAATATAAGGTTGGCTATTGTATTAGTACTTTTTTCCATCTCCTCTCTATCTCTTTCTTCATATTTATTGTATTTAACTAGGAATGCGTATATAGATAGGCTCTTGCATGAGAGCTCACTCCCCTTACTTTTTCACATCTCTCTCCTCCACATAGGCCCTATATAAATGGATGGAGGGAGTACTACTATGAGCACTGCATACTCTAGTACAGATGTTGTCAGTACTCCACTAGTACTATTGGACAAGGAGCTTAAAAAAAGTTACTATTGGACTGGCTATACGTGGCGAAATCCTAGTAGGAAGAGCACGCGCGAGAACAAGCACATTCACGTGGTTGAAAACAAATTGGAAACCATCTCGAGTACAAATCAAGGAGTACGTATGAATCTAACAATATTGATTGGGCGTTGTTGAATGTTGATACTTTTTTCTGTAAGTTTGATCAAAGTAGAGATACTTTGACTACACATAAAACTTATATGTAAACTAGAAAGGATTGGAGGGAGTATATTGTATGTTCAAAAATGAAACGAACATTGAATACCCTTTATGTATGATTTGCGGATGCTATGATCACCAGTTCAAAATTTTGAATCCGCTTAGGTATCACACATGCCCCCACTCGTTCTCTCTCGATTTCATCTCGGGGTCTGGAGATCGATTGAAAGAGGACTAGGGTGGGTACAATATGTTCGTTTCTCTTATGAACGTACAATATACTCCCTCTGATCCCCACAGACCCCCCCCCTATGGGTCATTTCTATCATAGAAACAGACCAAACCTTTATCTCCTTGCATGACATGCAATTGATCTCCCAACATCAATCGATCTCTTCAACATGTGTCGGGGCATGAACCGAATGGGATGTCAAAACTAAGACGCGAAGCGACACGTAGTGGAGGCAAAGTGAAACTTTAAATGAATTGTTTGTTTGTATGCATGTTGGACAAATTACAACATTGGAAATACAAGCATGGTCTAGGCCCACATGCGAATGATACTCGGCGGAATGTTCAAATGAGGCATGCGGGAGGATGGACTCGACCGGAGGGCGGCATGATCGATGGAGAAGAGGGTTGGAGAGCAATGAGAAATAAGCAAACGCCATATGATTATACTTGAACGGCTCAAATAAACAATAAGTTGTCTCGCTTGGCCTACATAGTGAAAGGCCTAATGCGCAACGCGGAGCACTCACGCTCGAATATGGCCGGGAAAACAGGGAAACCGACATGTGGGGCACACCTGTCGGGACGATGTAGCGCAGACTAGTCCAATGGAGGAGCTGGCCCACGACCTCCTCGCCACCGGCAACCGTTCATGTGGGTCGTGGGGCCCAGTAATGTGGCGCAGCTCCAGCACCGCCTCTGGACACGGCGACCGTGGTGAGCGACACACTCATCGTCGCTGGACACAGTCGGTTTCAGTGTGCCGATGGTGGCGTTAGCGCTGTGGCACGACCAGCAGTATGTTTGGTTTGTGCCCAAGGTTGCCCCATCAAAGCATTGGCTAGCCAAAATTTTGGTTGAGGTTTTGGTTGCCCATGATTTGGCCGACATTGGCAAGAAATATGAACTAGAGTTCATTGGCATGCCAAAAAAATGGCAACCATCCAATCAAAGACCAGTCTTTGGATCATGACCAAAATTTTGCTAAGGTGCACTTTGGCCACAATCCAAACACACCCCAACACCCCGCTCGTCGAGGATGCACGGGGCACCGCGGTGCATCCGCGGAGTGGTGTAGCGCAGCCAACTGCATCCCCAGGACCTGAGACCATGCCGGGTCATCTTGCTTTTTCAATGACACGCATGTGAGCAAAGGGCATCTCCAATGTTGCCACGACCGCAGCTGACTACCCTGGCACACCAAAAACCCTCGTCCCTCGTGCCGCCGCGCGGTGCGTTCCCAGCCGGCGCCAGCTGCCCGCATTCATGCCGTCCGCCCGTATGCCATTGTTAAGAGGCTCGGTGCCCGAGGAACCAACTCCGGTGACTTGATGACGCACCTGGACGCTTGGCCTCACCGGAATGCGCTACTTAAAGCGGCAACTCCCAGCTAACCTCCATAGTGCATCATCCTCCTACCTGGCACCACATCCGCCATGACCGCATGCGCGAACGCTCTGTGGGAGAGCTTGTCTTCGAGGATGAAGCTCGAGGTAGCCATCCTCGCTCAAGTCGCCTCTCGCGACGCAATAGCGGCATAGCCGGATGCGGACGCGACCGCACAAGCGCTGGCCACGCTGGCGGCCAACGACGGAGCACCGCGACCACGCGCCCTACTTGCCGCCGCCCAACGCTCGCACCGCCGAGGTCGGGGACTCCTCCGAGGATGAGTAGGGCATGGGAGGCAGTAGGGCATGGTGTGCCAATTGGCCAGTCCGTATCCCGTGTTCTACTCTTCCTCGTCGGAGACCGCACCTTCACTTCACGGGTCTTGAACCCCACCCCCGTACATAGAGATCGCAAATGGAGGACGTCGGTTGCTGCCGTAGAATAGGTTTAGGGTCGCCGCCGTAGTAAATAAACACATAGGGTCTATACATACACAATTTATCTTAGGCACTCCAATAGTACATCCACTACACATTCAAGCATTTCACATCTTTCTACATCTACGGGAACCTACGAAAGGGTTAACATAAATTGCCTCTCTCCTCCCCTGATTTTCATGGTGGTGGGCCCCTCCCTCCCCCCAATCTACAATCAACAGCTCACATGTTTCACATTACGTTAAATATGTAACTGGGATTACGTAGGTGTAGAATTACTCGTCCTAAAAAACCCAACTAAGCCAACCTCCCAGCATATCGCGCGGGAAAAGACCCGGCTGCGCCATTTTAGTCGGGATTACCGGATTACTAGTAGTAGTATCGATGGATCGCGCAAAGCACCAAGTTTTTTTTAGGGGGCGCAACACCTAGTTTAAAAGGAAAAAAGGTGGTACACTCACAGCACCCCTGTCGCGGTCGCATTGCACCCCAGACACATCTGGTCCTGCACACGGCTCACGCAAATGGAACGCACTTCGGCTTGCCTCTTCACTGACACATGGGACTGCACTTGGAGAAACCAACCATGCGCCAAACTCCCCCCGCCCACCGTGAGAAAATCCTCCCGATCCCCCAAAAAAATTCCCCCCAAATCCTAAATTCAATCGCCCTTTAGCCAACTAGCCAATAATATTCCCCAAACCCCCACCCTCCCGCCCCCCTCCACTCCATTCGCTCCGCCAAAGCCGCCCTCCCCACCGCGCTGATACGTCGGCACCGCGGTTCGTCAAGGGGACGCACGGCGATCCTCTCGCTCCCACAGTACGCTCTCGTAGACTGTCGTCCTCTAGCCACGCCGCCACCGCTGGCGACGTTCTTGTGGAGGCGCACGACGGTCAGCGCCACCACCACTGGCAATGTTCGTGTGGAGACGCACAGTGGTCAGCTTCTCCCACGATACACGCATTGTAGACTGAAGCCCCGTGCATGTCGGTGTAGCGCTGAATGTTAGCTGATAGAGGATGTTAATATCACTGTTTTCCAAAGTAGTTTACAGTCAATATGCTCTGCTTAAGAAGCTTCCTTGCCCTGTTCTGCACTCAATCTGCTTAGCTGAGATGGCATGCCAAGGCCGATTAGTTGCTAAAATATCCTGCCATATATTTATTGTGATGTAGATTGCCATGGTCTAGTAGCCAATGTGTTAGGTGAAATAGCTCTACACCGTTTTATACTTAATCTTTGTTGCTGCGATGGCCTCCGATAGTTCGATGGCTGTGTGCTCAGCCTCATTGACTGCTGAAGCAGCCTGCCATAATTTAGCACTCAATTCTGTTTGCTGAATTAGCTTTACATATATTTCGTTACTTAGATCTGCTCGTCCAAATATCTTGCCATAGCTTTAGACATCGACCTAGGTATTTTTTTTCTGGACTTCATAAAAAAGCATATATGTTTTTCCTGTAATATCTAGTAGAAGAACTAATTTGTATGTCTAACAGATGGACAGGACTTGGATAACTTCTGCTTGAACATTCTCCGCTGCATATGTCGAGGGGGTTGAAAACTTCATGAACTTTATCAAAGCTGAGTACGGTGGTCCGAAATCAGATGTGCTCTGCCCGTGTAGCAGTTGTATGAATTCAGTTACAAGACCCTAGTCAACTGTGCAAAATCATCTACACTTGTATGGGATGTCGGTCACATATACTAGGTGGGTTCATCATGGTGAAGCTATGAACGTCAATGTTATTGACTACGTGGAAGCAGCAGATCACCATCTTGATCTGCCTGATACTCAGGTGGAAGAGGAGGAGGAGGTGGTGGTGGCGGAGCCAGTGAGTTTGACCAACATTGAAACAATGCTATGAAATGCTCATGCATTTCATGAACTTTCACCTGCAGAAGAAAAACGGTGGGCCCGCATGTTAGAACAATGCAACGTGGCTGTCACCCCAGGAAATAAGCTGTCAGTATTCTCAGCTATGGTCACCTTTCTTCAGGTGAAGACATTTGAGCGAATGACCAACAAATCATTCGATGCGATCTTGGCTGTTTTCCGCAAATCTTTCCCAGATGCGTCTGAGCTGCCACACACCTACAGTAAAATGAAGAATTCCTTTGTGTAGTTGGAATTGGATATGATATGATCCATGTTTGTAAGAATAATTGTGTTTTGTTCCGGAAAGATTATGCCAACTTAAGTGAATGCCCGAAATGCAAATCATCAAGATGGAAAGATGGCGATGCTGTGAAGAGGATTCCTCATAATGTTCTGAGGCATTTTCAATTATACAAGATTGCAGAGGTTGTTTCATGATGCTGAAACAAAAGAGGATGTACTGTGGCATTCTAGAAACCAGGAGTACAGAGATCAGAATGTAATGAGCCATCCATCTCATGGTAGTGAGTGGAAAAGTTTCAATCATAAACACAAAAAGTTTGCTGCTAACCCGAGAAACATTAGACTTGGCTTAGCTTCAGATGGATTTAACCCATTTGGCCACCAGAGCGCCACATAGCTTGTGGCCAGTGCTTGTTATCCCTTACAACATGCCTCCAAATGTCTGCACCAAAGAATCAAACTACATGATGGCCTTGCTCATCCCAGGTCCAAAAAGTCCTGGAAAGGATTTTGATTTATTCATGGAGCCTCTTGTGGAGGAACTTCAACAGATATGGAGGGGTGTTCTCACTCGAGACCTATATAGCAGCCCACCAGCTGATTTCTGTTATAATTTGGTGCATCCATGATTATCCGGCTTTGGGCACTATGTCAGGGCGAACGACACATGGTTACAATGCATGTGTTCACTGTGACAGGAATCTGCTGTCATACGCAATACTTAGCAAGATCAGTTGACACCGTCATTTCCTTGCCAAGGACAAGCTGCATCCTAGAAAATACCGAAGACATGTGTTCAATGCAAAGCATGAAAACTGTGATGCACCAAAGAGGCTCGCCACCGAGTTGCAAGTGGAATTAGAGAAGGGCGGGCATATTACACCAGGAAACCATCCTGGTAATGGTAGCGGGAAAAGGAAGCATGGCAGGGCAGAAGAGAGATTATTGTTTACCCACAGGTCCACTTTGTGGGACTTGGAGTATTGGAAAGATTTGGATCTGCGGCATAATCTTGATGTGATGCGCATCGAGAAAAATATATGTGACAGCATTATCGACACACTTCTTAATATTGAAGGCAAGATGAAAGATACCTTAAAATCTAGGATTGATTTGACACACTGGTATCGATGAGATTTGCGGTGCAAGATGAAGGTAAACCACGGATATGGCACGGTGTGTGTGTCTTGGACAAGGTAAAAAGAAAAGAATTCTGCGAGGTCCTATCACGTGTGAGATTCCCACATGGATTTGCTTCCAAACCTGAAAGGAGAGTCAGTGCAGATGGAAACAAGGTGCAAGGGTTGAAAATTCATGACCGCCACGCCCTACTTCAAAGGGTTTTACTGTTATCCTTAGAGGATTGGGCATACGACTTATACAGAGCGATTGCAAGAGTTGGGACAATTCTTGAGGAACTCTGCGAGAGAAATATCAGGATAGATGCTTTGGAGCATCTTAGAGACAAGATACCAACTATCCTATGCGACCTTGAGAAGATATATACTCCAGCCTTCTTTGATGTGATGATGCATTTGGCTGTTCATCTACCTGATGAGGCACTACTTAGAGGTACAGTACTGTATGGCTGGATGTACCCTTTTGAAAGGCGGCTAGGCACTTTCAAGGGCTATGTTAGGAATAGAGCTAGACCCGAGGGTTCCGTTGCAGAGGCCTACATTGCTACAGAAGCGTTGACATTCTGCTCAAAATACATTGAAACAGCTAATCACTTAGCAAAGAGGTGGGTGAAGACAATCCGGGCTCAATGTTTTGATTATTCTGCTCGAGTTCTGAGGAAGAGTCGACAAGAGGACAAACCTAAAGATTTGGACAAAACGGTTTGGTATGTGTTGAATAACTATCCTGAGATACTACCTTATATCAAGTAAGTGCTAAGTACTGCAGCTTATACATCAAAATCTACTAAACTTGCAGCACATTCTTATATATTTAGATATTTGATGTGATCACTATGTTGTGCAGCATCTACAAAAAGGAGTTACTGCCGCAAAATCCAAGAAACATTGACAAACTGGTTATGGCAGGATTTGCGAGATGGTTCAAGAGCCATGTAAGCTTTTGAATTGCATTGTCAGTTTTTTAATATATTGAGTACATAAGATGATCAGCTTGTCTATTTTCTAACGATAGGTTAAGAAGATGTGGGAGGATGGGCAGGCAGTTGATGATGTCCTTTACTCACTAGCAATGGGTCCTGATACTCGGGTAAGACATTATGAATCTTGCGTTGTTGGAGATGTGCGCTACAAAACCTTGCACGCGATGAAGGCAGGAAGACACAAAACAGTGCCATCATGAGAATGGATATGTACGACAGAGAGACAACTAAAATGTATGCTAACATAACGGACATTGTTCAGTTGTGGTATATCTCCAGTTTCGAGGATCATCGGTGTGTGGTTCTGTTGTGCTGTCATTGGTATAACCTGTTTTCCAGGATCGCAAAACCGAAGCTAATGATTATTTCAAATCCATCAATGTCAAGGCGGCGTACCAGACCAACAAGCCTTTTATTTTGGCAAATCAAGCAACACAGATATTTTTCTTGGAAGACACATTTGCATGTAGCGATGACTAGAGAGTATTGCAAAGGTTTGAGCAGAGGAATTCGTTTAATGAAGTTGCACAACAAGAAGATGCTTACACTGCTCCTGATGTACAAGATAACACAGATGTTCCTAATATCTTTGAGAACCATCATGTCAATGACGCCGGCAAAAAGATTGTCTGTTGTCCTGTGGAGATACAAGAGGACGTTGCGGATGAAGAAGAAGATGACACCATGGGGAATTACGATTCAGACTGATACACATGGCGAAGATGTTGACGTTGTTGCTGCGGATGATGATTAGATTGCTTTTGTCGTATTTGCCTGTCAGAAGATGTTTTTTTATCTACTATGTGAAATTGTGTTTGCTATGACAACTGAAACCTGATGAACGTGTTGTTTAGTATTTTTGTTGTGAAAACATCACTTGTTATGTATGTTGATTTGTGTTTGGTGATTGTATGATGACTAAAACATGATGACACTGTTGTTTAGTTGTACTCATATTTGGCTGTGAAACTCGTATTTGATGACATAGTTTGTTGTTGGATTGGAATTTACTCGACGTCTTCGAATAAGAACAAAGCTGACCCGACAGGGCCTCTGCTAATTTATTTATTTATTACCCAAAGGGCCTCTGCTATTTATTTATTTATGAGCAAAAGGGGATACCCCCTGATTTCCGTTAATAGAAATCATTAGATGTTCACAACACTACGCCCAGCCTTCTACACAGGTTTCCTTCATTACTAGTTTCAGCAAAGTGCTCACGTCATAGCCACTGAATACATCACGAGTGCTACATACACTGCAAATAAAGAGACAATCATCCTACAGAGCACACAGATTTTTCCCATTATCTTCACAAGCTATTTCATCTCGTCATTCTTTGTCAAGGCCGTTCGTAGCTTGTTGCTTGGCCATGATCGAGGAAGCGCATCTTTAACCTTCGCTCGCACCTTCCTCTTCGTTGTTCCTTCAATTACTTGTCCAACACCCCAACCTCTGGTATTGGGATTCCTCGGCTAACCAAATAATCAGCGAGTTGCATTCCCCACATCAAGAACTTCCCGTAAATACAAATCACACGAATCTTCCCTTTTACGCACGAATCAAATTGGAAGATCATCAACCAAACTATTAAAAATCAGCAATCGAAAGCAGCAGAACAACACTTAAACATATTATTACCCCATTATTAGGGCATTTGTAGAAGACTCGGCCAGGGTTGAGGATTGTGGTTGAGACGCGATGGATGACTCTGTGTGATTTGCAGCAGTGGCACCACACGAACGGCAGTGGGTTGCGATGAGCAACCGGCTGCGGTGCGTGTGCCGACGGGGGTGTGATGAGACCCACAGGCGATGGTATGGGTGGCGACTTGGCGCATA
This sequence comes from Aegilops speltoides, assembly GCA_021437245.1. Classification (NCBI taxonomy): domain Eukaryota; kingdom Viridiplantae; phylum Streptophyta; class Magnoliopsida; order Poales; family Poaceae; genus Aegilops; species Aegilops speltoides. The sequence continues at coordinate 379,179,757 of CM038146.1, forward strand.
TCTGGTTGTTGACTGCTGAAGAGCAGGTGGACGAGCAGCCAGCGGACATGGTTGTTGTGGCCAGAGCTTCTGATGCTTGGCAGAGTAAGTAGAGAAGAGGAGAAGCGAACATTGGATATGTCAGTTTCATTACTTGCAGAGTAGCATAGCACCATATATAGTCATAGTCTAGGTTTGGATTCGAACCAGCTACAGGAGCACGTCTCCCTTTTTTCTAAAACTCAGCAACGTCTCTTTACTAGTACACTAGCTTGTTCTGTACGCCTTCTCAAGTCTTCGATTTTCTTCCTTTTTTGCGAGGAAGGAAGGAGGATAAAATTGAGAGTTCCTAGGACTCGAACCCAAGACCTCTCGGTTGCAAACCAAGGGTGCTAGTCACTTATGCGAACATTCCCTGGGAGGAGGACAGCAGACGAACACATTTTCCTCGCAGTTTTAGTTGCGACACAAGATCAAACGGTCGTAGTTTCGGGAATGTTATCAGGCGAATGAGCCCAGTTTTTCTTTTCTTCTTATATATAAAAAAGTATTCTACTTGGTGTCAGCTTAGTCAACAAACGGTTGTGCCAACCTTGACCGTTGGATTGACATTCAACGTCTGTTGTGTTTCTTCAGCCTATTCTTCCTTGAATCGCCAAAGCCAAACCAGCGCCGGCGGGACCGCCTGCTCCCGCCTCCCACGGTTGGCTGTGTTGCCACGCACGCATCGTGGCCACATCGCATCCTAAAACTCTGTGCATCTTCCCCGGCTCCTGTTTGTTCCCGTCCGAGGCCTCACCATCGTCCTCCGCCTTGGTTCGCTGGCCATGGGCTCGCCCTCGGTGTTGTCAACATGGTCAACAACCGAGAGGAATAAGGAGATGATTTGTACATGGTGAGGATGATGAGGGACCCACCAGCGTGCTGATAATTTTGTTTTTGGGACGAAGAAGGGTATCAACTGGGTTAAGTGAGCTGTGGCCCGTCTGCCCTGAGCTTTTATTTCATATGTTTAGCACATGACTAGCCCAGTTTGTTTTTTTCCTTTCTGAAAATGGCTAGCCAGCTATTTTGTTTTTTGCAGAATAACCAACGTAGGCCTACTTGCTTTTCTACACCCTACTGGGCCGGAAATCTTTCAAGACGAGGAGGGATGCATTTTGCCCAGAAAAATGGGCTATAAGTAATAAGAAATGGGCTATAAGTAATAATAAATGTGCTGTAAAATGAAAAAATATAGCAAATGGGCAATTAGTTCCAAAATACTTTTTTCTTTCGGATTTTTATATTTTAAATTTCATTGTTTTTGTGCGGGTAAAATTTCATTGAATTTAAATTAAGGTTTATTTAGTTTTAAAATTAATTTGAATCTGGCTCGAAATTTTGGGCTGTATGCTGTTTGGAACAGATTTGGAGGCTGACTTGTGGGTCTACTAGGTTGACGTGTACGAAAGGCTTTGTCAACTTAGTCCACAAACGATTCTAGCAGCAGTGACCATTGGATGTTAATCCAACAGCCGTGTTGCTTTTTCAATATCTGATCTTCTTGCTCCGGTCGCACAAACCAGCGCCGGTGGGACTGCCTGCTCCTGCCTCTCGTGGCCGGCTGTGCTACCACACAGGCTGCACCGCCCCACCCTACTCCATTGTTGGCCAGGCCATTCCTCTACTCACCCACACCCTCTGTTATTTTCCGGTGTCGGCTGCCGGACCAGTAAACCCTCATACTCCCACCGCGTGAGCAACCATTGCCGAGTCTTCCCCGGCTCCGTGTCGTTCCCTTCCTAGGCCTCGCTGTCATCCACCGCCATGGTGCTCTCGGCACGTCCTGGTCCATGTGGTCAACGAATGACATCCATCAGACATGGACTATACGTGGAGAGGCTGACAACTGGGTCCACGGCTGCACACAATTAAATGCCTCCTTATTATGCGCAAAGTAATGATTCCTCCACTTGACATCTGGGACCTATCGAAAGGGCCTCTGTATTTCGCGAAAAAAAGTGCCCCCCACTGATAGGTCGGACCCACCAGCTATATCTTCGCACACAAGGAAGTGCCTCCTTATTACGCACAAAGAAATGAATACTCCCCCTGCTAGCTGGAACCCAGCATAGTGGGAGGCTGACTTGTGGGCCTACCAAGTTGACGGGGACGGAGGGCTTTGTCAACTTAGTCAATATGAACGATTCTAGCTCTAGTTACCATACGATGTTCATCCAATGACCGTAGTGCTTCTTCAACCTCTGGTCTTCTTGCTCCAGCCACCCAAACCAGTGCCGGTCGTGTCGCGTGCTCCTGCCTCCCGTGCCCGGCTGTGATGCCGGGAAGGCCTCACCGCCCCTACTACTCCCACCGCTAGCCAGGCCATCCCTCTACTCACCCACACCCCATGTTATTCAGCGGCGACGGCAGCCTCACACCGCAGCCGAACCACTGAACCCTCGTACTCCTCTCCGCGTGGGCATCCACTGCCACGTCTTCCCCGGCTCCGTGTCGTCCCCTTCCTAGGCCTCGCCATCGTCCACCGCCTTGGTGCTCTCGGCGCGATGTGGTCAATGTGGTCAACGAACGACTTCCATCGGAAGAGTACTGTACGTGGAGAGGCTGACAACTAGGTCCACAGCCGCAGCAAGTAAGTGCCTCCTTATTACGCGGAAAATAATGATTCCTCCACCTAACAGCAGGGACCCACCAAACAGGCAACCATATTTTGCGAAAAAAAGTTTCCCCCTTGACTACTGGGACCCACCAGCTACATCTTCACACGCAAGGAAGTGCGTCCCGGAAAAAAAAATGATTCGCCCCCCTGATTGCTGGGACCCACCAGCTACATCTTCACACGCAAGGAAGTGCCTGACAGCCGGGACCCACCTAGTCGAAGCGTACGCATTGTCATTCTGGTCGCGAACGTGTACGTACATACTGGTCGATGTAGTGGCACACACGTGTTGTAGTAGAGGCGCGCACGTGTCGTAGTAGAGGCGCGCACGTAGCATATACACGTACGTACAACGGCCAGGGTGCAAGAAAGTAAATACGGCCACGTACGTTGATACGGGCGGGGTCTCGAACGCCTACTCGTGCATACGTACGGCCAGGGCTCGTGTACATTGCTGGGTTGAAACGGAGAAACTGTGTTATTGTCATGTTCATGGGGAGCCAACCGGCTGGGTCGGAATGGAATGCGTCGTCCTGTTCATCGGGAGGGCTCCGATGGAACAACCGATGGAAATGAGGCCTGGCATACCGCAGAACGGAGGAAACGGCCTTGTGTTCGACCGGCCACGTTCGAAACGAGATCCTGTTCATCGGGAGGGGTCTGGCGTACCGCAAAATGGAGGAAACGGACTTCTGTTGGACCTCCTACGGTCGAAACAGGGTCCTGTTGATTGGGAGGGGTGTGGCATACCGCAAAACGGAGGAAACGAACTTGTGTTGGAGCGCTACTGTCGAAACAGGGGTCCTGTTCATCAGGAGGGGTGTGGCGTACCGCAAAACGGGACTCCACGGGATATTGTTCATCTCCACCGTCCACCTCCTCTAGCCTCCACGGGCTACTATTCATCCACCGTCGACCTCGTCCAGCCTCCACCTGCGACTGTTCATCCACGGGCTCCTGTTCATCCAGCCTCCACCGCGCACTACTCCACCGGCTACTGTTCAACCAGCCCTCTCCATGGGGTCCTGTTCAACCACCCCTCCACGGGCTACTATTCATCCAGCCCTCCACCGGCTACTATTCAACCAGCCCTCCACGGGGTCGTCCTATTCATCCAGCCCTCCACGGGGTTCTATTCATCCAGCCCCAACCGGCTCGATCGGAGTCCTGTTCATCCAGAGGCAACACCACAGGGTCCTGTTCATCCACCCCCACCAGAAACTGTTCATCCCAACCCCCCCAACAACACTCACTATTCATCAAGGGAAGGAGGTAGCAGGGTTCGATCAGCTTCAGTTAGCAGCAGTAGCGAAGGAATCACTCGGGTTCAGTAACGTTGCTAGTGCAATCGCTCGGGTTCACTTAGAGCCCAACGCCTCGCTCGGGTTCAGTTAAAGCCCAACGCCTCGCACACACGCGCGTACGTGTACGAGAGAAACGCGCATCGCTCGGCCCCTGACCACCCATCATAACCAGGAACTCCCCGAAATTTTCCTTGCCCTCGCTTCTACCACGGTTTTTCCCGTCATGGACGGCCCAAAGAATGTCATGCAGCTGCGTCTCTGGCCCGCCCAGGACAAAAAGCCCATTTTCTGTCATGATTTTTTGTCATAGAAGTAGGAGCCCACCACATCTATGATGATACCGGGTTTTGTCACAATTATCGTCATAGAGTGTCATAAGTATGACAGGAAAAAAATTCGTTCGGCCCAAAATGTCACGGATGTGTCTTTTTTTGTAGTGGAGGTAGGGGCGCGCCCAGGGGGTAGGGAGCGCCCTCCACCCTCGTGGATGACTAGGGACTCTTCTGGCCCAACTCTTTTGCTTCAGGGGCTTCTTCTGGTCCATAAAAAATCCACAAAAATTGTTGTGTCAATTGGACTTCCTTTGGTATTCCTTTTCTGTAAAACTCAAAAACAAGGGAAAACAAAAACTGGCACTGGGCTCTATGTTAATAGCTTAGTCCCAAAAATCATAAAAATAGCATATAAATGCATATAAAACATCCAAGATGGATAATATAATAGCATGGAATAATCAAAAATTATATATACGTTGGAGACATATCACAGCCCAAACTGCCAATAGGTTAGGTTTATAAAAAAATAATTTATGTACTAAAACTAGCTGGTTGCCAATCGCTAGTACGGGCCGAATGGTGGGCCTACAGTCATCTTGGGCCATTAGTTAGGTCTAGTCTTAATCTGGCCCACTATTAGTTTCGGGCCTTTAAAAGGCCGAGTAAACCGCTTGCCTTAATTGGGCCAGAAAATTAAGTAGGCTTTTAACAGGTTGAGAATTAGATTGAGCCTTAATTGTGGTGAACAAATCATGGGCCGACAGCGTAGTGTAATATACATTGACCCATTATTGGCCCATTCATGTGACGGGCCATTAACAGGCTAAAATATTTTTGGGCCTTGACTGACCCAATTACATGACGGGCGGGAAGCAGGTCGGATGTATAATGGGCCAAAATTAGGCCCAACACTCTCAAGGGCCTTTAACGGCCCGATAGGCAGTTTGGGCTAGAATGTATCCATGAAGACTACGGCCTTTAAGAGGCCGGAAGTAACTACGGACCAGAATTAGGCCCAGGTGCAACTCGGGCCTTTAAATGGCCAAAAGCGAAATCGGGCCGAAAGAGGCCCATATGTAGACACGGCCGCTGACAGGCCGAAACTAATATTGGGACGAACTGTTAAACGGGCCATTAAGTGGCCGAAGAGAAAATCAGGCCCCCAATGGGCTTGATGGCACACTAGCTGTTAAAGGGCAGCATCTGATATGGGCCGTAATTTGGCCCAAGAAATGGAAGTCAGTTAACGGGCCAGATCAGGTATGGACCGTAATTTGGCCCAAACTATTGCAGGCTGTTAATGGGCTGGATCTGATATGGGCCGTAAACTGGCCCAGAATATTGCAGTCATTTAACGGCCCGTATCTGATGTGGGCCATAATTTGGTCCAGAAAATGTTAGGTTGTTAACGGGCCGGCCCATTAGATCTGATGAAATCTTGTGGGCCTGTTCTTGGGCCGGCTTTTAAACCTATATGGGCCTCTATTGTGTCGTCCACATGTCAATGTTTCATTGGTGATTCTTGTCCAATGGACCGTTGACATATGTCCCAACTCTGAGCTAACACGTGGATCGTTGGTGAATGAGAATTTACACGTGGAAAATCGCCATTGGTGTGGGCTGTTAACGGGTTACCGGATCCAAACCAGAATCCGATAGCTGGCATCTCGTTGCGGTGGATGCCACGTGTCGGTTACCCTTGACGAAAGCACTTCCATGACGTGGCATTTGTCATCATGTAAGTGGACACTTCCTTTATGATAATTTTGGTAATGTCATGGACCACTTCTACATAGCACAGGTATGACTATCTTGATTCTGCCATAAAATCGTCATGGATGTGCATGCATGATAGAAAACGTGACCTACTGTGACAAACATGTATCATCACGAAAGTGTATTTTTTGTAGTGATTCTTACTAAAGCACAATTATTCACTAGCATAACTAACATACTATCATCTCCATATCGCAAAACTATTGCAAGGAATCAAGTTTATCATATCCAATGATCTATATGAAAGTTTTTATTACATCCTTCTTGAATATTCATCACTTTGGGGTCAAGTTCATATCTTGTGAAAATTACCATTACTATTATCGACTCTCAAAAAGATATAAGTGAAGTATGAGAGTTCACCTATTTCTTCAAAATATAATCACTGTCGTGCTAAAAAGATATAAGTGAAGCACTAGAGCAACTGCCTAGCTCATAAGATATAAGTGAAGCACATAGAGTATTCTAACAAGTCACGAAAAACGTGTGTCCCTCTCAAAAAGGTGTGTCCAGCAAAGATGATTGTGACAAAATAAAAAGCAAACAAAGCAGACTCGTATAATACACGACACTCCAAGGAAAACTCATATTATGTGATAAATAAAAATATAGCTCCAAGTAAACTTACCGATAGTTGGTAGAAGAAAGAGGGGATGCCTTCCAGGGCATCCCCAAGCTTAGTTGCCTGGGAGTCCTTAAATATTACCTTCGGGGTGCCTCGGGCATCCCCAAGCTTAGACTCTTGTCACTCCTTATTCCTTCATCCATCGTGATCGCACCCAAAACATGAAACTTCAATCACACAAAGCTTAACAAAACCTCGTGAGATCTGTACTTCAGGTACTGTTGCAAACCCATTCAGAATTTTTTGCATTATACCTAATGTATTCTAACTTCTCCATTGCTTATACCCCCGACACAATCCATAGTTCCATCAAAACAAGCAAAACAATGCATCAAAAACAGAATCTGTCAAAACAAAACAGTTTGTAATAATTCAACAATGACCATAATTTTGTGACTCCAAAATTTTTGAACAGTTAGGAGAATGCAAGAAATTTGTATATCAATCATATGTAAAAAATAGAATCTTATCACGCTCCAGCAAATTTTAGCAATTCTGCTACTGGACGCAAAAGTTTCTGTTTTTGCACATAATCAAAGCAACTATCATCCAAATCATCACAAAGGCTTTACTTGGCACAAACACTAACTAAAACACAAAAAAACACAATCATAATATGATAATAGTAATTGTGTGCACACAAGGAAACAGAAAAAGAAACAAGAAAATTAAGATAACTATTGGGTTGCCTCCCAAGTAGTGTTATTGTTTTACGCCCTAGCTAGGCGTAATGCATAGTTTCAAGTCTTGTCATCTTTCTTCTCCTTTCCCAAGGATGTGTTCTCACCAGGAGGCTTTAAAAAGATAATATGAAACACATCATCCATGGGAATTTTAGCATTACTAAGTTAACCATCTTCAAATCCCTCTTGATTCCCTTTTACAATCCAAGAATATTGTTTATTAATACCATTAAAAACTTGTTGGATTATATTTTAGGGCAGACCTCTTTTTTAGTATTCTCATCAAAAATATGATCATCGTGAAATAAATATCTCAACAAGTAATCACTATTCTATAAAATCTCATCTATCACTGGTTTTTCATGATTTATACCATAAAAATCAAAGATATCTCTAGCTTCTCGCACTATGTAATCAAATTCATTCATGAGGACAAGGGTAGCTATCTTCTTAGCTCTAGGATCTTTAATAACTGGCAACTCATAAAACAGTCTTTGCAAGGTAGGATGGGTACGGATAAATCTTCTCTCAAGTTTAAGAACAAGTGCAGAAATAGCTTCGGCATAATTTTTGGTTCCTTTAAGTATAGGAGTATCATCACAAGCCAATGTTCCAATGCAATTAAAGAATTCTTGGATAACACTTTTTCCTATAATGTTCCCTTGTCCCATCACAAAAGTTTTAGCATCAAGATTGGTACAAATTACAATTTTAGGAGTTTTACCATCCTCAATTTCCGCCATGCCAAAATCGACCATGATAGAAGCTTCAAGCAAACAAACAAGAAAACACACAAAAAGGCAAAAGGAAAATATTTTTGTAAAACTTTTTAGAAGTGGGGAAGTTGAAAACGAGAGGAAAATGGCTAATAATGTAAATGCAAGGAGATGAAAGTTTATGCGAAGGTACTTGATAGATGTTGATGATGTCTCCTCGGCAACGGCGCCAAAAATTCTTCCTGCTACTTGTGAGCTGTGTTGGGATTTCCTCGAAGAGGAGAGGATGATGCAGTACAGTAGAGATAAGTATTTCCCTCGTTAGCAGTACCTACACACAAGATAACAAATCCTTGCGCCCAACGCAAACAAGGGGTTGTCAATCCCTAGGCGGTTACTTGCAAGATTAAATTGTATGGTGATAGATAGATAGATCGAACCAAAATATAAAATAAAATAAATAAAGAAAAATTGCAACAAGGTATTTTTGGTTTTAATATATGAAAAAAAGTAGACCCGGGGGCCATAGTTTTCACTAGAGGCTTCTCTCTTGAAATAGCATATGGTGGGTTAACAAATTACTGTTGGGCAATTGATAGAAAAGCAAATAATTATGATGATATGCAAGGCAATGGTCATGTATATAGGCATCAATTCCGAGACAAGTAGACCAAAACAATTCTACGTCTACTACTATTACTCTACACATCGGCCGCTATCCAGCATGCATTTGGAGTATTAAGTTCATAAAGAACGGAGTATCACCTTAAGCAAGATGAAATGATGTAGACAAAATAAAATTATGTGTGAATAAACCCCATATATTTATCCTTAATGGCAATGATACAATACATGTCATGTCCCTTTCTTTCAGTGGGATTGAGCACCGCAAGATCGAACCCATTACAAAGCACCTCTCCCATTGCAAGATAAATCAATCTAGTTGGCCAAACCAGATCAATAGATCGGAGAGAAATACAAAGCTATAACAATAATGCATAAAAGAGTTCAGAGAAAACTCAAATAATATTCATGGATGGAGCTGATCATAAACTCACAATTCATCGGATCCCAACAAACACACCGCAAAAAGTCATTACATCAAATAGATCTCCAAGAACGTCAAGGAGAACAATGTATTGAAGATCAAAGAGAGAGAAGAAGCCATCTAGCTACTAGCTATGGACCCGTAGGTCTGTGGTAAATTAATCACGCATCATCGGAAGGGCAACAAGGTTGATGTAGAGACCCTTCATGATTGACCCCCCCCCCCTCCGGCAGAGTACCAGAGAAGGCCTCCAGATGGGATCTCGTGGGAATAGAAACTTGCAGCAGCGGAAAAAGTATTTCGGGTGGCTCTCTGATGTTAGGGGAATTTTTTAGAATTTATAGAGGTGGAATTAGGGTTAGAGGTGCCACGAGGGGCCCACAAGCCTAAGGGGCGCGCCTCCCGAGCTTGTTGATCCCTAGTGGCTCGTCTGGCCTTCTCCCGAACCTTTTAGGATCTCTTCTGGTCCAGAAAAAATGAATCCAAAGTTTTTTCTTTGTTTGGACTATGTTTGATATTGATTTCCTGAATAGCCAAAAACGGGCAAAAACAACAACTGGCACTGGGCAATAAGTTCATAGGTTAGTCCCAAAAATGATACTCCCTCCATCCCAAAATAAGTGTCTCAAGCTTAATACAACTTTGTACTAGAACTAGTACAAAGTTGAGACAATTATTTTGGGACGGAGGGAGTATATAATTGCATGTAAAACAACCAAGATTGATACTATAATAGCATGGAAAATCAAAAATTATAGATACGTTGGAGACATATCAACGTACGCTATGGTAGAATAGAATGGTTGCTCCTTCGCGGACCGTTCCTTCATGGATTCTCGCAACTGTGATCTTTGTGGACTTAGACCCTTCGTGGGTAGTCTCCATCAATGTGGATGTAAGATAGCACCAACTATCCAAAACACAGCAAAAATCTTCATTGAGATAACCCGTGTTTACGTATCTCAAATTGTACTTGTTTACTTTCACTTGGATGTCTTTACATTCTATTGCCTATAATATTGTAGACTTGCATGTGTAGGGTGGTTGATAGATTCGTAGAAAAGTCTGAAAATGCCAAGGAAATTTATATTTTGAAAAAGAATTCATCTTTTGTTTTAGTAGTCTATTCACCCCCCCCTCCCACCCTCTAGACATACTTATCGATCCTACATCGCACCATAACCCAAAGGGACTACATGAGCATGCATTCTTGGCCAGATTAGAAGCCAAGACCGGGCAGTGTGAAGCACCTATTTACCTTTAAAATAATCATTTTCATGATTTCACAATTTCTCACTCTGAAAATCCTTCCGGATCGCTACACAATTCCTACATAATTGAGCGGGGTATAAAGTTTTTAGAAGTACCAAAATACAACATCAACAATCGGCACAGAAACCGTAGATTCTTCTTTAAAAATACTACCTCTGTTCCAAAATATAAGAAGTTTTGGTAGGCTAAAATAGCCTATCAGGATGTCTTATATTTTGACACTGAGGTAGTATCTAACTAATTCACCCACGGGGATGATCTCGAGAAGCATGTTCAATTAGTTTTAATATAATTTATTCTACCACCTATGCAAAAAATAATATGTGTATTGAATACACACGACTTCTAGAAACTATTTCAAAAAACTATTTTTCCACATGGAAAATCCTTTTCCTTCATATATATTTTATCATCTATGGGAAATCCTTTTGTGCGTAACATAATATATTCATGCATATGAAATAAAATGTTTCCATGAATATGATTGACCGTGGTTATGTGCCAAATAAAACACAATGTGATATAAATATATTATATTGAGCAGTATTCCTTCAGATATATTTAGTCTATGAAATTTGTTAATGGGTCTCAAATAAAAAATTCATGTGATTTTTTTTTGCAAAGTACTTGGATCTATTATAGAAGTTCACCGGAAGTACAAAGTATTTCACGTGAGTTGACCTATATTTTTTGTACATGAGTCATCCCTTTTCCGAAAATTCAACAACCCTTTATTAATTTGTGATCAAAATAGCATCATTTACATGTAAAGAGGTGAAGCACAAGGGGCATCATCAAACCAAGAGCTAGAGGGTGAAAATCTAGCAATCCTAGCTAGTTCATAAGCAACTGAATTTCCCTTTGTATGGCAGTGTTCAAAACGAACATGCGAGAGATCTCGCGCCATAGGGATAGCGGTCATCGAAATTGCAGCAATTCTCTTAGCATATATCTATAACCCCCCCTCTTCCCGGCACGAAAAATATCAGTCAAACGAACTGGTCACACAACTTCAAAAATTATTTCTGCACGAAAAAATGTCACATAATCAAAAAAACTTTCGTAAAAATATGTACCATCGTCCGTTATAATACGTTCATCTATTCAAGGAAAAATATTTTCACATGACACTGGAAATGTTTCATATTGCACGAACAAATATGATAAACTCGCTCGTGTTAACTACTCCCTCCGTCCGAAAATACTTGTCATCAAAATGGATAAAAGGGATGTATCTAGAACTAAAATACGTCTAAATACATCCCCTTTTATTCATTTTGATGACAAGTATTTCCGGACGGAGGGAGTATATTTCTGTGAAACAAAAGCATGACAATTAAAACAAAAATATAGACTGTAAACAAAAAGTACTTATTTCCTGGAAAATTTTAAAAATAACATTAGTAAGATATTGTATTGTTGAAACACATGAAGACTAGGACAAAAGAAAAGGGGAAAACGGAAGGGGGAAAAGGAAAAATGTTATCCAAAGAAAACAGAAAGTAAACTACATGTGTCGAAGGAAAACGGAGTCTGCAGGAGCGTTCCAAATTCAGTTGCAAGAACCTCCAAATAAACGCCAACAAGAAAGAAATGAGCATTACTTGCGCGCTTTGCACTCTTATCTCTTGCCTCTCTCAATCCATACATGTAACTGCTTAGCTGCAGATCATGGACACTATCCTTGCCCATTAGGCCAAGAGATTGAATCAACGACCAATAAACTATCAATGGCATCCAACCATCGTCGCTTCCTCCTCTCCGGCGCCGTCTTGCTCTCGGTCCTCGCCGCCGCGGCCGCCATGGAGAGCGTCGAGGACGAGTGCCAGCCAGGGGTGGCCTTCCCGCACAACGCGTTGGCCACCTGCCACACCTACGTGATCAAACGGGTCTGCGGCCGCGGTCCCAGCCGGCCCATGCTGGTGAAGGAGCGGTGTTGCCGGGAGCTGGCGGCCGTCCCGGATTACTGCCGGTGCGAGGCGCTGCGCGTCCTCATGGATGGGGTGCGCGTGGAGGAGGGCCACGTGGTGGAGGGCCGCCTTGGTGACAGACGTGACTGCCCGAGGGAGGCGCAGAGGGAGTTCGCCGCCACGCTGGTCACGGCGGCGGAGTGCAACCTGCCGACCGTCTCGGGAGTCGGCAGTACATTTGGTGCTAACGGCAGATTGATGAAGATCGAATTGCCCAAGTACTGAAGCGAAGTACTGTAGTGGCAGATGGAGTACTGTATATACAATAAAAGTACTCGAGTGAAAACAAAGCTTGTGAGCTGTATGCGCATGATCTATGGTGTGGAGTGTGGACTGTTAAATTGTTGTCGGTTGGTGAATAAAAAGGGTTGGAACAAATTAAATTGTGATCGGTTCATGTACATGCACTGCTGCGGAAAGTACAGATTGATCGCCACATACCACTCCGAACCACGAGTCTATGATTACTGATTAGCGTATTGGATTCTCTAACTCGTCTAAGTAAGAATTATATAACGCTCATCAAACATCTGCAGCATCCGATATGAAGCATTCTACATTGCAGGCGCCGGTTATTACTTTTTCTGGAGACCAGCAGAGTGAGGGAAAGTGCGACACGCCAAGAATCGAAATTGTGATCTCTTTGTTTAGAGCTAACTCCACTAACCACTACCCCATCCCCGCCCCTGGTGCATACAAACAATCTTTCCTCCTTTTATACGTACAGAAAATGCCCCCAATGTTTTCTGCGGGTTTTTTCCTTCCCTTTTTATGTTTCCTGTTTCTTTTCTTTTCTTAAATGCGTGAAATGTTTACAAATGGATGATTTTTTTTTGTAATTCATGAAATTTTTATTTAAATCAATGAAGGTTTTCTAAAATTCGATGAACTTTTTCCAAATTCGATGTTTTTTTTTCAAATTCAACGAACTTTTTTCAAATTTGATGAACTTTATTAGAAATTGATGAACTTTTTCAAAATCCATGATTTTTTTATAAAACCAGTGAACTTTTTTCAAATTGGATGAACCTTTTTTAAAAATCCATGAAATTTTCTAAAAATAGATGAACTTTTTTCAAATTCAACGATCACTTTTCAAAAATTGATGAACTTTTTAAAAAATGATTATTATTTTTCAACTTTGTGAACCTTTTTTTAAAAGTGATGATTTTTTTCCAAATCGATGAACGTTTTTCAAATGCATGATCGTTTAGCTCGTGAACTCTTATTAAAATTCGCCAACTTACTCCAAATTTAATGAACTATTTTCAATAAACTTTTCTCAAAATTCATGAAATTTTTCAAATCGATGAACTTTTTTTCTAATTCTTGAAGTTTTCTCAAGTTCACGAACATTTTTCATTTCCGCAAACTTTTTCCAATTTCTACAAACCTTTTTTTAAATTCATAGTTGTTTTCACTAGTTTAAGGAATTTATTTTAATTTCATGTTTTGCTGTCATATAAATTATGTTGGGTATATAATAGTATATGTTAACTAAAGAAAGGCCCAAATAGTACTGTTTCCTTAGATTGGACAAATAAATTAGCACGATCTAGTGGTTGTTGGCTACAGCCAACTGTTCCCATCTGTGGTTCGAATCCTGCTTCCCACCAATTGAAGTGAGGAATTAACCTGTTTCTTTTTTTTCTTTTTTTTCTGTATTTGAAAGCAGCTTACTAGGCCGCCCCACGAGGTGGGGTGCTTCAGGTTTCTGCTTCAGGAGGAGTGCTTCAGGTGCCAGTTCCCCAAGTGGCGCTGAAGGCGCCACATAGGAGCTCCCCATTTCTCGCATTTGCCATTTCTGCTTCTGTGTTGGGCTGTTTGGGCTTTCTCTGTTTTCATTCATTTTTAGGCAGCTGTTTCATTTGGATTTTATGTATATTGGGCTGAGGTGTTTTTATTAGTTCCAGAGGTAGTGGCTCAGAACATATTACCATAAATATAGGACTTCGTTAATGCCCAGATGTTCGGAATTTAACGATGGAAAATCGAATATTTTTGATGGCAATTTTAGTGACGCGAGGATGAAAAGTTTAGTTCGCAAGCATGGAAAAATCATGTGTAGTGTATTTTCTGCCAGGGAATTGCCGTGTGTGCCGACAAAACTTGTCATCCTCGCGTCACTAAAATTGTCTCAAAAACGTTCGATTTGCCATGGTCAAATCCTGAACTTTTGGGACTTATCATTTCCATAAATATGAGAGAGAGAGAGAGAGAGAGAGAGAGAGAGAGAGAGAGAGGGGTAATTTTCAGTAATGTGGGCTATATGGAGCAACAAAAATAAGTATACTCATTCAAACTAAAAAATACTTTACTTATGAGGAAATGTACCAGGTAATTCCTATTTGACGGTAGTTGCGTCAAACTGTCACCAAAACACACAGGCCGAAGCGAGGGAACGAGTTAGATAGATGGCCCGGCCCAATTAGGTATAACGCATCTGGTTTTAGAACCTTCTAGGAGGTTTTGATTTGATCTTTTTTCCTGTTATATTAACGGTTTTACTTCGGTGTTTTTTGACTTTTCTTTTTTTCCTTTCCTGCTACATATGTTTACAAAAAAAAATTTGTTCACATTTTTTATTAAATGTCAAAAAATTCAAAAAAAATGTTTAGAATTTCAAACAATGTTAATGTTTTATAAAAACATCTTCAAAAATTCAAAGGTGATAGTTTCTCTGAAAAATGTTCTCAAACTTTCAAAAATGATTGCATTTTTCGAAAATGTTCTCAAAAATTTAAAAAATGGTTTTGATTTTTTTCACTATTTAAAAAATGTTAAAATTTCCAAATTGTTTTAAATTTTAAAAAATATTCACATACTTACAAAATATTCAAAAAATCAGATTTACTTTTGAACCTTTTCCAAAATTGGTCTCGAAATTTCAAAAAATGTCCGCCTTCCAAAAAATATTTTACAAATAAATTGTTTCATGTGATTTTGAAGAAAAGGGAGAGAAAAACCATGGAAACGTAAAACCCACTAGGAAAAATCACTATAGTGTCCAAGCCGCAATAATACCCAGTCTACCTAATCGCTGGACTCGACCTTGTCACTGCATAAGGAGCGCTGAATGGGCCAGCTTGCTCGCTCGCTACTCGACCATTTGACGCAGTTAGCATCAAATAGAAGGTCCAATTCAAGCCGATTTTTTATCTTCAAAAAGGAGGTTTAAACCTTCGGCCTCTGCATCAATCGATGCATTCTACTCCCTCCGGTCCTCAATAGTTTGCGTATAAATTTTTCCAAATTTTCCCTAAATAGTCTGCGTACTAGGCCTCCAGAGCCAACCGTTCCATCTATGCCATTGTCCTTTCCTTTGGGTCACTTAATTAGTCTGTATCAATGACCAATTGGCATGCAGGAAGTGCATGCAGGGACGTGCTCCACGAGGAGTCAAAGTAGAACGGCCAATCAAAGGTGCGATTATCACACAATGAAATCTGGGCATCTTTGTCGCGAGGGTAAAAGTGTCGTGTTTTGCATCGCGCCTCCTTGGTATCTGGGCTTAGTGTTATGCGCAATCTAAAAAGGACAGGAGGGAGTACCATCTTTATTAATTATTCAACAAAGGTTTGACATGAACATACATAAAGCCACCCGAAGTCACCACTCGCACTTATAAACTCAATAATATGGAGTGCTTTCACTCCCCATATCTAAAACCGATGTCGTCGTCGATCCATCCAGATAATGTATCGGAACCTACAGCCGGTGCGGCAAACCTAAAGCATACACCACATGCACCTGTTTTAGAAGCCGCCATCATCATCGAACCGATGACTCATCTTCAAGAGATTTACATCATCCTTACCTATCCGGCCATCCATCGTCGTCGCCACGATGCCCAACGGCACCATCTCCCTACGCGCCAACAACTGAACATGTCGCGGCCACCGCCGATACACCGCAGCATCATGCCGCCAAGTACGACTATCCGACATAGCTTGAAGTCTCTAGAAGATCTGTCGTGTGTAGCACCTGCCGAAAAGGCATGACATAGCATAGGACCTATCGGCCAAGCATGAATTGACATATCCACTGAAGCTCCGTGCAAGACGAAGCCGCTCCACCTCTTGCCTCTGTCTTCCAACACCGCTCCACAAACGATGCTGAGAAACGACACCACAGTGCCGCCATTGTCCGATCTGGAAAACCAAATCCTAGGATTTCCCCCGGAGCATCACGAGTGGGTCGACAGTAGTTACACAACGATACCTTCATCAAGGTAATGGTGCAGAATGCCGCCATCGCCCGCCGTCGGCTCAGTTTTCACTGGCAACTATGTCTCCCTGACTCGCAACCAGGACTAGATGATGGATCTCGAGATCCGACCACCCGCATCAGGTCGACCACCTCCGGCGGAGGAGATGACCACCACCGCCAAGCCCAGGGTCACCGCCCCGGGCACCCATGTCATGCAGATCAAGACCAGGAGCGCCACCGTGATCCGAAGCTGAACTGGAGGTTGAGCGACTATAGCATCTTCTACAATTGACTCATACAAATCATCGCAATAAAGGATGTCTTCCATCATGAGATTCCATAATGAATAATTGGGAGGATCAAGTTTTATCAAGCCACTTATCATAATGCATTCTTCCATAGCCATTGTGAGCAAAACTTGCAGCAACAATCAACAAACCGGGATTGACAAACCTCTGGAGCAACCAAAGCTCTGCGAACACTCCATTGGAAATTAGCACACACTTGATGATGATCTCATAAACTGCAGCAAACTAAAATAACTTCAGCACCACCTCTACGCACTAATTCACAAATCCTTTCTCAGACACAGAAGGAAACATACACATCAACATATATGGAGTAACTTTGGTCACCCGAAACTTAGGACGAAACTTAACACTTCTTTTGAATTTCTCTAACATGACACTACACATCAGACATCCATACTCAGATGTGTTTGGTGCTAGGTGAACCACATAGAACAACAACTAAATCAACACACTAATTTTTAGGTAAAAAACTCCGAGTTGGGGTAAAAACCACTAGCGGAAGCTAACACAACAATTTCTTCTCCGTGTAGCACCGGAGGCTCTCGTACATCAAGATTTTGCTATCTTGGATGATAACAGCAAGATTTGTGGCTTGGGGGCTAGGGATTGAAACAATCTCATCAAATATGGTAAAATCACATATTGAAGGAGACATGGTAGTGTATCTGGACTTCACAACCTTGGAAACGAGATCACATTGCTTCGTGGCAAGCTCTTACTTCAATCTCCCTCTCTTTCCCTTTCTCTCTTGGTGTTGTCTTCTTCTTCTCCAATGGAGACTATCCTGATTTTCGTCACCCTTGGTGGTAGTTACTAGATAGGAGGCTTAACCTCTCCCTTTTCCCTTGTGCAAAACCAAAATGACCCTATGTCACAACCCTAATGCGTAGTGAGTTTTGACATAGCTTTTAGGCCACCTAAAGGCTTCTATCCCACACTAGAAGGATATGCCAACACACTAGACAGTGCAAAATGGGATCGATGGCATATGATGCACCATCGAATACAGTTTTTATGCATCACTGACATGTGGAGAGGAGGAGAATTATAGGTGCATAACATAAGCCTGAGTTACTAGAAGTATCTATAACTCCCTCCTTACTTTTTGCTCCAGATCAATCACGTGTTATAGATACTTATGAGCTTTCTCCGCCCTACTATGGACACTTCTCTTTGGTAGGAGCTTCTTCAGAAATATCTTAAACTTTGCTACCTCACAGAAATAGTTGTGGATAAAAGCCTATGAAATTACAGTCATGTTCTTTTCGACTTGTGTCCCCTTAGCTTTTCTCGAGTTTTTATGAAAAGTTTATAATGCTCCTGGATTGTAACTGTGCGATGTTTAACTTATGCATGTGATTGATTAGGCAAGTAGGCACCTTAGGCCAACTCTAGTTGATCCCCTATCTGGCTTAGAGGAGTAAAATTTTGGTTTTTACTCCTCTATGCCGCACCTAGCCGAACTCCTAAAATCTACAAGGGAGTATATTTTTTACTCCCCCGCCGAAAATTCCATCCAAGCCGCCTAAGTATACTCGACCTTGCGCGGTCGAGTAAAAGTTGTGTGCCTCTTTCACCCGCCCCTCGTGGCTCTGTCCTTCCCACCGCTGCCTTCTCATGCGCTGTCGTTGCCGTCGATGACCGACCCCGTCGCCGAAATGGACAAGCAAGACCTTTCTGCTACCCCGCCGGCCATCGCCACTGGCTTGGCGCCGCCAAAAACCACCCCCATGCCACTCGCGCCGAAAATATGTTGGGGATGAAAAAGCTCCACCTACCACAAAGCAGGCTCCAATCGCGACAAAGGCCGCCTAGGTGGAGATTGCCTCTCACTCGTGGGGAGATCTTGACCAAAAGGGAAGGCTCTCTCTGAAATGGTGGTGGTGGTGGTGGCCGAGGGGAAGGTGGGGTGGTGGTGATGGCGGCGGCCGAGAGGATGGTGGTGTTGGTGATAGCGGCCAAGAGGATGGTGGCGGTGATGGTGGCCGAGAGGATGGTGGTGGTGGTGGCGGTGATGATGGTGGCCGAGAGGATGGTGATGGCGGCGATGATATTGGCCGAGAGGATGGTGATGGTGATGGGCTGTGATGATTTCTTCGGCGAGGACTTTATTTGAGTTTGTGCATGTCATTTGTTGGCTCGATCCACAACATACACATGTTATGTTTGTGATGATTTTGGATTGAAGTTTTTGTTTGAAGTGATGCCTTTTGGATGAATTATGCATGTTTTAATTTGAAAATCACGATGATGAAACTATATGCTTGTTAACGGTTATGCTATGCATGTTTTAATTTGAATATTTTTATGATATATATTATGAAGTGTTTGAAGTTTATGCGGCTAGGGACACAAAACTTATGCAAAAACAAAAAATTACTCCACTAAGTTTAAGGAATAGGCTAAGTGTGACCACCTTTATAGAGAAGTAAAAGTTTGTTCCACTAATTTTACTAGGCCGGATCATCCTCTATTTTTTTTAGATGATCAGCTAGAGTTGGCCTTAGAAATGGCGGCACGATAGATTGATCGGTGACATGAAGTATATGGATCCCTTTTGAGGGAATTTTATTACTTGACATGATATGTCTGTTACAATACAAATGACCAGGCAGACATAAGCCGAAAAGAAATCCCAGTCATCAACATGTATGTAGTAGAGACCCTTTTCGTTGCATATCGGTTCAGTTTTTCACACGCAAATTAAGAGATAACACACACAAACTCAGGCGCACGCATGCTCCACGCTTGCACTCTTTTCTTTTTTTTTTTTTTTTTTTTTTTTTTTGCGAATGGCTCCACGCTTGCACTCATCAGCCACTCTCGGTCCATGTACACAATAATGATGACCTGCAGCCTCCGTTTCTGTATTTAGCGCAGGAGGAGCAAGAAAGGCACGGCGAAGAAGAGGAGCGGCGCTGCGCGTGCGGCCACACCAACTCCGCCCACTCCCAACCACCTCATCCTCGCCGCCGCGTTCTTCTGTGCGCCCGTGCTCGGCGCACTCGACGCCCCACCTGGAGATCACATCACATCACATCAACCACGTTATTTAGCTCCGAATTCCAAAGTGCAAACCGTCAATCAAATGACAATCATCACTACTGTTTGAAAATCTTTAGAAGACTATTATACTAGTGTGTTATGCTGATCTTTAATTAGTTGATGCAACAGGTTTATGCCGTGTAGTGATATGTCTTCCATGTTTTTGGAGGCATGCTAGATTGCTATTACTCCTAGCTAACGTCACATGACACTCCTACTTCAGCACTGTTGGGCTGGTTCTAGCACATAAATTTCGCACGTCGCGTCAGGCTCCAACGCCGAGCGGCACTGCTGTCCAGTAGCGGTCCTACAGCTTCTTTTGGCTTTCGTAAAATTAATTGTAGTAATTAGATTGTTGGCGATGTTAATCTGCATCAATCACTTCACAATTATTAAGTCTCAGCTGATCGACTCGACTGAACGGGTGCATGCACACCATCAATTATGCGTCTCGTCTGCACTATACAACTCCCTTCTTCAGCGGCAACAATTGTCCGTTTTCTTTTCCTTTTTTATTTAAATGAACTATTATATAACTAAATAAATCCTTGTAAAACAATCAGTTGATAGGAGGAGAATAACTCACTTGGGCTGCTCTGGGCTGCCTGCTGCTTGGCAAACTGCTCGAAGACCTCCGCGTCCTTGGAATTGGGCGGCAGGTTCAGCAGCCCTGTAAACGAAACGTTGAATCCACAACAGGAGCACACTTTGTTAATTACCAGCAAACAAAATGAGCTTACATCTTTCCCGCAGCGCTATAAATCCTACTCCTAGTCCTAGTGGTAAAGGTTATCATGTGATAATGTAATTCATTCATGTCATGTATGAACAATGATCACATGTCAACGACTGCAACGCTCGTACCTACGGGTGATCATCGCCAAGGTACAAAACAACTTTGCTTCTTTTTGCGGGGATACAAATAGCGACACATGCATCTCAACTACACTCGTAATGTTTACCCGCAAAAAAAAAAAAAAAAAAAAAAACTACACTCACAATGTTGGTATCTCATAAAGACGGATATTCTTTCTATAGGAAACGATGTTTCCGTCGATAGTGAGGCGTCTGCGATGCGTCAATCTGAAGACTCGCCAGCTCACTCTCTCGGAGATGCTCATAGAGATAAGGGTATATGCATGTATGTTCATCAGGATGAGTATATGTATGTGTTTATTAGTCGTACGCATTGTTTTTTTTAAGCTACACAATACCCGTCGTTACGCTGGCCACAATGGGCAGAAACATAAGCTAGTAACTTACACACTTCCCTAGACTATGTTACTACCTCCATAGTGCGTAGGAACATCTATGTAGTGTCATGCAACGATGTATTTAATAGGTTATAGACTCATTGTTTCTTGGAGTGTGTGATGTTCAGTAACTTGCTAATTACCACAAGACTCTCTCTTCATTAAATACGTGTCACATAAAGAAAATCAGATTGAAGTGTGTGATGTTACTCCTAAGTTCCTCCCCACTGTGACCAGCCTTAGTGAGGGGTGTGGCAACAGCATTCATGGCCCGCATAGGGAAATGCTGATAGGCCGCTAATTTGGACGCTCCCGGTGGTGGGCGAGATATTTTCCTCCTATTCCCGTGTAACCACTGGTGGAGCGTCCGCGTGAGCGTGACCATCCCGGGCTCTGCCGTGAGAATTCGGCATCATCCTGCTGCTAATATCTCTTCTAATCCCCTGACTTCGCTAGTCTTCATGGCTATATCTTGTTTGTGATCCCGTTTGGTGCTCCGCCACTGCGTGTAACCCCCATGTTCTGACACGTTGCTACCATCATATCGCGGCCGAGCACGTACAAATTACGGGCCTAGAAAGCGTGTTTCTACAAGCATATCTCTTAATGTGGGTGCTGCTTTAAGCGGTGGTGGCCTTTGAAACTGAAGCACATCATCATGATCCCACTAACATCAACCAAATGCATCTACTCCGTATGAACATGAACGCAGTTGTTACTTCTCTTGCCATATGATGCGACGATACAAATCGTTCCAGATTCTTTCATAGTAGCAGTAGTGCTTGAGCTTTAAGGATGGAGGACATGGACATACTTGGGCAGTCGGAGATGTTCGCGGGCGCGCTGCAGGCGGCGGGGAGGCCGAGCGCCCTCGTGACGTTGAGCTTCAAGTCCAGGCCGGGATCGTCGCGGTCCTTGACGAGCACGCACAGGCACTTGGGGCTGGTCTGCAGCACCGTCTTCAGACCCCCGCAGCAGTCCGGCGTCGGCGCCTGCCCTTGCCCCTGCACGAACGTCAGGCACGTCGCCAGCGCCACCAGCTTGTCTGAGCACTCCGCCCGGTCCGCCGCGACGTCTGCCCCCGCCGCCGCCACGGCCACGGCCACCACGGCCGCGACAAGAAAGACTCTCGAACCCATATGGAAGCTTGGCTACGAGGTACTAGAAACCAGGGTTGACGGTGCTCGCAGGTCGCAGGGCTTGGAGGGGAGACGGTGGTTAAATAGGGGCCGGGCGCGTACGAAGGGGCGAGTGCGCAATGGTGCGTTGCGGCTGTGGCGTGGTGTAGTGGTGTGGCCGGTTCGGCAAGCGTGCGGGACAGCAGGAGGTGGGACTAAAGATTGCACATACAGCTCTTGCCATACATGAGCTTTTGGAATTTATTGGAATTTGCTGAATATTCACCTGGGCCAAGCCTACTAATTCTAACAGAAACGACCATATCGTATCGGTTACCATGAAGGAACGGTGGAATGCATCTGCTCTGCTCCGACACGCTTGCGCCTCGCTCAGGCCCCTGTTCCATGTCCAACGAGCCGGTGCCGTCCTTCCTCCGCCCCACCGAGGTCGTCCCTGTTATGATCCTGTCGTGTACAGCGCGCTGGCGATGGACACGAAGGCCGGTGGAATCCAAGGCGAACGTGCTGCTGAAGCTGCTCAAATCTAAGAGGGTGCTTGGATACGTTTTAGTCCCATGACAAGTAGTGAGACTAAAACTTACTAGCCTCACCCATATTTGGATCCAAATACTAAAAAGACTAAAAACAAGTAATTGAGCATTTATTATCCTTCAAACTCTCCAAGCCAAAACTCTCATGTGTTAAAGGGGAGGAATTAAATGAGGAGAGAGAGGACTAATAGATATTTTAGAGGGTGTTTGGATCACTAGAGACTAGAGACTAGAGACTAGTAGTAGTCACCTTTAGAGGGTGTTTGGATCACTAGAGACTAGAGACTAGAGACTAGTAGTAGTCACCTTTAGTCAGTAAACCTCCAAACACCCCTGACTAGTGGCTGACTAAAACTAGTTTAGAGGGTGCTTGGATCCAAGGGACTATGAGGGTGCTTGGATACGTTTTAGTCCCATGACTAAAAGTAGTGGGACTAAAACTTGCTAGCCTCACCCATGCTTGGATCCAAATACTAAAGAGACTAAAATGAAGTTATTGAGCATTTATTATCCTCCAAACCATCAATCGAACTCGCATGTGCTAAGAGAGAATTAAATGAGAGAGAGAGGCTAATACATATTTTAGTAGGTTTCATGTGATTAAAAAGTTTTAGCCTCAAGACTAGTTCTAGCCTCTTTTTAGTCAGGGGTGTTTGGAACTTTAGCCTCTAAAAGAGACTATTTTTAGTCAGACTAAAAATAGTCCCTTGTATCCAAGCAGGCCCTATTTTTAGTCTGACTAAAAATAGTCTCTTTTAGAGGCTAAAGTTCCAAGCACCCCTGACTAAAGAGAGACTAGGACTAGTCTTGAGGCTAAAATCTTTTAGTCATAGAAAACCTACTAAAATATGTATTAGCCCTCTCTCTCATCATTTAATTCATCTCCTTTAACACATGCGAGTTCTGGATTGGAGGGTTTGGAGGATAATAAATGCTCAATAACTTGACTTTAGTCTCTTTAGTATTTGGATCCAAGCATGGGTGAGGCTAGCAAGTTTTAGTCCCACTACTTTTAGTCATGGGACTAAAACGTATCCAAGCACCCTCTTAGTCCCTAGTCACCCCACCCCCAACTTTTACTGACTAGAGACTAGTAGTAGTCACCTTTAGTCAGTAAACCTCCAAACACCCCTGACTTTTCTTGACTAAAGTCCCCTCTCTCTCCTCTAATTGGTGTTGCACAAGGACATTTAATCTTGAGACATTTAATCTTGACTAGTAGTAGTCACCTTCCAAACAGGGCTCGACTAAAACTTCTAGTCTGACTACTACTAGTCACATGACTAGAGAGTATCCAAACACCATCTTAGTCAGTAAACCTCCAAACACCCCTGACTAGTGGGTGACTAAAACTAGTTTAGTCCCTAGTCACCCCACCACCAACTTTTACTGACTAGAGACTAGTAGTAGTCACCTTTAGTCAGTAAACCTCCAAACACCCATGACTTTTACTGACTAAAGTCCCCCCCCCCCCTCTCTCCTCTAGTTGGTGTTGCACAAGGAACATTTAATACTGAGACATTTAGTGCTGACTAGTAGTAGTCACCTTCCAAACGGGGCCTGACTAAAAACTTCTAGTCTGACTACTACTAGTCACATGACTAGAGAGTATCCAAACACCCTCTTAGTAGGTTTCCTATGACTAAAATATTTTAGCCTCAAGACTAGTCTTAGCCTCTCTTTAGTCAGGGTGCTTGAAACTTTAGCCTCTAAAAGAGACTATTTTTAGTCAGACTAAAAATAGTCCCTTGGATCCAAGCACCCTCCAAGTTAATTACAGTTGAGATATTCACTAGAGTTAGTGTTTGGAAGTTAATGTTGCAGTTAAAGACTTGGATGTTCTTGTAAGTTCTGCACCAAGAATCTCTGCCAATGTCATAGTATTCAATAATGTTCTGCCAGTGTTGCAGTTAAATGTGACTCTGTAGGCTTGATACTCATTAAACATTACTCGGATTTGTTTCTGACATTTTTGTTCTATCAAATAAGCAACTGTACTTACTAACTTTTGTTTCTGTCAAATAACCATCTGTTGCTGCACGAGGCTTAGGATCTCTTCTAGAGCTCAAGTGGCTGCTCGTCTGCTTAGGAGTACTACATAGCTATGGTTACAGCTGGAGACCGGCTTCATCACTGCGACTAATCGATTACTCTTATCCACAGGAACCAGTCAACACGCATCTAATCTGCTTCCGAACACTGACAACAAACGTACTGTTACTGTTATCCTAGTCACATTTCAAACTGTAGTGACAGATTTGTAAGCTTGTGGCTTCAGCAAACTAAAAACTGTAGTGGAATGTTCATACATGCGCAAACGAGATTTCTTTGGTAAAGACGGATCAACGATAATAAATAAATTTGAAAAACAAGAGGAACCACCATAAAAAAATTAAGGAACCAGAGCAATTCTTTGGGGGTCACACCCGATGACTTGCAAACAAATAAATCGGACCAAGTTTTGGAGATCAGAGAAGAATTCCAGGATGAATTGTCACAATGTCAAGATCAGGATTTCCCACAAAAGTTGATGGTGTTCCAGTTCCATATTTTCTACCAGAATGAAACAAGGTTGAAAAAAAAATACAGAACTAGGCAACTACAGTGAGGACCAAAGCCGAAGTAAAATTGACTTTACACAAACCCATAAAGCGTTGAGATTGAATTTACCACTCTGCAGAACCAAACTGCAGGGTTCTTCTAGTTTTATACACAAAAGATTTAACTTCAGCTGTCACTCGATTTCTTCAGTTCCTCCGATAGTAGAAGCCGATATTAAAAAAACATAGTCAGACATGATGTTTTCTCAGATTGAAATTAACTTATCATTGCAGCAAGACGAAACGATAGGAGTTACAACTAGAAGTTGGATCTCACTAGACAGACTACAGAAACAAGCATAGCCAGCGCACTGGATTCACGACAGGAGGGATACGACTACAGATCAACGCAGGAAACAGCAGGGTCAGCCGGCGAGCTGATGGCGCTCAGCCGCCGAAGCCGTAGAGGGTGCGGCCCTGGCGCTTGAGGGCGTACACGACGTCCATGGCGGTGACGGTCTTGCGGCGGGCGTGCTCGGTGTAGGTGACGGCGTCGCGGATGACGTTCTCGAGGAAGATCTTGAGGACGCCGCGGGTCTCCTCGTAGATGAGCCCCGAGATGCGCTTCACGCCGCCCCTCCTCGCCAGCCTCCGGATCGCCGGCTTGGTGATGCCCTGGATGTTGTCGCGGAGCACCTTCCGGTGGCGCTTGGCGCCGCCCTTGCCGAGCCCCTTGCCGCCCTTGCCACGCCCAGACATCGCCGGAGATGAGATGGAAGCAGTCTAGCACGGGAGAACAGGAGTGGCTGTGGAGTTTGGTGAGGAGGTGATGCGGATTTGGGGTGACATTTATAGGCGAGCGGGGGAATTGGGAGGCGGGGCTGGGGGGTTCTGGTTTGGGGTTTGAGCGGGAGGATTTCGGTTTTCACGGGATGGGTTTCGTTGGAAGGATTCGTCTGAGACGTCGGATTGGGATCCGAGGGGCGTTCCTTCTGTTGATCGGTGGCGCGGAGGGAGCGATCCGTGGGAGGGGGGTTGGTTGCCGTCGGATGCGAGATGGATGGAGGTAGATTCGGAACTGGGTTCGGCGCGGATCGGTGACGTGGCTACAGTTGTGTAGAGTGGCCAACGACGCCCATGGGGCACGCTGCTTTTTTTTGAGTAACAGGGGCGCGCTGCTTTTTTTTTTTTTGAGTAACAGGGGGGCGCTGCTTGGACGGGCTTCGTGGCTCGATGCAAAAATGCTAAAATCATTAGCTCGTTTTTTTTTACGGGTGAAACTCATTATTATTTTTGCAATCAATTCAGAGAGCTTTATTCAAACAAGAGCATTCCTTGGACAATCAACCATAAGGCTGGTCACAAGGAAGCTGGGAGTCTCATCAAGCCAGCTTTCCGTTACATGCAATGTGCAAGCACGCTTAGCACATAGATGGCGGAACATTCACGACCGATTTACATGTTGAACAACAAAGAGAAAAATCACGAGCTAGCTCTCCAATCGAACTAAGATAGGTGCCACAATAGATCTCGAATTGTGGCGAGAATTCGAGATCAACCATCTCCATGCGTCTACTTCCATGATCACATGTGTGAAGCCTCGAAGTCTTGCAAACAATACCCCGTCACCAAGTGCATAAGCTTCAGCCAAGAGAGGATCGGTGATTCCCATGTAAGGTTTACACCAAGCTCCTAACATCTTGGTTGCCGAACGAGCCACACCACCTGCACCTCGAGTGCTTGTGTCAAAATCAATGGCGCCATCTGTAGTGATAGAAATGTGATCAAACTCAGGTGGCCGCCATCCATGTCCATAATGGTCCTAGTAAGATTCCGAGGAAGATCTAGAATGGCGAGGGCCTCTCGTCACCGCATTGATGTTGCGGGTCTATTCCTTCCTCGTTGTGTTTGATTTTATTCATGGAGTGCCAAATGGCCCACATGATCGTAATGATCAGTGGCATGTCCTTCTCTGAGAACCGATCATGACATAGTATATCCCTCGCCCAAGAGTCTGGATGGAGCCGAGGTAGATGTAGATCAAACCATGACCGAGCCTCGTGCCAGAACCTCTTCGCATGCGAACAGTACATCAACGCATGTTGAAGGTCTTCATCTCTAGCTAAGCAGATATTACATCGCTAATCTCACTTATATGCCGCCGCTTGAGTGTGTTCTCATCTGGAAGAATGCCGCAGATGACTCTCCACCGAACACTCTCACCTTGGTACAACATTGAGCTTCAAAGTGCGAGACACTGGCGATGATCATCCGTGAAGTACCGGTATCCGTCCCTTCCTCTAGAGCTAACCGCTCTTTCTGAGTCATAAGAGCACGGTACGCCGTCTTGACAGTATAGTTGCCTGACTTATCGAGCGCCCAAGCGAGAAAATCTTCACCGCCGCCTTGCCTTAATGGGATATTAAGAATGGCGTGGGCATCTGGTGCAATGAAATTGTCTCGGACCACCTGCTGTCGCCATGACCAATTATCACTATCTATCAGATCAGAGACCTTGTCGAGCGTGGTAGGTGATGGTTGCAGCAGTGGCATCATGGAGATGGTTCCCGGAATCCATTTGTCAGTCCATATAGAAGTGGATGTGCCATCTCCAATTTCTTTTGATCAAACCAGCTTGGAGGGCTTCCCTGCCCGCCATAATCGCCCGCCAAGTCTTGGAAGCTGACTTGGACAGCGTAGCATCCATGAAATCAACTTTCGGGAACTACCATCCTTTTAGCACCCTTGAGCACAATGTATCCGGCTGTGTGAGCAGCCTCCACCCTTGTTTGCCAACATCGCTAGATTAAACTGGTGCATGTCCCTGAAGCCCATGCCCCCTTTGCACTTTGGCGTCGTCAATTGTTCCCATGAGACCCAATGCACTGACTTCCTGTCAAGAGAGCTGCTCCAAAAAAAATTTGCCATTGGGGAGGTAACACTCTTGCAAACCTTCTTGGTTAGGAGAAAAGTACTCATACTAAACGTTGGTATGGATTGCACCACTGATTTCATCAATATTTCTCTGCCTGCACATGCCAATAAACGCTCAGACCACCCTTGCATCTTCCCTCGGGCCCTGTCACCAATGTGGTCGAAAGTTTCACTTGTGATGCGCCCCACGGCAGTAGGAAGACCCAGGTACCGCTCGCTAAAAGCCTCAACCTGAATGTCCAACATCGCCTTGATTGTTTGCCGCACCGAATTGTACTGAAATAAAATGCGCTTTTGTCTCTGTTAACCCTCTATCCGGAGGCATTACCATAAGTCTCCAGAATTGTATTCAATCTGTCCGCACTTTGTCCACTTGCACTGATGAATATAAGACTATCATCTGCAAACAGTAAATGACTGACCCAAGGTGATCTGAAGCTAGCTCTGATCCCCCTGTCAATATATCCCCCATCATATGACTTGATCAAGGAAGATAAGCCCTCTGCACAAATTAGAAATAAATATGCTGATACGGGATCTCCCTGCCGCAAACCTTTTGAAGGGGTGAAAAAAGGGAGAAGCTCCCCATTGACCCTAATTGAGAATCTGACAGAAGATACACACTTCATAATGAGCCTAGTAAAGCTCATAGAGAACCCCAATCTCAACATGATGGCCTCCAAGTAGTGCCATTCGACTCTATCGTACGCTTTCGTCATGTCAAGCTTAACCGCACAGGAATAATTCTTCCCCTTCTTCCTCCGCTTCATTGTGTGCACACTTCCGTATGCAACTAACACGTTATCGGTGATCAAGCTGAAGGAAATATGCCCTAGAGGCAATAATAAAGTTATTATTTATTTCCTTATTTCATGATAAATGTTTATCATTCATGCTAGAATTGTATTAACCGGAAACATGATACATGTGTGAATGCATAGACAAAACAACATGTCACTAGTATGCCTCTACTAGACTAGCTTGTTAATCAAAGATGGTTATGTTTCCTAACCATGAACAAGGAGTTGTTATTTGATTAATAAGGTCACATCATTAGTAGAATGATCTGATTGACATGACCCATTCCCTTAGCTTAGCACACGATCGTTTAGTATGTTGCTACTTGCTTTTATCCATGACATATACATGTTCTGTAACTATGAGATTATGCAACTCCGTTTACGGAGGAACACTTTGGTGCTACCAAGCGTCACAACGAATCGGGTGATTATAAAGGAGTACTACAGGTGTCTCCAAAGGCAGATGTTGGGTTGGCGTATTTGAGATTAGGTTTTGTCACTCCGATTGTCTGGAGAGGTATCTCTGGCCCTCTCGGTAATGCACATCACTTAAGCCTTGCAAGCACTACAACTAATGAGTTAGTTGTGAGATGATGTATTACGGAACGAGTAAAGAGACTTGCCGTAACGAGATTGAACTAGGTATTGGATACCGACGATCGAATCTCGGGCAAGTAACATACCGATGACAAAGGAACAACGTATGTTGTTATGCGGTCGACCGATAAAGATCTTCAGTAGAATATGTAGGAACCAATATGGGCATCCAGGTCCGCTGTTGGTTATTGACCGTGAATAGTTCTAGGTCATGTCTACATTGTTCTCGAACCGTAGGGTCCGCACGCTTAAGGTTTCGATGGCGGTTATTATGAGTTTATGTATTTTGATGTACCGAAGGAGTTCGAGTCCGGATGTGATCACGGACATGACGAGGAGTCTCGAAATGGTCGAGACATAAAGATTGATATATTGGAAGCCTATGTTTGGAGTTCGAATGGTTCCAAGTAAAACGGAATTTCTCGAGTAACGGAGGTTACTGGAACCCCGGAGGTAAATGGGCCTCGATGGGCCTTAGTGGAAAGGAGAAGGGCCAGCCCTAGGTGGGCGCGCCCCCCCTTCCCTAGTCATACTAGGACTAGGAGAAGGGCCGCCCCCTCTCTCTCTTCCCCTCAGGAATCCTAGTCCAACTAGGATTGGGGAATCCTACTCCCGAGAGGAGTAGGACTCCTTGGCGCCTCCCTTGGCCCGCCCCTCCCCTTGCTCCTTTATATCACGGGGGGGGGCACCTTGAACACACAAGTTGATCGTGAGATCGTTCCTTAGCCGTGTGCGGTGCCCCTCCACCATATTCCACCTCGGTTATACTGTCATGAAGCTTAAGCGAAGCCTGCGCCGTGAAACATCAAGATCGTCACCACGCCGTCGTCCGACGGAACTCTCCTCGACACTCGGCTGGATCGAGTACGAGGGGCGTCATCGAGCTGTCGTGTGTCAAGAACTCGGGGCGTCGGAGTAACGGCGCCGGATCGGTCGGATCGCGAGGAGAACGTCGACTACTTCCTCTACGTTGTGATCGCTTCCGCCGGGTCTACAAGGGTATGTGGACAACACTCTCCCTCTCGTTGCTATACATCACCATGATCTTGCGTGTGCGTAGGAAAATTTTTGAAATTACTACGTTCCCCAACAAAGTGGCATCCGAGCCTAGGTTTTTTCTATGGTTTGATGTTTTGCACGAGTAGAACACAAGTGAGTTGTGGGCGATACAAAGTCATACTACCTACCAAAGATGTCATACTTTGGTTCAGCGGTATTGTGAGATGAAGCGGCCCAGACCGACATTACGCCAGACGCTTACGCGAGACTGGTTTCACCGCCACGAGCACTCGTTGCTTAAAGGTGATTGGTGGGTGCTGTCTCTCTCACTTTAGTTGAACCGAGTGTGGCTACGCCGGTCCTTGAGAAGGTTAAAGCGGAGTCTATTTGACGAAATATCGTTGTGGTTTTGATGCGTGAGGTGAGACTGGTTCTTGCTTAAGCCCGTAGCAGCCACGTAAAATTTGCAACAACAAAGTAGAGGACGTCTAACTTGTTTTTGCAGGGCATGTTGTGATGTGATATGGTCAAGACGTGATGCTATATTTTATTGTATGAGATGATCATGTTTTGTAACGAAGTTATCGGCAATCTGGCGGGAGCCATATGGTTGTCGCTTTATTGTATGCAATGCAATCGCATCTGTAATGCTTTACTTTATCACTAAGCGGTAGCGATAGTCGTAGTAGCATAAGTTTGGCGAGGCGACAACGATCTGCGATGGAGATCAAGGTGTCGCGCCGGTGGCGATGGTGATCATGGTGGTGCCGCAAGATGGAGATCGTGAAGCACAAGATGATGATGACCATATCATATCACTTATATTGATTTGCATGTGATGTTTATCCTTTTATGCATCTTATCTTGCTTGTGATTGGCGGTAGCATTATAAGATGATCTCTCACTAAATTATCAAGAAGTGTTCTCCCGAGTATGCACCGTTGCCAAAGTTAAATCGTGCCCGGACACCACGTGATGATCGGGTGTGATAAGCTCTCGTCCATCTACAACGGGTGCAAGCCAGTTTTGCACACGCAGAATACTCGGGTTATACTTGACGAGCCTAGCATATGCGAGATATGGCCTCGGAACACGGAGACCGAAAGGTCGGCGTGAATCATATAGTAGATATGATCAACATA
Source organism: Aegilops speltoides (assembly GCA_021437245.1). NCBI lineage: Eukaryota > Viridiplantae > Streptophyta > Magnoliopsida > Poales > Poaceae > Aegilops > Aegilops speltoides. The sequence continues at coordinate 379,211,566 of CM038146.1, forward strand.
AGATGTTCACCATTGAAAACTACTCCATTTCACGTGATGATCGGTTATGGTTTAGTTGATTTGGATCACGTGATCACTTAGATGACTAGAGAGATGTTTTTCTAAGTGGGAGTTCTTAAGTAATATGATTAATTGAACTTAAATTTATCATGAACTTAGTACTGATAGTATCTTGCTTGTTTATGTTTGATTGTAGATAGATGGCTCGTCTTTGTTGTTCCGTTGAATTTTAATGCGTTCCTGAGAAAGCAAAGTTGAAAGATGATGGTAGCAATTACACGGATTGGGTCCGTAATTTGAGGATCATCCTCATTCTTTGCCGTAAGAGCTACGTCTGGATGCACCGCTAGGTGCGAACTCTTCTTTGAGCAACGCCGGATGTTATGAGCGTCTGGCGAGCAAAGCGATGACTACTCTATAGTTCGATGTGCCATGCTTTACGGCTTAGAACCGGGACTTCAACGACGTTTTGAGCGTCATGGAGCATATGAGATGTTCCAGAGTTGAAGTTGATATTCCAAATGAATGCCCGGATTGAGAGATATGAAGTCTCCAATAAGTTCTATAGCTGCAAGATGGGAGAAGATTACATTAGTGAGCATATACTCGAATGTCCGGGTACTACAATCACTTGACACAATTGGGAGTTAATCTTCCGGATGATTGTGTCATTGATGTAATTCTCAATCACGACACCAAGCTACAAAGGCTTCGTGATGAACTATAATATGCAAGGGTTAGTAAAGACTATACCGAGCTCTTCGCAATGCTAAAGGCTGGAGGTAGAAATCAAGAAGGAGCATCAAGTGTTGATGGTCAATAAGACCACTAGTTTCAAGAAGAAAGGCAAAGGGAAGAAGAAGGAAATCTCAAGAAGAACAAACAAGCAAGTTGTTGCTCGGGAGAAGAAACCCAAGTCGGCCCTAAACACAAGGCGAGTGCTTCTCCGCAAGCGATCGTCCTTTGAAGCGGAACTGCCCCAAGTATTTGGCGGATAAGAAGGATGGCAAGGTGAACAAAGGTATATGTGATATACATGTTATTGATGTGTACCTTACTAGAGCTCGTAGTAGCACTGGTATTTGATCTTGGTTACATTGCTAATATTTGCAACTCAAAGCAGGACTACTGATTAGCTTAACTCGGCAAAGGACGAGGTGACGATGCGGCGTGGGAAATGGTTCCAAAGTCGATGTGATCGCGGTCGGCACGCTACCTCTACATCTACCTTCGGATTAGTTTTAGACCTAAATAATTGTTATTTGGTGCTGCGTTGAGCATGAACATTATATCTGGATCTTGTTTGATGCGAGACGGTTATTCATTTAAATCGAGAATAATGGTTGTTCTATTTATATGAGTAATATCTTTTATGGTCATGCACCCTTGAGGAGTGGTCTATTTCTTATGAATCTCGATAGTAGTGATACACATATTCATAATGTTGAAACCAAAAGATGCAGAGTTGATAATGATAGTGCAACTTATTTGTGGCATTGCCGTTTAGGTCATATCGATTGTAAAGCGCATGAAGAAACTCCATCTTGATGGACTTTTGGAGTCACTTGATTATGAATCACTTGGCACTTGCGAACCGTGCCTCATGGGCAAGATGACTAGAACACCGTTCTCGGTACTATGGAGAGAGCAACAGATTTGTTGGAAATCATACATACAGATGTATGTGGTCCGATGAATATTGAGGCTCGTGGCGGATATCGTTATTTTCTCACCTTCACAGATGATTTAAGCAGATATGGGTATATCTACTTAATGAAACATAAGTCCAAACGTTTGAAAAGTTCAAAGAATTTCAGAGTGAAGTTGAAAATCATCGTAACAAGAAAATTAAGTTTCTACGATCGATCGTGGAGGTGAATATTTGAGTTCGAGTTTGGTCTACATTTGAAACAATGCGAATAGTTTAGCAACTCACGCCACCGGAACACCACAACGTAATGGTGTGTCCGAACGTCAGAATCGTACTTTACTAGATATGGTACGATCTATGATGTCTCTTCTGATTTACCGCTATCGCTTTGGGGTTATGCTCTAGAGACACCGCATTCACACTTGAATAGAACACCGTCGAAATCCGTTGAGGCGACACCTTATGAACTGTGGTTTAGCAAGAAACCAAAGTTGTCGCGTTTCTTAAAGTTTGGGGATGCGATGCTTATGTGAAAAAGCTTCAACCCGATAAGCTCGAACCCAAATCGAGAAATGTGTCTTCATAGGATACCCAAAGGAAACAGTTGGGTACACCTTCTATCACAGATCCGAAGGCAAGACATTCGTTGCTAAGAATGGATCCTTTCTAGAGAAGGAGTTTCTCTCGAAAGAAGTGAGTGGGAGGAAAGTGGAACTTGATGAGGTAATAGTACCTTCTCCCTTACTTGAAAGTAGTTAAATCGCAGAAACCAGTTTCTGAGACACCTACGCCAAGTAGTGAGGAAGTTGATGATGTTGATCATGAAACTTCAGATCAAGTTACTGCAGAACCTCGTAGATCAACCAGAGTAAGATCCGCACCAGAGTGGTACGGTAATCCTGTTCTGGAAGTCATGCTACTAGATCATGATGAACCTACGAACTATGAAGAAGCGATGGTGAGCCCAGATTCGCAAAATGGCTTGAGGCCATGAAATCGAGATGGGATCCATGTATGAAAACAAAGTGTGGACTTTGGTTGACTTGCCCGAGGGTAGGCAAGCAATAGAAAACAAGTGGATCTTCAAGAAGAAGACCGACGACGACGGTAATGTTATCGTCTATAAAGCTCGACTTGTCGCAAAAGGTTTTCGGCAAGTTCAAGGGATTGACTACGATGAGACCTTCTCACCCGAAGCGATGCTTAAGTCCGTCCGAATCATGTTAGCAATTGCCGCATTTTATGATTATGAAATTTGGCAAATGGATGTAAAGCGCATTCTGAATGGATTTACGGAAGAAGAGTTGTATATGATGCAACCGAAGGTTTTATCGATCCAAAGGAGCTAACAAAGTATGCAAGCTCCAATGATCCATCTATGGACTGGTGCAAGCATCTCGGAGTTGGAATAAACGTTTTGATAGTGTGATCAAAGCATTTGGGTTTGTCTGAGACTTTTGGAGAAGCTCTGATTTACAAGAAAGTGAGTGGGAGCTCAGTAGCATTTCGATATTATATGTGGACGACATATTGCTGATCGGAAATGATATAGAATTCTGGATAGCATAAAGGGATACTTGAATAAGAGTTTTCAATGAAAGACCTCGGTGAAGCTGCTTACATATTGGGCATTAAGATCTATAGAGATAGATCAAGACGCTTAATTGGACTTTCACAAAGCACATACCTTGACAAAGTTTTGAAGAAGTTCAAAATGGATCAAGCAAAGAAAGGGTTCTTGCTCGTGTTACAAGGTGTGAAGTTGAGTCGACTCAATGCCCCACCACTGCAGAAGATAGAGAGAAAATGAAAGATGTTCCTATGCTTCAGCCATAGGCTCTATCATGTATGCAATCTTGTGTACCAGACTGATGTGTGCCTTGCTATAAACCTAGCAGGAGGTACCAAAGTAATCCAGAGTGGATCATGGACGCGGTCAAGAACATCTGAAATACCGAAAAGGACGAAGGATATGTTTCTCGATATGGAGGTGACAAAGAGCTCATCGTGAACGGTTACGTTGATGCAAGCTTTGACACCGATCGAGACGATTCTAAATCGCAGACCGGATACGTATTTACACTAAACGGAGGAGTCGGTTAGTGCGGTTCTAAACAAAGCGTCAGGCGGGATCTACATGTGAAGCGGAATACATAGCAGCTTCGAAGCGGCTAATGAAGGAGTCGGATGAAGGAGTTCATATCCGATCTAGGTGTCATACCTAGTGCATCGGGTCCAATGAAAATCTTTCGTGACAATATCGAGCAATTGCCTTAGCAAAGGAATCCAGATTTCACAAGAGGACCAAGCACATCAAGAGACGCTTCAATTCCATCCGGACTTAGTCCAGACGGAGACATAGAGATTTGCAAGATACATACGGATCTGAATGTTGCGCACCCATTGACTAAGCCTCTTCCACGAGCAAAACATGATCAGCACCAAGACTCCATGGGTGTTAGAATCATTCTTGTGTAATCTAGATTATTGACTCTAGTGCAAGTGGGAGATCAAGGAAATATGCCCTAGAGGCAATAATAAAGTTATTATTTATTTCCTTATTTCATGATAAATGTTTATCATTCATGCTAGAATTGTATTAACAGGAAACATGATACATGTGTGAATGCATAGACAAAACAACATGTCACTAGTATGCCTCTACTAGACTAGCTTGTTAATCAAAGATGGTTATGTTTCCTAACCATGAACAAGGAGTTGTTATTTGATTAATAAGGTCACATCATTAGTAGAATGATCGATTGACATGACCCATTCCTTAGCTTAGCACACGATCGCTTAGTATGTTGCTACTGCTTTTATCCATGACATATACATGTTCTCGTAACTATGAGATTATGCAACTCCGTTTACGGAGGAACACTTTGGTGCTACCAAACGTCCACAACGAATCGGGTGATTATAAAGGAGTACTACAGGTGTCTCCAAAGGCGAGATGTTGGGTTGGCGATTTGAGATTAGGTTTTGTCACTCCGATTGTCGGAGAGGTATCTCTGGGCCCTCTCGGTAATGCACATCACTTAAGCCTTGCAAGCACTACAACTAATGAGTTAGTTGTGAGATGATGTATTACTGAGCGAGTAAAGAGACTTGCCGTAACGAGATTGAACTAGGTATTGGATACCGACGATCGAATCTCGGGCAAGTAACATACCGATGACAAAGGGAACAACGATGTTGTTATGCGGTCGACCGATAAAGATCTTCGAGAATATGTAGGAACCAATATGGGCATCCAGGTCCGCTGTTGGTTATTGACCGTGAATAGTTCTAGGTCATGTCTACATTGTTCTCGAACCGTAGGGTCCGCACGCTTAAGGTTTCGATGGCATGTTATTATGAGTTTATGTATTTTGATGTACCGAAGGAGTTCGAGTCCCGGATGTGATCACGGACATGACGAGGAGTCTCAAATGGTCGAGACATAAAGATTGATATATTGGAAGCCTATGTTTGGAGTTGGAATGGTTCCAAGTAAAACGGAATTCTGAGAATCCGGAGGTTACTGGAACCCCCGGAGGTAAATGGGCCTCGATGGGCCTTAGTGGAAAGGAGAAGGGCCAGCCCTAGGTGGGCGCGCCTCCCCTCCCTAGTCCTACTAGGACTAGGAGAAGGGCCGCCCCCCTCTCTCTTTCCCCCTCAGGAATCCTAGTCCAACTAGGATTGGGGGAATCCTACTCCCGGAGGGAGTAGGACTCCTTGCGCGCCTCCCTTGGCCGCGGCCCCCCCCTTGCTCCTTTATATACGGGGCAGGGGGCACCTTGGAACACACAAGTTGATCGTGAGATCGTTCCTTAGCCGTGTGCGGTGCCCCCTCCACCATATTCCACCTCGGTTATACTGTCGCAAGCTTAGGCGAAGCCCTGCGCCGTGAAACATCAAGATCGTCCACCACGCCGTCTCGACGGAACTCTCCTCGACACTCGGCTGGATCGAGTACGAGGGACGCCATCGAGCTGTACGTGTGTCAAGAACTCGGGCGCCGGAGTAACGGCGCCGGATCGGTCGGATCGCGAGGAGAACGACGACTACTTCCTCTACGTTGTGATCGCTTCCGCTTCGGGTCTACAAGGGTATGTGGACAACACTCTCCCCTCTCGTTGCTATACATCACCATGATCTTGCGTGTGCGTAGGAAATTTTTTGAAATTACTACGTTCCCCAACACAAGCGTCCAGGAACAAAGGCACTCTGTTCTTCACTAATAATTTCATCCATAATACTCCGCATGCGATTAGTGATTGCCTTGGCAGCAATCTTATACAGAACCGGACAGAGAGCTATAGGGCGGTATTGAAGAATTGTCTGTGGATGCCGTACCTTTGGAATAAGAGTGATTGAAGTATCATTAAGTCCGGTAGGCATGTCACCTCCATTCAGAAATTCCAGTACTGCTCGTGTCACGTCCTCCTGGATAACACTCCAGTGACGTTGATAAAACCCGCTGTAAACCCATCAATGCCCGGGGCTTTGGAGGCTGCCATTTGGAATAGAGCCTCCCTCACTCATTAGCTCGTTGGGGTCAGCTATCAACAAAAAAATCACTGAGACTTCTCTTTCGGGGAAAACTCAATTTTTCAGTCAGAAAAAGGTAGATTTACGGTGGTTGGTTGGTACCCAGACGCACCCTTGTCAAAAAATTTACACCCTATGATATTTTGGGCTTTCTGATTGGTTGTGAATTTTTTTTGTTATCTACATAAAAGTTATCCATTCAGTTAGTAATCTTTTACTCCCTTTGGTGATGCGTCAATTAATTCGAATCGAAGGGAGAAGTAATTTTTGTTAAAGTGAGTGTCGCCAGCACGCTCAGGGTGGGCATAAAAACCGAGGAGCTGAAAACTGAACCCAAATCGAAAACAAAACCAAAATTTTGGTTAGTTGAATAAATGCAACAAAATTCTGTTAGCACACTCAAAAAGGCGGATATGATTGGGCCAGTATCGGATTTTGGGCTCCAAAACTAAACTAGCCAATTTAACCGAATTTAGCCCAGCGAGCACAGCCACCTCTCTCGTGAGTCGCATCCATGTCACTCGCGACTAGCATGTCGTGCACGTGTGAAAGAGTGTGGGCCTACGTGAGTAACGCCATCAAGGGCATTCCATTAGCACCACCTCGTCTAGCTGCCGAGATGAGCACAGATTTTGGCTATAGAAGGATGCTCCCTGACGCGTTCTTCGGCCTCAACTTCTCATGGTCTTTCGGTATAAGCCGGAAACATAACCAAATTAGTCGGTTAATCAATTTTGTGGTTAGCTGTTTTAAGTTGACGATTTCATCTTCTAATTTTGATGATCGAATTTGAAAAATAAAATGGCTGGAAAACATTTTTTTTAATTTATACCATATGCCAACCCAGGCAACAGGCTGCTCTATTCCATAAAAAAGTGCTCTATACCTCCCATATAACGGACATCCCAAAAATAGTCATGTAAGGGTATCTCCAATGCCAACCCCCAACCCCAAAACGAATACAATATTTGTTTGCGGACTGGTGGACCAGTTTGCGGACAGTGGTGCACCACCGCCCATCTAGCTGTGCCCCCTCAAAATTTTCACCTCTTGGTTTTAAGTCCGCGAGCTCAAAATAATAACATATCAAATCGTCAATGATTGAAACTATTCAAATGCAACTGTGATTCTAATTTAAACAATACAGTCCAACTAAGTTTTCAAATAAAATAGTTCAAACTTGAATTCAACTCACACATATGTTCCGGTTGTCCCTATGATGCGGAGCATCCTATGGACATCGTCATGTCAAGAGTTTGTTTGGCAAGTGACACGTGTGACATCTACTCTGCATACATAAAGGTGAATCATCTCCCTTACACGTGTTCACTTGACCCCTTCGAGGATGGTATACTACTTGACACTCCTCTCGTGTGCATGCATAGGTGTTGCCGGAGCTTCACGGATGTCGAGGAGGAGTGCAAGCTTCAAGGAACAACTACACCATCCGTGAGGGAAGCATGGAAGATGAGACGGAAGAAGATGATGTTGTTGAAGCTACAACGGTCGGACATCCAAGCCACAGGCCGGGCATCCGGTGTCTGTGCAGCCGCGCAGGAGATGCATCAACATACGACTTAAGGCATCAGCGACCAGACATCCGGCGCCTCCCCAACGCTCAGACATCCGGCCTTTCCCCGGAAATTCGGTGTGAGGACTGCAGCAACAAAGGCCACTCCAGGCCAGACATCCGGCCCGATCCCCAGACATCCGGCACCTCTGGAAGAGTCGGACATCCGACACCTGCCTGCGTGCAGCTTCTGGGCCGAAGCCATGTATTCCTCTCCTACCTACCCATTCGCCCCTAGCACTATGTATACCTCCTCCCCTCCTCAGTCTAGGGATAACTAAGATTAGAACAACACATTAGAGCTTAGTTCATGTACCTCCCCTTGTGGGATTCCTCTTGAGAGAGAAGAGTCCATTGGAGTACAAGGCCTGCATATGGAGAAGATCCCTTGTGGATGCAAGACCTCCTAAGAGAGAAGGGTCTATCTAGATCATCAAGACCTCATCTCCTCTCGGATTTGGGATGAACTCTACCTTGTATATTTCCCTTTGATTGTTCATGTACCTTGTGGATCCATGTGTTTGTTAGTCTAGTGGATGTGTGATTGGACTTGTTCTTAAGTGTTTTTCCGTGTTCTTCCCCGTGTTCTTCGTGGGATCCCCCTTCCAAATCATGAAAATCATCAAGTAGGGTTCCACCCTACATTATATTGGTATCATGAGCCACGTTGATCATGAATTTGGAGTCCTCCCCTTTATTTTCTAGCCTATTTTTGTTTAATTTCATCTCAATTCGAAAATCCCCACAAAAATAGCCATACCAATTTTTTTTATTTTCTTGGTTCTTGTGAGATTTTGTTGTGTTTGATCCATGATTTTGTTGTTTTGCAAGTGGATCTTGGCATTCCCCACCTCCCCACCATGAAATCAATCCCAAAATTTTTGTTTACTCCATCAATTTGACCCACATACCATCGATTTCGCCCCAAAACTAGTTTCGAGGTCCGAATCCTGATCTGGAATTGTCCGTGTTGGAAATATGCCCTAGAGGCAATAATAAATTGGTTATTATCATATATCCTATCCATGATAAATGTTTATTATTCATGCTATAATTGTATTGACTGGAAACTTAAATACATGTGTGAATACATAAACTACACTGTGTCCCTAGTAAGCCTCTACCAGACTAGCTCGCTGATCAAAGATGGTTAAGGTTTCCTAACAATGGACATGAGTTGTCAATTGATAACGGGTCACATCATTAGGAAAATGATGTGATGGACAGACCCAACCATAAGCTTAGCATCAGATCGTTTAGTTATTTGCTATGGCTTTCTTCATGTCAAGTATCTATACCTTCGACCATGAGATCATGTCACTCCCGGATACCGGAGGAATGCCTTATGTGCTATCAAACGTCACCTTGTAACTGGGTGTTCATAAATGTACTCTACAGGTATCTCCGAAGGTGTCTGTTAGGTTGCATGGATCGAGACTGGGATTTGTCGCTTCGTGTGACGGAGAGATATCTCTGGGCCCTCTCGGTAATACAACATCATAAGAAGCTTCATGTGACTAACGAGTTTAGTCACAGGATCTTGTATTACATAACGAGTAAAGATACTTGTCGGTAACGAGATTGAACTAGGTATGGAGATACCGACGATCGAATCTCGACCAAGTAACATATCGTCGCACACAGGGAATTGCATACGAGATTGACTGAATCCTTGACATCGTGGTTAAACCGATAAAGATCTTCGTGGAATATGTAGGAACCAATATGGGCATCCAGGTCTTGCTATTGGTTATTGATCGGAGAGGTGTCTCGGCCATGTCCGCATGATTCTCGAACCCGTAGGGTCCGCACGCTTAACGTTCGTGACACTAGAGTAGTATTGGGATATGTGCATTGGTAACCGAATGTTTTTCGGAATCCCAGATGAGATCTCGGACATCACAAGGAGCTCCGTAATGGTCCGAATGTAAAGATTCATATATAGTAAGTCCTATTTTGGTCGACGGAAAAGTTTCAGGCATTATCGGTATTGTACCGGGAATGCCGAATGTGGTCCGATGGTCCACCAGAGGGGTCCACCTACCTCGGGGTCCCACATGGGCTGTAGGGGTGCGTCCTGGCCTACATGGGCCAGGGGAACCAGCCCCAAGAGGCCCATACGCCTAGAACAAGGAAAAGGGGAGGAGTCCTAAGGGGGAGGCACCCCCTAGGTGCCTTGGGGAGGGAGGATTCCTCTCTAGGCCGGCGCCCCCTCCCTTGGAGGTGGGGTCAAAGCTGCACCCCAGCCCTCCCCCTTGCCTCCTATAAACAGTGGGGGAGAGGTAGGGGCTGGACACACCAAATCCCACGCCCCGGCGGCTGCCCTACCTCTCCCAAAAGTCTGTTTTCTCTTCAGATTGGTTTCGGCGGCGTTTGGCGAAGCCCTGCCGGGATTGCACCACCACCATCTCCACCACACCATTGTGTTGGTTGAGATCCCATCTACTTATCCTCTCTTGCTTCCTGAATCAAGAAGGAGGAGACGTCATCGAGTTGCACGTGTGCTGAACGCGGAGGTGTCATCCGTTCGGTGCTAGCTCGGATTGGATCGTGATTGGATCGCGAAGGGTACGACTACATCAAGTGTGTTATATACGCTTCCGCTTTTGGTCTACAAGGGTATGTAGACACACTCCCCTTTCATTATGCATCTCCTGGATTAGATCTTGGGTGTTTCATAGGATTTTTTGAGTTTGATGCTTCGCTCCCCTTAAGTGGCATCATGAGCTAGGTCTATGCGTAGATGTATGTGCACTAGTATAACACAAAGAAATTGCGGGCGTTGATGTTCAAATTGCTTACTTCCGTGTCTTATTTGGATTCGATGGTATTGTGGGATGAAGCGGCTCGGACCAACCTTACATGTCCACGCACATGAGACCGGTTCCACTGTTTGACATGCAACTTGTATTGAATAAAAGTGGCTTTGCGGGTGTCTGTCTCTCCCACTTTAGTTGAACATGATTTGACGAGGGCGGTCCTTGTAGAAGGTTAAAAGGCAACTTGTATATCATTGTTGTGGTTTTGCATAGATAAGAACGGTTCTTATAGTTTGCCCTAACAACCACGTAAAAATTGCAACAACAAAGCAGAGGACGTATAACTTGTTTTTGCAGGGCATGTTGTGATGTGGTATGGCCAAAACATGATGTGATATATGTTGATGTATGAGATGATCATGTTCTGTAATAGGTTCACGACTTGCATGTTAAGGCCTTGTACAATGGGAGGTGCTTAGAGAGATGCTTAGAAAAATAAACCGGGTTTTTCTGAAGCACCGGTGCCTATTTCTACAGGAGAGACGCTTAGTTAAGCGTCTATCTTGTACAAATAAGCATCGGTGCTTAAGAAAAGCCTGGTTTATTTCTCTAAGCACCTCCCCTAATCACCTCACATTGTACAAGGCCTAATGAGTACGGCAACCGACAGGAGCCATAGGATTGTCTTTAATTTATTGTATGACCTGCGTGTTACCAAATAACGCCATGTAATTGCTTTACTTTATCTCTATGCGTTAGCAATAGTTGTAGAAGCAATAGTTGGTGAGACGACCACGTGACGACACAGTGATGGGGATAATGTCATGCCGGTGACGATGGAGATCATGCCGGTGCTTTGGAGATGGAGATCAAAAGCACAAGATGATAATGGCCATATCATGTCACATATTTTGATTGCATGTGATATTTATCCTTTATGCATCTTATTTTTCTTAGGACGACGGTAGTATTATAAAATGACCCCTTCACTTAATTTCAAGATAAATGTGTTCTCCCTAAGCATGCACCGTTGCAAAAGTTCATTGTTTCGAAGCACCACGTGATGATTGGGTGTGGTAGACTCTAAGTTTGCATACAACAGGTGTAAGCCAGTTTTACACATGCAGAATACCTGGGTTAAACTTGACGAGCCTATCATGTACAGACATGGCCTCGGAACACAGGAGACAAAAAGATCGAACACGAGTCATATTGTAGATATGATCAACATGGAGATGTTCACCATTGATGACTACCCCCATCTCACGTGATGATTGGACATGGGTTAGTTAATTTGGATCATGCACTAGTAGAAAACAGGGCTTTGGGGCAGGCCAGATAATTGCACTGGTCCCGGTCGTGTTATGAACTGGGACTAATGGATGCATCAGTCCCGGTTCGTGAGGCCAGGACGTTGGCCGGGCCACGGCAGGCACTAGTCTCGGTTCATCTGACCCCTTTAGTCCCGGTTCGCACACCTAACCGACTAAAGGTCCTCGCCTCTGTCAGCAGCCCGTTTAGTCGGTTGGTGGCTGGAACCGGGACTAAAGGCCAGTCTTCTGTCCCAGTTCTAGCCACAATCCGGGACTAATGAGATGCCTATATATATGCTCGCCCCTGCCTGGCCGGCCGACGTGTGGGAGGTGTGTGCTGCTTTGCTCTCACCTCCTATGCACATGAGGTGTCCGATGAAATGCCCAAGCCACACTTAAGCTTTCTCCTCTCCAAGCTCAACCTCCAAGCTCCATTTCCCCAAGAGTTGTCTAGCTTTGGCGGTGCACCAACTACACAAGTGTTCTAAAAAGTTAGCTATTTCATCCTTTCATCTCTCACTGCTAGTTTAGCTCGTTTCAAATGCTCTAAAAGTAGAGTGAGTTGTGGGTTTTAGTGTAGGAGTGTATGTGGTTTTTTTTAATTCAGATGCACAATCTGAGCTCAAATTAACTTCTTAGAGTCTGCACATGTGTAGGGTGACGTCCCGTCTCCGTCCTCACCGTCGTCGATCACCACGTCGATCTTGTTGCCGGCACCACCGTGGTGAGCCTATTGTTCTTATCTTCTTTTTAAAAGAAAAAAATTCTTACTTGTATGATTTAGATAGATACTTGTATACATTTCTTACTTTTATTATTGTTTGTTATTATATATTGCCATGGTTTTGGTATCGCCTCACGGCCCTCGTCCGGTCTATGATTCTCGATGTGGTATATTATCTTTTATAACTATTTGTTTCATTTAGTGTTTATGACAATTATGATGACCAACGTGACATAGATGTTTTTATCTAGGAGGTATGTGAACCAGAAATTCCAACCAACCCTTTTGTCGAGAGGTTAAATTTAGTTGAAAAATAAAATGAGTATTTGAAAGAAAAATTGAAAATAATTAAGGAGGAGAAGATGAAATTGGAGTTGCATGTTGCCGGTGTCATCGATGATCACAAGATCAAGATGAATGCAATGCGCTTGAAAGTAGAAAGATAAGAAAATATGCCATTGATAATGAGGCTTGGTATCATCGACGTATGTTTTAATTAGATGCTCTAGAGAGTTGTATGTTGTTCTATGAGAACTATGCATGAACTTTGTGTATTTATTTTTTCAGTAATAACATTTGATCAGTATTGCACTCGGGATAGATCAGATCTCCTTTATACTTACCTCAAACAACGAGTGAAGTCGACATGTTGATGAGAAAGGGGCCAAGGCCAAAGAGTGCTCTTTTGATGATGAACTTGTATTAATTTGGTCACTTCTCTGCTCATGATGTTCTATAATGGTTTTTGATACACTTAATTATATAATGCATGTAGATGAACCGGCAATGTATGTACAGTGACCAACACACCTCCAAGTATATTGAGGGCTGCATAAATTTCTCAAGTGGCCGAGGCAAACAAGGTAATGGTTTTATGTATTGTCCATGTACCGTCTGCGTGGTAATACTAAGGATCACTCTAACTTGAAACCCTTCACATCCACCTGCTTGAGAAGGGTTTCATGCCACACTATAATGTTTGGACCAAGCACGAAAAATGAGGGGTTATGATGGAAGACAACAAAGAAGAAGAGGATGATGACAACTATCTGTTGGGGAACGTAGTAATTTCAAAAAATTTCCTACGCACACGCAAGATCATGGTGATGCATAGCAACGATAGGGAGAGTGTTGTCTACGCCCTCAGAGACCCGGGCGAAGCGATCACAACGTAGAGGAAGTAGTCGACGTTCTCCTCGCGATCCGACCGATCCCGACGCCAGCACTCGGCGCCCGAAGTTCTTGACACACGACAGCTCGATGACGCCCTCAGACTCGATCCAGCCGAGTGTCGAGGGAGAGTTCCACAAGACGACGGCGCAGGACGATCTTGATGTTTCACCGCGCAGGCTTCGCCTAAGCTTGCGACGGTATGACCGAGGTGGAATATGGTGGAGGGGGCACCAGACACGGCTAAGGAACGATCGTAGATCAAACTTGTGTGTCTGGGGTGCCCCCGCCTGTGATATAAAGGAGGGAGGGGGAGGTGCGGCCGCCCAGAGAGGAGGCGGGAGGAGTCCTACTCCCACCGAGTAGGACTCCCCTTCCTAGTTGGAGTAGGATTGGGGAGGGGAAGAGGAAAGGGGCGCCGCCTCCTTGTCCTATTCGGACTGGGGGGGGGGCGCCACCCCCGGCCGGCCCCTCCTCTTCTCCTCGAGGCCCACTAAGGCCCATGTAGTACCCGAGGGTTCCAGTAACCTCCTGCACTCCAGTAAATTCTGCTTTCACCCTAACCATTCCAACTCCAAATATAGGCTTCCAATATATCATTCTTTATGTCTCGACCATTTCGAGACTCCTCGTCATGTCCGTGATCACATCCGGACTCAACTTCTTGGTACATCAAAATACATAAACTCATAATAACTGTCATCGAAACCTTAAGCGTGCGGACCCTACGGTTCGAGAACAATGTAGACATGACCGAGACATGTCTCCGGTCAATAACCAACAGTGGGACCTGGATGCCCATATTGGTTCCTACATATTCTACGAAGATCTTTATCGGTCTGACCGCATAACAACATACGTTGTTCCCTTTGTCATCGGTATGTTACTTGCCCGAGATTCGATCGTCGGTATCCAATACCTAGTTCAATCTCGCTATCGCAAGTCTCTTTACTCGTTCCGTAATACATCATCTCACAGCTAACTCATTAGTTGTAATGCTTGCAAGGCTTCAAGTGATGTGTATTACCGAGAGGGCCCAGAGATACCTCTCCGACAATCGGAGTGACAAAACCTAATCTCGAAATACGCCAACCCAACATCTCGCCTTTGGAGACACCTGTAGTACTCCTTTATAATCACCCGATTACGTTGTGACGCTTGGTAGCACCCAAAGTGTTCCTCCGTAAACGGAGTTGCATAATCTCATAGTTACAGGAACATGTATAAGTCATGGATAAAAGCAAGAGCAACATACTCAACGATCGTGTGCTAAGCTAATGGAATGGGTCATGTCAATCGATCATTCTACTAATGATGTGACCTTGTTAATCAAATAACAACTCTTTGTTCATGGTTAGGAAACATAACCATCTTTGATTAACAAGCTAGTCTAGTAGAGGCATACTAGTGACATGTTGTTTGTTTATTCATTCACACATGTATCATGTTTCCTGTTAATACAATTCTAGCATGAATGATAAACATTTATCATGAAATAAGGAAATAATTAATAACTTTATTATTGCCTCTAGGGCATATTTCCTTCAGCCTCCCACTTGCACTAGAGTCAATAATCTAGATTACATAGTAATGATTCTAACACCCATGGAGTCTTGGTGCTGATCATGTTTTGCTCGTGGAAGAGGCTTAGTCAACGGTCTCGCAACATTCAGATCCGTATGTATCTTGCAAATCTCTATGTCTCCCACCGACTAAGTCCCGGATGGAATTGAAGCGCCTCTTGATGTGCTTGGTCCTCTTGTGAAATCTGGATTCCTTTGCTAAGGCAATTGCTCCAAAGATTGTCACGAAGATTTTCATTGGACCCGATGCACTAGGTATGACACCTAGATCGGATATGAACTCCTTCATCCGCACTCCTTTATTAGTCGCCAAGCTGCTATGTACTCCGCTTCACATGTAGATCCCGCCACGACGCTTTGTTTAGAACTACACCAACCGACAGCTCCTCCGCTTAGTGTAAATACGATCCGGTCTGCGATTTAGAATCGTCTCGGATCGGTGTCAAAGCTTGCATCAACGTAACTGCCATTTATGAGCTCTTTGTCACCTCCATATACGAGAAACATATCCTTAGTCCTTTTCGTATTTCAGATGTTCTTGACCACTGTCCAAAGGATCCACTGGATTACTTTGGTACCTCCCGCTAAACTTATAGCAAGGCACACATCGGTCCGTACACAAGATTGCATACATGATAGAGCCTATGGTCAAGCATAGGAACATCTTTCATTTTCTCTATCTTCTACAAAGTGGTCGGGCATTGAGTCTTACTCAACTTCACACCTTGTAACACATGCAAGAACCCTTTCTTTGCTTGATCCATTTTGAACTTCTTCAAAATTTTGTCAAGGTATGTGCTTTGTGAAAGTCCAATTAAGCGTTTTGATCTATCTCTATAGATCTTAATGCCCAATATGTAAGCAGCTTCACCGAGGTCTTTCATTGAAAAACTCTTATTCAAGTATCCCTTTATGCTATCCAGAATTCTATATCATTTCCGATTAGCAATATGTCATCTACATATAATATCGAAATGCTACAGAGCTCCCACTCACTTTCTTGTAAATACAAAGCTTCTCCAAAAGTCTCAGATAAACCCAAATGCTTTGATCACACTATCAAAGCGCTTATTCCAACTCCGAGATGCTTGCACCAGTCCATAAATGGATCATTGGAGCTTGCACACTTTGTTAGCTCCCTTTGGATCGATAAAACCTTCCGTTGCATCATATACAACTCTTCTTCCGTAAATCCATTCAGAATGCGTCTTTACATCCATTTGCCAAATTTCATAATCATAAAATGCGCAATCGCTAACATGATTCGGACAGACTTAAGCATCGCCACGGGTGAGAAGGTCTCATCGTAGTCAATCCCTTGAACTTGTCGAAAACCTTTTGCATAAGTCGAGCTTTGTAGACGAGAATATTACCGCCGCGGTCTTCTTCTTGAAGATCCACTTGTTTTCTATTGCTTGCCTACCTCGGGCAAGTCAACTAAAGTCCATACTTTGTTTTCATACATGGATCCCATCTCGATTTCATGGCCTCAAGCCATTTTATGGAATCTGGGCTCACCATCGCTTCTTCATAGTTCGAGGTTCATCATGATCTAGTAGCATGATTTCCAAAAAGGATTACCGCATCACTCAGTGCGGATCTTACTCGTTGATCTACGAGGTTCTCAGAGTAACTTGATCTCAAGTTTCATGATCAACATCATCAACTTCCTCACTACTGGTGTAGGTGTCTCGTAAACCGGTTTCGCGACAAACTACTTTCAAGTAAGGGAGAAGGTACAATTACCTCATCAAGTTCTACTTTCCTCCCACTCACTTCTTTCGAGAGAAACTCCTTCTTCTAGAAAGGATCCATTCTTAGCAACGAATGTCTTGCCTTCAGATCTATGATAGAAGGTGTACCCAACTATCTCCTTTGGGTATCCTATGAAGACACATTCGATTTGGGTTCGAGCTTATCAGTTGAAGCTTTTTCACATAAGCATCGATCCCCAAACTTTAAGAAACGACAACTTTGGTTTCTTGCTAAACCATAGTTCATAAGGTGTCGCCTCAACGGATTTCGACGGTGTTCTATTCAGTGTGAATGCGGCCGCCTCTAGAGCATAACCCCAAAACGATAGCGGTAAATCAGAAGAGACATCATAGATCGCACCATATCTAGTAAAGTGCGACACGACATTCGACACACCATTACGTTGTGGTGTTCCGGTGGCGTGAGTTGCTAAACTATTCCGCATTGTTTCAAATGTAGACCAAACTCAGAACTCAAATATTCACCTCCACGATCGATCGTAGAAATTTAATTTTCTTATTACGATGATTTTCAACTTCACTCAAATTCTTTGAACTTTTCAAATGTTTCAGACTTATGTTTCATTAAGTAGATATACCCATATCCGCTTAAGTCATCCGTGAAGGTGAGAAAATAACGATATCCGCCACGAGCCTCAACATTCATCGGACCACATACATCTCAGTATGTATGATTTCCAACAAATCTGTTGCTCTCTCCATAGTACCGAGAACGGGTTCTAGTCATCTTGCCCATAAGGCACGGTTCGAAGTGCCAAATGATTCATAATCAAGTGACTCCAAAAGTCCATCAAGATGGAGTTTCTTCATGCGCTTTATAATCGATATGACCTAAACGGCAAGTGCCACAAATAAGTTGCACTATCATTATCAACTCTGCATCTTTTGGTTTCAACATTATGAATATGTGTATCACTACTATCGAGATTCATCAAAATAGACCACTCCTCAAGGGTGCATGACCATAAAAGATATTACTCATATAAATAGAACAACCATTATTCTCTCGATTTAAATGAATAACCGCCTCGCATCAAACAAGATCCAGATATAATGTTCATGCTCAACGCAGCACCAAATAACAATTATTTAGGTCTAAAACTAATCCCAAGGTAGATGTAGAGGTAGCGTGTCGACCGCGATCACATCGACTTTGGAACCATTTCCCACGCGATCGTCACCTCGCCTTTGCCGTTGTTCGCTAATCCGTAGTCCTGCTTCGAGTTGCAAATATTAGCAATGTAACCAAGATCAAATACCCAGTGCTATCTGCGAGCTCTAGTAAGGTACACATCAATAACATGTATATCACATATACCTTTGTTCACCTTGCCATCCTTCTTATCCGCCAAATACTTGGGGCAGTTCCGCTTCCAAAGGACCTACCGCTTGCAAGAGAAGCACTCGCTTTTAGGCTTAGGTCCAGACTTGGGTTTTTTCTCCGAGCAAAGAACTTGCTTGCTGTTCTTCTTGAAGTTCCCTTCTTCTTCCCTTTGCCTTTCTTCTTGAAACTAGTGGTCTTATTGACCATCAACACTTGATGCTCCTTCTGATTTCTACCTCCGCAGCCTTTAGCATTGTAAGAGCTCTGTATAGTCTTTACTAACCCTTGCATATTATAGTTCATCACGAAGCCCTTGTAGCTTGGTGGCAGTGATTGAAGAATTCGTCAATGACACAATCATCCGAAGATTAACTCCCAATTGTGTCAAGTGATTGTAGTACCTGACATTTTGAGTTTGTGCTCACCGATGTAACTATTCTCCTCCATCTTGCAGCTATAGAACTTATTGGAGACTTCATATCTCTCAATCCCGCATTCTGTTGAATATTAACTTCAACTCCCGAACATCTCATATGCTCCATGACGCTCAAAACGCCGTTGAAGTCCCGGTTCTAAGCCGTAGCATGGCACATCGAACTATAGAGTAGTCATCGCTTTGCTCGCCAGACGCTCTTAACGCCGCCGCCAGCATCAAGAAGCAGTTCGCACCCAGCGGTGCATCCAGACGTAACTCTTTCAGGCAGCAATGAGGATAATCCTCGTGTTACGGACCCAAATCCGTAATTGCTACCATCATCTTTCAACTTTGCTTCTCAAGGAACGATTAAAATTCAACTAACAACAAAGACGAGCCATCTATCTACAATCAAACATAAACAAGCAAGATACTATCAGTACTAAGTTCATGATAAATTTAAGTTCAATTAATCATATTACTTAAGAACTCCCACTTAGAAAAACATCTCTAGTCATCTAAGTGATCACGTGATCCAAATCAACTAAACCATAACCGATCATCACGTGAAATGGAGTAGTTTTCAATGGTGAACATCTTATGTTGATCATATCTACTATATGATTCACGCCGACCTTTCGGTCTCCGTGTTCCGAGGCCATATCTGCATATGCTAGGCTCGTCAAGTATAACCCGAGTATTCTGCGGTGCAAAACTGGCTTGCACCCGTTGTAGATGGACGAGAGCTTATCACACCCGATCATCACGTGGTGTCCGGGCACGATTTAACTTTGGCAACGGTGCATACCGGGAGAACACTTCTTGATAATTTAGTGAGAGATCATCTTATAATGCTACCGCCAATCAAAGCAAGATAAGATGCATAAAGGATAAACATCACATGCAAATCAATATAAGTGATATGATATGGTCATCATCATCTTGTGCTTCGTGATCTTCATCTCCGCAGCACCACCATGATCACCATCGCCACCGCGCGACACCTTGATCTCCATCGTAGCATCGTTGTCGCCTCGCCAATCTTATGCTTTTACGACTATCTCTACCGCTTAGTGATAAAGTAAAGCATTACGTAGCGATTGCATTGCATACAATAAAGCGACAACCATATGGCTCCACCCATTGCCGATAACTTCGTTACAAAACATGATCATCTCATACAATAAAATATAGCATCACGCCTTGACCATATCACATCACAACATGCCCCGCAAAAACAAGTTAGACGCCCTCTACTTTGTTGTTGCAAATTTTACGTGGCTGCTACGGGCTTAAGCAAGAACCAGTCTCACCCACGCATCAAAACCACAACGACACTTCGTCAAATAGACTCGCTTTAACCTTCTCAAGGACCGGCGAGCCACACTCGGTTCAACTAAAGTGAGAGAGACAGCACCCACCGGTCACCTTTAAGCAACGAAAGTGCTCAGAGCGGTGAAACCAGTCTCGCGAAGCGCACGCGTAATGTCGGTCCAGGCCGCTTCATCTCACAATACCGCTGAACCAAAGTATGACATGCTGGTAGGTAGTATGACTTGTATCGCCCACAACTCACTTGTGTTCTACTCGTGCAAAACATCAAACCATAAAAACCTAGGCTCGATGCCATTGTTGGGGAACGAGTAATTTCAAAAAATTCCTACGCACACGCAAGATCATGGTGATGCATAGCAACGATAGGGGAGAGTGTTGTCTACGCACCCTCGAGACCCGGGCGAAGCGATCACAACGTAGAGGAAGTAGTCGACGCTCTCCTCGCGATCCGACCGATCCCGACGCCAGCATTCGGCGCCCGAAGTTCTTGACACACGACAGCTCGATGACGTCCCTCAGACTCCAATCCAGCCGAGTGTCGAGGAGAGTTCCACGTCGACGACGGCGTGGTGACGATCTTGATGTTTCACTCGCAGCAGGCTTCGCTTAAGCTTCGCGACGGTATGACCGAGGTGGAATATGGTGGAGGGGGCACCGACACGGCTAAGGAACGATCCGTAGATCAAACTTGTGTGTCCGGGTGCCCCCGCCCCGTGATATAAAGGAGGGAGGGGGAGGTGCGGCCGGCCCAGAGAGGGCGCTGGGAGGAGTCCTACTCCCACCGAGTAGGACTCCCCCTTCCTAGTTGGAGTAGGATTGGGGAGGGGAAGAGGAAAGGGCGCCCCCCTCCTTGTCCTATTCGGATTGGGGGGGGGGGGCGTGGCCCCCCGGCCGCCCCTCCTCTTCTCCCTCGAGGCCCACTAAGGCCCATGTAGTACCCGGGGTTCCAGAACCTCCGGTGCATTCCAGAATTCTGTTTTCACCCGAACCATTCAACTCCAAATATAGGCTTCCAATATATCATTCTTTATGTCTCGACCATTTCGAGACTCCTCGTCATGTCCGTGATCACATCGGGACTCAACTTCTTCGTATATCAAAATACATAAACTCATAATAACCGCCATCGAAACCTTGCGTGCGGACCCTACGGTTCGAGAACAATGTAGACATGACCGAGACATGTCTCCGTCAATAACCAACAGCGGACCTGGATGCCCATATTTGTTCCTACATATTCTACGAAGATCTTTATCGGTCGACCGCATAACAACATACGTTGTTCCTTTGTCATCGGTATGTTACTTGCCCGAGATTCGATCGTCAGTATCCAATACCTAGTTCAATCTCGCTATCGCAAGTCTCTTTACTCGTTCCGTAATACATCATCTCACAGCTAACTCATTAGTTGTAATGCTTGCAAGGCTTCAAGTGATGTGTATTACCGAGAGGGCCCAGAGATACCTCTCCGACAATCGGAGTGACAAAACCTAATCTCAAATACGCCAACCCAACATCCGCCTTTGGAGACACTCGTAGTACTCCTTTATAATCACCCGATACGCCAGACGCTTGGTAGCACCCAAAGTGTTCCTCCGTAAACGGAGTTGCATAATCTCATAGTTACAGAACATGTATAAGTCATGGATAAAAGCAGTAGCAACATACTCAACGATCGTGTGCTAAGCTAATGGAATGGGTCATGTCAATCAGATCATTCTACTAATGATGTGACCTTGTTAATCAAATAACAGCTCTTTGTTCATGGTTAGGAAACATAACCATCTTTGATTAACAAGCTAGTCTAGTAGAGGCATACTAGTGACATGTTGTTTGTTTATTCATTCACACATGTATCATGTTTCCGGTTAATACAATTCTAGCATGAATGATAAACATTTATCATGAAATAAGGAAATAAATAATAACTTTATTATTGCCTCTAGGGCATATTTCCTTCACTATCCCCCTGAATACGGTGATACTACAACAGGGGAAGTTGAAGATCAAGAGGAATCAGATGATGTGTCTGATGATGATCTTCATTGGGTCATCGTTGATGCACGGAGAGAATGCCAAAGTGAAAGGGAGAAGTTGAAGTTTGATTGCATGTTATAGGATCACAAAAAAGGGTTCTACCCAAATTTCAAAGATGACAACACAAAGCTTGGTACCACACTGGAATTGCTGTAGTGGAAGGCAGACAATGGTGTATCTGACAAGGGATTTAGGAAGCTACTGAAAATAATGGAGAAGAAGCTTCCAAAGGATAACGAATTACCCGACAGTATGCACGTGAAGGAAATATGCCCTAGAGGCAATAATAAAGTTATTATTTTATACTTCCTTATTCATGATAAAGGTTTATCATTCGTGCTAGAATTTTATTGATCGGAAACTCAAATACATGTGTGAATACATAAACAAATACCATGTCCCTAGTAAGCCTCTACTAGACTAGCTCGTTGATCAAAGATGGTTAAGGTTGGACATGAGTCATGTTGTCATTTGATAATAGGATCACATCATTAGGGGAATGATGTGACGGACAAGACCCATCCATTAGCTTAGCATAATGATCGTTCAGTTTTATTGCTATTGCTTTCTTCATGTCAAATACATATTCCTTCGACTATGAGATTATGCAACTCCCAGATTCCGAAGGGATACCTTGTGTGCTATCAAATGTCACAACTTAACTGGGTGATCATAAAGATGCTCTACAGGTATCTCCGAAGGTGTTTGTTGAGTTGGCATAGATCGAGATTAGGATTTGTCACTCCGAGTATCGGAGAGGTATCTATGGGCCCTCTCGGTAATAAACATCATAAGCTTGCAAGCAAATGACTAAGGAGTTAGTTACGAGGTGATGTATTACGGAACGAGTAAAGAGACTTGCCGGTAACGAGATTGAACTAGGTATAGAGATACTGATGATCGAATCACGGGCAAGTAACATACTGATGGATAAAGGGAATTACGTATGTTGTCATAACGGTTTGACCGATAAATATGCAGGAGCCAATATGGGCATCCAGGTACCGCTATTGGTTATTAACCAGAGAGGTGTCCCAGTCATGTCTACATAGTTCTCGAACCCGTCGGGTCTGCATGCTTAACGTTCGATGTTGATTTGGTATTATATGAGTTATGTGGTTTGGTGACCGAATGTTGTTTGGAGTCCGGGATGAGATCATGGACATGACGAGGAGCTCCGGAATAGTCGGGAGGTAAAGATTGATATATAGGACAATGCAATTTGGTCTCTGGAATAGTTTTGAAATGCATTGGAAAGTTATCGGAATACCGGAAGGGGTTCCGGAGGCACCGGGAGAGTATTGGGCCTTAGTGGGCCAAGTAGAGGGGAACACACCAGCCCACTTGGGCTGGTGCGCCCCCCTTAAGGCAGTCACACCCAATTAGATGGAAGGGGGAGGCGCCACTGATGTCGCTTGAAGCTACGTCGGTATTTCCCCAAAGAGGAAGGGATGATGCAGCACAGCGGTGGTAGGTATTTCCCTCAGATATGAAACCAAGGTTATCAAACCAATAGGAGAACCAAGCAACACAACGTAAACAGCCCCTGCACACAAAGAACAAAGAACAACACCTCGCAACCCAACGTCTTAAAGGGGCTGTCAATCCCTTTCGGGGTACGACGCCTCAAGATAGGCAAAGGACGTGAGGTAAATTTGTAGATGGGATAAATAGATCGCGGAAAAAATAAATTGCAGCAAGGTATTTTTGTATTTTTTGGTTTAATAGATCTGAAAATAAATGCAAGTAAAAAAGTAGATCGCAAGGCAAATATATGAGACAGAAGACCCGCCCGTAGGGTTCACTAGTGGCTTCTCTTGAGAAAAATATCAAACGGTGGGTGAACAAATTACTGTTGGGAAATTGATAGAACTTCAAATAATCATGACGATATCCAAGTAATGATCATTACATAGGCATCACGTCCAAGATTAGTAGACCGACTGTCGTGGTTCTAGGACTGACAGTAGAATGGGGGGTAGGTATGGAGAGGCAAGATCTTAGCTATGGAGCAGTTTGATGCATAAGGATTTACGAAGTTCAGCCCTTCTGAGGAAGTAAGAGCCCCACGCCTCGGAGCCCGTGAGGCGGTCGATCGGATTATGTGTGTATAAGTTACTGGGTGCGAACCCTTTACACCGAGGAGGGGTGGCTTATATAGTGTCCGCTGCACCCCTCCGCCCTCGCTATGCAGGTTTAAAGTACATAAAGGATTGGCGTTACTGATAACGTCCTACATAAAGTGTCATCATGGCCATAAAGACTACTTAATTACAAACCATTTGGATACAGAGTGGCTCTTGATCTCCTGGTGGTCGAGTGGGTCTTCATGGTCGAGTGCCCTCGAGTCTGTCGAGTGGATTCCCTCTTGGTCGACTGAAAGGCAGCCTCTTCTGAATATGTCCTTGGGGAGGGTACTTAGGACAGGCTCGTGACCCTACCCTAGGTACATGACTTCATCATTAGCCCCCGAATGGATCGAGGTTTGAGTGAGGAAGGAGTTGATAATCTTCCCGACCTGTTTTTGTGTTCTGAGCATGTCTCATCCTGGATCAATGACCTTTTTTTAATGCTGGCAGCAACTTTTCTTTCAGTCGCCTTGATCCATTCTTTTCTTCTGTCGAGTGAACTTTTGAACTTGGTGAACTTCCGAGCGACGGATCGTAGGAAATCTACCGTCTGACAGGTTGATCTGTTGTTAGCAGATTTTGTGGGATCCAAATTTTGGGAAGCGCGCGAAACGGGGCGGAAGCGGTACTCGGATGGGATAAGGCGTAGACGCCTCGATTTCCGTGCCGTCTTTTTCGCCACGTATCACATGTGCGCGACTGTTTCAGGATTTGACAGGACCCCTCGGGCCTACCTGTCAGCCACTCGGAAGCGTCCCTATATAAGGTACCGTGCGAGGGTTTTTGAACAGTGCCTCTCCATTCTCCTCTCTGCCTTCTTCACCCCCGCGCGCTTCGCTTTTGCCTCCGCCCATCCACACTCGCGCTTCACGGTGACGATGGTGATGGAGAAGACGGCGGCCTTGGAGCGCGCAAAGAAGGCGACGGCGACGGCGAAAGCGAAGGGAAGAGCGACCAGCCGGGGTGGATCTTCGTCGAGGTCCCGCCTGCCGCAAGGTTGGGTCTAAGGGGATTGGATCCGCTCGACCATTACCCAGCGGATCTCAATGACTCGGCCAATGAGGGACTGATCTCTCATGGGTCAGCAAGGCTTCAGGGGACCGAGTGGCAACCGCAGCCACTCGAGGGTGAGTGCGTTCTCCTAGCCACTCATGTAGATCGTGGATTCTCCCTGCCACCGAGTCTTTTCTTCCGAGGGTTTCAACTTTGGGGCGCAACTCCACCATTTCACTCCCAATTCCATTGCCTATCTTGTCGCTTTCGTGTCCATGTGCGAAAACTTCCTGGGTTGTCGACCGCACTAGGGTCTCTTTAAGCACATATTCACCGTCGCCCCTGCAAAGTGAAAAAGGCGAGTCCGGATGATGAGAGGACCAAGGTTATCCAGATAAAAGGGGGTCTTGGGATCCAAATGAGGAGTAAGAGTGGTTTTTCGCCATGACCCTTCCCCGAGTCGGTTAGAGGGTGGCAATGACCTGGTTCTATCGCTAAGACGAGTCGACGCCAAGGCCGACCGGGTCTACCTCCGCTCTCCATGGACCGAGTGAACAAACCTCTTCTCTCAAGGTGCTCCCCGAGGAGAAAGCTCTGTAAAATGTTGATGGAGCGCGTGGTCCAGCTCGCTCGGGACGGAGGACGGTATGGACCTTCTGGAGGTCTTCCTTCGGCGGCGTATTCAACCACTTCAATACCGAGGCCACCCGATGTGGCTGTACTGCGGCACCGAAGATACCACTCGAGTTCATCCAGAGGCGGTCAGTGACGCTACACTGGAGAGGTGGATGGCTGCCATCACAGGGAATAAGGATAACCCTCAAGGGGCTAGGAGGATCCCACCACTCGACCATACTTACACACCGGACACGGTATGACCACTTATCCCCGGTTGTGATCTTGCTTCATTCATTCTGTTTCACTGCGAATTGGTCGATTGACCTTTGTCTTGTTTTGTTGTCTTGTCAGGCCACCACTGAGTTGTACTCAATGCCCAATGGAGCGCAAGCGCCGACTGAGGAGGAGGAAGGAAGTGGGGGCGAAAGCCCGGAGGAGTGGGATTCGGATGCTGATGACGATGATGAGGATGATGACTCTAGTGAGGAGGAAGAGGAGGAGGAGGAGGAAGTTGCACCTCCTCGCTCGGAAAGACGCTCGAAGCTTGTCCATGATCCCGCAGCCGAGCGTGGTAAGGGGATTGCGCCCGTCGCTAGATCGACTGTTGCCCTCGGACGATTTCTCCGGCCGACCGAGAAAGCTCGAAGCAATCTCGAGTGGCGCTGGCCGAAGCGGCGAAGGTCTTGCCGAAGATGAAGATGGTGATCCCCACTATCTCAGGGTAATGGTGTAACTTGAGTTTTCCCGTTTCACATGAATTTATTCTTGGTCGACTCATGAGCTAATCGACTGACTTCTAGAACTGCAGTGCTGCTACTTCTGATACCTCGGCCAGGGCTGAAGATCACGAGATGGAAGATGTTGTCACTTCAAAACCTGGTATGACTTTTGTAGTTCCGTCTTCAGTCGATTGGCTCCTTGTCTCTAATTTTGATTCTTTTCTACAGCTCCATCTAACGTCGTTATTGACCTTCCCGACGATTTACGACGAGGAACCACCGAGGCGAGGAGGAACAGAAAGCGCCTCGCGGCAAGGCGACTCAGACTTGCCAAAGACTCGAGACGTTGGTCGGAGGGAGACAACGCCACTCGCCTATCAGATCCTTTGCGGTGCCACTGACGAGTGCTCGCCCTTCGTCGTCGAGTGCTGCTCAGCCTTCACTTTTCTCGACCTACCACGTCCCAGAGGACCGTGCCAGTGCTGCTAAAGAAGCAATAGGCCAGGCAGGGGTCATGATGGAGCAAGTGAAGGCAATCTGAGACGCCAGCTAGGCAGCTTATGACGCCAGTTCAGCTCTTTAGAGTAATGTTCAGGTCAGTCGGTCACCGTCTGTTCTGTTAGGATATGATATCTGAAAATCCTAGTATTTGTCGTACACCCACTGGGTGCGTCGATTGGAATTCCGGATTAGTGGGGGCACGCTGAGTGCACCCACTCGGTGTAGTCCCCAAGGCTATGGTGGATCGCCGCAACGACCATAGTCTTTATGTCTTAAGCTTTTTCTTTACTCGATCAGTCGAATGGATTCATAGACCGTGGGGCATGCTGAGTGCACCCAATGGGTGTAGTCCTCGAGATCGTGGTCGATCGCTTGCGCCAACTACAATCAAGAACATATCTTGTTTTTTTTGTTGGTCGACTGATCGACTCTAACTGATAAAACTAGTGGGGGCACGCTGAGTGCACCCACTGGGTGTAGTCCCCGAGACTATGGTCAAATGTTTATATTCGGCTGTAGTCTTAGAAACGCTATGATTTTTCCTTAGTCACTCGGAAGTGAATTGTCTTTGACATCTGTCGATTGGTTCTTCGCAGAAATCTTGCGAGCTTGCAGCTCGTTATACTGAGTTGGAGAACAAGCAAATCCAGCTCGAGCTTGACCTGAAACTGGTCCAGGAGAACTTCACGAAGGCGAAGGAGGAAGCAAAAGGTATGTTTGGTGAGAACCTCGACGACTGCTTTTGCCTCTCGTCCATTTCAGAGTCTGATCTCACTGTGACTTTGCAGACAAACTGAGGGATGCTCTGAAGAAGAAAGACCTTGACTTGGCTGAGATGCAGAAAGCAGCTTTAGAGAAGACCAAGCTCGCGGATGAGAAGCTGGCTTCAATCACCAAGCTTGAAGAGGAAAATACCAATCTGAAAGCTGCTCTTGATGCAGCCAACAAGGAGGTCAGTCGACTGAAGAGTGACAAGATTGCCCTAAGCGACAAGGCCAGTGAGTTGGTGGGAAAGAAGAACTATCTGGAGGCTTATCTGGGAGGACTCGCCAAGAAGCTATTCCTCATGCTTGAAGGTAATCTTTTGTATCAAATAGACATTTTAACTATGATTTCTCCATCGATCGCTGTCTTGACTCGGGTTATGTTTGCGAGTTCTCGCCGTAACTTTGAAGAGGAGACTGGTCGATTGGAAATAAACCTGGATCCCATCAACTCTCCTGTGAAATATGAAGTTGCCATGAATGTGCTTCGTCTTGAATCTCGCGTTGTTGCTGTTGTCGACTACCTCGCAAGGCTGAATGTCGCAACTACCCGCATCGGCACAACACTCTGCCAAGAGAGACGCTTCAGAACGATCTCGAGTCTCTAATGACTCGACTGAACGAGGTTCCAAGTCGAGTGCAAGAATGGAAGAAGTCTTCTGCCAGGCGCGGCGCGGATGTTGCTCTGTCTCTGGCCCGTGTTCACTGCAAGGAGGCGCGAGAGGACAAGCTGGCCGCCCTTAAGGTGGCTAATACCAAGAAACATGATTTCCGATCTTTCATGGAGACCTTTATCGCTGCTGCCACTCGGATTGCAGATGGAATCGACCGATGAATTTGTTGCGCTTCCACCCTCCACGTGAGGGGTAAAAACTTCGTGCTCGATATTTTAAATTTGCCTTGGTATGCCGAGTGATTTTTGTAACCGATAAACCTTAACGGGCTTAGCGCCTGAGCACTTTCGGTTCCGTAAGACGTTATCTGAGCTTGAATTCGACGTTAAATATGTTGGCATCTGCACGAAGTGTCTTTTTGCGTGCTAGGATGAAGCACTTCTTGCAATCGACTTGTTCTTCAACACACTTAGGCGAGCACTGGCTGCAGCTAAGCCTCCGAGTGGGAGGTCCGCCTCCACTCGGAGGATTTTCAAAAACTTAGGCGAGCACTGGCTGCATTCAAGCCCCCGAGTGGGAGGTCCGCTCTCCACTCGGTAGGATTTTCAAAACTTAGGTGAGCGCTGGGCTGCAGCTAAGCCCCGAGTGGGAGGTCTGCTCTCCACTCGGTAGGATTTTCAAAACTTAGGCGAGCGCTAGGCTGCAGCTTAAGCCCCGAGTGGGAGGTCTACTCTCCACTCGGTAGGATTTTTAAAAACTTAGGCGAGGCGGGTCAGCAGCTAAGCCCCGAGTGGGAGGTCCGCCTCCACTCTCAGAGGATTTTCAAAAACTTAGGTGAGCACTGGCTGCAGCTAAGCCCCCAAGTGGGAGGTCCGCCTCCACTCAGAGGATTTTCAAAACTTAGGCGAGCACTGGCTGCAGCTAAGACCCCGAGTGGGAGGTCCGCTTCCACTCTGTAGGATTTTGTGGTGTGCCTCTCAAGAAGAGGGCATCAATGAACCTGCACTGCCTTCCTTGTGGAGCACACATTATACTTGTGGCGAGCTCGAAGGAGAAGTAGTAGTCGACCTGCCTCGTCCTCCTTATGGAGAGCACATTGTACTTGTGGCGAGCTCGAAGAGGAGGGTAGCAATGACCGCACCTCGCCTACCTTGCAGAGCGACGCTGTACTTGTGGCGAGCTCGAAGAGGAGGGTAGCAATGACCAGGCTCTCTGCCCCTATGGAGAGCACATTGTACTTGTGGTGTAGCTCGAAGAGGAGGGTAGCAACGACCAAGACCTCGCCTACCTTGCAGAGCGATGTTGTACTTGTGGCGAGCTCGAAGAGGAGGGTAGCAATGACCAAGCACCTCGCTCTACCTTGCAGAGCGACATTATACTTGTACTTAGGTGAGCGCTATGCTGCAGTTAAGCCCGCGAGTGGGAGGCTGGCTCACCACTCGGTAGGATTTTATTGAAACTTAGGCGAGTACTTGATCTGCAGCTTAAGCCCCGAGTGGGAGGCTGGCTCACCACTCGGTAGGATTTTATTGAAACTTAGGCGAGTACTTGGACTGCAGCTAAGCCCCGAGTGGGAGGCTGGCTCACCACTCGGCAGGATTTTAAAGTACTTAGGCAAAACGGATTCAAGAAGCTTAAGCCCCGAGTGGGAGGCTGGCTCACCACTCGGCAGAGATTTTTTTTACAAACTTAGGCGAAACGGATTCGCAGCTAAGCCAACCACTGAGGGGAAATTTTATTGAACAAATAAAAGTGACAACAATCACTAGGAAAATTATAACACTATTGTCTTGTGAAAAATGAACTACAGAAGTGCTTTTATTACATATCCGAGCGGCTACTTAAGTGTAAAAGGGGCGGAGCAGCTCCGTGTTCCAAGCTCGGGGCTCGTCAATCTTGTGCTCGACGTTGTAAAGATGGTACGCTCTGTTGTGGAGAACCTTGGTGACGATGAAGGGACCTTCCCAAGAAGGAGCGAGCTTGTGCGGTTTCTGCTGATCCACTCGGAGTACCAAATCTCCTTCCTGGAAGGCTCGACTCTTCATGTTTTTGGCGTGGAAGCGACGCAAGTCTTGCCGGGTAAATGGTCGATCGGATCAAAGCCATCTCCTTTCTTCCTCTAGAAGGTCGACCGATCCCGCCGTGCTTGTTCTCGCTTCAGCTTCGTGTAGAGCTCGACCCGATGAGCGCTAGAAGGTGTCACCAAGAAGACCGCTTCACTCAGAGACCAAGAAGAACGGAGTTCTCCTGGCCGACCGGTTTGGCATGGTCCTTAACCCCAAAGCACCGAGGGAAGTTCGTCGACCCATGCTCCACCGCATGCTTGAGGTCGTGCATCACCGGGTTTCAACCCTTTGAGAATCAAGCCATTGGCCCGCCTCGCTTGTCCATTCGACCGAGGATGAGCGATCAAGCACAATCGACTCGTGTGCCCCGAGATGCGTAACGCCTCAATTCCTCCGAATCAAAGTTTGACCCGCTATCGCGATGATGCTGTGGGACTCCATATCTGAATATCAACTCTCGATAAAGTCGACAATGTGCCGCATCAAGGTTCTTGATGGGTTTAGCCTCGATCCACTTGGTGAACTTGTCGATCGCTACAAAGACATGTGTGAAACCGTCACCGTTCTCAAGGGTCCAACCATATCCAACCCCCATACCGCGAAGGGCCGACGAGTGGTATGGTCTTTAAAGTTGATGCGGCTTGTGTGACATATTGAGTAAAATTGACATCCCTCACACTTGTCGACTATCTCCTTTGCCATTTCATTCGCCTCGCCATTAAAATCGCTCGGTATGCTTTGGCCACGATGGTCCGAGAAGACGATGATGGCCACAGTCCCCGAGTGGATGTCGCCAAGGATTATTCGACCTTCTTCCGGGCGTTATGCATTTCGACCTACCCAACAAGGCTTTCTCCGTACAACTGTCCCCTTATCACGGTAAAGGCTTTAGATCGGCGGACGATCTGTCGAGCCTCTTCTTCGTCCACCGGGAGCTCTTTCCTTAAGATATACGCGATATACGGTACTGTCCAATCAGGAGTGATCACTAAAGCTTCCATGATCAGGTCGACCACTGCTGGAACTTCAACCTCAGTCGGATCTGTGATACTCTTGGGCTGCGGAGCTTCTTCGGTAAAAGGATCTTCTTTGACTGATGGAGTATGGATATGCTCTAAGAACACATAACTTGGAATGGCTTCTCTCTTGGAACCTATCTTCGCCAAATCATGAGCCGCTTGATTCTTCAGTCGGGGTATATGGTGGAGCTCTAACCCTTCGAATTTCTTTTCAAGCTTCCTCATCGCATTGCAAAGATTCCAATCATGGTCGGGCTTCTAACGCCCCACTCCTTCATCACCGATCGACCACCAAACTGAGTCGCCATAAACCATAAGGCGACGGACGCCGAGTGAAATGGCCATGCGCAACCCATATAAAAGTGCTTCATATTCTGCTTCATTATTGGAAGAATCAAAGTGGATTTTGAGTACATATTTGAGCTTATCTCCTCGGGGGGAAACCAAAACTACCCCAGCACCGAAACCATTTAACATCTTAGAGCCATCAAAGAACATGGTCCAATGCTCCGAGTGAACTTGAGTAAATTTGTCTGTTGTTCAATCCACTCGGCAAGGAAATCGCTATCGCTCGACTTAATGGCTTTTGCCTCAAACTTGATATCAAGGGAAGGAGTTCAATCGCCCATTTCGCCACTCGACCGGCCAGCATCTCGTGGTGCGTAATCTCGACAAAGGAGCGTCACGACGATCGTAATGGAATGATCAGAGAAATAAGGAGCAACCTTCTTCGTGGTCATGTAGATCCCATACACAAGCTTCTAATAATGAGGATATCTTTGCTTCGATGGAGTCAAAACTTCAGAGAGATAATACACTGGGCGCTGGACTTTGAAGGCTTTCCCTTCTTCTTCCCGCTCGACCGTAGGCATTGTACTGACGACTTGTCCTGTGGCTGCAATGTAAAGCAACAGAGGCTCTTTGCTGATTGGAGCAGCAAGCACCGGCTGGGTGGAGAGCAGAGCTTTTAGCTCAAGAACGCCGCATCACTCGAGTCCACTCAACTTGTTCCGCTTTTCATCACCGGTAAAGAGGCAATGCCTTTTCACCGAGGCAAGAGATGAATCGACTTAACGCGCCAAGCATCCAAAGAAGCTTCGACATCATGCACACGCATGTGGTGTTTCATTCGAGTATGGTGCCAACTTTTTCTGGTTAGCATCGATTCCTCGCTCAAACGAAAACCGAGTAACTTTCCGCCAGAACTCCGAATGTGCACTTTGATGGATTAAGCTTGATATCATACTCCGGAGATTGGCAAATGTTTCAGCGAGGTCACCAACAGGTCGGAACCCTTTCGTGACTTGACTACGATATCATCCATGTACGCTCCACATTCGACCGACGGAGTGAGTAAACACTTTGAATCATCCTCATGAACGTGGTTCGCATTCTTGAGACCGAATGGCATGGTGACATAGCGTATAATCTAATGGAGTGATGAAAGCTGTTTTGATCTCATCGGGTCCATACAGACGGATTTGATGGTACCCGAATAGGCGCTCTAAAAGACAATCTCGTGATCCCGCAATGAGTCGACAATTTGGTCGATACGAGGGAGAGGAATGATCTTTCGGCAGGCCCGATTGATATGTTTGAAATCAATGCACATGCGGTGACTTGTCCTTCTTGGGGACCATGACGACATTGGCGAGCCACTCGGAGTGGTATATCTCTTGATAAACTCGCCGCCAGAGTCGAGCCACCTCCTCGCCAATGGCTTTTTCTTCCGGATGGCGGACCGTCAAGATGTTCTTTGATAGGTTTTGCTTTTGAGTCGACTTTAGGAGATGCTCACCAGCCCCCTGAACACCCGCATGTCGCCAGCTTCCATGTTAGGATGTCCCAGCCTCACGGAGGAACCGGATGAGCGCTTCTTCCTATTTAGAGTCAAGTGTTGTGGAAATATGAGTCGGAGCTGCGCTGGGTCGGTCCGGTGAATGTGAACGGGCTTTGTCTCACCAGACGATCAAATGTCGATTCTGCGGGCGTGCTTCTTGGCCCGCAACAAATCACTCGGATCTGCATTTTTCTTGTATTCCTCTAGCCCTACCATTGTTATATGGGAATCGGCAATCTTCGAGCCTTTCTGAAAACACTCTTCTGCCTTCTTCCGATTGCCAGTGATAGTGATCACGCCTTTGGGGCCGGGCATCTTCAATTTGAGGTACACGTAACATGGTCAAGCCATGAACCGTGCATAAGCTGGTCTCCCCAAAATAGCATGGTAAGCGCTCTGAAAATCCACGACTTCAAATGTCAGCCTCTCTTTGCGGAAATGCTTCGAGTCGCCGAACACCACGTCTAGAGCTATTTGGCCGAGTGACTCAGCCTTCTTTCGAGGTATAACTCCATGAAAACTCATGTTGCTGGCGCTGAGTCTGGACATCGGAATGCCCATTCCTTTTAGCGTCTCCGCATACAATATGTTTAGTCCACTACCACCATCCATCAAGACCTTCGTCAACCGAGTGCCTTCGACGACCGGGTCGACCACCAAAGCTTGCCTCCCAGGGGTGGCTATATGAGTTGGATGATCGGACTGGTCGAATGTAATGGGAGTTTGAGACCATCTCAGATAGCTTGGTGTCACTGGGGCGACCATATTTACCTCATGGTTGATAACCTTCAATCGATTTTTACTCTCCACATCAGCAAAAATCATCAGGGTGGAATTGACATGAGGATATCCTCCATCATCGCCCTCCTTATCCTCACCTTGTCCGATTCCTTTTCCTTGTCCTTGGGCTATTTTCCTTGAAACCGCTGGATTAAGAGCCAAGATCGGGCGAGTGGTATGTTTCGGTAGATGAAGTTACCTCTTCGCCTTTCTTCGTGGATGTGACACGGCAGATCCATCACGTCATTTCCTTCCTTATCTTTCACCTTCTTGGGGTTCCAGGATCCTTTGGGCTTCCCTTTGAATTTGCCCTGAGTCACGGCTAGAGTTTTCCAGAGCCGCCGCTCGGCTTTCCGCTTCGCTCGACCGAGTTTTTCCGATCGACTCAGCTTGTACTTGCCACTCCGAGTTGATCCTCTTCTTCACCATTGGCGATTTGGTGGCGATTTCCATCATTCGACTCGTGGTCATATCTCCGTCCGACCAAACTTCAAACTTAACTCTTCGTTTAACGCCATCCTTGAAGGCGCCATCGCTCGATGATCGATATGTTCTCCACCGTATGATGCAAAGTGATCCATCTCGTATGTAATCTTTCGTGGTTTCATTCGACTTCAGACGCAGACTTGCAGCTCATCAATCCAAATGGTCGCTTGCAAGTTCCTTCGAATGTCTCGACGAACACTCGGAAAGATCTTCCCAAGTGTAAATGCTGCTAGGAGCTAATCGATTCAACCACGCTCGCCGAACCTTCCAACATGAGCGGTAAGTGTTTCATGGCCACCTCATCATTACCGCCGCTTAATCAGACCGCCACTCGGTAGTCTTCAAGCCGATTTCAGGCTTGACTCACCGGTGAACTTATTTACCCTACCGCCAACCGAAGTTGGGGGTATCACCGCGCTCGATGGCTCTACTAAAACATTCTCGACTCAAACATGAACTCGGCTGCTAGTGGGCGATCTCGCTCATGGCCACTCGATGAGCTCGTTCGATCGACCAAACCTTGCACGATGATGGATCTCGCACAAAGCCCGGTTCCTCGGGTCAACTGAACTCGCCGCCCAAAGATCGTGACCGGTGCCTATCATCTTGCTGCCGATGAGCGAAGACTCACCCCTTGGGGAGGAGGGCACTCGACGCCGATCATCATGGTCGAATCGGTCATCATATTGGTCACGCCGACCAAGGCCCTCACGCCGCGGAGGCGATCTTGGGCTATGAGCCGATTGAATCAGATTCGCAGCGACGGATCGATCGTGAATCCTGCTATGCGGAT
Organism: Aegilops speltoides; assembly: GCA_021437245.1. Lineage (NCBI taxonomy): Eukaryota > Viridiplantae > Streptophyta > Magnoliopsida > Poales > Poaceae > Aegilops > Aegilops speltoides. The sequence goes on from CM038146.1 coordinate 379,247,080, forward strand.
CGTGACACGCCTGAATTCTAATCTCCGCTTCTCGAGCAAACTCGATCCGGATCAAGCTCTCCGCCAGCCTCCGATCGAGAGGGCTGAATTGACTCGCTATATGGGCTGCAGCTGCTAGATTCGAATCGGGTTCAATATACCGAGTTGGTTGCGGAAAGAGTCGACGCCGACCAGAGTCGGGTACTGCTGCACAAGACGTTCGCCGAGTGCTCGCTGGAGGTTCTCCAGTCGAGTACGTTCAGCCAAGTTGGCCAAACGTGCCTCCTCCAAGGTGCGAGCCTCGGGAGTTTCTCCTGCGATGGGAGCATGCAGGGCATCCATGTTCCGGCGACGAAGATCTTCCCTCTACAGGGAAGTGAGTGGCTCGGGTTGATATTCCTCGTGGGCTCGAAAGGGTCGCCCGCCGCCTATCCCGCGGGCGAGGGAAGCCGGAGGACTACGAGGCCCATTGACCATCGTAACCTCCGCCAGATCATCGTTGTCGACTGAATGCGCCTCTACTGAGCTACCGACAGATCGAATAAGCCAGAGAGATTCGCTGGCTCGATTGCCGCGACTTGGGTGGTGGCTGATTGGCGAGCCATCGCGGTCTCACCCACCGCTGAAGCCTCGATCGACTAGAGCGCTTGCGCCAAGGGAGACAGGAGGAGGACGACACAGAGTCAACCAATATGGAGTCGATGGTTGCGCAGAGGACGCCGCGACACACGCTCGAAAATGCGCCGCACCGCTGGACGGGAGCGCGCCGATGTCGAGTGGAGCCTCCCGAGCCAAGCGGAGTCGCCGGGCGATGAAAGTGAGCGTGCCGAGATGGATCTCATGCCTCACTGTGAGCTCCGGCTGTAAACCATGATGAAGCCAATCGAACAATTGCAACTTCTCCAAAATCGCTAAGACACCTGCCCCACGGTGGGCGCCAACCGTCGTGGTTCTAAGACCGACATGAGAATGGGGGTAGGTATGGAGAGGCAAGATCTTAGCTATGGAGCAGTTGTGCGCACAAGTGATTTACGAGTTCAGCCCTTCTGAGGAAGTAATGTTTCTACGCCACGGAGCCCGTGAGGCGGTCGATCGGATTATGTGTGTATAAGTTACAGGGTACGAACCCTTTACACCGAGGAGGGGGTGGCTTATATAGTGTCTCGCTGCACTCCTCCCACCCTTAGTTATGCAGGTTTAAAGTACATAAAGAATTGGTAGCATCGATAACGCCCTACATAAAGTGTCATCATGGACATAAAGACTACTTAATTACGCATCGCTTGGATACAGAGTGGCTCTTGATCTCCGGTGGTCGAGTGGGTCTTCATGGTCGAGTGCCTCGAGTCTGCCGAGTGGATTCCTCTTGGTCAATCGAAGGCAGCCTCTTCAAGATGTCCTTGGGAGGGTACTTTGACAGCCCGTGACCCTACCCTAGGTACATGACTTCATCACCGACTCCTGCCTGCATCTACTACTATTACTCCACACATCGACCGCTATCCATCATGCATCTAGTGCATTAAGTTCATAGAAAAACGGAGTAATGCAATAAGAACGATGATATGATGTAGACAAGATCCGTTTATCTATTATGGCAGATATGGATCACGTCTTTTTATCCGTAGCAGCAACGATACATACGTGTCGGTTCCCTTTCTGTCACTGGGATCAAGCACCGTAAGATCGAACCCACTACCGGGCACCTCTTCCCATTGCATGATAAATAGATCAAGTTGGCCAAACAAAACCCAAATATCGGAGAAGAAATACGAGGCTATAAGAGATCAAAGAACTCAAATAACTTTCATGGATATAAAAAGATATAACTGATCATAAACTCAAAGTTAATCAGATCCCAACAAACACACCGCCAAAAGACTCACATCATATCTATCTCCAAGAGACCATTATGTTGATAATCAAGAGAGAGAGAGAGATAGAGAGAGAGAGGAAGCCATCTAGCTACTAATTACGGACCCGAAGGTCTACAAAGAACTACTCACGCATCATTGGAGAGGCACCAATGGAAGTGGAGAACCCCTCGCCTAGATTGGATCTCGTGGTTCTAGACTCACATGCGATCGGATGAAAATTTCATCGACCTCTAGGGTTTCGGAATATTGGGGCATTTATAAAGCACAATGTATCCGCCGTGTGAGAAGCCTCAACCCTTGTTTGCCCAACATCGCTAGATTAAACTGGTGCATGTCCCTGAAGCCCATGCCCCCTTTGCACTTTGGCGTCGTCAATTGTTCCCATGAGACCCAATGCACTGACTTCCTGTCAAGAGAGCTGCTCCAAATTTTTTTTGCCATTGGGGAGGTAACACTCTTGCAAACCTTCTTGGTTGGGATAAAAGTACTCATACTAAACATTGGTATGGATTGTACCACTGATTTCATCAATGTTTCTCCGCAAGACATGCCAATAAACGCCGACCACCCTTGCATCTTCCTCGGCCCCGCCACCAATGTGGTCGAAAGTTTCACTTGTGATGCGCCCCACAGCAGTAGGAAGACCCAGGTACCGCTCGCTAAAAGCCTCAACCTGAATGTCCAACATCGCCTTGATTGTTTGCCGCACCGAATCAGGGGTGTTTGTACTAAAATAAATTGCGCTTTTGTCTCTGTTAACCCTCTGTCTGGAGGCATTACCATAAGTCTCCGTAATTGTATTCAATCTGTCCGCACTTTGTCCACTTGCACCGATGAATATAAGACTATCATCCTGAAAACAAGAATGATCAACCCAAGGTGATCCAAGCTAGCTTTTATCCCCTCACAATATATCCCCATCATATGACTTGATCATGGAAGATAAGCCCTCTCGCACAAACTAGAAATAAATATGGTGATACGATCTCCCCGCCGCAAACCTTTGAAGGGGTGAAAAAGGAGAAGCTCCCCATTGACCCTAATCGAGAATCGGCTGTAAGATACACACTTCATAATGAGCCTAGTAAAGCTCATAGAGAACCCCAATCTCAACATGATAGCCTCCAAGTAGTGCCATTCGACTCTATCGTACGATTTCATCATGTCAAGCTTAACCGCACAGGAATAATTCTTCCCCTTCTTCCTCCGCTTCATTGTGTGCACACTTTCGTATGCAACTAACACGCTATCGGTGTGTTTGTTTATTCATTCACACATGTATCATGTTTCCGTTAATACAATTCTAGCATGAATGATAAACATTTATCATGAAATAAGGAAATAAATAATAACTTTATTATTGCCTCTAGGGCATATTTCCTTCACTATCCCCCTGAATACGGTGATACTACAGGGAAGTTGAAGATCAAGAGGAATCAGATGATGTGTCCGATGATGATCTTCATTGGTCATCGCTGATGTAACGGAGAGAATGCCAAAGTGAAAGGGAGAAGTTGAAGTTTGATTGCATGTTATAGGATCACAAAAAAAGGGTTCTACCTAAATTTCAAAGATGACAACACAAAGCTTGGTACCATTAATCGGAATTGTCAGAGTGGAAGGCGCATAATGGTGTATCTCGATAAGGGATTTAGGAAGCTAACAAAATAATGGAGAAGAAGCTTCCAGGATAACGATTACCCGACAAGATGCACGTGAAGGAAATATGCCCTAGAGGCAATAATAAAGTTATTATTTTATACTTCTTATTCATGATAAAGGTTTATCATTCGTGCTAGAATTTTATTGATCTAAACTCAAATACATGTGAATACATAAACAAATACCATGTCCCTAGTAAGCCTCTACTAGACTAGCTGCCGATCAAAGATGGTTAAGGTTGGACATGAGTTGTCATTTGATAATGTGATCACATCATTAGGGAATGATGTGACGGACAAGACCCATCCATTAGCTTAGCATAATGATCGCTCAGCTTATTGCTATTGCTTTCTTCATGTCAAATACATATTCCTTCGACTATGAGATTATGCAACCCCAGATTCAAGGATACCTTGTGTGCTATCAAATGTCACAACTTAACTCGGGTGATCATAAAGATGCTCTAGTGTATCTCCAAGGTGTTTGTTGAGTTGGCATAGATCGAGATTAGGATTTGTCACCCGAGTATCGGAGAGGTATCTATGGGCCCTCCTGCAATAAACATCATAAGCTTGCAAGCAAATGACTAAGGAGTTAGTTACGAGGTGATGTATTACTTGAACGAGTAAAGAGACTTGCCGGTACCTAGATTGAACTAGGTATAGAGATACCGATGATCGAATCACGTGCAAGTAACATATCGATGGATAAAGGGAATTACGATGTTGTCATAACGGTTTGACCGATAATATGCAGGAGCCAATATGGGCATCCAGTACCGCTATTGGTTATTAACCGTAGAGGTGTCCCTACCATGTCTACATAGTTCTCGAACCCGCTGGGTCTGCATGCTTAACGCTCGATGTTGATTTGGTATTATATGAGTTATGTGGTTTGGTGACCGAATGTTGTTTGGAGTCCGGATGAGATCATGGACATGACGAGGAGCTCCTAATAGTCTGGAGGTAAAGATTGATATATAGGACAATGCAATTTGGTCTCCGAATAGTTTTGAAATGCATTGAAAGTTATCGAATACCGGAAGGGGTTCCGGAGGCACTGGAGAGTATTGGGCCTTAGTGTAATAGTAGGGGAACACACCAGCCCATTTTGGGTGGTGCGCCTTAAGGCAGTCACACCCAATTAGATGGAAGGGAGGCGCCAACGATGTCGCTGAAGCTACGCCGGTATTTCAAAGAGGAAGGGATGATGCAAGACACCGTGGTAGGTATTTCGATATGAAACCAAGGTTATCAAACCAATAGGAGAACCAAGCAACACAACGAAACAGCCCCTCGCACACAAAGAACAAAGAACAACACTCGCAACCTAACGCCTTAAAGGGTCATTAATCCTTTCGGGTACGCCGCAAGATAGGCAAAGGACGGAGGTAAATTTGTAGATGGGATAAATAGATCATGAAAAATAAATTGCAGCAAGGTATTTTTGTATTTTTGGTTTAATAGATCCAAAATAAATGCAAGTAAAAAGTAGATCGCAAGGCAAATATATGAGACAAGACCCACCGTAGGGTTCACTAGTGGCTTTCTTGAGAAAAATATCAAACGGTGGGTGAACAAATTCATCGTTGGGAAATTGATAGAACTTCAAATAATCATGACGATATCCAAGTAATGATCATTACATAGGCATCACGCCCAAGATTAGTAGACCGATCGTCGTGGTTCTAGGACCCATGAGAATGGGGGTAGGTATGGAGAGGCAAGATCTTAGCTATGGAGCAGCTTGTATGCACAAGGATTTACGAAGTTCAGCCCTTCCTGAGGAAGTAAGAGCCCCACGCCCGAGCCCAGGCGGTCGATCGATTATGTGTGTATAAGTTAGGGTGCGAACCCTTTACACCGAGGAGGTGGCTTATATAGTGTCTCGCACCCTCCGCCCTCGCTATGCAGGTTTAAAGTACATAAAGGATTGGCGCATCGATAACGCCCTACATAAAGTGTCATCATGGCCATAAAGACTACTTAATTACAAACCATTTGGATACAGAGTGGCTCTTGATCTCCTCGTGGTCGAGTGGGTCTTCATGGTCGAGTGCCCTCGAGTCTGCCGAGTGGATTCCTCTTGGTCGAATCAAAGGCAGCCTCTTCAATATGTCCTTGGGAGGGTACTTAGGACAGGCTCGTGACCCTACCCTAGGTACATGACTTCATCATTAGCCCCTAATGGATCGAGGTTTGAGGAGGAAGGAGTTGATAATCTTCCGACCTGCTTTTGTGTTCTCGAGCATGTCTCATCCTCGATCAATGACTTTTTTAATGCTGGCAGCAACTTTTCACGCTTGATCCATCTTTTTTTCTTCCGCCGAGTGAACTTTTGAACTTGGTGAACTTCCGAGCGATTTGATCGAGGAAATCTACCGCTCGATGTGTTGATCTGTTGTTAGCAGATTTTGTGGGATCCAAATTTTGGGAAGCGCTAAACGGGCGGAAGCGGTACTTGATGATAAGGCGATTTCGATTCGCGGCCGCCTTTTTCGCCACGATCACATGTGCGCCGATGCTTCAGATTTGACAGACCCTCGGCCTACTCTGTCGCCCACTGAAGGCCCCTATATAAGGTACCGCGAGGGTTTTTGAACAAGGCTCTCCATTCTCCTCTCGCTTCTTCACTCCTCACCCAAGGCTTCGCTTTTGCTTCCGCCTCGCCCACTCTCGCTCTGCTTCACGGTGATTTATGGTGATGGAGAAGACGGCGGCCTTGAGCAGAAGAAGGCGATTTAGCGACGAAGCGAAGGGAAGAGCGACCAGCGGTGGATCTTCCGAGGTCCCGCCTCCGCAAGGTTGGGTCTAATGATTGATCCGCCGACCATTACCCAGCGGATCTCAATGACCCGCCAATGAGGGATGATCTCTCATGGGTCGCAAGCTTCCGGGACCGAGTGGCAACCGCAGCCACTGAGGGTGAGGCGTTTCTCCCAGCCACTCATGTAGATCGTGGATTCTCCCGCCACCGAAGTCTTTTCTTCCGAGGGTTTCAACTTTTGGGGCGCACTCCACCATTTCACTCCCAATTCCATTGCCTATCTTGCTGCTTGCGGTCCATGTGCGAAAACTTCGGTTGTCGAATCGCACTAGGGTCTCTTTACACATATTCATTGCCGCCTTCCCTGACAAAGGAAAAAGGCGAGTCCGATGATGAGAGGACCAAGGTTATCCAGATAAAAGGGGGTCTTGGGATCCAAATGAGGAGTAAGAGGTTTTTCGCCATGACCCTTCCTCGAAGTTTGTTAGAGGGTGGCAATGACCGTTCTATCGCTAAGACGAAGTCGACGCCAAGGCCGACCGTCTACCTCCGCTCTCCATGGACCGAGTGAACAAACCCTTCTCTCAAGGTGCTCCCCGAGGAGAAAGCTCTGTAAAATGTTGATGGAGCGCTGGTCCAGCCTGCTCGACGGAGTGACGTATGGACCTTCGAGGTCTTCTTCGGCGGCGATTCAACCACTTCAATACCGAGGCCACCCGATGTGGCTGTATCAAGGCACCAAGATACCACTCGAGTTCATCCAGAGGCGGCCGACGCTTACACCGAGAGGTGGATGGCTGCCATCACAGAATAAGGATAACCTCAAGGGGCTAGGAGGATCCCACCACTCGACCATACTTACACACCGGACACGGTATGACCACTTATCCTGCCAGGATCTTGCTTCATTCATTCTGCTTCATCGCTAATTGGTCGACACCTTTGTCTTGTTTTGTTGTCTTGTCGCCACCACCGAAGTTGTACTCAATGCCCAATGGAGCGCAACCGATCGAGGAGGAGGAAGGAAGTGGAAGGAAGCCCGAGGAGTGGGATTGATGTCGATGACGATGATGAGGATGATGACTCTAGTGAGGAGGAAGAGGAGGAGGAGGAGGAAGTTGCACCTCCTGGAAGACGTCAAGCTTGTCCATGATCCCGCAGCCGAGCTGCAGTAAGGGATTGCGCCTGCTGCCAAGATCTAATTGCTGCCCTTGACGATTTCTCCGGCCGACCGAGAAAGCTCCGGCTAATCTCGAGTGGCGCTTGCCGGCCGGGCGGGGTCTTGCCAAGATGAAGATGGTGATCCCCACTATCTCGTGGTAATGGTGTAACTTGAGTTTTCCGCTTCATGAATTTATTCTTGGTCGACTCATGAGCTAATCGACCGACTTCTAGAATCGCAGCGGTTGCTACTTCGACACTGCCGTAATCAAGATCACGAGATGGAAGATGTTGTCACCAAAACCTGGTATGACTTTTGTAGTTCCGCCTTCACGATTGGCCTTGTCTCTAATTTTGATTCTTTTCACAGCTCCATCTAACGTCGTTATTGACCTTCCCGACGACGACGACGAGGAACCATCGAGGCGAGGAGGAACAGAAAGCGCTCACGGCAAGGCGACTCAGACTTGCCAAAGACTCGAGACGTTGGTCGGAGGGAGACAACGCCACTCGCCTATCAGATCCTTTAAGTACATCGACGAGTGCTCGCTCTTCGTCGTCGAAAGGCTGCTCAGCCTTCACTTTTCTCGACCTACCACGCCCCTGTAGGACTGCATGCTGCTAAAGAAGCAATAGGCCAGCAGGGTCATGATGGAGCAAGTGAAGGCAATCGAGACGCCAGCCTAGGCAGCTTATGACGCCCAGTCAGCTCTTTAGAGTAATGTTCAGTCACCGGTCACCGCCTGCTCATAGGATATGATATCCTAAAATCCTAGTATTTGTCAGACACCCACCGGGTGCGCCGATTGAATTCGGATTAGTGGGGCACGAGTGCACCCACCGGTGTAGTCCCAAGGCTATGGTGGATCACGCAATGACCATAGTCTTTATGTCTTAAGCTTTTTCTTTACTCGATCGTGTCGAATGGATTCATAGATGGGGCATGCCGAGTGCACCCAATGGGTGTAGTCCTCGAGATCGTGGTCGATCGCTTGCAACAACTACAATCAAGAACATATCTTGTTTTTTTGTTGGTCAATCGATCGACTTAATCGATAAAACTAGTGGGGCACGCCGAGTGCACCCACGGTGTAGTCCCTAGACTATGGTCAAATGTTTATATTCGGCCGTAGTCTTAGAAACGCTATGATTTTTCCTTAGTCACCGAAGTGAATTGTCTTTGACATCTCGCCGATTGGTTCTTCGCAGAATCTTAAGTAGCTTGCACCGTTATAATCGAGTTGAGAACAAGCAAATCCAGCTCGAGCTTGACCAAACTGGTCCAGAGAACTTCACGGCGAAGGAGGAAGCAAAGGTATGTTTGGTGAGAACCTCGACGATCGCTTTTGCTCTCTCGCCCATTTCGTAGTCTGATCTCACCGTGACTTTGCGCATAAACCGAGGGATGCTCAAGAAGAAAGACCTTGACTACGAGATGCGTAAAGCAGCTTTAGAGAAGACCAAGCTCATGGATGAGAAGCGGCTTCAATCACCAAGCTTGAAGAGGAAAATACCAATCAAAGCTGCTCTTGATGCAGCCAACAAGGAGGTCACCGATCAAGAGTGACAAGATTGCCTTGCGACAAGGCCGGAGTTGGTGGGAAAGAAGAACTATCTGAGGCTTATCCGGGAGGACTCGCCAAGAAGCTATTCCTCATGCTTGAAGGTAATCTTTTGTATCAAATAGACATTTTAACTATGATTTCTCCATCGCATCGCTGTCTGACTCGGGATGTTTGCAGAGTTCGCCGTAACTTTGAAGAGGAGACGGTCGATTGAAATAAACCTCGATCCCATCAACTCTCCCGTGAAATATGAAGTTGCCATGAATGTGCTTCGCCTTGAATCTCGCTGTTGCTGCTGTTTACTACCTCAAGGCTGAATGTCGCAACTACCCGCATCGGCACAACACTCTGCCAAGAGAGACGCTTCAGAACGATCTCGAGTCTCTAATGACTCGACTGAACGAGGTTCCAAGTCGAGTGCAAGAATGGAAGAAGTCTTCGCCAGCGCCGCGATGTTGCTCGCTCGCCCGTGTTCACCGTAAGGAGGCGCGAGGACAAGCTGGCCCTCTTAAGGTGGCTAATACCAAGAAACATGATTTCCGATCTTTCATGGAGACCTTTATCACGCCACTGGATTGCAGATGGAATCGACCCGATGAATTTGTTATGCTTCCAGCCTCCACGTGAGGGGTAAAAACTTCGTGCTCGACATTTTAAATTTGCCTTGGTATGCCGAAAGTGATTTTGTAACCGATAAACCTTAACGGCTTAGCGCTCGAGCACTTTCGTTCCGTAAGACGTTATCCGAGCTTGAATTGACGTTAAATATGTTGGCATCCGCACGGGTGTCTTTTTTGTGCTAGGATGAAGCACTTCTTGCAATCGACTTGTTCTTCAACACACTTAGGCGCAGCACTGGTCAGCTAAGCCTCCGAGTGGGAGGTCCGCTTCCACCTGCAGAGGATTTTCAAAACTTAGGCAGCACGGGCTGCATTCAAGCCCCCGAGTGGGAGGTCCGCTTCCACTGTAGGATTTTCAAAACTTAGGTGAGCGCTGGCTGCAGCTAAGCCCCGAGTGGGAGGTCTGCTCTCCACTCGGTAGGATTTTCAAAAACTTAGGCGAGCGCTAGGCTGCAGTAGCCCCGAGTGGGAGGTCTACTTCCACTGTGAGGATTTTTAAAAACTTAGGCAGCGCCGGGTCACAGCTAAGCCCCGAGTGGGAGGTCCGCCTCCACCTGTGAGGATTTTCAAAAACTTAGGTGAGCACTGGCGCAGCTAAGCCCCAAGTGGGAGGTCCGCCTCCACTCAGAGGATTTTCAAAACTTAGGCGCAGCACTGGCTGCAGCTAAGACCCCGAGTGGGAGGTCCGCTTCCACCTGTAGGATTTTGTGGTGTGCCTCAAGAAGAGGGCATCAATGAACCTCAGACTCCTTCCTTGTGGAGCACACATTATACTTGTATGTAGCTCAAGGAGAAGTAGTAGCCGACCTGCCTCCCTCCTTATGGAGAGCACATTGTACTTGTGGCGAGTTCTGAAGAGGAGGGTAGCAATGACCGCACCTCGCCTACCTTTGCAGAGCGACGTTGTACTTGTGGCGAGCCTGAAGAGGAGGGTAGCAATGACCAGGCTCTGCGCCCCCATGAGAGCACATTGTACTTTGGTGTAGCTCGAAGAGGAGGGTAGCAATGACCAAGACTCGCTACCTTGCAGCGTGACATGTTGACTTGTGGCGAGCTCGAAGAGGAGGGTAGCAATGACCAAGACTCGCTCACCTTGCAGAGCGACATTATACTTGTACTTAGGTGAGCGCTATGCTGCAGTTTAAGCCCGCGAGTGAGGCTGGCTCACCACTCGGAGGATTTTATTGAAACTTAGGCGCAGTACTTGGATCAGAAGAAGCCCCCGAGTGGGAGGCTGGCTCACCACTCGGTAGGATTTTATTGAAACTTAGGCAGTACTTGACTGCAGCTTCCCCGAGTGGGAGGCTGGCTCACCACTGCAGGATTTTAAAGTACTTAGGCAAAACGGATTCAGCTTAAGCCCCCGAGGGAGGCTGGCTCACCACTCAAGAGATTTTTTTACAAACTTAGGCTAAACGGATTCGCAGCTAAGCCAACCAATCGAGGGAAATTTTATTGAACAAATAAAAGTGACAACAATCACTAGGAAAATTATAACACTATTGTTTGTGAAAATGAACTACGTATGCTTTTATTACATATCCGAAAGGCTACTTAAGTGTAAAAGGGCGGAGCAGCCCGTTCCAAGCTCGGGCTCGCCAATCTTGTGCTCGACGTTGTAAAGATGGTACGCTCTGCTGTGGAGAACCTTGGTGACGATGAAGGACCTTCCCAAGAAGGAGCGAGCTTGTGCGTTTCGCCGATCCACTGAGTACCAAATCTCCTTCCCGGAAGGCTCGACTCTTCATGTTTTTGGCGTGAAGCGACGCAAGTCTTGCCGGTAAATGGTCGATCGGATCAAAGCCATCCCTTTCTTCCTCTAGAAGGTCGACCGATCCCGCCGCGGCTTGTTCGCTTCAGCTTCGTGTAGAGCTCGACCGATGAGCGCTAGAAGCAGGTCACTCAAGAAGACCGCTTCAGCCCAGAGACCAAGAAGAACGGAGTTCTCCTGCCGACCGGTTTGGCATGGTCCTTAACCCCCAAAGCACCGAGGGAAGTTCGTCGACCCATGCTCCACCGCATGCTTGAGGTCGCATCACCGGGTTTCAACCTTTGAGAATCAAGCCATTGGCCCGCTCGCTTGTCCATTCGACCGAGGATGAGCGATCAAGCATACCGACTTCGTGCCCCGAGATGCGTAACGCCTCAATTCCTCCGAATCAAAGTTTGACCCATATCGATGATGCTGTGGGACCTATATCTGAATATCAACTCTCCGATAAAGCGACAGCAAAGCCGATCAAGGTTCTTGATGGGTTTAGCCTCGATCCACTTGGTGAACTTGTCGATCGCTACAAAGACATGTGTGAAACCGTCACCGTTTCAAGGGTCCAACCATATCCAACCCCATACGCTGGAAGGGCCGCACGAGTGGTATGGTCTTTAAAGTTGATGCGGCTTGTGTGACATATTGAGTAAAATTGACATCCTCACACTTGTCGACTATCTCCTTTGCCATTTCATTCGCCTCGCCATTAAAATCGCTCGGTATGCTTTGGCCACGATGGTCCGAGAAGACGATGATGGCCATGTGTCCCCGAGTGGATGTCGCCAAGGATTATTCGACCTTCTTCCGGGCGTTATGCATTTCACCTACTCCAACAAGGCTTCCTCAGATAATCGTCCCCTTATCACTAAGAAGCTTTAGATCGGCGACGATCCGTCGAGCTCTTCTTCGCCCACCGAGCTCTTTCTTAAGATATACGCTGATATACGGCATCGTCCAATCGAGTGATCACTAAAGCTTCCATGATCAGGTCGACCATCGCTGGAACTTCAACTCGCCGATCTGGATACTCTTTGGGCCATGGAGCTTTCTAAAAGGATCTTCTTTGATCGATGGAGTATGGATATGCTCTAAGAACACATAACTTGGAATGGCTTTCTTTGAACCTATTCGCCAAATCATGAGCCGCTTGATTCTTCAATGGGTATATGGTGGAGCTCTAACCTTCGAATTTCTTTTTCAAGCTTCCTCACCGTGCAAAGATCAAATATGGTCGGGCTTCTAACGCCCCACTCCTTCATCACCGATTGACCACCAAACTGAGTCGCCATAAACCATAAGGCGACGGACGCCGAGTGAAATGGCCATGCGAACCCATATAAAAGTGCTTCATATTCGCTTCATTATTGGAAGAATCAAAGTGGATTTTGAGTACATATTTGAGCTTATCTCGGGGAAACAAAACTACCTCAAAGACCAAACCATTTAACATCTTAGAGCCATCAAAGAACATGGTCCAATGTCCGAGTGAACTTGAGTCGGTCATTGTTCAATCCACTCGCAAGGAAATCGCTATCGCTCGACTTAATGGCTTTTGCCTCAAACTTGATATCAAGGGAAGGAGTTCAATCGCCCATTTCGCCACTCGACCAAAGATCTCTCAGGTGCGTAATCTCGACAAGGAGCGTCACGATTTATCGTAATGGAATGATCAGAGAAATAATGAGCAACCTTCTTCGTGGTCATGTAGATCCCATACACAAGCTTCTAATAATGAGGATATCTTTGCTTCGATGGAGTCAAAACTTGTAGAGATACATCGGGCGCTGGACTTTGAAGGCTTTCCTTCTTCCCGCCGACCGTGAGGCATTGTATCGACGACTTGTCCCGGTGGCTGTAAAGCAACAGAGGCTTTTGCGATTGGAGCAGAAGCACCGGCTGGGTGGAGAGCGAGCTTTAGCTCACAAACGCATCACCGGAGTCCACTCAACTTGTTCCGCCTTTCATCGCCGTAAAGAGGCAATGCCTTTTCACCGAGGCAAGAGATGAATCGACTTAACGCGCCAAGCATCCAAAGAAGCTTCGACATCATGCACACGCATTGGTGTTTCATCGGAGTATGGTGCCAACTTTTTCTGGTTAGCATCATTCCTCGCTCAAACGAAAACCGAGTAACTTTCCGCCAGAACTCCGAATGTGCACTTTGATGGATTGCTTGATATCATACTCCGGAGATTGGCAAATGTTTCAAATGAGGTCAACAATGTCGGAACCCTTTCGTGACTTGACTACGATATCATCCATGTACGCCTCACATTCCGATCCGACGGAGTGAGTAAACACTTTTGAATCATCCTCATGAACGTGGGTTCGCATTCTTGAGACCGAATGGCATGACATATAAGCAATTCTAATGGAGTGATGAAAGTGTTTTGATCTCATCGGGTCCATACAGACGGATTTGATGGTACCCGAATAGGCGCCTAAAAAGACAATCTCTGATCCCGCAATGAAGTACAATTTGGTCGATACGAGGGAGAGGAATGATCTTTCGGCAGGCCCGATTGATATGTTTGAAATCAATGCACATGCAAGTGACTTGTCCTTCTTGGGGACCATGACGACATTGGCGAGCCACCGAGTGGTATATCTCTTGATAAACTCGCCGCCAGAGTCGAGCCACCTCCTCGCCAATGGCTTTTTCTTCCGGATGGCGGACCGTCAAGATGTTCTTTGATAGGTTTTGCTTTTGAGTCGACTAACTCTTTATCACCTCCATAATCGAGAAACGTGTCCTTATTTACTCCAAGGACAATTTTGATCATTGTCCAATGATCCATTCTCGATCATTCTTGTACCCCTTGACTATGGCAAGGCACACTTCCGTGCGGTACACAAAGATAGCATACCGTAGAGCCTATGTATAAAGCATAGGGACGACCTTCGCCCTTTCTTCTCTTCCGCCGTGGTCGAGCTTTTAAGTCTTAACTTCATACCTTACATGTCGCAAGAACTCTTCTTCGATCGATCCATCTTGAACACCTTCAAGATCATGTTGAGGTATATGCTCATTTGAAAGTACCATTGCCGCTTTTGATCTATCCTCATAGATATTGATGCTCAATGTTCAAGTAGCTTAATCCAGGTTTTCCATTGAAAACACTTTTCAAATAACCCTATATGCTTTCCAGAATTCTACATCATTTCGATCAACAATATGTCAATAACATATACTCACCAGAAATTTATAGTGCTCCCACTCACTTCTTTGAAATACAAGTTTTCATAAATTTGTATAAATCCAAAATCTTTGATCATCTTATCAAAGTACATATTCCAACTCCGAGATGCTTACTCCAGTCCTTAGAAGGATCGCCGGAGCTAGCATACCTTTTAGCATCCTTAGAGCGACAAAACTTTTCTCGATTGTATCACATACAACCTTTCCTTATGAAAACCGTAAGGAAACTCATTTTGACATCCATCCGCCAGATTTCATAAATGCAGCTAATGCTAACATGATTCCGACGACTTAAGCATCGCTATGGATGAGAAAATCTCATCGTAGTCAACTCTTTGAACTTGTGAAAAACTCTTCGCCACAAGTCGAGCTTCATAGACGGTGACATTACCGCCCACGCTCTGTTTTCTTCTTAAAGATCCATTTATCTCAATGGCTTGCCGATCATCGGGCAAGTCCACCAAAGTCCATGCTTTGTTCTGATACATGGATCCTATCTCGGATTTCATGGCTTCTAATCATTTGTCGGAATTTGGGCCCACCATTGCTTCTCCATAGCTCGTAGGTTCATCGCTGCTCATCAACATGTCCTTCAAGACAGGATTACTGCACCACTCAAGTAGTACGATCCTTGTCACCCCACGAGATACGGTAGTGACTTGATCCAAGTTTCATGATCACTATCATAAGCTTCTACTTCAATTGGTGTAGGTGCCACATGAACAACTTCCTGTGCCCTCGCTACACACTAGTTGTAGTGACGGTTCAATAACCATATCAAGTCTCCACCATCCTCCCACTCAACTTTTCGAGACAAACTTTTCCTCGAGAAAGGACCCGATTCAAGAAACAATCCCTATTGCTTTCGGATCTGAATTAGGAGGTATACCCAACTGTTTTGGGTGTCCTATGAAGATGCATTTTATCCGCTGGTTCGAGCTTATCAACCTGAAATTTTTTCACATAAGTGTCGCAGCCCCAAACCTTTAAGAAATGACAGCTTAGGTTTCTAAACCATAGTTCATACGGTGTCATCTCAACGGAATTACGTGGTGCCCTATTTAAAGTGAATGTGGTTGTCTCTAATGCCTAACCCATAAACGATAGTGGTAATTCGATAAGAGACTTCATGGTACGCACCATATCCAATAGGGTGCAACTATGATGTTCGACACACCATCAAACTATGGTGTTCCATGCGTATTAATTGTGAAACAATTTCCACAATGTCTTAATTGTGTGCCAAACTCAGAACTCGATAATCATCTTTATGATCATATCATAGACATTTCGCCCTCTTGTCACGATGATCTTCAACTTCACTCAAATTACTTGAACCATTCAATAATTCAGACTTGTGTTTCATCAAGTAAATATACTCTACATCTACTCGAATCATCCGTGAAGTAAGAACATAACGATATTCATCAGATGCCTCAAAGACTCATTGGACCGCACACATCAAAATGTGTTACTTCCAACAAGTTGCTATCTTGTTCCATTTTACTGAAAAACGAGGCTTTTTAGTCATCTTGCCCATGTGGTATGATTTGCATATCTCAAGTGATTCAAAATCAAGTGAGTCCAAACGATCCATCTGCATGGAGTTTCTTCATGCAAGATACACCAATAGACATGGTTCGATGTCTCAAACTATTCAAAACGAGTGAGTCCAAAGATCCATCAACATGGAGCTTCTTCATGCTTTTACACCAATATGACTTACATGGCAAAGGCCACAAGTAAGTGGTACTATCATTACTATCTTATATCTTTTTGGCATGAAAATGTGTATCACTACGATCGAGATTCAATAAACCATTCCTTTAGGTGCAAGACCATTGAAGGTATTATTCAAATAAATAGAGTAACCATTATTCTCCTTAAATGAATAATCAGATGCCATAGACATAATCCAATCATGTCTATGCTCAACGCAAACACCAAATCTCGATGGTAGAGGGAGCGCATGATGCTTGATCACATCAACCTTGGAAACACTTCCAACATATATCGTCACCACCTTTAGCTAGTCTCCGATATTCCGTAGCTTTTATTTCGAGTTACTAACACTTAGCAACCGAACCGTATCTAATACCTCGGTGCTACTAGGAGTACTAGTAAAGTACACATTAACATAATGTATATCCAATATACTTCTATCGACCTTGCCAATTTTCTCATCCACCAAGTATCTAGGTAATTCCGCCCAAAGTGGTTGTTCCCTTATTATAGAAGCACTTAGTCTCGGTTTGGGTTCAACCTTGGGTTTCTTCACTAGAGCAAAGAATGATTTGCCGCTTCATGAAGTATCCCTTCGCTTCTTCTTGAAACTAGTGGTTTTACCAACCATCAACAATTGATGCTCCTTCTGATTTCTACTTTCATGTGTCAAACATCGCTAATACCTCAAGGATCATCATATCTATCCTCGATATGTTATAGCTCATCACGAAGCTCTAGTAGCTTGGTGGCAATGACTTTGGAGAAACATCACTATCTCATCCGGAAGATCAAATCCCACTCGATTCAAGTGATTGTTGCACTCGTATAATCTGAGCACAAGCTCAACGATTGAGCATTTCTACCTTAGTTTGTAGGCTAAGAAAATCGCCTGAGGTCTCATACCTCTTGACGTAAGGCACGAGCCTCAAATCTCAATTTCAGCCTCAAACATCTCATATGTTCCGTGACGCTTCGAAAAACGCCTTTGGTGCCTTGTCACACCTCGCATTTTGTAACATTTCACTTTTATCAATAAAGCATGAAAATTTGGACCAACAAAACTTTTGCATTATTTGGCTTTTATTTGGAGTTGGATTTCTCTATGTTTCTTTTCAAGTGCTTCTTGAGGTCAACTACTCTACCTCTATATTCCATCTTCTTACCCCAAGCTCCCGACCAATGACCATGCCATGTGAATAGTGCTATATAGAATTTTCTCACAAAATAATTTGCTGTAAAGTATTTTTAAAAATTAGTTTTCCAAAACCCCGAATTGAGGTTTGCACTCGCAAGTACTTGATCAAGGGCAGAAAACATTTCCAAAAATATATTTGACTTATTAGATATAGGATGCCCAGAACCACAAAAGTATAATTTTAAAAGTTACTGTTCTATTTTATTTAAAGGCTTTTCTTAAGGCCGTAAATGGTCTTTAATAGGAAATAATTATTTTTCTGTTTCAAAAATATTTGACAAAATTTAGAGAAGCTCATAGGACATATATTGTCCATATATAAGAGTTTCAACACATGGTCATGTTCAAAATATTGGTCAAATCCTCTAAAACCCTTTCTCGATATTTCAAGCTTTTGAAATATTTACAAAGGAAATATTCTCTAAAAATTCCAGGAAAATTCTATCTTGTCACATATGACATATCTGTTGATCTTGCCAAGTCTCATGACTTGGAGAACAAGATAACACCATCAAAACCCCTCAAAACCATTTCTGTCCAATCTAAAGTTTGATCAACTTTACATTGCCAAGTATGTCCAAATGTGCTCAAACTTGGTGGACATGCTTCATTGGTCTAATGATGCAACTGGACCAAATGGCACAGGTTGGAGAAGAGGAAATCTTGGTCAAAGTGCCTCAAAACCCTCTCTGACCAAAATCAAGTTTGAACCACTTTGCATTACCAACTTTTTCTCCAAGGCCCCAACTTTGGTGAGCCTGATCATGTGACCAAATAAGGCTACCACACCAAGTGGCACATCAAGGAGAAATGATTTAGTCCATCGGATCTACACAAACCCATTTCGCCCATTTCTAGGGTTTGCAAAGTTGCATTGGCAACTTTGTCCAAACAAACTCAAAATGGGTGGAAGGCCCTATATATATGTGACATTTCACCCTTGGAGCATCTTGGCCAGTGAGGATCATTAACTTAACCAAAACCCCATCAAACACCTTCCGCAAAATACTAAAAGGCCTCTTTTGCCACTTTCACTAATCTCCATGAGTTAATCTCCTTGCCACAACCCTCCTCACTTCCCTCTCACCTAGACACTTTTCTACCCAAGAAACAATGTGGAGGAAGGGGAATCAAGTTTGTCCTCTCGACAACATCTTCTCTCCTCCCTCCCTTCTCTCTCCCTTCGCACCTGTGGCATCCCAGCCTTTCTCCCGTCTTGTCCTCGCCGTCAGAAGCTTCCAGACGAAGAGGATCGCCAGACGCCGCTGAAAAACCGCGGATGCCGGCCAAAGTCGCGCCCGAGCGCCGCCAGAGCGCCGACTGCTGACGCCACGACACCCGACCGCCTGCGCCTTCCCATCGCTGGGCCGATGTGCCTCGACGTCACACGCACGCCGCCTCCGCCTCCCCTCTCTCCTCCTCAGCAGGTTCGACGCCGCCTGCCCGCCAATGGTCGCCTCACACGCGGACGCCAGAGCCTCCTCGCCTCTCTCTTCTCTCGGGCGCCCTACTCCACTCCCACGAGCGCCGTGGACAGCTCCAATCTTCCCAATGGCCCCTCAGAGCAGATCCATGGGTGCCAGAGGCCACGCCCACGGTGAACCGTGGCCAGCCTATTTAAGGCGCATGCCCGAGCCCTCCTCCTCCCTGCCGCCTCCACACGCCAATCCACCTCGATCCTCCCATTTCGCCTCCAGCCGCCCGAGCTCGAGATCGAGCTCGAGCCCGCCGCCGCCGCCGATCCGCGGGCATGCACTCCTCCGCCTCGCTTTCCTCGATTCGCCTCCTCACCTCACCGATGCCTCGCTTCGCCTCGCTTTTGCACTGGGAACGGCCGAGCCACGGCGCCAAGCACCTCTCATGGGACCTTGTCGCCATGGCGAAAGCCACCCCGCGACCATCTCCACCACCATCGATCCGCGATTCTCCCGAATCCAACGGTAGTCTCCGCCCGCCTTCGCGTTTCAGACGCCGGGCGAAGCTCGCTGCCGCCTCGCCGGAGGTAGACGACGGCCGCTGCGGGGCCGTCCTCGCTGCCACGCTCGACGAGTGGGATCCACCTGTGCAAAGCGAAACGCTACATACACAGACAGCCCGCCGCCGAAGACGATCGCCTTTACGCTTCGACGGCGGCCGCAGGCTGGGTTCCTCTGGCCTCGCTGCCGTGGCTTCTTCGCCCAAAGGCACAACACCGCTTCTTTTTTTTTCTCTCGTAGTATTTCCAAAAATTCTCACAGCAAGATATTAATCCAAATGCATTGATTCCAATTTCTAAATTCCTAGAATATTGCAATCTATTTAATGGTGCAACTTTCACTCGATCCAACCACCTTTTCTTCTCTCAGAATATTTAAATGTTGTTTTTGACATTTAAATGAGCCTTTGAAAATCCATAACTCCTATTTTGCTACTCCAGAGCCAAAACCAAAAGTTGCCCCCTCCCTAGTTTTCCTCCTAGTATTTTACAAAATTAAGTTGACATTTTTCAGAGCACTTTGACTTTTCTGTTTTTATTATTGCCTTATTTTTCCGTTGTTTTCTTGCAACGTTAGATCCCGTATTTGACGAGGTAGCCGAGGAAGAAGGAGGAGCAAAGGCTTAAGACTTTGAAGACCAAGCCAACCAAGGCAAGCAGC
This sequence comes from Aegilops speltoides, assembly GCA_021437245.1. Lineage (NCBI taxonomy): Eukaryota > Viridiplantae > Streptophyta > Magnoliopsida > Poales > Poaceae > Aegilops > Aegilops speltoides. The sequence continues at coordinate 379,267,233 of CM038146.1, forward strand.
CCTTCGACCATGACTATGATGCCCCTTTTATATGCATGTCATTTTAGCTCTTTATCGATGATGCATCGAATCATGATTTAGATGGTGAACCACATGGGTGGTTGCCACGATTACAAAATCCTCGCTGATACTTGCATGGTGCATGGCCCTACCTTTTTATGAGGGTTATGCCGTGGGGAGTAGCTAGGATGCAAATGTAGGAGCCACGCAAATGGGATGGGTTTGTGCATGATGAGGGAGGCAAAGTGATTTCAAAGGTATTTTCAAAACCCCATCGGGTGCCACTTATGCCCGAGGGAGATGATGAGATGGGTGACCACTTGATGACGAAGTGTGTGCCAAGTGAAGAAGGGTGTGTGGTTTTCAAAACGGATTGGTCGGAGTTGCACTGCTATTCCAACCTTACATGCGCAACCACTCTACCCTTATATGGGAAAGGGCATTGTTGAGTACCTAGACCGACACTAGCTTGGAGCCCGTGACATTAGTGACGGGGAGAGTTGGTGCTCTCTGGGACGGGTCGTGCTGTAGGGCGGCCATGACTGCTTTTGTGGCACCGGACACACCGCTGGTACCGTGCTTGTGGTATGTGATGAATATGGGAGCGAGGCTCGCGATTTTATGATGTGAAATGTTTGGCACGGGGTTACTACTAATCGAGTGGACTCCATGTTAGTGTCGCCTAGGGAAAGGTAGTGATCGGTGCTTACCCCGGTACTTGAGGTACCGCGGGTCGTGGTTTGACACGGAAGTTCCCGGATCTAGTGGGTAAAGTGTGCAACCTCCGCAGAGTGTAAACTATTCAATAGCCGTGTCCACGGTCAAGGACAGCTTGGGTAACCGCCTTGGGCTACGCCCACTTGTTTTCAAACCCGTGTGTGAGATGATGGTGTTGTCTTGGATCAAGTCGAGGACTTGACATGATTGAGATGGGTTGGTGCCCACTTCGCTTGTGATAAATGGGTTGGTGCCCATTCTATTTATGTTGATATCTCGTGACCAGTTCTTACTGGTACATCGAATTCTCTTGATGCATGCCTTATAGGATGTTGAACATGTCCTCGCACTCAAAACTAGCTTTATGCAAAACTTTACCTATGTCATGCATTACCGCATCTTTGAACCAAATCATGGGTTGCTTAAGTAGTACATTCAAAGTACTCATTGGCTTGCCACCGGTTATTTAATTGACTGCATGGAAGAACCGGAGTTCAAGAAGAGTTCTTGGAGACGATCATAATCTAGGACGCTTCCTACCGTAATGCCCGTAGGGTTAAGGCGATGGCATGGGTTCTACTTATCAATGATGTTTCCGCCGCTATGTTTCCATTTGATGTTCAGCCCTTAAGGCTTTATCGATGTAAGACTTGACCGTGATGGTCACTATTTGTGTAAGACGGTATGTATGGATGTAAGACTCTTGTTATTCAGCTTGTGGTGTTCAAGTGAGCATTGATCTCCGGATCATCAGACACGCAGTATTCGGTGATCACGACTTGCAAGTCGGGTCCCTACATGCCTCAACCCTAAACCGCTTAATCGAACTATCACGTAGTTATCAAACGCGTATGTCCGACATTCGAACATCCACAAACGACGTTGGGGGTTCAAAGACATCGAGCCGTGCATTAAGGATCAAGAAGGATGGAGCACCTCGACAGCCCGCCAGTAGCTATCGAGGCGACGACCCCTCACAGACGCAGCTGCCAAGGAGCACTCACCACGCCAGATGACGGCAAAGGAGTACCAAGAATCTTCTTCAAGACGCCACCAAAGAAAGCAGCCATTGCAGTTCAGCTCCTTCACTCCTCCACTTCTCGAGCGATGAGGAGACCGAGACAGATGATGATGAGGAGGAAGACCCAGAGGAGCCGTAATACCCGACCGAGCATTCCACCACTTAGACTCCGCTCAGACTAGGATAGGCTAGCTCGTAGCCTATGGTAGGATAGGTCGTGGTACCCCTTTGCTAAGTCGAGTCTTTGTAATGGTTCTTATGAAACCATGTTATGTTGTGTTTGCTTTCAACTTGCTTTGATGAAGTCGCATTTTCCTTCGGGAACTTGTAAACGGCTACATTTCCCATTTGGTTTAATGCATGAGTTTGGCCCTTCCGCCTTTGCTTTACTTAAATTGTGTCACACCACCCCTTACTAGGCATTCCATCTCTACCGCTTTCCTCATTGTTGTTCCTCATCATGAGACCTTGACCACTCCAACAGATGCCTGTTGTAACACGATCGGTACTCTACCCAGCAAGAAGAAGCCGGAGGTTCTGCCGAGGCCGAGCCAGCCAGACCAAGCCCAAGGACGACTCCACCACCACCACCTCCTCCAAGCATGGATATGGCTCACTTCTCCAAGCCTTTCGAGAGGAGCGCCAAGCCAACACAAAGAGCCTCCGATGATTGCTCAGTCGTCAACCGCCAAAATGGGCACGGCCATGGACGCTCCACACGGTGGAGTTCAAGAAGCATGCACCACCCACTTTCATCGAGATCGCTGAACCCTCGATGCGCACGATCGGGTCCGCACTATTGAGGATCTGGCCGCACTAGTCGGATGCACCGAGGACCGTGACAAAGTGGCGATGCCGCCCATCGCCTCTGGGACTGCCAGAGCTTGGTGATGGATTCAAGGCTATGCATGTTGAGCAAGACATCACTTGGAACACCTTCAAGACGGAATTCCACAAGGCCCACATCCCTTCCGACTCATGGCCATCAAGAAGCGTGAGTTCCGAGCATCAAGCAAGGTAGCAGACCGCCAAGGAGTACATGCGAAGTTCGTTCTTCAAGGTATGCCTCGAGGATGTCAAGATCGATGCCGCCAAGCGGAGCGCTTCATGGAAGGCCTTGACCAGACTCGCAGACTTCGCTTGTTGTGTGTGACCGCCCTACCTTTCCCGATCCGTGAACAAGGCGCCATGCTTGAGGACAAGCGACGGCCTTGATGACACTCGAAGCTTAAGATGATCGCAAGGGAAGCTCCAAGAACTGAAGCCTCGTCTGTGGCAGCCAGCCCCGCCAAACCAACCTATCAGAGCCAAGAGCTCCTGCACTCGCACCAACTATCCACCTCAAGAAGATGCCAACCCTAGGCCAGCTTACAACAACCCCAATAATAATGCGGCAAGGGCGCCGCCCCCAATCAAGTCACTTGTTTCGATGTGGACAGCCAGGCACTACTCCAAGAATTGCCCCAACAAGAAGCCCGACGCCCACCCTAATGCGCAGAACCCAGACAAGGCCGTGGTATGCCACCGAGGAACCAAGCTCCCGAACTTGCCCAACAATGGCAGGGTCGTGAATCATGTCATCATGAAGAAGCCCAGAAGACCTTGACGTCAGGCCGGGTATGCGCTCTTGTCAATTCAACACCAAGAATCGCTTTTGTTTGATTCTCGAGCCACGATTCTTTTGTCACCCAAAGTTTTGCATTAAAGAGTGGCATGACCCTACACCCCTAAACAACCCTATGGTTGGTACAAACCCCTGAGCAGTAGATGAGAGCCAAGATAGGATGTAAAGGAGTCGGATTACCATTAACGGGTAGACTTCCTAGCGCATCTTATCATCCTAAAATCACAAGGCTTGATGTGATCTTGGGAATGGATTGGCTCAGAAGCACCAAGGCTTGATTGATTGCGCCAACCGGACGGTCACTATGACCAATGACCGAGGAGTCAAGTCAAATTTTCTCCAACCCTCTTCGCTTCAAGCCAACCAAGTCAACCGTCTGACCGGTTGGATTGGAACAAGTGCCGTAGTATGCGAGTATCCCGATGTTTTTCCCGATGAGCTACCAGAATGCCTCCCGATCGACATTGAGTTCATCATCGAGCTCATACTCGAGCAGTGACCCATCTATAAGAAGCCTTATAGAATGGGATCGGAGGAGTTAGCGAATTGAAGAAGCAGCTGGAAGAGCAGTTGAGGAAGGGATTTATCCGCCTAGTGCCTCCCTTGGGGATCGCCTGCTCTGCTTGTGGCAAAGAAGGACGGTACCATCCGCTTATGCATTGACTACCGCCCTCAATGAGGTTACAATCAAGAACAAGTACCCACTTCCCAAGATTGAAGATCTGCTTGATCAACTCAATGGGGCCAAGGTGTTCTCCAAGATCGACCTCAGATCCGGGTACTACTAATCAAGATCGACCCCAAGATATTCAAGACGGCATTCAGAATCAGATATGGCTCAGATGAATGCACGGTCATGTCCTTTGATCGACCAATGCCCCACCTTACTTCATGTATCTCATGAATAAGGTCTTCATGGAATATTTGGACAAGTTCGTCGTTGTCTTCATTGATGACATTCTTGTCTTCTCAAGTCGGAAGAAGAGCACGAGCAACACTTGAGGATGGTCCTAGACAAGCTTCGAGAGCACCAACCGTATGCCAAGTTCAGCAAGTGTGAATTCCGCTGCGTGAAGTTGGATTCCCGGTCATGTTCTAACCGAAGAGGGATTGTCAACGACCTCGCTAAGATTGAAGCTGGATCGAATGGCAATCCCCGAGCAATGTGAAGGAAGTCGAAGCTTTCTGACTCAAGGGATATTACCGCAAGTTCGCTGAAGGATTCTCAAGCATTGCCCACCCATGACTCAGCTCTTGAAGAAGGACAAGAAGTTTGAATGGACGCCGGCGCTAAGAGAGCTTCCAGAGTCAAGAAGAGGCTAACCACCGCTTCCAGCTCGCCACACCAGATATACACAAGGAGTTTGTGATATATTGTGATGCGCCAAGAATCGGATCGAGGTGTTCTGATGCAAGAAGGCAGAGTCGGCCTACCTTTCAAGGCAACTACGACCTCACGAAGAGAACTACGCTACTCATGACCTTGAGCTAGCAGCAGTGGTTCATGCCCCAAAACTTGGCGACATTACCTTTGGGGAAGCGATGTGAGATATACACGGATCACAAAAGTCTCAAGTATATTTTCACCAAAGGAATTGAACATGAGGCGAGAAGATGGCTGGAGTTGATAAAAGATTATGACCTCAAGTGTTCAATACCACCCCGAAAGGCTAATGTGGTAGCAGATGCGCTGAGCAGAAGGCTTGCTCCTTGAATGCTATGTCAAGCACAAGCTACCCGCCTTTGTATGAGGAACTTGAAAGCTTCGGTTGGAACCGGTTGCACCAGATTCTTGGCCAACTCGGTTGCTTCACCTTGATGGATGACATCAAGAAGGCTCAAGGGCATGAGAGTATCAAGGCATCAAGAGGAAGATCAAGGGCAAGGCCTCGTGGATTCACAGAGGATGAGGAAGGAATTGTGTGGTTTGGGAATCGATCTCAAGTGCCCAACAAGGTTGAGCTCAAGAACCTGATCTTGCAAGAAGCTCATGACAGCCCATATTCCATCCACCCAGAGGCACCAAGATGTATCAAGACCAAGGAAAGATTTTGGTGGCACGGATGAAAAGGAGATTGCCACCTATGTTGCAAAATGTGACGATGCCGAGGGTCAAAGCTGAACATCACGACCGCTGGATTACTCCAACCACTCAAGGTTCCCGAGTGGAAATGGGATAAAGTCGAATGGATTTCATCATCGACTACCTAGGTCAAACAAGGGACATGACTCCATCCGGGTCATAGTTGACCATTTGACCAAGGTGGCCCACTTCATTCCCCGCCAAGACAACCTACAAGGGGAACCAGCTAGCCGCCTCTACATCAACCGAGTCGTGAGCCTTCATGGTGTTCCCAAGGAGATTGTGTCGATCGAGGAACCCAGTTCACTTCAAGGTTTTGGAAGAAATTCCAGGAGGCCATGGGGACCAAGTTGTCCTTCAAAGATCGCTTCCACCCACAGACCGGAGGTCGACCGAACGAGTGAATCAAATACTCAAGACATGCTCCGAGCCTGTGTCTTAGCTTATGGAGCTAAGTGGGAAGATTGCCTCCTTTCGCCGAAGTTCTCTTACAACAACAGCTTATCGTGCCAGCTTCAGATGGCACCATTTGAGGTGTTATACGGGCGAAGTGTCGACACACCCTCAACCGGTCGGAGGCCGGAGAAGGACTTGTCTTTGGGCCCGATATCCTTCGTGAAGGTAAGAGCAAGTCCAGCTTGTCCGAGAGCGCCTCAAGTCCGCCAAGTCAAGGCAGAAGAGCTATGCAGACTCACGCCAGAGACATAAACTTCCGAGTTGGAGACCATGTCTATCTCCGGTCACCCTCTCAAAGGAGCCCAGCTTTCATGTCAAAGGAAAGCTTGCACCGAGATACATTGGCCCCTTCAAGATCATCGAGCGACGAGGAGAAGTGGCTTACCGCTTGAACTTCCACCTGAACTTTCTCGATGTGCACAACGTGTTCCACGGTCACAACTCCGAAGTGTCTCCAAGTTCCGCATAAGCCCGACTCTACAAAGACGCCAATCACCAAGCCATTGATCTTCAACCTGATTTGACGATCGTGAGCGCCCATCTGCATTTTGGATGAGGCTGAACGACACTCAAGCCGCACCATCAAGTACTTCAAAGTCCAATGGAGCAATCATACCAAGGTATAACTTGGGAGCGTGAAGACTACCTTAGATCCGAATTTCCGCATCTATTTCAAGTTTAGTTTAGGAATCTCGGGACTAGATTCTTGTAAGGGGGGTAGGTCTGTCACACCCTGCATTTTGTAACATTTCACTTTTATCAATAAAGCATGAAAATTTGGACCAACAAAAACTTTTGCATTATTTGGCTTTTATTTGGAGTTGGATTTCTCTCTATGTTTCTTTTCAAGTGCTTCTTGAGGTCAACTACTCTACCCTCTATATTCCATCTTCTTACCCCAAGCTCCTGACCAATGACCATGCCATGTGAATAGTGCTATATAGAATTTTCTCACAAAAATAATTTGGCCAGAAAGTATTTTTAAAAATTAGTTTTCCAAAAACCCCTGAATTGAGGTTTGCACTGCAAGTACTTGATCAAGGGCAGTAAAAACATTTCCAAAAATATATTTGACTCCTATTAGATATAGGATGCCCAGGAACCACAAAAGTATAATTTTAAAAGTTACTGTTCTATTTTATTTAAAGGCTTTTCTTAAGGCCAGAAATGGTCTTTAATAGGAAATAATTATTTTTCTGTTTCAAAAATATTTGACAAAATTTAGAGAAGCTCATAGGACATATATTGTCCATATATAAGAGTTTCAACACATGGTCATGTTCAAAATATTGGTCAAATCCTCTAAAACCCTTTCTCGATATTTCAAGCTTTTGAAATATTTACAAAGGAAATATTCTCCAAAAATTCCAGGAAAATTCTATCATGTCACATATGACATATCTGTTGATCTTGCCAAGTCTCATGACTTGGAGAACAAGATAACACCATCAAAACCCTCAAAACCATTTCTGTCCAATCTAAAGTTTGATCAACTTTACATTGCCAAGTATGTCCAAATGTGCTCAAACTTGGTGGACATGCTTCATTGGTCTAATGATGCAATCGGACCAAATGGCACAGGTTGGAGAAGAGGAAATCTTGGTCAAAGTGCCTCAAAACCCTCTCTCGACCAAAATCAAGTTTGAACCACTTTGCATTACCAACTTTTTCTCCAAGGCCCCAACTTTGGTGAGCCTGATCATGTGACCAAATAAGGCTACCACACCAAGTGGCACATCAAGGAGAAATGATTTAGTCCACTGGATCTACACAAACCCATTTCTGCCCATTTCTAGGGTTTGCAAAAGTTGCATTGGCAACTTTGTCCAAACAAACTCAAAATGGGTGGAAGGCCCTATATATATGTGACATTTCACCCCTTGGAGCATCTTGGCCAGTGAGGATCATTAACTTAACCAAAACCCCATCAAACACCTTCTGGCAAAATACTAAAAGGCCTCTTTTTGCCACTTTCACTAATCTCCATGAGTTAATCTCCTTGCCACAACCCCTCCTCACTTCCCTCTGTCACCTAGACACTTTTCTACCAAGAAACAATGTGGAGGAAGGGGGAATCAAGTTTGTCCTCTCTCGACAACATCTTCTCTCCTCTCCCGCTTTCTTCTCTCTCCCTTCGCACCCTGTGGCATCCTGTGCCTTTCTCTGGTCTTGTCCCCGCCGTCAGAGCTTCCAGACGCGAAGAGGACGCGACGCTGCCATGAAAAACCGCGGATGCCGCCAAAGTCGCGCCTGAGCGCTCGCCAGAGCGCCGACTGCTGACGCCGCGACACCCGACCGCTTTCAGGTTTTCCCATCGCTGCCGATGTGCTCGACGTCGCTACACGCCGCCGCCTCCGCCTCCTCTCTCTCTCCTCGCAGCAGGCTTCGACGCCGCCCTGCCGCCAATGGCTGGCCTCACACGCTGGACGCCAGAGCCCTCCTCTCTCTCTCCTTCTCCCTCGGCGCCCTACTCCACTCCCACGAGCGCCGGGACAGCTCCAATCTCTCCCCAATGGCCCCCAGAGCAGATCCCTGGTGCTCAGAGGCCACGCCCACGGTGAACCGTGGCCAGCCTATTTAAGGCGCTCCCGAGCCCTCCTCTTCCTCCCCGCCGCCTCCACGCGCCAATCCACCTCGATCCTCCCATTTCGCTTCAGAGCCGCTCGAGCTCGAGATCGAGCTCGAGCCCGCCGCCTGGTCGCCACGATCCGCTGGCATGCACTCCGCCGCTTCTCCCTCGATTCGCCTCCTCACCTCACCGATGCCTTCCTCGCTTCTCGCTTTTGTACTGGAACGGCCGAGCCACCGGCGCCAAGCACCTCCGCTGCTGACCTTGTCGCCGCGGCAAAGCACCCGGCGACCATCTCCACCACCACCGATCCGCGACTCTCCCCGAATCCAACGGTAGTCTCCGCCCGCCTTCGCGTTTCAGACGCCGCGGCGAAGCTCGCTGCGTTCGCCGAGGTAGACGACGGCCGCCAGGCCGGCCGGTTGCCACGCCGACGAGTGGGATCCACCCGTTAAGCGAAACGTACATACAAGACAGCCCGCTGCCGGGCCGAAGACGATCGCCTTTACGCTTCGACGTGGCAGCAGGCTGGGTTCTCTGGCCTGCTGTTGTGGCCTCTTCTCGCCCAAAGGCACAAATACCGCTTCCTTTTTTTTTTTCTAGTATTTCCAAAATTCCTCAGTAGTGATATTAATCCAAATGCATTGATTCCAATTTCTAAATTCCTAGAATATTGCAATCTATTTAATGGTGCAACTTTCACTCAGATCCAACCACCTTTTTTCTCTCAGAATATTTAAATGTTGTTTTTGGCATTTAAATGAGCCTTTGAAAATCCATAACTCCTATTTTGCTACTCAGAACCAAAACCAAAAGTTGCCCCTTCCTAGTTTTCCTCCTAGTATTTTACAAAATTAAGTTGACATTTTTCGAGCACTTTGACTTTTCTGCTTTTATTATTGCCTTTATTTTTCCGTTGTTTTCTTGCAACGTTAGATCCCGTGATTTGACGAGGTAGCCGAGGAAGAAGGAGGAGCAGGCCTAAGACTTTGAAGACCAAGCCAACCAAGGCAAGCAGCCCTTTGACCATGACTATGATGCCCCTTTTTATATGCATGTCATTTTTAGCTCTTTATCGATGATGCATCGGAATCATGACGAGATGGTGAACCACATGGGTGGTTGCCACGATTACAAAATCCTCGTTCATACTTGCATGGTGCATGGCCCTACCTTTTTATGAGGGTTATGCCGGTGGGGAGTAGCTAGGATGCAAATGTAGGAGCCACGCAAATGGGATGGGTTTGTGCATGATGAGGGAGGCAAAGTGATTTCAAAGGTATTTTCGAAAACCCCATCGGGTGCCACTTATGCCCGAGGGAGATGATGAGATGGGTGACCACTTGATGACGAAGTGGGTGCCAAGTGAAGAAGGTGTGTGGTTTTCAAAACGGATTGGTCGGAGTTGCACTGCTATTCCAACCTTACATGTGCAACCACTCTACCCTTATATGGGAAAGGGCATTGTTGAGTACCTAGACCGACACTAGCTTGGAGCCCGTGACATTAGTGACGGGGAGAGTTGGTGCTCTCTGGGACGGGTCGCATGTAGGGCGGCCATGACTGTTTTCATGTGGCACCGGACACACCGCTGGTACCCCGTGCTTGTGGTATGTGATGAATATGGGAGCGAGGCTCCGCGACTTTATGATGTGAAATGTTTGGCACGGGGTTACTACTAATCGAGTGGACTCCATGTTAGTGTCGCCTAGGAAAGGTAGTGATCGGTGCTTACCCCGGTACTTGAGGTACCGCTGGTCGTGGTTTGACACGAAGTTCCCTGATCTAGTGGGTAAAGTGTGCAACCTCCGCAGAGTGTAAACTATTCAATAGCCGTGTCCACGGTCAAGGACAGCTTGGGTAACCGCCTTGGGCTACGCCCACTTGTTTTCAAACCCGTGTGTGTGAGATGATGGTGTTGTCTTGGATCAAGTCGAGGACTTGACATGATTGAGATGGGTTGGTGCCCAATTCGCTTATGATAAATGGGTTGGTGCCCATTCTATTTATGTTGATATCTGTGACCAGTTCTACTGGTTATCGGAATTCTCTTGATGCATGCCTTATAGGATGTTGAACATGTCCTGCACTCAAAACTAGCTTTATGCAAAACTTTACCTATGTCATGCATTACCGCATCTTTGAACCAAATCATGGGTTGCTTAAGTAGTACATTCAAAGTACTCATTGGCTTGCCATCGGTTATTTAATCGACTGTGCATGGAAGAACCGGAGTTCAAGAAGAGTTCTTGGAGACGATCATGCTAACTAGGACGCTTCCCACCGTAATGCCCGAGGGTTAAGGCGATGGCATGGGTTCTACTTATCAATGATGTTTCCGCCGCTATGTTCCATTTGATGTTCAGCCCTTAAGGCTTTATCGATGTAAGACTTGACCGTGATGGTCACTATTTGTGTAAGACGGTATGTATGGATGTAAGACTCTTGTTATTCAGCTTCGTGGTGTTCAAGTGAGCATTGATCTCGATCATCAGACACGCAGCATTCGGTGATCACGACTTGCAAGTCGGGTCCCCACATGCCTCAACTCTAAACCGCTTAACCGAACTATCACGTAGTTATCAAACGTATGTCCGACATTCGCAACATCCACAAACGACGCTTGGGGTTCAAAGACACCGAGCTGTGCATTAAGGACATAAGCTTTCTACCGCCCACATAATTGCTACCGCCAACTTTCAACTATATTTTTCTAGGAACATATCTAAACAAAGGAACTAAAACGCGAGCATACGGCATATAATTTGCAAAGATCTTTTGACTATGTTCAAGATAATTAAGTTCATCTTATGAACTCCCACTCAGATAGACATCCCTCCGGGTCATCTAAGTGATTACATGATCCAAGTCAACTAGGCCGTGGTCCCATCATCACGCGGAGACGGTCTAGTCATCATCGGTGAACATCTTCATGTTGATCGATCCTCCATACGACTCATGCTCGACCTTTCGGTCTCCGTGTTCCGAGGCCATGTCCGTACATGCTAGGCTCGCTAAGTTAACCCCAAGTGTTTTCGCTTGTAAACCTGTCTTTACCCCGCTAGTATGTGAACGAAGAATCCATCACACCCGATCATCACGTGGTGCTTAGAAGTTTACTTAACCGTAGCAACGGTGCACGCTTAGGGAGAACACTTCTTGAAATTTTGTAAGGATCATCTTATTTACTACCGTCAGCCCTAAGTAAACAAGATGCATAAACATGATAAACATCAAATGCAATCAAATAGTGACATGATATGGCCAATATCATTTTGCTCCTTTTGATCTCCATCTTCGGTCTCCATGATCATCATCGCCACCGCATGACACCATGATCTCCATCATCATGATCTCCATCATCGTGTTCCATGAAGTTGTCTCGCCAACTTATTACTTCTACTACTATGGCTACCGTTAGAAATAAAGTAAAGTAATTACATGGCGCTGTTAAATGACACGCAGGTCATACAATAAATTAAGACAACTCCTATGGTTTCGCCGGTTGTCATACTCATCGACATGCAAGTCGTGATTCCTATTACAAGAACATGATCAATCTCATACATCACATATCATTCATCACATTCTTCTTGGCCATATCACATCACATAGCATACCCTGCAAAAACAAGTTAGACGTCCTCTAATTGTTGTTGCATGTTTTACGTGGCTGCTATGGGTTTCTAGCAAGAACGTTTCTTACCTACGCAAATACCACAACATGATATGCCAATTGCTATTTACCCTTTGTCGGTGTCAAAACCGGCGGATCTCGGGTAGGGGGTCCCGAACTGTGCGTCTAGGCGGATGGTAACAAGAGACGAGGGACACAATGTTTTTACCTGTGTTCGGCCCTCTCGATGGAGGTAAAACCCACGCCCCGCTTGATTAATATTGATGATATGGGTAGTACAAGAGTAGATCTACCACGAGATCAAGGAGGCTAAACCCTAGAAGCTAGCCTATGGTATGATTGTTGAGATGTAATGTTCGCCCCACGGATTAAAGGCCCTCCGGTTTATATAGACACCGGAGAGGCTAGGGTTACACAGTAGTCGGTTACAATGGTAGGAGATCTACATATCCAGATTGCCAAGCTTGCCTTCCACGCCAAGGAAAGTACTCTTCCCGACATGAGACGGAGTCTTCAATCTTCTATCTTCGTAGTCCGGGAGTCCGCGGATATTGATAGTCCGATCGTCTCGACACCCCTAGTCCAGACTCCTCAAGAGTCTCTAACCGTCTTCAATGACGACAAGTCCGCATGCATAATGTTCGCATTGCAAGGCGGTTCTCCTTGAATAATTCGAGAAGATAATGAACACTGTGATAGTGTCCGCTCGCAAAATAATTTCCACATTCCAACATAGAGAGAATAAAATACACTTAGCTCAATCACGACGATGGCGCAGCGTGACATCACACCGCAGCCAAGCCCTCATTTGAATCGCTTTTATTATTCCGCCAAAGACGCTTAGCTAAGCGGTTTTTTGGCACGCCCCGTCAAGCGTAGATCGTGTTCCCTTTATTCCGGATCCTCATCAATACGCGCGGGTAACCCAACCATTCCCGCCGCCACGCCTCTATCAAGGGGAATCTCAAACGGTCACGAGACGGCCCTTGGTATTATTTCCTTTATAAGAGGACCAAGGCCCGTCTTGTCTTTCAACCTTGCATCGAATCTTTCCTCCGCCTCCCGCCCAACACCTAGAGCTTCAGATTCGAGCACCTCCGATCCACAACAATGTCCGCCCGACCTCCGTGGTCGGTGGATGCCCTCCTCCGCCACGGAGGAGGACATATTGAAGTTGCGGAGGCCAAGCACTGCCCACGGTTTCAAGACAAGTTGCTCGCCTGTGGCAGGCCGTGCCAGCCTCGAGCCCGCGAATACATCGCCAAGATCTCACCTCGGCTGGGATTAGGCTTCCCGACGGATCCTTTCGTGAGGGGCTCTTATTCTACTACGGGCTGGACTTCCACGACTTGGCCCGAGTCCATCCTCCATATCTCCAAGATTTATCATTGTCTCAGGAAGCCTTCCTCCGCCATCCCCACTTCGCCCGTGGCTGAAAACATTTAAGGTGGAGCCAAGATGATCGGGGCGCTAAGCGGAGGCGGCGGGGCGACTATAAGCAGGAAGGTCGATGCCCTGTGGCTCAAGGTTCCTTCCAAGAGGAACAGGATTGTGGCAGCAGGAGTGGTTTTACATCATCGCTCCTGTGGGCAAGCAAGCAAAGCCGCCGCTTCTTTTCCGCCTTGACCTCCACGGCAGCCGATGTCGTGGGTCAACCAAGGGTTTCAACTGGGGCCGCCCAAGGACGTGCCCGCACTACAGGCCGGATTCGAGACCTCTAAACAAGGGAGATCGACCTGGTCAAGGTGATGCAGTCATGCTAATCGTGCACCTCCTACCTCGCAAACGCCGCCCTCTCCGCTTATGGAGTTCAACCGAGGGACCTCATATCCTCCAAAGATTTCATGGGTGCGACACCTCGGAGATGTACGAGCTGTTCTTCGACCGCATGTGGCGGTCCGGATTCGCCGAGGATGCCGGACTAAGCCGCGATCGCCTCAATACTCGTGTAAATAGCTCAAAGTCCCGACATTCTATTTGTATGCCTTTCAAAAGATCGCCTCGACCCTTTATTCTTTACGGAATGGGTGGCGAATCAAGGCCGATAAGGTGTCCGCCCCTCCCAGAGACCGTGACCGGAGCCCGTGGCTGGCCGGAATGTTGGAGGTTGCGCCACAGAGGGGGGGCAACGGGGAGATAAAGGAGCTAATACTTCGCCTCGAGGGCATCAAGAGGAGGGAACCAAGGATCCTCCTTCAGAGGGAGAAGAGGACCCCCGAGATCCGGAGGTCAAAGCCCCTAAGCTGGGAAGAAATCTCACTGGTCCAAGGTCCCGATAGAATCCGGACGCAGTAATCATCGCCAAGGGCCAGCCTCCAACGAGCCATGAGTATGAAAGAGGAAATTAATTAATAAGGAATACCTTCGCTTATGCTTCAGAGGTAACCGAAATATTTATGTCGCAGCTCGGATCTGCAGCTGCCTCAGATGAGTTCATCCTCGGGACCTTCTTCCGGAGATGATGGAGAGCGACACGGCCCGCTCAGGCACCGCCAGATGAAGCGGGCGAGCCCAAAGTGTCGCCACGGAGGGCGCCCCCGAGTCCGAGGGGCCGAGAGTTCGCACCCAGCAGAAGCCGCCGGGGAATCAAGAGTCTCGCTGAGAGGGCGCCCATTTCGTAAGATCACCGCGGCTAATGCGTATGGTGATTGAAGGATTTTGTCCGCCGAAAGCGGATTATGCGGACGCTGCCATGGGCTTGTCAAGGGATTTGAGGTATGTAAAATAGCGCACCCTTTTGTTGTTTTAATAGTTTGCATATAAAATGCGCTCAGATAGATAGTAGCCCCGAGACTCGTAGGTTGTCGAAGACGACAGCGCGCCGAGGATCGAAAATCTAAACATCTCGTAATGAATACCGCTGCTCGATATGTGTGGCGGATAGTCCGGGGCCAGCCGGATCGATCGCTTTGTTAACGAGTTGACAATCGACATGGCGATGCCGACATCGCGACTTTGTCAATCAAATACTTGACGAAGTCGCAGGTAAATAAATTCTCCGCAGCCGCTTTTATTGAGTGGGTTAAAGCTCCTCCGATAAGTTATATGTTGTTTATACGCATAAAGGCCGCTGCCGTGGAGAGTTTTCGCCGAAGCTTGCACAAGCTAAGGAGCAAGCCCAAGGAGTGATGCGGTTGCCGCGAGGGCGGCCAAGAGTTGAAGGTCGAAAAGGCCGCAGACCGCTTAAGCTAGGGCGGAGGTACGAATTGGCCAAGAAATTAAAGGATGGTACCGACCGTAGCGTGGGTTTTGAAAAGGAGCGCCATCGGAGCGGGAAGACTCAAGAAGGCCACCGCTGGTTAAGGATGCCCGCCCGCAATGCGGCTATGAAGGAGGAGCTACGCCGAGCCGAGAAATCGTGGCTGGCAAGCCTTTTCTTATGCGCGCCGTTTATGGATGCCAAGTACGCCAATTTGAGCGGTCAGGAGTTTGAGGATCCGACATGGACTTGGGTGGAGTGCGGCCGATGCCATTAAGCACTTCCGAGCCAAGGCGATCACGAGGCGTAAGAGTTGTATTGGTCTCAATTCCACAGCCCGGATCGCGCTTCTTCCTCTCGACGGACAAGTTGGCCGAATGGGCCGAACTGAATAGATCGTCCGGATCGCTATGTTCGACATCGTGGCCTATGTCCGCCGTAAAGGTCCAAGGCGATAAGTTACTTTGGCTTATTGCAGCAATTCCTTGGTGCGGTGCCGCATATAAGGGAGATGAAGCGTCGGCTCAGACGAGGGCGCGCGGATGGCCCTTGCTCGTGTGAAGGTGCATTATCCGGAGATGGATGCCACCGCTGCGCCTGTGGTCCGGATAAAGCCGGTTCCTCGCCGAGCACTACTTCGGAGAAGTCATGCGTGGTGCTCAGAAGTTGAGGCGCAGGCTCAAAGAATGTAACATTCAAATGAACGCAGACTTGTAAATCAATGATTGTAGTATGAATGCTTTTTATACTTGTGCTTCCAAGTTGTAAAACTTCTCCTTTCGCCGCTTAAGTATACTTGTGTATAACCCGAAGATGTAGCTTTCGCTTTCACCTCGCACAAGGTGCTGGGTTGTTCGCAAAATGGCGCCACACTTTAATCCGACGCCTCGGTCCCGTTATAAGGAGGTGGTAGCGAGCAAACGAGGCAATCCTGACTATAATGCTTTATTTTTTTCACTTAGCCTGGAGCTCGAGGGTGGGGCTACGATATAACCCTAATGACACCGCACATCTCCGGATTCAAAAGTGATGTGCCTGACCGAAGCGTCCTTCGTCAAAGCGGGAATTCTAAACATTCCGATAGTCGATCAAGTGGTCGATCAGACTCGCTACATCATGACAGTCACTTTTCGCTTTCATCGAGGTGCTCGCCCATTTAACGGGGCACAATCGCAGAGTTCTCCTAGTGCCGATTAGCCGGGTGATACGAACGAAGGCAGCAAAACACGTGAGCCGGGCAAACCCAACATTTGACCAAAGACATGATTCGAGCTGATACATATAATGCCTAATCTTGAGACGCCGAACACCCTCAAGGTGTTCGAACTTTATGATAACGGCGAATTATGCCCTAAGCCCCTTGTGTCCAGTGCACGGCATTGTCTTCGACGCGCCGATGCTAAAGCGCCAGTTCGCTATTATAGGAAGAAGCCGAGGAGATTAACAACAAGAGACAGAATAAAAAGGTCTACGAGGGTCTTAATCTGAAAAGAATCCTTGCGACGGGTCCCTACCGCACGCCCTCGCATGTGTCTCGCGGCGCCGTTATCCTCGACGGTACGCACGTTGTTCATCTCAGAAAGAGAGGAACGCTTAGTTGTAGAAACAGCTCGTGCAAAAATGTACAAAAGAATGAATATAAATAATTAAATCAAGGTTTATATGAAACCACGGTTGGTTGTGCGCGAGCCCCTCATGAGAAGGGTATGCGCTAGGGAGCCCCTAGCTCGCTGAGTCCGGATTCGCCTATCCGAGTCCGGGTCTTTATGACCTCGACCAAATGGCGCCATGTGGACCGGCATCTTAAGTGTAAGAGACGCGAATGTGGTATGGTGTTGAAGGACAAAAGCCTTCGTCCCAATAGTGCTTGATATTCTTTTAAATGGGACGATATGGAAAATTAACTTTTCGTTTAAAAATTGTTCGCAACCCAACATGACTTCTAGTAATATCGAGCTCGCACTTGGCGTAAGGGCCCGCGCGAACTCCTTAGAAGGAAGTGCGGCTGTGTTAATTTTGTAGGGTCTATCCTCATCCGATTTAATTGTGTTTGAATATAGCAGTTTAAGTCACCGCTTCGCCCATTAGGACGCTTAGAATTGTAGTCCGCTCATTATGGATTCAATATCGGGAGTCCGTCCTGCTTTCAACACTTCGAGTAGTCTGTGGTCGTCGAAAGTGATTGGTTTTGATATCCAATCTCTACGGTTCCGCTTGTTGGACCGCAGGCAGGCTCTTTTTAAAAGTGCCGCCATTGTTTTTCCGTGTCCTCACATGAAGTGAGTTTACCGCTTTGACCCCTTGTGGGAAAGTCTTTTGTTTTCCGTGCCCTCAAGCGGGTTTATCTTCTTCGCTGACGCGCCGAGCCCCTTGTGTTCGGGCGTTAGTCGGCCGGACTGTTTGAAAACCCAACAATCCCCGTGGGTGTTATTTATGGCCTTCCGGGTACTGTGGATTTGGCATATCCGACCTGCAATTTATGTAGGTTGGATAGTTCGTCATTGCCATCCTTGAGGGGCTGAGCTTATTATTTGGCCGTGAGCTTTTAAATCCGCGCTGACCGCCGCGTTTTTGGCTTTTTCTTTATTCCGGCGCCGCTTTTTTCGCGCCGTGATTTTCCATTTCCATCTCTTATCTCGATGTACTTGGGTCGCTGGTGCTGCCTTGCCACCAGCTATCCTCTCCCCGCACGTATGGTCATGAGGCTTGTTAATGCGGTCATTGTCCTCGCTTTTTCGACCGAGGTGTCCGCGAGCCATTCGTCTCGACATTGTGCTTAAAAGCTGCTAAGGCTTCAAGGTCCGGACAATTGACTATTTGGTTCTTTTTGGTAAGGAACCTGCTCCTGCACTTCCGACCGACTCTCCTGGCTGTTGAGTTATGTGACTTAGGTCATCTCAGATCCGGAGGCCGACATAAGTCCCTTGAAAATTTGTTTCTAAACGCCTCGAGCTCTTCCCAACTTCCAACAAGATTTTTCGGGAGGCTTTTGAGCCAATGACGGGCTGGCCCTTTGAGCTTGAGGGTAAATATTTTATGGCGTGAGATCATCTCCTCCGCCATATGGATATGCAGATATAGTCTTCTATCCGCATCTGTGGTCCTGTTGTTCCATCGTAGGCTTCTATGTTTATGGGTTTAAACCCCACGGGAATTATGAACCAAAGACTCGCCGGTGAAGCATAGTGTGTGCGGCGCTCAGACTTGTATCGCGCCGCTATCGCCGGACACTTGACGTGTTCTTTGCTTATTGGGTTGTCTTTTGGGTCCATAGATGGACTCGCCTGGCCATCGACAAGTGGGGGCTTTATGGCCTCCTCGTCAATTCGGGAGCAGCTTTGCGCTCGCTAGTTCTTCGATTGGTGGTCGCTGCCGTGTTTATCCGCGGTTTTGAGTACTTTGCTCCATCTTATTCGGAGCGTGTCTTCCGCCGTGTTGAGCTTCCGCTTTTCTTTCTTCAGCTTTTGTCAGAAGCGATGAGCCCGCTTGAAAAGCTCTTGTTCAATGGGCCTCGAGTTCGTCATCATTGGGGCTTGTTTCGCCTTCGGAGGGAGGTATATAGTTGTGATCCTCAACCTTTTCTTCCGCCGCCTTTCGTGAGGGCTTGCTTCAGATCCTCCTCGCTACCGAGTCTTGCCGAGGGGTTTGTCTTCAAGACTCTGGGTATTGTTATTTCGTGCCGAATCTCCATTCTTGTTGTGGCGGATTTAGAGCGGCGCCACGACGCCGTGTTTCGCCGCTTTAGAGAATCTTCCTCCGCCGCTTTTCGCCATCCCCTTCTTTTTGGGGTATCCACCATGTATACGCTATATGACGAGGTGGTTTTCCAAAGGCCCTCGTGGGCGCTGGTCTCGTTTCATCTCCGCATCATCGCCCATAGCGCCGATGTCATCGAGTCGAGTTCAGCATGTCGGTTAGATCTTCACTCGGCTACAAAGTGGTGGTGGTGGCTCAATTTCTTCGTCGTTCAGATTCCAACCGCCCCGCCATAGTCCGCCAGATTCTCCCGAGAAGCGAGAGATGCTTCAGAGAGACCTGTGGATATCGCCAAAAGGCGAAAGTGCCGAAGATGTCCGCGGCGGTGAATTCCATAACCGCACCTAACTGTTTAATTGGCAGGGCGCTGGAGGCTCGGAGTCCGACGAGGAGTCCGACGCCGGATCACGAAGCTCGCAGTGACGAGATTGGTATTCGCCCATCGCCATTGGTGTCAAGTCCCCGGGCGCATCTATCCACCGACTCGACATGGGCGATCGGCTCCAAAGCTAGTGGCCGGAGCGGATCCGAAAAGGGCCTCCAAAGCACCGCCCCGCGGCAGAGCTAGATCATGCCCATCGCCACAAAGGCGCGCTGGTTGTCGGGCTCGAGTCCGTCAAGATCAAGTCTCCGTGGTCATCGGCCGTGAAGTTCAAGCTTCCGACCTGACCGACGCCGCCAGGGCGAAGCTGATTCGATCCGCGCCTGGATGGCCAAGAGAATTGCCCGCAGCAAAGCCGCTGACACGAAGATCTGTCGGGGAGAAAAGTCTCACCGACAGCGTTGATGGTTGAAGATGCCATCGAGCCTATCGGGTGACGGCATACGCAGGAACTCTCAATGAAAGCACCAATGTCGGTGTCAAACCGGCGGATCTCGGTAGGGGGTCCCTAACTGCATCTAGGCGGATGGTAACAAGAGACGAGGGACACAATGTTTTTACCTGTGTTCGGCCCTCTCGATGGAGGTAAAACCCTACGCCCCGCTTGATTAATATTGATGATATGGGTAGTACAAGAGTAGATCTACCACGAGATCAAGGAGGCTAAACCCTAGAAGCTAGCCTATGGTATGATTGTTGAGATGTAATGTTCGCCCCACGGATTAAAGGCCCTCCGGTTTATATAGACACCGGAGAGGCTAGGGTTACACAGTAGTCGGTTACAATGGTAGGAGATCTACATATCCAGATTGCAAGCTTGCCTTCCACGCCAAGGAAAGTACCTTCCTGACACCAGCCGGAGTCTTCAATCTTCTATCTTCGTAGTCCGGGAGTCCGGCGGATATTGATAGTCCGCTGTCCGACACCCCTAGTCCAGACTCCTCACCCTTCATAAGGACCCTTTCATCGAATCCGCTCCGACTAAAGTGGAGAGATCGGCACCCGCTAGCCACCTTATGCACCAAGTGCATGTCAATCGGTGGAACTCTGCCTCACGAAGAGCACGTAACCTCGGTCCGGCCGCTTCATCCCACAATACCGTCAAACAAGATTGGACTAGTAACGGTAAGCATATTGAACAACATCAACGCCCACAACTACTTTGTGTTCTACTGTGCAAAGAATCTACGAATAGACCTAGCTCGATACCATCGCTAGGGGAACGAGCGTAAATTCAAAATTTTCCCACGTGTCACCAAGATCTATCTATGGAGAAACCAGCAACGAGGGAAGGAGAGTGCATCTACATACCCTTGTAGATCGCTAAGCTTAAGCATTCAAGAGAACGGGGTTGAAGGAGTCGTGATTGTCGGATCCAAATCACCGGAGATCCTAGTGTCGAATCGGACGCACTCCGCTGCTCAACACACGCAGACAGCTCGGGTGACGCCTCCCATGCCTTGATCCAGCAAGGAGAGAGGGAGAGGTTGAGGAAGACTCCATCCAGCAGCAAGACAACGGGCAGTGGTGATAGAGGAGCGTAGAAGTCCAAAGCAGGCTTCGCCAAGCACCGCAAGATATGAGGAGAAGGGAGAGGGAAGGGCTGCGCCAAGAGGAGAAGTTCTCATGTGTTGGGCAGCCCCCAAACCTCTAGTATTTATAGGAGGGAGGGCTGCGCCTCCAGGTTCCCTTCCAGTGGTGGCGGCAGCCCCTGCATCCCATCCGGTGGCGGCTGGAGGGGAGAGGGGAGGCGACCAAGGGTGGGCCTTAGGGCCCATCTCGCTCTAGGGTTTGCCCCCTTCCCCACTCTCGCGCTTGGGCCCCTTTAGGGGCACCAGCCCACCTGGGGCTGGTTCCCTCCCACAAATGGCTCCATGCAGCCTCCCGGTAGGTGTCCCCACTTGGTGGATCCTCGACCTCCCGTGGTCCCAAGACGTTACCGATAAAACCCTAAACTTTTTCCTATGACCAAAACAGACTTCCCATATATAAATCTTTACCCGACCATTCCGAACTCCTCGTGACGTCCGCGATCTCATCCGGACTCCTAACAACATTCGCAACCACATACAAGCTTCCTTTATAACCCTAGCGCCATCGAACCTTATGTAGACCTACGGTTCGGGAGACATGTAGACATAACCGAGACGTTTTCCCGTCAATAACCAACAGCGGATCTAGATACCCATGTTGGCTCCTACATGTTCCATGATGATCTCATCGGATGAACCACGATGTCAAGGACTCAATCGATCACGATACAATTCCCTTTGTCTTATGGGATTTTACTTGCCCGAGATTCGATCGCTTCAGATACCGATACCTTGTTCAATCTCGCTATCCAGGAAGTCTCTTTACTGCTCCACAACACATCATCCCGTGATCAACCCCTTGGTCACATTGTGCACATTATGATGATGTACTACCGAAAGGGCTCAGAGATACCTCTCCGCTTGCAACGGAGTGACAAATCCCAGCCTCGATCCGTGTCAACCCAACAAACACTTTCGGAGATACCAGTAGTGCACCTTTATAGTCACCCAGCACGCTTGTGATGTTTGATACACCCAAAGCACTTACACGGATCCGGGAGTTACACGATCTCATGGTCTAAGGAAGAGATACTTGACATTAGAAAAGCTCTAGCAAACGAATCACACGATCTTTGTGCTATGCTTAGTATTGTCTTGTCCATCACATCATTCTCCTAATGATGTGATCCCGCTATCAATCTACATCTAATGTCCATAGCTAGAAACCATGACTATCTCTGCTGATCACAACGAGCTAGTCAACTAGAGGCTCACTAGGGACATATTGTGGTCTATGTATTCACATCGCGTATTATGATTTTGATAATACAGCTTATAGCATGAATAAAAGACAATTATCATGAACAAGGAAATATAATAATACTTTTATTATTGTCTCTAGGGCATATTTCCAACAGTATTTCCCAAAGAGGAAGGGATGATGCAAGACAAAAGAAGGGTAGGTATTTCCTCAGATATGAAACCAAGGTTATCAAACCAATAGGAGAACCAAGCAACACAACGTAAACAGCTCTCAAGACACAAAGAACAACATCTCGCAACCCGACGTGTTAAAGGGGCTGTCAATCCCTTTCGGGGTACGACGCCTCAAGATAGGCAAAGGACGTGAGGTAAATTTGTAGATGGGATAAATAGATCGCAGAAAAAATAAATTGCAGCAAGGTATTTTTGTATTTTTTGGTTTAATAGATCTGAAAATAAACGCAAGGAAAAAAGTAGATCGCAAGGCAAATATATGAGAAAGAAGACCTAGGCCCGTGAGGGTTCACTAGT